>CATIUR010000007.1:62619387-64095265 GCA_949592205.1 Helichrysum umbraculigerum | reverse complement strand
TTGTACTTAACCTAATACTTGAATGATGTTGTATGTAACAAAGTAATGGGACGTACATTGTATGTAGTCGTCTTTTATTTTAATCGATGTGTGCAAGTTGTGACTTAGATGGCTTTTTACCTCGTAATCCTTATTAATTTTAATTTTACATTACAAATTGATAATGTAGAATGTCGAATTATGCATAAATGAATTTATTTTTCTTCATTACGTCAATTAGACAATCGTAATAATGTTTTCATACGTTTATAATGTAGATAATAATATACAGTGGGTAACTGTCCGGGTATAATACTAGTTGTAAAATGAGCTATCGCAACAAACAAAAATGTCAAATTTAACATGAAATTACTACCTAATGGATTATCTTATTTTAAATATATTTAACATGTAAAAGATATTAACATGTTGATCAATAGTTTGGTGGTCTCCTCTATGTTTCATTTCTAATGGTTAGGGGTTCGAGCCACATGATCAGCATATTTGATATACTTCTTTTAATTGTTATTATTATACTTTTTATATTATTATTTATTTATCAAACATTATTTATTTGCTGTTTTTTTGTTTTGTTTTTATACTCTTTATTTTTTTACATTAATGATTTGAATTTTTTTAACCTTAATTATTTATTGTTTATTTTTTTTTTTATATTGCTTATTTTTGTATATTATTAGTTTATTTCTGTTGTTATTATTACTTTGTTTCTATTGTTATTATTATTTATTAATTTATCAAACCTTATTTATTTGTTGTTTATTTTCATTTCTATATTAATAATTTGTTTTTGTTGAACCTTATTATTTTGTTGTTAATATTTGTTTTTATATTGCTTATTTTTGTATATTAATACTTTGTTTTTGTTATTATTACTTTATTTCTATTGTTAATTAACTATGCTATTATTTGATTGGGGAAAAGTAGAGCTTGTGGAGAATTTTAAAACAGCATACATAGGGGGTGTTTGGTTTGGCTTAAGTTTTTTAGCTTATGCGTTATCTAAAAGCTAGGAATTTGGGGCGTTTTAGCCTTTTAGCTTTTTAACCCCAAAAATTTTAAAAAGTTCTTCCTAAAAAGCTCAACCAAACTTGAAAAAGAACTTTTTAACTTTAACATAATACAAAAATTAAAAACCTTCTTTAAAAGTTGGACCAAATACCCCACGGTCAAAATAGACACCTTAATGAGACGGAGGGAGTAAATATTATGAGAAATTGATGGGTATTATATATCATGAGAAAAGTTCAAGGAAGTATATAAATTTATCAAAGTATGGAAGTACCAATTATATTGTGCCATATGTACAAAGAGAATGTCCCACATGTACAACACCCATTTACCTTCAACATCAATTATCTCACAAACGACAAATCGAAAAATTATGAAAATTGCACCATTAAATTCGTCGTTTTCTCCTCTTCGATTTGCCGTCCCTCAAGGCATACTTTCGGTGATTTTTTTTTTTTTTTTTTCATTTTTAAGGTGGGTTTTATAAATTATTAACACATGTGTTACTACATACTTGTATATTTAATTTAGGATTAGGGTTTAGTGTTTAGGTTTTAGTATGATTGATGGTTTAGGGCTTATAAGGGTTTAGGCTTTGGAAGGGTTCAAGGTTTAGGGTTTAGAAAGATGTAGGGTTTAGAAAGATTTAGGATTTAGCGTTTTGTAAAGCGTTTAGGGTTTCGGGGTTGAGGTTTATGGGTTAGGGTTTAGGGTTTGAGGTTTCTGGGGGAAACCCCAAACCTCAAACCCTAAACCCTAAACACAACACTTTAACACATGTGTTATTAAAATGTGAAACCCACCAAAAAAGAAGAAAAAAAAAACTTGTCGAAAGTATGCCTTGAAAGACGGCAAATTGAAGAAGAGAAAAAGACGAATTTAATGGTGCAATTTTCATAATTTTTTGATTTGTCGTTTGTGAGATAATTGATGTTGGTGGTAAACAGATATTGTACATGTGGAACACTCTTATTGCTATACTTTGATAAATTCATATACTCTAATGATCTCATCTCTATATATCATTAAAGCTTGATAATAATCAAAAGAAAGTCAATAATTTTTTTTTCTGGAGAAATAGATGAGAAATATGCTAATTTGTTAGCATATTGATTATAAGTAGTAATAAATTCATCTTATGCATAATTCGACATTCTATATTATCAATTGTAAGGTAAAATCAAAATTAATAAGGATTACGAGGTAAAAGCTATCTAAGTCACACGTTGCACACATCGATTAAAATAAGAGACGAATACATACGATGCATGTCCCATTACTTTGTTACATACAACATCATCTAAGTATTATTAAGGTTAAGTGCATTCTAGCAAGACTTGCAATAGAAAAATTATTTACAAATAATTTAAGTTGATCCTAAACTAAAAATCCAAGTATGAGGCCAACTCATCAAAACGTCAACAAAAATGCTAATTCTAAAACTTGCTAGAATGCACTTAACCTTAATAATACTTAGATGATGTTGTATGTAACAAAGTAATGGGACATGCATCGTATGTATTCGTCTCTTATTTTAATCGATGTGTGCAACGTGTGACCTAGATAGCTTTTACCTCGTAATCCTTATTAATTTTGATTTTACCTTACAATTGATAATATAGAATGTCGAATTATGCATAAGATGAATTTATTACTACTTATAATCAATATGCCAACAAATTAGCATATTTCTCATCTATTTCTCCAGAAAAAAAAATTATTGACTTTCTTTTGATTATTATCAAGCTTTAATGATATATAGAGATGAGATCATTAGAGTATATGAATTTATCAAAGTATAGCAATAAGAGTGTTCCACATGTACAATACCTGTTTACCCCCAACATCAATTATCTCACAAACGACAAATCAAAAAATTATGAAAATTGCACCATTAAATTCGTCGTTTTCTCTTCTTCAATTTGCCGTCTTTCAAGGCATACTTTCGACAAGTTTTTTTTTTCTTCTTTTTTGGTGGGTTTCACATTTTAATAACACATGTGTTAAAGTGTTGTGTTTAGGGTTTAGGGTTTGAGGTTTGGGGTTTCCCCCAGAAACCTCAAACCCTAAACCCTAACCCATAAACCTCAACCCCGAAACCCTAAACGCTTTACAAAACGCTAAATCCTAAATCTTTCTAAACCCTACATCTTTCTAAACCCTAAACCTTGAACCCTTCCAAAGCCTAAACCCTTATAAGCCCTAAACCATCAATCATACTAAAACCTAAACACTAAACCCTAATCCTAAATTAAATATACAAGTATGTAGTAACACATGTGTTAATAATTTATAAAACCCACCTTAAAAATGAAAACAAAAAAAAATCACCGAAAGTATGCCTTGAGGGACGGCAAATCGAAGAGGAGAAAACGACGAATTTAATGGTGCAATTTTCATAATTTTTCGATTTGTCGTTTGTGAGATAATTGATATTGAAGGTAAATGGGTGTTGTACATGTGGGACATTCTCTTTGTACATATGGCACAATATGATTGGTACTTCCATACTTTGATAAATTTATATACTTCCTTGAACTTTTCTCATGATATATAATGCCCATCAATTTCTCATAATATTTACTCCCTCCGTCTCATTAAGGTGTCTATTTTGACCGTGGGGTATTTGGTCCAACTTTTAAAGAAGGTTTTTAATTTTTGTATTATGTTAAAGTTAAAAAGTTCTTTTTCAAGTTTGGTTGAGCTTTTTAGGAAGAACTTTTTAAAATTTTTGGGGTTAAAAAGCTAAAAGGCTAAACGCTCCAAATTCCTAGCTTTTAGATAACGCATAAGCTAAAAAACTTAAGCCAAACCAAACACCCCCCTATGTATGCAGTTTTAAAATTCTCCACAAGCTCTACTTTTCCCCAATCAAATAATAGCATAGTTAATTAACAATAGAAATAAAGTAATAATAACAAAAACAAAGTATTAATATACAAAAATAAGCAATATAAAAACAAATATTAACAACAAAATAATAAGGTTCAACAAAAACAAATTATTAATATAGAAATGAAAATAAACAACAAATAAATAAGGTTTGATAAATTAATAAATAATAATAACAATAGAAACAAAGTAATAATAACAACAGAAATAAACTAATAATATACAAAAATAAGCAATATAAAAACAAAAATAAACAATAAATAATTAAGGTTAAAAAAATTCAAATCATTAATGTAAAAAATAAAGAGTATAAAAACAAAACAAAAAAACAGCAAATAAATAATGTTTGATAAATAAATAATAATATAAAAAGTATAATAATAACAATTAAAAGAAGTATATCAAATATGCTGATCATGTGGCTCGAACCTCTAACCATTAGAAATGAAACATAGAGGAGACCACCAAACTATTGATCAACATGTTAATATCTTTTACATGTTAAATATATTTAAAATAAGATAATCCATTAGGTAGTAATTTCATGTTAAATTTGACATTTTTTTTTGTTGCGATAGCTCATTTTACAACTAGTATTATACCCGGACGTTACCCACTGTATATTATTATCTACATTATAAACGTATGAAAACATTATTACGATTGTCTAATTGACGTAATGAAGAAAAATAAATTCATTTATGCATAATTCGACATTCTACATTATCAATTTGTAATGTAAAATTAAAATTAATAAGGATTACGAGGTAAAAGCCATCTAAGTCACAACTTGCACACATCGATTAAAATAAAAGACGACTACATACAATGTACGTCCCATTACTTTGTTACATACAACATCATTTAAGTATTAGGTTAAGTACAATCTGGCAGACTAGCAATATATAAATAATTTATAATAAATTTAAGTTGACCCTAAACTAAAAATATTGGCACATTAGCATAGTCTGTGTCACATCAACAAACAATATAAGGTTTTAATTAGAATTAGCATAGTCTGTGCCACACACCGTTAATCAACTTAATAGCTACGTCCCCAGAAGGTCCACTTCATGGCAGGTTTCCCCGACGCAAAGCATAATGTTCCTGAACAAAAGTGAAGCTAAAGTAAGAACCACACATTTCTAGGAAATTGATTAACGATATTTCCGTCTTCTTTTAAAGTAGCCTCTAATAATACCTTCAGGCAGTTCAGGCTGGTCCAATGGAGAACAAAGTGTCTTAGCAGCTCCAATATCCCCTTTTGTCCTTGCTTTCACTTCCTTCTCGACTTCCTGAAACATCAGAACATTCACAACAGGTTGTATTTATTATGTGAACTAAGAGGCAGATGAGTGAAATTAGACTAGCAACTTTAACCAAATAGTTTATTAATGGGTCGATTCCGATTATGTCTTAACTCCAGCGGGTCGAACAGGTGAAAAAAAGAAGTGCTACAATAATTTTAAACGACCCCCCCCCCCCCCCCCCCCCCCCCCCCTCTCAAAAAAAAAAAGAAAAAATAAAAGAAAGAAAGAAAAAACCAAAACACGTTCATAACAGGACTGAATCCCCGCCTGCACTAAAAGTATTACCTCTTCATCGCACCATGGAGCCAAGATCAACTTCTTTTGCCCCAATGCTTCAACGAATTCATCCCAAGTTTTGGTAACTCGAACACACGCATCTTTTGCTTGGCAACGTAAAACATACTTTGTTGAATATCATCCAGCATGCCCTTTACTTTATCGCCCAAATCAGCCATAGGAATATGAACTTTTGCTCCATTATCACGACGAACAGTACGCACCTGAAAATACACAAAATTTTAGGCTTTGAAAGAAGCACTCGCAGTTAGTTGATGTAAACAGTACATTGCGTTACCCGGTTATTGGCCACCTCATGCGGTCCTATTTCAATCCTGAGGGGGACACCGTTCATTTCCCAATGAGAATACTTCCAACCAGGTGAATGCTTCTCTCTAAGGTCTGCTTCGGCACGGATACCTGAATCGCATAATGTTTTTACAGTAGCCAAACAAGCGCTTACTATTTTCTCATTTAAATCTGCATCGCCGTAAGGCACGTTAATCACAATAACTTGTATAGCTGAAACTTTTGGTGGCAAGACCAGGCCATTATCGTCACCGTGAACCATTACCATCACCCCAATCTGTAAGAAGCCACAGTTTAAATATGTTACAGATAATTTAACGCCTTTTGGAAGACTTAATGAAAACTGACAATTACCGTTCTAGTACTGTAAGCCCAGGAATTCTGCCAGACCATAGCCTTTTCTCCCCTTTCATCCTCAAAGTTAATCTCAAACATCTTAGCAAAATTCTGGCCCAAGCAATGTGAGGTTGAACTTGCACACCACGTCCAGTATTTGGTATGAAGGCCTGCATACAAAAATCATTTAACATTTCACTGGAGGTGTCAAAACAGGCAGATGCATCGGGTCTGGAGACTAATCAAAACAGGGTCAAATTCAAACATGTAATACTATAGTATGGGTCATCAAACAGTCGGGTTTGGTTGTTCTGCTGTCCATTATTTCAATGAACATCATATATAATTAATAAAGGTGTTAAGATGCTAACAAAGACAATACAATTGCTCGCACAATAATGAGCAGAATTAAAAATTATATATATATATATATATATATATATATATATATATATAGGAGGCTTTAAGCATTAAGAAATAGACTAAGAGTGACTTCCACCATTTGAGATGTCCCCTTCTAACTCAACATATTCATACATGAAAAGATCAAAACCCCACATCCACATTTCAAAAAGTATCTTACAAGTACCTCAACACTAGTAGTATACAGTCCACCGGCAAACTTCTCCAGCTCACTTTTCTTCCCTTTAATAACAGGGACAGCCAAGTATTCTTCATATAGACGTCTGTAGAGCTCAAGGATTTCAAGAACCTAAAATAGAGCATTACTTACAGTCAGATGGACCATCTAACAGAAAAATCATTTCAGTTTACATGCTTGGAGCAAACGTATAATATTACACGTGCTTTTAACCTAAATGATATACCTCGGTGTCCGCCTCCTCTTTCGTTGCATGTGCGGTGTGTCCTTCTTGCCAAAGAAACTCACGACTCCTACAATGATATCAAATGTAGGATTATGCACGATCAAATTGAATAATCAAAATCATCAAGCATGAGTAAATTAACAAGGCAAAGAACCTGATAAATGGAGTAGGTTTACTGAATTCCCATCGCACAACATTGCACCATTGATTAAGTTTTAAGGGCAAGTCACGATGTCCCCTGATCCACTTAGAAAAATATGGATACATGACAGTTTCACTGGTTGGGCGAATAGCAATTGGAACTTCCAAATCAGAGCTACCAGCTCTTGTGACCCAAGCAACCTGAGAATTAAAAATCGTCAAAAACTCCCAATGAGTATATTGCGGTTACAAAAGCAATAGAAATCAGTAAGTGATATAATACAGGACTGCCATACCTCAGGAGCAAAACCCTCTATGTGATCCTTTTCCTTTTGTAGAACATTATTGGAAACAAAAAGAGGGAAGTAACAAGGTTTAATATTCATCTTCTCAATTTCCGGATCAAAGAAATTCTGCATAAGGATGATAGAGAATATAAAAATAAAAATTAAGAATTTTAAAGGCAACCTGGTGACAGAAAATAGTAACACTAAAGGAGCAAGAGAAGTTTCAAAACAGATATTGGATTGAAGTTATAGTTCCATGCTTACTTTCATTGTCTCCCAGATGGTCATTGTCAATGGTCGGAGGATGTAACAACCAGATATATCAGAATAATCGATCATTTCACCATTTATAACAACCTATAAGTGCCAAATCAAAGATGACTTACGAGAAATCCATAAACAAGTATTGGTTAGTATGTGTTGACATATATCACTCATTTTTCTATCGTACTGCGGCAGGGAAAAACCTACATTTCTTTTGAGTGTTTATACCTAAATGTTTTCTGAAATAAGCAATCTAAAAGATATTTAACAGATGAGCCACGACATTGTTAATGTGTCGTGTTATGGTGTGAACATATATGCTACTACAATACAATTCGATAACGAATATCTGTAGAGATACACTCATTGTAAAAAGGGATGACGGGACACTAATTTCTAGATCACAGCAAGTCTGCAGTAACATACAGGGTAAGGAGACTTGCAATGTCTATGAGTTGGTCATGCAAAATTTCTTTATATCGACGACTCTGTTGGATGATCCTTTCACTAGATGATCCGTAGATGACGTAATATATATATATATATATATATATATATATATATATTGCAAAAAAGTACAGGATATGAACTACGTGGTTACCTCAGAATACCATTCCCCAAAGTTGCCATCTTTAGTATTAGTGAGGCCAAGACCAGTCTCCTTCTTCCTTCCCTCTGCAATCACATCGCATATTTTATGAGATTAGTACGTAAATAACATATACACACGCATCTTTGTGTGTGTGTGTGTGTAATACAGTCAAGATTCAACCATCTATTTAACTCTCAGTGGAGGGGGGAACAGGTGCAGCATTAAAAAAGTGGCTTTTAAGATCAAACATAAACAATCATGAATACATATGTTTAAAAAAAATGATCCTAAAACTATTATAATACAAAACTCTGCTGTTTTTGTTACTTTATACTGGAAAAAATTCAGTGTTGTAAGAGTCCCGATTAGTCCCCATTTATGGCTACTCCGACCCGACTAGCCTTAATCCAACTTAAAAGCCGGTCAACAGCGGTCAACGCCGAACAACGGGTCAAAGTCGGGATTACTCGATTGATGTCTTGATAATTGGTTAAAAACGGTCAAAGTCAAACTTGGTCTACTCAAGTACAAACAAAATCAGTTTTTTTTTTCCTTTCTCAACAGGAGCACTAAGTTTTGATTTGATTAAGAAGTTCAAAATCAGGCGTCTCTTAACCTGATAGGACTAAACAAATACACATCGTAAATCGCAATTCATGTGTGTAAGTGATATGATAACATAATTTAACAAAAAACACTTACTACTGCATCTCACTAAAGCGAAAGAGTTGCCAAACGTGGATTTTCCTCCATCAGCCATAACTTGGACTTTCAAACATAAAAAGATCACATCTTTATCAGATTCTAAAGATGAAGCAGCTAAATTTTCACTAATAAACAAATAATGTAACACAAATTGTATTATAATAATAAGTAATATAAATATAAATTAGTTCAAAAACATATATTTTTATATATATTTTCTTTAAGCCATAAGTTCACTTTCAGCTGAAAATTACATTAATCTGTCTATATATATAATAACTCAATTGAAAACAAAAGCCTAAAATCGAGATGATGAACTTACTTCCGGCCGATTTCGTTTTCGCCCCTTTCATTCATACGCCGCAGAGAAGGGGCTAATGTTTCGACCGTAAAAACCCTAGCTAATGCGGAGCAAGTCACAGTCATTCCCTTTTTTACCTTACAATTTTACAAACAACCCCTTAAAGTTTCATATCATGTTATATATGCCATTGTTAAATTGTAAAATTATCAAATATGCCCAACTTAATTTTAAAATATAATATATACCACTAGTAAATTATATAAATGGTCCATGTGGTTTACATTGATTTACGAAAACAGTCCCTATACTCTTTTTTCAACGATTTCGGTTCAATAACTTTGGTTTTGCCCGCAAGTGGTCCCTTAACTTTGGATTTTTGCTTGCAAATGGTCCCTTCGTCTAACTTTGGATTTGTTTGCAAATGGTCCCTTAGGGACCATTTGCGAGCAAATTCAAAGTTATTAGACCGAAAACGTTGAAAAAAGTACATGGACCGTTTTTGTAAATTAATGTAAACCATAGGGACCATTGATTTCGGTTCAATAACTTTGGGTTTGCCGGCAAGTGGTCACTTAACTTTGGATTTTTGCTTGCAAATGGTCCCTTCGTCTAACTTTGGATTTGTTTGCAAATGGTCCCTTAGGGACCATTTGCGAGCAAATCCAACGTTATTGGACCGAAAACGTTGAAAAAAGTACATGGACCGTTTTTGTAAATTAATGTAAACCATAGGGACCATTTATGAAATTTACTCATATACCACTATTAAACTTAAAAAATATCAAATATACCCAATTACTAATTTTATTAGTAAAAGTTCTCCTATAAAATAGGATCTGAAATGACACGTGTCACTGTTTGATTGGCTTGATCACTGATGAAACGACATTCTCTTGGTCCCAATTATGTTACCGTGAATATCTCTTTTACCTTAACACCAATCACGTGCTGCCACGTAATCCTTCAGATATTTTGAGTACAAGGAACACTTGTTGATGTATATATGATGAGCAACTTGTACTTGCGTAGAAACTTTATTTAATGAAGTCACTGAAGATATAATAATCATCATCACTCACTGCGAGCTAACATGCTCTTATAGAATGACTTGAAGTATAAATCTTCAGCGACTAGCTTTTATTTGGGTAGTGACTTTTTCCTTTATTCTTTTGAAGAAGTAAAACTCTCGCTGTATATTCTTGAGACATTGAAACACAAAGTTGAGTTCTAATCTTTTTCAGCATATCAATTTCCGATAAGTAAAATGAATAGATATCCGGGAGTACCAACTTCAGCAACAACAACTTTGACTTAAATCATTTCCTTCATTAAGTTTGTTATTATTGAGCTGATCAGCGACCAGTGACTCAACAATCTCCCCCTAAATGATTGTGGTCGAAGCTCCCTATAAAAACTTGTTGCTGTAAAAGTTTATAGTCGGTGTTTAAAGATTAAACATGTATTGACTTGTATTTGTGATCCATTCATTTATCTTTTTGGATTCCTTTGACATGTCTTGAGTTTTGCGCTTTGATTTTCTTAAAAATGATCATATTTCATTAAACTGTAAACAATGAATATTACATTTAGGATCAGTTACAATTAAACTATCTATTACAAAAATAACTACAAGTCTCTCCAAATTTCTTAATCTTTTACCAGACCCAACTCATCAGCAAGCTCGTATTTTTTTGTGGAAGGCAAGTATCTCAACTGTTGAGCTAAGGTTTCTTCAAGAATTGTTTTCCTCATGTATGAACTCTTGTCAAGCATGCTGGCTGAACGGATTAAGTGAACAAGCTGCTCATGATCAATCTTTTCTAACTCGGCTTCTCTCTGAAACCTTAAAGCACCATTCAAGCCTCTATATACCAGGCCTTTCTCACCTTCAGAAATCTCAACTCCTTCCACTCTTGGGACACTATCGATTTAACCTTGATGTGTTTGGAATTCTGTAAATGCGGCTGGTACCTGACCTATACCTTGGGCTTGGTGGCTACACTATCTCTTTACCATGTATGACCGTATCTTCTGGCCTGAGTAGCTGCAGATTAACCATCTTCTGAAAAAACCTAGCAATCTCATTAAATACTTCTTTCTTTGCAACACTTGAGGAGTGACTAACATCAAGTCTGATCTCATTCCACTCTTCTTAATGCAGTTTGCAGATTTGATCAAGATTTATTGCTTGTGTCTCCAACCCTCTATGAATTAGTAGCTGAGCTTGAGATTTATTTTTAGGCTTTTTCAGATTTACTTTGGTGATAGGAGCAGGGTTGTATCTACCAGTCATTCTACCAGCGAATTTCTTTCTGTCTATCTCATTCCAAAGTCTATTCATTGATGTTTTATCTCCCCCTTTCCTTTTAGAGATCTTGTTGGCAGCTTTAGCTTCTTTTTCTCACTCTAATTCAGTTTTCTCAATATCTTCCAACAGCTTTGCCATGACAGCATCAGATTCTTCCTGATCTTTCTTAATCCTTAGCAACCTTTATCTTTCCTGTGCCTCCTCACCACTGAGTTTTTACATGTATGCTCTATCTGCATCAGATTGTTCTTTTAGTCTTTTCTTTCTCTCCTCTCCTTCTCTGATCTCAGCCTCTGCTTGTATTTTTAAGATCATCTCACGCTCCCTATTCTGTCTCTCTATAATCTTTCTGGCAATTCTTTCCTCTTTAGATTCATTGCTGTGAAGGCTTCCTGATGTTGATCCATAAGAGATAAGAAGTGATGGAGCAGAGGTCTCTGGTATTGTAATTCCTTAAGATGAGATGGTGGTGACTGTTGTTGCTTCGGTGAGTTGTGTTGCTGATGTTGTGAGTGGAATTATGAGTTGATGTGTTGTTGTGGTTTAGGTATGAGTTGCTGTGATGATGGATTGTAGGGTTTCCTCTGATATGACAGTATTTAGTTGAGGTGCTGGTGGAGAATCAGGGTTTTCTAAAATTGTTTGGAGGTGAGATATGGTTGCTAATATATCCTCCTCAGTGATGATTTGCTTTCTATGTTTGGAGGAGGTAGACACTGATGTTGGAAAGGATTTGCTGGTTCTTTTTCTTTTTGTTAAAATAGAAGAGATATGCTCCTGATCCTCCATGTTTTCATCATCATCATCATCAATTTCTTTAACATTTTTATCATCTCTATTATCATCATTGTCTCCATCATTGTCTCCATCATTGTCGTCATTTCCATCATCACCACCATCCATATCCACATCATCATCAACCTCTGTCGCGAGCCTCGGCGGTTGGTCGGTTTTTACACCGGTCGTTGTTCCGTCCAACCGGGACGTGCGACAGTGAGTTTTAAATGTATAGAGCTGGGGAATCCTAAGCTGTATACTACTTAATGAACCTAAAGGGGCAGTAAGCAGTATGTATGACTCAGGTGCCGTTCTTCAAACTACAACGGGCTTGGGAGTCTAGGAAACTTAATTATCTTTGGAAATCTAGCTAGGGTTTTGAAAAGTTTTTGATAGGTTTGTTTTTATAACTAACTACTAAACTGAAAAAAATAAATATAAAAAAGTTAAAAGAGGTTTGTACGGAGTCTCGGTCGACACAGGATACGTGAGTGTTTACTATGATTTCGTATATGTTATTAGTGAATAGTCAAGGGTAAGGCTACTAGGTATGATGATTAACCCAGAGAGGTTAGAAACATAATTAATACAAAGTATTGTACCTACGACCGTTCCGCGGCTTCCATACGTTTGTGCTCCACCAACTGGTGTTTTCAGCACTATACCGAGTAGTATGGCGTTTTACGGTTTTTCCGTTGCATTAATTAGGGTTCCAATTACTCTGAGGGTTTCCTATATCCTAATGAGCTATAACTACGATTCTATTATATATCTAACGTAGAGTTGTCCGCAATCAGATAAATAACATGTCACATGGATAGCAATTATAGAAGTCAAGTACACCGGAAGTTCTCCCAAATGTAAAGACCAATTCAACCGACAACTATCCTCGAGTCCTGATCCCTAGTCACAGTCATCAGAGAC
Source organism: Helichrysum umbraculigerum (assembly GCA_949592205.1). NCBI lineage: Eukaryota > Viridiplantae > Streptophyta > Magnoliopsida > Asterales > Asteraceae > Helichrysum > Helichrysum umbraculigerum. Next base: position 64,082,005 of record CATIUR010000007.1, on the reverse strand, counting down.
GTCTGTATCGTAGCGTGAATTGTTGATTGAACAAAAACACGAACATGAATAATCCCGCGGATCAAGTTGGGATAATCGGACTAACGGTCAGTTGAATTGTTCATCATTAAACATATAAATCATCATAACTATTTTATGCATGTTAATCTACTGTATAAATCAATATTCCATGTCAGAAAACCTAATCATACAGTCACTGATATAAGTCTGGGGATAATTCTAGCATGCATCATTCCTAAGGCAACAATCAAACAAGAACATGCAATAGGGTAACACATAACAGAACACCGTAATCCTTCTTATAACAGATAACCAATAATCAGACCATAGATATCCCGAAAGTTCTCTCAAAGATATCTAACAGATAAACATGAATCTAACATATCTCTAGTCCTACGCTCCGTGTCTCTTATGATATGTTTCAATCTAGAGAACATAGCCACACCGAGCTCATTGATCATCAGGCATAGAATAGGTAGAGAACGTACCACTAGTAATTGGCCAAGTTCTAGCAGGAAGCTTCTAACCACAACATAAGTTGGATAGGAAAACATTCGAGATTCAGTTTATAAGTTCTTACACAGTTTAAAGCAACACAGACAGAGTAACAGCATGGCATAAAGATATTGACTATTCTAACATAACTACATCATAGTAAACACAAAGAAATGTCTAGCATAACATTATATATCAAGCATGCAATCCTAAACAAGCATAAACAAGGCAACACATGTTTAAAAATGGAAAATAAGAGATATAAATAGAACCTGATATGCAATTATTATAGACTGATCTTCGTGAATACAAAGTCTTGAAGTAACTCCGTACAAAAGCTTAAAGCACCTCTACCTAACTACATCCCTAACTAGCCCTTTTCTAGAGAGAGAAACTTCTCTAGAGAAAGAAACTAGAGAGAGATGTGTGTGAGATAGAAAGTGAGAAGGAAGAATGAAATGAAATGAGAGGTGTGTTTTGGAGGTGAGGGGGTGCCCTCTATTTATAGGCAAGTACCAAAATCAGACGTACAACTCGCGAAGCAGCACGTACAAGCAAACGAAGCAGCATATGGTGTGCAGCGGGCCGTATACGGCCTTGCAAGGGCCGTGTACTGTGTGTGAAGGCCGTATACGGTCTTGGCAAGCCGTATACGGTTTGTTAAGGCCGTATACGGTGTTGTCTGGTTTTGTTCGTTGCTTAAAACGTCTGTATCTCTTTCGTTATGCGTCCATTTGACCTGATTCTTTTTCCTACGGCTTTGTAATTTCTTTACGCTTCTTTTGATACCAATTTCACCAAAATTGGATAAGTGGAGCTCAGGTGTTGCCAAAATGACTTTAAACCGCATTGAAAGTGCAGTGTCTTCTCCGTCCTTTGGCTGTTTCACTTGATATTTGATTTTTCCATCTCGATTTTACCTATACAATAGATGGTAAAAGTTAGGATGTGTGTCTTGACAGGAAAATTTAGAGCGGAAGATTTGGCCTGTTTAAAATGCCATATTTTATGCAGTATTTGAGCGTTTTCAGTGATTTTTGTCACAACGTCTTTATTTGGGCCACTTTAGTAAATTTTAGTAAATAATCAATGTTTTCACTAAAGATTGGCTCAAAAAGTGGGGAATAATGCTCATAAAAACATGACTTTTTTCGTCACATCAAACTATCCCACACTTAGACGTTGCTTGTCCTCAAGTGACACTCACTTAACTCCTCTGAGAAAAATAGTTTAAGTCATGTTTTTTATGGATGAGTCAAAGGATATTTCCCAAGATTAGCATTTCCTCATATAAGTAAGTTATCCTAAAAGCGTGAAGAAAGATAAGATGATCCTTCCATGAACAAGAAGAGATTCTCTTAGGCATACTTCCAAATTTCGTGATCTTGGAGTACACATGGCTAGGCGATCTCGCTAATGGTGGTCACTCAATTCACTCAAAGTGTATCGGGTTTCCTATCAATCTAGATCAAATGAAATCGCTCAAAATTAGCCAGTCATGCTGTACTCATCGTCATAGGCTTGATCGAGAATCGAATCTCCACCACTTAGATGAGGACGGTGCTAATTATCCCAAGACATTCGGAGGGTTGTAATGTTTGGTGAGGGTTAAGGGTATGGATAATGGTATTTTGGTTGAGGGGGTTTCAGCTTATCATAAAATCACTGAGATCATGAACAACTTTATTTGGATAGTTGGTAGCTGTTTCAGCTTCTGTCGGATTTTTAGTGAAGAGCTTTTTTTCTTTTGAAGCTTTCAGCTTTATTGGTGGAGCTATCTTTTTCTTTTCTTTTCTTGATTTTTCTTCTTTTGTCTTTTCTTTTTGTTTTCTTCAGAATTTTCTTGAAAGTGAATTTCCGATGAAGATTTTAGTTTTATGAGTCCTTCAGAAATCCTTTCTTCTATCTTGATTTCTTCGATTCTTTTCCAGGTGCTAATTTTCCCGCACCATTGTCCATTTTGACTCTCTTGTGTGCTAATTTTCCCGCACCATTTTTGAGAAGCTTGTTTGGAGAACGCGAATAAGTAGGATATATGAAACGGATATTCTAAAAGGTGTTCTTCATAACCTCGGAAATTCTAAGATAAGGTTGGGGATATTTTGGGAAGTAGGGTAAAAATTGAGGGTTTTAATGAAACGAAAGCTTTAGGCTCAACAGGGTGTACTCGGCTGAAACGCCCCAAAAACAGAACCATTTTTTTTACCTAACACTGAAAACACACTCTATTAGGTCCCACATCTAAAATATGACATTATAGACTCGTTATATCGTTCCCTTAGTCAAATAATGACTCAAATAACAAAAATGTGAATTTACAAGAGATTCCCCAGGAATGACTCCCATTCCTCAGGAATCAGACATGCTGTTAACACTTGGATTCGGATTCCCCAGGAATGACTCTCATTCCCCAGGAATCAGGGTTGCTGTTAGAACTTAAGTTCATATTCCTCAGGAATGACTCCGATTCCCCAGGAATCAGGGCTGCACACAAACTAATACCAAAATACGAATTTCCGACGCGCATAACTTTTTACTCGTAAACACTTAGACCCTGAAAATTTGCAGGCACCTCCATAATGCCAAACTGAAACTTTCTATTTTTGCACTTTTTCAAAATTCACGTTTTACGAGAAAACGGACATATAACCACTTTTCGACCATTTTAACCACTTTTTGACTACAACTCAAATCACAAACCACACACAATTAAACTCTACTCTTTTGCACACTTATTTAACTCCTCAAAACAAACTTGAAGCAAATAAAAACCAACCCATGACACCACCACACATTAAATTCACCACATGACCACTTTCAACCCATTTTGACACCTTAATGACCCATTTCATAATTCAACCATTTTTCAACCAATTCAACACTCAAACCACATTTGTTTGACCAATTCAAGGCTATTGACAATGTGTCCACTTCACATTTGACCAACCAATCACATTCGACACTAAATCACTTTTCACCACTTTAACCCAAACCAAACCAATCATACGACTTCATACACTTGACAACCACATACACTAGACACCATAACTCTGTTTGACTTTCAAAGTCAACTACTATACATTGACCAACATATTTAATTCGAAAACTCATTGTTTGGGCGATTTACACAATTGAGCATCAAAACAACAATTCAAAAGAAAGAAGCATATTCTAACCATAAGCATGCTCCATATCCATGTCACTAACATAAGCACATTCTTTATCCACGTATCGCTAGCCAAACCTCAACCTACATAATAAACACTGAAACGGGTAAGCACCACTGCTTAGTGAGTACACAGGCAATTAAGCAAGCAATTCCACATAACACTATTAACACATATCAACACATGACTACTTAAACATATAATCACTGAACTCTATTTCTCTGAACACTGTACACTGAACCCTGAACACTATGTTAACCGCAGTTAGCTCTTTAATCACCACAGTATCTGTACACATAATCATTTTATCATTTCATTAACCGTAATCACAACACTAATCAACAACCATCACAACTTCTAACAAAATCTTAAATTAACATATAAGAAATCAATCATATAACAAACAACTTCCACCCGATTGTGTAGTCTCTTGCTTAACTGCAATCCGAATCCAACACAATCGAATCGTACACTATTCATCACATAATCACTATTTAATCCACATATATTAACAAGTAACCTTCCACCCAATTGTGTAGTCTCTTGCTCAACAGCAATCCGAATCCAACACAATTGAATCGTACACTATTAACCAATAACTTTACCTTTACCTTCAAGCTAGTGACATACTCATTACTCGCTAATGAGTAATCACTACTGACTTTTCCAAATAACACATAATCACATAACAATTAAATATAAACAAATAATTTAATACAACAAACTAAGTAAACACACATAAACAATTAACTTTTCCTTGATTGTGCAAACCTCTAGCCCGCGAGCTATACGGTACTACACAACCAAATCACCTGTTTAACCCCCGTATCACTCACCATACTCTTTTAAACGATTTCACCATCTTGATCAACATAAGCTTCCATGTCTCTAATCACCTACATAATCCATACATAATACATACAACACTTTTAAACACTAATCATCATTAAACTAACTACTAATCATATTCATACTCTATTAACACTTCTAATTACACTATTAAGCTTATTTTATAATTTCATAATAATCTAACATAAACATTAAAATTCTCATAAACACTAGATCATAATTTCATTACTTTCTATCATGTTATATCATCACTAACCATCATAAAAACACTAACAAACACTAATCAAATCAATTTCATATCATAAATCACTAGTTTTATAAAACCCCACCAAAACCCCACTTTGATCATAAGCTACATACTTCAAATTAATCACTTTCATGATGAAACATAGTTTATAATCATAATCAAAACACTAACTAACACTAGTTTTATCAATTTCCAACTCTAATTTCGTAGTTAAATTCACCAATTTCACAAAACCCCTAAAAAACCCATTTTCTAGGTTAGAACATAGAAAAATCACTTACCAAGATGTTAAAGATGATCAAAGAAGGATTAATTCGAATGATTAGAGCTTGAACCATAGTTTTGAAACTAATTTTTGGCTTGTGAAATGTTTCCTGCGATTTCTCTTCACTTCACATATCCTCTGGAATGTTTTTGGCTAAATAAGGGATAAACATAACACTATACGTATTTATCTATCTATTTTAATACCTTTTTAAACTTTACAGTCTGGAACTGTAAAATCGTTTACGTTTTTCACTATATCTCGTTATCTACATAATACTATTTCACAATAAAAATATATCCGCGTACGATATTTATTTACTGAATTTCTGGGTGTTACAACTCTCCCCCACTTATTTCATTCGTGTCCTCACGAATGGCACCCTTACTACTCAGTCTTAACACTATCCCTGCTCTTGTACAACACTTAATCATTTCTAGAACACTTCACTTAGTTCTTCTTAAACACATTATCAACACTAACTCTACAAGCTCTTAATCATATATCCCTTACATATTGGTTTCACATAATAAGTGAAATACGTATCACTAAGTACAAGTCTATTAATCTTATTTTCTCTATTATCTCTGCCTATCATAATATCTAACCCGAAATTCACATATGTTAAACACCTCTTCCCTTATACTCTATTCTAACAATCACATTAAATCACTTTGATATTTGATAACTCCAACAATTCCATGTGAACTAGCATAATACAACTACGGTGATCAGGCGTAGACATATTATGTTATACACACTTCATTCTCAAGCTATCTCATATCATTGTTTTTCAATGTGATTTCCACACCAGTACATAACATACAATTCATTTAACAGTTAACACACAATAACTAATTTAACAATTAAACACATAGTCAAAAACTACTTCACTATTCTATCCATTTTGAACACATGCACAAAACTGCAACTAATAACTCCTTATATACACTTACTCTTATCTCTGGCAACCATCTCTGTACTCAATTATCCATTTATCATCGCATAATCAGATTAATCTAAATAAATCACATTAACCATTAAACATAATCATAATTATAGCAAATCAAACAATCATAATGGTTTAAGCTTAAGCAATCCTATCATGGATCACCTAACTCTCTTAAACCATTTCTCTGATACCAACTTGAAAAGCCCCGAAAACAGAACCATTTTTTTTACCTAACACTGAAAACACACTCTATTAGGTCCCACATCTAAAATATGACATTATAGACTCGTTATATCGTTCCCTTAATCAAATAATGACTCAAATAACAAAAATGTGAATTTACAAGAGATTCCCCAGGAATGACTCCCATTCCTCAGGAATCAGACATGCTGTTAACACTTGGATTTGGATTCCCCAGGAATGACTCTCATTCCTCAGGAATCAGGGTTGCTGTTAGAACTTAAGTTCATATTCCTCAGGAATGACTCCGATTCCCCAGGAATCAGGGCTGCACACAAACTAATACCAAAATACGAATTTCCGACGCGCATAACTTTTTACTCGTAAACACTTAGACCCTGAAAATTTGCAGGCACCTCCATAATGCCAAACTGAAACTTTCTATTTTTGCACTTTTTCAAAATTCACGTTTTACGAGAAAACGGACATATAACCACTTTTCGACCATTTTAACCACTTTTTGACTACAACTCAAATCACAAACCACACACAATTAAACTCTACTCTTTTGCACACTTATTTAACTCCTCAAAACAAACTTGAAGCAAATAAAAACCAACCCATGACACCACCACACATTAAATTCACCACATGACCACTTTCAACCCATTTTGACACCTTAATGACCCATTTCATAATTCAACCATTTTTCAACCAATTCAACACTCAAACCACATTTGTTTGACCAATTCAAGGCTATTGACAATGTGTCCACTTCACATTTGACCAACCAATCACATTCGACACTAAATCACTTTTCACCACTTTAACCCAAACCAAACCAATCATACGACTTCATACACTTGACAACCACATACACTAGACACCATAACTCTGTTTGACTTTCAAAGTCAACTACTATACATTGACCAACATATTTAATTCGAAAACTCATTGTTTGGGCGATTTACACAATTGAGCATCAAAACAACAATTCAAAAGAAAGAAGCATATTCTAACCATAAGCATGCTCCATATCCATGTCACTAACATAAGCACATTCTTTATCCACGTATCGCTAGCCAAACCTCAACCTACATAATAAACACTGAAACGGGTAAGCACCACTGCTTAGTGAGTACACAGGCAATTAAGCAAGCAATTCCACATAACACTATTAACACATATCAACACATGACTACTTAAACATATAATCACTGAACTCTATTTCTCTGAACACTGTACACTGAACCCTGAACACTATGTTAACCGCAGTTAGCTCTTTAATCACCACAGTATCTGTACACATAATCATTTTATCATTTCATTAACCGTAATCACAACACTAATCAACAACCATCACAACTTCTAACAAAATCTTAAATTAACATATAAGAAATCAATCATATAACAAACAACTTCCACCCGATTGTGTAGTCTCTTGCTTAACTGCAATCCGAATCCAACACAATCGAATCGTACACTATTCATCACATAATCACTATTTAATCCACATATATTAACAAGTAACCTTCCACCCAATTGTGTAGTCTCTTGCTCAACAGCAATCCGAATCCAACACAATTGAATCGTACACTATTAACCAATAACTTTACCTTTACCTTCAAGCTAGTGACATACTCATTACTCGCTAATGAGTAATCACTACTGACTTTTCCAAATAACACATAATCACATAACAATTAAATATAAACAAATAATTTAATACAACAAACTAAGTAAACACACATAAACAATTAACTTTTCCTTGATTGTGCAAACCTCTAGCCCGCGAGCTATACGGTACTACACAACCAAATCACCTGTTTAACCCCCGTATCACTCACCATACTCTTTTAAACGATTTCACCATCTTGATCAACATAAGCTTCCATGTCTCTAATCACCTACATAATCCATACATAATACATACAACACTTTTAAACACTAATCATCATTAAACTAACTACTAATCATATTCATACTCTATTAACACTTCTAATTACACTATTAAGCTTATTTAATAATTTCATAATAATCTAACATAAACATTAAAATTCTCATAAACACTAGATCATAATTTCATTACTTTCTATCATGTTATATCATCACTAACCATCATAAAAACACTAACAAACACTAATCAAATCAATTTCATATCATAAATCACTAGTTTTATAAAACCCCACCAAAACCCCACTTTGATCATAAGCTACATACTTCAAATTAATCACTTTCATGATGAAACATAGTTTATAATCATAATCAAAACACTAACTAACACTAGTTTTATCAATTTCCAACTCTAATTTCGTAGTTAAATTCACCAATTTTACAAAACCCCTAAAAAACCCATTTTCTAGGTTAGAACATAGAAAAATCACTTACCAAGATGTTAAAGATGATCAAAGAAGGATTAATTCGAATGATTAGAGCTTGAACCATAGTTTTGAAACTAATTTTTGGCTTGTGAAATGTTTCCTGCGATTTCTCTTCACTTCACATATCCTCTGGAATGTTTTTGGCTAAATAAGGGATAAACATAACACTATACGTATTTATCTATCTATTTTAATACCTTTTTAAACTTTACAGTCTGGAACTGTAAAATCGTTTACGTTTTTCACTATATCTCGTTATCTACATAATACTATTTCACAATAAAAATATATCCGCGTACGATATTTATTTACTGAATTTCTGGGTGTTACATCGGCGGATCTATGATACTAAAAATGAGCATTGGAAAGCGTTTTGGGCTTGAAAAGATATTTGAAAAGGGGGTTAAGTCCTAAGGAATGTCAATGTCATCTAATTGCATTGCATAAGTAAATTGGAATAACTAAAATTTACCATTGGGATTCTCTAACTACACCTAAGGTAACTGCTCATCTAGTATAGCATTGACTTGCCATCCAATCTCATCCGAACTATACTGATATATCATCATATCTTTCAATAATCCACGTCTAGTCAGCATATCAAAATACTTCGGCTGACCATTGTTTGCAAAGTAAGCCAACAAAATTGTTTTATCCTTCTTCAATTAACCCTTTGCCTCTTCTTTTGCCGTGTAAGAGCAATTAAAGTACAAACACAAATAGATTTCTTGCAGATGTGATTTACCATGGTGTGTTCAGAGTCTACTTTGGTTGACCTTATTTTATAAACAGTCAAATTATCAACAAATATACATGATATAAATATCAAAGTTCAATGAGACATAAACACAAACACCTGGTGTGCAAAACAACAAAAGGGATAATACAATGCCATTAAAGAAAAACAAACTAAGTACCTTTGATTTCTTGTCCCAATGCTAAAATCGCGTTTTGCATTCAACGATACACAACCATCATTACTATCCTAATCTAGAATAAGTGAGAACGAAACCAAAAAAAATCCTGTCAGCAAGCAAATTAGTTTGACAACTATTTATAAGATGGAAATCCCAAATGTTCATACAGCTTTCGTAGACTTACAGATACGTTTAATTGGTTGTGAGGAGAGTAGATCAATCGGAGGTGTAAGCGACAATGTCAATGGCGGCGTCGCTGTTCCGGTGGTTTTAGACGGCAGTGGAGTCGCTGGAGAGATGCTTTTTAGGTTTTTGGGGGACGGAGTGTATCCACGAACATTTCATCTATGTTAAGAAGTTGATGTGCGGTAGGTTATTAAATTAAATTAATTAATTAATTTGTAACATGTGGGAAAGGACAATTATGACTTTTGAGGAATACAAATCTACTATTTAGGTTGTCATTTACATGGAAGATTATCATTAATTAATAGAGGGTTGGGATTAGTTTAGAGTTGCCTAAAATAAAAATGACAACCTAATAAGCACTCTATTATAATATATTAACTAGATAGTTGATCAAGCTATGTTAAATTAAACTTGTATGATGTAATCCCTGAACCGGTTATACCTAATAGGGAATACGGCGTAACGGTCATAGTCTGGGCCCACTAAATGCAACCTAGTTCACTATAACCTTAGGCTCTAATACCAATCTGTAACACCCCCAAATTTATTGATTTGCGGAAGCACGATTTGGGTGTTACTAATCAATAATCACAAGCACAAAGGATACAGTGAACGACTCTATATGAGACGTTCGAAAAGTTGTTACATAAATGAATAAGTATTTCAAAATACAAGCTCGAGTTCGAGTAAATTCCTAGAGATTCTAATACATAACAACTAGTACAAAAGTAATGTATAAAAATCTCCAATCTTGTAAATGCATGTGACTCGAGCTAATAAGCATATCCTGCGGCCAATCCATCTAAAGCTGAGTACCTGAGAATGCATTACTAAAACAGGTCAACCAAAAGGTTGGTGAATCTCACAGGTTTGTAAATAGTAATTTGAACACACAACAGTAATAGTATTTGTAAATCATCAACCAGCCAGTAAGTAAGAATAGATTGCAGATAATACAATCGATCGATAACCTTGCCAAGAGCCACCATAGTTGAAGCTTAACACGTAAGTAAATAATTGCCCCCGTGAATACTAATCCAAAAGTATTCATATGAAACGAGTAAGAAACGCCCGTTTATACAGTAACGGTTCGTGGTAGTGCGTGCTACCCCGGGCGGGGATTGTCAGTCCCATATGGATCCATATACTAAAACTCGCGCTTATCCTATAATAAACAGCTATGGTTCAGAGGACTTCATTGGATTAACGAAAACCCATGCAACAGTATATCAGTAAGTCGGTAAAGTAAATAGGTAAACAAGCCAGTAAGTAAATATGTGTGTTCATGTAAAACAAGTAATGCATCTCACCCCTGAGTGGAAAACAGTAAAAATAGGGGCTGTGAGACTCACCTGAGTCTAGCTGACGATGCGAAGAGAAAGCAGAGTAGTATCCTGAATTAGCAACACTTAGCGTCCTAATACGCATAAGGTTTAGTAAGTAAATGGAGTACTTGAAAAGTATCCATGCTAGTTGTTCCTCAACTAGTTAATGTCCATTAGATTATTTGTACTTTTGAAATCATTTGTATTTGTGGTTTGAGTAAATGTGTACGGCCCGTTGGTGACGGCGTGTAATAACAATCTTACTTATTATTATTATGTATTCATTGTAATTGTATACTTGTAAAGTATACTCGTTTAACTGTAAGTTGTATCATTCATGTGAATGTAAGTTCAAGCGGGTGTAACCCTATGTAGGTGAAAGCCCTAAAGTGTACAAGTGTAAACTTGTATGTAGGCGAGGGTAGCTCGCGAGAACACGAGTGTACGCTCGTTGAGTGAGTGTAAGCTCACGTAAGTCGGTGATGAGTGTAATCTCATAAGTCGATATCAAGTGTAATCTCGAGTGCGTGCGCGAGTGAAATCTCGCGGTTAAGTAAGTGTAATCCTATATGTATTAGGATATTGGTGTATACTTTCAAAAGTATAGTATTTTCATGTATAAGTAATGTCGACTAAAGTACGTTTGTGTTTTAAGTATATTCGATACTTGTACGAAAAGTATTTATAAGTCAGACAGTTTTAGCGACACTTACATGCTTCACTTAGTAATAGTATGCGACACTTAGGTAGTGTCGCGTAAAGTGTCGGTTCAGTATTATACGCGTCACTTATGAAGAGTCGGGTAAAGGTAAGTGCGCCACTAAGGAAGTGTCGGGTGTGATGTGTTATGCGTCACTAGAGCAGTGTCACTAAAAGTGCCGGTTAAGATTGTTGTGCGTCACTGGCCAAGTGACGTTTGATACATTTATATGACACTGATGAAGTGTCGGTAAGTAGTGTCGGATTGCATATTGGCGTCACTGATGTAGTGTCGCATAAGGTGTTTTAGCGGCACTTAGGGAGTGTCGCTGATAGTTCAATTTCAGGGATTATTCGACACTACGGTAGTGTCGCATCACTATTTTTGGGCCTAGTGCGTCACTAGCCACTGATCAGCCACCAACTTTGTCGAAAACGGATTTAACGAGTTCCGTTTGGCCCGAATCTTTTACACTAGCTTTAGGATGTTACAAAGAGTTTATAAAAGTGTTTATTTCGTTTTGATAGTCGTTTTAAGTGTCGTTCTTTAAAATGACCAAAATTAACATTTTTCGGTAATGTGTCGAAAACAAGTTTAAGTTACGTTTTTGGACATTACGAAACTAGTGGAACAACATACTAACAAACAAACGAAATCGGAAAGTTTCGAGAGTCGTCGGAAACTTACGAGTCGTCGCGCGGAGATTCCGAAAAGATAGATTTGTAGCCCTCGTCGTCTTGAATCTTTTTCTCCAAACGAGCCTAACCTTTTACGTAGATTTCGTGGTGGTTTTTGGGGTGGAAGCCGGTGGTGGAGAGGGAGGGAAAAAGAGAGGGGAGAGTTTAGAGAGAGAGATAGATATGGGTGTGTTTGTGTTTGTGTGTTAAGGAAGCAAAAGGGTGAGGGCTTAATGCCCCCTCACCTAGGCCGGCCCATGGTGGGGTCCACCATGTGTGGATCTCACCAAATTTCGTTCCCTGCGTTTGCGCTCCGTGCGGTGTTCTTTTCCCCGATCGTTTGAACGTAAAATATATTTTATACGCGATTAAAAGTACGTTTTAAAATACGAAATATTATTCAATATTTTAGTCGGAGTATTTTATCAAAATACTTTGTTTTCAAGTTACAAAATTATAACTTTGTTTTATTTTGTCGATTAGACGCGTTCCGTGCATTTTTGTAATGTTCGGGTACATTTTAAGCAACATGTATATTTCTATTATATTATCCATATAATATAAAGTAGTAATAAGTGTTATTAAATAATTCCATATTATTTAATAAAAGTTTCACCAACGTCCGTATTTGAATTATCAGATTTTTATCTGACGTACAATTTATACAATTTGAACGAATCGTATACGTTTATATATATAACTATAACACCCCTCATTTTAGATATCAATATAATATTAGCAACACGGAAGCGTAGGAATTTTAACCATATTTATAATTACACATACTATTAATTTACATCAAAAGTTCACAACTTTAAGTTACATCAAAGTGAAACTGTTTCAAACAAAACATAAGTCGGGGTATTATATAAAACAAACTGGTTTAGTACAAAAAGGATCAGAGTAGCTCGCTGTCAAACTGTCCTCGCACCATAAGCATCCAATTCCTGCTACTCCTTAAACTACAAAATCTGCAGGAAGTAAAAATGAGGGATTAGCACATAGCTAAGTGAGAGAGTTCAACACCCAACATTCAACTTAGCATAACCATTAATTACAACAATCAACAACAACTTAACAATGAGGATCGGTGGTTCTGGGGATAACCATAATACCCGGGCGGCTCCCCAAGAACTCTTATCCAACCATATCCGTATGGCCCTACGGACAAGACCGATAGCTAGAGGTTATCCTACTCAGATACAGTTCAATACACACAACATATGAAGCATATCCCTGTATCATTCACACGATAACCAACTAACCCAACCAACATTTCATCAACTTGTCGACCTCATTGGCAACCATTATTAAAAGATCACACATAGCACATAGTGATATAATCAACAATAATGATTAAACAACTCTATATTCATAACTACAATTACCCGCTGTAATCAAATGATCACAACTAAATTAAATGGTGAGTTTTTAATCCACTCACCGATACCTCGGTAGCCACAAACTCGGATTCCAGGTGCTACTTATCTTTTGGAGGATCTGAGAATTAACAACCAACATACATTAGTACTTTGCCTCATAATTTGTAAATATCAAAATGGGCATTTTTATAAAAATGCCACTATAGCATCCAATAAGTGCCACTAAAGGCATTTCATATACAATGCTCACTTGACTCAAAACATCTTTGTTACGTCCCGTAACTCATTTAAAATGTTCACGTTATAACATATTTTTCAGTCAAAAAGTGCCACTAAAATACCCCTTAAGTGCCACTATAGGTATATGAAATAAAAAGTGCCACTAAAAACACCACCTTCTAAACACTTATGCATTTTTGAAATTTGCAGAAATCCATCAGAATTAAACATACAAACGCGATCCAGACTAGGCATGGTGGGATCGCGTTCTTCAGTAGAAAAAGTTCTGTAACCGAAAAACACTAGCAAACGCGATCCGGATATTTGGCCAGGATCGCGTTTCCAAGGCCAAAACTTGACTGGGACATTTTATAACTAGGGAACGCGATCCGGACTCGAGGCTGGGATCGCGTTGAGCTGCGTTTCAGCTCAGGTACAGACCTGCAACTACATTTCAGCTCGAACCAAACTTAACCAAATCACCAAGTTTCAGTTACAATTCGACTTAGGCACGTTTTTAACATCAAATACCATCATACTACACCTATATAACATTAACCAACAACAATAACATTCAATTACACTAAATTCACACCAAAATCATGAAACACAATTAGATTTTTGAATAACTTCAATCATAGCTCAAGAACTTGAATTTAATCCATATAATCAATCAATAATCATCACATGGCATCATATATCACAAGTAGTTATCATATAAACTCAAGAACAAATTCAATGAACCAATTATTCATCAAACCTAACATTTGAAATAAACCTCATTTACCTTTCAAAATGAAGAAGATGATGAATAGAAAGGATGACAACAACTAGCTCAAATCACAACTTCAATCCACAATTCTTGTTTATGATTCTTGATGAATTAATCTTGATTTTACTTAGGGTTTATGTGTTTGTTCTTGAAATGAAAAGAGATAAGAAAGAATTGGTAAAGTGATCAAAATAAAGGTCGGCCTCCTTTTTGAGCCGACTTAACATTTTGGGTATTTTATACCCGCTCTAAATCTATTGCCTGGAACCTAAAAACCAACTGCGAGAAATTTATTTTATTATACCGTCAACTTTAATATATTAAAACAAACAACATTTCACTAACCACAATAAGTCCTGAGACCTATTTCACCAACTTTCACAATTAAACAGTTATATCAATTAAATTTCTAAAACAATTAAATACTCAATTTAAATAGAAAAATACCAGACCACTGGAGAGGATGTTACAATAACCTATATATATATATATATATATATATATATATATATATATATATATATATATATATATATATATATATATATATATATATATATATATATATATATTAGTAATTATCGTACTTAGTCCTATTTCATACTAAATACAAATAGTAAACACATAATTAGAAAATTTTAAATTGGCCCTAATTTCGCGGGTGTTACAATCTTGTCGATTCATTCTTAATTTAATTGCGTTTTGTAATACAATCAACAAAATTTACAACGATTCCTGGGTCAATTCATACTCAATTTCAATCAATGTCTGGAACGTTTGTTGCGAAGCATTACTTGAATCGACAAATACGGTGAGCGATGATCAACCAATAGAACTTTTAGATACGTATTCGACAGAGGAATCCGATGATGTTGATAATACATCCGAAGCAAGTAAGTGCTTCCCGTTGTGTTTTGGAACGTGATGATGTTGGTAATACATCCGAAGCATGTAACCTCAAAGTGGTCTATTTTGGTCAACCAACTAGACTGTTAACGAATACTCTTATGACATTTTCTTACTTTATGGTTTAACCAATAAGTTAACAACGTCCCGATGCAATCCAATGGGAGGATAAACTCCTTGTGCACAATTATGTTTGAAATTCCCTTAAAGCTGTGTAATTCCTACTAAAGATTCAAAATTTTCATCACATAATTCAATCATACTGTAAAGGACATTCTTAAAAACATTCAGCTATGTTATTACCTTAACCACAAAAATAAATCAAATGTTTAACTACAAATTTACGTTATAAATATTGTATTCATTTTCCAAACACCGCTAGCCTTTCTTCTCTTATCTTGTCTGCTGTCTCTTCTACTAATTTCTTAAAGTCCATGGAGGTTTATCATGATCCTTTGATTCGATTTCGACTTTAAAAGCCAGAGTGTTCAACCCAAACAGCAATATCTTCTATGCGTATTTCTTCCGAAGATCATCTAGCTGCGCAACTGCTTGTTATTCTCCGATCTAAGTCCCACATCAAAGTTGCTACCTCCCTTGAACATCTCCATGTGGCGCATCAAAAAAACCCACAGTCTACCCCATTGAAAGTTGTTTGCCACGATAATCTCAGTCTACATGGAACATATCGTCGAATAGTTTTGACCATAGGGTGCCGCTTGGTTTCTAAGTAGTTACAAAACCGATCCAGCTGCAATTTTTAAAAATAAAAAAACATTAAGTGAATCAAAAACATCAATGTTCCTAGCTGAAATAACTAAGATTCAGGTACCTCATACATTTGATTCAGATACTTTGATTCAACAGTGACTAAAATATGATTCAGAATTACATATACTATGATTCAACGTTACTTATACTATGATTCAACATTATCATACCGTGTTTGAACAGTCTCAACCATCTATTCACCTAATCTAAAGTCATTTTCACCACACTTTTCCTGTGCAACAAACCTTCTAAAACCAAAATACTAGTGCGCACATTTATTAGATTAACACATTTCTATTGTTAATACACACTATAATAACAACTAACGGCTTAGTTATTCTTACCAAATTTTCATGTACTATTTTCATAATAATACTTGACCGCGTCACCGTTCACCAAATTGTCAAGTACAAAAATACAAAATGAAGTTGCTTATAAGTTGCCAATGGTTTTGCATATTCTAAGCACCACGCCACAAAACAAATATTTATGATTCATATTCTATTATCCAGCGTTGAGTATACTGTGATTCAGCATTAACTACAATATGATTCTTAAATATTTATACTATGATTCAGCATTAATTGTAGGATGATCCAGCATTATCAAACTCTACCTAGTATCCCACATCTTGTTATTTAGCTAAACGAAATACAATTTTGCCACATTTTTACTGTTAAAAAATACTCCTAAGCCATACTACTGTTCTACATATGAAATGACTAACCATTATTCCCGTTTTCAGGTACGCATTTGGTTTGCGATGTGGTCCATGGTGCCTTTCCCTGTTATTAAGTATCAAAGACCATATGTCAATCACATTCGGATGAAGACGTTGCCCAGGCGTCAACGTTTCCATCACACCTTTATGTGTGGTTATGCCATTTTCAGCATTGAAAACTACTTCACTGCACAAAAATTAAAGGGGGCGATCAGTTGAATACCAACAATTCAGATTTCCTCAAACACATTTAACAACACTTTAAACATCAACAACAAAATGTAAAAAAACTTACTCTGCATCGCCAAGCAGCGCGAACAACCAGTTTGATAGTCTTCTCTCATCTACCGTTAGTCTCCCGGTTGCTCGTATTCTGTCTTCTAATATTAAACCATTAATCACAACATCCCGATTACAATCAAATATGTTTCATAAGTTACTTTGTACCACACATGATTTGAAGTTAATAGTAGGCCAACATACAATGATTCACACCTTTTTTTTTTGCCCAGCTTCAGCAACAAAAGATCCAAATAGCTTTTTGTTTGGCTAGCATTAATGTGCTACGATATAATCTAAAATCTTAACTACACATAAACCACATGCAAAGGCTTATCTTGGAGGTTCGATTGATTAATCAGACATGTTTTCACCATCAACATTATTCAGTAGCAAAATCGAAACAATGAATATTAACTAGAAATCCAAACAACTTGGAATTCTGTCTACACAAACACCGACTCAATAACTTAAATATTTGATTCAGCTAGTCTCCCTAATAAAGTTGCATATATGGACATCAATTTGGGGGGGTTCAATTTGCATTGGGAAAAAATGTCCACTATACACTTTTATTTGTTCCAAACTAGCTGTCCCAAGTAAAGTAGTAAATAGCCATCCAAACAATCGGAACTCCGACTAAACAAACACTGATTGAATAACTTAATTACTTGATTCAGCACAACATTATTCACACAAAAAACCATGCTTCTTTAGATTGAATGTCATTTATCCCCATACAAAATACCCCCAAATAATCACAGTGGTTTACTTTACAAAAACACTGATATGTTACCATATCATAAAACATTCAAATCACATAAAGAAAATAGCAAAGGTTACATTTTAAATTTGATTGCTTCAGATTCCGTGTATTCACCATCGTGATTCTCGGAAAACCAACAACAAAAACATTTTTTTTTTATCTTCGATGCTTTGATTCAGTAGCGCTTCCAACTATCCGCTCGAAAAAAAAGTAATAATCAGTTTACTAAGGGTTAGCGATTGAAGAATCACAATTAGGGTTTATGTTTTGTGTCGCGCAGGATGGAGAAGAAACCGTAGAATTTCAATCGCCAAAAAATGCATGAAAACCGATCTGATAGTTACTCCAATTTTAATATGATATTGTTTCTTTTTTTAAATTACACCTAATGGACCATATTGCCCCCAACCCCTTACAAATGCCAAACGAAATTTAAGTTTTCCCTTTGACTAATCTGGGCCCTTGAATCAATCATCTAATGGACAGGAATCCTTCTCCCCTTTCTCCACTTATAAAACCTTCTCCCTTGATCCCAATCTTATATATTAAACTATGGGTCATTTACATAGAATAAATCTCTATATCTCTATATATATATATATATATATATATATATATATATATATATATATATATATATATATATATATATATATAAGAACATCTTAAAAGAGATCTCCCCCTTTGATTGGAGAGCACTCCTTAACTAAAACACCATTAGATCAACTAATGACATCATTAGTCTAATTACCTGTGTTACAAATTATGAAATTGCCCCTGATTAAATACTGCCCTAATCACTTTCTTCTGCTACACACCTTCACGCACGCTCCCTGGATCATCAGCCAAATCCTTAACCCTGCAAGCAAAACCCTTTGCAATTCCACTCCCGTATTCACACTCGTGAACCCAATTTTATTCGCGATTGAATTAGGGTTTATAAAATAACCGATGTAAAGGTTCTTCACAAGATTCGCAGCCTCCAATTCACTACCATCGTGAATTGTAGCAATCCTTTCCGACGGTCAATCGACAGCCAAATCAGTACAACCACCCAAACAAATCGCGTGACACCAATCTCGTAAAAGTTAGCGGCTTGATTGTTCAAAAGCGTGTCACCTGATACCAAAAGTGCGGGATGAATTGTTGCTTCGTCAATTTTAATGTGTTCCAGGTCAAAATCAGGTATGCGATTTGGCTTATTTTTATTTCAGAAGTTAGGGTTTATACGATTAACATTGAATTTGACTTTGAATCAGCATATGATCTTTATTGATGTTTTACATATGCTACGGCTTGAATGAATATTTCCTCATCGTATGATGTGTTGCTTTCATCAAGATGTTGCGTTCATCGTCAAATCAGGTATGTGATTTTGCTTACTTTTTAAATTATGCAATTAGGATTTATAGGATTGATTCTAAAATTGATTTTGAATCTGTATACTAGAGGTGGCAATTTTAGACCCAATGGTTAATTATTGGTTAATTTTTAGGAAGGGGTGGGTTTGTTGGGTCTCCTCCTTTTTTTTTAGATGGGTTTAAATGTGTTTTTCAATATAACCTCTCTAATTGTGTAACAATTAACCAACGGGTTTAGATGGGTCTAGTGGGTAATTTTTTTTTTCCACCTCATTTCATTTTTTTTTCATTTCTCACTCAAATAAAAAAAAAGTTTGGTGGACCCGACCCAACCCGTGACCGATTTGACCCGGACCCGTTTAGACCCATCCTTCTAAATGACCCATCTAGACCCGGACCCATTTAGAGCCAAACCCATCTAGACCCGTGACCCGACCCGACCCATTCATTTTGCCACCTCTACTGTATACTATCTTAGTTGATGGTCTAAAGATGATACGGCTTGAAAGAATTGTTTAATGATAATGAAAACAAAAAAAATGCAGTGATATATAAGACCCTGTTATGGCTTTCAAGCAGGCCCGTAGATGAGGGAGTGCCGTGTGAACGACCGCACAGGGCCCCCATTTCTATTGGGCCTTCAAATTTTACGTATAGTTTGTGTGTGTAGGTTCATTTTTAAGCTCATATTTCATAACAATGCAAATCTAAAAAGTTCGGTATATTATATGAGCTAGTGTATTTTTTTAATTTGTTTGATCACATAAAAAGGCCCCAAATTAAAATATGGCCTTCAAATCTAAGAAGTTGGTCTATCATCTTAGTAGTGATAAGCCATTTTATGTTATGTATATATAAAAAATGTATTTAAAAGGGAATTTTTTGTCGTGGCACTGGGCCACCCAATTTCGAGCTACGGGCCTGCTTTCAAGGGTAGTGTTAATAGTTCAAAATGCAGTGCAGACATTTGAGATAACCTTTGTTTGGTCTATTTATTAGCATTTCATGATTAATGTTATTTCGATACTCCTATTCGTTATAGAATTATCAGTGTGCTTTTATTTGTAGAAAAACTTGAAGCTTCTATTTATTATTAATACCATTTAGAGCTTATTTCTACATAAAATAATACTAATTTTGTGTTGTCTTATACTGATTTGCAGGTCGTGATATTGAAGTAAATCTTCTGATTTTGCTAAATGCATCTGTAGAAGGCAGGTAGTGTCTAATGCTGTAATGGATGCATCTAGAAGTAATGAGTATTTTGCTAGAGAACAGATGTTGTTTTCTGATACTGGAAATGAGTCTGTGTATTTGCTTGCTGAATGTTGGAGGACTTTGAGTCCGAGTTCTTGTATAGCATGTTTAGAGAATGCATCTGCAACGATATCGAAATGCTTGCCGTGGTCGGAGGGCCGTGTATTAAATACCGGATGTTTTATGAGGTATTCTGATACCAATTTTTATTATGGTTTTTCTAAGTTTCTATCATCATTATTATTATTCATAATCATCGTAATGACATTAACTATTAATTAAATGAAATTGACACGGATGCAAAAAATCTAAATGGTAATAAAAGAAAACTTTATTGTCTTCAATTTTGCTTAAAATCAACTCCTGTTGACCAATCAAATGCTAAGATTTAACCCCACTTTCAATTAACCAATCCAATACATACTCTTTTTAAAAAACTAGCATAATACCTGCGCAATGTAGCGGAAATATATTATAACTCAATAGTTATTATATATAATTGTGTTTACTATTTTCCTATGTATTACTTATGATGATGAATCGATAACGATAATTTAGTATGTAAAGTTAAACATCCGGATTAAGAAGGGGGGTTAAGAGTATAATATTTATAGAAGTAAATAAAATATGAAAATTAAACATTTTAAATTTAGAAATGTTGACAGTGGCGGATGTACCTTCAAATCAGGGTATGCACTTGCATACCCTGTCAACCAAAATACTAGTGTTAATTTTTTAGTTTTTTGTTATGAAAGTAATATGTATAAAGAGAATGCACACCCTCAAAATAGTTGTGACTACCCTCATTTGGAAAAGCCCAAACCAATATAAGTAAACTTAAATTTTGGGCCCCAAACAAAAACTCTTTTAACAACTTTAAGGACATAAGCCCATTAAATATGTATAATATCTAGTGTAACAGAAAGTAAATCATCGACCCATGTTTCTTTTACTTTCTTATTTTAATTAGTTTTTATTTGCTTGGAAAAAGGTAGAGTGAGTCTAATAGTTCTGTTACAGATATGAAAGACTATATAAATTGATAAATTGAGTAGTAAAAGGTGAATCAATGTTCCTTTTCTTTTCTAATTATAAATATGTTTTTTTTTCTTCCAGTAACTAAAAGGTGAGTCAATGAACATATGGAATATATTTTGCTATTTAATGAACTTACTTCAATTAATGAGTACTTAAATTAGTTGAGAATCGATTTAAAAACTCGAATCTATGACCCGAACTGGTTGCCCGATATTTATCGGATCAACTCGAATAGGAAAAAAAATAATATAAAGTGCATACTCTAATACGGATTTATGGATCCGCCACTTTTATGTTGAGTACCAAAAATTTTAAGATTTCTAAAAATAGAGTGGTAAGATGCATTATATGTAATGTAGATATAGATATATAAATAATTCGGTAAACTAATAATCCAAATAAATTTATATACCTTATATACAAGACGTGAATCTTATAGTTATAGTTATCCATTTGCATTATTTTAATATTAATTAATGGCTTATACGTATGTACAAAAACAAACATCATTAATTTAATATTAATAGTAAAAGGAAAAATATGACCATTTATGTCGAACACATGATGGTTTCGAATAACCAACGTTGTTGTAAGTTAATCTAATAAGTTGTTATAAGTTCATCTAATAAGCATTTTATAATGAGACAAATTTTGTAAAAAGAATATAATTATAGGGTAATGTTCAAATGAGACTAAAAATTTGTGTGAGAATAGAGGAACCAATGATATGGTGCCATGTGTACAAAGAGAATACAAAACCCATTTACCCCTTAAGTTAAATATCTCACAAACGACAAATAAAAAAATTATGAAAATTGCACCATTAGATTCAGCGTTTGATCCTCTTCGATTTGCCGTCCATTAAGGCATATTTTCGACGAGTTTTTTTTTTCATTATTTTTAGTGGGTTTCACATTACTAACACGTGTGTTACAGTGTTGCGTTTAGGGTTTGGGGTTTAGGGGTTATGGTTTAGGGTTTAGGGTTGGGAGTTTGGGGTTTCGGGACGAAACCCCAAACTCCCAACCCTAAACCCTAACCCATAAACCCCAAACCCTAAACCCTAAACGCTTTATAAAACTCTAAACCCTAAATCATACTAAACCCTAAAACCTAAACCCTGCTAAACCCTACACTAAACCATGCTAAACCCTAACACTAAACCCTGCTAAACCCTAACTCTAAACCCTAACCCTAAACCCTAAATTAAATGTATAATTAATAACTAACACATGTGTTACTAATATGTAAAACCCACCAAAAAATGGAAGAAAAAAAAAGTTCGTCGGAAGTATGCCTTGATGGACGGCAAATCGAAGAGGATAAAACGCTGAAAAATATGGTGCAATTTTCATGATTTTTCGACTTGTCGTTTGTGAGATATTTAATTTTTAAAAACGTAGATGAGAGAGAAAAAAGTGACACATGTCATATTGTGATTGGTTCCCCTATTCTCACACAAAATAAATGGTCTCAATTGAACTCTTCTCTATAATTATAAAAATATTATTTTCAAGTTACGAGAAAAAATCTTTTTCTTTTCTTATCTATTAAAAGAAGGATTATATTGATTAATCCCCTACAAATTAACCTATCAGAAGTTAATCTCCCCCTTTATTTTGATTAGCCCATTTAACCTCAGCCTTTGATTTAACTAAACACTATGATTAATTAAGTTAACCTTATTGACTTTTGTTCCCCTCTTGTGTTAATATTACGCGTCTGGCTGGCTAGGGCTCAAAATAAAAAACATTCCCTTCTCACAAAGGAAACGCTACACCTCCCATACACCTAAAAAAACTCAAATCGTATCCATACTCCGTCGTGATTCCGTTACAGAAATCAAGAAGGCGATTAAGAAGGCGATTCAACATACCAGCGCGATTAAGAAGGCTATTATCTTTAGGTTTGCTTGTACCGTGCTTTGGGTATTTGGGGTTTCGGGACGAAACCCCAAACTCCCAACCCTAAACCCTAACCCATAAACCCCAAACCCTAAACCCTAAACGCTTTATAAAACTCTAAACCCTAAATCATACTAAACCCTAAAACCTAAACCCTAACACTAAACCATGCTAAACCCTAACACTAAACCCTGCTAAACCCTAACTCTAAACCCTAACCCTAAACCCTAAATCAAATGTATAATTAATAACTAACACATGTGTTACTAATATGTAAAACCCACCAAAAAATGGAAGAAAAAAAAAGTTCGTCGGAAGTATGCCTTGATGGACGGCAAATCGAAGAGGATAAAACGCTGAAAAATATGGTGCAATTTTCATGATTTTTCGACTTGTCGTTTGTGAGATATTTAATTTTTAAAAACGTGGATGAGAGAGAAAAAAGTGACACATGTCATATTGTGATTGGTTCCCCTATTCTCACACAAAATAAATGGTCTCAATTGAACTCTTCTCTATAATTATAAAAATATTATTTTCAAGTTACGAGAAAAAATCTTTTTCTTTTCTTATCTATTAAAAGAAGGATTATATTGATTAATCCCCTTCAAATTAACCTATCAGAAGTTAATCTCTGTAACATCCTCTCCGATAGCCTGATATTTTATATTTATAATTTCGTATTTAACTGTTTTAAATAATTTTGCGATATAATTGTTTAATTGTGAAACTTAGTGAAATAGGTTTTAGAACTTATTGTGGATAATGAAATGTTGCTTGAATTAAAATATTGAAGTTGACGGTATAATAAAATAAATTTCCCGCAAGTGATTTTTAGGTTCCAGACAATAGATTTAGAGCGGGTATAAATTACCCAAAGTGTTAAATCATTTAAATGATGGACCGATATTTGGATTATCACTTTACCAATTTCTCTTTCAAATAAAAACACACAAACCCTAACTTAAACCTTGGAGTAAATCATCCACTTGAAATGGGAATCGAAATGTGATATTCTTCTAGTATCATCATCATCATCTATCATAATCTTCTTGTTCATCTATAGATTGTAAGTATACTTATATATTGCATAAGTCCATATTCAAAATATATGAAGATTTGATTAATTTCTTGGATGTTATTGTTGTTAATATATGTTTGTAAAGCATTAGAAATAGGTTTTGGTCAAGTTAGAAGTTAGCAACATGAGTTTTCTGCATATTTGTTTCGTATTTGGTTTTATGGATTTGAGTTTCTGGGTTGTGCCTTGATCGAACTGGGTTTGCTGGCTTTTATGTTGAAGCCGATCGGCTATGCCAAAGCCGATCGGTTATACTATAAAAGCCGAACGGCTTATTGTAGCCGATAGGCTTTGTTAGTTCAAAATCATCACAGAACTTGGACCTCGAATTAAAGTCTGAAAATAACGGCGGAAGCCAATCGGCTATAGCTGAGCCGATCGGTTATGGTATCCAAGCCGATCGGCTATGGATATTAAAGCCGAACGGCTATGATCAAATATAGAAATAAAATAGTTAGATCCTTTGAGTTGCAATTGCAATGTATAACTATATTTGGAAACCAAATATACAAGAAAATTATGTTATGATCTAATTGTATTAGTGATTGTGTAGTAGTATAAGTACTAGTGTAAAGTCGTTAGTTGCTTAAGTACTACTTATTAATGACAAGTTCTAACTTGTGTTGTTGCGTGATGTTTCAGATACCCCAAAGACTCAGTGATTAATAGCTGGGTGTGTTGACTGCAAAGGTATCGGTGAGTGGATTCAAAACTCACTGTTTGGCTTAGTTGTAATCATTTGATTACAACGGGTAAACGTAGACTTGATTATTGAGTTAATTAGTTGCTATTGTTGATTATATGTGCTTGTGTGGCCTTCGGGCATTGTTGTTAATGAGGTCAACGAGTTGATGAACTGTTGGTTGGGCTAGTGAGTGGTTGTGTGAATGGTACATGGATGTACTTCATTTGTTGTGTGTGCTGAACTGTACCTAAGTATGATAACCACTAGTCATCGGTCTCGTCCGTTATGGCCATACGGATATGTTTGGATAAGTGATCTTGGGGAGCCGCCCGGGTACTAAGGTTATCCCCAGATCCGCCGATCCTCATTAAGTTGTTGTTGATTGTTGTGTTTGCGAATATTTGTTGTGATTAATTGGTTTAGCTAAGTTGAATGTTGGGTATTGGATTTACTCACTTAGCTATGTGCTAATCCCTCGTTGTTACTTCCTGCAGACTTTTGTTTTGAGCATGCGGGTGGGTAGCAGGAAGGTCAAACCTTGGAAGCATGGAATGTTTGATATTCAAGCTACTCTTATTATTTTTGTAACAACTCTGTTTAGTTCATATAATACCCCGTCATGCAAGTCTTTTTAACAAGTTTTAAATTGTAGTAACTTAACCATCTAAACTGTTTTGGTACTTTATGGAAACATGAAATGAAGTATTGCGTTTTATTTACCTTCGCTTCCGTATTATTTATAATATTATTACTATGGAATGAGGGGTGTTATAAGTTGGTATCATAGCATAGTTTTGGGATAATTGTTAAGTGTTGAATGATCAATCCTAAAACTCGAGCGTGATATATCAAACATTCTTGGGTATGGGATTAGTATTGGTTGATGGTAGTTAGTAATTAGATGCTAACGATTAACAAAAGTTCAAGTGTTGTGTTGAATTTCAGAAATGGCAGATAACGAACCACCGACCACCAACCCCAACAATGTCTCCAGGATTATCGCTCCTCAAATTGGGACTCATACCGAGCAACACGATCATAATGGTACTTCGCAACCAACCGGACATCAATCTAACCGAGATGAGTATATTCATGAGATGGAAGATGAGTTGGTATTCCTTAGGGAATTCAAGAGGAAAGCTGAGGAAGCTGCGACTAGACAGTTATTTCAGCAAGCCCCAGTCTTTGGTTCTGGTTCATCCTCGCAATCAGAAAAGAAGTGTTCATACAAGACTTTTATGGCTAGTCGACCACCGGAATTTCAAGGAAGTAAAAATCCTACGGTAACGTTGAATTGGCTTAGGGATATGGAACGCAAGTTTGATGTGACTTGTTGTGATGAGGAATTGAAAGTCAAGTATGCGGTTCAATGTATGAAGGATGATGCCATGGTTTGGTGGGATTCCATTACCGGTCATTTCACTCAACAACAGAAAGAAGCTATTAGTTGGTCTCAGTTTCATCAAGTTGTTCGTAATCAATATTGTTCGGATTTTGATATTGCTAGGATTCGAAGAGAGTTTGTGAATCTTCGATTAAATGATGACATGACTATTGATGAACTAATTGCGCAGTTTACGGATAAGCTTAGGTTCGTGCAACAATGGGTTCCTGATGAGAAGACCCAGATAGAACAGTTTGTGGATGCTTTACCTGATAACTACCGTACGGTTGTGAGATTGGCTAAGGATTTATCTCATGCTTTTAACCTCGCACGGTCTGCCGATAGTGATTTGAGAGGTTTGCGATTATGGCAAGGAAGGGATACAAGTTCCTCTAAGGCAAAAACGGAATCGTCGGGTAAAAATAAATCCAGGTGGCAAGGGAATCGACAGGGTGGTAAGAAATTTGTTGGAAGAAGTAGTTCTTCGGGAAGTTATAATAGTTCCAACTGGTGTAGTTCGTGTAGGTCTCGGCATGATGGTCCGTGTACGGCAAAGACGAACAAATGTATGAAGTGTGGTGAATTAGGTCATGAGATAAAGAGTTGCCGTTATCCAAACTTTGTTTGTTGGACATGTAAGAAAGAAGGGCATATAGTTGGTCAATGTCCTGAGGCAAGGTCGACGGGGTCGGGTTCGGTCGGGAGTTCGGGATCTTCCGGTCAGAAAAGAAAGAACCATCCTCCAGCAACTAGTAGGGCTTTTCAGATGACGGTTGATGAGGCCGTGCGTACTGAAGATGTTATCACGGGTACATTTCTTATAAACTATGTACCTGCACGTGTATTGTTTAATTCGGGTGCTAATTGTACTTTCATTTATGTGCAATTTTGTGATAAGTTGAAATTAGCCCCTACTGTGATAACAAAGCCTATAGAAGTAGAAATAGTTAGTGGTAAGTTAGTTCCTGTTACCACCTCGGTGACTGGAGTTAATATTACTATTGATGATCATGTATTTCCTATTTCCTTCTTGTTGATGTCAATCCCTAGTTTCGATGTAATAATTGGTATGGATTGGTTGAGTCAGAATAAAGCTAGTATTGATTGTCATCGGAAGTTGGTTAGGATCCCAATCTCCGAAGGGTCATATGTTGTGGCTCGAGGAGAACGGGATGGTGTAGCTATTCCTTTGATTTTGTTGATGAAAGCTAGGAAGTCATTATCCAAAGGTTGTGAGTCATACATAGCCTATGTAGTTGATGCCAAATTAGAAAGGAAAACTGTTTCGGATGTTCCAGTTGTTTGTGAGTACCCTGAAGTGTTTCCCGATGAATTGCCTGGGTTACCACCAGTTAGGGAAGTAGAATACGGAATTGATCTTGTTCCGGGCTCGTCGCCGATTGCTAAAGCTCCCTATAGGTTAGCTCCTTCTGAGATCCGTGAAATGATGAATCAGATTCAGGAGTTGTTGGATAAAGGTTTTATCAGACCTAGTTCCTCGCCATGGGGTGCACCAGTGTTATTCGTGAAAAAGAAAGACGGGTCGTTGCGCATGTGTATTGATTATAGAGAGTTGAACAAGAGAACGGTAAAGAATAAGTACCCTCTTCCTAGAATAGATGACTTATTTGATCAGTTACAGGGTTCTTCAGTGTATTCAAAAATTGATTTGAGGTCGGGTTACCATCAGGTCCGTGTTCGTGAAGAGGATATACCTAAAACTGCTTTTCGTACTAGGTACGGTCATTATGAATTTCTGGTTATGCCTTTTGGTTTAACAAATGCACCAGCAGTATTTATGGATTTGATGAACCGTGTGTGTCGACCATTCTTGGATCAATTTGTTATTGTTTTCATTGATGATATACTTATTTATTCGAAATCTGAAACTGAGCATGCTACGCATTTGAGATTGGTTCTTGAAACATTGAGACGGGAACAGTTGTATGCAAAGTTTTCCAAATGTGAATTTTGGATTCGCGAAGTTCAGTTTTTGGGTCATATAATTTGTCGAGATGGTGTGAAAGTGGATCCATCAAAAGTTGCAGCTGTGATGAATTGGAATGCACCGAAATCTGTTTCTGAGATAAGGAGTTTCCTTGGGTTAGCGGGATATTATCGAAAAATTTATCAAAGATTTCTCTAAGATAGCCGGTCCGTTAACTAAACTAACCCGTAAAGAGGAGAAGTATTTGTGGACTGATCAACAGGAGCAAGCTTTTCAGACATTGAAACAATTGTTGTGTCAGACACCGATTTTAGCATTACCAGAAGGTACGGATGATTTTGTGGTTTATTGCGACGCTTCATATTCGGGTTTGGGTTGTGTCTTAATGCAAAGGGATAGAGTTATCGCTTATGCTTCTCGACAGTAGAAACCGCATGAGAAGAATTATCCTACGCATGATTTAGAACTCGCCGCAGTTGTATTTGCCCTAAAACTTTGGAGACATTATTTATATGGGACTCGATGTGTTGTTTGTACCGATCACAAGAGTTTGCAGTATGTGTTCTCTCAGAAAGAATTGAATATGCGGCAGAGATGATGGTTGGAATTGATAAAAGATTATGACTGTGAAATTAGATACCATCCGGGCAAAGCTAATGTGGTCGTCGATGCTTTAAGTCGAAAGAATACTCCTGAACGAGCTTTTTATTTAAAGGTGAATGTTTCCTCGGATTTGATTAATCAGATTAAAGTTATGCAACGTGAAGCATTGAAAGATCAGAATCTGAAATCTGAAATCTGAAATCTGAAATCATGTTAAAACGCAAGGAAGAATTAGTTGATGATTCAAGGGGATTAAAGACTTATCAGTCTCGTGTTTGGATTCCTTCCATTGGTGGTGTTCGGGATTTGATTTTGTATGAAGCTCATAAGTCACGCATGTCTATTCATCCGGGTGGTACTCGAATGTATAATGATTTGAAACCGTTGTATTGGTGGCCAACGATGAAAACCGACATTGCAAAGTTTGTGGGATCTTGTCATATTTGTGCTCAGGTCAAAGCGGAACATCAAAAGCCGTATGGGTCGTTAAAACAGTTGGAAATACCCGAATGGAAGTGGGATCACATAACTATGGATTTTGTGACTAAGTTACCGCGTACTGCTCGAGGCAATGATATGATTTGGGTGATAGTGGATCGATTGACAAAAAGCGCACATTTTCTTGCTACGAGTGAGACAACATCGTTGACTAAACTTGCTCAATTGTATGTTAACGAAATTGTTTCTAGGCATGGTATTCCCTTATCGATTGTGTCAGATAGAGATACTCGTTTTGCTTCTCGTTTTTGGCAAAGTCTACAACAAGAGTTGGGAACACGTGTAAACCTTAGCACAGCTTATCATCCTCAGACAGACGGTCAGTTAGAACGTACAATTCAAACTTTAGAGGATATGCTTCGTGCTTGCATTCTGGAATATGGAGGTTCATGGGATTCACATCTTCCATTGGTTGAATTTACTTATAACAATTCGTACCATTCTAGTATTGGGATGCCTCCGTATGAAATGTTGTATGGTCGTCGTTATCGCACACCTACTTGTTGGTTAGAGGCAGGTGAGAAACAGTTTGCTGGGCCCGATATTGTTCAAATAACCGCCGATAAAGTTGCTATCGCACGTGAGAAGTTGAAAGCCGCTAGAGATAGACAGAAACAGTATGCGGATCCTAAAAGACGACCAGTTGTATTTTCCGAAAGTGAATTAGTGTATCTTAAAGTTTCTCCGTGGAAAGGGGTGATTAGATTCGGAAAACGGGGGAAACTAGCTCCAAGATATATTGGTCCATTCAGAATTCGACAAGTTGTAAATGATCAGTCAATGGCATTGGACCTTCCGCCAGAGCTCTCTGGTATACACGATACGTTTAACATATGTTATTTGAGAAAGTGCAACGTGGAGGATCAGTCACAAATTCTTCCGTTGAAAGACTTAAAAGTTGATCAAACTCAGAAATTGGTTGAAGAACCGGTTGAAATCCTTGATAGAAAGGTGACCAAACTTAGGAAGAAACAAATTCCTATGGTACTAGTTATGTGGCGACATAGTTTAGGTCCCAATTTGACTTGGGAGGCCGAAGAGTCGATGAAGTCCAGATATCCTGGATTGTTTGATGGGGCTGAGATTTCGGGGACGAAATCTCCTTAAGGAGGGGAGATTTGTAACATCCTCTCCGATAGCCTGGTATTTTCTATTTATAATTTCGTATTTAACTGTTTTAAATAATTTTGCGATATAATTGTTTAATTGTGAAACTTAGTGAAATAGGTTTTAGAATTTATTGTGGATAATGAAATGTTGCTTGAATTAAAATATTGAAGTTGACGGTATAATAAAATAAATTTCCCGCAAGTGATTTTTAGGTTCCAGACAATAGATTTAGAGCGGGTATAAATTACCCAAAGTGTTAAATCATTTAAATGATGGACCGATCTTTGGATTATCACTTTACCAATTTCTCTTTCAAATAAAAACACACAAACCCTAACTTAAACCTTGGAGTAAATCATCCACTTGAAATGGGAATCGAAATGTGATCTTCTTCTAGTATCATCATCATCATCTATCATAATCTTCTTGTTCATCTATAGATTGTAAGTATACTTATATATTGCATAAGTCCATATTCAAAATATATGAAGATTTGATTAATTTCTTGGATGTTATTGTTGTTAATATATGTTTGTAAAGCATTAGAAATAGGTTTTGGTCAAGTTAGAAGTTAGCAACATGAGTTTTCTGCATATTTGGTTCGTATTTGGTTTTATGGATTTGAGTTTCTGGGTTGTGCCTTGATCGAACTGGGTTTGCTGGCTTTTATGTTGAAGCCGATCGGCTATGCCAAAGCCGATCGGTTATACTATAAAAGCCGAACGGCTTATTGTAGCCGATAGGCTTTGTTAGTTCAAAATCATCACAGAACTTGGACCTCGAATTAAAGTCTGAAAATAACGGCGGAAGCCGATCGGCTATAGCTGAGCCGATCGGTTATGGTATCCAAGCCGATCGGCTATGGATATTAAAGCCGAACGGCTATGATCAAATATAGAAATAAAATAGTTAGATCCTTTGAGTTGCAATTGCAATGTATAACTATATTTGGAAACCAAATATACAAGAAAATTATGTTATGATCTAATTGTATTAGTGATTGTGTAGTAGTATAAGTACTAGTGTAAAGTCGTTAGTTGCTTAAGTACTACTTATTAATGACAAGTTCTAACTTGTGTTGTTGCGTGATGTTTCAGATACCCCAAAGACTCAGTGATTAATAGCTGGGTGTGTTGACTGCAAAGGTATCGGTGAGTGGATTCAAAACTCACTGTTTGGCTGAGTTGTAATCATTTGATTACAACGGGTAAACGTAGACTTGATTATTGAGTTAATTAGTTGCTATTGTTGATTATATGTGCTTGTGTGGCCTTCGGGCATTGTTGTTAATGAGGTCAACGAGTTGATGAACTGTTGGTTGGGCTAGTGAGTGGTTGTGTGAACGGTACATGGATGTACTTCATTTGTTGTGTGTGCTGAACTGTACCTAAGTATGATAACCACTAGCCATCGGTCTCGTCCGTTATGGCCATACGGATATGTTTGGATAAGTGATCTTGGGGAGCCGCCCGGGTACTAAGGTTATCCCCAGATCCGCCGATCCTCATTAAGTTGTTGTTGATTGTTGTGTTTGCGAATATTTGTTGTGATTAATTGGTTTAGCTAAGTTGAATGTTGGGTATTGGATTTACTCACTTAGCTATGTGCTAATCCCTCGTTGTTACTTCCTGCAGACTTTTGTTTTGAGCATGCGGGTGGGTAGCAGGAAGGTCAAACCTTGGAAGCATGGAATGTTTGATATTCAAGCTACTATGATTATTTTTGTAACAACTCTGTTTAGTTCATATAATACCCCGTCATGCAAGTCTTTTTAACAAGGTTTAAATTGTAGTAACTTAACCATCTAAACTGTTTTGGTACTTTATGGAAACATGAAATGAAGTATTGCGTTTTATTTACCTTCGCTTCCGTATTATTTATAATATTATTACTATGGAATGAGGGGTGTTATAATCTCCCCCTTTATTTTGATTAGCCCATTTAACCTCAGCCTTTGATTTAACTAAACACTATGATTAATTAAGTTAACCTTATTGACTTTTGTTCCCCTCTTGTGTTAATATTACGCGTCTGGCTGGCTAGGGCTCAAAATAAAAAACATTCCCTTCTCACAACGGAAACGCCGAACCTCCCATACACCTAAAAAAACTCGAATCGTATCCATACTCAGTCGTGATTCCGTTACAGAAATCAAGAAGGCGATTAAGAAGGCGATTCAACATACCAGCGCGATTAAGAAGGCTATTATCTTTAGGTTTGCTTGTACCGTGCTTTGGGTATTTGGGGTTTCGGGACGAAACCCCAAACTCCCAACCCTAAACCCTAACCCATAAGCCCGTGTATTTTCTCTCACCTCTGTGGGCGATTTTGGCGATTTCTGTACGGCAAACATTTATTCCATTGATTCCGACCAATTTAATTCATACAAACCACCTTTAATCATCATTCAAACATCGATGAATCCATCTTCAATCACTGATTCAATTAACAAACCTCCAGATCCACCAGATTTTTCAAATTTGGAGGAACTTCATACTCCGTCTCAAAGGTTGTCTGAAGCTAATACATCTGTGAAATTAAGTCCAGCTGAGATCCGAGCAAAGCTAAGGTCATCTAAACGTCATTCTGTTGATGTTGATAAGGATCAGGACATGGTTCTTCAGAGTATTCAATCAGATATATTGGTGAAAAGCTCGATGAGTTCCAAAAATAATAAGCGTAAACAGAAATTGAAGAAAGGTGCAACGGTGCAGGGATATGTTAATTCTGGACATACTTTGAAGAAAATAAAGCCGCCTACATCTATTCCTATGTTGAAGTTCAATCATGGTGTTTCTGAAGATCAAAAATCAGATGTGCCGTTGTCAGAATTTCATAGCTCAGGTATATCAAATTCTATTAGTCAATTGAAAGAGGATACTGTTGCTCATGCTGTTATGAATCCTGTGATTGCTGAATTATCTGGTAATACTATATCTTATGTGGAAAGGGTTAGTGATTGTTTTGAGTTTCAAGCTACTGGTAATAGGGATAAAAAGGTTGAGTCTAAGGGGGTTAAGAAGACACCTATTGTTTGTGCTAAAAATAAGAAAGTTGATAGTCCTGCTACACCAATTGATATGAACACTGTTCCATTGCCTTCTTATGCTGAGACTTTAAAAACAACTACTGATTCAGTTGTGAAATTACTGCAAAGGGGTGCAGTTGATTATAATTCTTTGGGTGACCATGGTAAGACTACTGTGAATGTTGGAATGGAGATAGGGGTTAGCCAGTCTAATTGCTTAAATAGAGAGCAGGTGTCTAATATAGGTCATGATGTTTGTGAAAATGATGTCGATACGATGATTGGTAATGAGGAAGTAATTAAGCCAGTTGAGGTTATTGTTATGGGACAGCAGGGACAAGTGAATTTAAATGCTAACAAGGAACAAGGGAAATTTATAAATGGGAATGGTAGTACTCGAAATGGTAATGATAATGTGAGTACACTTAGTTATGCTGGTAAATCAGGAGGACAAGAGGTTAAATCAAATGGTGTTGGAATAAGTGATAAACAGAATGTGTGGTCCAACTCCAAAGTCTCTTTTGTTGAACTGTTAAAGAAATCAAATGAAGATGATGATGTGAAGATGGAGTATATTCCACCTACAACATTACCAAATGGCCAAAGAAGAGTACAGTTTACAGCAGAAGAGGTAAGGAAAGGAGGAAGTCATTTTAAGTTACAGTTGTATGGCTACTTTATTGGGACTTCTATGGATTATCAGGTGGTTAATTTCAACTTAAGACGGATGTGGAGAGCTTATGACATACAAGAAATTACAAAAACTGCTGCTGGTTTCTATCTTTGTAAATTTAAGAGTGAGCAAGGCATGAAATCAGTTTTGGAGAGTGGGCCATGGCTTGTTGAGGGTGTGCCTTTGTTCCTCAATCAATGGGAACCTGGAGTGTGGTTAGAGAAGATTGAACCACAGAAAGTGCCTTTATGGATCTGTATTCATAATCTGCCATTAGAGGTATGGAATGGTAAAGGCATAGGGAAGCTAGCAAGCTATGTTGGTAGACCTGTGTTGATGGATAAGGCAACTATTGATAGGTGTAAAAGGAAGAGTGGCAGGCTTGGTTATGCTAGAGTGCTTGTGGAAGTTATGGCTAATGATGATTTACCAAGTATTGTTGAGTTTGAATACCCTGCTATGGGTTCATTGCCTGAAAAGGTTGGTAAATTAGAGGTGTCATATCAATGGAAACCACCTATTTGCACTTATTGCAAAGTGTTTGGGCATGTTACAAAGCAGTGCAAAAAAAGACCAATGACTGATGAGGAGAAAGCTGCTATGGTATTGAAAGAGGCATTGAATGTGCAGAGTCATGTGGTAAATAGGGACCAGCAAGTTGATGATGGATTTCAGGTTGTGGGGAAAAGAAATAAGGTAATTGATAGGTTGAATTTCACATGGCAGCAGAGTTTAACTAATAATAATAGGGGAGGTCAAGTGAGGGGTAATCAATCAAATGGTGCACAAGGATATATTAGTCAAAATAAACAGCAATATCATAGTAAAGGTGTGTTGCCAACCAGGGGTAGTGTTTTCAATAGAATTAGAGTCAATCAGCAGGGTAAGTTTAATCATGTGAAGGATGGGATTGAGCAACAAGAAAGGAAAGATGAATTGTTTGTGCAGACTGATGGTAACTTAAAGCAAGATAATATGATTAATCATATGATTAATGATCATCAACTAGTGGGGTGAAAAGTAAAGCAATGGGGCAGCAGAGTGATCCAGTTTATAGAATTGTGAGAGATAATAGAGGTAAGCAGAAGATGGAGGATAAGGCTAAAACAAATAAAGATAATGAGAAGGTCACCAGTGCTGTTGAAGAACAAAAGATGGTATCAAAGGGTGTTTCTATTTCAAATCAGTTTGATGCATTGGTTAATGATGATGATGGGGAGGATGCAATGGATGATTATAACTCTGATGATGATTGGGATACTGAACTGTCAATGTATACATTCCAAAAGAGGGCTGTTCTTGCTTATTTGGAACTTAAAAAGTATCCTGATAAAGATGTGAGAAAGGAGTGGACTTCTGCTCAGATGGACTTTTGGGTGGAAAGCTGTCCTGGATATGGATTGGATCCTGATTTTGATGATGAAGATGTAGCTTCTGAGATCAATGGAACTGCATGCTTCATGAATATAGAGGACAATGAGAATGTTACCAATCTGCAGGGAATTGAAGGTAACAACACTTCTTTTAATTCTCAATGAATGTTAAAATCTTAGCTTGGAATGTTAGAGGTATTAATAATACCTCTAACCAAAAGGAAGTGTTAACAGTCATGAATGAGGGTGGTTATAGTATTTGTTGTTTTTTAGAAACACATGTGTATAAGAGCAATGTGCTTAGAGTAGGAAACAGAATGTTTGGGAATT
Organism: Helichrysum umbraculigerum; assembly: GCA_949592205.1. Taxonomy (NCBI): domain Eukaryota; kingdom Viridiplantae; phylum Streptophyta; class Magnoliopsida; order Asterales; family Asteraceae; genus Helichrysum; species Helichrysum umbraculigerum. Next base: position 64,045,572 of record CATIUR010000007.1, on the reverse strand, counting down.
GGTCTTGGATTTCCAATAATTCAAGTGATGAGGGTGGTACTAGAATAATGTTGGGTTGGGACCCAAATTCTGTGAGTGTGATGCTTCTTAGTCAACATTCACAAGTTATGCATTGTTATGTAAAACCTGTTAATAGCCAAAAGGGTTTCTACTGTTCTTTTGTTTATGGGTATCATAGAATGGTACAAAGAAGACAACTTTGGAAAAGCTTGAAATTGCATAAAAAAGTTGTTAAAGATGAATCATGGGTGTTACTCGGTGATTTCAATGCAACATTGGATCCAAATGAGCATTCTGCAGGTTCATCTTTTATCACTAAAAGTATGGAAGAATTTTTAGAATGTGCTTATGAAGTTGAACTTGATGATATTGCATGGTCTGGATTAAAATTCACATGGAATCAGAAACCTGGTTGTAGTGATGGCATTCTCAAAAAGTTGGATAGGATTATGGGTAATGTTGGGTTTGTGTCTGAATTTCCAAATGCAACTGCTAAATTTTTACCCTTCTTGAAATCTGATCATTGTCCAATGGTGTTAAGTATACCTGAGATTACTAAAGCTAAACCAAGGCCTTTTAAGTTTCCCAATTATATAACTTCTAAAAAAGAATTTATACCTTTGGTTGAAGCTGGTTGGAAGGAGGGTGTCAATGGTTATGCTATGTATGTGCTAGTTTCAAAGTTGAAGAAATTGAAAAAGCCTTTAAGGAAACTAAACTACAAGCAGGGTAATTTGTTTGAAAAGGTGAAACATCTGAGAACTGAGCTTGAAAGGATTCAAACTGAGATTGTTAATGATCCTACAAATAAAGAGTTGAGATTTGAAGAGGCTGCACTTATTAAAGCATATGATAGTGCAGTTTTGGATGAAGAGGTGTTCCTTAAACAGAAAGCCAAAGTAGAATGGCTAAGGGAAGGGGATCAAAACTCTAAGTACTTTCATAGGGTTGTCAAGGGAAGGATTAATAGGAGTAGAATTGAAATGGTGGAAGATTTGCAGGGTCAAATTTATCATGGACAGCAGGTTGCTAGCCAATTTGTTAGTCATTTTCAGAATGTACTTGGTACCAATAGTAATGTTCTACCTATTGAGGATGCTTCACAATTGTTCACTAAGAAGATATCTCCTGAAGAAGCTGCTCATATGGTAAGATTTGTTACTGATGAGGAAATCAGAATTGCAATGTTTGACATAGATGATGATAAGGCACCAGGACCTGATGGATATTCAGCAAAATTCTTTAAATGTGCATGGAGTGTTGTGGGGACTGATGTGTGTAAAGCTGTTAGAGAGTATTTTCAGAATGGAAACTTGCTAAAAGAAGTGAACTCAACTATCATATCACTTGTGCCAAAAAATAGTTTCCCACAAAGAGTATCTGATTACAGGCCAATCTCTTGCTGTAATGTAGTATATAAGTGTATTAGTAAGATTATTACTAATAGACTTAAGGGTATACTTGATCAGGTTGTGAGTGAAAATCAAAGTGCATTCATTCCAGGGAGACAGATAAGTGATAATATCCTTTTAACACAAGAGCTAATGAGGAATTATAAGAGAATGAGAGGTGTTAAGAGGTGTGCTTTTAAGATAGATATCCAAAAGGCATATGATAGTGTTGAGTGGTGTTTTTTGAGGAATTGTCTTCTTAACTTTGGTTTTCATCCATGTATGATTGATTGGATAATGAATTGTGTTACTTCCACATCTTTTACAATCAGTCTAAATGGTGAGCATAAAGGTTTCTTTCAAGGTGCAAGGGGATTGAGACAAGGTGATCCTATGTCTCCATATTTGTTCACTTTGGTGATGGAAGTTCTGAATTTAATGATCAAGAGAAGGATATTGAATGATGATGAGTTTGAATACCATTGGGGATGTGATGAGATTGAATTAACACATTTATGTTTTGCAGATGATCTATTTTTGTTTTGTCATGCAGATAGACATTCTGCTTCAGTGTTGGGTGCAGCCTTGAACGAATTCAGTGGAGTTTCAGGGCTGGTAGTCAACATGGATAAGAGCACTAGCTATTTTGGTAATGTGGGAAAGAAGGTTCAAGAGGAGATCTTACAGGTAATGCCTATTAAAATTGGTACTTTGCCTGTTAGATACCTTGGGGTTCCCTTGATTACTATTGGATTGCATTCAAAGGATTGTATCAGTTTGATTGACAAGGTTAAAAAGAAACTGTTTGATTGGAAAAATAAAGCTTTATCTTTTGCTGGTAGATTGCAACTCATAAATTCTGTTTTGAGTTCAATACAAGTCTTTTGGTCATCAATGTTTATATTGCCAAAGAAGGTGTCTAGGGATATTGAGAGGTTATTGAGGGGTTTTTTGTGGTGTCAAGGTGAATATAAGAGGGGTAAGGCAAAGGTCAATTGGAATGATGTTTGTAAGCTGAAACAGAAGGGTGGTTTAGGTATTAAAGCACTTTATACATGGAACATTGCCCTTGTGTCAAAGCATATATGGAATCTTGTGACCAACAAGAATTCTATTTGGGTAAAGTGGATTAAAGTAATGAAGTTAAAGCAAAGAAATTTTTGGGATTATTCTGCACCAAAAGATGCTAGTTGGTCTTGGAGGAAGATTTTAAAATATAGGCAGATTTTTACAGATTTTATGGTTAAAAGGCTGGGGGATGGGTCACAAACTTCAGCTTGGTATGATAATTGGCATCCAAGTGGGCCATTGGGTAAGTATATTGATTATAGGGAGCTGTATGAGGCTGGTTTTGATAAGCTTGAAAAGGTTTCGGATATTGTTATAAATGGGGAGTGGAATATACCTGATGAGTGGAGAGTTAAGTTTAGTGTCATATTTGATGTACCCCCTCCTGTATTGATTCAAGGTAGGAATGACAGATATATGTGGAGGAATAGCATGGGTAAATCTGTGGATTTTTCTGTCAAAAATGTTTGGTTGGATTTAATTGAGAATCATGAAGATGTGAGATGGGCTAAAGTAGTTTGGTTTAGCCAAAGTATTCCTAGGCATGCATTTGTAACTTGGGTGGCATTGAATTTGAAGCTAAGAACGCAGGATAAATATATGAGAGTGGAGGGGAACAATTGTCTTTTATGTCCTTTTTGTAAGTTGCAAAAAGATAGCCACAATCATTTGTTTTTTGACTGTGAGTTTTCCAAGGAAATTTGGTGCAATTTAAAGGAGATGGCAAGGCTTGAGTATGCTCCTGATGTTTGGGATGAATTGGTTAATTATGTTATAAATAGACCTATTAATAAGTCTATTTGGAGTATAATACAAAGATTGGTGCTGAATGCTTGTGTGTATTTTGTTTGGCAAGAGAGAAATTTAAGACTGTTTCAAAATAAGTGCAGACCTCCTGGAAAGTTGATTGATATAATTAAAAACTTGATTAGAGCAAAACTAATGGGTTTGAAGATCAGGAGGTCTAAACAGTCTATGGCTGCAGCAGATTTATGGGAGTTTCAGCTTGGAAAACAGGGGCATAATGGAGACAGTCATAACAGTAAGTTATAATGATACTGTTATATTTTAAAAGGGTGGAATTGGGTTGGGTTGGTGTTGTAAGGGGGAGAAGGGTAGTGGGGTTGCCTTGTAGTTCTATTACTTATTTTCTGTTGAGTTCAATTTGTGTGAGGTTTTATTATTTTAGAGTTTTATTTGTTCAGTTGTGTCCACTTCAATGGTTCTATTTTGGTTGGGCAACTTCCAATAGGTTAAGGGTGATTTATATGTTCTCATTAATGCTGGAGGTTAGCATTGTAGATATAACCTTGGGTGTTATAAGGTGGTTTGAGTGTTTTTATTCTGAATTTTATTTTACCTTTTTTCAATTCCTTGAACCTGATTTATTAGGACTTCATTGGATTGCTAGTGAGATAAATCATTGTTGAAACTGCTTGTGATAAAGAGTAGAAGAAGTTCTTTTGTGCTGAAATGCAGGCAAGGGTTTAAGATGCATGGTATGGATTTGATCTGCTGGCCTACTTATAATGAGTGTTGTGAGATCTTGTGTCTTTTTCTGTTCTCTTGGGTGGATGGGTTTTTTGTCGTTATAAGGTGGAGATGGGTAGGTCTGTATTTTTTATCTTTTGGAGCATGGTTTTTCTCTAAATGTGTCTATCTTTCCTTTAAAACCAGTCGGTTTGTAATTATTCACAAGCTCACTTGGATTTTTTGTGTCAAAGTTATTGCTCAAAGATATGTAGGATTGGAGACATTGGGTTATGTGCAGGGGTATGGCACTATCATCTTATTTAAAGGAGTAATAAGGTTGGAAAATTTTCACTTTTTCTCATTGAAGACTTTTGTTGCTGTGCTTAGCTTTTCTTTTGATAGTGAGATAGTCAATTGCAAGTTGAAATTTCCTGTAAACATGAACAGCAGAAGTGCATGTTATATTAAGAAGGGTAAACAGGGATTTATGATGCTTGGAATTGGGCTAGGCTGCTTGTCTGTTGTTGGCTATAATGTTTGGGCAACACAAAATTGGATTATCTTAATCACAGGTAACTGTGGTATCCAATTTCCTTTGTTTGATGTCAGTCCAAATGAGTCAAATGTGGTATATTGGCTTGAATTGTTATTTGATGCTAGCTGGATATTATGTTGCTGCTATAGTCAAAATATGGAGAAAGAGTTGCTGGATTACTTTGGTATTTGGAGATTGATATTAGATGCTGGCTATATACTGATGATGCTGGAATTGAGGAGCAGCTGCTGGTGGAAACAGCAATGGTTTAATTATGGAGTAAATGCAGTATGTTTGACTTTCTCAGGTCAACTTACAGGTAATGAAATTGGAAAAAGGTTACTAATTATGTTTGGTATAATATTGATCAAATGGTGGTCTTTTTTCCAAAATTTGCAACTACGGTGTCTATATGAGATGAAATGGTTATTTGGGTCAGAAGCTATAAGTTTGACTTTTTCTATGATTGGTCTGATGAATATGATCATAGTATTCTGCTGTAAGTTTGATTGTGGATCGATGATAGTGCTGGCAAACGTGTTAGGATATGGTGCTATAATGGTAATTTTGACTTTCCTGTGTCAAGTTACAAATAGAAAAAATGGGATTTTAGTTATGCAAGGGAATGGAATGTATGTTGATATAATATGTTATGGTGGGAATGTGGGTCATATAATTGTTTTTGGTTGGTTGAATATGATGCTGGTCACTCAATTTGATCGAATATGCATAATGGATAATCTGAAGGGTTGTGATTCTGAGCCACTGTGTTGCATTTTTAATGCTGTTAATGGATTTTATGGTATAATCGCTATTAGTTGCATGATTAGTACTACTTGCTCTATGGTTAATTCTGCTAATGGGCTTGCTGAAGTTACTGATATTAGCTATACGATTAGCTGTTTGGATCAGAGTTGGGATTCTAGTTTGTTGGTTGGGCTGCAGCTGCCATTAGCTGGGATATATAGGCTGGAAAGGATATTAAAATGGTCTAATGTGATTAAAGGTTTACCGGAATGGAATAGGTTGAAGAATATGCCAGGATGGGTTGTTTCTATTGGGCTTAAAGGGCATTTGGATCAGTATTGTATTGGGCAATGGAAAGGGCTAATAGAGATGAAGAATGGAAGCATAAGTTATACACATCGATTTTATGATATCATTTTTGATAAGATTTATTGTTTGATTACTTGTAATTATTTTACTTTGGGCTTAATAGATGTTATAGGTTTTTTTGTATCTGTGTGGGATGTGCATTAAAATCATCCCTTGGGAATGCCCAAAGTAGTCGTTGTAAACAATTTATTTTATTAATATAGTTTTTTGCCGGGGTACCGTCCCCTTTACCCAAAAAAAAAAAAAACCCTAACCCATAAACCCCAAACCCTAAACCCTAAACGCTTTATAAAACTCTAAACCCTAAATCATACTAAACCCTAAAACCTAAACGCTGCTAAACCCTAACACTAAACCATGCTAAACCCTAACACTAAACCCTGCTAAACCCTAACTCTAAACCCTAACCCTAAACCCTAAATCAAATGTATAATTAATAACTAACACATGTGTTACTAATATGTAAAACCCACCAAAAAATGGAAGAAAAAAAAAGTTCGTCGGAAGTATGCCTTGATGGACGGCAAATCGAAGAGGATAAAACGCTGAAAAATATGGTGCAATTTTCATGATTTTTCGACTTGTCGTTTGTGAGATATTTAATTTTTAAAAACGTGGATGGGAGAGAAAAAAGTGACACATGTCATATTGTGATTGGTTCCCTCATTCTCACACAAAATAAATGGTCTCAATTGAACTCTTCTCTATAATTATAAAAATATTATTTTCAAGTTACGAGAAAAAAATCTTTTTCTTTTCTTATCTATTAAAAGAAGGATTATATTGATTAATCCCCTACAAATTAACCTATCAGAAGTTAATCTCCCCCTTTATTTTGATTAGCCCATTTAACCTCAGCCTTTGATTTAACTAAACACTATGATTAATTAAGTTAACCTTATTGACTTTTGTTCCCCTCTTGTGTTAATATTACGCGTCTGGCTGGCTAGGGCTCAAAATAAAAAACATTCCCTTCTCACAACGGAAACGCCACACCTCCCATACACCTAAAAAAACTCAAATCGTATCCATACTCCGTCGTGATTCCGTTACAGAAATCAAGAAGGCGATTAAGAAGGCGATTCAACATACCAGCGCGATTAAGAAGGCTATTATCTTTAGGTTTGCTTGTACCGTGCTTTGGGTATTTGGGGTTTCGGGACGAAACCCCAAACTCCCAACCCTAAACCCTAACCCATAAACCCCAAACCCTAAACCCTAAACGCTTTATAAAACTCTAAACCCTAAATCATAATAAACCCTAAAACCTAAACACTGCTAAACCCTAACACTAAACAATGCTAAACCCTAACACTAAACCCTGCTAAACCCTAACTCTAAACCCTAACCCTAAACCCTAAATCAAATGTATAATTAATAACTAACACATGTGTTACTAATATGTAAAACCCACCAAAAAATGGAAGAAAAAAAAAGTTCGTCGGAAGTATGCCTTGATGGACGGCAAATCGAAGAGGATAAAACGCTGAAAAATATGGTGCAATTTTCATGATTTTTCGACTTGTCGTTTGTGAGATATTTAATTTTTAAAAACGTGGATGAGAGAGAAAAAAGTGACACATGTCATATTGTGATTGGTTCCCCCATTCTCACACAAAATAAATGGTCTCAATTGAACTCTTCTCTATAATTATAACAATATTATTTTCAAGTTACGAGAAAAAATCTTTTTCTTTTCTTATCTATTTAAAGAAGGATTATATTGATTAATCCCCTACAAATCAACCTATCAGAAGTTAATCTCCCCCTTTATTTTGATTAGCCCATTTAACCTCAGCCTTTGATTTAACTAAACACTATGATTAATTAAGTTAACCTTATTGACTTTTGTTCCCCTCTTGTGTTAATATTACGCGTCTGGCTGGCTAGGGCTCAAAATAAAAAACATTCCCTTCTCACAACGGAAACGCCACACCTCCCATACACCTAAAAAAACTCGAATCGTATCCATACTCCGTCGTGATTCCGTTACAGAAATCAAAAAGGCGATTAAGAAGGCGATTCAACATACCAGCGCGATTAAGAAGGCTATTATCTTTAGGTTTGCTTGTACCGTGCTTTGGGTATTTGGGGTTTCGGGACGAAACCCCAAACTCCCAACCCTAAACCCTAACCCATAAACCCCAAACCCTAAACCCTAAACGCTTTATAAAACTCTAAACCCTAAATCATACTAAACCCTAAAACCTAAACCCTAACACTAAACCATGCTAAACCCTAACACTAAACCCTGCTAAACCCTAACTCTAAACCCTAACCCTAAACCCTAAATCAAATGTATAATTAATAACTAACACATGTGTTACTAATATGTAAAACCCACCAAAAAATGGAAGAAAAAAAAAGTTCGTCGGAAGTATGCCTTGATGGACGGCAAATCGAAGAGGATAAAACGCTGAAAAATATGGTGCAATTTTCATGATTTTTCGACTTGTCGTTTGTGAGATATTTAATTTTTAAAAACGTGGATGAGAGAGAAAAAAGTGACACATGTCATATTGTGATTGGTTCCCCCATTCTCACACAAAATAAATGGTCTCAATTGAACACTTCTCTATAATTATAACAATATTATTTTCAAGTTACGAGAAAAAATCTTTTTCTTTTCTTATCTATTAAAAGAAGGATTTTATTGATTAATCCCCTACAAATTAACCTATCAGAAGTTAATCTCCCCCTTTATTTTGATTAGCCCATTTAACCTCAGCCTTTGATTTAACTAAACACTATGATTAATTAAGTTAACCTTATTGACTTTTGTTCCCCTCTTGTGTTAATATTACGCGTCTGGCTGGCTAGGGCTCAAAATAAAAAACATTCCCTTCTCACAACGGAAACGCCACATCTCCCATACACCTAAAAAAACTCGAATCGTATCCATACTCCGTCGTGATTCCGTTACAGAAATCAAGAAGGCGATTAAGAAGGCGATTCAACATACCAGCGCGATTAAGAAGGCTATTATCTTTAGGTTTGCTTGTACCGTGCTTTGGGTATTTGGTGTCTGTTTAAACATTATATTAATTTAGAATTGGTGATTGTCTGACATCGGGTGTCAATTCTGTGTGTTTATTTGTTAGTGCTTTAAACATTAGGTGTGTGTGATTACGAATGATATGAATTTAGAATTGGTAAATGTTTGATATTGGGTGTCAATTGTGTGTGCTTAGATTGATATGAGCTTCCATATTATTAACACAAGATTTGATTGTTGGTGCTTTGGGTATTAGGTGTGTGTTTAGTTATGGTATGAATTTGGAATCGGAGATTGTTTGATATTGGGTGTCAACTATGTATGTTTATTATGATCTAAGCTTGTATGTTTCAATTTCTTTCTTTTCTCTCCTTTCAGTTGTGTGATGACGATGATCATTATGTTTAAATGAATTCTAAGTTTATGTGTTTGCTCTTTTTCTTCTTTTTTTTTTTCTTTTTCAGTTCTATAAATATATTGCATAGCTTCTTTAAGATTAATGACAGATGGTCCTTTATACTTTTACGTATTTTTAAAAATATAGAAATAAGCTATACTACTCAAGCAACGTTTTCCCTATGTCAGGTCTCGTAATTTCTGATACAGGGCCTTCAACCAAAGGGATCTTCTAAACCGATCTCTATATGATGTATTATATTCGCTGCCTTTAAATGTTTGTGATAATTTGATTGCTGACGACTTTAGTGAACCGTTTCGATGATTTTATCCTACATTGTTATCATATGTGTTACATTGTTCACTTTGACTCTCCAATGTTGAAACTTGCTCAACAATATTTAAAGTTAAGCTTGCTTGGTTGAGTTGGTTCTCTAACTGTTCTACTGTCATTGATGATGCAAGGAGTGTATCATGGATTCAAAGACACGAAAATCAATTTTGTACGCCTTTAATTTATGAAATGATGAAATTTCTCTTATCTGATCTTTTCTTCATGTAACCCTTTATAACATGAGCTTTTTTTTGTCTTGGCTGATTTTAGTGGCAGGAGAAGTGAATAATATAATTTTGATCCTAATAATCATGATATCTTTTGGACCTAGGGTTAGTGGCTCATTTAGAGCTGCCTCTGTACTTTAAAGTTGCTCAAGTGAATAGCTTGGTATACGGGTCACAGAATAAGCTGTGACTAAGCTCTGTACTTCTCAATCTTCTACTTGAGTTATAAGTTACTTAAGTTGATTATACTGTTCGACTAACTCAATATTCCTAACACAGATGATACTACCATTTGACTCAATGTCTTCAGAACAGATAGTGCAACGATTTAACTGATGTGATTGTTAGAATTTGTAATTTTAGTTCTTCTATATACATAAATATAAGAATTTCATTGCTTTTCTGAACTCTTTAAGGTAATCACTTCTTAGATTCAGGTGGTGTTTCAGAGAGACTTTCACCGTCAAGCACATTAGTCCATTACTGAAAAATGTTGTACGCGTAATCGTTGATGTCTCCAACGTTAGTAGACCACTCGAAACGTATGCGGATTGGAGTTACTTGGCTGTTATGGATTGTCTACTGACATTAAACGAGATTGTGAGTTTTTGTCCAAAATCAGGTGGTTATGTAAGAGCTGATTGAGGTATAAAAATTACTCTTTGACTTTATCTTAAAGTTATCCCTTCTTAGATTCAGGTGGTGTTTCAGAGAGACTTTCACCGTCAAGCACATTAGTCCATTACTGAAAAATGTTGTACGCGTAATCGTTGATGTCTCCAACATTAGTAGACCACTCGAAACGTATGCAGATTGGAGTTACTTGGCTGTTATGGATTGTCTACTGACATTAAACGAGATTGTGAGTTTTTGCCCAAAATCAGGTGGTTATGTAAGAGCTGATTGAGGTATAAAACTTACTCTTTGACTTTATCTTAAAGTTGTCAAATATATGATCAGTGCATTTATGAATGGCTGAAAGTTGCAAGGATGAAGGCTGCCTATATATTCAGCTCTTAAAGACAGCCAATCTGGATATCCCGTCACTTCAGGTGTTTAATGTTTCTTATTCCTAACTTCTGCAACAATTAGGGGTTATATTTTTCATGAATTGCGGCCTTTTATTTTCTAGGCTGCTCATTAGTCATTAGTCAAACGCTTTTTTCTTCAACTATAATTCAATTCAAATTTTGTATCTTTTTTTGGCATTTTGAGAATATTTTGTTAACTATAATGTTGACTTTGGACTCTCTGACTATGTAAAGTCGGGTCAATGTTTTATAATGATCAAGAATTTGATATATTGCCTATAACATGCTACTGTAAAACATACGTTTCAATCTTTTAGGGTAAAAATGGATCTCTCCATATTTCACAAAGGCAATGAAAACATGATTTAGGAGTGCAACAGTTTTAGGAGTGCAACAGTGGTGACGCCTACTCCTACAATTTAAGGTAAAATTATCTACCCAACAACCGATTCAGACCAGTAGATTTTTATAACGAAGTTAATATGATTAGCAGCGTTGAACATAAAAACCTGGTTAGACTATTAGGATGCAGTTGTTCAGGACCTGAAAGCATTCTGGTGTACGAATATCTACCCAACATGAGCCTTGACCGCTTCATTTTTGGTATGTTTAAAATTTGTTAGTACAGTAGTATTTATCATTTACTCATTCCTTATCCTTCATTTACAGAATTGTTAACTTTTGCAGATGCAACAAAAGGAAAGGTCTTAAACTGGGAGAAGAGATTTAATATTATCATTGGTACAGCAGAAGGCCTGGTTTACCTTCATGAGAATACTAAAGCGCGAATCATTCATAGAGATATCAAGCCAGCTAATATGCTATTAGACTTGAGGCTTCGTGCTGAAAAAGCAGATTTTGGGTTGGCCTGATCATTTCAAGATGATAAGAGTCACATCAGCACTGCCATTGCAGGAACACTGTAAGTTCCTTATTTCTTTACCTTTTTGATCGAATAGTTTTATACTTGTATATATGTAGTCCCCTAATTTTTTTTTGTTTTCATTATCAATCGAGGATATATGGCTCCAGAGTACCTAGCCCATGGCCAGTTAACCGAGAAGGCAGATGTCTATAGCTATGGTGTGTTACTGCTGCAGGTGGTTACTGGAATGGAAAACAACAAAAGCAAAACCGTAGATTACACCGACAGCTTAGTTGCTACAGTAAGTATATAAAAGTTCATGACAATTTCATAAGTTTCCATTTCTATAAAAGTATATCAAGTGTGTTAACATCTTTGCAGTTAACTGCACATATTTTATATGCCCTTAGGAGTAACTTTAAAGATAACTTACACTTTCGGTCTTTTAAAGCTTTAATATGTAACAAATCCTTGTTTTTAGCCTAACAACATATAAGATTACATGCTGTTAACTGCACATAACAGTTTCTCATATCTTATGAAATTTGATAATGAAACCGGCATGGAAGCATTTCCAAGAACATACAGTGGACCAAATCTTCTACCCGAACTTAATGATGCATCTTTTTTCGAACAGTAATTACCAAAAATAGGCTATTAAAGTAGTACAAGTAGGACTTGTTTGCACCCAAGAAAATCCTTCATTAAGACCAACCATGTCAACGGCACTAAAAATGCTAGCAAAAGATGATGAACCGTTACCTGCTCCTTCTAATCCTCCTTTTATGGACGAAAAAACCATGGAACTTAATGAGATCACAAAGAAGTTATATCAGTACTTTGCTCGTGATGATTCTGGTTCAGTTGCTACCGTTGACAATAGTCATTTCTTCCCACGGTGATCCTACTTAGTTATAGACGTCACGGAACTGCATTTAGGAAGAAAAGAGGGTAGCGCGGAGATCTTGTCTATGCATCTCAAATGTTGAGTTTTGTGTACAAGATATGTAAAAAGGGTACGCATGCCTTTGTTTTTGAAGATTCATGATATATAGGTAAGGTATTATTTCATTTTTTGTGTGTATTATCTAGACCAAGAAAGACAACACTGCATCTGTGGTTTCAACCGATCCAAGATTTGTAGTTTTGTAGTTGGTTATTTTATTTGTAGTTTTTTTTTTTGTTCGAAACAATTACACTTATACTATACGTACTATACATATCTTTTTTCTACTGTATGCTTGAATGTTACAAGACAATTTCAATTCACTTGCAAATACTCGAGTAGTTTTTAACTATATTGTATAATATATTTTATAATTTATAATGAAGCTTGGATTCAAAAAGCTTAAAATATACAGATAAGGCTTATAGGACTGAGTAACTTAATTACTAAATCATCAACTTGATTTTTGTATCCTGATACAATTATAAATTCATAACTTGATTTTTGTTCTTGTGAAATGCTTTAAAATTAAAATAACACTATTTTTGGCAATGATTATTAGATTTTTGTATGCTTCATTACCTCCGGACACTTGAGCCTAATGTGTTCACTTTATGTAGACTAACGAATTTACTTGAACATATGATATGGTATCTGAATCTCCTATTTATGTGTATAATATATGTACTTATCTTCGATCTATTATAAATGAGTAACAATTTTGTGAAATAGGATCAGTTATGGTTATTTATTATCATTTGAATTTATGATGAGCATTGTCGTGTTTATAACAGAGTCATAGGGTATTCAGCCATTCAGGGCGCATATACAAGTGGCTTAGATATGTGAATCATATATATTTATATATCTTTTTAACAGTTATTCTAGCATTCACTAATAAAGTAAGTGTCTTTGTGGTGCCTTGCTTTTCTGCAGGTGGATGCTCGAAGCAACGACAAAAACTTATATACATCTTTAGAACCAGCCATCAACCCAATACGAATGTTGATCATGCATAGAACTTTAATAAATTGGATACACTTGCAGGTTCGTGTTCCGATGAATACACATAGGTACAGTAAATGATAATTTTTCCACTGTTTTTCTTCAGTAGTCCAGTGTTTGTAATTAAAGGTGGTAAATGGTGGTCGGGTGGGTTTACCATTTGTGTTGTGTACGATTGATGAGCTACTACAAAGACAGCACAGGAGAGCTTAAAAGTAAGGTGTTTGTATTGGTGGTTTTGAATAATTTGCTTAATATATAATTATAATAATAATGTAAATGTTTCATGTTGGCATAAAGGTATTTAGGATGTTTGATGTAAACTTTTGGTGACTTTCGTTACATGGACTGTAATTGCTTTTTTGTAGTTATGGGATATCAACATGGACTCTCTGGTATAGTTTCTACATTTCAGGTGCATGGATATTTAAGACCTAAGGTATAGCTCTCAACTTCCAGTTTTCATATCTACACCAAATTCAGCAAATACGTAGGAAAATCAACGGTATATATCAGCAACACAAATGCATTAAACTTACACTAATAAATAGCATAGACAGAGTGAGAAGGACAGCAAACAAGCTGCAAATTTCCAGCTCAAAAGTGCACATATATGCAGTAAAAAAGTGCATAAAAACATCGTATGTGCAGTAAAAAAAACCTGCATAAGAATGGGCCGGTTTGTTTTATGCTTTATATCTAAGGCGTCGTATCAAAGAATATGTAAATTTTGATTGGATCAAATGTGTTGGAAGTCCTCTGAAGTGTATAGACACACTACAACTCCTTGTGTTGTTTTATTCATAATCCATAAATTAGATTATTGGAATTCAGATATAAAGATTTTCTTTCAAGTGCAAACAGTGTTCAGCCGAGATTACCATGAGTATAGACCCAGAACACCTCTGCCTATGTTGTTGAGTTGGAGGTGCAAGAAATTGAGACTCTTTGCATGCAGAATAAGAGGTAAACTTTTAAACACGTCATGAGTTTTATGTATCTGTTGGTGTTGATTGCTGTTGTTGGTGTTTCTGCAATTTGTGTGAATACACCAGGGTACTTAGGGGCTGAATGGGTTGTTTGCAGACAGTAATGGCTGTTTTTTAATGGTTCATATGTTTCTGCAATTTGTGTGACTACATCAGGGTACTTAGGGGAAAAATGGGTTGGGCTTTAGATTCTTTTTACAAATTATTTCTTATTGCAATACGATTGTCAGTTCAGTTTTGTTAATAAAGACTGTTGCTAAAATCTTTCATTGATTTTTCCTGCACTTTCGGGAAAAGATACTTGCTGATGTAATGTTACAACATTTATACAGTTGGATCTGGGTACTTCCGTTGGTATAAATTGGCATGTTCTTAGAGGGCTCATAAAAATGTTACCTTTGATTAAGAAAATATAATTATATTATAGAACAGCAAAGTGAAACCTTTGATTTGGAGTTGATTATATTATAGAACGATAATTTTAGAATAGCATATAATCCATGCTTCTTCCTTCCTTATTCAGTTTCTTTATCTTTATCAATCTGTGCAATAGATATACTATTCACCCTGGAGTACATTAGCTGGTAGTGGTAGAGGCATAACCATTATGTTGATTGATTTGGATAATGAAACTATTCGTTTTGACCCGTTACCCTATCGTTTTGTTGTTTTACTTACTTGCTTTGAATAATTATTATTGTATTAAGTATTTGGGTTTTCATTAGAAGCTAAAAATTGCAGCCTTGGACAATGACGGTACGCCCTCTCTCAAAGAGCATAAGAAAGCAGACAAGCATGCAAAACGCTTATTATGTCGCAATGAAAATGATATGCTAACTACCTGAATGTTTTTTTTGCTAGCTTCCATGAAGCAGAAATAGAAATATAGTTCGAATGATACTATAGATTAGTAGTCTGTAATTCATGGAACCAATTATATGCGTTAGTGCTGCATACTAAAACGGGTCATTATGTAATGGGTCCAATAGGATCAGTTTGATCCTATCCACAGTCTGAAGAAAAGCATTTGCGTGAACAAGAAGAACAAGTGGATCACAAAAAGGGAGAAAAAATGCAACAAGGACAGTAAATGTGCTGTAAATTATATTTTTTGTCACACTTCTTAGCACCATCTAATTAAACTGAGTTTCTTCTTATTTACAATATTTGTCATATTCTGTGACATGCAGTAATTTACAGCTGCTCTTTGGCAATTGAGGAACAAAGGACATATGGTCTACCAAAGAAAAAGGTCGACTTGCATCCATTGAAAGCAAGTCCAAGTTGCATCGTGTGCTTGACTCCTACAGCATGACAACACTTCAGATTCAACTTTGCTTTAAGTTCTTTAGCTTTGCAGTAACTTTGCTCTATCCAGATTGAGATTGCTTTCATCATTGTAATCATTTCCTCAAATACATATTGATGTCCTTAAAGAAACCATATGTAACATGTGTTGTTTTATAAACGATCATGTTGTTGACGTGCTAATAAAATTTAAGTCTTCAACTGTATTTAAACTACTCCGGTATATTGTGAAGTTTAAGATGCAGACATCCAAGTTTATAGAGTAATAAGTATATTGTGTTTGTATAGCTTATCTTGCACGACCAAATCACGAGTGTGAGAATGTGATTGAGGGGGCCAGTTCTAAAAACTACATGGACTTACTAATAATGTGCTAATTTACGAATGAAGTTATGGACTGGTTGAGGGGGCCCAACACCCCATAGCTACACTATCAGCTCCGCTATTGGCTAGAACGTGCTACTCTTTATACACTAAATGAATTATAAGGATATTAACAGATAATTAACATAGTCTTCTCTATTTTTAGACCGTTCACCGCGAATTTGTGTGTCATTGCCTTTTGGACAATGAGGAGAATCATGCAAAACTAACAATTGAAGATATGGAATGGCTTGTGAATGTGCACTTCAACATTGACTGAAACACGGGTGGCCTGATCGGTGCAGCTTTCACTTGATGGACGTGAGATTTTTCTGTACCTACAATAATTTAGTTGGTGGTGAGTGCGTCATTCTTGAAATAAGTAAAAACACAGTTTTTTTTTTTTTTTTAAGCTATGTTACTAACCTCATTTATGGTTTCATTTATTTGTAATGCATTTCTACAAACCTAATCATTTTGGTGTCAATGTACAGCTACTATGTTTGGTATCATTGTTCCATAACAAGCGGTTAACATCAAATGACCTAATCGTAGTTATTGTTTTAATGCGACGACGGTAAATAATCTTAAAAAAATGCACATTCTGCGTGCTATAAAACTTAAAGAATTAGTAAATAAATCTTTGCTGAATTATTGTCCCTACATGCTTAACATCAAGTAAACTATGCATAACTATTGTTCAAGTACCACCAATAATAGTGTAACATAAAAGACACCCGCAATTTTTGCGGGTTTTAAACTAGTAGAATAAAATAAAATAATAATATATAGTATTCGTATTAACTATGGGTCAAAGGGTATTTCTGGTATCCTACCTAAAAATGGTATATTAATAAATATAATTTCTCTCTTTGTTCCAGAAACCGTCCCCTTCATCCCACCCCAAAAATTACCCCAATTTCTTTTTCTACCTATTTCCCTCCACACACAAAAAAATGATATCCCCAATTTTCTTTATGAGCTTTCGATCTCAGTGTATATCCATGTTCTTTCGTATGCACTATCAATTATCGGACCACTAGAGACCGTAAATGCACGCCGTTCATATTATCATAGATTCACGATCGAATCGGTATTATCTATACTATATACTAAAGCGAAACTTACGCTGATGTCATTCAACATATTTCGCCCAATCATGGACTGGTTTATGAATGACGTGTAATTTTGTAAGATTTTAGAGTTTAAATAATGCTACACATTGGTCAAAGAGTCTAGCCAAATAGTCATGCTGCATTTAGAAATTGGTGAATATAAAGCAAAGACATGCACACTCATAACTCCTTTTGTTTCTTTTCGAATTTCGTGAATATAAAGCAAAGACTATAAACGTTTCAACCTCTTGAAATCTAAAAGTGTGTCGCTTATTATTCTGTTTTTATGTGATAGTATTCGAGTAGACTAATAATAATAATAATAATAATAATAGTAATAATAATAATAAATAATAATTTTGATAAGAAACATTTCGCTATATTTTTAAGATGTTCAATAAGCACACCAGCTGTTGCTTGTATACCAATATAGGAATCACAAAAACAATAAATATGCTAAATTACACAAAACCCATTTTTCTACTAAATAAAGGATTGTCAATAATGTGGGCTAAAGAGCTAAGACCAATGCCAATCTTCTTTATAAGCTATGCATGCTGATATGCATATTTTAAATTGTAGCCTCTTGGTGAATGACACGGCGTCCGTGCATAATGTAGATATGTAAGAATGAGTCAACCCCAAAAATATACAATAGCGTTTGTATGTCGCTATCACTTTCTATTTTCTGTATGGTATCTTCTCCTCCGTCGGTTGCTTTAATTATTGAAGCAAACCAATGCCTACGATTGCACGGACATCTCACAAAGTCAGTTAGAAACGATGTCATGTAAGACATATTAAGTTGTTGTCGCGTAACATGTAAATCGATGAGACTGCAACCACCCAAATACTCGAGATGGTTATTTGAACGTGCCAAAAGGCCACCATAATGAATTTCAACTTTTAGTTCAATATCGAAAGGTGGTAATAACCTGTAAAATAATGAACAATAGAAAGTCATTATAAGTAATTAACACAGAGGTACATAAATAATGAACAATAGAAAGACATTATAAGTAATTTCCACCAATGGCTCAATCTCTATAAGCAGTCCAACTACGTCTGGATTCGAGGGGGTCATTAACACAGAGGTACATAAATAATTAGAAATTTAAGAAGGTGAGCATAAAAGGATACTGAGTTACTGTCCGAACGTACCAAAGCCAAAGATCTCGGACAATCTCAATGCATTGATGTCTTGGTAAGAAGCCAAGTTAAGGCCATCAGAAACCCTGTCAAACTCAGGACATCTCCGAACTTTTGTATTCCTTAAAAGGTTTATCCTCCATTCGTGGTCAATGAGCCTCCGGTCGCCGTCATTCTTATTCACAGCAAAGTTAGAAATCACAAAGTAATTGCCCTCTTTGATGGTATCATCAAAGTCCGGAAAAAGCCAATTCCGTATACTTGCCTGGATCTTGTTCCCCTGTGAGTTGCACAACAAATTAGTAAATATAACTGATCATGGCAATAATGTAGTATACATAAGGTTGATGGGTAGAATAAAAGTTAAAAATGTTGATGCTCATAAAGGACATAGTTTACAAACAACTTGTATGTCACAGAAAGTGCAAATGTTGACCAGTTATTGTAGTAAACTTTCATTATACGTTAAGGCCTATACTCATATATGTAGAAGATTTAAAATTGGATGAACCGTTAAAGTTAGTGAGTACCAATTAGCCAAACCGATTGTAGATTAACATTGTGTAACATTTGAAAACAAACAGGTATGTACTTGTCCGGTGCTTGTTATCTATATCACTAACATAGAAAATGTTTATAATGTATGGTATCACATGAACAACAATTAGCATAAATATACAGTAATTTAATACTGTGTGACATACGAAAGCATGTATAAAAAGATAAAGAACTCTTACAAACAGAACGTGATAACCCAATCAAGTGATGCTATCGTTTATTTTGGCCCTAACATATAACCCAATCAAGTGAATCAATCGACACCACAATGCAAAACTACACAGAACGTGATAAACAATTCGAGTATAAACCTAAAGTGCTAAATCGATGCTAAGATCAAACGATTTCGCTTAGAACTGTTACAAACAATTCGGTATACACCGATCAAAAGTAATGGAATAAAGAACTCTTACAAACGGATCCATTAGGATCATCTCGATGGAGGCTATCTGATCGGGGGTGTTTTTGTAGCTCTGCCTCCACAACAGTAGAACCTTCACTCTAACCTTCCAATCAGTCTTCTCGTTCGTGATTTCGCTTAGAGGCGTGAACACCACTTCTTGAGCCATGGGCGAATTGGTTTTTGCTTGAAATTTTGCGTATTCTGGTAGCATACAACACAACGACGTAGCATTGTATCAAATCAAATACACTGTATTTTGTAGGTGTTGATGATTTAAGGAAATACTTTTACTACGGAAAGGTAATAATGGAGTTTAATGGCCATAAGTGCAATATCCCTTCTTAATTTAGATGCTGACTTTGAATTTCAATTTTGAATTTCAAATTCCACGAGGGAAAAAAGGGAACAGGAGGCGGGACACAAGGATTTTGAGGGGTAATTTGGTAAGTTAACAATGCAAGTAGTTAATTATTTGCTAATCCAATAATTGGGCAGGCTTAATTATAAAAAGATATTGAAAGGGTTTATTACATAATCAATGCCTCTTTTAATAATAAAGAGGGATTCCCGCGGGACAATTTCAGCAAGACGGTGGGAATTCGTAACCAATCAGCGAGCGCCACGTGTACTTCAAAACCCGCAGTCAACGCAATTTCCACGGTCAACTCTTCAATTTCTTGTGAATTCCCACAGGTTCATGGGACAATTATCAGAGGGTATTTAGGAATTCCCACAGGCCCGCGGGACAATTCGAGGGTCCTTAATTTTGAATTATAGAGGGAATAGAAGAGTTGAACGTGGGAATTGCATTGACTGCGGGTTCTGGAGCACATGTGGCGCTTGCTGATTGGCTACGAATTCCCACGGCCCTGCTGGAATTGTACCCCGGGAATTTTGCTTATTTGATGGTAAATTTGTATGACACCGCCTATGTGAAGAAAATCATGCCTTTTATCGCTTATCTATGTAATTTTCTCTTCTTTCTTTTTTTTTTTTGTTTAGGCTTTCAATACAAAAGTTCAACCTAATTTAACAAGAGATTTGCTATATCTCATGATAAATTCATAAGAATGAGAATTTGATTAGAAGTTGAGAGAAAACATGATAAATTGACAAGTATTATTCACTTCATTAATATAAAAAGGGTAAAACCAACCATCTGATGGTCCTCCATTGACCGGTTCCACGAAGGTGGTAAATCGCATAACCCGTGACCTTGTAGATAACATGTCTCAAACCATCAATGCTACAATTTTAACTATTCTAAAACCAAATAGCTTAAACAAAATTTGTTTTCATTTTGTCATCAAATATCAATCATATCACAACACTGTGTATATTACAAAGACATAAATGTAATTATTGACAAACAACACCTACCATTATTTTTTAGACTGTGTCCATAAAAATAAAAGAATAAAATATATATTTAAAAATCAAAACATCACTAATCTAACTTGCAAGTTTAAGGGAACAGGTAAACCAAAACAGGAAGTAGACAAGTATCATCCACATCAAATTGCTTTGAAACCATTACTCCCACCCTTGTTTATACCCGAGCTGCCAATCACCGATGTGCTAGAATGAAACGCCGATTGCCGCGAGGGTTCTGCTAGTAATTTCAACGACAATTGTGAGGGCTCGATGTGCTGATATTGGGGATCTTTTAAACTTAGCTTTTTCGACATCCCAACTAATTCATCTACATTCATGGGTTCTTTGGAAAGGACGGGGATCGGTTTCAGAACCTGGTGGTGAGATGCATCTAGTCCCATTGGTTGTTTTTCGAGTGGGGTCATGTTTGATGGCCAAACAGCGAATGGGATGGGTATGTAAGCTGGGTAAAATGCAGGTATCACTGGTGGAAGTTCACTCACAGTTTTTGATTGTAGAACGTCTTCTTTGATGTCTTCTTTCACTTCACTTGGGGTAGCTTCCATGGATTGACCAGAATCGGGTTTTAAGGAGAGCTTCAATGAACAATGTGTGTTGTCGAGATGATATGTTCCTGCAGGTGGAGGGAGCATGAATTGATCTTCAGGTGGTTCGGCAGCCTGCAAAATAACACAAGTATTTCATATGTATATATACAGTTGCTAACTTAGAAAGAACTAAGGCTCAAGTGTTTGAAAATTTATCAAAACTTTAACTAATCTTTTATTGTACCTAACAAACTTTCAGTTATTGTTACTGCATATATCTAGCCTGGTATAAATTGTAAAATCGATTTTCATGACATGGCAACTTATATGGTTACCACGCGAGCAATAAAATAACAGTTACATGATGAAGTATCGGCTACATGTACAGACAGTAGTAATATCTGAAGTTTGAAACAAACAATAGAAAAAGATAAAGTTAAAATATTGGGTTAAGTGTTTGTAAATGTATATAACTATGCGTTGACTTCTTTAATGTGTACACAACTATATTGACTACCATTGTATGTACGTAACTATTAATTTCAACCATTGTGTGTACACGGTAACCTATACAAACCTTAACAGGTTACCCTTTGAAATTACATGTAATATATTATTACGTGTTATTTCCATGTGTGTAATTTTAATACCTGGCATCCACATAGTGTACACCTCATTTCCTACTTTCTTTAAAACAAATTAACTAAATTACTCTTTAAATTTTTCTTTAGGATAACCCATTAATCATCACCACCTCCACATTTAGGATAAATACATTTTGTCGGTCATGTACTCTACTAGTTTGTTCCGAGGTCAGCAATTTACCCCTTAAAATACTCATAATGCTATCTAACCATGATATGTGCTAAAATCTTTACAAACTCTCTTTTTACCTGTTACAATTTAAATAATGCTTACTAGATGCTGACTAGACTATTCGTCCACGTAGATTATTTTGCCACATATTTCTACACGTGGCATCTAATTCTGTTGTAAATATTTTCCTTTAGACCACTCCCAACCGTGATAGAAACTGACAAAAACTGACATGCCACATCAGCGCCACGCATGCGCCACATCAGTTTTTTTCGAAACTGACAGAAACTGACGAACCCCTGCCATCAGTGACTCCGTCACTTTAATTTTTGGACCCACATTTAACAATTTACCTTCACTTATACACACACAAAACAAAAAAGAAAAAAAGGAAAAAAAACTGACGAGCTTCGGTTATCCGACGAAATCTAGCGACGGAACAAACCGACGAGATGGTGCCATCAACGTCGGTTGAACCGACACCGTCGGTTCCAAACCGACGAGAACTGAAGTTCTCCGTTGGGACAGGTCTTAGATGCTCACCATTTCTTCGATGAACTTATTTGTTAAACAACCAAATCATATGAACACTAATCAACAAATAAATTGTACCCCCCACTTATTGAATTGAGAAAATTTATATATTGTAGACTAAAACATAAAAAATAACATTTTACTTTTTTGTAATTCGTGTTGTCTTTCCCAGATCTCTCAGTTCCCCATACTTGTAGATATGTATTTATATATATCTATCTTATCTAATAAAGGGGGGTTTCGCTGATGTCATGAAGCTGACTTGTCAAATCATAAGGTAGGCTTTCATGCTGATGTGTCAAACTGTGGTTGAAAGGGTGATGTCATCAATCCCTCATATATTTTCATCCAAAAATCATAATAATATGTTTTTAATACACGTGTCTGCTTTTTTCTGCAATATAAAGTAGGATTTTGTTTTGTGAGTTCCAGCATATTTTTAATAAATATAAAGTGAACTTTTTTTCAAAAAGCTTGTGAATTTTATCTCCCAAAGCCCGCCCATTTTTTGAGACCCTAAACCATAATTAGCATGCTTTAATTTTATTTGATGGGTCTGCAATCAATATCATGCCCAATTCTCTAATTGGTAGTCTGTACGTTTGCCACCGCCCAAAAAATTAATAGCTTCATTCATCATGGATTCATATCATTCTTCTTCATCCTATTTTCCACTTCCATGTTTTTTCTCCCAATTTTCACCCGCCTCTTTCGAATCTCCATTCACTAGACTTCATTTCCATCTGTAGCTCCATCTTCAACTTTGTGATTCTTCTAAATGATTTTGTAATGTGGTAAGTTTTGGCAAGGTCTGTTTTGTTAATATTTTACATATTCAATTATGTGAGTTTTTATTTTTTGTTTGTTTGATTTGATTTGATTTGATTTGTTAATATATTGGTTCGATGTTTATGTGATGTTTGTTGTAGGTACAAT
This sequence comes from Helichrysum umbraculigerum, assembly GCA_949592205.1. NCBI lineage: Eukaryota > Viridiplantae > Streptophyta > Magnoliopsida > Asterales > Asteraceae > Helichrysum > Helichrysum umbraculigerum. The sequence goes on along the minus strand of CATIUR010000007.1, from coordinate 64,022,097 downwards.
CTTTATCTGATCTCTCATTCCTTTCTAATTCCTTTAAGAATGTTGATGATGATGATGCGTACTTTTCAAGTTTTAGTTGGGCAAATGGTCAGTGTGAGGTTTACGACTTCTAATGCGTAAGTTCATTCTTTTTTTGTGGGTTTCATTATCTTATGCAAGCTTTGTTTGTGAAACGATGTGATTATCTCATCATTCTTTCGATTTGCAGTTTCCAACTATCGATTTATCTAACGCATGCCAAGTGTTTGATGGAATGTTTTGGTTTTTCTCTCTTATTAACTTGTGTTTGGGTTTGGTATTTAATTTTGTGTTGAATTTTTCTATTTACTTATAAGGCTTTTAACCTTTTGTTTTGCGGGGTTTTAATTTATTCTTAAAGTTGTTTATACATACAGGGAAGCAGACATGATAATACATGAGACTTTTAAAGGATTCTATGATTGTTTTTCTCTCTACTTAAAGTTGTTTATACGCTTGGGATTATGCAAAGGTTCTATTATAAAGTTTTAGGGAGTTCCTTAAAAATGTATATTATGCTGCTTATAATTTTGGGTGATGATCAGTTAGGTAGATAAACTTTGGGTGATGACCTGGCAAGCGGACATGATGGGTTACAGAGTATATTATACCAGTTTAGCTATTCTACAAAATGATCGGCATTCATTTAGCTATTCTCAAACCTCTTTTGTAGTTGCAGTTATGACTTTTGATATGTTGTCTTATCAAAGTTTAATGTTAGATTTACTCCTTTTTGAAAACTGATTTCAGGCTATCAAATAGTTTCTTGATGGAGATGGCATGGGTACTTGAGTTGCTTTACAAACGGGAAGATATCAATGTTTATTACAAGGTTTGTTCGCTTTGCTCTTTCTTTTTCTTTGTGTTACACAACCATTAAGTAGTCAATATGGTTAGGTTGAGATGAATTTCATGTTTGATTGTTGAATGCCTACCAAATCATGAAATGCCTACCAAAAGTGATAGTTTTGAGCATGTATTTTTTCTTATTCCATCTGATTAGTACAAGTTGATCCATTGATAAGTTAATGGATGGTGATTGCAACATATATTATGTTGTTCTGTATTTACGATTAATGTAATTGTAAGGATTGGTCTATTTTTGTGTATAGGATCTGATTAGTACATGTTTGATTGTATAGTGACTGTTTACGTTTTCTTGCATATCGGTATTTGAACTGATTGGTCGCACTAGAAACTTTTTATCATGATTATAAGTTGCTATATTGAGATGAGCGGTCAAAAAATTATGTATGACCTGTTGCAATTTGTGTTGTGTAGCTAAAATGTGGGGTCCTGGTGCTGAACAAGGGGGAATACTACAAACGTGAAGCTGCAGACTTGATTTAAAAGAGCCATATTATCGTATGTCTCAACCACAAGCTTACTCAGCAGCCCAAGATCAGCAGCCAAATCAGCTCTTACAGTCACAGGTATCCGTAAATTTCATGAACATTTCTTGATATATTTTGTATCTCTTAGTAACCGAATGACTCCTTTAAAAGTTAAAACACGTGATCATATAAAATATGCATAATAGCCATTAGTTTTTCATAGGAACTACTAAAACCTGGATCTATATGTTTAGTGTCCATGGGCTGCCATATGAGTAACACGCTAATAAATAAAATGTAGTACGTGGTAATATATTATAGGAAATTTTGTTAGGATTCTATTATTATTCTAATATAGTTTTTTTTGTCATGTTTACAATTATAGTGATAAAATTTATTGTTTTCACAAGAAAGCAGTTTTCTATTTCAATTTGTTTTGCAATGACTATTAATAAAAGTAAAGGTCAGTCTTAGGATCAAAGTTTATATTACTCAACTTATGTCATGACCATTGATCTCCATTTGATGCATATAAGCTGTTTGATGAAATGCTTAGATAAAATTGAATGTTGTTGGTATTGTGTTAAATTCAACATTATTTGTGGCTCAAAATTGTTCTAATAGTGCGTTAGATACGGAGTAATACTTTCTGAAAAGATATACATGTAATCAAGTCTAAAATTTTCTGCCCATGTTGCCTTTTCATTGAAAAATGAAATTTTTTGGATATATTATTGTTAAAATTTTATGAATATATTGCAGTTCATGAAAGCTAATTGACTTTTACTTGGTTGTTTAAGCAGGTCTTAATTTAAGTGCGGTGACGGTGATGTTAGCTGATCAATGGTGCCAATATATACAGGTGCACGATGGCTTTCTTAGTAGAGATACTAAGATGATGTGCCGAGCATGTAGCTATTAAGGCTTTTGCATTACGTTCCACTCTCTAGGTATGCAACTTCACACATCTTTAAAAATTAAAGGTTATATGTTTGTTACTACATCATAGCTATAGCCAATTGAGTTTGATAAGATAATACTATTGACTTCTACCGATATTCTATTCGATTGTTTTCAGGCTCTATGGTGTCCTAAGTTTTGTTATGACTAATGGTGTAATTGTGTGTCAGGTATGTTTTAAGCTGTAACTACCCATTATATTAATAAGTCGTGGCCTTGGCAGGTTTTCATGTGCAAGTATTGTTAATTTAAAAATTGGTAGTCACTTTTGTATATTAGTATTGTTGTCTGTGGTCTGTGGATTAGGATTAACAAATTGTATTGGTGTGTGATGCACTTGGGTGTTGGTTTTTTGGTCATTATTAGTGAAAATTAAAACAGAACTAATTAATATTCGAACCTTAAGAATGTTCATGAAATATTGACATTCGTGTGTTTCATAGGTACTTCTGCAATGACACTCCTTCGCAACTGTTTTTGCTGTTGTTCACAACTATTTATGTTGTTTTTTGCAGTTGTTTTTGATGTTGTTCGCAGCAGTGTTTGCTGCTGTTTGCAGCAATTTTTGCTGCTGTTTTGCATCGATTATAGCTGTTGTTTTGAAGCTCTTCTTCAGTTATTATATGTACATTTAGTATGATGGAAGTGGTGTCTATGTTCTAATGGAAATAATAACTATGGTAAAGGATTCACTGTACTTGCATTTAGTAATACTTGGAGAAAAGGCAGTAATGTGAAAAGCACAAGTCTAAAAGTTTTAGCTACTTTTTTCAATATTTTGTTAGGATGGATTGTTTTTTTTTTGTAAATTGATTATTTGTACCGTCATCGTTTTGTAAAGTGATTAAATTATACTAAACCGGGTAACGGAATTAGCTTCTTACAACACCCAAATTTACTATATTCAATTTCTTTTAAAAAATCATTCTATAATGTAGATTTTATTTTATCAAACCCGTGTTTTCACGGGTATTAAAACTAGTAAAAAATGTTATTAAAATTAAGATGTTGGTGTATCAAGTTCATATGCAGTTCTTCTCCTTGATATACATTAAACGAGTGATACTATACAAATTTATTTTGTAAGGAGCTTTATCTTCGAAACTAAAAGCTTAAAGCTCCTAAAAGCTCTTTGCCAAACAGTGCCAAAATCTAATTTTATTGAAATTAACTTTGGCCTCAACTTCAACGAAGTCAACTTGTACAACAGATCGAACCAAATCGCACTATATCAAACATATTTTAAAATCGAATTGCAGATTTGTTCGCCGGATTATCAAGTACGAGAATGATCGGTTGGAGATCCGACAATTTTGAATTGTTGGTCAGAGTAGGATTACCATCACCACCAGACCCCACTTTATTAATCACCATCACCACCGGACTCGATTTCAGCTTCGCCGAAGATGGGGGAGATCCGTCATCATCTTCTTCCTTCTTCAGTTTGTCCGACCATCAAGTCACTACAAACTCCGGCCATATCCGGAGGTTCAGATATGTTCATCCTTCAACTCCGGCCTAATTTAGATATTCAGATATGCGGTGGTGATGGTGGTGGTGCAAGCTGCGGAGGTTGTGGCTCGTCTGGCGGCGGTGACGCTAGTAATAGGGGTGGTGGTGGTAGTGAAATTACTTGTGACTTGGTTTTTGGTGATGATGGTTATAATGTGGTTATAATGTGGGACTTGGCTGCTACTATTTCCGATGACATTTTCAAAACCATGATGGATAATACATGATATAATAATTTATTCTATATTCTTAATCTTAGTTTTATAAGACTATAATAACCATTTATGGGATCCTGAATTTGCTTGTCACATTGATAAACCATTAAACCTGAACCTCGCTGTGAATTGAAAGATGAAAGCTCACTAAATTTTGTTTAATTTTGTGGTTGATTTTGATTTGAGAAATTCATGTGACTTTTAATTTTGTTAAAGAATTATAAATAGAAATGTCACCAAAAAAAAAAAAAAAAAACCCAACGTAAAATAATATTAAATAAAAAAAATGTAAAAAAAAATTCCATGTAAGCAATAATATTAATAATATTAATTAAAGAATGCCAAATAATCATGTTTACCTATTGTTCCGATAACCAGTCACCATATTACTTACATTGGCACACAATTTATAGGTTCGTTGCATACCCAGATATTAAAAAGGGTAGGTGGCTTACCTTGGGACAAAGAGGTATAGTACATAGCCGACAAAATGAATTTACCCCCACATTTATCATCACCACCTGCACCACCACCGAACCTCTTTACACACACCAAACACATTTTTATTTTAGAGACACAAAAAAACACACCTATACACACCTTCTAATCTAACACTTTCCCGAAATCAAAAATCCGATACGAATTCCATAATAAAAAAACAATCTTTTTACCTTCTTGATGATACCCAATTTTACGATTCTCACATATAAACCCTTTAACTTCACCCATTCAAATTTAGATCTAATACGGGTAATTTCATCTGGGTATCTTTAATAATTGTATATTTTGCAACCATCTTAGTATTTTACTACTACAGGTGTGGTCGGCCAACGACCTGCAACTCCTGCGAGAGATGATGTCGTCAGAAATGGGTGGTGGTTGCCCGCTTTTCTTTGCTACCACAACAATCGATGAGGATATCTGTCAAAACAGATCGGAGATCCATAACATGTGTTTTTGAGTTTTTTGATGATATGGATCCAAAGAAAACCGATTTATAAATTGACTGTATTATATTTAAGAAAAAGTAGATCTGTTTTGTATATTTTTTTGGTGATATATGTCTATTTCTGTTCTTGAACCGAGGTCTCCGAAATGAGGTCGTCGAAAGTTTTTCCGGTGACCGGAGTTCAATGAGGGTGGTGGTAGTAGCAGGTGGGTTTGGAATGTGGGTTGGTCAACTATTAGCTTGGTGGACCCACTTAGGTTAATAATAAAGTATACATGTCTATATTTTATTGAAGTTCATTTCCTACGTGGATTAAAATGTGAAATTATGATAATTGTTTTAAGGTAACCGGTTACACATATGCATTTAACCTGTAATAGCCTGTCTCGTACACACAATGGTCGTTTCTATTAAACGAGCATAATTTAGCCCGCGCGTTGCGGCGGAACAAAAATACGTATATTAATTTATGAAATAATTTAGTATATATGCAAATTAAAAGTCAGTGAACCGTATGTAGTCAAATTCAGATATTTGAATATTTTAAGGAGATATGTATGACCATAAACTTTCAGTCTAACAATCAATTACTTTATAGCAAGACGATAAATGTACCAAAAATTCAGATATTTGAATATTTTAAGGAGATATGTGTGCGTAAACTTTCAGTCTTACAATCAACTACTTTATTGCAAAACGACAAATGTACCAAAAATTCAGATATTTGAATATTTTAAGGAGATATGTATGAACGTAAACTTTCAGTCTAACAATCATAGTTTTTAATTTTTCTATTACAAAATTATTTTTAATATTATTATGTGTATTATAATAAGATAGAATTCATTTTAGAAGCAAATGTAAAAGTAATTTAAATTGCTTGGTAGTAAAGTGGTTAGGGGTATACTTTATAAAATAGAAAACAATAGAATAATAATAAAGTTACTATTCATTGAATAGTAAAATTTTCACCACTCCTGGTGAATGTATGCGCTAGCAATTCGTATACACAACGGAGGTCAATATAGTTGTGTACACACTAAAGAAGTCAACGCATAGTTATATACATTTACAGACACTTAACCCTAAAATATTACAGTAAAAATCTGGGTAAAGTTTGATACATTTTCAATATAGTGCAAGATTTGATATTAAAATCTAAGAAGACAGACAAACCGAATCTGGAGCCATATCAAATAGGCTAGAACGTCTTTTTCTTCGAGTAGCGCTGCATTGTCTTATATAGTATTTCTGGGCATGGCTGGCAACTTGAGTAGGAGTCCTGGATATAACGTAATTACGAGCTATGCCACGCCAGTCTCCTTTACCTAATTTTTGAAGACCAAGTAGGAACAACCGATGCTCCTCCTCTGTCCATGGAGTGCCTGCAATTAATGTAATATTTTATTTTATGGTTGATAAGAATCATGATATATAAGAATAAAAAATGAAAATAAACGCAACAATGAATTTAACTGTTCATAACATTATTTAAATGCTGCTGTAAACATGCCCAAACAAGATATAGTTAAGAAGGCTATGTTCCGATAACTTGATCAGTATCATAGAAAGATATGGAGGTTATTGTCACTGTTACTTTTAGGATTTATAGTAGAGTTAATGCAATAATTTGTATCAACGTTTGGTGCCTTGTGGCAACATAAGCTAATCTTACATGTTAAACTTATTTCTAGTCTCCGGGAAAACAGAGATATGAAAGTTGAGGTGGCGTACGTCTCGTCCCCTACACATGTTCGTCTTGTGTGAAGCATATGTCTATTGCCTCACAGTTTTTCAAGGACTCCATACAATCTGTGTTTTTAGGACCATCAGACCATATGCCCGTGTCACATACATTTACTCTCAACTAATTAAGCAACAGCTTGCAGTCAGCTCTTTAGAAATACTTTTACGCCATCATGGCTACTCGTAGCCTTATTGATCGTTTTCTGGTATTGGGTTAATGTGTTTCAGATTGTTTTGATAAATTAGGTAAAGTCAGTCTTGTATCGAGTGATTTGAATCACTTGATATAACTTATACAGCGACCGGTGAATGTTGTCATTGTATGGATATATATCTGCAATGTTTAATTTTTTTTTTTCTATTTTCTATCTTAATTTTGCTAAGCCGCAGTTACATTTATCACCTAGATCCTATGTAAACTGCTATTGCTGATCATCAAATGGGAGTAATAATCATCCAACCAGTAGTCATGCCCATTGATAGAGTGTCAAACGCGGGCATTAGATACCATTACATGAATTGACAGTATAGATTAGATATAGATACTAAGATAATACGATATACGTAATTTAATGATGATAATTATCTTTAATAATTAGAACATATCAAATTCCCCTGTATTTTTACCTAAGGAATTAGAGAACTACAACATCCTTGATGTCGAAGAATTGGGGACTCGATCTTAACAAACAAGACAAATCAGTAAAGGCCAAAGGGCCCAACACATTTTAAGTATATCCTAATATCCTATACCAATTTGGCAAAGATACTTCTATCTCTTAACCGTATATGATCCTATACTATTTTGGCAAAGATAGTTAGAGTGCTCCCAATGGGAATCACTCTCACCAACCGGTTGCAAACCGGTTGGGTGGCTCCGTGCCAACGCCTAACCGGTTGCAAACCGGTTGGGTGGCTAACCAGATATCCGGTGCAAATCAGTCTCTAAATCGGTTAAAAAACGAGGGCCCAGCACGATTTAAACGTTTTTCTAGTATTAAATTTGTGAAGTGGTTAGTGATGGTTGGCACGGACGAATCAATTTTGAATCAGTTGGTGGAAAGCTGATATGACGCTGATGTCACATAAGTGGTTTGGAAGTGGTTCAACCATGGTTGGGAGCGGTTTTATATCTCTCAACGATATGTAATACTACAAAGAGTTAAATGTATGACAATGTAACAAAGTTTACCCTAAATTCTATCGACTTTATCCAAATTCTAACTTTCACTTATTATTGACATGGCAACCATATAAGTTGTCGCGTCATCAAAACAAGTGTCACGCCACCAATTTACAAGTTAAAAGTGGTCAAATAAATACAATAATGGGTAACTGTAACATTGATATATCATAAAAACTTTTAAGTTCGACGCATATAACAATTCTTAGGCAAACATTTTATACATTTTCAAACACATAACTGTGACACCCGGTCAAAAAGGGCAAAATTAACGCCCAATTTAACTTTTATCTCGCGTATTACATACGCGTTACTACCAAAGTATTAGAATATTATATATATAATTATATATATATATATATATATATATATATATATATATATATATATATATATATATATATATATATATATATATATATATATAACTCTAGACGATTATTTAATAATCGCGTTTAAACGGACGTTGGTGACAAAACTTTCTAAATAAAATTTTATTGTGAAAATAATATTTATTTACTTGTGAAATATTTAGACACATTTCGGCTTATTTAAAATGTGTTCTACTAAGCTGAAACAACGAAAAACTATCCGTTAAACCAAAGTGAAACAAAGTTATATTTTTATAACTCCACTAAAGTATTTTTACAAAATACTTCGATTGAAAATATATTCGAAAACATTTTTACAAATTTATCATTTCGAAATATTATACTACTTCACAATCGGGTACACGAACACGGAGCAAATATGCTACGAACGGGAGACGGACCGACCCATTATATAAATGAGCCGGCCCAAACCTAACTCCATTATTGGAGCTCGGTTCATCACTCACACACACACACCCGAATCAATCTCTCCTTCGTTCTCTCTCGGCATTTCATCAACAACAACAATAGAACAATTAACAAGATCAGCAACAACAATCATCATCATCTCATCATCTTCTTCATCTTTGAATATCATCATCATCATCGGATACATCATCATCACTCACGGTTTCGTTTTTAAAATTTGTCAACATACCTTGGGCGACGCTACACACACATGCTAGCTTTCACATCGCATCTACTACAGTAAGTCACAGCACAAGTAAAAACGCATACTTACCGAGTTAGGTGACCCACGACAAATTAGGATGCCACATTTTGGGACAAATCAAGACTTATTTTGTATAATTTATACTAATTCTACGACTATGACGGGTTGTAGCTTTTTGTAACAAACTATTTACTCAAATGGCATGTTAATTTACTGTTTAGCAATAATCATATGCTCTGATCTGACATGAGTATCAAATGTTGACGTCCACACCCCCGCCTAAACTGATGCTTCCGCAAATCACGCGTTGACCGTGTTGACCGAATTTGGGGGTGCGACAGTTTGGTATCAGAGCCATTGGTTATAGCGAACTAGAAGTCTTTAAGTGACCTGAAAGCCTTAGAGACCTAGACTATAGCCGTGGCTAGAACACTCATGCATGCACACATTTGCATGCGCCTAACTCACTATATGACATTTATTGTCGCAATGCGTTTAGATGAATAATTGCGTGTTCCTACGAACAACTTCTCAAATATGGTTGGGATAACAATGGCAACTCGATACACGAGAAACCATCAACCGACACCATCACACACTTAATCTATACATACGTTATCGTCTGATGTATAGTTAATCTGACTTGTATTCCCTGAAACAAACTACACTTGAGGCAGTCAATCCCACTTGAGCATTAGAAGAATGCATGAGGGCACTTTTATCATATTAAAAGTCTGGAACTCTTCTCTTTCATACAGCTCCCACTTATACGAGCAAACATATATAAAACTAATGGTCCCTACCTTAGTTACTATACTTCATACACTAATCAGGAAACTTCCTGACACACGAAATAACGTTTCAAGAAATTACAAAGCAGTACCTCCGATTGGATGGAGACATGATCTCCATATACAAAACGCCTTGAGCCTGTTGAAGGCCACAGGAACTTGGACAACGAAAATTTTCCATGCTACTTATGCCTGAGTACAAATGTTAGGGGAGCGTGCTCGAGTGGCAGAGAGTATAGCTGAGATCAGCATGATGATGACTATATGATGGTAGAAGTGGTACTTATCGTATCTGCGTAAAATCTATGTTCGGCGGGTTGTGCCCCTACTATGCTATACTAAAACTTCTATTCAACATATACATACGAATTCCGTCACATCTTATACGAACATGATCGTACGAAAGTCATGTTTGACAACTACTTGGTCATAGTTGACTACTATGCAAACAAACTCTCACTTTCTAAAGGACCGAACAAATCCTCACTAAACATTTAACGATTAGGACTGACAACTTATCAGTCGAATGGATGGAGAGAACAAATGGAATTGTGATACATATTAAAATAACGAGCCTTAAGTACTGCAAGAACAAACATAGTAAGGTGTCATTATACACTAATCGAGATGGAGTCTCAAACAACCACTAGGGTAACCAGACCCAATTATGTGAAACAAACTCCTCCCCACAAATAACAAACTTACTATGACAATTTTTATAAAATTGTCTACGAAAATGCTTTACTATGTTTTTGGATAACATTCCAACGAGAATGATATTTTGGACAACATTCCAACGAAAACTATATTTTGGATAACATCCAAACAAAAACTATAAATTTTAAATAACATTTCAACAAACACTTTGGATAAGAAACTGGAGCACGTACTGGTGATGTTTAATACTGGAGAACGTACCAGTACGCATTTATTGATCGGAGAATGCACCGGTAGTAATTTGAGTCAACCGGAAAACATACAAGTACTGTATATACTGGAGAACGTACCAGTACACATCAAATGGCCGGAGAATGACCGATAGATAAACTGGAGAGCGTACCAGTACACATCAAATGACCGGAGAAAGACCGGTAGATAAACTGGAGAACGACATACCAGTACACATCAAATGACCGGAGAACGACCGGTAGATAAACTGGAGAACGTACCAGTACACATCAAATGACCGGAGAACGACCGGTAGATAAACTGAAGCAGTATTACGATTTGCTGGAAAACAACTAACACTGTATCGAACCGGAGAACAACCGGTAGACTTTTGAAACTTTGGAGAACAACCAACAAAGTGTTTTAAACTGTGTTTTGGGTAACATCCCAACGTAACTAGATTTTAGGGAAACAACTAAACTAAACTAAGTTTTGGGTAACGTCCCAACGGAAACTATATATTTTGGGTAACGTCCCAATTGGAATTATATATTTTGAATAGTGATCCAACAAAATTATATTATGAGCAGACATCCCACTTACATTGTACTTTGGGTAGACATTCCAACTAAACTGTATTTTGGGTAACATCCCAACCAAATTATACTTTTGGAAGACATACCAACAAAATGAAACTGATTAAATCCTAATACCGTCACCGAAATGTCATGGAAAACGATGACTCAACTTTTAAGTTGACTCATGTAAACTAGATGACAAATATGACATAGAACTAGCCGGTGGTAAGTTGATCGAATCAGGAGAAATAATACCGGGATGTGCCTGAACGTTAGAGGGACATTCCTTCGAAATAGACTTACTACCGGTAGAGTTGGGAAGTTTCGACATCATAGTCGGTATGGACTGGTTGTCGAGGAATCGAACTGAGATTGTATGTTTCGATAGGTTGGTACGATTACCACTATCCATTATCTCCAACAGAGATAAGCGCTTTACATCTCTCATCTGGCAGTTACTGCAATAGGCACTAGGTACTCGTCCCAATAGGAGTACTACCTACCGTCCACAAACCGACGGCCAGAACAAACGAACGATACAAATACTCAAAGACTTGTTATGAGTCCGTGTGATTGATTTTGCAGGAAACTGGGATACTCATCTCCCACTAGCCAAATTCTCCTACAACAACAGTTACCACACTAGCATACAGTAGCGCCAATTGAGGCACTGTATGGATGCAAATGCCGATCACCACTCTGTTAGACAGGGTTGGGTGATAGGTAACTATATGGTTTTTAGCTTGTCCAGGAAACCACGGACAAGATATCTCAGGTACTTAACAAACTGAAAACAGCGTAAGACTGACAAAAGAGTGTCGCCAATAACCGCTCTAAACCTCTCAAGCTCTACACAAAGTATTGCCCTGGAAGGGGGTAGCACAACTCGGAAAATGGGAAAACTAAACCCACGATGCATAAGACCTTTCAAAATCCTTGCAAGGATTGGTCTTGTAGTTTACAAGCTCAAATTACCTCAGGAGCTCAACAACATTTACGACACTTTTCAAATTACTAACTTGAAAAAGTGCCTCTCCGATGAAACATTAATCATTTTGCTCAACGGAGTCCTTGACACAACGATAACAACTACAGGGACAACTATGATAACAACTACGAGTCACACTACGAGGACAACTACAATAACAACTATGGGAACAACTATGATAACAACTACGAGTTCCACTACGATTCCATCTATGATTTAAAAGTGACATACTTTGATTTGGTATATGTACAAACTTTGGAAAACCTAGTAAACTTTGAAAATTTAGACAACTTTGAACGCCACGATGGCAACCTCGAATTTTCTCGAAAACTTAACAACTTGATTTTAGTTGACACTAAACGCATGTTACTCATTCCTCGATGCCACTTTTACTGATTTGACGTCGAGAGCATTATAGGAGTGACCTATCTAAGTCAACATTAAACTCAGGGTTTGCACTTAGCAGACGAGTCAACTTACTGTTTTGTCAACCGCTTAGTCACGATAGGACTACTTTGTAAATGGTTACCTTGTAATGACGATATAACTACGATTCGAACCATGAAATGGTCGGAACACGACTACTATGATATAACCACTATGATGGAATACGACGTAAGTCATGAACGATTAACAACGTCGATATAAGCTACCAACATCAATGGTAACTATGCACCAGTGAACTAATAGTTCCTTGGACGTGTAAGGACACCAAACCAAAACCTTTCTTTCCCTTTCTTTAGTTGCCAGTAGAGCACCTAGCCTAACAAGGGGAGGAAGACAAACACAACTGAACGTCACACTATTTGACACATACCCGGCTATCGGTCGGTGATACATTGACTACAATCGACACACTAGGCTATAATATATGTGCGCATATATATATATATATATATATATATATATATATATATATATATATATATATATATATATATATATAGACCCCACATGTGAGCTATGAAACGGTCATGAAAGGACTATCTTCAAATTCGATCTAGACAATCTTGGCCTACTCTCAGTTAAAAGACCTAGCTACAACTGAATCATGAGCCAAGGTATAAATGCGCAAACAACTCATAACATAACTTAAATTTTGAGGACGAAATTCCTTTAACAAGGGGAGAATGTGACACCCGGTCAAAAAGGGCAAAATTAACGCCCAATTTAACTTTTATCTCGCGTATTACATACGCGTTACTACCAAAGTATTAGAATATTATATATATAATTATATATATATATATAACTCTAAACGATTATTTAATAATCGCGTTTAAACGGACGTTGGTGACAAAACTTTCTAAATAAAATTTTATTGTGAAAATAATATTTATTTACTCGTGAAATATTTAGACATATTTCGGCTTATTTAAAATGTGTTCTACTAAGCTGAAACAAAGAAAAACTATCCGTCAAACCAAAGTGAAACAAAGTTATATTTTTATAACTCCACTAAAGTATTTTTATGAAATACTTCGATTGAAAATATATTCGAAAACTTTTTTACAAATTTATCATTTCGAAATATTATACTACTTCACAATCGGGTACACGAACACGGAGCAAAAATGCTACGAACGGGAGACGGACCGATCCATTATATAAAAGAGCCGGCCCAAACCTAACTCCATTATTGGAGCTCGGTTCATCACTCACACACACACACCCGAATTAATCTCTCCCTCGTTCTCTCTCGGCATTTCATCAACAACAACAATAGAACAATTAACAAGATCAGCAGCAACAATCATCATCATCTGATCATCTTCTTCATCTTTGAACATCATCATCGCCATCGGATACATCATCATCATCATCACTCACGGTTTCGTTTTTAAAATTTGTCAACATACCTTGGGCGACGCTACACACACCTGCTAGCTTTCACATCGCATCTACTACAGTAAGTCACAACACAAGTAAGAACGCATACTTACGGAGTTAGGCGACCCACGACAAATTAGGATGCCACATTTTGGGACAAATCAAGACTTATTTTGTATAATTTATACTAATTCTACGACTATGACGGGTTGTAGTTTTTTGTAACAAACTATTTACTCAAATGTCATGTTAATTTACTGTTTAGCAATAATCATATGCTCTGATCTGACATGAGTATCAAATGTTGACGTCCACCCCCCGCCTAAACTGATGCTTCCGCAAATCACGCGTTGACCGTGTTGACCGAATTTGAGGGTGCGGCAATAACCCTATTGCAAAATATAAACACTTATTTCCATTTATGGAAGTCTAGTTACCTACCTCCAACAAAACCAAGAAGACAAACAAATACGGAAGGCTAAAAACTATTGTCAAAACAAAACCAAAGGTGATAAAAAGCAGTGTTTTAAGACCCGGTTCGACCGGTCCGGTCGGATCGGTTCGACCGGTCCGGTCGGATCGGTCCGACCGTATTTTTAGGGAATTCCGGCTTAAAAAAACCCGGTTTTTTCGATATTTTGACTAGTCAACGACCCGGTTGACCCGGGAACCGGACAGTACATTGACCCGGTTTCATGTGTTTTTTTTTTTTTTTCTTTTTTACAATTTCTATTTACATTCAATCATTTACAAGTAGAAATGTTGACTGATTGTATATTTCAAGAATAATGAGAGTAATTAGGGAATATTTGACTAATGTTTCATCACTATTTATTACTCTATAGATTATATGATTAATATATTGATGTGTATTCCAAGAATAACAAAGGAATCGATGTGTCATTACCCTTTTTACTCTACGGATTATAATTATTATACATGATATGTTTAATAATTATAATTATAAAAAGTAAAAAAATTCACTAAATACTACTATTATTAACTCCGATCCGACCTTCCGACCCAACCGGTCCGACCAGAAATAACCAATTTTTCGGGCTAACTAAAAACCCGGGTTTTAAAACACTGATAAAAAGGCAAACACATTCATCCACTCAAATCCACCTCATCACATTTATTTATCCACCTATTCCATTTTCACAAACAATTATTTATCATAGAAAATAAATAATATTCATATATTTATCCACATACAAATAATATAATAAATAAATAAATAAATAATAACAATAATAAATAAACGATCAGGATCCTAATCATCACCATTTCATAAATATCATTAAATTAAAATATATTATCACTCTAATTTCATCCAATCACATTTCAATCACAATAAATAATCAATCAATTAATCAATTAAAATTAAATAAAAATAAAATAAACTGACCTTTTTTGCGATCGGCACGACGTTTAGCGGAATGAGTAGGATCACCGGAAAGATAACCGTCAACATGATCCGGCGAACAACAATTATTCTGATTCTGCGAAACAGCAACCGGAGACGAAGACGACGAATTATTATTATTATGATATAACGTCGATAAATTCCCCATGCTAGCACTTTTTTTCATGATAGAACCATCAGTTAATCTAACACCAAACAGTTTTACTCCACCACGTGACGGACACGTGCGGGAGTTATGTCCGTTGTTGCTACAATGAGAGCATCGCCGAGTCATTATCAAATTGATGACTCGGCTTCGCTCGTCCTGGCGGGTTTTGAAAACCGGAACCGGATTATTTAATTAAATAATTTAAATTAAATGAATTAACCACTGGTGGTGTGAATTTATTGCATGTGTAGGATGGAATGAAAAATGAAATGGAGAAGTAGAGAGGATAAAAAATATAATGGAATGGATTTATTTGAGGTGTGAAGTACGGAACTGGTCGGTCGCCGTATAGTTTGTGATTTGTGTGTGTGTGTGGCATATACATAAATCAAATAGATAACGTCGTGCCTTCCTTTGCTTTGTGTTGGTTTCTACCAATAGTAAATTTGATTTTGACATATGTTTTCTTACCAAAAATAAATACTCCCTCCGTCTCAAAATAAGTGTCCACCTTTTCTTTTTAGTTTGTCCCAAAATAAGTGTCAACTTTCAAAAATAGCATATCCACTTTACCATATAACCCTCACTCAAAACTGATACATGGGAGTATGTGCAAAAAAGCAAGGGTAAAACTGTCATATTTACTACCTGACAATGTAATTTCTTAAACTCCGTGAAGACTGATACCAAATACTTAATTTGGGACGGAGGGAGTAATTGTTAAGCATCCGCTCAATATTTAGTAATTAAATGAATAAATATAATAATTATCGATAAATATACTATTGTGTGGTTTCAAAATAAGTGTTCAGTATCAGTTTGTGAGATTTTTCTTTTTGAAAATATTCACTATAAATATCTTTGTTTGTGTTATATAATACTTGATGCAAAATATATGAATGTATTGGATCTTAAATGTATTTTTATTGATATAATTTTCATCAATATAACACAAATAAAAATATTTAAGGTCAAAGTTGAAAAGGAAATACCTCAAAAGTCAAAGTTGGATACTTATTTTGGGACAGAGGTAGTACATAGCTCGAGTGGTATCATTATCGTAAACGCTCAAGGTCCAATACATGGCATAAATGTGTTCAGGTTCGAATTCATTCCCAAGCGTATATGGAGACATGTGAACATGTGATTTACCCGACGTCGACATCTCTTGCGATTGGAGGGGACACATAACATTAAAATATGGTATGGAGGTTAGCAGTACCTTCTAAATTACCCACGTTAATAAATATACTACAATTTGTGAAATTATTAATTAATGGGGAAAAAATGTACATTGAAGGGGCGATGATTTCAACATTACTTTGGAGTATTTTTTATCCGTACACAATTAATTGTGTCTTATAGTAATGTATGAAAAGAAAAATAACGGTGTACGAATTACTCTTGCTAAATGTGTTTGGGTTACTTTTCATTTTTAAGTTTATCATTCTGAAATTTATAAATTATATAACTTTACTTTTAATGGGTTGCAAATTGCCAATCAGGAAGAAATCATAAGATTGGCTTATACCAAGTTTAAGGACATCTTTAAATTTCATTAAATTTTTAAGCATGTAAGGTAAATTTAGCTTACCGACAACCTGTTACTTTTATAGTTTTATGGTAACGAATAAAATATGTTTTAAGATGTATTGGAAACAAAATGATGATTGGATATAGTCATGTTTTTGTGAGAAAATGTTTTTTTTTTTTAATCCAAATGTGTATGATTAAACGTTAAAATTTCTTCCATTTTTCAAGGATATTTGTCAAGTTGCATAACGAGTTAAAAATGAACTTGTCAAAACGTGTAATTGAACGAGTATGAGGATTAACGAGTTAGATTGGATCAGATTAATTTTATCACCCTTGTATCTCATTTTGTTAACTTTTTGGGTAAAAGGAGATATAAAAAAATGACCGATCCTCTAACGGGTTTAATCGATCTATCTCACGGTCAACATAAGAAAGGTAAATTGTGTACTCACGATTAAAAGAAAAGAGGACTAGATTTTTACCCTAACAACCATTTTTACGTTGCATGTCTTCCACCGCTAGACTACCATCGCAACGACTTTTTGTCGATTTATTGTATATGAATTTTTATGATTTTTACTTGGGATGTGTTTGGTAAAACTAACGAGTTGGAAATACAGCTGTATATGAAAGCTAAAAGTTGAAGCTGGAGTTTTTGTTTACGGGTGAAGTTGAAAATTTTATTTTTCATTAAGTGTTTGGTAAATTAATTGGGGTTAGAGTTTTCTAATTTAAAATGACATAAAAGGACACCATTTTTATAACGCAAAATTGCAATAATTAGAAAAAGGGGTAATGTAGTAAATTACTAAATAAGGGATGAGGATGTTCCAAATAAGTTAGTCTTAGAAGCTTCTATCTTAGATGATTAATTCTTAAAGAAACCTCGTACTAATTTTTATGCCAAACAAGAATTGTCAATTTACAAGAAATTGAGCTTCACGCTAGAATCCTTCGTAATCCTCTAAAAATGGTTGCCAAACACATATTGACTGTAATGTTACCTTAAGACGATTAAATTTTATTAATGGCCAAATAAATATGTTAAAAATACATCCGTTACTAATTTTCATCATAATTAATGATAATAAGGTGTAGAGAGACTATCACTATTTATTTACTCCTATAATCATTTTTCTTCATTTCATCATTTTAGGTAATATTTGAAAGGACAAATGTTTCGAAAAGG
Source organism: Helichrysum umbraculigerum (assembly GCA_949592205.1). Taxonomy (NCBI): domain Eukaryota; kingdom Viridiplantae; phylum Streptophyta; class Magnoliopsida; order Asterales; family Asteraceae; genus Helichrysum; species Helichrysum umbraculigerum. Next base: position 64,003,762 of record CATIUR010000007.1, on the reverse strand, counting down.
TAATGTATTTGTCAACATTTGACGATAAGAAAAATATGACTTTTGATGGTGCCCAAAATAGACCCAAGTTTTAAAATTATGTCGTTAAATGATTTAAGTTGCAAAAAAATAAAATATAATAATAATAATTAAAGGTAAAATCATCTTTTGATTTTTTAAATATAATATTTTGCCAATGTTACTTTACGTAGGACTTAAATATCGTATGTTCATTTATTACGTGATATTTTGACCTAAGAAACATGTAATATGAACACTAATATTACTTTTGAGTGTTTAAACTATAATTTATTTTGAGTATTAAATACATTTAGGACGATTCAAAATTGTTAAATCATTTTAGGGGACGATTTTAAAATGTCAAATCCGTTTACAACATGTTTTTGAAATGAAATGATAATTTAAACTTTAATTAAACGTTTTTGTCAACTTAAATCCTGTTTGGCGTGACTTTAAAATATAGATTTTTTTATTATATCGATAATAATCATCTTCTATTTATCGTCAAACTTTGACAAATTAGTTACTTTTTCGAGCAATTTAGCTACTTTCCGAGGTACCAATATAAAAAAAATAACAAAATGTAGTAGTTAGCTACTTTCCAATTATAATTAGAATCTATCTTTAACTACATATAAAACATCTCTACTTCACTTCTTAATCTTAAATTTCAACCACTCTTTAAATATAATGAATACACTTGAATGGTTTGATTTAGTTATCAATGTGGGAAAACTCAATGTATATTATTTTAAAATCAAATGAAAGAAGTTGATCCCACATTGGTTTGTAAACAAAATTCCAAAAATGGAAACAATTGGGATTTTTTTCGAAATTGGATGCAGTTATTTGTAGTTTTCCTTCTCTATATAATCATTATCATTATACAGCAAGTTTGATTCACTATATTGCATTATAAATAGAAAAAGTAAAAATATTCTTAAGTTTTTAATCTTTTCTATACAATTTCAATGTCATACATTACCATTGTCGACACAAACTCGACATTATCTTGAATAAAAACTTCTGCTGCATGGCGCGGGTATATTGCTAGTTTATTTTAGCTATGTTGATCCATATATCGACTATACTACTTTTCAACAATTTTGCAAACACTTATCCAAATAATTAAGAAATAGAAATAGAAATAGAAAATTAATATAATAAAAAAAAATATTAATGGCCTTTGGATAAAGAATAAAAGTACCATTTAAAAAGCATCTTATACCTTAATCTTAAGGACGATGAACATTGGGTGTTTTGAAAGTTAACAAAATTTTTAATTATTGTCAACTAAATTAGATAATGAATCATATATACTCTGCAGCTTTGGTATTAGATAAGTATATAATATAATATAATATATAATTATCAACTTTAAGCACATTTTTCATAACATTAGAAAAAAGTGTAGCTTCAGTTGTATGTCTTGATAATTATACCGTTTCGATATACTTTGACAATGATAATTATACTTTTTTGGATTTGTTTTGCACTTATAAGTTTTGAAGTTCTAAATTTTAGTGATTATAATTATATAACATAAAATTAAATACATATGCAAATAGCAGTGAAACTTTAATCAACTATATCTTAACACGAGTAATAAGAAACTGTTAAACTGCCGCATAGCATATAAGAGCTTCTGATGTGGCTTGGCTTAGGTGGTCAACGCTGATAGTGGTCTACAATGTCCACACCGTCGAGGTTGGCGTCAACAAAATAGTGAAAGAAAAGTTATCCAGTGTTGCTTGTTCTTTTGTTATTTTATATTATTTGTCAACGTTTGATGTAATGCATTTAAGATTTGATGTACAAGTTAATAGTGGTGAAAAGTGAAAGGAGATGATAATTGTTTTATAGCAAGGTAAAAGTGTTCGTGTAACATCCCCAAATCGGGCCTAGGAGAAACAGGTATTTCTTTATATTTAATTGTGATATTTAATTGTATTTGTGTTTGATTGTGAAATTTATAGGTAAATAAGCTTCAGGAAATATTGTGACTAGTGAAATGTTAATTTGTTTTAAATAAACTTAGGTGACGGTAAAATAAAATAATTTTATCGCAATTGAAACTGAGGTTCCAGACAATAGGTCAAAAAGAGGTATAATATTACACTGGAAGTAAGTGAGGCGGTTTAATTGAAAGAAAAGGGGCCGACTTAGTTTTCCCCAATTCTTGTTCTTCATTTTACTTCTCACAAACCTTCATCAAATCACCACACCAAAAATTGATAGTGAAGACTTAATCAAGATTGGAGATTTAATCATAAGCTCATCATCTTCATCATCATAAGCTTCCTTGATCCTCATCTTGTAAGTAATTGTGAATAATTAGCTAGATATGTATTGATACTTTAAGTTGAAATCTATGTGATTTTGGTGTGTACATGATAGGATTCAAGTTTAAATGATATATGTATGCTTCATAAACTGATTTGGTGATAATTTCATGCTAATCACATGAAGAAACTTGTTAGATTCTTGAGTTTTAGGTTTGAAAGTGGAATTGCTAGGTTATAGGTGATTGATTGAATTTGTGATGATTTGAAGCTTGAATCATTGTTATATGATGTTAGTATATGTTGTTATGACCGAAATTTAGTAAAAACATGAGTTTAGAACTGCGTTTGGTGAAATTGCAATTTTTGGTTCGTAGTTGAGTTGTGCAGGAGATGGTAAATGTGCAGGTCTGGAAGACGTGGGAATACGGTCGGATTCCCCTGAATCCGGACGGATTCAAGGGAATACGGCGTATTCCCGGGGTGTATTCCCAACCGGATTCCTAAGATTGAGTTCTGGTTGAAATTGAAGCAAAAATGACTGGGGAATACGGGCGTATTCACTGGAATACGGCCGGATTCACCTGAATACGGCCGGATTCCAAGGAATACGGCCGGATTCCCTTGGTCTGGCAGAGATTTTAATTTAAACCTTAGAATGTGATATTTGTTTGCTTAATATGTTTATATAACTTTATACTTGTTTGATTGTTGATATTAAGTTATATACAATGTGATGTGAGGATTGACTTGGAATTCTTTTGTATTTCAGATCCGACCACGACTCAATAAAATTAGATCTGTGAGTGAAGCTTGAAAAGAGACAGGTGAGTGACTGGTTCTCACAGTTTAAATTGGTGTTAACAATTTAGTTACATCAATTTTAAGTAGATCGATATGGTGAGTTATTGATAAATTGATTGCGATTAAATGATTGATTGCTAGTGATTCATTCCATGATAGGTTGGAATGATAGAGGTCAATTTCGGTTGGGTTTAGTTGCTATAGGTTAATCTTTATGGTATTGATGAACATTCGTTGTGAATTCGTCCATATTGATTAAAGATAGCATTGAACTATCGGTAAAATCTCTGTATTGGCTTGCAGTGGATTATAAGTGTTCTTGGTGGGCCATCCGCGGGCTGAGGGTACCACAAGAACCACCGATCCTCTAATTTGATTGTTACTATTAGTTGATTGTTGTGAGTTTATTGTTTATGCTAAGTTAGATTGTTGGAATCGTTATTCACTTAGCTTCGTGCTAATCCCCCACCTCACTTTTGCAGGTTAAGTTTGCTTATGCTCGGTTGAGAGGTTTTGGGTGAAATGTTTGACAAGCTGGGCACTCTTGATTACTTTGTTTTGGCGTAAACGTTTGTATAAATAACACCACTAGATTATGAGTTTGTAACAAAATAATTTAATGATAGTATGTGTAATAACTAACCTTTGATATTAGTATTATGTAAAGTTTGTTGAATGGGATAACGCTTCCAGTAAAAAAAAAAAAATATTTTTTGGCTTGAAAATATGGGGTGTTATAGTTCGAAAGTGATTTGCAAGAAAATATTAATATGAGGCTAAGAAGAAGGAACATAAATGAATTTCTTACCAAACGATTTGTTGAACGTTCGGTTAATTTACATGTTTATACACCATTAGTTATGCCTTAGTGGTGTTATTGTACACGATTATTGATTTTTTACATATCAACATCCATTTCGAAATGAGTTAATTTGCTTTGATTACTTAATCAAATAAATCAAATTAGTTTCATATGGGCCTTATATATACATTAAAAATAAAATAAAAAAAAGTTATTGGACTCTATGGGCCTGGCCCGTTAACATATTATAATCGAATGTGGGCTAATTTTTTCAAAGAGTAAAGTTAGCTTTCGAATACCGCGAACAGAAAAACCCTTGAGAAAAAAGAAATGATTCTACTGAGGTTTGGACCACCGTCAACCACCACCGTCGCTCCCTCAACCGCCGTACTCAGCGGTACATCTCCGGCGACTTCATCTCACACTCCGTTCACCGTTTCTCATCTCTCCAGTTTTCACAAAGTTTGTTTTCAACAGGTATCATTTTAATGTTTGACAATTTCATATTACTATTATTAAAATTAAAATTGATTAAATGTTATGTTGAAATTAGGGTTTAAGTTATTCATCACGGTTGAATTTTTATCGAAATAACGCAACAACTGAAGCTGCTGAAACTATGGCTGCCTCTATAGTTACTCCTTCTGGTAATCAAATTTTAATTTTATTTTAAATTAATAGTGCATGTACATTTTAATTATGTTTAGTAACTTTATAAGGTGTACGAGCTTGTTTAAGCACGAACACCTGAATCGAGATTTTAACGAGTCCAGCTTTGAGTTGTAGCTCACAAGTCACTTGCACCATATAAAGTCACAACCTTAGTAAATTTACATTCATTTATATCTCAAATTTGCATTGAATAATGGATGAACTTTTTTATATTTGAGATTTACGCAAGACTCCAATTTCGACATTTTAAAATTTTCACAATTTTTGCTCGGTAGTATGTCTCTGTACACTAGATTTATTTTGCGAAATTGAGCATTTATCATTTTATAGACTTACATCAGTTTTTGTGTATGTGCACCCGTCTTTCTATTCATATTCATATTTAAGATATATGAAAGTCGGTTTGTCAACGAATTGTGCATCTGACGTCTTCGTAGTTTTTTCTTTTGGGTGTTATTAAATATTAATCCAATCGTTGACATTATTTTTTATCCTAAATGTGTGTGTATCAATATCACATTAGTTCGTTATTGTCTCATACATTGCAAATAGATGGAGAACTATCCAGAGAGATAAGAATTGCTATTTATTATTACTTTATGTCATTCTTTTTCAGCAAGCAAGCAGGCGTTAATTTCATTGTCTGATAAGAAGGATCTAGATCTTCTTGCTACTGGACTTCAAGAATTGGGGTAAACTGCTCTTCATACTTGTCTTGATGATTATTATTCTTCCATTATAAAGAACTGGTATTTATCGTAGATACCTTTTGCATAATAGTTTTAGCTCAAGAACAGTTCATTATATTGGTTTGCATAAGCATGTACTCTCCTATTAAGTTAAAGCCTTTGACTACCAAAAGTAGTTGACTTGATGCGAGGCCACAAATTTTAATTCGGTGACTTGACCTTGCAGATACACAATTGTGTCAACTGGAGGAACAGCATCCGCTTTGGAGAAAGCTGGAATTTCTGTAACCAAAGTAGAAGAGCTTACAAGATTCCCTGAAATGGTAACCATTCATGAAAGCAGTACAAAGACATCTTTCATCGTTTTATATGCAAGTTCTAAAATTGAATGCTCTTGCCATCTTTTGCAGCTTGATGGTCGTGTGAAAACTTTACATCCTAATGTACACGGAGGTATCCTTGCCAGAAGAGACCAGAGCCATCACATGGAAGCTTTAGAAAAGCACAGTATTGGTACAATTGAACTGGTGGTGGTGAATCTATATCCTTTCTATGAAAAAGTTACTTCTACCAATGGAATTACGTTTGATGATGGAATTGAGAACATCGACATTGGTGGCCCTACAATGATAAGAGCTGCAGCAAAGGTAGTTATTCCAATTAAAAAATGTCCATCATTTGGATTGGTGCTTTTCGGTATGCACTATTAAGATTGTTAAAAAAGTGCGATGATATCATTGACAATAAAAAAATTAACTTTTTACTAAATGGTCTTACTTTTTAACTATATTGATCAAGTTAGCTCTATCTTCCTGTCTTTCGTAGTTCTGTGTGCCTATTTTTAACTGACTTACCTTTTCAACAGAATCACAAGGATGTCTTGGTTGTCGTTGATTCACAAGACTACCCTGTAGTTCTAGAATTTCTCAAAGGAAACAAGGATGACCAGCAATTTAGAAGGAAGTTGGCATGGAAAGCTTTTCAACACGTTGCTTCTTATGACTCTGCAGTTTCCGAGTGGTTGTGGAAGCAGACTGAAGGAGGTACTAACTTCTGTTGGTTGAACTCTCAATTAAATTTTACGTGTGCAACATAAAAAATTACTTTTTTTATTATTTGTGCTTGAAGATAAATTCCCACCTAGCTTCACGGTCCCGCTTTCCCTTAAGAGTTCACTTCGTTATGGTGAAAATCCTCATCAGAAGGCTGCGTTTTACACTGACAGTAGCTTGTCCGAGTTTAATGGTGGTGGTATTGCAACAGCTATCCAACACCACGGGAAGGTGACACGTTACATCATAGCTTATATCTACTTTCATATCCATGCATTCCATCATTTTCACTAGAATCTCAGTATTCTTGTATGCTACAGTGATGTTTATGGCTCCTGGGATGATACTGTTTCATTGTGATAAGTCTCTAAATAAGATACTTTTGGCACAGGAAATGTCATATAACAATTATTTAGATGCTGATGCAGCTTGGAACTGTGTTTGTGAATTTGAAAACCCAACTTGCGTTGTTGTAAAGCACACGAACCCTTGTGGGGTAGCTTCGCGTACAGATCTGATTGAAGCATATAGGTTAGCTGTAAAAGCCGATCCTGTTAGTGCATTTGGTGGTATTGTAGCCTTCAACAAAGAAGTCAACGAGGTTAGTTGATTTATTATCTTTGTTGGATCAAGAATTACTTTTATAATTGTTTCATTTTTCGATTCATTTAGTATATCCATCTTGACTGTAAATATCACTGTGTCTTAAAGGATCTTGCTAGGGATATTAGAGAATTCAGAAGCCCAACAGATGGTGAAACTCGAATGTTCTATGAGATTGTTGTTGCTCCCAGCTATACCGAAAAGGGTCTCGAGATCCTTCGAGGAAAGTCAAAGACTTTGAGAATTCTTGAAGCAAAGAAAAACAGTAGAGGGAAACTGTCACTTAGACAAGTAGGCGGTGGTTGGTTAGCTCAAGACTCAGACGATCTTACACCAGAAGAAATTAAATTCGATGTAGTTTCTGAAAAGGTCCCAGAAAAGACCGAACTTGATGATGCAAAATTTGCATGGTTGTGTGTCAAACACGTCAAAAGCAATGCCATTGTAATTGCTAAGGTTAGTTTCCATCACAAGTGGTCTTCATATTTATTAATTGAGAGATGACAAAGTGGGCGGGTCGGGTGGGTTAGCTTGACTTCAAAAATTCTGTCCAAAATATTGATTTTTCAATTATTAGATGGTTAAAATATAAATTTGATTCGCATGATATGAGAGACATTATGGTTAAGAAGTGCACTTTGGACGACTTTCCACTCGTAACCCGTTTGACTCTTTCAACCCGTGTACTAAGTGTGTGATCCGTGAGAGATGCAATGTAAACCTAAATCGACCTGCTTATAAGTATATGGGTTGATAGTGCCACCTCTATTTTCAACTCTAATGAATAACAGTATTTTATTTTGGTGATCTCGTGGCAGAATAACTGTATGTTAGGTATGGGAAGTGGGCAACCAAATCGTGTGGATAGTATGAGAATAGCTGTGAGAAAAGCAGGTGATGAGGTCAAAGGAGCTGCATTGGCTAGTGATGCATTTTTCCCATTCGGTAAGCACTTAACCAGTTTCACTATACATAATCTATCGATACATTTATAAATCATTGGATAACGTTTTGTTTAACAGCATGGAAAGATGCGGTGGAGGAAGCATGTCAAAGTGGGATTGGTGTTATTGCTGAGCCAGGGGGTAGCATAAGAGACAATGATGCAATCGACTGCTGTAACAAATATAATGTTTCGCTTGTGTTCACTGGTGTAAGGCACTTCCGACATTGAGGGTCAAAAGCTTATAACTCTGTATGTACTCTGTTCTTTAATCATAAGGCTTTTGGAATTTTGAGTGTAAGAGCTGTGTTGTAAACTACGTTTTGCGATGATTCTTCTGAAAGTTGTATCGTTATGACGTCACGTTCCCTAAAACATAATTTTATATAACAAGTTTTGCAAGTTTAAAGTTATAATTATGTGTCAAATACAGATATTGTGTAATTATATTAGTAGTAATTTTGATATCTCTACATATTTTTTTAAAGTGTAACAAGCACAAGTAATTTGTTACTGGTAGGAGTAGAGATTAAACTCAAAGCGAGTTTAAACCACTCTTATTTATACAAATTGGTAACAATTAGAAACTTGAAGCATTAATTCGTCCATAACAACTGAAATTAATTAACCGATGTAGTACATCGGATCTGGCATTTTGAACGTTCGATCACCGGGGTTGCTCCCAAGTAAATCGCTCCATTGATCACCCATATTACCTCTAATTCGGTATCCAGTGTCAACCAGTTCTGTCCTTCTGTTTGACTTATACTCCAGTGCGCTACCATCCGTAGCTCCCCTGTACATATTTCATGAAAGTATACATTTTACAATCAATACACAGTGATATATGTAAGTCTCTGTGAATTTGCTGTTAAGAAATGTACTCCCTCCGTCCCAAAATTATTATCCACGTTTGACTTTTTAAGTCTTTTCTTTTCAACTTTGACCTTAAATAATTTTGTTTGTTTTACATAGTAGTTGATGCAAAATATATGAATGGATTCGATTTTAGATGCACTTTCATTGGTATAATTATCATCAAATATTATAGTATAACACAAAAAATATATTTATGGTCAAAGTAAGAAAGAAAAGACTCCAAAAGTCAAATGTGAACAATAATTTTGGGACGGAGGTAGTATTAGTTATTTACTAACTTAAAGATAAGCCTCTCCCAAGTAGTATAACCAACGTCCTTTAAATTTTTGGTACGCGCTTCTGTGTAAGCCTCTCCTGTTCCGGTCAGAAACACGATCTTAAAACCCATGTCTATTAGTTGGTTGTACAATGTAAGAGCCCCTGGTATTGCCGGTGCCACTGCCTCCTCAACCCATTCATTGAACACCATCGCATTATACGGTATTGCCCTAAAAATGCATGACAAGAACAAGAAAAATGCTTAGGAGAAAATTAACACCTAAATCTAGACCTAAAAATGTGATTAGCATTTTTAGGTCTTGATTTAGATCTATATTTTAGGCATATATAGCATTACTCTTTTTATGATATATGTATCGAATGAAAAAAGATATATTAACTTCACTGATGTTATATATACCTTACCTCAAAAACTCTAATAATTAATAGGTCACACAATACATGTAAGTTTGATAAATACAACAGAACTGTTAATGACATAATTCTAGTGTATTTGTCCTTTTAATTGTTCTTGGAAACTTACATGTATTGTGTCACCTATTAATTATTAGAGTTTTTGAGGTAAGATATATAACATCAGTAAGTTTTAGAAGTTAATATAACCTTTTCCGTTCGATACATATAACATAAAAAACGTGGAGTTGTATCCGTTCTGGTGTAATTAATCGCTGAAAGAACAAACTACTGATTTGGGAGAAAATGGTGTCGAATAGATAAGATTTTACCCAAAGGCAACTTTGTCGCTAGCGTAGTACGGAATATTAGATAGTGTGGCTTCATCCATATCGAAAACCCATACATCCTTTCCATCTCCTGTGAGGTTGAGTCCTTTGGCATATTCGCAGGCTTCGTTGGTGACAAAATCACAATCGTCACGATATTGTTGTCCAAGCATGTAATTACCAACATATTCTATGCAATCTTCGGGTATTTGGTTCCATTCGTGGAGGTTGTTGGTCTCGACCGCCAGTTGCCAGCTCAAGCAGTTGAGGTCAGAATGATTGTAGCCGGCTGAGCCGGAATGTGGCATGATCAAATGGATTTGGTTGATAGGAGATGCAACCCGGTGGTTGTAGTCATGATAAGTATAAGGAACCTGGAACCCATGTTTTTAATAGGAAGTTAAGTTTGCATTGTGAAATGGCACCACATATGGTGGTTAATATAAGTTTTGTTTTGTATTAAAGGGCACTGTTTTTATATTAATTACAACCTGCAGTCCTGCATCATTAGAGATGTATTTCAATCGAGTCGTGCTCGACCTCGAGCAGCTTGGCGTGTTTAATTCCAGGAAGCTCTAGCTTATTTAAACTCGGCTCAAATTGAGATTTTTACTAGACCCTACTTGCCATGATAGTTTTCAGTCATTTCAATTAATTTAAAGAAAAGCAACTTAGGTGCTACAACTTCACTTGTGTGTTTAAAACCGTGTCCGTCTTTTGGGTAAACCAATCCTTCAGCAGCCTTACACTGAATGATTCTACGACCAACTTGTGAGATGTAAATCGTGTAACTTGTGATTAAAGGAACACGAAGAAGGGGATTGAAGCAATGAACTTCGTCTTTATGCAACATGTCTCCCACCACTAAGCTACGATTGTAGAGACTTCTTTTGTGATTCTCTTTCATGGAGATAACACGTGTTTATATTCTATATAGAAAATATCTTTGTTATGCCCAATACTCATCCCAAAATATCTTCAATCCATTTTGTAACTTTCAAACATTAAATCACTTTCTTATAAACATGTTAAGATGCATTTCAAGCATGTATTGACATTCATTAGACATTTTTGACAACTAATAGCTAATAATTTGTGCATATACTATGTTATAGAATCCATGAAGCTTTTACATTATATTTTTTTCTTTCAAGTATTAGAGGCTTAGAGCTTTGTTTTAAACTCCATCTTGCAAGGAACATCTGTACATGGATCATTATAATCTCAAGAACTCTAAAAGTTGTTTTTATAACAAGTCCTTCAAGTTAAAAGTTCAGAATAATCTACAAAAGGTTGTTTCAACGGGCAACCTAACCCGGGTTCCTTTGGATTTGACGCAACCCTTCTCGAATGACCACACCTCATGCAATGTTCAGTTGTTTTCTGTGAAAATGCGAGGAGCTAAAATTGAACCCAATAACTATTTCACAAAAGCCCTCTCTTTCACGTCTCACGAAGACGTTTGTGCCGAAGGAATAATAATGTATGGTTGCTAGAAGTTCATAATTGGTTCTATAATTATAAACGAAATTAAACTCTGCGGCTTTAACAATTAATTGGTAATCTACGTTAACTTGTACAAATAATAAATATATTTTGGTCCTTGTTACCTTGTATTTTGTGTGGCTGAGTTTATACATAATTGGAGTTGATTCAACTTGATGGTACTTGGTAGCCCCTTTTCTTTCAACATGTGTAAAACTTTCAATTTCTAGCAGACACCTCTAGCTATCAATATGCCTTTTACCCACGTGATGTATTGGTGGTAGGTGTTGATCTAAGAGCTAGAGGTTAAGATTTTATCAAAGCCTTTGTACTTGGCTTGTCGTTGGTCTCGTTGTGACCTTGGGTAGCTCGTGGTAGACAACGGCTCGAGCCCGTCATGGTGCGAATGACGGCAGCAAATGTGTTTCTCTTCTTTATATATGTTCTTTCAAATTGTTTTAAGTGCAACCTAAAAGTTGAAAATAAAACTATCCATTCGCAATGACAATTTAACCTTTTACCATTTTTTTAATACGCCTTTTGAACACACTATAAATATAATGTTAGGTGTTTCTTTTTAAAAAATATAAATTAGACAAAAAAATAAATAAAATGAATCTGAGTCTGTATTATGAAGCCAGTCAATCATGAATCAGTTTGATGATGTAACAATTAGTTATGCATGACGACTAGTCATGAATACACGCATTCAATTAACATGTTTGTACGTGCTATATATGAGAACATATAGTCTTGTGCTCCCTCTCCTACATAAAAATTGCCCCTAAATAAATTTAGCCTTTAGGATACATGTAAATAATAAAGTTATTACTCCCTCCGTCCATTACAAGTGTCCACTATTGACTTTTTGAGTATTTCTTTCTCAACTTTAACCTTAAATAAATTTGTTTGTGTTATATAATACTTGATGCAAAATATATTAATGGATTGGGTTTTGAATGTATTTTCATTGGTATAATTTTCGTTAGGTATTATATACCACAAACAAAAATTTTTAATGTCAAAGTTGAAAAGTAAATACTTTAAAAAGTTAAAGTTGACATTTATAATGAGACGGAGGGAATATTTAACATGATATCTAGTAGGTTACGTCTGACTTTAAGGTAGATAATTATTTTTGTGAAGTGGATAATTATTTTAGCTACGATAGAAATAGTAACGTGGACAACAAATGGAATTGAAGAAGTAAGTGTTTCCAATTATTATTTTTATTATTATATAAGAGATGTAGCTATTAATATGTGGATTTTAAGAAAACAAGTGATCATATTTGTTTTATCTATAGTAATGGGACAAAAAGGAATCATTGAGAGTTTTTATTTATTAAACCTTAAAAGGTGTAATGCACGAGATGAGCACCACCATGGCCGTTAACTGCACCTACATCACCAGTGTCGGTGCATCGCGCGTGTGCAAGGCTAGGTCATATCAACAATATATATTTTCGTTTCATTTTATTACAATTGTATACATGCTTTTTTGTTTGTTTGTTTAATTTAGTAGCTTTTGATGTTTAGAAACTATCATCATAACCATAACCATAATCATCTTATAATCTATACTAAGCGGTTCCAATTTATTACATTGGCACGAATAAATATCAAACTCAAAATGAGTTTGCTGGAGTTTGAACTCCTATTATTTATGGGTGATGATAAATACAACACACTTTTTACTACATACACCAAAATATATGCATAACAGTTTTGTACAGTACAAATGGAGATGCATGAAAATTGGTGTGTGCATTAAAAAATGTGGTGTATCTATCAGCTCCCTTATTTATACAAACCCGTACAGACCAGAAACCCGAAGCACCAACTCCTCGAGCAATCTCGAAGTCTCAACTAACCGATATAGTACATAGGATCGGGCAATTTGAATGTACGATCACCGGGGTTGCTTCCAAGTAAATCGCTCCATTGATCACCCATATTACCTCTAATCCTGTACCCAGTCTCTTCTAACTCTTTCCTTTTGCCTGATTTGAACTCCACAGCTCCTCTACTTTCCGCATCTTCCCTATAAAAATTTCAAAAGGTTAAGGACGCGTTTAGTTCCGGAAAACTCACACAATTTTCTAGAAAATTTATCTAAGAAAACTAGAAAATTAGTAAACGTGTTCAAATCCAAGTTTTCTAAAAACTTTTCTAAGAAAAGAAAAATTTTCATTTTCCATTTTATAACTAACTTTTAATAACTACTTTTTATAGTTTTTCCAAGTTTTCCCCTCCACTTTTTTTGAAAAATGAAAAACTCTATCTCTCACAACTAAACACGTTTTTCAATTTTTCTTTGCTTTTCTAGAAAAGTAAACTACTTCTAATTTCCTTGAAAACTGGAAAAGGAAAAACGAAGAATTTTTTCCGTAACTAAACGCACCAAGCATTTTCTATTTGATATAATTGAGCATGAGGTTTCAAAAAGAATAAAGGTTTATTGGTTACTGACTTCATAATAAGCTTCTCCCAAGTAGTGTAACCAGCTTCCTTCAAATTTCTGGCCCGCCCTTCCGTGTGAGCCTGTCTTGTTCCGGTGAGAAACACGATCTTAAAACCCAGGTCTATCAGTCCGTTGTACAATTCAAGAGACGCTGGTATCGCGGGAGCCAATCCCTCGTATAACACCCCTCATTTAAAGACATTATTATATTGAATTTACTCGAAAGCGGAAGTCCCAAACTATAATCAATCATATAATATATATAAAAACATAAACTTTTTCCCATCAAAACCTGGTATCCGACAGTTCAAATCTTATTTCAATGTTAATATCACCAGAGCGAGGTGTTATATAATTACAAAACAATACATTACTGATTTAGTCAAATTAGATATCAGAGTGAACGCTAGCTCATCAAACATTCCCTTCCAGGTCAACAACTTCACGCTTAGTCAACTATCCAACCTTAATCTGCAAGGAAGGGAAGATGTGGGGGATTAGCACAACGCTAAGTGAGAAGATCCATAAACAACAGTTCAACTTGGTACAACAACTTGTTTCCAACGAATAATCATATTCCATCAACAAGTCAACAAACAACTTATATTCACACAATCAACTGGCGACATAGAGGACCGGTGGTTCTTGAGATCACAACCACTCAAAGAACACTTAGAAACCAACTGCTGGCCAAAACAGAGGTTTAACCGACTACTTGGTGCTATTAACCCAAGCAACACAGGCTACGACAAATAAACTTGTACTAAGACCCTGTGTTACCTAACTAATAGCTAACCCAAGCCCAGCCCCATGCTGACCCCCGTCTCAACGATGCCCAAAGGCAACATATCAATACCCAGCAACAACTTTAGTGATCACATATCAACACACTAACATCATATCAACAATTCAGGTCAATAGTTCACTACCAGTATTATTACTAAGAAACCGCAAACATCATGGCAATAAAACAACAGTAATAATACAATTACCAGTTGTAACAAATTTGTTACAACCAAATCAAACTGAAGGTTATTGACCCACTCACCGTTACCTCAGTCGTCCCACTCGGTAGTCTAATGTCACCGAGTCTTCTTAGTTTATCTGAAACCACAACAAGGTAACTCAAGTTAGTTTCATATCTCAACTGATAATACTCCTGAAATCAACAACATGAATTAAGCTATTATACCAATAATCAATCTCAACATCATTTATAGTAATCACATTGGTATTATTCATCTCAATCACTTAATCATACTTCACATGATTACATCAATCGAATCTCATAATAGTCAAGTTATAATTTCATTTATAACTTATCTACTTGTATTCTGATTTACATTATTCAAGCTACCGCATTATTAAGTCAATCACAAGTACTATGATACATCTTCATGGATATTATCCGTTTCCGATCATTTAGCCTCATCTTATATGATCACATATAATCGTACTCATTCACACGTACTTATCATCATATATTAAACTACAGATCGATAATCTTACTTATTCTAGTTCCACCATATCACAACTCACTTTAATGTGTTATTAACTCATAACCAGTTATCATTTATCATAATATATCTTATAATCATCAACAGGTTAATTATTTCAACAATCGAAATGAGTTTCAAAAACTTAAAATAAAAGTGCCCTGAGAACAGATGAAGCCGCCGGCTTGGCCATGGAAGCCGCCGGCTTCCCATGGCTAGCCGCCGGGTCACCCCATGAATCCGCCGGGTGAATTACGTTTTAAGCAAACAGAAGTAAATCGCGTTTTAAAGGTTATACAAGCCGCCGGTTTAGGTGTTTAAGCCGCCGGCTTCCCTGTGTTTTGTATCAAGCCGCCGGCTTCAGGAGGAAGCCGCCGGCTTCCTATGAACCAAGAACTAACCGCCGGCTAAAGGTAGTACCCGGCGGGTACACCACCCAGACCAGCGAGCTGCTGCTGCTAACCCATCTCAAATCCGAAACAAAACCCATAAAATCACCAAACCAAAGTGTCAAATCGATTACATACAACAATACACACTTTATAATACTAATCAACTACACATAACATTATATATCATCATCCATTACATACTTAATCAAAAACCCTAAATTAATAATATGTATACATGTATATAATGATCAAGTTTGAGGAATCAAACTTACCACCAAAAGAAGGAGGTTATGATGATGAAGATAAAGAAGCCAAAATCACAAGATCATCAAACAACTTTCTTTCTTTTTCTTTTGATTTCAAAGATATGTATGTGTGTGTTAGTTGAGAGGAAAGATCAAGAACAAAGGAAAATAAGAAAAGGGTCGGCCTATCCCTTTTTCACCAACTCAACATCAGTACAAATTATACCCCTTCTAAATCTATTGCCTGGCACTAAATTACTAACTGCGTGAAATTTATTTTATTGTACCGTCAACTACAACTATTTAAAACAGACAATATTTCATTACCCACAATAAGTCCTGAGACATAATTTAACCATTTCACAAATAATCAATTTATTGCAATTAAATCTCTAAAACAAATAAATACGAAATTTAAATAGAAAATACTAGGCCGTTAAAGAGGATGTTACAAATCTCCCCACCTTTAGGAGATTTCGTCATCGAAATCTAATCCTATCCGAAAACTCAAGGAAACATACATTATCGAGGCCACACATTAAATTTGATATTAAATTTCAAATTCTGTCTCCGAAAATCATCAACCGCTGAAATCCACAAAAGTATAGATAACTTCATCATTCGCAATTCAATAATCCATCGCATTACAGATTTCAAGTTTTACTCAACTCATATCGGATCATAAATTACCGCAAAATTTCATTTGTGTCCACAACCGTTCATCAATATTCCGTTTTCAAACTCTAATTCATCCACTAACAATCTCACAAGAAAATCATCCGAGATAAAAACTCTCTCATAACAATCTCAATCAAAATTTTAACATACTTTCGAAAAATACAAATCCACTGATTGTCACCTGTTCCCATTCCTCAAGTTAAAATTTCAAATCATACTCAATCGGTAATTCATATTTCTTTAGGTGTAAACTCAACCCACGAACACATTCATTATAACTCATACTTCAAAGTATATTAATCCTCATGATAATTTATCAACACACTGCTCACAACCCGTTTACAATTTAATACTCCATTACTAATCAAATCATCGGGTACAATTCACATCTTAGGATTTTCATAACAACAGGACTTAAACACAAGGTAATGTAGTCTTTAATCCTTCATTATTAGTCAACATTTAGGTATCTCCGTTATATGATCGTACCATACTGACGACTTAATAATCAACTCAGATGTGCGCTCAGTTAGCAAAATCCAACATGGGCTGCAGATTCATAACACAAAATTAACTTTAATCCTTCGAGTTACAATAAGTTAACTCCATCATTTACACAAACCGAGTTATCACATAAGTGGTTTACCATAACATTACTTCGAAAATTATCAAATCCATCAAGATTTCAAGCTGAACAGTTATCAATCCAACTACTGGATTAAATTATATTTCCACAACATAAGATAAATGAATTATATCATAGTTCCTTCTCAAGGCATATACAAATACCCTTGAACTCGTCACAACAACAAAATCGCATCTTCAGATCATGTTAAAATAATTCATCCAACAAACTTGTGTCGATAAAACATGACGACAACTCAATCCCAATGATCCACATTCACAAGTTAAACTTAGGCATAAATAGTTCTCCAAATCTTTCAATCAACATAGAGATAATCAACTTTTCAATGTTTCCAAAACCATTTCCAACACCGGTTTATGTTCCGATCTAACTACTGAATAATCAACGTGTTATCAATCAACAATTATAATGTCAAACAGGAAGTTGCCACTTCCGGATTAATAACGCATTAACCTCACACGTATATTTTAATCCCATCAATATACCCAATTGTATACTAGCAACTACACTTGATATAGCAAATAATCAATGGTATACTTCTTTTAATCAAACTCAAGCATCATGCCAATCACCATTTTACAATTCAACTGATTAATTCCATAATCTCATCAATCAAAGATGAATCTTTCCAAAGAGGGACACATTCGATTCAACAATATAACTCCCTTTTTCAGTTCCAAGAATTAGTCACAACTGTATTATATGCTCCATTTCCAATCTTTATAATTACTCAATATAGTCATTCCAACAATCTCAACTCGTTCAACAAAATTGACATATCAAAACTATTTATTCCACTAAAATCACATGAGCATTTATTAGTCTCAACAATATAACCAAACTTACAACAATAAAAGCGGATTTAACAGGTAGTCATGGAATATCCACTTATTCAACATATAGTTTAACTCATGTTAATCCGGTATTTCCCAACCAATAATATTTTACCGTCAATCTCATCCATATATACAAGTATTGACAATCACACCACATTATCCCGTTAGTTTCATCAATCGACAACAAATCTTTTCACAAAGTTCACACACAGGGTTCAACTAATTCACGTTATTCACATAACCCTTTTCTGAATTCAACAACACAATTATTTTCTCACATCCCTCGAGTCACCCACACGACTCACCCAACAAGGATATTCTTTAATTTCTTTTAATATTTAACATTTTACTTTTCCAATTCAAGTCAATCCTATTTCAACTAAGATTGACACAACAATATTTTATCAATTATAATGACCCTCAATCAAACACACAAATTCAGTCACTAATACAGTAACAGAAATTACCTTATCAACAATCTTTATTCTAAAGAATAAGTCACTAGGGTCACTATCAACTTATCACACAACTTACAACAATCAAACATATAGATACAACTAGTTCAAATCAATAAAGTAAAAGCTAATACAAGGTAAATACGAGTGTACCTGTAATAGCGTCATCCATCTCGACAGTGTCATCAACTGTCATCAGAAAAACTACCAACTGCGGACTCTGGTTTCTTCCGCTTATGGCCAGAAGACGACGAGGCACCGACCAAACCCGAATCTTGACTTATCTTTTCTGGACACTGCCCCGCACGATGACCTTCTCGTTGACAATTCCAACACACTTTCTCGGGATAATCACAATCTCTGACTTTATGTCCAATCAATCCACATTTAATACATCTTGTAGTTTGTGGAGTACATCTTCCCGTATGTCTAGTCTTACAATCATTACACCAGAGATATCGATCATTTAAAATACTCCGACTCCTTGATTTTCTATTCCGTCTTTGATGTTCACCTTTACATGACGATTCACTTTCAACTGGATATAACACCTTTTCTATATTCTGTTTATTCTGGACTCTTAACTCATTATCCGCTAGCCTAGCTAAAGCAAAAGCATCGGCCAATGAGTTTGCCAATCTCACTGAAGTACGGTATTCTAATGGCAATGTTTCAACAAAATGATCTATCGTTGTTTTATCATCAGGTACCCATTGATGTACAAATCTCAATTTCTTAGTAAACTTGTCAATCAACTCATCAATCGTTATTCCATCAGTTAATTTTAATCCTATGAATTCCTGTCTAACACGCGACACATCAAATTCAGAACAATATTGTCTACATACCTCATTATAGAAGTCTCTCCACTGAATAGATGCTTTCTGCTGTGGCGTCATATTTACTGTAACCGAATCCCACCAAAACATTGCTTGGCCTTTCAAGAGCTGAACAGCATAAAGAACTTTAAATTTATCATCACATTGGCTAATCTCAAATTTTCTCTCCATGTCCCGCAACCATTCTAGTGTAACCGCTGGATCAAAACTTCCATAATACTTTGGAGGCTTACACGACATAAATGTAGCAAAAGAACAACTCTTTTCTGCACAAGAGGCATCCGTTCTCGAGGAACCTTCGTGGATACGGGTCGGGTGCTCGTGTCCTGCCATATCTGTACTGAACACAACAATAACAACAACAACTCGCAACTTGTTAATCGTTAGTACTCATTAAATCAACTACTTCTCAACTTAACTAAACCCCACATCATGGAATGTTTGAGTAACACATAAATTGTAACATCCTCGAAATGGACCTAGTTGTTTATATATTATTTCTTGATTTAAATATGTATTTAAATGTGTTTGGAAATAATATTGTTTGAAATAGTGAAATAATTGGAATAGGAGTCGAATATTCCAATGTGATAAGTGAAATATTAATTGTTGTAAATTAATGTAGTTGACGGTGCAATAAAATGTTTGGACTCGTAAATGGTTTTCGGGTTCCAGACAATAGATTGAGATGGGGTATTAAATTATACCCGTATATTGAAGGCGGTTTGTGAGGTCGGTTATATATATCACTTTCCTCTTTAGGAAAGTTTATTTAGAAACTTCAAAACTCACAGAAACTCTCTGAAAACCTTCAAATCAAACTGGAAATCAAATCAGGAAGTTGTGATTCTCGTGAAACTTCCTAATCATCAGATTACCATCGTTAGATTCTTCAATCAGTAAGTATTCTTGAGTATTTAAGAATTTGATTTTGATTTAAATTTGGGTAAATTGATGATTTGAGAGAATTAGATGTTAAAAACATGTTATGAATGTTTTATAATGATTTCCTAAAGCTTTTAGTAGTATATTGATGATTGAAATCGAGTTTGAGGTGATTTGGGTAATAAATCGCGAGTTAGGGTTTTGAGCAGAACGACCTGGGCTGGAACGAAGGTCGAAGCCGGCGGCTTCGTGATGAAGCCGGCGGCTTGATATTCTGAGGAAGCCGGCGGCTTCTAAGCCAAGCCGGCGGCTTGTGTTGCCTGGTAGGACCCGGCGGGTATAAACCCGACCCGGCGGGTGGTGTAAGCTTTAAAACTTGTTTTTGTTCTGTTACCACAATTGGTAAAATACCCGGCGGCTAAGTAGTGTGACCCGACGGGTGGTTGTTTGAAGCCGGCGGCTTCATAAAGAAGCCGGCGGCTTGGTTGGCTGTTACAGCATTTCTTGTTTGATTGTTAATAGTAATGTGATTGTTAGATGTTATATGTTAATAGATGATAATGATTATAGTGTAAATCATTAGTGTATCATTAGAAACTACTAATCTTGATGTGGATTATGTTAAGTTCCTAATAGTATGGATTAATATAAGTTATGTATTGATATGGATTACTAACTTATATTTGATTGTAAATTCTCAGATGTGGAGAAGACTCAGTGATACTAGACTACTGAGTAAAGGCCTGAGGTAGTCGGTGAGTGGATCTGTAACCTCAGTATGATTTAGTTGTAATGATTTGATTTACAACAAGTAATTATAGTATTACTGTGATAGAATGTAATTGTTGAGATATCTTGCCATGATAGTTTGACTAGTTGCTTACTTGGCTGTTTGAGCTAGTATGTAAGATTCTGAGGTCAACTTGACTTGACAGTTGGACTTGGTTGTTATTGTAGACGACAGGAGATCTTGAAACTTGAAATGTTGGTTTGGAGATCTAGGTCGTGTGTGATTAACAACTGGTTACCGGTAATTCTGTATAGGCCAATACAGATGATTGATAAGGGTTCCCTGAGTACCAAACCGGTATTAGGGTATCTCAGGAGCCACCGGTCCTCATGATGAATGATAATGATTGATAGGTGTAGCTTGACATTGATTGGATGTCGAGTGAATGATTGATTTACTGTTTATTGTTATTTGATGTAAACAGATTGTTATGCTAGGTTGAGCTGTTGTTTATAGTTTCATTCACTTAGCTTTATGCTAACCCCACCACAGTTCTTCCTGCAGGTTAAATAGATGGGACATATTGGGCAGGAGGTTGTTGGACTGGATGGAATGTTTGACAGACTGTTACTCTGATGTTATTTTGATAACTAAATATATGTTTTAAATTTTATAACACCGAGTTGGTTGAAATGTCATGTGTTTGGATTTGAAAAAGTTTAGTGACATTTTAAGTAATGTAAAACATTGATAGTATGTTTTGAAATATACGCTTCCGAGTCGCAATTATTATATTATTGTTTATATTGAAACAGGGGGTGTTATAAGTTGGTATCAGAGCAATAGTTTGGGTGAATTGGACTTGATAGAATGTTCAATCCTAAACTTTGATTGAGTTGAGTCAAACATTCCAGTGGGTGCGGGTTTAGTTGATTAGTTGATGCATGAGAAAGTGTTTAGTTGAGTATGTACTAACCTTTAACAAGTTGTGAAGTTGTGTTTGATTTCAGAGACGGAGGAACATGAGTATCTGATTGGAATATTTCATGTTTCCTCAACGCTTGTGGGCTTAAGATTGTCAGGTAATCTTCGATAAGCCTATGTTATATTATATTAACTTGAATTGTTTACTCTGTTATGTTGAGTAAGCTTTGTTGAGAAGTTAATTGAGTCAGACTGATATGATTCCCCAGTTTGAGTCAACTATGATTGTTATACGTTGATATCAGATAGAGGTATTAAATGAGTTGCTCATTGTTGCTAGTATTTCTGATTGAATTGAAAAATGCAGAAATGTGATTAAATGAGTAGAAAACGAGTTGATTAAGGTTTAACATGATTGATGTTAGAACCTAAGGAGTGTCTTTATTGGGAGGCAAGATAATTGATAATACTATATTATTAGATTGATCACAAGGTGTGATTTGAATCCTGTTTAAGGATAGTGGTGTCATTTGATTTGAGAATGACTGCTATTTGAGAAAATATGTGTTTATGTGGCTATATGATGTGTTAGGATTATAGCTAAACACTTGATATAAACCAACAAAATGATAGGTTTATGAGAAATATAGCTTATGATAAAGCTAAATTGATTGAGAAAGTGATAGGTCTTTCTGGTCAATTGTAAATTAGTAAATGAAATGTTTATAGTAACATGATTGAGTAGAATTGTTGTGACAGTGATGCTTGATATGATAGCATATGTCAAAGTGATGATAATTAAGTAAGAAGTGTCCTGAATTTTGAATGTAAATAGGGACATTGATGAGTGTAAGTAATGAAACTATGCTGACGAGTTATCATGTGTTTGAGGTTTCAGATAAGTTATATACTGAGTAATTCAGTTGTTGAAAATTAGAACATTGTGTGTATGTGAGATGGCTTACATATGTAAGGTTGAATATGTAAAGTAGTAAGCTGATTTTGGGTATGTATCAGCTGTTAGAAACTATTAAATGGAGTATGATTGATTTGAAATCATGAAGTATTTAATACGTATGAGGTGAGAGTAGATCACATTGATAATTATAATGTAAAGTGGCCTGAGAATGGATTGTGAAGAACATAATCTTGCAACGCCTGATCACCGTTGTTATATTATGTTGTGTCACATGAACTTGTTGAGGCTACTTGGTATAAAAGAAATGTAATGTGATTTAGAAAACTGAGCATGAAAGTATGCTAAGTGGTTTAATAGTTGTTTTGATAAGAAAACAATTGGTTGATAAAACTGTAACATCTAGAATGTAAATGTGAGAGTGTAAATAATGTTTGTCATTGATAGTTGTTTTGTTGATGAACATAAATGACAAATTGGATTCTGTTAAATAGGTAATTGTGATTGATAATGATAGATTACCTGTAGGTGGATTTGTATAGTGTTTAAATGAATCACTATGTTGTAGCTGGCTTGTATGAAGCCAAAGTTGAGATAGGTTGATATTGTTTGGTTTAAGGATTCTTAGTATTATTTAGAGTAATAATGTGAAATATATGTTTGAAAGTAAACATATAATATGGAATGGCTTGTATGGAGCCAATACTGATGTAGGTTGACCTTGTCCTTGTGAAGGATTGATAAGATTATTGAAAGTAATAATTTAAAATATATGTTTGAAGGTGAACATATAAGATGAAATGGTTTGTTGTGAGTTAATATTGATAGTATGTTAACTTTGAAAGTCAAACCATGAATAGAGAGTTGTGTATAAAATTAATTGATTGTGATTGGTTTGAGTTTGGGTCAAACTTGAGGAAAGCAATTAGAAAATTTTATTGATTGATTGATTGAGATCAAGGTTGACACATAGTCAACTGTTTGTGTTGAAATAGTCTAACATAGATTGAAATGTTATGATTGTGTGGAATGTGATTGAATTCCTAGATTGATTAAAATCATGTTGAAACGGGTCATGTGAGATCCAAAGGAGATAGATAAATTGTCTAAGTTTGTG
Organism: Helichrysum umbraculigerum; assembly: GCA_949592205.1. Classification (NCBI taxonomy): domain Eukaryota; kingdom Viridiplantae; phylum Streptophyta; class Magnoliopsida; order Asterales; family Asteraceae; genus Helichrysum; species Helichrysum umbraculigerum. The sequence continues at coordinate 63,979,928 of CATIUR010000007.1, read as the reverse complement.
AGACTTGATTAATTACTTAAAGCTAGTATTAAGTAATTGAAATAGTGTTAAGTATAATTGAACTGAATATGTGTTAAGGAATTATACAGATGTGAAGTCATGTTATGATATGACAGTTATAATTTGTTGAAAGGTGCAAATTAAGTTACATTGGTTAGGATTGTGATAAGAAAGTCTTACCAGTGTATGAGGCTTGTGATGATATCTTTGATTTGGTAAGAATGTGAGATAAGAAATAATTGAAAGTTATTATTAATGGTTGCCTAGATTGACTGGTACCTCATGGTGAATTACTTAGGTATGGAAAGAATTGAATGGATTCTTTTGTTAATTGTTGATAATATACAAATGAAATAAGTGATGAAGTGATAAATTGGGATTAGATCCAAATAAGAAATGATATGAAAGGATATCTGAAAGTGAATTGTGCTTAAGGTTTAGCTTAACCTTGGTTAATAATTGAGGAAATATGAATTGAATAGTTGGTCATATTTTAAGAAATCAGGTATGAAATTAAGTGTAATGATCATTATTTTGATAGTTTAAGAATAATGATTGCTTGACATTTGGGGCTGAAAACCTGATGTGTATAATTGTAAGTGTTAGAAAGTAAGAGAAACCTTGAGATTGATAGGTGATGATTGTATTCACCAAACTTTTCTTGAAAGTTTAGAATGAAACGTTTAAGTTATATACTAGTTGATAAGTATATAAGTGAAACATAGAGTTATTGATTGTTCCATGTCCTGTGGTATGGATATGTGATGAATAGTAGTATTGAGAAGGCTTGATAAAGACTTTAACAGTCTGAATGGCCTAGTATATAGAATGAAATGGAATTGTTGTGTATGTGTCCATTTTAGAGAATATCTGAAATTGTGTAAGTATATATGTGTAGTATACATGATAATAAATGGCATGATAAGTTTTAATAGATTGAATTAAAATGTGCCATAAGATATGTGGATGTTAGTTAATTGTGATTAACTTGATGTAGATTTTGTTGAAATGTGTTGTAAAGTAGCACATTGTGATATTGTGATACTTGAATTGTGGTATCATAATGTTGATTAAGGTTGACTTAGTTGCTATATTGATGAGAAGTAGTATTAAGTGATTGTGTGGTTAAAGTTGTATAACTTCTAATTGCTTGTGATTAGTAATTTAAGATTGTAAGGTTGAATGGAAATAACTGGTTGCTAAGATAAGATTCTTGATGTCTTACCAGTTTAAGCGTTAAGTAAATTCTAACTTGATGGTTAGTTAGACTTTGAAGACAAATATTAAGTACTGATAGGTGTATTGGAATGTATAATCACTAGTGTTGTGATTATTGTTTGAGCAGTAGTTGTTGTCGACTTATTGTTGTTAACAATTGATAGGTTGTAATGAAAGGAATTACAAGTGGAAATAAGTCAATGTAGAGGTTGGTGGAATGTAGGTAATAATTGATTGTGGTACTTTTGCTGATTGCGCAAAGTACTTGTTAATTGTAGTTTTACCTACTGAGTTTGACCTCTGCTTTGCTTATTAAGGTGATATGAATCTGAATTACTTATAAGTAAAGGATTTCATATGATGGTAGTGATATGTGAATATTATAGGTTATTCAAGAAAGTAGGTATGGAACTTTTGGGTGAAAAGTTGACCTAGATTTGAATTTTAAATCTTTGATAGAAGAGATTTGAGATTGTTATCTGAATATTAGACTGGTTGTTAGTCATGAACTGAAATTAACTTTCAGTGTTGCTAAGTAGTTTAATAACTACTATTGTAATAGTGTGATTGCTGTTTTATTGATAACAGAGATGAACAGTGAAAATAGGTTAAAGATTTTAGCATGTTGCTAATTTCTGGTTGCGTAGACCTAGTAAGTGATGTTAGGTTTCACTTATTGTTGTTGGTTAAAGTGATTGGGTACTTTAAACTTTTATCTGATTGGTGATAAAGGAATCAGATAGATGATTGATTTCTATGAGATGTTGGTTGGATGCACTGTAAGTATGCATAGGAAAAGATAGAAGCATGTACATTTGAATATGTGCATGTGGAAAGAATTCAAACAGTCTAAGTATAGTTGTAAGTTGCTATTGAGGACAAATGTATATTAAGATATATGTGATTATATCACATTAGTTAGATTGATTGAGGTTAGATTTCGGGGACGAAATCTCTTTAAGGAGGGGAGAGTTGTAACATCCTCGAAATGGACCTAGTTGTTTATATATTATTTCTTGATTTAAATATGTATTTAAATGTGTTTGGAAATAATATTGTTTGAAATAGTGAAATAATTGGAATAGGAGTCGAATATTCCAATGTGATAAGTGAAATATTAATTGTTGTAAATTAATGTAGTTGACGGTGCAATAAAATGTTTGGACTCGTAAATGGTTTTCGGGTTCCAGACAATAGATTGAGATGGGGTATTAAATTATACCCGTATATTGAAGGCGGTTTGTGAGGTCGGTTATATATATCACTTTCCTCTTTAGGAAAGTTTATTTAGAAACTTCAAAACTCACAGAAACTCTCTGAAAACCTTCAAATCAAACTGGAAATCAAATCAGGAAGTTGTGATTCTCGTGAAACTTCCTAATCATCAGATTACCATCGTTAGATTCTTCAATCAGTAAGTATTCTTGAGTATTTAAGAATTTGATTTTGATTTAAATTTGGGTAAATTGATGATTTGAGAGAATTAGATGTTAAAAACATGTTATGAATGTTTTATAATGATTTCCTAAAGCTTTTAGTAGTATATTGATGATTGAAATCGAGTTTGAGGTGATTTGGGTAATAAATCGCGAGTTAGGGTTTTGAGCAGAACGACCTGGGCTGGAACGAAGGTCGAAGCCGGCGGCTTCGTGATGAAGCCGGCGGCTTGATATTCTGAGGAAGCCGGCGGCTTCTAAGCCAAGCCGGCGGCTTGTGTTGCCTGGTAGGACCCGGCGGGTGGTGTAAGCTTTAAAACTTGTTTTTGTTCTGTTACCACAATTGGTAAAATACCCGGCGGCTAAGTAGTGTGACCCGACGGGTGGTTGTTTGAAGCCGGCGGCTTCATAAAGAAGCCGGCGGCTTGGTTGGCTGTTACAGCATTTCTTGTTTGATTGTTAATAGTAATGTGATTGTTAGATGTTATATGTTAATAGATGATAATGATTATAGTGTAAATCATTAGTGTATCATTAGAAACTACTAATCTTGATGTGGATTATGTTAAGTTCCTAATAGTATGGATTAATATAAGTTATGTATTGATATGGATTACTAACTTATATTTGATTGTAAATTCTCAGATGTGGAGAAGACTCAGTGATATTAGACTACTGAGTAAAGGCCTGAGGTAGTCGGTGAGTGGATCTGTAACCTCAGTATGATTTAGTTGTAATGATTTGATTTACAACAAGTAATTATAGTATTACTGTGATAGAATGTAATTGTTGAGATATCTTGCCATGATAGTTTGACTAGTTGCTTACTTGGCTGTTTGAGCTAGTATGTAAGATTCTGAGGTCAACTTGACTTGACAGTTGGACTTGGTTGTTATTGTAGACGACAGGAGATCTTGAAACTTGAAATGTTGGTTTGGAGATCTAGGTCGTGTGTGATTAACAACTGGTTACCGGTAATTCTGTATAGGCCAATACAGATGATTGATAAGGGTTCCCTGAGTACCAAACCGGTATTAGGGTATCTCAGGAGCCACCGGTCCTCATGATGAATGATAATGATTGATAGGTGTAGCTTGACATTGATTGGATGTCGAGTGAATGATTGATTTACTGTTTATTGTTATTTGATGTAAACAGATTGTTATGCTAGGTTGAGCTGTTGTTTATAGTTTCATTCACTTAGCTTTATGCTAACCCCACCACAGTTCTTCCTGCAGGTTAAATAGATGGGACATATTGGGCAGGAGGTTGTTGGACTGGATGGAATGTTTGACAGACTGTTACTCTGATGTTATTTTGATAACTAAATATATGTTTTAAATTTTATAACACCGAGTTGGTTGAAATGTCATGTGTTTGGATTTGAAAAAGTTTAGTGACATTTTAAGTAATGTAAAACATTGATAGTATGTTTTGAAATATACGCTTCCAAGTCGCAATTATTATATTATTGTTTATATTGAAACAGGGGGTGTTATATAAATAGATTTGGGATTGAACACTTACCACGTTCAATTCACCCAAACCTATGCTCTGATACCAACTTATAACACCCCTCATTTAAAGACATTATTATATTGAATTTACTCGAAAGCGGAAGTCCCAAACTATAATCAATCATATAATATATATAAAAACATAAACTTTTTCCCATCAAAACCTGGTATCCGACAGTTCAAATCTTATTTCAATGTTAATATCACCAGAGCGAGGTGTTATATAATTACAAAACAATACATTACTGATTTAGTCAAATTAGATATCAGAGTGAACGCTAGCTCATCAAACATTCCCTTCCAGGTCAACAACTTCACGCTTAGTCAACTATCCAACCTTAATCTGCAAGGAAGGGAAGATGTGGGGGATTAGCACAACGCTAAGTGAGAAGATCCATAAACAACAGTTCAACTTGGTACAACAACTTGTTTCCAACGAATAATCATATTCCATCAACAAGTCAACAAACAACTTATATTCACACAATCAACTGGCGACATAGAGGACCGGTGGTTCTTGAGATCACAACCACTCAAAGAACACTTAGAAACCAACTGCTGGCCAAAACAGAGGTTTAACCGACTACTTGGTGCTATTAACCCAAGCAACACAGGCTACGACAAATAAACTTGTACTAAGACCCTGTGTTACCTAACTAATAGCTAACCCAAGCCCAGCCCCATGCTGACCCCCGTCTCAACGATGCCCAAAGGCAACATATCAATACCCAGCAACAACTTTAGTGATCACATATCAACACACTAACATCATATCAACAATTCAGGTCAATAGTTCACTACCAGTATTATTACTAAGAAACCGCAAACATCATGGCAATAAAACAACAGTAATAATACAATTACCAGTTGTAACAAATTTGTTACAACCAAATCAAACTGAAGGTTATTGACCCACTCACCGTTACCTCAGTCGTCCCACTCGGTAGTCTAATGTCACCGAGTCTTCTTAGTTTATCTGAAACCACAACAAGGTAACTCAAGTTAGTTTCATATCTCAACTGATAATACTCCTGAAATCAACAACATGAATTAAGCTATTATACCAATAATCAATCTCAACATCATTTATAGTAATCACATTGGTATTATTCATCTCAATCACTTAATCATACTTCACATGATTACATCAATCGAATCTCATAATAGTCAAGTTATAATTTCATTTATAACTTATCTACTTGTATTCTGATTTACATTATTCAAGCTACCGCATTATTAAGTCAATCACAAGTACTATGATACATCTTCATGGATATTATCCGTTTCCGATCATTTAGCCTCATCTTATATGATCACATATAATCGTACTCATTCACACGTACTTATCATCATATATTAAACTACAGATCGATAATCTTACTTATTCTAGTTCCACCATATCACAACTCACTTTAATGTGTTATTAACTCATAACCAGTTATCATTTATCATAATATATCTTATAATCATCAACAGGTTAATTATTTCAACAATCGAAATGAGTTTCAAAAACTTAAAATAAAAGTGCCCTGAGAACAGATGAAGCCGCCGGCTTGGCCATGGAAGCCGCCGGCTTCCCATGGCTAGCCGCCGGGTCACCCCATGAATCCGCCGGGTGAATTACGTTTTAAGCAAACAGAAGTAAATCGCGTTTTAAAGGTTATACAAGCCGCCGGTTTAGGTGTTTAAGCCGCCGGCTTCCCTGTGTTTTGTATCAAGCCGCCGGCTTCAGGAGGAAGCCGCCGGCTTCCTATGAACCAAGAACTAACCGCCGGCTAAAGGTAGTACCCGGCGGGTACACCACCCAGACCAGCGAGCTGCTGCTGCTAACCCATCTCAAATCCGAAACAAAACCCATAAAATCACCAAACCAAAGTGTCAAATCGATTACATACAACAATACACACTTTATAATACTAATCAACTACACATAACATTATATATCATCATCCATTACATACTTAATCAAAAACCCTAAATTAATAATATGTATACATGTATATAATGATCAAGTTTGAGGAATCAAACTTACCACCAAAAGAAGGAGGTTATGATGATGAAGATAAAGAAGCCAAAATCACAAGATCATCAAACAACTTTCTTTCTTTTTCTTTTGATTTCAAAGATATGTATGTGTGTGTTAGTTGAGAGGAAAGATCAAGAACAAAGGAAAATAAGAAAAGGGTCGGCCTATCCCTTTTTCACCAACTCAACATCAGTACAAATTATACCCCTTCTAAATCTATTGCCTGGCACTAAATTACTAACTGCGTGAAATTTATTTTATTGTACCGTCAACTACAACTATTTAAAACAGACAATATTTCATTACCCACAATAAGTCCTGAGACATAATTTAACCATTTCACAAATAATCAATTTATTGCAATTAAATCTCTAAAACAAATAAATACGAAATTTAAATAGAAAATACTAGGCCGTTAAAGAGGATGTTACAAATCTCCCCACCTTTAGGAGATTTCGTCATCGAAATCTAATCCTATCCACAACTATTTAAAAGATGAACCTTTTCTATAACCCCACGAATGGCATCACTTGGAATACGTAATGCCCATAGCGGGTTCTGAAAGCGGTTTTCGGAATATCAGCACTGCGAACACGTAATTGATGATAACCTGATCGAAGATCGATCTTTGAATAACAGCTCGACCCTTGAAGTTGGTCGAACAGGTCATCGATTCGAGAAAGTGGATACCGGTTCTTGACAGTTAACTTGTTCAACTCTCGGTAGTCGATACACATTCGAAAAGAACCGTCTTTCTTCTTGACAAATAGGACCGGAGCTCCCCAAGGTGAAGAACTCGGCCTGATAAATCCTCGTTCCAGGAGTTCCTGTAATTGGGTGGACAACTCCTGAAGTTCGGATGGAGCTAAACGATATGGTGCTCGGGCCACAGGCGCAGCACCTGGTACAAGATCGATTGAGAACTCAACCTGTCTTGGTGGTGGTAGACCAGGTAGTTCTTCGGGAAAGACTTCTGGAAAGTCTCGAACAATTGGAACATCCTCAAGTCGCTTCTCCTCCGACTTTTTCTCCATGATGTGCGCGAGGATTGCTGGATAACCCTTTCTCAGAAATTTCCGGGTTTTTAGACAAGATATGATGTTAAGCCTCGTCCCACCGGTCTCCCACTGTATGACCAAGGTTCTACCGACGGCGAGAGGTATGCGAACAATTTTGTCATAGCAAATGATTTTGGCGCGATGCTTGGATAACCAGTCCATGCCCACGATGACATCGAAACTTCCTATCTCAACGGGCATGAGATCTATGGAGAAGATTTCGTCGGCTAGATTTAAAGTGCAATTAGGTATCACACTATCGGTTTCTATCAATTTGCCATTTGCTAGCTCTACGGTGTACTTAACGTCTAAAGCAACAGGTGTGATGTCAAGTAGAGGGCAAAATTCATCGGAAATAAAACTTCTATCGGCACCAGTATCAAACAGAATAGAAGCAGTTAAATTGTTGAGGAGGAACATACCCGTGACCACATTCGGGTCCTGACGGGCGTCCCCTGAGTTGATCACGAAGGCTCTACTTTTGGCGTTGTTGTTGTTGTTGTTGCGGTTGTTGTTGTTGTTGTTGTTGTTGTTGCCCTTATTCTTCAATTTTGGGCACGTATCCCTAAAGTGTCCTGGGTTCCCACATTCAAAGCAGGACTTAGGTTGTTGGGCATTTTTGTCAGAGGGGTTGTTATTGGATCTGGGGGCTCGGCAATCCTTAGTCGAATGCCCGTACCTCCTGCAATTGTTGCAAGGGGTACTGCACTGACCAAAGTGGTGATAGTTACACTTGAAACAATGAGGCCTATCCCCGGTGTAGCTGCGGTTGGATTCAGAGTTGGTGGTGTAGACTTGGATGGCGTTGTTTTTCTTGTTTGAGTTGTGGTGGTGTTCAGTGGATTTGCGTTTGTTGTTGTTTGAGGATGAGGTGTTGGAGGTCTCACGGCTGACAACTAGGGCCATGAGTTCGTGGGCCAATCGAATGGCACTCTCAGTGGTGGTTGGTTTGGATGAGGCGACGTTTCCCTGGATGTTCTCAGGGAGTCCGCGGATGTATCTCTTAATGCCCTTACTTTCCGGTTCGACCAAACTCGGGCATAGTAAAGCAAACTGCTGGAATTTGGTGGTATATTCAGCAACATCATTTCCCTGCACCGCCAGGTGCCAGAATTCTTCCTCCAGCCTGTGCAACTCTTCTTCAGGACAGTATTTTTCTGTCAGCTTCTTCTTCAGTTCGGCCCAAGGAAGTCGATTTGCAACCTCAAGGCCTACAGAGTTTGCGTGGGTTTTCCACCACGTGAGTGCACCTTCCTGAAAGGTGTAAGCAGCGAATTTGACCTTGTTGTTCTCAGTGGAGTCGCAGAGACTGAAAACAGATTCCATACGCTCAATCCAACGGATCAAGCCAATGGCACCTTCCGTGCCCTTGAAATATAGTGGTTTACAGCTGAGAAAGTCCTTGTAGGAACAAGGCTTGACAGCAGGAGTGGTGGTGGTGGTATTGGCTGTTTCCTCAGTCGTTCGGGTTGAATCCCGAGCGGCCAAGGCGTCGGCTACGGCCCGAGTAACGGCAGCAGCGAGTTCAGCTTCACTGTAACTCTTTTTCTTCGGCGGCATGATTCTTCAAGAAAAGAAACAATAGGTACGTAAGAAATTGTACAAGAATGATAATTGTGGTAGATGTATGTATTAAAGTGACAATATACACATCACAAGTGTAATAGTTCTATAATATAGGTTTAAATCGAACGAAATTGTCAATTGATATTACGTTGTTAAATGATTACAAACAATTTCGAGTTTGTTGAATTCAAAAGTTACAGACTTAGATATTGTGCCAAAAGTGCCGAGAATTGTTTCATCCGGTCAAATTACATTAATCCTACGAAAGCGTTATTGAGTGCAGATTCAGCCTAAGCTAATTCTGACGAAGATTGAGTTGTGGCATTAAGGCAGTGAGACGGTCAACGGACTCTGCAAGTCGGCTAACCATTCTGAGTGCCTCCTCGGTTTCCCTCAAGCGTGTCTCACACTGAGTCAACCTTGCTCGCAGGACAGTGATTTCGTTTTGATTGTCAGTCACTTGATTGTGGACGATCTCCATGGTCTCGATGGTTTCACCCACTCGATTTTCGAGAACGTCCATATTGTTGATAGCGTTTGCATGGTCCTCAGAAACCTGAGCAACTTGCCCCGTTAGGGTGAGTGTCCAGTTTTCACGGGTCTCTTGCAACTCGATGTCCATGTCACGCAGTTGTTGCTCGTGACGGTGTAGCCTAGCGGCCAAGTCCGTTAGTGTGAATTGATTGGGGTATGGGCCCGCTCGAGGCAACATGGGGTTCCTCCTAGCTACCTTTGAACTATGTGATTCGTACGGATGAGAACCGGATGAGTTGGGTGGTGTGTTTGCCATTCTGAGACAGAGTGTTAGAAAGAATGAGGCCTATATTCATATAATATAATATAACCTAAGATTGTAAATGAGGTCTATTTATGTATATATATGTATACCAATCTGTGACACCCCCAAATTTAATGATTTGCGGAAGCTCGATTTGGGTGTCACTAATCAATATACAAAGCACGTAAGATATAATGAACGACCACTATATGCGTCGTTTTAAACTTGCATTAATAAAGTAAATGTTTACATCAAAATAATGTTACATTAGCTCGGTTCCTGAAATTGAGAGATTACATAGCATAATTACTTTTACAAAATATAATAATGCGATCAAATCTCTAATTGTATGTATGCTGACTCGAGCTAATAATCCCTGCTTGTGCAGTCAACCTACTGCTGGGTACCTGTGATACATGCTAAAATGGGTCAGCGAAAACGCCGGTGAGCTCACAGGTTTGTATGTCAATGTATAGTTGTAAGAACCGCAAGATTTATATTGAATTTAAAATGCAATTAAGCACAATAAAAGTTATACAATCCATGAGCACATAGTCTGAGCTTAACTTGATTTGTCAGGCCCAATTAAGGAAACCTAACTTGTAGTGCCTCCTACGAGTGTCTAATCCACACTTGTCTTCCCAAATGCTAATACATCCGTTTGACTGGTTAGTGCGTGCTAACCCGGATGAGGATTGTCAATCCCATATGATATCATATACTAACATTCACGCTAAAATATTAGAGACTATGCTATAGAGGACTATAAATTGATTAGCTTGAAACTCATGTAGTATTTGAAGGTTGGTACTTGCGTTCTACTCGTAAAACAAAACAGAGCAGTAATATCACACCCCTAGTTGTAAAATAGTGAAAATGGGGCTATGAAACTCACCCGAGTCTTGAAAGTTTGAATTAATAACTTGGATTGATTTGCCTTGAAGTGTGGTCCGAAGACTTGTAACCTGAAGGTGTCCATGACACGCGATGGTTATTAATTGTTTAGGCATCTCGAAAGACTACCTTTGTAGTTGTTTGTCCAAATTACCCCGATTTGGTTGATTGACTTGTCCAAATTACTACGATTTGGTTGATTGAATTGTATGTTTGAAAACGTGTGCGGCCCGTTGGTGATTAATTGTAATAATAGTCTTGATGTTACCACATTGATTTCGAAGCGTTATACTTGAAAAACAAATTCCATTATGTTTGAAAAGTTGTATCGTATAAGTGTTTTGAAGTTGTACAAGTTTGACACTTGGTGAAAAATGTGCTTACGGAATCTAAGTACGGGGGTCCGGGGGCAGCGCCCCTGGTAGCGGGGTCCAAGGGGCAGAGCCCCTGGCTGTGGTCGAGCTGCCAGGTCAGCTTGGAAAATTTTTATTTCTACTATATTGCTTTAAGGAAAAATGCATCTGGACTTGAATTTTGGTGAAATCAAGTGATAAAATTTTGGTCTCGACACTTAGTAAAAAGTTGTAAATATTCTGTTTTATGCGACACAATATGCGACATAATAATTTGTTATGCGACACAAGGGTTGTGTCGCATAGAAATGCGACACAATATCTATACGACACAAGGGTTGTGTCGCATAGATGCGAGATGCTGATTCAACAGCGACATAGTGATTGTGTCGTATGAAAAATACGACATAAGATGCGACAAAACGTTGTGTCGTAAAGGGTACGACACAAAAGGATTTATGCGACACTAAGTGCGACATAACAGGCAAAATGCGACACAACATGCGACACAAGGCTTGTGTCGCATTGAAGAACATCAGCCCAGAAACAGCGGCTGTTCGCGATTTTCCACCCCAAAACCCAAATCAAACTCATTTTTAGGCTATGAAATCGTGTTTTCTTCATATATTTGGACATATATAAGTTATGTAAACATTAAATCATCAAAACAATACATCAAAATGAGTAAATCTAAGTTTTTAGAATTTTTCTTACAATTGCAAATCGAAGGAGATGGAGTCCGAAAATGTTGTTGTTGCTTTTGTAAATCTTGTTCCCCTTGTAGTGGTGATTCCGAAAATGTGATTTTTGGGTGTCGATTCGTGAAATCCGAAAATTATAGATGAGAGGGTTTGAGAGAGTTTTTGAGTGGATGTGTGTGTTTGGATGTGATGAAAATGAAAAGAGGGGAAAAGGGTGGAGTGTAGGAGCCTCCCTCTTTTCAGTCCACGCATATTGCTCTGTGCGGTGTCCGTTTTTCCGTTCGTTTAAACGTTAAATATTTATTTTGTACGTTTAAATATACGTTTTTAAATACGAATAATTATCAAATGCTTTATTGAAGTGTTTTTCTCAATATCTAATAATTGTGTTAAAAAATGTAATTCATTTTGTTAGTTTGCGCTTTTAACCTTTTATTGCGTAGACCTTGTATTCACGATACGAACATGAATTGGAATATTATCCAAAATAATATTTCGAATTGAATGATATTATTAAATAATGTTTCATTATTTAATTTAATTGTTCACCAACGCCCGCATTTAATTGGATCGAAATACATTTGATTTGAACTTGTACGATTTAAATCAAACCGCGATACTTGTATATATTCAACAATATATATTAATCGATACATTAATTAGCCTAACACATAACTAATTACATGTATTAAAACTTGATTAGGCACCAATTACTAGTCCTAATTTGACGGGTATCACATTCTCCCCATGTTAGAAGAATTTCGTCCCGAAATTTATGTCGAAGTCGTGTTTGAAGTAGCATCAGTGAACAACTGAGGGTACTTGAGTCTCATTTGATCTTCCCGTTCCCAGGTGAATTCCGGACCACGCCGCGAATTCCACCTAACTTTGACGATGGGAATGCGACTTTGTTTGAGTTGTTTGACCTCACGGTCCATGATTTCAGCGGGTTCCTCAACAAAGTGAAGTTTTTCGTCAACTCGAATTTCATCGAGTGGAATGATAAGTGTCTCATCAGACAGACACTTCTTCATATTTGAAACATGAAAAGTGGGATGCACGCTGCTGAGTTCGGATGGCAGCTGCAATCGATATGCCACTGGACCAATCCTTTCGAGGATCTCGAATGGTCCAATGTATCTGGGATTTAACTTCCCTCGTTTGCCAAATCGGATTACGCCTTTCCAAGGCGATACTTTGAGTAGTACTCGATCCCCAACTTGGAACTCGAGTGGTTTGCGTCTCACGTCAGCATAACTTTTCTGACGATCACGCGCGGCCTTGAGCTTGTTTTGAATTTCGACGATTCTCTCGGTCGTCTCGTGAATGATTTCTGGACCTGTGAGTTGACTATCCCCAACTTCGGTCCAACAGATAGGTGACCGGCACTTACGACCGTACAGTGCCTCGAAGGGTGCAGCCTTAATGCTGGTATGATTACTGTTGTTGTACGAGAACTCGCACAATGGTAGGTGTTTCTCCCAGTTTACACCGAAGTCTACTACGCAGGCCCGTAGCATGTCTTCTAGTGTTTGAATTGTTCGTTTACTTTGGCCGTCAGTTTGAGGATGGTATGCGGTACTCATATCAAGTCGAGTACCCAGGGATTTTTGAAGTGATTGCCAAAATTGTGAAGTGAAACGACTATCTCTATCGGAGATAATTGAGATTGGAACACCGTGTTTGGTCACGATTTCCTTCAAATAAATTCTGGTGAGGCATTCCATTTTGTCGGATTCTTTAATTGTTAGGAAGTGAGCAGACTTTGTGAGACGATCCACGATCACCCAAATAGTATCGCAACCGCTCGAGGACTTGGGTAGTTTGGTTATGAAGTCCATGGCAATTTGTTCCCATTTCCATTCAGGAAGACTTGGTTGTTGAAGTAAACCAGAGGGTTTTTGATATTCGATTTTGACCTTGGAGCAAGTAAGGCACTTGCTGACATAGGTGGCGATTTCAGCTTTCATGTTCGGCCACCAGTAGAAGTTCTTGATACCGTGATACATTTTATCGGATCCCGGATGGATAGAATATTTGGACTTGTGAGCTTCATCCATCACCAAGTCTCGTAGGTTCCCAAATTTAGGCAACCAGATTCGGTTTGAGAAATACCTAATCCCGTTAGATTTGATTTCGAATTGTTTATCCATGCCTCGCAAGGCTTCATCTTTGACATTTTCGGGTTTCAAGGCTTCGAGTTGAGCAGTGAGAATTTGAACGTTTAAATTGTTGTGAATGGTCATACTGAGGGCTCGGACCCGAAGTGGTTTCACTCGCTCTTTCCGACTGAGGGCATCAGCAACAACATTTGCTTTGCCTGGATGATATTTGAGTTCGCAGTCGTAATCGGTAAGCAACTCGACCCATCGACGTTGCCTCATGTTGAGATCCTTCTGATCGAATATGTGTTGGAGACTTTTGTGGTCTGTAAAGATTGTGCACCTAGTGCCATAGAGGTAATGTCTCCAAATTTTGAGTGCAAAAACGACAGCTCCAAGTTCGAGATCATGAGTGGTGTAATTATTTTCGTGAATTTTCAGCTGTCGTGAGGCATAGGCAATGACTTTGTCTCGTTGCATCAACACGCAACCGAGACCTTGATGAGAGGCATCACAGTATACCACGAAGTCATCGGTGCCTTCGGGTAATGATAGGATAGGAGCACTGCAAAGATTTTGTTTTAATAGTTGGAATGCCGACTCTTGTTTATCAGTCCAGTCAAACTTTTTGTCTTTCTGGGTCAGAGTCGTGAGTGGTAAGGCTATCTTGGAGAAATTTTCAATGAATCGTCGGTAATACCCGGCAAGACCCAAAAATTGGCGTACTTCGGTCGGAGTGGTGGGTGCTTTCCAGCCCTTGATAGCTTCAATTTTTGATGGGTCAACGTGAATCCCCTGACTGTCAATCACGTGACCAAGGAATTGAACGGTTTTTATCCATAACTCACACTTAGAGAATTTGGCGTAAAGCTCCTCGTGTTTAAGTAGTTCTAAAATTGTTTTGAGGTGTTGCGCGTGTTCTTGCTCGTTTCGTGAGTATATGAGTATGTCATCGATGAAGACAATGACGAACTTGTCGAGATAAGGCTTGCACACCCGATTCATAAGGTCCATGAATACAGCCGGTGCGTTGGTTAGGCCGAATGGCATCACTTGGAATTCGTAATGCCCATAGCGGGTTCTGAAAGCGGTTTTCGGAATATCAGCACTGCGAACACGTAATTGATGATAACCTGATCGAAGATCGATCTTTGAATAACAGCTCGACCCTTGAAGTTGGTCGAACAGGTCATCGATTCGAGGAAGTGGATACCGGTTCTTGACAGTTAACTTGTTCAACTCTCGGTAGTCGATACACATTCGAAAAGAACCGTCTTTCTTCTTGACAAATAGGACCGGAGCTCCCCAAGGTGAAGAACTCGGCCTGATAAATCCTCGTTCCAGGAGTTCCTGTAATTGGGTGGACAACTCCTGAAGTTCGGATGGAGCTAAACGATATGGTGCTCGGGCCACAGGCGCAGCACCTGGTACAAGATCGATTGAGAACTCAACCTGTCTTGGTGGTGGTAGACCAGGTAGTTCTTCGGGAAAGACTTCTGGAAAGTCTCGAACAATTGGAACATCCTCAAGTCGCTTCTCCTCCGACTTTTTCTCCATGATGTGCGCGAGGATTGCTGGATAACCCTTTCTCAGAAATTTCCGGGTTTTTAGACAAGATATGATGTTAAGCCTCGTCCCACCGGTCTCCCCCTGTATGACCAAGGTTCTACCGACGGCGAGAGGTATGCGAACAATTTTGTCATAGCAAATGATTTCGGCGCGATGCTTGGATAACCAGTCCATGCCCACGATGACATCGAAACTTCCTATCTCAACGGGCATGAGATCTATGGAGAAGATTTCGTCGGCTAGATTTAAAGTGCAATTAGGTATCACACTATCGGTTTCTATCAATTTGCCATTTGCTAGCTCTACGGTGTACTTAACGTCTAAAGCAACAGGTGTGATGTCAAGTAGAGGGGAAAATTCATCGGAAATAAAACTTCTATCGGCACCAGTATCAAACAGAATAGAAGCAGTTAAATTGTTGAGGAGGAACATACCCGTGACCACATTCGGGTCCTGACGGGCGTCCCCTGAGTTGATCACGAAGGCTCTACTTTTGGCGTTGTTGTTGTTGTTGTTGCGGTTGTTGTTGTTGTTGTTGTTGTTGTTGTTGCCCTTATTCTTCAATTTTGGGCACGTATCCCTAAAGTGTCCTGGGTTCCCACATTCAAAGCAGGACTTAGGTTGTTGGGCATTTTTGTCAGAGGGGTTGTTATTGGATCTGGGGGCTCGGCAATCCTTAGTCGAATGCCCGTACCTCCTGCAATTGTTGCAAGGGGTACTGCACTGACCAAAGTGGTGATAGTTACACTTGAAACAATGAGGCCTATCCCCGGTGTAGCTGCGGTTGGATTCAGAGTTGGTGGTGTAGACTTGGATGGCGTTGTTTTTCTTGTTTGAGTTGTGGTGGTGTTCAGTGGATTTGCGTTTGTTGTTGTTTGAGGATGAGGTGTTGGAGGTCTCACGGCTGACAACTAGGGCCATGAGTTCGTGGGCCAATCGAATGGCACTCTCAGTGGTGGTTGGTTTGGATGAGGCGACGTTTCCCTGGATGTTCTCAGGGAGTCCGCGGATGTATCTCTTAATGCCCTTACTTTCCGGTTCGACCAAACTCGGGCATAGTAAAGCAAACTGCTGGAATTTGGTGGTATATTCAGCAACATCATTTCCCTGCACCGCCAGGTGCCAGAATTCTTCCTCCAGCCTGTGCAACTCTTCTTCAGGACAGTATTTTTCTGTCAGCTTCTTCTTCAGTTCGGCCCAAGGAAGTCGATTTGCAACCTCAAGGCCTACAGAGTTTGCGTGGGTTTTCCACCACGTGAGTGCACCTTCCTGAAAGGTGTAAGCAGCGAATTTGACCTTGTTGTTCTCAGTGGAGTCGCAGAGACTGAAAACAGATTCCATACGCTCAATCCAACGGATCAAGCCAATGGCACCTTCCGTGCCCTTGAAATATAGTGGTTTACAGCTGAGAA
Organism: Helichrysum umbraculigerum; assembly: GCA_949592205.1. Taxonomy (NCBI): domain Eukaryota; kingdom Viridiplantae; phylum Streptophyta; class Magnoliopsida; order Asterales; family Asteraceae; genus Helichrysum; species Helichrysum umbraculigerum. The sequence continues at coordinate 63,963,298 of CATIUR010000007.1, read as the reverse complement.
AGTCCTTGTAGGAACAAGGCTTGACAGCAGGAGTGGTGGTGGTGGTATCGGCTGTTTCCTCAGTCGTTCGGGTTGAATCCCGAGCGGCCAAGGCGTCGGCTACGGCCCGAGTAACGGCAGCAGCGAGTTCAGCTTCACTGTAACTCTTTTTCTTCGGCGGCATGATTCTTCAAGAAAAGAAACAATAGGTACGTAAGAAATTGTACAAGAATGATAATTGCGGTAGATGTATGTATTAAAGTGACAATATACACATCACAAGTGTAATAGTTCTATAATATAGGTTTAAATCGAACGAAATTGTCAATTGATATTACGTTGTTAAATGATTACAAACAATTTCGAGTTTGTTGAATTCAAAAGTTACAGACTTAGATATTGTGCCAAAAGTGCCGAGAATTGTTTCATCCGGTCAAATTACATTAATCCTACGAAAGCGTTATTGAGTGCAGATTCAGCCTAAGCTAATTCTGACGAAGATTGAGTTGTGGCATTAAGGCAGTGAGACGGTCAACGGACTCTGCAAGTCGGCTAACCATTCTGAGTGCCTCCTCGGTTTCCCTCAAGCGTGTCTCACACTGAGTCAACCTTGCTCGCAGGACAGTGATTTCGTTTTGATTGTCAGTCACTTGATTGTGGACGATCTCCATGGTCTCGATGGTTTCACCCACTCGATTTTCGAGAACGTCCATATTGTTGATAGCGTTTGCATGGTCCTCAGAAACCTGAGCAACTTGCCCCGTTAGGGTGAGTGTCCAGTTTTCACGGGTCTCTTGCAACTCGATGTCCATGTCACGCAGTTGTTGCTCGTGACGGTGTAGCCTAGCGGCCAAGTCCGTTAGTGTGAATTGATTGGGGTATGGGCCCGCTCGAGGCAACATGGGGTTCCTCCTAGCTACCTTTGAACTATGTGATTCGTACGGATGAGAACCGGATGAGTTGGGTGGTGTGTTTGCCATTCTGAGACAGAGTGTTAGAAAGAATGAGGCCTATATTCATATAATATAATATAACCTAAGATTGTAAATGAGGTCTATTTATGTATATATATGTATACCAATCTGTGACACCCCCAAATTTAATGATTTGCGGAAGCTCGATTTGGGTGTCACTAATCAATATACAAAGCACGTAAGATATAATGAACGACCACTATATGCGTCGTTTTAAACTTGCATTAATAAAGTAAATGTTTACATCAAAATAATGTTACATTAGCTCGGTTCCTGAAATTGAGAGATTACATAGCATAATTACTTTTACAAAATATAATAATGCGATCAAATCTCTAATTGTATGTATGCTGACTCGAGCTAATAATCCCTGCTTGTGCAGTCAACCTACTGCTGGGTACCTGTGATACATGCTAAAATGGGTCAGCGAAAACGCCGGTGAGCTCACAGGTTTGTATGTCAATGTATAGTTGTAAGAACCGCAAGATTTATATTGAATTTAAAATGCAATTAAGCACAATAAAAGTTATACAATCCATGAGCACATAGTCTGAGCTTAACTTGATTTGTCAGGCCCAATTAAGGAAACCTAACTTGTAGTGCCTCCTACGAGTGTCTAATCCACACTTGTCTTCCCAAATGCTAATACATCCGTTTGACTGGTTAGTGCGTGCTAACCCGGATGAGGATTGTCAATCCCATATGATATCATATACTAACATTCACGCTAAAATATTAGAGACTATGCTATAGAGGACTATAAATTGATTAGCTTGAAACTCATGTAGTATTTGAAGGTTGGTACTTGCGTTCTACTCGTAAAACAAAACAGAGCAGTAATATCACACCCCTAGTTGTAAAATAGTGAAAATGGGGCTATGAAACTCACCCGAGTCTTGAAAGTTTGAATTAATAACTTGGATTGATTTGCCTTGAAGTGTGGTCCGAAGACTTGTAACCTGAAGGTGTCCATGACACGCGATGGTTATTAATTGTTTAGGCATCTCGAAAGACTACCTTTGTAGTTGTTTGTCCAAATTACCCCGATTTGGTTGATTGACTTGTCCAAATTACTACGATTTGGTTGATTGAATTGTATGTTTGAAAACGTGTGCGGCCCGTTGGTGATTAATTGTAATAATAGTCTTGATGTTACCACATTGATTTCGAAGCGTTATACTTGAAAAACAAATTCCATTATGTTTGAAAAGTTGTATCGTATAAGTGTTTTGAAGTTGTACAAGTTTGACACTTGGTGAAAAATGTGCTTACGGAATCTAAGTACGGGGGTCCGGGGGCAGCGCCCCTGGTAGCGGGGTCCAAGGGGCAGAGCCCCTGGCTGTGGTCGAGCTGCCAGGTCAGCTTGGAAAATTTTTATTTCTACTATATTGCTTTAAGGAAAAACGCATCTGGACTTGAATTTTGGTGAAATCAAGTGATAAAATTTTGGTCTCGACACTTAGTAAAAAGTTGTAAATATTCTGTTTTATGCGACACAATATGCGACATAATAATTTGTTATGCGACACAAGGGTTGTGTCGCATAGAAATGCGACACAATATCTATACGACACAAGGGTTGTGTCGCATAGATGCGAGATGCTGATTCAACAGCGACATAGTGATTGTGTCGTATGAAAAATACGACATAAGATGCGACAAAACGTTGTGTCGTAAAGGGTACGACACAAAAGGATTTATGCGACACTAAGTGCGACATAACAGGCAAAATGCGACACAACATGCGACACAAGGCTTGTGTCGCATTGAAGAACATCAGCCCAGAAACAGCGGCTGTTCGCGATTTTCCACCCCAAAACCCAAATCAAACTCATTTTTAGGCTATGAAATCGTGTTTTCTTCATATATTTGGACATATATAAGTTATGTAAACATTAAATCATCAAAACAATACATCAAAATGAGTAAATCTAAGTTTTTAGAATTTTTCTTACAATTGCAAATCGAAGGAGATGGAGTCCGAAAATGTTGTTGTTGCTTTTGTAAATCTTGTTCCCCTTGTAGTGGTGATTCCGAAAATGTGATTTTTGGGTGTCGATTCGTGAAATCCGAAAATTATAGATGAGAGGGTTTGAGAGAGTTTTTGAGTGGATGTGTGTGTTTGGATGTGATGAAAATGAAAAGAGGGGAAAAGGGTGGAGTGTAGGAGCCTCCCTCTTTTCAGTCCACGCATATTGCTCTGTGCGGTGTCCGTTTTCCCGTTCGTTTAAACGTTAAATATTTATTTTGTACGTTTAAATATACGTTTTTAAATATGAATAATTATCAAATGCTTTATTGAAGTGTTTTTCTCAATATCTAATAATTGTGTTAAAAAATGTAATTCATTTTGTTAGTTTGCGCTTTTAACCTTTTATTGCGTAGACCTTGTATTCACGATACGAACATGAATTGGAATATTATCCAAAATAATATTTCGAATTGAATGATATTATTAAATAATGTTTCATTATTTAATTTAATTGTTCACCAACGCCCGCATTTAATTGGATCGAAATACATTCGATTTGAACTTGTACGATTTAAATCAAACCGCGATACTTGTATATATTCAACAATATATATTAATCGATACATTAATTAGCCTAACACAGAACTAATTACATGTATTAAAACTTGATTAGGCACCAATTACTAGTCCTAATTTGACGGGTGTCACATTCTCCCCCTGTTAGAGGAATTTCGTCCCGAAATTTATGTCGAAGTCGTGTTTGAAGTAGCATCAGTGAACAACTGAGGGTACTTGAGTCTTATTTGATCTTCCCGTTCCCAGGTGAATTCCGGACCACGCCGCGAATTCCACCTAACTTTGACGATGGGAATGCGACTTTGTTTGAGTTGTTTGACCTCACGGTCCATGATTTCAGCGGGTTCCTCAACAAAGTGAAGTTTTTCGTCAACTCGAATTTCATCGAGTGGAATGATAAGTGTCTCATCAGACAGACACTTCTTCATATTTGAAACATGAAAAGTGGGATGCACGCTGCTGAGTTCGGATGGCAGCTGCAATCGATATGCCACTGGACCAATCCTTTCGAGGATCTCGAATGGTCCAATGTATCTGGGATTTAACTTCCCTCGTTTGCCAAATCGGATTACGCCTTTCCAAGGCGATACTTTGAGTAGTACTCGATCCCCAACTTGGAACTCGAGTGGTTTGCGTCTCATGTCAGCATAACTTTTCTGACGATCACGCGCGGCCTTGAGCTTGTTTTGAATTTCGACGATTCTCTCGGTCGTCTCGTGAATGATTTCTGGACCTGTGAGTTGACTATCCCCAACTTCGGTCCAACAGATAGGTGACCGGCACTTACGACCGTACAGTGCCTCGAAGGGTGCAACCTTAATGCTGGTATGATAACTGTTGTTGTACGAGAACTCGCACAATGGTAGGTGTTTCTCCCAGTTTACACCGAAGTCTACTACGCATATTGCTCTGTGCGGTGTCCGTTTTCCCGTTCGTTTAAACGTTAAATATTTATTTTGTACGTTTAAATATACGTTTTTAAATACGAATAATTATCAAATGCTTTATTGAAGTGTTTTTCTCAATATCTAATAATTGTGTTAAAAATGTAATTCATTTTGTTAGTTTGCGCGTTTAACCTTTTATTGCGTAGACCTTGTATTCACGATACGAACATGAATTGGAATATTATCCAAAATAATATTTCGAATTGAATGATATTATTAAATAATGTTTCATTATTTAATTTAATTGTTCACCAACGCCCGCATTTAATTGGATCGAAATACATTCGATTTGAACTTGTACGATTTAAATCAAACCGCGATACTTGTATATATTCAACAATATATATTAATCGATACATTAATTAGCCTAACACATAACTAATTACATGTATTAAAACTTGATTAGGCACCAATTACTAGTCCTAATTTGACGGGTGTCACAATATGATATGATTTGTGTATAGCGGTCGTGTGGTGTAGTGCCATACACACCTTCTGATTAGGGGATATGTACACCTAGAGTCGCGACCAGTGTGTAATTGCGAGATATGATTTGATATGATATATTGTGAGATATGATATTTGGCACCGGTGTTGTGCAGTGGATATTTTGTTTGTAGGGTACTCAGTATAAAATAACTTAACCCCTCGTTGCTTCAGCATTTATTTCATTTGTTTACTCTGGTGTAAGGGTGGTGTTACTCGAATGGTGAATTTTGTAAAATAAAATTATTTAATTCATTTCATTCTCATTTTAAAATATTAAAACTGTTACTGTTTATTTCTGTTTACATCTGCGCACTGAGCAATTAGCTCAGCCGCATTTCTTTTCCTGCGGCAGGTACTCAGGGTAATATGGGATGAGTGCGAGAGCTTCAAGACTTGGACTTGCCATAGAGACTACCTTTTAATTTACTAGTTGGACTTTTATATAGGTTATCATTAAATATACATTGTCATTTATTATTACTAGAATTTATTAGTACTTTCAATATATAGCAATAAATGTGACCTCCCCTTTCGTTATTGGAACGGGGGTGTTACACCTATTTTAAACATTAAGTCAAAATGACTAAATGCATAATAAGGGTTTAAGATTTTAGAAAAATCCATTTAATCCAATTATTAGTAAAGTTTTCTCACTAAATGACATTTTAATTGTTAGGATATATTAATAATATATATGTGAAGATTAATTAGATTGATTGTCATGTGACTTGTTGTCGACCGACTTGTGAGAAAGAGACGTGATTTTTTAGGTCCGCCATAATCTAATTTTTCTTGCTCCATAAGTTAGGTTTATCCTATAAATATAACCCCTTTGTAATTGTAACCTTAGAGCCGTAAATATAATAAAAGAAAAACTCTTTGTTTTGGCCCCGTGGACTAAACCAATCTTCAAGTTGGAGATTGGACATAACCACGTTAAATCCTTGTGTCGTATCATTTGTATTATTCATTATTTATCTTGTTGCTTTGTTTGTAATTGCTAGGTTTGCAATTATTATCTGTTTATTGTTTGTGGGTGTAACACGAATACACAATTGTTGTTTGGGCTTGATTTTTGCTAACAATTGCTTGTTGTTAGTTGGATGTTTTCGCTGTCAAATACCTAACATTAATTCCCTATCTTAGTAACGTCTTAAAATACTTATGACATCGTTTATCAATTATGCTCTTAGAAGACTAATTATGTGATACTCATATCATATACGGGTTTGCTGTGTATATTAGTTTTAAACCTGTGTATATATAAAATTCAATGAATTAAAGGATTTGATTGTTACTTCAATAAGTATCCATTTTTCTATAGTACGGAGTAAAAGTTTAATTTTATGAATTTTAGGATTAGAATATGTTTTATTCGATATAGTACCTAATAATATATGAATTTTAGGCTAATATATGGCTAAAGTTTTTTCGGTCAGTTACTTTATGCGACCAAATTCATTTACGTACGGCATCAACATTTGCAAATAAAATGCTGGAGTTTGTCTCAAGTTGACAATATTTTTTCTTATGGATAGTTGTCCTTATTACTACCTATGTGCTAATAATTGATAAAGTTGGCGCACAAGATTGGACCTGGTTTTTATCCAACAAAAAATAAAAATAATTAATAAATAAAATTAAAATATGTCGAGAATGCACTTGAAAATTCATAAGGATTATATCCCATCTTAAGATTAATTAAGATTTCCAAGTTTCGATTTGCATTTGCATATGCAAAGTTACTTCGATAAATTTGCACATTTGACTTGCTACCCTTAGATTATCCGAGAAGCAAGTCAAATGTGCAAATGATACCAGATGTCCAATTAGAATGGATCACTAGTATCATAATGGGCCTGGAAAAGGCCTATAAGGATTGGGCTCATAATGTGACCAGCTTTTAGAGCTTAATGGCCTTTTAGGTGACATGGGCTTTAATGATTAATAAGATGGCTCAGACATGGGCCTTAACATGGGCTTCCATTTTTAGACTTATTTCCCTAGTCTATTAAAGATTTAAAGTCCTTCAATTTTGTTTGTTACTCTAATTCAACAATCCACCCAATTTATTTGTGTCTGAATAATACAAACAACACTTGGACACTAAAACATAAGTGATTTAGGTTGTGTTTGATAGATAGATACTTGATGGGATGATTCAGCCTGCCCGAGCTTTCCGATCAAACAATCCCCTCCCCGCCTGATGCTTTTTCGTTGCGGTTGATTGTTCTTAGAAATTTTCTATTGTTTACAATTAACTAGTCTTGATTTACAAAAGCCAAGTTTCTACCAGTGAATTACTTACCAATATGGTGATACGTACCGTTGCTGTTTTGCTTCTACTTAATTTGTTCTCGGTCATTTTGGTTTTGATCAATATGAGTTCATTAAGAATCTTTTTTGACCATCAAACATCGAGTCCAGCCCACGCCTTATAATTAGAATCCCCTGCCAAGTCTTATCCTTGCTACTTTAATTTGTTAGCCTAGTGGTTTTATTAAATTCTTGTATTATACTAAGAAATCTTAAATATTGATACCACGAAGTCGCTAACCCGAAGGATTATATATTATTTCAAATTGGCAACTTCTAATCTCTGGTGCAAATTAATAGCCAAAACAACATATAAAGTACATGTAAATGTTACAAACATATGTAGTATTTCTTATAAAAAAATTGCATTTTATGCGGTGTAAATTTATTATAAAAAATTGCATCATACACTACATTCCTTGTTTGTGTTATGGGTTTACAAAAATTGTGATACCCCTACTACGGGCAGGCCCGGTGATCCGGGAGTGCAGGCAGTGCAACCGAACAGGGCCTCCATTTTTGGAGGGCGCCCAACATGTGAAAACTCTCTATATATTTGATAATAGAAATTATGACTAAGAGTTTTATCTATCAAAAGTGGTAATTGTACTAGCATATAAAACAAGCTGGCCCAAGTTTGATTCTTGCTAACGTATTTTCTTTACTCAATTTCGCAATATTCTTTTATCTTTTTATGTATTATTATTGTGAGCTTTTTTTCTACGTAAAAGCATTTGACACTCTTTTATTTTAAAAATAGTGTATACATATGTGAATTTTTTTTGTTACTTTATACTCCAAATGTCTTCAATGTCTATATGTGTAAGGCCTACTTTATGATTACCGCACGGGGCCTCCGAAAATCATGGGCCGGGCCTGACTACGGGTCACTTCAAATCCTGAATCTGCCACTGTACATTATCTTCATTTATTTCATAGCTCTGATTCCATGTTTGACTTTTTTAATGTCTAATATACCATGTAAAAGCACCAGAAACTATAATGTTATAAGAGCACAGGGTACGCAAACGTTTTTGTCGGCGTTCAAAGGCGAGAACGCCGTGCGCCGGCGTTCTGCCAGACCAGGCCGGCGTTCTCGCAACGTTTTTCCGCCGCCGTCCATCTACAAACGCTGAAATCGTTCGAAGTTCTCACCTTTTTACCACACCACGGAATCCTCACTTTCAACATTCTCCAGAACACTGTCCAGAACATTGTGTACCACACATTGTGCTCTAAGAGCTATAAAAACATAGAAGTACTAAGAATCTTGAAGTTAAACATTCAACATTTGAAACCATCTATACAGAGGCTAATTGGACGATACTCGGTAAATATACATTATGAAATAGTTGAGCACCTTTCTGTAGTTTACCAATATGATAGGTTCAACATATATATAGTTAATAATCTAAAAAACTGATATGTCTTGATTAGTGGTCAGCACTATCAACAGTTGCTTCACCTTTTTTTTTAACAAACAATTGCCAACTGAATCGAGTCAACCCCCTTATTATGAAAGGCAAAGTCAAATCTTAGTTAGTTATTGAACACTCAAAATACAACAACATTACGTGCGGATAACGATACTAAAATATACTAGTAATAAATATAGAAAGTAGAAATTTTTTGAGTATGTATAACGACATCAAACAAATGAGTTTGTAAATGAAATGAAGATGTTACATGGTTATATTCCAATTTTGGTTCTGATCAAGCATATTTTGGCTTGAGTGCGGATGGGGGGAATCGCCTTTTTACACTGCACACGTGTCGTAACCCGGATCGAGATAGTTCTAGTCGAGGGTGGTAAAAGGTGATTAATTACCCATATAAGAAGATGGGGTTTGAAGGTGGAGAGAGCCTATGGAGGTTGCACACAGTATTGTGTGTGTAATTGTGTGAGAGGTTGTGAGATGTCTATGGTTTGTACCCTTATATATGGGAAGGGGGCAGCCCAATGGAGAAAGCCCATAGGCCAAGCCCAAGATGAGGGGTATATCATCAAGTCCCCCAAGTTCGGTATGATATGTTCATACATGTCGTGTCGAACTTATTTAATACATCACCATGACAAAGATGTCAACCGTAGAGGCAATGGGCTTACAAAACAATTGAGCAGCAAAAGACTAAGCAGAACTCCCCAATCAAGTTGGCAAGATGAGCCATGAGCTTTAAATGAGCAGAGTCAGGGCATGGCTTAAGACAAACTGCGAAGATGAGCTAAGCTCTAAACGAGCAGAGTCCGAGTATGGCTCCAGGACAGGCTGCTCACACAAGCGGAGCTCAGAGCGAGCTGCTGAGATGGGGTGAGTTCTAAACGAGGAGAGCCCGAGCAAAGCTCTAAATAGGACAAAGCTATCGAGATGAGCAACGACTGTAGCCTTGACACGGAAATATGCCAAAAGGACCTGCAAACGGTCGGTGAACATACTAGCAATGTAGTTCGTCAAAAGAAACGCAAGAGATATTCCTTGCAAAGTAATTCTGAGGGGATGACGGATAGTACATCATCACTCCCCCAGTTCAGTATGATAACCTTGCCAAGTATCATATTGAACTTGTCATTGTGTCGTGACATATTGCCTCACATCAGCATTCTACTTGGATAAGGGCTTATCGATGCAACACAACGACATTTATTCATGCATGTTAACGTCAGTTTCAACTGGAATCAGGTCTTATAGCTTATTCGGACCGAATTTATTTTGTTTTACGTCATGACAATTGTAGATTTCTAGACTACATTATGGGTTGGTGTGTGGCGGAGGTTCACCTCGGCTAGACCAATATTCCGGTCGCTTCCAAATGATAATTTGGTGGACCTCTGCCAGCGGGAAGCTAGAAGGCAGTCCCTTACGGGGGCAGGCTCGCAGCGCGCTCTTGGGCTTAGCTGATTGCATGAAAATCATATGCCAGTGCTCGGTGCGACGACGCCGAAGGCGGTTTTAATTTCTCGCTCGTAATTATGAGCGTACGTAAGAGCATACAAGTTTACTTTTTTTGTTAAGCTAAAGCCTCGAGGGTGGATCAGTCCCTCGATGCTTCGCGGAGGGTGGATCATTTCCCTCCGAGCTTAAAAGTCAATAATGCCGTTATACGGTTTATATGGGCCTAACCGACCTTGTTTAAAGGTTTTATGGTGTGTAGCCATTCGTCACAAGGAGAATACGTCCTTGTGGAATCGAGTTATTACTTTTTATGGGTTAGCCGACCTGTATAAAGGTTTTACAGTTTCAGCCGCTCATCGCAAGCTTCCTTGCGGAAAAAGTCGATTATTATGTATTTATAGGCCTAACCGACCTTCTTAGAAGGTTTACGGTTTGCAGCCGCTCATTGCAAGGGAAACACGTCCTTGCAGAAAAATAGTTTGAAGAGATGGGCTCGAAAACTCACTTATTGAATAGATGAGCTCATATCTGATGAGGTGAGAGCTAAGAGCTCGTTACTGAAGTCATGAACCGAGAGCTCGTAGCTGAAGAGGTGAGCTTAGGGCTCAGGACTGATGAGATGAACTCACTTCAATGAGAGCTGAGAGCTCATAGTTGAGGAGATGAGCTTATTCACTGAAGAGCTGAGTTGAGGGCTCATAGCTGATGAGATGAGCTCACTCATTGAAGAGGTGAGAGCTCATAGCTGAAGAGATAAGCTCACTCAATGAAGAGATGAGCCGAGAGCTCATAGTTGATGAGATGAGCTCACTCATTGAAGAGATGAGCTGAGAGCTCATATCATCGCGGAACCAGGGGCGAAACCCATCGCGGAACATGGGGGCGGAACCCAGCGGCATCGCGGAACCCTGGGACGGATCGCCACGACGGCATCGCGGAACCTGGGGGCGGATCGCCAAGGCGGCATCGCGGAACCTGGGGGCGGAACCCAGGGGCGGCATGGCGGAACCCGGGGGAAAACCACGGCGGCATAGCGGAACCCGGTGGCGGAACCCGACGGCGGGACGGAACCTAACGGCGGGGCGGAACCCGGCGGCGGGGCGGATCCCGATGGCGGGGGGCGGAACCCGGCGGCGGGACGGAACTCGACGGCGGGACGGAACCCGACGGCGGCGGGGCGGAACCCGGCGGCGCCGGCGGTGGGGCGGAACCCGGGTTTTCAATCAAAGCAAGAGACCATTAGTCCTATCGCGGATCCCGGGGGCGGAACCCCACGGCGGCATCGCGGAACCTGGGGGCGGAACCCAGGGGCGGCATCGCGGAACCTGGGGGCGGAACCCAGGGCGGCATCGCGGAACCTCGGGGGCTGAACCCAGGGGCGGCATCGCGGAACCCGGGGGAACCCCACGGCGGTATCGCGGAACCCGGTGGTGGAATCCGACGGCGGGACGGAACCTGACGGCGGGGTGGAACCCGGCGGCGGGGCGGATCCTGCGGCGGGGGGGAACCCGGCGCCTGCGGGGCGGAACCCGGCGGCGCCGACGGTGGGGCGGAACCCGGGTTTTCAATCAAAGCAAGAGACCATTAGTCCCAATGTTATCATATTATGCTTGCCCTCAGTTCAATAGTACTAAAATTTTTAGTAGTATTAAACTTAAAAAGATGAGTTCCCATTACTTTCAATAGAGTGTGGATGCGATCAGAATAGTGCGTAAACTGTGATCAAAGGCATCTCACGGGTTGCGATCCAGACAACGTGTAAGTTGGGACCGGGATAGCACGTGGGCATTTTGTTGAACACTGTTGGTACAAAAACCGGCAGCACCAAGACTAAGCTTGACAACCTTCTCCCGTGCGATACTTTACAAGCCGCGTCTCGTTTACCTGCACTAGATCTTTGCTACAAACATCAAAAGTAAGTTAGAATAAAGGTAATTGGCCCGAAAGCTTGAGAGCTTATCGGTTGGCGATTCCCGACTGGTATCCGTATCTACGTCGAGGGCAGATACGGCTTGTACGCCACGAGGCCAAGAACCTTCGGAATAAGAATAAGTTACGGATTAGTGAGAGTGAGTGTTCTTGAGAGAAAAAGTGAGTGATCTGAAAGAGCAAGATTATTCTGTCCTTTCCTTTGACTGAGATTGCTTATTTATGTCCACTTAGAGCAGAGATTCCCTTTCCATAAATGGTTGGTCTGCTTTCCGCAGCTCAGGGCGGCGGAGCAGACCTTCCTCTTTTGGCTATAGGTTGCTTTTTGTTCCCTTTTGACATGACCTGGCCTTTTTACGTATTCTAGTGGTAATACAGAGTATCTCTGCGATAAGTCTTACCCTTGTATATCGTGTCTAAGTCAAAGATTCCTTTTGTCGTAGCTTCCGTGTATTTACATAACTCGAACGTGATTCCGTAACTGTATTCATTTTCCGTAGCTTAAGCTTATGTATTTAGCTGCGGCATATGCTGTAAGACGCGGTTATCAGCATATACCCAATCATGTCCCCCAGTCTAGTGTAAGTGCGGTATGGCGCACTTGCTCTAGACTATAAACGTAACTAGCTTACCTTCGGAAAATATACACGGGGGCACGGCTGCAAGTGGTGGTTTTAGGTGCACGGTTATCTAGGGGGTTAATTAATAACTGACGCAGTAACTTTGATGTGACGGTTTTTCAGTTTCATCGCCCCTACACATTTCCCCCCAAAAACACTTAACACCTATGCTATATTAAAAAAACCCTTCCTTATTCCCAATTTCCAAATAACCCCCAAAAGCAAAAAAGAAACCCTAACTTTTTATTTCGAAAATCTTTTTTCCGATCAACAACAATAATGGCCACGGCGAACAGTGTCGCAAGCGGTGGACGATCAAATCCGTCGAACAATCCGGACAACGAAGGTAGTTCAGAGGTTGCGCTTGGGAAGGATAATCTTGCACAAATGTATTCCGTATTAACCCAAGAAGAGGTTAATAATTTTTGCGAAGAATGGGGAATTGATCAAGCACTCCATCCGATTGCTCCGGCGGCTGACGCTACCATTTTCGACATGCCTGTCGGAAAGATTGGTGTTTATACTCGGTGGTTCGATTTCGCAAACATCCGTTTCCCTCTCTCGCGTTTCTTACTTACTGTTCTTCAGTATTACCAGGTACACATATCTCAGATATCTCCAGTAGGTTTAGTCAAAGTTTCCTCCTTTGAGATTCATTGTCGTGCGTTGGGTGGTGTACCTACTCTGGCCCTTTTCCGGAAGTTTTATACTTTGAGTAAAAATGGCGATTGGTTGACCATCGAGAAAAGAAAGAAACCCCAGCCGTTTCACTATTTTAAGGCTCCTGACGGTTCGAAAGATTGGAAAAACAAGTTTTTCTGGGTTGACGCTCGTGTCGCTCCGATCTTAATGAAATGGAAAAGTCATACGGAGGTACGTTTGGACCCTATTCCTGCTGATGGTTCCTTTGCTTATGATTTGTTCGAAGAGCTCCGAGATCCTCCTGTGAACGTTCAAACGTATCCGGAGCACGTACTTGTGATGGCCGGAATTAGTCAAGTGTGGGATAAGCCAACTGAGATTCCGATCCTTCGGCCCGTTGATTCAGACGAAGGTATTAAGCTTCGTATTATCATAGTTTTGTTTCTTCTATTTACGTGTTACTGTTCGTAGGTAGAAGAAGTAATTCTGGTTTATTTTGTTGTAATTTGTACAGAGCTACCGCTTCTTGATTTTATGCAATTGTGGAAGTGCACCGATGCTCGCTATGAATCTCGCCCAATTCGTGAAGGTGAGATACCATTTCCTGATCGATATCGAGATGCGGTTGTTGTTGCTAGTGATGATCATCTGCAGTTAGTGGTGGGGCCTATTGAGAATGCTCCGCAAGCTCGCCGATTCAAAACTGCGGCTAAAGTGCGAGGTTCTTCTGCCAAGAGAGTAGCCGGATCATCTGCCACCAAAGGTTTACCTATTGGTAAACGCACTCGGAGTCAAGCAAATCAAGCAAGTGGATCAGATGCTGGAGGTTCTGTTGCTAAGAGAGTGAAGCAGTTGGGTCGCAAGCCTGCGGGGAAAGCTTCGTCCGACCGTGGTAAGTCACACAGGGTTGAGACAGTGAAGGTTACATCCGAGAGTGACGCGGGCACTGAGTCAGATGGGGTAGGTTCTGATGACGAAGGTGATAACTTGTCCTGTCAAGAATTTGCTGCGGAATCACCCAACGCTGATCAACCTCTGGATTCCGGTGCTCACGAACCTCAATTTGAGGTTGATCCAGAGCAAGCTAATCAGGTATTTATTCCTCCCTGGTCTGTGAAGAATGGGGACACGTTTGCGATCCATGCCGTCTGTCGTGACATGGTTGATCACTTGATTCCCCCATCGGAGGTCGTGTCTTTAGAATGTAAGTCTGATGTGAATGTTGGTGATGAGATGAATTGGCTTTCGTTGATGGTACCTAAGATTATGGGTGAGGGTAGACGTAGGTGGGAAGGCTGTTATCGTCAACTTCTTACTGAGAAGGAGAAGGTGAAGAAGCTGCGGTCGGAGATGGCCAGCCGTGATGAAAGGATTAAAGAGCTGAATCAGCGGTTGGTAGATTTGACTAGCGATGAGATGACTTTTTTGAAAGATGAGTTAAAGTCAGTGAAGAAAGATCGTGATAATGCTATTTCCAAGTTGAAGGATGCTGCTACCTCATATGGATCCGAACTTGAGTTGCTTAGATCTTCCCATGCTGTTGCTCTTGAGTTGGAGGTACGAAACACTGCGGATGCAACTCGCCAAGTGCGGGAGCTTGAGGTGAGATTGTCGGAGCAAATGAAGCAGCAGCAGGAGTTGCAAAGGAAGTGGGAGATAGAAAAACAGAGTTTGGCAATTGTAGCCGCGGCATCCGTGAGCGAGCTTGACGAAGCATCTAGCCGCAACAACGCAGTGGAAGAGAGTTTTAACTGGTTGATGGACCGCGGGTTGAAGGAGGTGTTTGTTAAACTTGTTGAAAGTCCTGAGTACGTATCATACAATGGCGCAGTTCAGGCTGCCCATTGTGGTGTAGGTAAGAAATGTGAAGCTATATTTATGTTAAGTAAGTTCGAATGCCAAAATGTTTATTATGAGATTGTATGTTTCAGGTATGAATGTGGGAATGCAGCTTGGTTATTCGCATGCTAAAATGGGCGTTGCAATTGACAAAATACCTGGTTATGATGTGCATGCTGCGGAGAAAGTTCAGCAGGCAGAGAAGGAATTGAAGGATGCTACTTACCCCTACTTGGAACGCATTGCTGCTAGCCGCAACCTTTCTCCGGCTGAGTTCAGGAAAGTTGTTCTTGGTGTTAACTCTGCTCCTGAAGCTGCTTGATTCTTCCCCTTGTTTCTTAGCTATGTATGCTTTGACTTAGTTGGTATTTTGGACAATCTTTTGCTAATTTTCCATTTAGGCAGATTGTTATTGGGCCATAGTGCCTTGGTTTGTAATCAACTTAACTTATTTCGTGATCTTGTTAGTGTTATGTTGGAACTTCTTAACATGCTTTTGTGATATATCATTATGTTAAAGTCGCTTGCCCTTTTCGAATGGTTTTTCCTTACATTGCTTTCTCGCAACCATGTTATTATTTGTGAGTATACTCGATGCGCCATATTGTGTATACACGTATGTATAGAACGTAATGTTTTGAATGGTTGTTCAATCCATTGATACTTAGGCTTATGCCATCAGTATATTACTGCACGAAGGAATTTCGACTCCGCCAGCTTATTATCTCGTGATCAGCGAGATAAGTTGCAAGTAATTTCTTGTAATGATGCCAAACATATTCTCATGAAATTGTGTTTGATATATTAGATTGCCAAAATTATCAAACCGCTACATCGTGATAAGGTTTACATGAGAATTTTACTAGCCTACAAATAACACTTGCGAAGATTAGCAACGTTCCAGGAACGTGGTAGGATGGTTCCGTCAGATTTAGCAAGTTCATATGAACCATTTCCGTGACTCGCAACAATTTGATATGGACCTTCCCATTTAGGTCCCAACTTTCCTTCGGGCTGGGCTTTGCTAGCTTCGTTTTTCCGTAACACATAATCACCAGGAACAAATGATGCGGGTTTCACTTTGGAGTTGTAGTATTTCGCCATCTGCTGCTTATTTCGGCATTCTCTGATTGCTGCGATCTCTCTTCTTTCTTCCAGCAGCTCCAAGTTAATACGAAGATCCAGACTTTCACCTTCGTCAGAATTAGCTGTTCGCCAAGTGGGAACTCCAATTTCCGCAGGTAACACAGCTTCGGTACTGTACGTCAAGCTAAATGGGGTTTTGTCATTGCTCTTTTTTACCATCGTTCTATGTGCCCAGAGCACATGAGACAAATGGTCCAACCAGTCGCTTCCTTGCCCTTCCAACCTTAGCTTTATACCTTCGACGATGCTCCTATTGGCTCGTTCCACTTGTCCGTTAGCTTGCGGGTGAGCTACGGACGTAAAGATCTGATTTATCTTGAGCTCAGCACACCAAGATTTGAATACACCTCCGGCAAATTGAGCTCCGTTATCGGTCACTAACTCATGTGGCAGGCCGAACCTGCACACAATATTTTCCCAGACGAACTTTTTTACCGCAGCTCCTGTGATTGCCTTGACGGGTTTTGCTTCTACCCACTTAGTAAAATAATCTATCGCGACGATCAAGAATTTCACTTGTCCTTGTGCCCTTGGGAATGGTCCAACGATATCCATGGCCCATTTTCTGGAATGGCCATGGAGCCGTGACTGAGATCATATCAGTTTGGGGTTGCCGACATATTGGTGCGTTAACCTGACAAGAGTTGCATTTTTGTATAACAGTTAGTGCGTCACGATGCATACTTGGCCAAAAGTAACCCAGGTTCATTACTTTTGCCACTACGGACCTTGGTCCAGAGTGCATTCCACATGCACCCTCATGTACTTCTCGAATAACGTATTCGGCCTGTTGTGGACCAATACAACGTAACCAAGGTACTAAGTAAGACCTTCTGTAGAGTATGCCATTAGAGTAATTGTAATTTGGTGCTTTGACACGTACCTTTCGAGCCTGCGATGGATCCTGCGGCAAGGTACCATCCACCAAGTACTGACTGATTGGAGTCATCCATGTGTTTTCATGTTCCTCAGTAATGGCTAGTACCTCCTGCTCGTCTATTGACGGACGTTCAAGTACCTCAACCAATACTTTCTTTGTGAGATGAGCAAAAGCTACGGAAGCTAGCTTGCTCAATGCGTCCGCTTTTTTATTTTCACTTCTTGGAACTTGTCGTATTTCAAAGCTGCCAAAGCTGGAAATTAATTCTTTCGCTTTTTCCATGTACTTTTTCATATTGGTGTCTCTAGCCTCGTAATCACCGTTGATTTGACTTGACACAAGCTTCGAGTCGACACACACTTGGAGATTTCGGACCCCCATTGCCGTAGCAATGCGCAGACCAGCTAATAGAGCTTCATATTCAGATTCATTGTTGGAGCTGTCAAAGTTGAATCGAAGGGCATAAGTGTATTCAACTCCATTTGGGTGTCAGGATGAGACCCGCACCTGCGCCAGACGAGCTAGATGCTCTGTCTGTGTACATTACCCACTTACTTTCGTTCATGGCTTTTGAAGCTTCGTTTGGGACCTGCGTAAGCATCAATTGGTTTTGTGGCAATTCTGCAAAGAAATCAGCCAATATCTGACCTTTCACCGAAGTGCACGGAACGTAGCTGATTCCATGTTCCCCTAGCTCGATTGCCCACTTGGCCAACCGTCCTGATATCTTCGGCTTGTGTAAGACTTGACGGATAGGTTGATCCGTCAGGACATTGACTTTATGTGCCTGGAAGTAGCGTCTGAGGCGCCGCGCCGCATAGACAAGTGCCAAAGCTAGCTTTTCCATGGGGGAATAATTTTCCTCCGGACCATGTAACACGCGGCTAACAAAATAAATGGGCACCTGACTATTGTCTCTTTCTGCCATGAGCACGGAACTTACAACTTTATCCGTAGCTGCAAGATACATGTATAATTCTTCGCCTGCAATAGGCGTGGTTAGCATCGGTAAGCTGGTGAGATGTACCTTTAGCTCCGAGAATGCGCTTTCAGCTTTTGCCGTCCATTTGAAATCCTTTTTGCTCAGACAATTCTTCAAGGTTTTGAAGAAAGGTAAAGACTTAGAGGCTGAACTTCATAAATACCTGCTCTTGGCCGCTAGTTTACCATTCAGACTTTGAACTTCCTTCATGGTTTTTGGGTGCGGCATGTTGATGATTGCCGTTACCTTTTCCGGATTTGCTTTGATTCCTTTTTCCAGGATGATATGCCCCAGAAATTTACCTTCGGTAACCCCGAAGGAGCACTTCTTCGGATTCAGCTTCATGTTTATCTTCCGGAGGTTACCGAACGTTTCTTCGATGTCAGCTAAGAGTGTATCTTCCAACTTGCTTTTAATGACTATGTCATCAACATACGCCTCCAAGTTCCTTCCTATTTGAGTGAAGAAAGCTGCGTCTACCAACCTTTGATACGTTGCACCTGCGTTTTTCCAGACCAAAGGGCATCTTTTGGTAACAGAAGATACCTATGTCCGTATGAAACGCAGTCTTGTCCTCGTCTTCCAGTGCCATTTGGATCTGATGATATCCTTTATATGCGTCCAAAAAACATTTGTATTTGAACCCTGTGAGTGACTCCACCTTAAGGTCCACCTCCGGAAGTGGGTATGCGTCTTTTGGGCAAGCGTTGTTCACATCTTTGAAGTCAACGCACATCCTCCAACTTCCATCACTTTTTCTAACAAGAACCGGATTTGCTATCCAAGTGCGGTAACGTACTTCACGCATGATCCCGGCTTTTACCAATTCATCAACCTCGTCCGTTACAGCTTTACTTCGGTCCGGGGCTAAGCTGCGTTTTTTCTGGACAATTGGTTCTACGCTCTTGTGAATATTCAGCTTGTGCTCCGCAATGTGCCGGGGTACCCCTGTCATATCAGAATATCTCCATGCGAAAACATCAATGTTAGCTCTTAAAAGCCTTTCTAAACGTACCTTCGAAGCCGGAGATAATGCTGTTCCCACGCTCACAGGTTGTTCCGGAAATTCATCATTAATGACAAGTGGAACTTTGAGCAGAGCTTGCTCCGTGTCTTGTGAGTTGCGCCGGGAAGCACCTGCAACCTTATTACCCTCTTCTAGTGATAAACACTCCTGAACTTTTCTTCTTTCTGCTCTAAGGGTTGCAATACCGGAGCTCGTAGGAAATTTCATCAAAGCATGCATGGTAGACACTACTGCCCTTAGACGACATATTGTGGGCCTACCCAGCAACACATTGTAAGGTGATGGTGTTTTCACAATAAGGAACTTCATGTCCACAGTCCTCGACAAAGGGTACTCACCGAAGGTTACAGGAAGCCATATGCTTCCTACTGATGATATCATTGCCCCTGAGAAGCCCACTAAAGGCGTTTTGGTGTTCACCATTCGTTCTTTAATGGAATCATTCAATTTTTCGAAACAGTGGAAATACATTATATCGGAAGAGCTACCTCCATCCACATAGATGCGGTGAATCAAGTGACCCTCAACCTCCGCCTTGATAATTAGGGGGTTTTCGGTGGGGCATACCTGGTTAGAAGGTGGAAAGCTGATCTCTTGGTGCATCCAACTTTCAACCTCATCCATAGGCCTCTTATCTTCATTTCGTTCTGACCGGACCATCTGGATCACTCTAAGCTTGCTCTTTTGAGGAGGAACTTGTCTCCCTTGTTGTTTTTGTTCCGGACTGCTTTACTTCTTTTACCAAGTGCGACAATTGTCCCATCTGAACGGCCTCTTCTATCTGTTTCCGCAGCTGGTAACAGTCGTTAGTGTTATGCCCTTTATCACCATGGAACTCGCAATACCTGTCCGTATTCTTTCCTTCAGGGACACCTTTGAGAGGAGTAGGCTGTGTAAAGCTGTGTCGAACTGCTTCGGTCGCCAATATTTCACAGGGCGTCTTAGTAAGTGGTGTGAAATACGAGTTTCTCTTGGGAGCGGGTGAATAGGGTTGCGGAACGCGCCCTCTGTTGCCGGAATAGGTATCATGGCTTCGTCTAGGGGATAAAAGGACCTGCGTCTGGGCAGGTGCAGCTGCTTTCCATGGTGTGCCTCTATTCTGCCGCGACTGGGTTCTGGACGGAGCTTCGGCGACATGCCCAATCGCTTCTTTCCCCTGAATGAACGCTTTAGTTCGTTCAAAAACTCCGTTGATTGTCTTGGGAATGTTGGCATAGAACTGCTCTATCAGCTGCTTCGGTCTTATTCCATGAATGAAACCTGAGATGCGCATGATCTCGTCTGCTCCTTTAATCTCCATACTTTCTTCTTTGAACCGCTCCATGAAGTCTGACAGCGATTCATGGGGCCCTTGCACTATGTTGTGAATTTCCATAGGATGTTTGGTGTACCTTCGTTGTTGCATGAAGTTCTGGAGAAAACTTTTCCGCAACTCCTCGAAGCTGTCAATACTAGCATGAGGGAGGTCATCAAACCAAAGGCGGGCAGGTCCTGCCAGCGTTTGTGCAAACATGTGACACCAAATCGGCATGGACCACTGCTCCATCTCTGCCACTCCGGCAAACAGTCCCAAATGATCGTCCGGATCTCCGGTACCGTCGTACACCTTGATGTGTGCCGGAAGTCTTGCTTTCTTTGGTCTTTTGCATCTTGCTATTCTCCTGGTAAATTTCTTGATGAGTGATGGTCTGTAAGGCTCGTCTGTACCCTCTCCAGCTTCCTCGTCCGAGCTGGAGCTCGTCGAGCTGCTACCGTCAGTAACTACTGATTTTCTGGTACGAGAATGCAAGGAGCTACGTTTCTTTAATATCTTTTTACTTTTGTTCGGACTAGCCTTTTTCTTTGTCTTTCGAGCGTGTCTTCTCTTTCTACGAACCTTTGCTGCCTCGGAATCTGAACTGGAACTGTCAGTCCCTTTTTCTGGCTCGGTTGGGTCATCTGCGGAGGAATCTGTAACACCCGCCAAATTAGGACTAGTAATTAGTGCCTAATCAGATGTTAATACATGTAATTAGTTCTGTGTTAGGCTAATTAATGTATCGAATTATATATATTGTTGAATATATACGAAAATGCGATTTGGTTAAATCGTACGCAACCTAAATCGAATGTATTTCGATTCAATTTAATACGGACGTTGGTGACCAATTTTATTAAATAACGCTTTTATGTCAAAAATATTATTATGATAATATTTCGTATTCGATTCATATCGTACAAACAAAACTTACACAATTTAAAATATTAAAACGCGCAAACTAAATAAACAAACTTACATTTTTAACTCAAAGATAAATTGATTTGTAAAATTTTGAAATAAAATATCGCTTAATAAATCCGTATCTTAAAACTTAACATTTAATATGTAAAATAATTATTTTAACGTTTAAATCACGGAATAAACGAACACCGCACGGACCGCGTTTACGGAGACCGAAAAGTTGGAGGATAAACCTCCAACTCCCACTCTCTTTTCTCACTTTCCCATTTCTCTCTCTCTCTCTTTCCCCTCCTTTTCTCTCAACTCACCAACACCACCACCATTATCATCACCATCGAAAATCACTAAATAACACCCCGAAACTCACTCGAATCACCTCGGCGCTTTGGAAAACAACGACCACCGCATCACGATCTATCATCCTATCTTTTCGGATTTTTCATCCGACACTTTGTAAGTTTCCGACAAATCCCGACACCTCTCGTTTTTAAGTGTTTTTACTTGTTTGCGGTTTGTATCGACTTATAATGTCCAAATATGGGTTGGGTAAAAGATTTGGACCGAACGGAAGCCTTTCGACCGATTTTTCGGCCACCGGAATCTGAACAGACTCCAACGTCGCATCTGGGTTGGCCCAATTGCGACGTCAGTTGCAACGTCGCAATACCAGTCCCCACGTCGCATATAGCGACATCATCATTAACGTCGCATTAAGTTGCCGACGTCGCGTATAGCGACGCAGGCCCTTACGTCGCAGAAATTAACAACGTCGCATATAGCGACGCCACGCACAACGTCGCATTAAATTGCGAAAGTCGCACATAGCGACGCCATGATCAACGTCGCTGTCAGGACCTGCGACGTCGCACCCAACGTCGCACCCAACGTCGCAAAAACCAGAAAACACAGATTTTTACTAAGTGTCGAGACCTAAAATTTTAACACCTGATTTTACCCAAATTCGGTTCCAGATGCGTTTTTCGTCAAAGCAATATAGTAGAAATAAAAATTTTCCAAGCTGACCTGGCAGCTCGACCCCAGCCAGGGGCTCTGCCCCTTGGACCCCGCTACCAGGGGCGCTGCCCCCGGACCCCCGTACTTAGATTCCGTAACGGCTTCTAAAACACAATCAAAACACATTTTTCAAGTAATACGACACGAAATCAAAATAATAATAGTTGAGATTATTATTACAAATCCGTCACCAACGGGCCGTACATATTTTCAAACATTCGAATCAATCAACCAAATGTAATTTGGACATTATAGTTGGACGAACAACTACAAGGGTGATCTTTTGAGATACCCAATCATGTTTATAACCATCGCGTGTCGTGGACACCCTCAGGTTACAAGTCTTTGGACTTCATACTCGGCTAATCAACTCAAGTTTATTAAGTTACACTCGCTAGACTCAGGTGAGTCTCATAGCCCCTCTTTTACTGTTTTACTCAGGGGTGTGATATATTGCTCAACTTTTAACATGTGAACGCAAGTACCAACTTTTCGTATACTACATGAGTTTTTCGAAACTAATCTTTTAAAGTCCTCCGTCAGCATAGTTGTTAATACGTTGTAGCGTGAATATTAGTATATGGTACCATATAGGATTGACCCACCTCGTCCGGGTTAGCAAGCACTAACCGGGTAAACGGACGTACTAATATTTGGGAAGACGAATGTGGATTAGGCATTCGTGGAGGCACCTCGCCCGGAATTCTCTATAGGGGACCCGGCCCTCGAGTTAAGCTCAACTATGTGCTCATGGCTGTATACACGATGACTATCATTTAATTGCTGGATGCAATTCATTATTTAATTGCTGGATGCAATTCATTATTTAATTGCTGGATGCAATTCATTATTTAAATCTTGCGGTTCATACTATATTAACTGATTTCAAACCTGTGAGCTCACCAGCTTTTAGCTGACCTTTTAGCATATATCGCAGGTACCCAGCAGTAGGATGTTTCTGCTTCAGGATTTTAGCTCGAGTCAGCATACAGACGATTGAGATTTTCTTGCATTAGTATATTTTGTACAAGTACTTATGTACTGAAATCTCATTTTATTTAAACTCGAGCTATGTAAAGCTTTAAATGTTGTAAACATTTCAATTATCAATATATTTTGTTAAAACGACGCATATAGAGTCGTTTAGTATATATCTTTGTGCTTTGTTATTGATTAGTAACACCCAAATCAAGCTTCCGCAAATCATTAAATTTGGGGGTGTTACAGATTGGTATCAGAGCCTAAGTTTATAGTGAACTAGGTTGCATTTAGTGGACCTAGACTATGACCATTAGGCAGTATTCCTTATTAGGTATAACTGGTTCAGTGATTACATCATACGAGTTTAATTTAACATAGCCTGATCAACTACGTACAATTAAGCAAGGATGATGTAAGATCTGAAAGTAGTTATGGCTGAACAGGGTACAATAGAAGACTCTGACCTCGAGAGAACCGAGACTTAAACATGTTTATGCTAGACACTCAATAGGCTATATTATATAGGAGCTATATGAATATAGGCCTCAATCTTACTAACTTTTTGTCTCAGAAATGGCAAACACACCATCAAATTCATCTCGCTCTCAATCAGGGTCGCAGAACCCAAGGGTAGCTAGGAGGAACGCCAGGTTGCCTCGAGCTGGCCCGTACCCCACTCACTTCACCTTGCCAGCCTTAGCCGCTAGGGTGAACCAACACGAGCAGCGACTTCGCACCATGGATGTCGTGCTGCAGGAAACGAACGAAAACTGGAGACTTACATCCCTTGAACGCATCGAACAAGTCTCCGACGACCTTGAAACCACAAACAACAACATGGATGTCCTTCGTAACCAAGTAATAGCGATAAGCGTGGAAAATGCCCTCCTACGTCAAAGGATGGAAGAATGTGAACAGCGTTCACATGAAGCAGATGAGTATGCCCGTGGACTAACGCAACGACTAGCCCTGGCAGAAGATAACGCCCGACAAGCTAGCAGACTTGCAAACACTGTGGACCGTCTTGTCACTATGATGGAACAAATTAATCTACGTTAAGACTAGTGTAGTCTTTGTCTTGAAATCTATCCTGTAATCTAGTAACTATCTAAGCGCTACTCTATAATTAGTCGGATGTAACAATTCCCGACAACTTTTGTAATACATCCGTAGGATGTAACCTTTGAACTCGTATTATCTATCAAATGTTCCTTGTTGTTTCTACTTATACCAATTGCCATAATTCTTTTTTTTTCATATTGATGTTATGTATTACCGCCTTTATACATGTACATCTGAGACAAATACAATTTTTTCTTACAAAATCTCATGTATCTTCATTTCTTTTATTGAAGAATCATGCCGCCAAGGTCAAGACCATACACCGACGCTCAGCTTACATCGCTTATAACCCAGGCTGTTACTGAAGCCTTGGCTCGGAATACCCCACAAAACTCCACCAGAAACAGCGATGCCGCTGAAACCCCTGCTGCTAAACCTTGTTCTTACAAGGACTTTCAGAGCTGTAAACCCTCAAGCTTCAAGGGTTCTGAAGGAGCCATCGGACTGATAAGATGGTTCGAAAAGATGGAAACTGTTTTCCGTGTCAGCAAATGCGCGGAGAACGACAAAGTAAACTTCGCCACCTGCTCTCTCGAAGATGATGCCCACTCTTGGTGGAATTCATATACCCAATCAGTGGGTGCTGACACTGCCTACCAACTCTCTTGGGAGGACTTGAAAGCAAAACTCACTGCCAAATACTGCTCTATCGCCAAACTCCAAAAGCTGGACGAGGAGTTCTGGAACCTAAAGGTTCAGGGTGGTGATATCGATGGTTATACCACCAGATTCCAGCAACTCGCTGCCCTCCGCCCAGCCATGGTAAGCACAGAACCTGATAAAATCAGGAAGTACATCCTTGGCCTTCCTGAGCCTATTCGGGGGCATGTTGCCTCTTCCAATCAAACCACAATTGACGGTGCAATTCTATTGGCCCAAGACCTGATGTCCATGAGCCAAGATTCTGAACCACCCACTTCATCCTCTCAAAACAACAAACGAAAGTGGTCTGACTACCACAACAACCACTCCAACCAACAAAACAAGAAACCCGACACCATCAAAGCCTACAACACCACCACTGACATCACACGGGGCTACACTGGGAAGAAACCCTATTGTTCCAAGTGCAGTCGCCACCATGAAGGTTCCTGTGGTCCCTTTTGCAACAATTGCAAGAGGTACGGCCATCTCACCAAAGACTGCAATTCTCCTGCCAACAACAATTCCAACAACAACACCAGACCACCCAAAGTCTGCTTTGAGTGTGGAAAACCCGGGCACTTCAGGGACACGTGCCCCAAGCTGAAGAATAACAACAACAACAACAACAACAACAACAACAACCGTAACAGCAGCAACAACAACACCCGAAGCAGAGCCTTCGTCATCAAATCCGGGGACGCCCGTCAAGACCCGAATGTGGTCTCGGGTATGTTCCTCCTCAACAACTTAACTGCTTCTGTTCTATTTGATACTGGTGCTGATAGAAGCTTTATCTCTGATGACTTTTGCCCACTACTTGACATCAATCCTGTTGCCTTAGATGTTAAGTACACTGTAGAGCTAGCAAATGGAGAACTTATAGAAACCGATAGTGTGATACCTAATTGCACTTTAAACCTAGCTGATGAAACCTTTTCAATCGATCTTGTACCCGTTGAAATCGGAAGTTTCGACGTCATCATTGGAATGGACTGGTTGTCCAAACACCGAGCTGAAATCATTTGTTACGATAAGATCGTCCGCATTCCACTCGCTGCCGGTGGAACCTTGATCATACAGGGGGAGACCGGTGGGACGGGACTCAATATCATCTCTTGCTTAAAAACTCGAAAATTTCTGAGAAAGGGTTACCCCGCAATACTTGCACACATCACAGAGAAGAAGTCGGAGGAGAAGCGACTTGAGGATGTGCCGATTGTTAGAGACTTTCCCGAAGTCTTTCCAGAAGAACTGCCTGGTTTACCTCCATCTAGACAGGTTGAGTTCTCAATTGATCTCGTGCCGGGTGCCGCACCGGTGGCCCGCGCACCGTACCGTTTAGCCCCATCCGAACTTCAGGAGTTATCTGCCCAGTTACAGGAACTTCTGGATAGAGGATTCATTAGACCGAGTTCTTCACCTTGGGGAGCTCCGGTCTTATTTGTTAAAAAGAAGGACGGGTCATTCAGAATGTGCATCGACTATCGAGAGTTGAACAAATTGACCGTCAAGAACCGTTATCCACTTCCTCGCATTGATGATTTATTCGACCAACTTCAGGGTTCAAGTTTCTACTCAAAAATCGACCTGCGATCAGGCTATCATCAGTTACGAGTTCGCGACACCGATATTCCAAAAACTGCTTTCAGAACTCGTTACGGGCACTACGAATTCCAAGTGATGCCCTTTGGTCTAACCAACGCACCGGCTGTATTCATGGACCTTATGAATCGGGTGTGCAAACCTTACCTCGATAAGTTTGTCATTGTCTTTATCGATGACATACTCATTTACTCGCGCAACGAGCAAGAACATGCGCAACACCTCAAAACCATCCTTGAACTCCTTAGACACGAGGAGCTTTATGCCAAATTCTCTAAGTGTGAGTTCTGGATACAAACTGTTCAATTCCTTGGTCACGTGATCGACAGTCAGGGAATTCACGTTGACCCATCAAATATCGAGGCTATCAAAGACTGGCAAGCACCCACCTCTGCAACTGAAGTACGACAATTCTTGGGTCTTGCTGGGTACTATCGGCGATTTATCGAAAACTTCTCCAAATTAGCTCAACCACTCACGATACTGATTCAGAAGGATAAGCGGTTCGATTGGACCGATAAACAAGAGTCAGCGTTCCAACTTCTGAAACAAAAGCTTTGCAGTGCTCCAATTCTATCACTACCCAAAGGCACCGATGACTTCGTGGTATACTGCGATGCTTCTCACCAAGGTCTCGGTTGTGTGCTGATGCAACGAGACAAGGTCATTGCTTATGCCTCACGACAGCTGAAAATTCACGAAAAGAACTACACCACTCATGATCTCGAACTTGGAGCTGTCGTTTTTGCTCTCAAAATCTGGAGACATTATCTCTACGGCCCTAAGTGCACCATCTTTACCGACCACAAAAGTCTCCAACATATATTCGATCAGAAGGATCTCAACATGAGGCAACGTCGATGGGTCGAGTTGCTTACCGATTACGATTGCGAGATCAAGTACCATCCAGGGAAGGCTAATGTTGTAGCCGACGCCCTCAGCCGAAAAGAACGACCAAAACCACTTCGAGTCCGAGCCCTCAGTATGACCATTCATAACGATCTTACCATTCAAATTCGTACCGCTCAGATCGAAGCCCTGAAACCTGAAAACATCAAAAACGAAGCCTTGCGGGGCATGGATAAACAATTCGAAACCAAATCTAACGGGATTAGGTATTTCTCAAACCGAATCTGGTTGCCTAATTTCGGGAACCTACGAGACTTGGTGATGGATGAAGCTCACAAGTCCAAATACTCTATCCATCCGGGATCCGATAAGATGTACCACGGAATCAAGGAATTTTATTGGTGGCCGAACATGAAAGCCGAAATCGCCACTTATGTCAGCAAGTGTCTTACTTGCTCGAAAGTCAAAACCGAACATCAGAAACCTTCCGGCTTACTCCAACAACCTGAAACCCCTGAATGGAAATGGGAACAAATTGCCATGGATTTCATAACCAAACTACCCAAGTCGGCGAGCGGTTGCGATACCATTTGGGTGATCGTCGATCGTCTCACCAAATATGCTCATTTCCTAGCAATCAAAGAAAACGATAAAATGGAACGCCTTGCACAAATCTACATCAAAGAAGTCGTTTCTCATCACGGCGTTCCAATCTCAATCATCTCTGACAGAGATGCTCGCTTTACCTCTCACTTTTGGCAATCACTTCAAAAAGTATTGGGTACTCGTCTCGATATGAGTACCGCGTACCATCCCCAAACTGATGGACAAAGTGAACGAACCATTCAGACACTGGAAGATATGCTACGCGCCTGCGTAGTTGATTTAGGTACAAACTGGGAAAGACATCTACCGTTGTGCGAATTCTCGTACAATAACAGCTATCACGCCAGCATTAAGGCTGCACCTTTTGAGGCACTGTACGGTCGTAAGTGCCGATCACCGATCTGTTGGACGGAAGTGGGAGATAGTCAACTCACTGGTCCTGAACTCATACACGCCACCACTGAGAAAATTGTGGAAATCCAAAATAAACTCAAAGCCGCACGTGATCGTCAGAAAAGTTATGCTGACGTGAGACGCAAACCACTCGAATTCCAAGTTGGGGATCGAGTACTCTTAAAAGTATCGCCTTGGAAAGGCGTCATCCGTTTTGGCAAACGCGGGAAGTTAAATCCCAGGTACATCGGGCCTTTTGAGATCCTCGAACGGATTGGCCCCGTAGCTTATCGATTGCAGCTGCCATCCGAACTCAGCAGCGTGCACCCTACCTTTCACATTTCTAACTTGAAGAAATGTCTGTCCGATGAGACACTTATTATCCCACTTGATGAAATTCGTGTTGACGATAAACTTCACTTCGTTGAGGAACCCGCCGAAATCATGGACCGTGAGGTCAAACAATTGAAACAAAGTCGTATTCCCATCGTCAAGGTCAGATGGAATTCGCGGCGTGGTCCAGAATTCACCTGGGAACGGGAAGACCAGATGTGACTCAAATATCCTCAACTCTTCACTGATTCTACCTCGAACACGACCTTGAGCTAAATTTCGGGACGAAATTCTTCTAACAGGGGGAGAATGTAACACCCGCCAAATTAGGACTAGTAATTAGTGCCTAATCAGATGTTAATACATGTAATTAGTTCTGTGTTAGGCTAATTAATGTATCGAATTATATATATTGTTGAATATATACGAAAATGCGATTTGGTTAAATCGTACGCAACCTAAATCGAATGTATTTCGATTCAATTTAATACGGACGTTGGTGACCAATTTTATTAAATAACGCTTTTATGTCAAAAATATTATTATGATAATATTTCGTATTCGATTCATATCGTACAAACAAAACATACACAATTTAAAATATTAAAACGCACAAACTAAATAAACAAACTTACATTTTTTAACTCAAAGATAAATTGATTTGTAAAATTTTGAAATAAAATATCGCTTAATAAATCCGTATCTTAAAACTTAACATTTAATATGTAAAATAATTATTTTAACGTTTAAATCACGGAATAAACGAACACCGCACGGACCGCGTTTACGGAGACCGAAAAGTTGGAGGATAAACCTCCAACTCCCACTCTCTTTTCTCACTTTCACATTTCTCTCTCTCTCTTTTTCCCCTCCTTTTCTCTCAACTCACCAACACCACCACCATTATCATCACCATCGAAAATCACTAAATAACACCCCGAAACTCACTCGAATCACCTCGGTGCTTTGGAAAACAACGACCACCGCATCACGATCTATCATCCTATCTTTTCGGATTTTTCATCCGACACTTTGTAAGTTTCCGACAAATCCCGACACCTCTCGTTTTTAAGTGTTTTTACTTGTTTGCGGTTTGTATCGACTTATAATGTCCAAATATGGGTTGGGTAAAAGATTTGGACCGAACGGAAGCCTTTCGACCGATTTTCCGGCCACCGGAATCTGAACAGACTCCGACGTCGCATCTGGGTTGGCCCAATTGCGACGTCAGTTGCAACGTCGCAATACCAGTCCCCACGTCGCATATAGCGACATCATCATTAACGTCGCATTAAGTTGCCGACGTCGCGTATAGCGACGCCACGCACAACGTCGCATTAAATTGCGAAAGTCGCACATAGCGACGCCATGATCAACGTCGCAGTCAGGACCTGCGACGTCGCACCCAACGTCGCAAAAACCAGAAAACACAGATTTTTACTAAGTGTCGAGACCTAAAATTTTAACACCTGATTTTACCCAAATTCGGTTCCAGATGCGTTTTTCGTCAAAGCAATATAGTAGAAATAAAAATTTTCCAAGCTGACCTGGCAGCTCGACCCCAGCCAGGGGCTCTGCCCCTTGGACCCCGCCTTGGACCCCGCTACCAGGGGCGCTGCCCCCGGACCCCCGTACTTAGATTCCGTAACGGCTTCTAAAACACAATCAAAACACATTTTTCAAGTAATACGACACGAAATCAAAATAATAATAGTTGAGATTATTATTACAAATCCGTCACCAACGGGCCGTACATATTTTCAAACATTCGAATCAATCAACCAAATGTAATTTGGACATTATAGTTGGACGAACAACTACAAGGGTGATCTTTTGAGATACCCAATCATGTTTATAACCATCGCGTGTCGTGGACACCCTCAGGTTACAAGTCTTTGGACTTCATACTCGGCTAATCAACTCAAGTTTATTAAGTTACACTCGCTAGACTCAGGTGAGTCTCATAGCCCCTCTTTTACTGTTTTACTCAGGGGTGTGATATATTGCTCAACTTTTAACATGTGAACGCAAGTACCAACTTTTCATATACTACATGAGTTTTTCGAAACTAATCTTTTAAAGTCCTCCGTCAGCATAGTTGTTAATACGTTGTAGCGTGAATATTAGTATATGGTACCATATAGGATTGACCCACCTCGTCCGGGTTAGCAAGCACTAACCGGGTAAACGGACGTACTAATATTTGGGAAGACGAATGTGGATTAGGCATTCGTGGAGGCACCTCGCCCGGAATTCTCTATAGGGGACCCGGCCCTCGAGTTAAGCTCAACTATGTGCTCATGGCTGTATACACGATGACTATCATTTAATTGCTGGATGCAATTCATTATTTAATTGCTGGATGCAATTCATTATTTAAATCTTGCGGTTCATACTATATTAACTGATTTCAAACCTGTGAGCTCACCAGCTTTTAGCTGACCTTTTAGCATATATCGCAGGTACCCAGCAGTAGGATGTTTCTGCTTCAGGATTTTAGCTCGAGTCAGCATACAGACGATTGAGATTTTCTTGCATTAGTATATTTTGTACAAGTACTTATGTACTGAAATCTCATTTTATTTAAACTCGAGCTATGTAAAGCTTTAAATGTTGTAAACATTTCAATTATCAATATATTTTGTTAAAACGACGCATATAGAGTCGTTTACTATATATCTTTGTGCTTTGTTATTGATTAGTAACACCCAAATTAAGCTTCCGCAAATCATTAAATTTGGGGGTGTTACAGAATCGTAAGTGAGTTGTGTTCTCACACCATCCATTTGCTTGTTTCTCTCGGATTCCTGCATTAGCGTGCGAAGTGCCTCGTAGTTGCTTTCGACAAAGGCGGGGGTAAGCCGAGGGTCATTTTGCTGATCAGCTGATCCTCCAGCGTTTCCCGTTCCACTTTCGTGCCTTTCTGTGGATCGATCTACGGTTACCTTCGGTGTGGGAGTTCCAGATGAAGGGGTTTTCTCCATTCTTTCAGTTTGGTCCCACGGATGGCGCCAAATGTTGGTACAAAAACCGGCAGCACCAAGACTAAGCTTGACAACCTTCTCCCGTGCGATACTTTACAAGCCGCGTCTCGTTTACCTGCACTAGATCTTTGCTACAAACATCAAAAGTAAGTTAGAATGAAGGTAATTGGACCGAAAGCTTGAGAGCTTATCGGTTGGCGATTCCCGACTGGTATCCGTATCTACGTCGAGGGCAGATACGGCTTGTACGCCACGAGGCCAAGAACCTTCGGAATAAGAATAAGTTACGGATTAGTGAGAGTGAGTGTTCTTGAGAGAAAAAGTGAGTGATCTGAAAGAGCAAGATTATTCTGTCCTTTCCTTTGACTGAGATTGCTTATTTATGTCCACTTAGAGCAGAGATTCCCTTTTCATAAATGGTTGGTCTGCTTTCCGCAGCTCAGGGCGGCGGAGCAGACCTTCCTCTTTTGGCCATAGGTTGCTTTTTGTTCCCTTTTGACATGACCTGGCCTTTTTACGTATTCTAGTGGTAATACAGAGTATCTCTGCGATAAGTCTTACCCTTGGATATCGTGTCTAAGTCAAAGATTCCTTTTGTCGTAGCTTCCGTGTATTTACGTAACTCGAACGTGATTCCGTAACTGTATTCATTTTCCGTAGCTTAAGCTTATGTATTTAGCTGCGGCATATGCTGTAAGACGCGGTTATCAGCATATACCCGATCAAACACCTTGTGTGACTTAGTTTATTGCTTAATTTTGGCAACGCTAGATATGCAACCGTGCCTCTTGTTCCTGTTGACAAAAGGAGACAGTGCCCAGCAAAATAGTGTTGTACAATATGCAAAGACGATTATGTAATTGACAGAGGCATTTCGTCGAGCACGTAAAGTGTGCAATTATTTTCCATTGACTTGGGGATACTTTTGCATTTAATAACCCGCTTTTAGAATCATGCAATCAAACTGCTTTAGTAATAGCAGGGAACCAATAAAATAATGAGTGACCAAGGGTCAGTGTCATGCATAGTGCTTATGCATTAAAAAGTAAGCTTGTACGCTATGCATTGTTGCGTGTACATTGATCTTAAACTGTTGTAGGCACTCAAATATTCTGACAAATTTGAAAGTGGGAAATAGGTGGCACGAATGCATCAACTAGGTTGTACCCGTGCACTAGGTACTTGTACCCTTTCCATCTTTGTTCCCATAAGAATATAAAATTGCAGCAGATGCTTGACCCTTATTATTTTAGCGAAGGTCATTATATAATACTACGTAGTATGCATAAAATAACCTGCTATTCACCCTCTCATGAACTGAGATTTGGTGTTGGAGTTCGAAGGTCGATGTTCCGCTCAAGTGCTCATGGAGTTATGAAACCATATCGAGCAAGCACTGAGCTCGGACCTCCAATGCATGTAAAAACCCGTCTGAGCCTGGATCACATCGGAACGAGCTTGAACTCGGAGTAGTGTCAAAATGAGTACGTGACTCGGTGTAGGTGAACGAGACCCGAGCTCGATGTCAACCCGGAGTCCGGTGTATGTGAACGAGCCCGGAGCTCGGTTTCATCTCGGACAAACTTGAGGGCGGAGCTTAGTTGAATTCGGATGCCACCGAGTTGAAATGGGTACGGAGCCCAGAGTACGAGTCTGGAGCTCGGTGCATATGAACGAGCCCGGAGACCGGTTTTGTGTTGGAACGGAACCATCTTGGAGCTCGAACACAGTGTATATGTACGAGTGTGGAGCTCGGTATTATCTCGACGAACTCGAGGGCGGAGCTCGGAGTTCGGATAATGTTTTGAACGAGCCCGTGCTCACATATAAATGGCTCTGCAAAACGATGCGTCATTATTTCCTCCGTACTGTTACTAGAAGAGGCGCTGCCATATAATTCAATTCTCTTTGTCGAAGACCAGCTTGTGTACCATGATCACAAAAGCAAGTGTCTAAGTATGCATATATATGCATGATGCCACACATGACGTAACTGAGGTAAGATACTCAAGCCCGGAGCTCGGAGCCCGTATATACATATATACGCATAATACCATGCATGGCGTAATACACATGTGCATATTAGCATGATGACGCCATGATACATACGTACATATTACGCCGGCACGAGAGCGGAGCTTGGTTCTATATCCGAACGGCGTCAAGTAGGAGCTTAACGTCCGGTACATATGAACAATAGAACGAGCTCGGGGCTTGGTATTATTTTGAAACGGGACCAACTCGGAGCATGGAGACCGGAGTACGTCAACGATCCGAGCCTCCAATTATACATGCGTGTACATGATAATGCCATGCAAGAAGTTAACATATATATGTACGTTTGCATGATGTTGCCATGCACGAAGTTAACATGTGTATGTACGTGTGCATGATGGTATCATGCACGAAGTTAACTGTTGTTTAATCAAGATGTAAGTGGGTGATCATGAAGCTCGGCAGAATGAAGGCGTCACAGGACTCGGTCGGAATTAATCGTCAATCTTAGTAGCTCGGAGTGACGCCAACTCGAACGGGTCCGGAGTTTGGTTTACCTCTGATGGAGTCGGAGCACGAGCATGAGCCCGGAGCTCATGTGTACGAGCCGAAGCTCGGTTTATCTTGATGCGAGGCCGAAGCTTGTAAGCGATCCCGACCCTCGGTTTCATCTCGAAATGAGTTCGGGGTATGTATGTGAGTCCGGAGCTCGGATCACGGAGCTCACCCCGGAACGATTGCTTTGAGACCGGAGTACGTCAACATCCGGACCTTGTTCTTATCTTGAAATGAGCTCGGGGTATGTATATGAGTCCGGAGCTCGGATCACGGAGCTCACCCCGGAACGATTGCTTTGAGACCGGAGTACGTCAACATCCGGACCTTGGTCTTATCTCGAAATGAGCTCGGAGTGTAGGTACGAGCCCGGAGCCCGGTTTTGTCTCGGAACGAGCTCGGAGTGTAGGTACAAGCCCGGAGCCCGGAATGTATGTACGAGCCCGGAGCTCGATTTTGTCTCGGAACGAGCTCGGAGTGTAGGTACGAGCCCGGAGCTTATAGCCGGAACAGGACCAGCTCGGAGCACAGAGAAATATCACCACGAGTTTGGAGCTCGGAAAATTCACACTTTTGTTCAAAACATATTTCCTTTCTACCTGTTTTTGCTTTAGCTTGCAGAGTTTGAACCACGAAGGGAGATGACATGAATACATATTTGTTCCCGGTTGTACCATAGGCTATGCTACTTGTACATTTTTTCCTTTTCTACCAATTATACAAGAGAAAAGCCTTTTTTACTGTGGTGGGCTTCAAAATTTACACGTCGGATCCAAATAGTACAACACTATTTCGGGCCTTCACTTCTAACTTAGACCATCCGTAACCGTAACATCAGAACGCCACTTTTTCAGCTGTCACATCAGCGCCACATCAGCGTCAAACTATAACACCAGAACGCCCCTAATCATAACACCAGAACGCCACTTTTTTTCTCCATTCTGGGACCCACCACTAACTAACTAAATTTAATTTTCTTTTATTTAAAATACAATACAAAACATTTTAATTAAAAATACAATACACCACAATAATTAAAATAAAAACCATACATTAATTAATCGAAAATGAAATACATTACTTTTTTAAAATAAAATACATCACACTAAATTTAAAATACAATACGATACGAATAATTAAACTAAATTACGATACGATACAATCATTAAAATAAAATACGATACAATACAATAGTTTATAGTAAAATAACTAAGCCGTGGATGGTGGTAAGCTGCGAAAGTTTGGTGGTAGCATCCAAATGTGCTCGGTGAGATCGGTCCGCAGTTGGTCGTGCACATTTTTGTCCCGTATTTCCTTGGCTCTAGCCTCTCTATCTTGAACACGAGCCTAAAATCACGACGAGGTCGGTTAGTAGGGTCGTCGATCATTTCTTGCTCGATAGATGATATTGCGAAGTTGTTATCCTCTTGAATCATGTTGTGTAGTATGACACAAGTATACATCTGTCTTCGCATCTTGTTGACACTCA
Organism: Helichrysum umbraculigerum; assembly: GCA_949592205.1. Taxonomy (NCBI): domain Eukaryota; kingdom Viridiplantae; phylum Streptophyta; class Magnoliopsida; order Asterales; family Asteraceae; genus Helichrysum; species Helichrysum umbraculigerum. Next base: position 63,927,300 of record CATIUR010000007.1, on the reverse strand, counting down.
AAGCTCTCCCCGAAATTTTTAAAATTGCAAACCTGCCTTGCAGTACGCCAAAAGCCCGTTCGACATCTTTCCGAGCACTTTCTTGAAATCTCTTGAACTTGGCTCGTTTGTCATCAGTAGGGGAGTGAAAGCCTTTGACTAGTGTACACCAATCCGGATAAATACCATCTGCAAGATAATACCCTTTAGTGTAGTGATGTCCATTGACAGTGAAATCTGCGGGTGGCCCAGTGTCATTTTTGATAGAATCGAACAACGGAGATTGGTTTAATACGTTGATGTCGTTGTTCGAACCCGCCATGCCAAAAAAAGCATGCCATATCCACATGTCGTATGAAGCAACAGCTTCAAGCATAATGGTGGGGTGTCCTTGATCACCTCTAGTGTACTGCCCCTTCCATGCATTCGGGCAATTTTTCCATTGCCAATGCATACAGTCAATGCTCCCTAGCATTCCTCTAAACCCATGCTTCTGCTCGTGTGCTGCATATAGCCGAGCAATATCTGTAGCGGTCGGCTTTCTCAAATATTCCGCCGAGTACAAATCAAAGACACACTTACAAAAGTTGTTTAGACAGTCGAGCGATGTTTTTTCACCCATTTGTAAATACTCATCGAACATATCCGCGGCTGTGCCATACGCCAATTGGCGCATGGCGGAAGTGCACTTTTGTAGCGGCGTAAAACCAAGCCGACCAAGTGCATCCGGTTTTTGTTTAAAAAATTGAAAGTGTTCGGGAATAGGTTCGATGGAGTAGTCGGATATACCTTGTACTATTCGCACAAATAAACCTCGACTCATACGGAAGCGTCGTTTGAACAAATTTGGAGGATACCTCGGGCGCTCGGAAAAGTAGTCGTCCCAAAGACGTTGTTGGGCACCTTCACGGTCTCTTGGAATGTAGCTTCGGTTGCGTGGTGTTCTTGAACTTTGTCCGGCGCCACTACTTAGTTGAGCTTGGTATTGTTGCAAAAGTTGCCACATGTTGTCATCGTCGGAGTCGGATCCGCAAATCTTATTTATCGAATCCATTTTGTGAAATGGTGTAATATATATAGATATAGAAGTGGTTTGGAAAAAAATTTAAAAAATTTTGAAAAAAACGGGTGGGGGGAGCGTCCATATTTTTTTTGAAATTTTTTTTTTTTTTTTTTTTTTTTTGTAGTTCAAACGGTAACTTTTTAAAAAAAAAAAAAACGTTTTTTTTTTAAAAAACCGAATTAAACTTCAAAAGAAAAAGGGAAAAGAAATTAAAAAAACGCGTGGGACCCACAAAAACGCCAAAATCGTCCCGTTATTCGAGTGAGAACGCCGGCCAGAACGCCGGCCAGAACGCCGCGTTAACGGCGTTCTGGCGTTGTGGAGGCTGAGAACGCGGGCCACGTCCTTGCGTTACAGATGGTCTTACTACATACGCCACGCCTTCAGTCCCTTCACCATCTATGCCTCTATGGTACTTTAAACCTACTACAACGTCCTCTCCATTATGGTTTGATTTTCTGCTTCTACTTGCTCTGTTCTTTATCAATTATCTACAGGTAATATCTATGCTCTTTGTTTAATACTCTAATATGTTCTTAAAAATAGAAATAGATTTCCCTGATGTAAATATTTATGTAGGGCTCAAAGGCTCGCAAACCAGGGGCGGTACCAGAAAAAATAATAAGTGGGGGCAAATTTCCAGGTTAACTCAATTTTTTCGCTTTAACCATATAACATTATCAACTTGGCTTGATTTTTCTGCTTTAACCAAAACTCTATCAACTTTACTTGATTATCCGCTTTAACCAAAACATTTTTAGTTTAAACCAACTTGAACTATATATAAAGAAAAAAGAATGCAATAGTTGATGGAAAGGAAAAGAGGAGGAAAAAAAATACATTGAATAGGGGTAATAGAAGACAAATATTGAATAAAAAGAAAAAATTAATGACATAGGCAAGAATAGAACTCTATACCTATTGATAAAGGATGATAATAGCTTACCACTAGGCTAATACGGAGCTTTGGTTATGGTTTGGAACTGTATTTACTTATTCATTTATGGGGGCGAAACACAAATTTTTCCAGACATCTTCGAAAAAAATTGCGGTTCGTAAAATGTTTGTGGGGGCGGCGGCCCACAGTGCCCACACTGTGGTACCGCCCCTGTCGCAAACTATGAAGTTTCATCACGAGGATAACCCTAGAATGTATGTTGTTTAATGTTCATGATTTTGTTATTTTCCGTAAGAATGCATTCCAATTCAATAGGTTTCTTTCCCTTGGGCACATTATGATGTATGATCAATCATTTTTGTAAAGGTTATGAAACTATTATATCAATGTTTTATTTCACAGGAATTTATATGCAGATTTGGTAGTGGAGACAAATGTAGTTCAATATATATTTAAGCTGGATGTTTGATTCTCCACTAAAACTATTTCAGGTTCATCATCAATGTTTTTTCTTCATTCCTTTGGTTATTATTATTATTATTATTATTATTATTTTTTGATAATAGCCGATGACTAGATAGGATGAATAATCGAGCAATTTGACTTTTTGAGTCTGACTATGTAATGGTATGCTTTTGACCCATATACATTCTATAATATAGAAGTAGATCGTGTAACAATTTCTATGATTCAATAATACATGTCAAATTGCACACTATGAAGAGAAGGATAAGAATAGAATGAAACATAATTGTAGTAATTAATCCAAAAGGTTTCCAACTGTTGGATCAGTGCATTTCAAAGCCGATGGTCTAAATAACTGTGAATTTGAGGTTGCTAATAAATTGGCATGCAATCTTATGAAGACTACTCCGGTAAAAGCAGAGGGTTGGGTCAAGTGGCAACCTCACAAGTGATATTTTGATCGATCTGTGTATTCTGTATTAATTAAGATGACATAAATTTCTAGGGGAGAAGTGATACAAATTGGGATGTTATTAAGCTACAAAATCTTGAATATTCAGTTTACATATTTCTTATATATGACTTCAGGAAACTGTAAACAGTAATCATTAGGCCAAAATGTAGGGGAAACACTCGAGCTACTGGCAGGGTCACCCCTGCGTAATTAGAATGTCATTCTTTCGAACCATTGAAGATGTTCAGCTACAAAATGCATGTGAAACTAATGTGAGATCTCCTTTTCCCACTCTTTCAAACATCTACAAGAGGTTGATGTCTATATGATGACCGTGCTTGACTCGTAAAATTGCAAATTTGTGTTTTTTTGTCTTTGTTTCTTACAATTTAATAGACATAAGGTTTGTGATAGTGTTTTCATACATCTTTAAATTTGTAATAATCTGGTCATCATCTTGTTTTATTTTTAACGTCATTTGCAAACAACCAACGACGAATTTGTGGTATGGAAAGGAAACATTCAATCTTATTCTTTACATTTTCAGTGTGCATCCAATTGTTAGGCTTTTATTTGTAATTATTTTTTCTGAAAAAATTGTTCTTTATCAATATATATATATGTTCATGTTCTCTTCCATCCCTATTCAGATACATTCTTAGTTGGTGAAAGAAACTACTGATTCAGCTACAATGATGGAATTTACAGAGAAGACTTCTAATGATCCTAATAAGTGGCAATCAGATGCTAAGAAAGTTAAAGAGCTTCTAACTTACGAGCCCAACTTTCGATATACGGCTTTAAGCTGGTTTGTCAAAATCACTTCGATGAAGTCAATCCAATGAAAATATCCATGTTACACAATTGTATGGTTGGACAAAGAATGGATGTTGTATTCAAATAATTTCTACTCTCACTTAAATCTCATTGAAAAAGATTGTATTACCTTTTAGATCATTCTTAGCAATCCTAAATACTATTGGAGATTCTTTATACAATAACCATCAATGATAAGCTGTCATAATACAGAAAGAAACATATATTGGCACAAAAGTTAGAGTTCTATGATGGTGAGCTTACGCTAATATTATAATCATCAAAGGGTGTCAAACATATCTCAAATAGTTTAAGTTTATCTATAAACAAAATAAATGAAGTCTATTGAATGAGTGGCGATTTGTACCTATTTAATTATATTCGTACACAAAATAATAATAATTGGATTTTGCACTAGTGGTACTGTCATCGTCAACGTTTAGACCTCGCATGTATGATTATAGGTTAGGGGTTTGAATCCGTGCCTCAGCATATGTGGGTGATTTGTCGACATGTGATCTGTCCCGAGTTGATGCTCATTGCAGATGGGGCGGACGTACCATTAAAATATGATAGGGGTGAGGGGTACCCTTCAAATTACCCTCATACATAACATAATGAAGCTTATTCAAACCATCTCATATCGAAGACCCTAAATTTGTGTAGGCATTTTACTTTCCTAGGTTGTACATAACGTCTATCTATCTATCTATCTATCTATCTATCTATCTACCTATTTTATATAAGGATGCTCTATATTACTGTGACCAATGTAACAAAAGACACATCAGCAATGAACAGTCTGAGACTGTTCATTGGTACTCCTATTGAAGACTTAACCTGCACCATCTTTGGCATGGGTTTCTCATCTCAATATCTCATACATCCTCTCCTTCCATATTCACTGCATCTCGATCTCTTGCTTTCTCTTTTAACTCTTTTTCTCTCTTTCACATGTCAAACATTCAGAGCCATGATTGTTACACTTACACACACAAAAAAGGAGGAAGAAAACACATACCTCAATTGCTCTTCGAGACTTGAAACTGCAGGTATGTTTTTTGATTATGACTAATTGTTTTCATCGTTTTGGTTGATAAATCGTATTAAACTGTTATAGTAATGTCAAGTTTATGCGTAGATTCGTCAATTACATGTTAGTAACTATGATTTCGGCATCTTATTTCTTGTTTTACTCTTGTATTTTCTTATATGCAGAACCTACTCTTTGGAACGACTTGAGGTAATATTTTTTCTTCTATTGCCGTTAGATTTACTAGAACTTTTAAAGCTTGTGAAAATCGTTTGGAATTTTGATGATTAGAAAATCTATTGTTTTTATTTTTACTAATCTTTGTTTCGTTTCAGTTGAGATGAGTGAGAACCGAGTTAAGAGACTTTCTTCCTTTTCTGATTCAACAAATCCTCGTAAGTTAAGTTTTTAGGATTTCATTTAAATCAATGCTACTCGTATATACTTTTTTTTTTTTTCTTTTTTTTATTGATGAATCTGTTAAATGTGAGCAGATCAAAAGCCCCAACAAATTCATGAAGAACTTTTAATAATATATTTTTGGTTTCAGTTACTATTTAGTTTGAATTTTATTGATTGTGGTTTGTGTTGCTGATCTTGAATAAAGAAGATGATATTTGCTAATTCAAGTTATATACATTTGATGACACGAATATCTATTCTTGTAAAATTAAGGATACTTTTTTGCCTTTTAAATTTACTTATTACTTGTTTACTTTAATTTAATTTAATACGGAGTATTGTTTTATTTAACTTCTGTTCAGTCAACAAACAAGTTATGTTGTAAGTTATGTTTTCTCCTTAGTAACTCAATATTTTAGTTAATGGTTTAATTGTTTTAGCTAAAAGGGAAAAAATGTGTTTACATTATAGAGACATTGACGGAGGAGGAAATCGCAAAGAAGCGTGGATATTGCGTTTGATTCATATGGTTACTTAATTTAATTAATAATTTTGTGGTATATTTGTACCTGTATGAGATCAAGTTAGATTTTACCTAAAATATTATTGTTATTATTGTTGTTTTGGAAATTATAGTAATTTACTTGGTGTTTTTGTTATTAAATACACACAACCTTTTCTAAAAGTAATATGGAGTAATAGAGAAATTGTTGGGCAAATTTGCGTAGACGAGTATCTATATAGATTTGAATGGGAAAAGAATGAATAAATAATTATTGAAGTACAAGTATGACAAGAAGGTATGGAGCTCTGGCATGTTGCGTGCAGTACACTAGAATGTAGAATGGTCAATGGAAGTGCACAATTTAGGTAGCCATCAAACTATCCCATCAAAAACTTTAATATTTATAAACATTAGTCAGAAGAAATCACATTTGCTTTATATTGGTACATTAATCTTCATTAGACATCTCTAAAAATGACTTTCAAATATTGATTTCGATTGAATAAATAAATGAATATACGTAAGGAATAATCTGAATGGGTTGTGTTTGGTTGGGGGGTTTGATAATGAATATCGATTTGGATCACATTTAGCTGATAGTTGTGGGTCAAAATACAATAAAATCCACTTGAACATATAGTAAACTTGACTTAAAAAAAGGCTGATCAAATTCGTCAATCTCCATTTGAAGCTGATAACATTTTTGAAACAATACATATCTAACTAACTTAACAATTTGCTTTCTTTCTAATCTAAATGTTAATTTTGGTGGGTTTCAAAAGTTAGCTACATTTGGACATATATGAAACCTCGACGTATATAACGGGTTGTTAAAGCACCATACAACCTATCAAAATATTAGATTAGAAGTTTGTGTTCTCCACAAACATAACAAATGATTGTTGTTTAATTCGTAAGTATGATATACGCGTTTTGTAATTCTAAAAGCTATAACTTTACAGGTTCAAATTATATGTTTTGAAATTAAAGTTAACAAGCGTGGGCTGTGCTATGCACAGCCTTAGAAGTTAACTAGTCTTGTTAATAAACAAATGGGGATAAAGGTAAAAGCAGACACCTGGTGACAGCTGGTGAGTGTTCATGTACCATGTACTTGGGCTTCAAGCCCATGGGCTCCCTAAATGGGCCGGCCCCCTCCCCTTTATAAAGGGAAACCCTAGCAAATAAAATGAAAGGGATTCATTCATGAAAATGGGGAACAAGGGCAGCCCCCTTTCTCCCATCATCTTTTCCATCAAGATGAGCAAAGCTCATCACCCAAAACCCATCTTCTAGATGGTACCAAAGCCGATTCTCGCCACCCTTATTGTTGTTCGATACACTATAACGGGTCTTTACGCAAGTCGCGGAGAGCATCGAATCGGTCCAATCCAACCCGCACTCAAGTGTAAAAATATGCTTGATCAAATGGCGCCATCCGTGCGACTTGCAACGAATTGCCTGTGTTCAACAATTAGCTAAATTCGGTTTGTAAGTCTTCTGATCTTTGATTATGAGTTAAATGTGCGCTAAAAGTTTTGTTTTTTACAAAAAATAACATACAAAATGGGTGAAATTAAAAACCCATTCGTTGGAGCTCAGAATCTAGAACTATGCTCTATGCACAACTGATTTTGGGAAAAAGGCAATAGAAACAATCATTTTTTATTGTATAATTTGGAACTACCAGATTTGATCGTCACACAAACCGAACACATATGAAAAGTTAGTGGCTTTGTTCGTTAATGATTTTTTATCAAAATTGCAAGTTCATTTTACACTACAAAAAATTCAAAAACAAAATCTGTAGCAAGTAATAAATTGTTCAGATTTGATTAACACATAAGGTTTCAATTCCATTTCAATTACATCAAGTATTCAGCTACTACAAAAAGTGTAAGATACATGTGTTTAAACAAGGTACAAAGCCACACCGACGTTTTAATTGTTGATTGATTTCAAATATAATTTTTGGTTGTTTGTTTAATAAGAGATTATATGCCACTGAAAATGGCGATCTCATATACAAAATGCTACACTAACTTGATGAAAATCATTGTGCACGCCAAGTGTTCGATAGAATGCCTCAACCAATCGTATAATTCTTATTGCATATTGTACAACATTGTATTGCTTGGTGTAGTATCTGTTTGTCAATAGGTAGCGAGGTGATATGTCTGATCATTGCTCAAGCATGCCGGAAATCTCAGTCTCAAGGTGTCCGACAAGATACCAATGGCATATTTGCAGCCACATTTCATGGCCTAATCGTTGTTGCTTTTCATCCCTTCCCGTAGCCACATTTCTTGCCTGCTCGGTGCAACCCTTCATGCCTGCTCGCAGCAACATTTCAGCAGGTCCCGTACCCCTGTCTATTTCAGCAGGCCATGCCTGAATCACGGTTCAAGACGTGTTTTTATTATCATACTCGATTATGTAATCGAGTCAGGTATGACTTGTACACTGGGTATTGGTTAATACCTCAAGGTGGATGTACTTTATTTTGTGCATAAACTACAAGTGAATATGAATTATGCTATGCTTACGCTTTTGTACTCTACAAGCTCAAATAGCATCACCTATTAAACGGTGGTAAATAAAGACAAGCAGGTATATGATTTTCATTTTGAAGACATGATGTACCCAAATAAATACCTTACAAAAAGGCACGATTGAGGATGCGAACAGTAGGCAAGTAATTGTATTTTAATAAGCGAACTTACTTATTATTGTGATAATAGTTAGTTATCCTTTTATCATCATTCACGTGGTACAATTTATGTCTAAAACTTACATGCTTCAATGTTAGCCATGTTATCTAGTCAAATGCAGTGTATTCAATGTGCAATAGTCGCGAAACAGGGGTAACTCCGGCTGCATCCTATGCTCTCGCGCGACACAATATCAGCAGCCCCAGCTATGGGCCTATTCGCAGCCCCCTTCGGGTCATATTTGCGGTCATTTTCGTGACTGATCTGCTGCCTTTCTCGAACATAATTCACAGCCCCTTTTGGACCCTATTTAGCAGCTTGTTTGGGGTCTGATTCGCAGCCAATTCGGGTCTAATTTGTTGCCCCATTTGGGTCTGATCGCAGCCTTATTCAGACCATCTGCCCGGGCCCCAAGTCACCTGCCTTGCTAACTTCAACTTGCCACCTTCGGGTCCGCTTACTTCCATTTTTAAAGGCCTACCAGGTCACTTGCTCGTGGTACTCTTCTGGATTTGCAGCTGCCCGATTCTTATGCACTTTGCCGAGCTTGGTTTGTAAGTTTTTCATATGATTACACAAACACCACAATTTATAAGTCTGAATCCAAATTCAAGTATTTAACGATTTGGATCGCCATCTGCATACTTTCACAAAACTCTTGCAAAAATATACAAGTTTGCTGCTTACAGAAAAAAGAGTTCAATATAATATGATATCGGTTCAAGCCAGACTCTTATTAACTTACCTGAGCTTTGATTTGTATTCATTACCCTGATATGTTTATATGATCGCTGCTGAATGTTTTTAATTAAAAGTTGTTTACACAACCTGGTAGTCCCGTGAACCAACCCAGCTCAAGGTTAGCAAATATTGAATTTGCACGTCGAGTGCTCAATACACTGTTTTAACCAAGTGTACAACTATTTTTGCATATTGTACCACATTTTGTTGGCCAGTGTCTTTTTGTCAGCATGATACCGTTAAACAAAATTCACAGCTGCTATAAAGTTTCAGTAAGTTGGATCGCAGAGCCACGCGTGCTTGATCGCAGTCGTCTTGGGGCCTCTTTGCTGCCCTTTCAGGGTCCTATTTGCAGCTGGTTTCGGGTCTATTTGCAGGCACATTCAAAGCCTGCTCAAGACCTCTACTTAGGCCATTTGGCGAGCCCGCTGCTGAGCTGTCTATCACATTCGGTTTGTAAATCATTCTACTAAAATGGCAAGGAAAAGAAACACACATGCATGATATGTGTGAAACTCTTGGTTTTAACATATTTTCTTCACAAAAGTTTATTTTTCAAGAGTAAAGAACTCAATTATTTGAGTTTCCGAATCACTAACATGACTTCTAAAGTGCAAGAGTTAAATATTTTTCATGTTTTTAAATTACAACCATCAGACTTGGTTTTATACCACACAACAATACAAGTTTGGTTATATACAAAACCTAGGCATATCAAGAATCTATTTATATATGCTCGATTGTGTACATTATCCATTGTCAAATCTGATACAATGGCCAAACCCACATACCAATCAATCTGAATTTGGATTTCTATTCACTATTACTGATATTTTTACCCGATTGCTGCTGAATGTTGTTAATCAAAGCTTATGCACAACCTGGTGGATTCGCGAACCAACCTAGCTCAGGTGTATCTATGTCAACGGGAAAAAAAGATCTGTCACACAATGTTGTTACTTGGCAATAGGATTGCAAACCTGATTTGCAAGCATAATTGCAGCCCCTTTCGCTTTGTTGGGCCCAATTTGCAGCCATTTCCGGGCCTACTTTACAGCCCACCTTGGGTCCATTTAAAGCCCATTTTCAGGCTTAATTGAAGTCCTCTTCGGGCCTCAATTGCAGCTGCATTCAGGGGATCACAGCCACATTTCAAGAACTATTAGCAGCCACTTTCGGGCTTGCTCGCAGCTGCATTCAAGATCATCTTTCCGGGCCATCCGACAAGCCACCTGCCGAGCTATCTGCTGCACTTGGTTTGTAAGTATTTTTCTACTAAAGTAAAACAAAAAATGCACATACATGATTTGTACCAAAAGGCTTGGTTTCAATATTTTTTCTTCACAAAGCTTACATTTCAAAAGTAAATAACTCAAACTTTTGAGTTTATACAGTTTCGAAAATGCACAGAGTTACGATGAATTGCAATCATTAATTTTGCTTTTATCACAAGCAAATATAACAGTGGGCATATACAACACATGTATTTTATGATGACATTTTCATAATTCCAATGGTACAATCACCACCTTATACAAAATGTGCTACTGTCATTTTACATGACTTTTGTAAATAAATCTTTTGCTCACTTTTTGTATGTCGCACTCGACTAATTCCTTTTTCTTTCATAAAAGACAAATGGCAAAAGACATGTAGGCATATGTACCACCTTACACATTTCACGATAATGCATTCATCTTGTGTTACTGATTCAACCAATTTAATTTGTTAACAAATTTGTGCTTATGTGTACAAGAAAAGCAAAATCTGCTATTGCCTGTAAGGCACACTAGGTACCCAAGGAAATGTATCAAACAATTATAAAACTATTTTTCCATGTTGTGTAATACTTTGTTGTGGGATTACTCTGTTCTTCTTAGCAGGAAAGGAGCACAGATGAGCATTACAACATATGCAGCCTACATGTTTTATGAAAACACCTCCTCTCATTATCTTGAGTTCAACACCGCTAACAGTTTAGCAATATTGAACTGGGGGAACAGGATACAATATTGGCCTCGATAGGTTCTTTCATAGTCATCATTCTTTTGAGCCGGTTTAAAACCTCTCACGTCATAAATTGCCTCAACCCAAATAGCAGGAAGGCCAATAAACGAGCGTATTCCCTTGTCAAGTGGACAGCCTCGTAGCGGGTGCCACCTACGTTAGTGGTGGTCCCCCCGGGGACCCGACAATGCTTTTCACCCTGCCCAATAGAATGGCGCATGCCCATCGTTCTAAGGACCCTGTCCCCTGTCCGGACAGCCTCGTAGCGGGTGCCACCTACGTTAGTGGTGGTCCCCCCCGGGGAGCCGACAATGCTTTTCACCCTGCCCAATAGAATGGCGCATGCCCATCGTTCTAAGGACCCTGTCCCTTGTCCAGACAGCCTCGTAGCGGGTGCCACCTACGTTAGTGGTGGTCTCCCCAGTGGCCGACAAGGGTTTTCATCCCGTGATATCAGTGGCCCACGTTGCCTTGTTCGGGCCTGTAGTGCAGTTCTTCCCTGCTTGATGCTCCTACTTGTCAATGAGAAACCCGGCTATTCCACAAACTAAGACCACACAAAATTAGTAACAGTTTTGATCGATATTATAGATCACGCAATTCCCTTGATCATAACCTATGTGTTGTTCTGATTGTATCCCGACAAATTGGTTACACAAGAGTAATGGGACGTTTACTCATTATTTTAAGTTCAACACTACTAACAGTGTCAGTAATATTGAACTGGGGGAACTATGATACAATATTAATATTAGCTTTGATGGGTCTTTCCCTAGTCATCCTTATTTCAAGTTAGGTTGAAATCTCTCATGTCATAGCTTTTCTCGGCCTGTATAGACCCAACTCACCGACCAACGGGCATTGAGAGTTTGCTCAACTATTCAGTGTTGTGTTATTCATCATGGAGTTTGGTATTATCGAACTTCTCAGGTATGCTCTTTATTATTAGGCTTTCCAGCCTCACTTTACAACACTAAGCTTTACATTGAGCTTTACAAACAGGGATGAGCAATGAGATTTTGAGTACTACTTATCAAGCAGAGTTGAGCTTTTAAGCTCTACTTTTCGGATTGAGCTATTAAGCTCTATTTATCATACATGATTGAGCTTTTAAGCTCTACTTTTCAGATTGAGCTATTAAGCTCTACTTATCAAACAGGATTGAGCTTTCAAGCTCGGCTTTTCAGATTGAGCTATTAAGCTCTACTTATTACACATGGTCGAGTTATTATGACAGGCTTTCAGATTGAGCTCTTAAGCTCTACTTTCGACACGAGCTTTTAAGCTCTGCTCCTCAGATATGGATGAGCTATTAAGCTCTGCTTTCCAGGATAAGCTATGCCTTCAGATTAAGCTACCATAAACCTTCAAGAAGGTCATTCAAGTCTATATATGATATCAACATAAAAAAATGTTACTTGTGAACGACTGATGCAAGCTTGGAGGGGAATGATCACCCCCTCTGCCATTTTGTGTTGATCGCTTTGTTAAAGGTTCAGCTGAAAAAGTTGTTCACTCCAGAAGACTTGCCATATTTTCCATGTTTATGCAAGTCAAAATGCAAGTCAAAACATGCAAGGTGCTAATATGCACTCATGGCCACCCAGTTGGCCGGAACTACCCCATGTAGTTCCACGTAGCCCCACTCCCTGCACTTGGCTGACAGATTCACCCGAAATAGCATACAGGAGTGGCGGTCCTGCCATAGTGGAAGGTGAATTCTAGCCCTATCCCTGGCAGAGATCCACCTCAACCAGTAGGTTGGCAAAGTGTTGGGTCAGACCAAGGCAGGAATGACACAAGCATCCGCCAGTAGGCTTGCTAGCTGGACGTTCCCTGCACCAAAGGCAGCTAGAATTGCCAAGTCATGACTAACCAGACAAGATGAAACCAAACAAACAAGAAAAACAATAACTGTTTAAAATCAAACTCAATTACTCAAGTTAATCGTGTGCTGCAGCACAACAATTAGTTCAACATGGTTCTTGATAAAATTACCATATTGAACTGGGCAAGTGATGATATACTATATGTCACCCCAAACAGTATACTATGTCAGTTCTATAGACTGGCCGCTATTGCAATTATGTTGCTAACTACCCTGCACTCCTCACCATCCAAACAATGGCGTGTTTACTTTGCTAGCACGTACATAGTCGCAGGTTCATTGTCAGGACTGACTCTGACCAGACTACCATTTTTTACATGTTTACTTTGCTAGTAGGTTCATAGTCGCAGGTTCATTGTCAGGACTGACTCTGACCAGACTACCATTTTTTACATGTCTTTACAAGACATCCATGCTAGGGTCATGCTTACATTATTTACATACTGCTAGCATACTCATTATCGCAGGTTCTTTGGCCACATTATATTATTTTTGCAGATCTTTTGACGTTTCGACATGTCTCCGTGCCATATTTAGCATACTATTATGCTTACAGGTTCATCGTCCCTCTGGGCGCAAGTTTTTGGCAACAACATATTTATAGTTCGATACAACAATTATAAACTTGTCGTACCGAACTAGGGGGACTTGTTCATGTACCATGTACTTGGGCTTCAAGCCCATGGGCTCCCTAAATGGGCCGGCCCCCTCCCCTTTATAAAGGGAAACCCTAGCAAATAAAATGAAAGGGATTCATTCATGAAAATGGGGAACAAGGGCAGCCCCCTTTCTCCCATCATCTTCTCCATCAAGATGAGCAAAGCTCATCACCCAAAACCCATCTTCTAGATGGTACCAAAGCCGATTCTCGCCACCCTTATTGTTGTTCGATACACTATAACGGGTCTTTACGCAAGTCGCGGAGAGCATCGAATCGGTCCAATCCAACCCGCACTCAAGTGTAAAAATATGCTTGATCAGTGAGCAATGCTGAAATAGGTGCTATGCGCTTGTACATTATGCATGGAATGATGTACATTCAGTTTAATATGATTAACCATTTCAAGACCAACAGCTTGTACGTTTCGTACGATGAATTGTATAACGATTAATTAATCAAATGCGATCTCAAAAATTAAAGCTAAAGATCTTTGTAAAACCAAAATATTGAAATGGTTATATAATAAATTCGCTTTATTTAAACGGATCCAAATCAAAGGCTGATCTTTCTTGTTTTCCAAATGCGAGATCAGATCATATTTTACACGATTGATACGTGTAATTTTGTAGAGATTATAGGATAATAAAGATGTAAATAAATCTTACTAAACGAGCTCAGATCTAACCCGTTTATTCGATTGATGATGAGAACACGGGACACGTGGGTTCGAGTCCCACGGATGACGCCAATTGATCAAGCATATTTTGGCTTGAGTGCGGATGGGGGAATCGCCTCTTTACACTGCACACGTGTCGTAACCCGGATCGAGATAGTTCTAGTCGAGGGTGGTAAATGGTGATTAATTACCCATATAAGAAGATGGGGTTTGAAGGTGGAGAGAGCCTATGGAGGCTGCACACAGTATTGTGTGTGTAATTGTGTGAGAGGTTGTGAGATGTCTAGGGTTTGTACCCTTATATATGGGAAGGGGGCAGCCCAATTGAGAAAGCCCATAGGTCAAGCCCAAGATGAGGGGTATATCATCAGGTTCTTGGTCTGTTTCTTACATCAGTATTGGCCCGTACCGAGGATGATCAATCAGGTACTTAGCATAATCTTTTTTCCTTTTTTTTCCTTATTAATGCAATCAGTATCATCATGATCCAATCTTTTGATCAACCTCCCATTGTAGGATTCATAAGCATAGACTGTGGAATTGTCAAAGGCTCAAACTATACCGACGAAATGACAGGCATAAAGTACATATCTGATGCCGACTTCATAGACAGTGGAGAGATCCATAACATATTACCCATATACAACACATATCGTCTAGCTACACAGTTTACCACCCTCAGAAGCTTTCCTGAAAACACCAGAAACTTTTACACTCTTAAACCAACTCAAGGTAAAGGTAATAGGTATCTGATAAGGGCAAGGTTTATGTACGGAAATTATGACTTCAATGACCAACCTCCAGAATTTGTTGTTCATCTTGGAACTGATTACTGGGATACAATGAAATTAGAGTAAATTACACCGATAGTCCTTGTGGTTTGTAGAAAATTTCACCGATAATCCTTTAACTTTTAAAATTACACCGATCATCCTTATACTTTGATACAATGCACACCTATAGTCCTTAGTAAGGACTATCGGTGTAATTTTAAAAGTTAAAGGACCATGTAGTTTTAAAAGTTAAAGGACTATCGGTGTAATTTTAAAAGTTAAAGGACTGTCGGTGAAATTTTCTACAAACCACAAGGACTATCGGTGTAATTTACTCATGAAATTAAATCAACAACTCATACAACAAGCATGGAGATAATACATGTGCCTTCCTCGGATTACATATATGTCTGTCTTGTAGATACAGGACATGGGACGCCTTTCATATCAGCAATAGAAATACGACTTCTGGGGCTTACATGTATCCAGAAACCAAGTATGGGCCACTATACCTTTCCCAACGCTCACATTTTTCATATCTTGGGCAAGACATGTATAAGGACTCTGGTTTTGGGCCATTATACGCTTCCAAAAGCCCCATTTTTGACCTCGTTTATACACTCAGGTCAGCCTTACATGTTTTCTCACAATTGACCTTACCCTTTCCTTTCAGAAACCATAGAGTGAAGCATAAGTACCAACTTCAATTACCTTGATTTTTGACTTAGATATAAAACTGACGCGTATGATCGAATATGGAGTCCGATTATGTGTATAAGTTGTAACCTCTTACAAAATAATCAAAGCGTGGATTCAGTGGCTAGCTTATGATATACGATCAGAGGTCATGAGTAATGTGTGACACCCCCAAATTTGATGATTTGCGGAAGCTCGATTTGGGTGTCACTAATCAATATACAAAGCACATAAGATAATAATGAACGACCACTATATG
This sequence comes from Helichrysum umbraculigerum, assembly GCA_949592205.1. Taxonomy (NCBI): domain Eukaryota; kingdom Viridiplantae; phylum Streptophyta; class Magnoliopsida; order Asterales; family Asteraceae; genus Helichrysum; species Helichrysum umbraculigerum. Next base: position 63,911,273 of record CATIUR010000007.1, on the reverse strand, counting down.
CGTCGTTTTAAACTTGCATTAATAAAGTAAATGTTTACATCAAAATAATGTTACATTAGCTCGGTTCCTGAAATTGAGAGATTACATAGCATAATTACTTTTACAAAATATAATAATGCAATCAAATCTCTAATTGTATGTATGCTGACTCGAGCTAATGATCCCTGCTTGTGCAGCCAACCTACTGCTGGGTATCTGTGATACATGCTAAAATGGGTCAGCGAAAATGCTGGTGAGCTCACAGGTTTGTATGTCAATGTATAGTTGTAAGAACCGCAAGATTTATATTGAATTTAAGATGCAATTAAGCAAAATAAAAGTTATACAATCCATGAGCACATAGTCTGAGCTTAACTTGAGCGCTAGGTCCAATTAAGGAAACCTAACTGATTTGCCTCCTACGAGTGTCTAATCCACACTCGTCTTCCCAAATGCTAATACATCCGTTTGACCGGTTAGTGCGTGCTAACCCGGATGAGGATTGTCAATCCCATATGATATCATATACTAACATTCACGCTAAAATATTAGAGACTATGCTATAGAGGACTTTAATTGATTAGCTTGAAACTCATGTAGTATTTGAAGGTTGGCACTTGCGTTCTACTTGTAAAACAAAATGAAGTAGTAATATCACACCCCTGGTAAAAGTAGTGAAAATGGGGCCATGAAACTCACCTGAGTCTTGAAGTGTTTAATTTAATAAACTTGAAGTAATTAGCGGTGAATTGGTGTCCAAAGTCTTGAAACCTGAATGTGTCCACGACACTTGAATTGTTATTAATTGTACCGGTATCTAGAAAGACTACCATTGAAATTGTTTGTTTAACTTGATGTCCAAATTACCCCGATTTGGTTGATTGTATTGTTACAAGTTACTACGACTTGTTTGATTTAATTGATACAAGTTACAACGACTTGTTTGATTTTGAATTATGTTTTGAAAAACGCGTGCGGGCCGTTGGTGATTATTGGAAATTAAAGATTTCAATGATCTTATTATGATTCGAAGTGTTATCCTTGAAAAGTATGTTCCAATGTATTTGAGAAGTCATATCGTATAGTAGTTTGAAGTTTTATAAGTTCGACACTTGGTGAAAAATGTGCTTACGTAATCTAAGTACGGGGGTCCGGGGGCAGTGCCCCTGGTTAGCGGGGTCCAAGGGGCAGAGCCCCTGGCTGGGGTCGAGCTGCCAGGTCAGCTTGGAAAATTTTTATTTCTACTATGTTGCTTTAAGGAAAAACGCATCTGGACTTGAATTTGGGTGAAATCAAGTGATAAAATTTAGAGTCTCGACACTTAGTAAAAATATGTGTTTTCTAGTTTCTGTTTTGTGCGACGTTGGGTGCGACGTCGCAGGCCCTGACTGCGACGTTGAGCATGGCGTCGCTATGTGCGACTTTCGCAATTTAATGCGACGTTGTACGTGGCGTCGCTATAGGCGACGTTGTTGATTTCTGCGACGTAAGGGTTTGCGTCGCTAAGTGCGACGTTCGCCAGTTAAGGCGACGGTAGGGATGACGTCGCTATATGCGACGTGGTGATGGTTTATGCGACGTCGTAGCTGACGTCGCAAAATGTCTGGGCCAAAAGCGACGTTACGGTCTGATCGGAGCTAGGTGGCCGGAAAATCGGCCGAAAGGCCTCCGTTTGGTCCAAATCTTTTACCCAACCCATTTTTGGACATTTTAAGCATGTATAAACCATAAATACGTAAAAATGAGTAAGAACGGTGAGTTTCGGGTTTTGTCGGAAACTTACGAATCGACGCCTTGAAAATCCGAAAAGATGGTGACGTAGATCGTGACGCCGTGGTTCTTTTATTCCAAAGGAGTATGACGATTCGGGTTCGTTTGATGTTAGTTTTTAAGGGATTTAAGTGGGTGGTGGTTTTGGTGTTTGAAAGAGAAAAGAAAGAAGAGAGAGAGAAGGGGGTGAAAATGAGGAGAAAAGGGGTGAGGATCCCCCTTTTTGGCTGATTCGGTGGGGGCCCACCGAGGTGTGGGTCTCCACTTTTACTCCCGTGCAGTCGCGCTCCGTGTGGTGTTTGTTTTCCCGATTGTTTAACGTTAAATATTTATTTTATACGTTTAAATACATGTTTTAAAATACAATTGATTACCCAAAAATTTTGTTGAAGTATTTTACTAAATACTTAGTAATTACATCATAAAAAGTAATTTGTTTCGTTTTGTTTGCGCGTTTACATTTTAATCGCTTATATATTAATTGTGTAGTGAGACTTGGATACGAAATATTATTGATATAATATTTTTAAACATGACAACGTTATTAAATAATATTTGTATTACTTAATAAAAATCGTTCACCAACGTCCGTATTAATTGTGTCGAAATTCATTCGATTTGAAACGCATACGATTTAAACAAACCGCATAATTGTGTAGATATATATTCAACAATATATATAATAATTGATACATTAATTAGCCTAACACAGAACTAATTACATGTATTAAAACTTGATTATGCACTAAATTCTAGTCCTAATTTGACGGGTGTCACATAATACCATTGCGCCAATGCATCCAACCGATCCAATTAGTATAAGTTGGTATCCTGTTAATGCCACCGATAAGTTTTTCGTGTACTTGCACTTTACTGAACTTGAAAATCTAACAAGTAACCAGTACAGAGAGTTCGATATTTACGTAAATGGGAAGATATGGTACAGAGCTGAAAATCCCTATAATCTCTCAGTAGACACTATTACAGGACCTGAGGCTGAAGCACCCACATATACATTAACAATATCAAGAACTAAATACTCAATGCTTCCACCCATCATCAACGCTTTCGAGATTTATTCTTTAAAGCAGACCCCACCAAGGCAAATAGATGATCGAGACGGTATGCTTAGAATCTGTTCTTATATTTATAACAAAGTTAGGCTTATTATATGCATACTAATGATTAGAATTGCAAATTACTTCATATGCATTCACTTCTTTATTCTTTCTCTATAATGGATGATATTAGCTGCTGCAATGTTGAGCATTAATTAAGTCAGCTTACAAACTAACAAAAAACTAGCAAGGAGATCCGTGTGCTCCACACAATTTTGTCTGGGATGGTGTCAGATGTAGTTACAGTGATACTGAATTTCCAAGGATCATAGTCTTGTATGTATACAATATCAAGTCTCTCCTATTTTAATATTTTTTCAAATTTCAATAATTTGTTGACAGTTACTATATTATCTGAAAATCAGGAATTTGTCTGCTAACGGACTGAACGGAGTAATAAATCCTCAATTAGCAAATCTTACAATGATACAAACCTTGTGAGTGAATCAGTTAAGATAGATAAATTAATAAAGCTTATATTTCTATATAAGTTAACTCCTTCAAATCTATGCTGTATTCCCTCTATTCCATTATCAGGGATTTGTCCAACAATAACTTAACAGGAAAAGTGCCGATGTTCCTTGCTGGACTAAACTTCCTCAAGGTCCGGTCCTGTAAGTCATCTATCCATTGAACTATCAGCCGCGCGCATACAAATTAGTAATTACATAAAATGATTATAACGGTATCATTGGTTATAGCAATTTAGAAGGAAACCATTTCATCGGGCCAATTCCAGCAGAACTCCTAGAAAAGTCAAACACCAGATCGTTGTCATTGAGGTTTATTACTGATATCTGAACAGAATATCTGAAATTTTAATAATATAAATTGCTTTCGTATTGAACATCTATTCCTTCTAATCAATGATCAGTTATGACGGCAATGATAAAAGTGATAAAAATGCAGCTGGATCGTGTGACACAAATCATTGCGAAAGCAAGAAAAACAAGAAGAATAACAAAATTATTATTCTAGTACTAGCAACAGTTCCTCCACTCTTCGTGATCTTGACTGCACTCACCATCATATGGGTAATTAAAAAACAAAAAGCACGTGTCATGAGAAACATCTAATTTAAGTGTGGGATGAGGTTGTAAGAAAAGAAAATTCTTTAAATTATTCATTTAAGTTTTTATTTGTCCTATATATAAATTTTTCATAAAATTCATCAAAATTTAAAATTTTTGAGTTAATAACTATGTATTTATTAGTTAAAATACTTTTGTTAAAAGTTTTGTTTTGTTTTTAAAAGTTTAGACTTTAATGTGGATTAAATGTGAGATCGAGCAAGCGTGTCCCGGATGGTTGTCCGGCGGTATTGGTTGAGCTAAGAACAAGGTGTTGCTAAAGGGGCATTGAAGGTGTTATTTTATTCCTGGTTTCAATAGGTGTAGTTGAAGAGTCTTTTATCGAAAGTCTATCTGATTCGTGTTTAATCAGTGTGCGTGTCCCAATTGGTATTGGCGGTATGGAGAGGCGGATTCGACTTGGTTGAAAGGGAATTGTTGAGGGTTTAATAATTTTGGGTTTTGTCCGATCTTCAAGTGGGAGATTGTTAAGATATGTGAATATCGAACAAGTCAAACATGGAAATTAAAGTCGGTAAATGTACGGTGGATCTCATGTGATAGTTTTCTTGTTCTGCAAGAACTATATTGCCGACTTATTACTTGTTTACGATTAATATATACATTAACCCTATTATTGTATAAACTCTAAGCCGTAAATATAACAAAAGAAGAACTCTCTCGGTTTGGCCCCGTGGACTAAACCAATCTCCAAGTTGGAGATTGGACATAACCACGTTAAATTCTTGCGTCATTTACATTCTCGTATCGTATTTATTTATCTTGTTTTTTGCTTGTTTGATTGCTTTGTTAGCAATTGGTTATTCGTTTATTGTTGTGAATACAATTGTGTTCAATTGTGCGCGTTGTTTGGGTCATAAATTCCTAACAGTTCGCTCACCAACTAATTCTATGGCGTCACCAACTACTACTTCGCGTCGCGAGCTATTTCCATGGCGCCGCGAACTGCCACTTTGTGTTGCCACCAAATTCCATCGCAACGCTACCAGGCTCCTGATCAAAACACTTAATTTTTATTTCACGATGGCATTGCGATCTAATTCTTTCGCATTGCTATCTTTCGATTCCAGCAATCCAACATTTAATCACTAAACCATTCAAATCACAACCCAACAAACATGAATCTCTCTAATATCAATTTTTAAGTTGATGGTTAGTTAGTGAAGATGTAACAACCAAATTAAACCAGCCAAGTTAGTAATTTTGTCATCAATTTTTAATTTATTAGTGAAAACGAAAATACTCCATAGTAAATAATGTTATGAGCTATTGACTAGTTAGATCATCATTTTTGTTATACTAAACAAAAACAACTAAATAATACTCCATAGTATTTTTATTAGTTCGTGAAAATATTCAATTTCTTACAATTCTACGATCACGATTGGAATTTTACGAAAATCCTTTAATTTTCAAAAATTATATAATTTAAACGCAATTTTATACAACATATGAAATACTCGTAGTAAACCGGTTATCATAATCTATGCACAGTAATACCCTCGTGAACAGTGTCTAGAGGTCCCAACAAATCACAGAATCGACAGAATCTGACAACATAGTACAAAAGGACAACCATCAAGTATGATTATTACACGAATGACATACACTCCCTACATTCATTAGAGTGTGCTAGGGTTTTAGGACCGTGTCCTTAAACATCGTGGGTACTCCATCAACTCTCAAATTTCATTAATATACGTGTCTAAGATCGTATCAGTAATCACCAACCCTTATAAATATAAGAGTTTTCTCCACATATACACTTTTGTTTCTATACTCACAATTACCATCATAATCTTATTAGAGGTAGCAACTAGCAAGGAATTTTTACCTCCAACATTCTAACACATACGAGTGTTAAGTTATTTATGTAAACTGAAGTGTTACGAATCAAATGACATCATTTTTCGCACTTGACCGTAACCCTTACATCTATCTAGATTACTATTTGAAAATATAACCATAAGTATTTCTACTAAAAATCTATGGTTAGAAATAATCTACATCAAAAAGCCTTCGACTATACAAAAATCGTCATGTATTTTATAGTTAAAATCAAGAAAATTAACACTAAAATTAGTTATCTAACATTTTAAGTTTTAACAAACGTAAACTAGCTGAAAATTCTAAAACAAATTGTTAAACAGGGCTAAAACGGAACCTATCTACAAAGCTTTTTTCCAAAACTCACGCCGGCAACAACTCCGGTCCGGCTCTCATTTCCCCTCCAAATTCGGATACTAATTATATCTTCAACTGCTAATACCTTCTGCTGCACAATACTAGTCTGATGATATTCACTTCACTGAAGATGACATCATCATAGACAAACAAAAACCCTTAATCTTCTCCGGCGTAACCAATTCAGTAACGTATCTATCTGTATATCATTTTATTATATCTATATATTCACTTTCACTACGTGTTATTAATTATCATGTCGTCTCACTGTATTCTCTCTTCTTCATTATTTCCCCAATTTTCCTTATTACAATCTAGAAGAGTTATAGAATACTCACGTAACCCTAATTCATCAATTACATGTCAAAATCATAATCAGTCGGACTCAGAGACTGAATTAGAATCTAAAAACAAAATAAACGCATTAAATTTACTTCAGTTATCTGTAACCCTAACTGTAATATCAGCTTCGTTACCTCAACCTGTATTAGCAGCTAAAGCTGCACAAAAAAAACGTCCTGTTAAAAAAGTGGAATCATTAACACCACAAGAGTGGAAATTATGGTCACAAGGTCTACCTGTTGTCGCTAATCGAATTCCGTATACCGATGTTTTGAATTTGAAACGTAATGGAGAGCTTAAACACATAATTAAGCCTCCTGGTAAAGGTTTGAAGGAAAAACCTGTTGTTGTGTTAGCTGTTTTAGAGGATTCTAAGGTTGTTAGATTGGTCGTGCCTTCTGTTGAAAGTGATCGGAAGTTTTGGGAAGCGTGGGATGAATTGGAGATTGATTCGGTGTGTGTTCAAGCGTATACGCCTCCGGTTAAGATGCCTGAAGTTCCGGCTCCATTTCTAGGGTTTCTATTGAAGTTTCCGTTGTGGATGTATTCGTTTGTGAAGCCGAAACCGGTGTCGAAGAAGGTGTTGGAGTTAAGGAAGCAACGTGAGGAGCTTAAGAAGAGTAGGAGTAACGAAATGTTGACTATGAAAAAAGAAATGGCGCGAATGGAGAAAGCGGCGCGAGCGCAGAACAAGTTGGAAGAGAGGAAGAAGAAGATGGAGATGCAGAAGCTTAATAGCGAACAATCGATGAATGAAGCGCGTCTTAAATACTATCGAATGTCTAACATGTGGAAAGAATTAGCTCGGGATTCAAATGTGACGTTAGGTATTGGATTGTTGTTTTTTGTTATATTTTACCAAACGGTAGTTTTAAGTTATAAAAAGCAGAAAAGGGATTACGAGGACAGGTTAAAGATTGAGAAAGCAGAAGCTGAAGAAAAGAAGAAAATGAAGGAATTAGAGAGGGGAATGGCGGGACTTGAACCTGGTGATGATGATGATGAAGAAGGAAAACAAGGTGAGGAGAACCCGTATATGAAGATGGCTCAACAGTTTATGAAATCTGGTGCTCGGGTTCGTCGTGCACAAAATACAAGACTTTCTCAGTACCTAGAAAGAGGTGTGGATGTGAAGTTTACAGATGTGGCTGGACTAGGGAAAATACGACTTGAACTTGAGGAAATTGTGAAGTTTTTCACTCATGGGGAGATTTACCGTAGGCGAGGAGTCAAAATCCCAGGTATACCTTCCAAATCTTAATTCAAATTCTTGTTTCTATGATCTTGCTCAAGCGTTCGTCTGTTGTCCTGGTTTGTATGGTTTTGTTTGTGCCACTTTATTATCTTTGAGATATGATGCTGTGTGTTTATATTAGGTGGTATACTTCTTTGTGGCCCTCCCGGAGTGGGAAAAACCTTGTTAGCAAAAGCAGTTGCTGGTGAGGCAGGTGTGAACTTCTTTTCTATTTCGGCTTCCCAATTTGTGGAAATATACGTTGGAGTTGGTGCATCACGTGTCCGAGCACTCTACCAAGAAGCAAGAGATTGTGTGAGATTTTATTATGTCTTGCACCTAATTTCGTACTTTGCTATTTCACTTTATCTTATGTTATGTTGTCCATCATAATTCCTCACAGGCTCCATCTGTTGTCTTTATTGATGAACTGGATGCCGTTGGAAGAGAACGTGGTTTAATAAAGGGATCAGGTGGACAAGAACGTGATGCAACTTTAAATCAGGTCAAATTCGCTATTTGACTAAATTAATATCACCTGGTGTTTGGTAATTAGTTTGTGTTTGCATTAAGGCTGAGTTTTTTCTGTACTTTCAGCTTCTTGTATGCTTAGATGGATTTGAAGGAAGAGGAAATGTGATCACCATTGCTTCCACTAACAGACCAGATATCCTGGATCCTGCGCTTGTGAGACCGGGGCGTTTCGATAGAAAAATATTCATACCTAAGCCGGGATTAATTGGGCGTATCGAGATTTTAAAGGTTTGATCAAGCTGTTTAAGATACAGTGGGGATAATGTGTTGTAAATTGGCTGATTGGGGTTATTATTAATTTCTGACTAGTCAAACAAGATAATACAAAATAAAAAGTTCTCTGAAATGAAAACTGGTCAATTGGGTTGAGCAGGTCGAAATTCTCCTCCGAGTGTACCTTTAATATCTTACTGCTTAAATACTCTTAAAGTCATTTTATATGCAAGATAATGATTGAAATAACATGCATTTATAATATGTTTGACGCACTATTTATCTGTTAAAAGTTTTCAAATTTTGTGCAATAACTGGTCCGGTTCAATTAGGCCTGTCTCGACCTGCCCCCAAAACTACCATTTTGACACATTACCCGACTTGTGTAGCTTGCCACCTCTATTATTGTGTATCTGTATGCTCTCTTGTGTCTAACTATCCAGTAATTTTTATTATTATTATTCGAATAGGTACATGCTCGTAAGAAACCAATGGCAGAAGATGTAGACTATGCAGCCGTTGCAAGTATGACTGATGGAATGGTTGGTGCCGAGTTGGCTAACATTGTTGAGGTTGCTGCAATTAACATGATGCGTGATGGAAGAACTGAGGTACTTGTTATTCATTTAGGATTTTGTTGCAAGTATATATATTAACAGAGACATCACACATGTTTGGCTTCGATTCTAATGTTGACATGGTACTACTTATACAGATCACCACAGATGACTTGTTACAAGCTGCACAAATTGAAGAACGAGGGATGCTTGATAAGAAGGAAAGAAGCCCTGAAATTTGGAAGCAAGTGGCAATTAATGAAGCAGCTATGGCAGTTGTAGCCATGAACTTCCATGATCTTAGGAATATTGAGTTTGTAAGATTCTTAACTACTCGATATAACTATTTTCACTCGGACTTCTAATTTTGGGAATATTTGTTTTGAACAGATTAATATTGCTCCTAGAGCTGGTAGGGAATTGGGTTATGTCCGGGTAAAAATGGATCACATAAAGTTTAAGGAAGGTTTGCTGAGGTAATTTTTTTTTCCTTTACCTTGTTAGATACTTATCAAAATTCTTGTCTTATATTAGTTCCCTTTTCCATTATTTTTTCATACAGTCGACAGTCGCTGTTAGATCACATTACCGTTCAACTAGCACCACGAGCAGCTGATGAGATTTGGCATGGTGAGGGTCGGGTGAGAATACCTTAATCTTCAACGCTTCCTAAAGCCAACTAGTATTTTCATATTGTCTACACTCTACATGCTGATTAATTGTATAATTCTATAATCTTTTTTTTTTCTTCGTCCTTTGAGATGGCCTGTGACTGATTTATGTGAACTCTGCAGTTGAGTACAATCTGGGCTGAAACAGCAGATAACGCCAGGTCGGCTGCACGGACGTTTGTTCTTGGTGGGCTCTCAGACAAATACTACGGTGTATCTAATTTTTGGGTGGCAGATCGAATAAATGTACTGATTTGGGATATTCTTTTTTCTAACTTATTACTATATCTATACCTTATTCATTTGTTCATACATCTGATTGAAGATCTGAAATTCAGGATATTGATGCTGAGGCATTGCGGATCCTCAATATTTGTTATGGACGTGCGAAAGAGGTATAACGCTATATATGTTTAGACTTATACTTGATGGTCGATTTAACACATTACGTGTAGTAAATAGTAAGATTTGGTTTCATCTACAGATCCTGGGGCAAAATAGGAAACTTATGGATGCTGTTGTTGATACACTTGTTGAGAAGAGAAGTCTGAACAAGCAAGAATTCCTTAACTTGGTTGACTTACATGGCTGTATTCAAGCCAGTCCACCAAGTATACTTGATATCAGGGCTGCAAAACGTGCAGAGATGCAATCAGTGTTGATGAAGCACAAGGAAGAAGCTAATCAGACTACCATGTGAATCTAGAATCGTCAAGCTTCACCGAGCTTGTAAAGGTTTTTACTTTATCTTTCAATTTTTTTTTTCTTTCGCATGAAAGTGACCCCCTTTAGTAATAGTATATTCAGGTGGGAAACAGGGCTGGTTGGATAATAGGTCCAAATGGGCAATTTCTTTAAGGATCCAAACAGTTCGGGTCAGCCTCACTCACGAATGCATATTTCCATTATATCCGATATAAAAAAAAGCTACTGCTTTAAAGTTTAAACACAATAACAAACTATACTGTCAAAATAGTTTAGTATAGTGGTTTTGTAGGATTTAAGCACTTAAAAACACTTTTGGGTGACTTCTACCCGTTTTTGTTAGGTAAGTTAAATAAATATTACCTCCTTGACCCATTGAAGATAAAATACAACCAAATTGGGTCCTCTCTTGAGTAAATGTTGAAATGGCTACCTCTATGGCTCTGTGTAGTAAAATTGTATAAAAAAGATGTTATATATGTTGTGTTGATGAAGCTTACGAGTAAAAGCTGACTATGATTGTTTTGTCTGTAGGTTCGAAGAAGCAAATTTTGTTTTTATGGTGGAGAACTGGAGATGCTCCGTCATGCAAATTGGCAAGATCTGCGCAAACCAAATTTGATGAACCACCCTTTGGTTATGCTGTGGGTCCCTGTCAAGTGATTCATCTGAATTTGAAATTAGATTTATGATTAGACCAGAGGTGGAGTTCTAATCGCAGGGATAGTGGTGAGCTGCAGTTTTGTAAAGCATCTTTTGCATAGAATTGTAATGTATTTTGTTTCTCTGTCAAAATATATAAATTAGGACTTCGCTTTATGAAATTGTAGTTGTTTAGACAATCGATTAAAGCATCAATCTTTTCAAAAGATGAGATGTCAAGAGTATTTGATGTTACAACTATTATAAAAATACAAGTTTTTCTGCTCGTCATGATTTGGCGTAACTTGAAGGTTTCTGCGTCAGTTTTTTGCTTTGGGGTTGCACTTTACCAAGTGATGTAAGAACTTATTAGCTGCGCTATAAATGATTCGAACATATGATAATTTGTGTAGTATTAATGATTTTTTCATCGAATAGTAATTAGGAACTTGTAGCTATGGACCGGATGAGTGAAATCGAAAGTTGTTGAACTTATGTTTGTAGTCTTCTAAGGTAATTTAATTCAGTAAGTTCTTTTGCTCTTTAATACCTAGTTCAATTTATCTGGCTATATCCTCGCTATGAATCACAAATGTTTAACCGTTTACAATCATAATCCATAATTGTGCCTTTTTGACACATCAAAGTACTAAATAACTGCATGCTATAAACCAACTTCCAGATATTACCCATAATAATTTATGACGAAAATGTAACATCCTGGTACTTAAAGCTTAATCATGTCATTAACTAATAAAAACATAATTGAAATACAATTAAAATAACTAAAACCGTTTTCCAGATAACATCAAATCCCTAACTGAAATCAAAACCAACTAAACAAAAGTTAGAAAACCAATTCAACCCTAATATAAATAACATAACCATCAAAATCAGTAACTGCGAACCAAAACCATAACTAAAGCGGCACCAACATAACCCACAATTGAAGTAGAAACCAACACATCAGACCCTGAATCCATAACAATACTCGAACCCAAACCCTGAGACTGCGAAGGTGACGTGGCATTATAAGGATTATACGGCGCAGCGGCTGTAGGTGGTCGAAAGTGATTCGGATTTATCACATTCACAATCATTCTCAGTCCTTGATAACAACTTATCCATCTCCCACTTATAAAGTAGAAAGCACCCGGTTTATCAAGTTTCACAAGTGTATTTCCATCAATGGCATAGTCAATCGGTAGACTCGGATCACAATGGTAAAACCCAAATTTATCAACTGTCACAACTGATTCAAAATCGTAACGAAACCCTGTTCATAAAATCATCACCCATAGTAAATACATAATATCAATAAAATCATCCATACAACAAACTACATAGATCGTAAAATACACCAGCAAACCAATAATATATATTTTAGGGATTATATATCTGAACCTAGTTTATTTCTATATAAAGCGTGTATGATATATGTGATGTAAACAACATATATGATATCAGTGTGACATTTTTAACAACTTAAGAAAGAAATGAAGGTAAAGAAACTAACGAAGTGAATCGCCGACATGAAAGCGTCGTCTTGAAGCCCAAACATTGTAGAGTTCTGATTCGTTGGCAACCGGGATTCGCCACCCCACACGGCCTCCAACTTGGAACTCCTTTGCAGTTGCGGTTGCGGTTACGATTGCAAAAACAATGAGAACCATACAAGTGAACGAAGACGACATTTTTTTAAATTTCTTTTTTGTTGTGTTTGTAAGCAGAGAAAGTTTTGGTAATTCAAGCAACCTGTTTGTGCATGCAAATGTGTGTTTTCTCTGTAAATATATATAATAAAAATATATTGAGAGTTTGAGGGGTTTTTGGAGGGAGAAAATGGTGGTGAACGTGAAGAGTTTCGTGACGGAAGTTATGAATTTGACGATTGACGCTTATAGTTTAAAAACCGTTACTTTTTTTTAAGATGGGCCTTTTGGACTACCAAACGTTTCTGACATATGGGCCTGATCCATACAAATGATTATTACTTTTATTTATTATAAAAAAATTGTCTATCATTTGTAGTTTGATTAAGATGATTATATGAGAAATCATCATCAATAAGAAGATTGAAAATGAGTGCCTAATTATGTGGATACTGTATATTAGTTATGGGCAATGATAAATGCAAAAAATCTTTTGATACATACACCAAATGTATGCATCACAGTGTTGTATAGTACATATCATAATGCATAAAAATTGATGTAAGCATAAAAAATGTTGGTGTATATATCATCTCCCGTTAGTTATAGTGTGTGGTAAAAAAAGTTAATTACAATGATGAAGTTCAATGATTTCAAGTTTAATACTACGTATTAGAATTAGAATATACTCCGTATGAATTAAGTGAAACAATTTGTAACTAGAGTTTCCTTTATAAGTTTGAATTTTGAAACAATTTAAAACTAAAGTTAATCCATGGATGGTCCATGTGGGTTACATACATATGCAAGGTCAGTTTTTGTAACTTATTTTTTGCATCAACGGTTCAAAAACTCAAAAACTGTTGCGTGCTCGATCCTTCTTCCAACTAAAATTACTAAAATATCCAAAGAAAAGTAAAGGGTGTATACGCTAGCCATTACATATAGAGTGGAGATTGAACGCGCAACGAATATGAATTTTTTTTGACTATCAATGCAAAAAACAAAGCTCATGAATGAATAATGCGAATGTGTATGACCACCTATGCACTTTACTCTTAAACAACGTAATTTCGAGTAAAAATTCTAAAAAACGTATGTTATCAAATCCTTACCATGTTTGAGTTTAGGTGAAATGGTGAACCATTAACCTTTATTTAACCAAATATTTTGATAATTGTTAAAAAGAAAAATATATATGGTGGCTTTGGATCAATATTTCATGCGCATTCATTAATCTCCCAACAAAACTTGTATTAATTAACTTATCTATAAAGCTTCAGTTTTACACATTTTCAGTTGTAGCATGTAAAGTTGTAAACTTATGTAGTTATCCATTTAAGTATTTAACATCTAAATTAAACAACATGCGTTACATATTTAATTTTTATTTTTATATAAAGGCAAACCTATATAATCAACCCACGCTTATTATATACAATCACGAATATTTTTACAAATTGACTTCCACGAAGCTTGAACCCACAACCATTAGGTTGAAAGGTTCCTCACATACCTCTGGGCCATAGGCCCTATGGTGTTACATATTCAATTTATTGTAATTATAAACTAGTATAATAAATAATAATTACTATTACAATTACAATTATAATCACGTTTAATTTACTATGTATTTATTAGACCATTCGCAATGGTAAATTGAACCCCTATCAACTCTACTTGACATATTGAGGACAAAAATCGACGCCATCAGTTTTCCACTAACTTTTGTCCTCGATAACTTTCAACCCCTTTTCCAGCTCAATGAAACCCCTTTTCTCTATCACTTCTTATCTTAATGCCTGAAAGTTGGATAGGATGGCTTTTACGTAAGGATTATATTGCTCCCAATTTTTATGAAATACCAGCTAACGGACCGAACCCCCACCAATAAATAATTAAAATATATATTAACCTTGAAGTTCGTGAAGAAAAAGAAATTAAAAAAATGAAGAAGCTCGGCATCCGAATAGTATTGATTTGTTTCATTCCAACTCGAGATTTGTAACATCCGCAAAATGGGCCTAGGAGTTTTATATTAATTCCTGGTTTTAACTTGTTATTTAAGTTGTTATGAAATAGATTGGTTGAAAATAAATGGTTAAATTAAGTTCAGGACTTATTGTGACTAGTGAAATATTAATTGTTTTAAATTAATATAGTTGACGGAACAATAAAAGGTTTGGACTCGCAAATGGTTTTCGGGTTCCAGACAATAGGTTGAGAAGGGGTATTAAATTATACCCGTAAAATGGAAGTCGGTTATATGGGCCGACCTTTTATTTGTTTCCCCTAATTCCTTATTTTCATTTTGTTCCTGATGCAGAGGCGGATCCAATGAACAATTAGGGGGGTCACGGGCCCCCACTCAGCTTGGCCCAGCATGTTGTATTTTTTAAGCCCAAACACTAAGCCCCCACAAAATAAATTAAATGACCCCCCTTGCTGCCTTGCATGTTAAAAATTGAGCCCAAAAGCTGTATCTATTGCGTACAACAAGTCAAACGTTATTTCCTTTCTAATTCTTGGACCTTTTCTGTATATTACTCCATTAATTTTAGTGTTTTAAGTATATAATTATAAACTTAACTTGCAGGAATTGTACTTGAGACCTGGCTCAGTTGGTTGAGCATCCTTGGCATTTGTCACAGGTTGGGGGTTCGACCCCCACTCGGTACATGGAAAATCCATTGGGCCTTTGGGCTCCGTGGTGAGGAGTTTTCCCAATTGGGTTTCTTCTCGAGGGTGCATTATGGAGATGATCGGGTGGACCACTACCTGCCTAGGTCCGCCAGTGATTCAAAACTGCCTTTCAAAAAAAAAAAACTTGCAGGAATTATATTAACTAAATTGTTTAATTGTTGTAATTGATTAAGTATAAATTGTCATAAATGCATCTAGTTTAATTAGTACTACGTTTATTATTTTTATAGTGTTTTGTGAAAAGTTATGTATGAATTCCAATACTTCAATCAAAGTGACAAATTTTAAAAATTGAACATAATATTTGCTAAGTGAAAAGTTATGTATGAATTCCAATACTTCAATCATAGCTTGCTAGTATTTTTACAAGTGACGATTAATATTTATATATATTTTTGTACTTGACTGTTTTTGACCCGACCCGTTTTGACCGGTTATCAACCTATTATTATCGATACATGTAGTACGTGCCAAATGCCCCCCCTAAAAATAAATTCTGGATCCGCCACTGTCCTGATGCAAACCAAAACACCTACATACATACATATTAAAATTGAGAAAGAGAGGGAAAGGATTTTGGAGTGCTTTTGTGATTTAGTCATCTTCAATAACAGCTTCTCCTCATCATCATCTTTGTCAAATAATCAAATTGTAAGTGTTTCATATATATATATATATATATATATATATATATATATACTTAATGATAGGGTTTATGATTTGTGATGAAAGTGATGATTGATTTGATGATATATGATGCTAGTAGTTGTTAGAAACTGTTATTAGTGACACATAATCGATTAGAACTTGAGTTTGATGTTAAAAATTGAGTTTTGAATCGGATTTGGGAGCTGGGTTTTAAGCAGTTCGGAGGCTGCTGGAAATGTCCAGGTCGCGGCGCAACCAAGCCACATCGCGACGCGATGTAGGTATAGATCGCGACGCGATTGTTGAATCATAGAGACGCGATTGATAGGTTGATTGCGACGCGATCTTGGCCCATTGCGACGCGATGTATATATAGATAGCGACGCGATGGGGTGATAATAGAGACGCGATGTAGGTGTAGATCGCGACGCGATCTGGGGTTGTTGCGGCGCGATTTGTGCCTGCACAGGACTGTTTTACTTTTACATGTGTACTGTGAATTTATGTTAGTATACTAGTTTTATTGCTAACTAGTAAAGATGTGTATGATGATAAATTGGATAATCCAAGCTAGGTTGACATGTGAACACTTAGTTGATTGATATGGTAAGTTGATATATTGTGCATTGAGATATTGTGATATGTTATACGATTATAACATAAGTTTATTGTTGATTGACAAATTACTGACTTGTGATATTTGTGGTGATTTCAGATAAACCCGAGACTCAGTGACATTAGACTACTGAGTGGAGACTGAGGTGATTGGTGAGTGGTTCTGTACCTTCAGTGTGGTTTAGCTGTAACAGGTTTGGTTACAGCAAGTGAATGTAGATTTATTATTGATAGACTGTTTAGTCTGATATGCTGATTGTGATTATGTGGCCTTCGGGCATAAGTGATTAATCGGAGGTCAAGATGATTTGGGCTTGGTTACTATTGTTGGACGACAGGGATTTCCTTGTATATGTCGTTAATAGGAAATTAGGTCGTGTGAAAATAGTAACGAGCTATCGGTTAACCGCTGTTAGGACCAGCAGCTCAGTTGGGTTGTGATTAACCGCTGTTGGGGTCTACAGCTCAGTGGGGTTACTAAGTGTTGCTTTACTGCCAGCAACCACCGATCCTCTGATGTAATGTGATATGGTGATTGTGATTAATTGTTGTGATTAAAGTTGTTATTGCTAGATTGGACTGTCGGTTACAGTTCCATCTCACTTAGCAGTTGTGCTAATCCCACCACTTTAAATTACTTCTTGCAGGTTATGACTTGACAGGGTGGTCGGGCAAGAAGGTGTTGACCTGACTGAATGTTTGACGACTTCTGCGTTGACTCTGATATTGGTTTTATTAAATCAATGTGATGTTTGGATTTACATAACACCCAGCGGTTGTATTTGGTATCATATGTTTATAATCCATATGTATATGTTTGAAAACAGGATTATAAGTTGTACTTTTGTATATAAAATGTAAAGTATAAAGTATTGTTTTGGGGACATCGCTTCCGGGTGTAAAATACAGTATTATATTGTTTGAATGAAAGCTGGGGTGTTATAAGATTGACCCCAACCCAACCCCTCTCAAGTCTCAACCATGCTAATGTGGCAAACCAACACCACGGAGTTGAACATGCTCAAGGCTATTGCGATTTGGTGGGTTTGAGTAGACATAAAATGCAAGAACATGGTAGCAAAATTCTAAGAAAAGATAGGAAAAAGCAAAAAAAAAAAAAAAGTGTAGGAGGTCAACTATGGATCGCTACATCAACTATACCAATTACACATTCTCGTTTATTATTTCACACCTAACATTGCCCAATATTAACTCCTCCTCTATTAATACAATAATAATAATAATAATAATTCTTGGTCAAATAATAATTTCTATGTATCGAATTATTATTATTGTTATTATTATATTTTTGTTCTTTTAGGAAGGCAACGCCCCACATATTATATTCAAAACTACGAATATTTACACAATGTTTTTCATGAGGCTTTAATCTACAACCATTAGATTAGGGGACAACTCGAATACCTATAAGCCAAGCGCCATTTAGTATACCGATTATTGAAATTACAATTAGTTAAAATAGTTAATGGAGATACCATATACTAGATGATGACATCGTTTTTTTTTTTTTTTTTTTTTTTTATGCACGTAAAATTCGTACAATTTGGTGCATGAAGGATTTCTTCGTTATTTTTCATTTTCTTACTTTCTTCTTTGTTTAGAAAGCATTCCAACGCTCATTATTATCGTTATTTGATATACTGTCTTTAGAAAGAATTAAAATGTACAAGAGTATTTGGCTATTTGCACCAAACATTTTAAACGATCAAATGTAATTATCGTAATCGTAATAAACTATTTATTGTGACATGACAATAATGAATTAATGTTGAATAATTAAAGGGTTTAAGTCACGGATCACCAACGTACTCTCCTTTTTGTTCCGAGATCACCAATCAACCAGTTTTATTACTATGATCACCAATATACTTGTTAATTTCGTGTTGAGGTCACTAATGTACTTTTACATACGGGTTTGAGATCGCCAACATATTTGTTATTACGGAGTTAAGATCGCCAATAAAATTTACATAGAAATTCATTTTTTTAAAGTACGTTGGTGATTATGGTAATAAAACCAGTATTGATGATCTCGGAACAAAAAGGGAAGTACGTTGGCGATCCACGACTTAAACCCATCATAAAATGAAGTTCTAGAACGTTCCTTAATTAAGTCGTCGGAGCTTCCAAAGCATGAACCCTCCTCGTTAAATCACAAATCATCATAAACCCTAAAACCCTGTTACAGCGTCCCTTCGCCACCTAACCTCTACCTACTTTCTTCTTCATTCCCAACTTTTCCGGTAAATCTTCAATCCTTTACTTCTGTTAATTAATTTAATTTGTACATACACTACATTACAGATAATCAAATTAGCATTTCTGATGCTGTTTAAGTATGTATTCTTGTTTCTATTTTTGTTGTACAGTTAGTTATATTCATTTAGATTAGATTGTTTTTATCATACGAACATATAATTATATATGTTGTTCTAAGATAAAATGTGAGGCAGAGCATGTGATCGGGTGAATTTTTAGTGATTAAGCAATCGCATAAGCTTATGCAGATCAGTGTTTTTACATGTGTATAAATTTAACTAGCTAAAATTTTATTTTATGTATCGTACTTTAAAAATTGTCTATTGATATTCGGTAATTTTGTGAACCGTATAAGTTGTCACGTCATCTACATAGGTGCCACATCATTTCCCCATTTTGGATTTTATAATAGATAGATAGTTAGTTGTTTTTAGATTATTTTGTAGTATTAATGTTTGTACACTGTTTTGTTTGTTATAGACTAGTCGAAGATGTCATCGATTACGCCCATGATGTCCATTGGCACTTACGGTACTCTTGATACTAAGATAAATACTACATCTGCAAGCTCATTGTCTTCATTCGCGTCTATTTCATCCACTCCGTTTACAACCCGAAGTAGAAATGTTGTTCTGCAGAAAAAAGTGAATCCCAAAGTTAAGGCAATGGCCAAAGAATTATACTTCAACAAGGACGGGTCTGCAATCAAGAAACTGCAGGTGAGTATCAACTAACACGAATTAGTTTTACGCTATTATGATGGCTGACATATATTTGTTTCGTGTGTAGGCTGGTGTCAACAAGCTTGCGGATTTGGTTGGGGTTACTCTTGGTCCGAAAGGGCGAAATGTAGTTCTTGAAAGCAAGTATGGGTCCCCAAAAATTGTAAACGATGGTGTAACTGTGGCCAAAGAGGTTGGTTAGTTGTTACGATTAAGCAACAAAGTTATATTGCATATATGTCAGGGTGTAGGTATTATACTATTAGATTTGTAAGAAAGTTGAATGGTTTCCTTGTTTTATATAGGTTGAATTGGAGGATCCTGTTGAGAACATTGGTGCCAAGCTAGTACGACAAGCTGCTTCAAAGACCAATGATTTGGCTGGTGATGGTACGACGACGTCTGTTGTTCTCGCACAAGGCATGATCACTGAGGGTGTTAAGGTATTTGATGGATGCTTTAATTGGTGGATCTTAAATTTTATAAAGTGTATAATCGTTTAGCAGGAGGGGTTATCGCTAACTGATTAACCGATTATCTGTCAGGTGGTGGCAGCAGGTGCAAACCCAATTCAAATAACAAGGGGCATCGAAAGAACTACAAAAGCCCTGGTGGCAGAGCTTAAGCTGATGTCAAAAGAAGTAAGCACAGATATTTCTTCATTATATACGTGATATATCCTTGTTGTGCTTATCCAGTTTTGATCTCACATTGTATGTAAAATTGTAGGTTGAAGATAGTGAGCTAGCAGATGTGGCAGCAGTGAGTGCAGGGAACAACCTTGAAGTTGGAAATATGATTGCTGATGCCATGAAAAGAGTTGGAAGGCAGGGTATTGTGACTCTTGAAGAAGGGAAAAGTGCTGAAAATAACATGTATGTTGTCGAAGGCATGCAATTTGATCGTGGTTACCTTTCTCCATATTTCGTTACAGACAGTGAGAAAATGTGTGTTGAGTATGAAAATTGTAAGGTAATCAATAATATCTTTTCATTCTCAATATTATTTGGGTACACATGATTCTATTTGAGTTTAAGCCATATTACAGCAATGTACTAAAAAAGTATCAATTTGGACAACCTTAAGCATCTTATAGCTTAGAATTGCAACAATGCGGAAAGAATTATTATTTTTTTGAACTTTTATAACATCACTTGACTTTTGATCTTACTTAAAACCCCTGATGATCCCTCATGAACTGTCAACGTTCGTATTGTTTCAGTACACCGGATTCTATTATTAGATTTTTATTCAAAGTTTTGTGGTGCAGTTGCTTCTAGTTGACAAAAAGGTAACTAATGCACGAGATCTAGTTGCCGTCTTGGAAGATGCTATAAAAGGAGGGTACCCGATAGTGATCATAGCAGAGGATGTTGAACAAGAAGCTCTTGCTACCCTTGTAGTGAACAAGCTACGAGGCTCACTAAAGATTGCTGCACTCAAGGCCCCTGGATTTGGTGAACGCAAGAGTCAATATCTCGATGATATTGCTATTCTTACCGGAGGTAAGGCTTTTGCTATCTATTTTTGTTCGTATTCACATGATATATATCTTGCATTATGCTGGTTTCAGGAACTGTGATCAGAGACGAGGTAGGCTTAACGCTTGAGAATGCTGGAAGTGAGGTGTTAGGATTCGCGGCAAAGGTGGTGTTGACTAAAGATACAACCACTATTGTTGGAGATGGAAGCACCCAGGAGTTAATTATTAAACGAGTCGCTCAAATTAAAAACCTTTTTGAGGTGGTTTTTTTTGCATATGTGTTGTTCACAACTTTTTTATAATCGCCTCTTTGCTGTGAACTTTTGGAACGAATATGTTGGTTGATCTTACAGGTAGCAGAACAGGATTATGAAAGAGAAAAGTGTAATGAAAGAATTGCCAAACTATCTGGTGGAGTTGCTGTTATTCAGGTAACATTTTATAGGACAATTTGCCAAGATTGGTGACGTAAAATCCAAATTTGTCAACATAGGTTCCGTTTCTCAAATTTATGTTATTACAGGTTGGTGCACAAACAGAGACGGAACTTAAAGAAAAGAAACTGAGGGTAGAAGATGCCCTTAATGCAACAAAGGTCAGATGCCTAAAACTGTTCTTACGTAGAAACTATGCTTCACGGTTTGCTACCTTGTTTACTTATAGTCGTTAACAAAATTAAGTTCTCAATGTATTACAGGCAGCTGTTCAAGAAGGCATTGTAGTGGGTGGTGGATGCACTCTTTTACGCCTTGCTGCAAAGGTAGACAGTATTAAAGATACACTTGACAATGACGAACAAAAGGTAGCACCTTTATTGCACAAGTATACCATTTTATAAAGTTGATTGTGTCGTTATTCACTTTTTATGAACATTAATAGGTAGGAGCTGATATCGTGAAACGAGCCCTTGGCTACCCTATGAAGTTGATTGCTAAAAATGCTGGTGTCAATGGAAGCGTAGTGATCGAAAAGGTAACCATTGGTTGTATATAATTCAATTAGTGTGGTTATACATACAAATATGTAAAGCTAGCTTGGTTGATGTCTTTGTTCATCTTCTCAGGTTCTGGCTAGTGATAATCCTAAGTATGGTTACAATGCTGCAACTGGAAAATACGAGGATTTAATGGCTGCTGGTATCATTGATCCAACAAAGGTAAGATTTACGAGCTTTCATTCATATATATATATATATATATATTTTTTAAGGGTTAAGTGCGTCGAAATGTATTCAACATAGGTCTGACATTGATAGTGTGTATCGGCTAATCGGGCTTCCAATTCGAGTCATGAACTTTCAGTTTATTGCTATTGTATGTAATATTTTGATGTGGCAATTTGTATGGACCTCCATGTGGTAGATTATATAGATGTCACGCCAGCCGATTTATTTACAAATTGCAATACTCAAAAGTTGGATACACACAAGTTTGAAAGTTCGATACACAATATGAATGTTACACTTTAGTTTGCACTTAATCCTTTTTTTAATGATGTGCATGCTTATGTAATGCTTTTGATGAAATAAATGAACCAGGTGGTAAGATGTTGCTTGGAGCATGCTTCATCGGTAGCAAAGACATTCCTTACATCAGATGCTGTGGTTGTTGACATCAAGGAACCTCAACCTATGCCTGCTGGAAACCCCATGGGTAACTCAGGTACTTCTATTTATTTGTGATGATCAATTTGGCGTTTTCATTCATTCAAGCTTACTGTAAGAGCATTTTATTTATATCATTTTTGTGAGCAGGTTATGGTTTTTGAGTTCTGCTGATGCTCCTGAGATGTAGGCAGATGTTAGTAAAGAGAATAATCGGTTTAGGCAAATTACGTCTCCTTATTCATAAGTTTCTTAATTCGTTCAACTAGAAAAATGCAGCAGCTATCAAAGGAAGAGTGCATCATCTGCAGAGCCATTAGCATCACAGAGTGAGTCTCTAGTCGATCATGAACTAAATTTAACTCGATATTTCTCTTTATAGTTATTGGCGGTATATTATGTTAGGAGGATCTACAAGTTGTCAAAGAAGGCATGTAGCAACTTATGATCAAATGATTGAATTAATTACAATATTTATTAATTATTTGCTCTGTTTGTTGGTTTTAGTTGGTTGAACTTTGATAAAATCCAGTCATATGCTTCCCAAAAGTTTACCCATATGAGCAACCTATTGTTTAGCACCGGTACACTCGATATATTTTCGAATTTGTTTCAGTATGACCTTATGTATATCATAGAAGTGTCATAGAAGCTACTGGTAGAGAAGAAGTGTAGGAAACTAGGAACTTAATCAATAACAAAAATTAAACGATAGATTAGCTATCAACTGCGAATCAAACGGAAAACTAGTACATTTGGTAAAAACCAATAGTAACCCTTAATCGATATTCCAAATAAACCTCCTACCAAAGATTCATTTGGCAACAACTAGCTCGGAGAACCGTCAACGTCACCCACAACCCACGATGGATACATCCATCCATCCACCGTCTCAAGCATCGACTCGCTAGAAAATGACTCAAAACAACCATCATCTAAACTAGGCAATTCAATAATTTCACCAAGTTCATCCACCTTACAATTCAAACCATTTTCATCACACGAAACACTCTCATTCGACACAAAACTTTCATTTGACAAAAACTCGTGCATCGCAGCTGCTTTTGCAGCCGCTTCTTGTACATCCCGTGGAGAACGTGAAACTGGACGAGGTAAACTGTCTTTTAACTGAGGAAAATTAAGGATAGCCGAATTACCTTTAATTGATAAGGCCGCGACATCATGAGCTCGTGCAGCCATTTCTGGTGTCGAAAAACTGCCCAACCAGATACGAGATTTTTGTCGTGGTTGTCTTATTTCGGATACCCATTTGCCCCATCGACGCAGCCTCACTCCACGGTATATCGGATGCTTGTAACTTGTGTCGTCGCGTGATCTTTTGCTCGACTGAGGTTGTTGTAAGACCGAAGGATTCAAGCGTGCTGACTTGGCGGAAGAGGAGGATTGTGATGAGAGATTTGTGGGTTTGTTAGGATCAGCCATTGATGTTTTTTCTTTGGGAAGTTTATGTTAACGTTGTATGCTGTAGGCTACTATTTATATAGGAGCATGATGATGCTGTGTACTTTATATTATATTCCATATATACTCAAAAGGCTGTTTTTTGGTTTTAGTGTTTTATATCTACTTATATATTGGGAAAATCAATAACATCGAATGAATTTGAATTTTCTATAAATATTATAACTTATAATTAATAAAGATGTATAATTAGAAATTAGTGAGTTTAATAAATAAATTTTGTAATATTATTAGAAAATTCTAATGTATTAAATATAGCTTAGCTTGTGCCCTAAGAGCACAAATTAACCAAACCATCTTATTGTTTATGAGAATTTTGAAAATGGTAACATGGATAATTCATACTCCGTATTAATTAAGTAATGAGGACTATAAACCTTTTATTTTATTTTATAATTTTATTATTTTTTAGAGCAAATACCAAATGTCCAATACATCTACAAGGAGTTACTATTATACACATCTACATTATACATATAAATGTATTTTAATAAAACTTGGAGATACAACATTATAATTGATTATGTCAATCACCTTTGGTCGAAAGCTCTTTAATCATAAACCCTATTTTTAATCAGTCTAAAAATGATATACTTGACGTGGATTTATTTCAACATTAGTAACGGAACATTATAATTAATACTTATATATGTATCGATGTATGCTTATTCATAGAAGATGTTCAGAATAATACAAGGGAAAGATTATAAGGGACAATTGCATTTTGAGATGAAGCAGAGCAAACGATTTTATCTGTCGATTTTTGTGATCAACAGTCCATATTTACCACATCTTAATAGCACTGCGATTTACATAAAATGCAATGTACGTGTATAATGAAGTATTGCGAATCCAAACTATAAATCATAAAAATCAACGAGTGAAATCATACGCAGTTCTATGTAGGGATGGCAACAGTCATCCGATCCACTGGATATTTATCCGATCTACCCACTTAATGGTATCCACCCACTTAATGGTGGATATGGACGATCTAAATGAATGAATAATGGATATGGATATGGATGTGAATGATTAGTGGATCGGATATGGATAAAAATTTATCATCCATGGATATATCCATTATCACCCGAAATTCATATACATATACATATACATATACATATACATATAAATATACATATACATGTCTAAATACATATAAACCATAAACTATTAAGGTGTTATTGATTATATAAAGTTATAAATTTTAAATATCTAATGTATATTTGAGGAGTTTTTTTGTATTATTGATTTATATAACAAATATAAATGCATAAATATATCACCCCGAACTAAAATTTTGCTTCCGATCATATAGTGAAGACACAATACAAGATAGATGACAATTAAAACATGTGTGATTAACCGATAAACATAGAGATTACACATTTACTTTTGCCAAAATATGTGTTTACTTGTAATTGTAACAAATTGTGCTTAATTAACGAAAATGATTACACGTTCTTGTGACTATATTTCCTTATGTATCGTTATATAAATTTTTTGTCACAATATTTGTTGGTTTCATTTCATATTAGGAAATTTTTTTATCATTTTTAAAATACCTAACGGGCATTCATTAACCAGCTTAAATCATCGGATATGGATATGTATGGACGAATTGAAATTAAATGGATATGGATATGGATGTGGACGGAAATATATAAATGGATATGAATGTGGATGTTGCATCATCAGATCCATATCCGATCCATATCCGATCCATTGTCATCCCTAGTTCTATACACCTAAAATGCAACTCACCCTCTTATTAAACCTCAAACGAAAAATACGAACTCATGCCTTAAATACAAGTGAATCATAATTAGGCAAGGTTTTTTTTTTCTTTCTTTCTTTTTTTCCTTTTTTTTGTCGGTTTATGCATAAAAAGTAAAAATGCATCGGATCCGAGAATGGGATTCAAGGGAGGGCCGGGGATATTAATGTGGCATGACCCGGTTCATGGAGACATTTAACTAGCTGTTGGACCCTACGAGCGATATTATGATGATTCATATTCATATTCAATTCACAGCAAATTATAATGATTTTTCGAGGGAACAAGTAAATCGAGAAATACATTTCATTAACTATAAACTTCACCAAATGAAAAGTTATTCATTGACGTTAATATACCGTGTGTGTTTGGAACGAAAGTTTATCGAAGCTTAAGTTTATACTTTCTATAAGTTCAGACCTTTTAAGATTGTTTGGTGAATAAAACTTTATAAGTTCAATGAAAAAAAGCTCTGAATAAAAAACCTACTTGAGTTAGGTTTCAAATGAATTAGCTTCAAGCTTATAAAATGAGAATTTACGTAGGTAACTTTTCGTTTTGTCCTTCTATATCAATTTATATCTTAACCTTCAAAAATTGTTACCAAATGGTTATAGAAAAATAAGCTTCAACTTTTAGCTTTAAATATAAGCTTCAACGATCATCTATTTTTGTCAAACATACCCATAAGCTAAATTACTACTTATTTTGTTCTTTAAAAAAATAACTTTATTGTATATCCTTTCACTTATTTAGTACTCGTAAATTACTCGTGCAATGCGGCAGCAATACGAAGAAGATAATAGTACTAACGGTGATAGCTGATAATTTCGTTCAAGTGATAGTTGTTTGATGATCGTTAGTAACGTTGATACTGGTACTGATAGGACTTAACATATATAGTTCTAGTAGCATCATAGTTATGTTCTTCAAATAATACAATTAAATTACACTTTAACCATATATTTATTGACTTGTACACAGTTACCATCCTTCTGTTATTAATAGGGCGCACCTTGCTTAGATACCGTTAAAAACGTTAATTATATACTACTATATATATATATATATATATATATATATATATATATATATATATATATATATATATATATATCCTTTTATTGATTCAATCTTCTTTTCTTGATTCAATAATCTTATTTTCTTTTGTCGGCCACAAAACTTGCTTTTATAAAGTACTTTGTCTTCTTTTCCTTTTCTTGAATAATGGAACTAGCTTTCCATAAAGTCTTTTGTTTTCTTTCTTCAATAATGTAAAACTTAATCAAAAGCTTGCTTTTCATAAAGTCTCTTTGTCTTCTTTCTTCAATAATATAGAACTTGTTTGAATAAGGATTTCAATCTGCAATAATGTTAGCTAACATTTTGTCTTGTTCATAAGGATATAATAATGTCTTTCAGTAATATATAATTGTATGAACACGTATTCTGGTATATAATTACTCTTTCTTTAATATAAACTCACACTTGAATTTGTTTTCTTTAATATAGACTCTCATTGGGACTTTAAAATATAGACACGATTTTATAAAGTTATATCTTCATAAGGATCTTGAGCATCTTGATATAAATCTTCACTTGGAGTTGGGGACCCTTTAATTTCATTTATAATTTTCTGCATTTCTTCTTGAGATGAGCATTCTTGTAAAAGCTTTATAAAGTCTCTGTCTTGAATAACTGGAGTAATAGGAGTAGAGCTGCTTTCTTTGTTAGAAATATACCGTCGATAATAATTGTTGACGGCTTTAATATCTGCCTGACTTTCTTCAATTCTTTTCCACCATTTGACACTAAATTGTCGATATAATAATGGAGGAGAAGTATCTTGAGACTCTTGTTTTTTATATGTGAATAGAACAATCCATGGCAACTTGAATATAATAGAAAATTGAAGAGTATATTCAGAAGGGGAAATATGGTCTTCCATGAAATAATCTTTATATTTATGAAAACCTTCCAGAACTTTTGGTGGGAAGGTGGCTGGGATATTGCCAAAATATCTGAACCATTTTATAAACCATCTTGGATAGATGCTAGAGAATTTCTCAGCAAAATAGAAGAACCAGGTGTGGTTAAAACTTCTTAAAAGAAAGGCATAGAACCAGGCTTCTTGATAGTCATAATAATTATAAATTGGATAACTAGGATAACTAGAAAGAGTTTTGTGATTATAGGGTTTTAGAGACTATTCTTCTGGAGTAATGATCTTTAGAATCTTAACTTTGCTACAGTCAATATAATCCGGGTTTTTCTGGTTTAGAGTATGATCTATAATAACTGAACCACTGTCGACAAGAATTGTTTGATAGTACTCTCTTGTTTTATAATCATCAACATAAAAATGAGAATTTTTTGGATATAAATATTCAATCAAGGTTTGAAAATTCTGACTTAACTTTTGTTCCTCAAATGGCTCAAGGATTTTTATAATTTGTTTGTTGGGGTTTATAGAATATTCTGGAGTGATGGATGGAGTAGAGAAATTTCTTGATGGTATAGTTTGTGCTAGTTTAGAGGGTGAAGGCTGGCTTATAACTGGTTTTGCTGGAATAGATTGTGCAAGAACTGAATATGGTGGTCTTGGTCTGGGAGCTATAGGACTAAATCTGTTGGGATGTATAGGTAATGCAGGGAAATTTCTTTGATTAGAAGAGGATGATGATGTTGACTGGTTGATAGATTGTTTGGTGAGGACGATCTTCCTGTTAGACTCACTCATTTTCCCTGTAAAAATTGTCTTGATAAAAAATCGGGTAAAGAATTGTCTTTTCCTTTTATAAATTCGATTGTAAAATCAAAATTTCCTAAAATAGTTTGCCATCTGGCAAAAACTTGTTTAGAAATTAAATTTTTAACATCTTTTTCTAAAATATATTTGGCAGATAAACAGTCAATTCTTAATAAAAAAGGTTTCATATACAAATCATCTTCAAATTTATTAATATTTAGAACAATACTTAAAATTTTCTTTTTAATAGTAGAATAATTCTTTTGGGTGTCATTCCAGGAACCAGAATAGAATCTTACTAATTTTTCTTCTTCATTATCTAATTTTTGTTTTAGAATTCCCCCAAATCCTAAGTCACTAGCATCAGTTTCTACAATAAGACTAGCATTAGGGTGAGGAATGTTTAAGCACGAAAGAATTTTTACTTTTTCTTTGATTTGTCTTATAATCTTTGTATGTTCTTCAGTCCAAGGTTTAGGATTCTTTTTTAATCTATCATATAAGGGTTTACATATAATTCATAAATCTTTAAAGAAATCATGAATATAATTCAAACATCCTAAG
Organism: Helichrysum umbraculigerum; assembly: GCA_949592205.1. Classification (NCBI taxonomy): domain Eukaryota; kingdom Viridiplantae; phylum Streptophyta; class Magnoliopsida; order Asterales; family Asteraceae; genus Helichrysum; species Helichrysum umbraculigerum. The sequence continues at coordinate 63,881,952 of CATIUR010000007.1, read as the reverse complement.
AATCTTTGTAATTGTGTTTTATCTTTTATTTCGTCAGGAAATTTATTGGTAAATTCAAGACTTCTTTCAATGGGTTTTATAGTTCCTTGAATAATATTATGACCTAGAAATCTTACATCTGTTTGGAATAATAACATTTTTGTGGGTGAAACAGCTAATCCATTTTTATAAATAGTATCATAAAATATATTTAAGTGTTTAAAATGTTGATCAATATTTTTTGAAAATATTAAAACATCATCAATATAAACGATTACAAAATTTCCAATTGGTAAAATAATATCATTCATAATATTTTGAATTCTGATGGAGCATTTTTTAATCCAAAAGGCATAACGTTCCATTCAAAGTGTCTAAAAGGGACATTAAATCCTATTTTATACTTATCTTCTTCTTTTATTTGGATTTGTCAAAATCCAGATTTCATTTCAAATTTCGAAAATATTTTTGAGTCATATAATTTTTTTAATAAATTTCTTTTATTAGGTATAGGATATCTAATCCATTCTAATACTTTATTTAAGGGTTTATAATTTATAACTAATCTTGGAATACCTCTTTCGATTTCTGCATTATTAATTACATAAAAGGCTGAACATGACCATGGTGACTTAGAGGGTCTAATAAGTCTTTTTTCTAATAATTCTTTAATTTCTTTTTTACAATTTAGTTCTAATTCGATGGACATGTGTATAGATTTTGCTTTAGTAGGTATATTCTTTTCATTGAATTCTTTAATATAAGGTAATCCTACTGTGTGTTGTTTTCTTTTCCAAAAAGCACTGGGTATGGTTGAACACACATTATTTTTAAATTTTTCTTCAATAAATTTTACTTTATTCTGTATATTTTTGTCTTGTAATTGATTATATATCCTTTTATCATTTATTTCATTAATTAAAAATTCAGCTTGTTTTCTTTTATTTTTAATTAAATGTAATTCATGAGTAACAATGGGTGTAGTAAACTCGAAAATTATTTCTTTATTTAATACTTTAGTGATAATACCTCTTTCATCAACACTTATAGGATATAATTGTATTATAAAGGGTAATCCTAATATAATTTGAGAGGTTAAATTTTTTACTAATATAAGATGAGTTTTAAAACAATAATTTTATTTACATATATAGACATCGGATAATTTATAGCCTATACTAAGTCTAGATCCACTGGCTGTGGATAATCTTTGAGTAGATTTTTCAAAATATTTGGTTTGAATTAAATCTTCCTGTATACAATTTAAATCTGCTCCAGAGTCAACTACAGCAATTAAGGTTATTTTGAATTCTCCGTTTATCATTATGTTTACTTTTGTATGCCATCTTTGATATTTAGTGTATTGAATTGCATTAATTATAGGTTCAATTAAGGGTTTATCTTCTGAGGTTATATTCCGTTCAATTTTATTTTCCTCTATAGTTTTAACCTTTTATTTTAAAATTCTTATCTCTGTTTTAACCGTATTGAGTTCTTCTTGTAAATCTTGTATTGTTATAGGTTTGGTTTTATTAAATCTTTTGCATATTTCATTAAAATTAAATATGGTATAATCTTCTTCTATATTACTTTGGTCTTTTAATTTTCCTTCTAATTGTTTTATACATAAATTTTTCATTTCTTTTTAATCAACTTTACTTATCATATCAATTAATAAATGTAATTCATCATTATTAGTAATAATATTAATTTCTTTATAGTTACAATTGCATGTTCCTATACATTCACAATCTTCAGAGTTGCTACTATTTTTAGATGATTCTTCTTCAATTTTATTTAAATCATTTTCACTATAATCAGATATATTTGATTCATTATCTTTGATTAATTCACTAATTTTTTGTCTAAGATCTTCTATATCAATTTCATTAATTTTAGTTTTAGAATAACAATCTTTTGACATATGTCCGGGTCTACCACATTTATAACAAATAATAATATCTTGATTGTTTTTATTTTCTCTTCTATATTTGTTATTATATTTTTTGTACGATACTTTCTTTTTTCTTTTATAATCTTTATTTTGATAATATTCTTGATTATTTTTTATCGGTTTTTTATTATATCTTTTATATTTTATTTTCTTAGAACTAGAAGGGGGCAATATTAAAGGTTCATAACCATATTGTTCACAAAAATTTCCTAGTTCATGTCTTCCACCGATTCCTTCCTTTTTAATTTTTGCTTTTAGTTTTAGATCAGAACATATAGCTAATCCTTCTTTATTAACATAGTTTATGATTTCTCCATAAGTTAATTCCTTATAAGGAATTTCATTATTATAATCATTACTTAATTTATTTCTAATTCTTTCAGCAAATAATTTTGGTAATCCGGCAATAAATCTTTCTTTCCAATAGGATTCTCTACAATCTGGTCTAGTCATAACTTTTGCTAAGAAAACATCTTTATACCATCTAAAATCTTGTAATTTTCTACATGTTAAGTTTAATAATATAGTTGAATTTCTTTCTTGATATTCTGCTGGGTTTCCTACATAATTTTTTATAATAGCATAAACTAGAGTATTTAAAGAATCATCAATCTGGGTTTGAACAGCTGATCCATTTTCCGTTTTTATAATTAATTTTTTTGAATTTATTATATGATTTTTTTCATCTTGAGTTACATAACTATCCCACCATCCTTTTAATACTCCTGTAAATCCTGATATTATCATCTGGGTTATTTTGTTGTCTGAATTTTTATGAGCTTTATATGAAGTTGCTGCCATAGTCATTTCTTGTAATAAGTTTAAAATTTGATATTCTGTTTGACCATCTATATTCCATTCATATATTGAATTACCATCGTATCTAGATTGTACAATTTTATCTCTTTCTTCATATTGTAAATCTGGTGGTGTTGGTCTATAATAATAATTTCTTGTTTCTGGTCGGGGTGTATAAGTCTTATTGGATGTATAAGGATTGTATTTTATTTTTTCAATATTATGAAATTGTTCTTCTATTTCAGATATATCAGAGGTTTCGTCTTCATTTATAGCATTTATATTATGATTTGATATAGTAAATCTGTGTAGTTTTTCTTCAATTTCTCTTAATAGTTTACTTTGTCCTCCTAGATTTATAGGTGTTTCTATATTGTAGGGTATAAATATAGGGTTTTCTTCTACTTGTATATTAGTTGAAGTACTTGAAGTACTTGCTTCTTCATTTTTATATTCTATTCTATCTAATTGTTGTCATATAGTGTTTAACATTTCATTAGTATGATTATTTTGATATACAATATTTTTTAATATTTTATCAGTATCTGGTTTATCAGCTTTTGAAAAGGGTATTCCTATATATTCTTTTTCTTCCTTTTTTATAATTATATCTTTACAAGGTGGCTTAATACTTATAATTTCTTCATTATTTGCTAAATCAGTATATGATCTATTTATATTAGTTGTTGTTTCAATCTTGGCTTTATAAGGAAATTCTATATTTTCTTCTATACAATATAATTCAAACCATGTAAAAAACGGTATATTTTCTTTGCTGTCTTGCATATAAAGAATCCATTTTAATTCATGAAACATTTTTTTATCTTTAAAATTAAGTTCATACCAAGTAAGTTTTTCTTTATTATAGTTATTAAGTCTTTCGTTCATTAAATAATTATAATCTTTTATATTCATTGTTTTAACAAATTGTTAATTTAGATCTTGTCGTTTTTATTTTATTTGCATTTATTTTTAATAGTATATTTATTGTATCTATATGTTTTGATGTAATATTTTTTATTTGTTTTATTTGATCTTTACTTAACCATTTATAATTTCTATCTCTTTTTATTCTAAATTCTTCTGACTGTTGAATTAATTGTTTTCGTTCTTCATATAAGAACATTAAATAAACTGATATAAAACTATTATGATCGTTATTCATTTGTATTTTACTCATAATTGTTCTTCTCTATAATAATCTACTTCAGATTTAGAAGGGTTATAAGTGTTACTAAAATCTTCACTTATATTATCATCTTCATATAGTGGTTTAGGTATAGATCTATTAAAATCAACTCCTTTAACTCTCATAGAGTGTGATCTTCTTAATAAGGGTTCACTAGATTTTGAACTAGAGGTTTCAGGAATATATGTAGAATATCTAGGTGGTTCTTTTCCAAAATCTATTTCTATACTTCCGTCAGTATGTTCTGTAATATCTGATATTTTGCTAATAGTTTCTAAAGGTTTGGGTGAACTTATATCTTCTAATTTCCAGCTTTGGTTTTGAGTAATTTCATTCAATTTTAATCTTTTAGGTATATTAACTCTAGAATTTCTAGTATTAGCTTCAAATATTATAGTTTCATCTTTTGGTGACATTAATTTTGATCTTGGTTATACAGTAGTGGTCATTGTTTTATATAAAACTCTATATATAACTAATATAGGGTCAGTTCCTTGTTTAATATCTAAATTTTTTGTTTTAATCGTTAAAGTTAAAGTATCTAATATATTTTTATCGAATAAAGATATAGTGAAATTAGGATAACAATTAAAATATATAGGGCCATTACATATATTGGATTCTGCCATAGCTAATAAAGAATTTCTAAAATTTAGATGTCTAGCATCTCTTAATATAACTAAAGTAGGTACATCTAATCCTATTCTAGTCAATGGTTTAATAGCTATCTGTATTAATCCTATATGTAGAAATTTATAACTTTTCATATGATCTTTAATAGTATTCTTGGAAAAAAGTTGTATACATTGATTATTTTGTAGAAGAGGTAAAGTTTTTTCGGTTTGCTTTATAGAATATCCCTGGAAATAATCAAAAGAACCAATCTTATAAATATTACTAATCTTTTGTTTAGGTATACTCCAATCTTTCAAATTGTTTTCAATGTTTGAAATAGAAACTTCCATAGAATTTGTATGATCATGTTCTTCTTCGATTTCAGAAGTAGAACTACCTTTTTGATTTGATAGTAATCTTGCGACTCTATTCATATTTAATTATTAACTATTTGATTTAAACTTTGTTTTCAGAAAATCTTAACTTATAATGTTGATTGAACATACCTTCTCCGGGAACACCCCCATATCGCCGTGGTACGGTCGTCTTACTGTCCGTCTGCGACTAATTCCAAACGGCTGATCGACAGGCTTACCAACGCAGATGTATATTTTCTCAACATATATAAATTAATTTTTTCTTTCAACAATGATGAAATCAAACAATTCATAATTTTCATAAGAATATAATCCATAACTACTACCACCTCAAAAAAATGAGCTCATGGCTCTGATACCAAATGATTTCAGGACCATTTAATAATATGAATATGGAAGTTGTTGAAATAATAAGAACATAAAAGATTATAAAAAGATACCTTTATTTATAGAATTTGAATTAATACAGGGACACTTCGTTTCTATACAAGGGTTGCTTTCTTCTATATATGATGAGCTTGGCTGAACTATAGGAGATATACATATATTAAAATCTAGAGTTTTTGAACATTGTGATGTGGATAATTTTACAGAGGGTTTTGGTTTCATAGAAAATTTTTCGATGATCTTCACTTCTTCAAATCTTCCTTCTTTATAGATAAATTTGCCGGTTATCAATCTTGCTTTAACTGGCATCTTTCGGTAAACTTTTATTGATTCAATCTTCTTTTCTTTTGTCGGCCACAAAACTTGCTTTTATAAAATACTTTGTCTTCTTTTCCTTTTCTTGGATAATGGAACTAGCTTTCCATAAAGTCTTTTGTTTTCTTTCTTCAATAATGTAAAACTTAGTCAAAAGCTTGCTTTTCATAAAGTCTCTTTGTCTTCTTTCTTCAATAATATAGAACTTGTCGGAATAAGGATTTCAATCTGCAATAATGTTAGCTAACCTTTTGTCTTGTTCATAAGGATATAATAATGTCTTTTAGTAATATATAATTGTATGAACACGTATTCTGGTATATAATTACTCTTTCTTTAATATAAACTCACACTTGAATTTGTTTTCTTTAATATAGACTCTCATTTGGACTTTAAAATATAGACACGATTTTATAAAGTTATATCTTCATAAGGATCTTGAGCATCTTGATATAAATCTTCACTTGGAGTTGGGGACCCTTTAATTTCATTTATAATTTTCTGCATTTCTTCTTGAGATGAGCATTCTTGTAAACGCTTTATAAAGTCTCTGTCTTGAATAACTGGAGTAATAGGAGTAGAGTTGCTTTCTTTGTTAGAAATATACTGTCGATAATAATTGTTGACGGCTTTAATATCTGCCTGACTTTCTTCAATTCTTTTCCACCATTTGACACTAAATTGTCGATATAATAATGGAGGAGAAGTATCTTGAGACTCTTGTTTTTTATATGTGAATAGAACAATCCATGGCAACTTGAATATAATAGAAAATTGAAGAGTATATTCAGAAGGGGAAATATGGTCTTCCATGAAATAATCTTTATATTTATGAAAACCTTCCAGAACTTTTGGTGGGAAGGTGGCTGGGATATTGCCAAAATATCTGAACCATTTTATAAACCATCTTGGATAGATGCTAGAGAATTTCTCAGCAAAATAGAAGAACCAGGTGTGGTTAAAACTTCTTAAAAGAAAGGCATAGAACCAGGCTTCTTGATAGTCATAATAATTATAAATTGGATAACTAGGATAACTAGAAAGAGTTTTGTGATTATAGGGTTTTAGAGACCATTCTTCTGGAGTAATGATCTTTAGAATCTTAACTTTGCTACAGTCAATATAATCCGGGTTTTTCTGGTTTAGAGTATGATCTATAATAACTGAACCACTGTCGACAAGAATTGTTTGATAGTACTCTCTTGTTTTATAATCAACATAAAAATGAGAATTTTTTGGATATAAATATTCAATCAAGGTTTGAAAATTCTGACTTAACTTTTGTTCCTCAAATGGCTCAAGGATTTTTATAATTTGTTTGTTGGGGTTTATAGAATATTCTGGAGTGATGGATGGAGTAGAGAAATTTCTTGATGGTATAGTTTGTGCTAGTTTAGAGGGTGAAGGCTGGCTTATAACTGGTTTTGTTGGAATAGATTGTGCAAGAACTGAATTTGGTGGTCTTGGTCTGGGAGTTATAGGACCAAATCTGTTGGGATGTATAGGTAATGCTGGGAAATTTCTTTGATTAGAAGAGGATGATGATGTTGACTGGTTGATAGATTGTTTGGTGAGAACGATCTTCCTATTAGACTCACTCATTTTCCCTGTAAAAATTCTTTTGATAAAAAATCGGGTAAAAAATTGTCTTTTCCTTTTATAAATTCGATTGTAAAATCAAAATTTCCTAAAATAGCTTGCCATCTGGCAAAAAATTGTTTAGAAATTAAATTTTTAACATCTTTTTCTAAAATATATTTGGCATATAAACAATCAATTCTTAATAAAAAAGGTTTCATATACAAATCATCTTCAAATTTTTTAATATTTAGAACAATACTTAAAATTTCCTTTTTAATAGTAGAATAATTCTTTTAGATGTCATTCCAGGAACCAGAATAGAATCTTACTAATTTTTCGTCTTCATTATCTAATTTTTGTTTTAGAATTCCCCCAAATCCTAAGTCACTAGCATCAGTTTCTACGATAAGACTAGCATTAGGGTGAGGAATGTTTAAGCATGGAAGAATTTTTACTTTTTCTTTGATTTGTCTTATAATCTTTGTATGTTCTTCAGTCCAAGGTTTAGGATTCTTTTTTAACCTATCATATAAGGGCTTACATATAATTCCTAAGTCTTTGAAGAAATCATGAATATAATTTAAACATCCTAAGAATCTTTGTAATTGTGTTTTATCTTTAATTTCATCCGGGAATTTATTGGTAAATTCAAGACTTCTTTCAATGGGTTTTATAGTTCCTTGAATAATATTATGACCTAAAAATCTTACATCTGTTTGAAATAATAACATTTTTGTGGGTGAAACAGGTAATCCATTTTTATAAATAGTATCATAAAATATATTTAAGTGTTTAAAATGTTGATCAATATTTTTTGAAAATATTAAAACATCATCAATATAAACGAGTACAAAGTTTCCAATTGGTAGAATGATATCATTCATATTATTTTGAAATTCGGATGGAGCGTTTTTTAATCCAAAGGGCATGACGTTCCATTCAAAGTGCCCAAAAGGGACATTAAATTCTGTTTTATACTTATCTTCCTCTTTTATTTGGATTTGCCAAAATCCAGATTTCATGTCAAATTTTGAAAATATTTTTGAGTCATATAATTTTTTTAATAAATCTCTCTTATTAGGTATAGGATATCTAATCCATTCTAATACTTTATTTAAGGGTTTATAATTTATAACTAATCTTGGGATACCTCTTTCAATTTTGGCATTATTAATTACATAAAAGGCTGAACATGACCATGGTGACTTAGAGGGTCTAATAAGTCTTTTTTCTAATAGTTATTTGATTTCTTTTTTACAATTTAGTTCTAATTCGATAGACATGTGTATAGATTTTGCTTTAGTAGGTATATTCTTTTCATTGAATTCTTTAATATAAGGTAATCCTACAGTGTGTTGCTTTCTTTTCCAGAAAGCACTGGGTATAGTTGAACACACATTATTTTTAAATTTTTCTTCAATAAATTTTACTTTATTCTGTATATTTTTGTCTAGCAATTGATTATATATTCTTTTATCATTTATTTCATTAATTAAAAATTCAGCTTGTTTTCTTTTATTTTTGATTAAATGTAATTCATGGGTAACAATAGGTGTAGTAAATTCAAAAATTATTTCTTTATTTAATACTTTCGTGATAATACCTCTTTAATCTACACTTATAGGATATAATTGTATTATAAAGGGTAATCCTAATATAATTTGAGAGGTTAAATTTTTTACTAATATAAGATGAGTTTTAAAACAATAATTTTCTTTACATATATAGACATCGGATAATTTATAGCCTATACTAAGTCTAGATCCACTGGCTGTGGATAATCTCTGAGTAGATTTTTCAAAATATTTAGTTGGAATTAAACCTTCCTGTATACAATTTAAATCTGCTCCAGAGTCAACTAAAACAATTAAGGTTATTTTAAATTCTCCGTTTATCATTATATTTACTTTTGTATGCCATCTTTGATATTTAGTATATTGGATTGCATTAATTATAGGTTCAATTAAGGGTTTATCTTCTGAGGTTATATTTTGTTCATTTTTATTTTCTTCTATAGTCTTAACCTTTTCTTTTAAAATTCTTATCTCTGTTTTAACCATATTAAGTTCTTCTTGTAAATCTTGTATTGTTATAGGTTTGTTTTTATTAAATCTTTTGCATATTTCATTAAAATTATATATGGTATAATCTTCTTCTATATTACTTTGGTCTTTTAATTTTCCTTCTAATTGTTTTATACATAAATCTTTCATTTCTTTATTATCAACTTTACTTATCATATCAATTAATAAATGTAATTCATCATTATTAGTAATAACGTTAATTTCTTTATAGTTACAATTGCATGTTCCTATACATTCACAGTCTTCAGGGTTGCTACTAATTTTAGATGATTCTTCTTCAATTTTATTTAAATCATTTTCACTATAATCAGATATATTTGATTCATTATCTTTGATTAATTCACTAATTTTTTGTCTAAGATCTTCTATATCAATTTCATTAATTTTAGTTTTAGAATAACAATCTTTTGACATATGTCCGGGTCTACCACATTTATAACAAATAATAATATCTTGATTGTTCTGTTTTTTATTTTCTCTTCTATATTTGTTATTATATTTTTTGTATGATACTTTCTTTTTTCTTTTATAATCTTTATTTTGATAATATTCTTGATTATTTTTTATAGGTTTTTTATTATATCTTTTATATTTTATTTTCTTAGAACTAGAAGGGGGCAATATTAAAGGTACATAACCATATTGTTCACAAAAATTTCCTAGTTAATATCTTCCACCTATTCCTTCCTTTTTAATTTTTGCTTTTAGTTTTATATCAGAACATATAGCTAATCCTTCTTTATTAACATAGTTTATGATTTCTCCATAAGTTAATTCTTTATAAGGAATTTCATTATTATAATCATTACTTAATTTATTTCTAATTCTTTCAGCAAATAATTTTGGTAATCCGGCAATAAATCTTTCTTTCCAATAGGATTCTCTACAATCTGGTCTAGTCATAACTTTTGCTAAGAAAACATCTTTATACCATCTAAAATCTTGTAATTTTCTACATGTTAAGTTTAATAATATAGTTGAATTTCTTTCTTGATATTCTGCTGGGTTTCCTACATAATTTTTTATAATAGCATAAACTAGAGTATTTAAAGAATCGTCAATCTGGGTTTGAACAGCTGATCCATTTTCTGTTTTTATAATTAATTTTTTTGAATTTATTATATGATTTTTTTCATCTTGAGTTACATAACTATCCCACCATCCTTTTAATACTCCTGTAAATCCTGATATTATCATCTGGGTTATTTTGTTGTCTGAATTTCTATGAGCTTTATATGAAGTTGCTGCCATAGTCATTTCTTGTAATAAGTTTAAAATTTGATATTCTGTTTGACCATCTATATTTCATTCATATATTGAATTACCATCGTATCTAGATTGTACAATTTTATCTCTTTCTTCATATTGTAAATCTGGTGGTGTTGGTCTATAATAATAATTTCTTGCTTCTGGTCGGGGTGTATAAGTCTTATTGGATGTATAAGGATTGTATTTTATTTTTTCTATATTATGAAATTGTTCTTCTATTTCAGATATATCAGAGGTTTCGTCTTCATTTATAGCATTTATATTATGATTTGATATAGTAAATCTTTGTAGTTTTTCTTCAATTTCTCTTAATAGTTTACTTTGTCCTCCTAGATTTATAGGTGTTTCTATATTGTAGGGTATAAATATAGGGTTTTCTTCTACTTGTATATTAGTTGAAGTACTTGAAGTACTTGCTTCTTCATTTTTATATTCTATTCTATCTAATTGTTGTCCTATAGTGTTTAACATTTCATTAGTATGATTATTTTGATATACAATATTTTTTAATATTTTATCAGTATCTGGTTTATCAGCTTTTGAAAAGGGTATTCCTATATATTCTTTTTCTTCCTTTTTTATAATTATATCTTTACAAGGTGGCTTAATACTTATAATTTCTTCATTATTTGCTAAATCAGTATATGATCTATTTATATTAGTTGTTGTTTCAATCTTGGCTTTATAAGGAAATTCTATATTTTCTTCTATACTATATAATTCAAACCATGTAAAAAACGGTATATTTTCTTTGCTGTCTTGCATATAAAGAATCCATTTTAATTCATGAAACATTTTTTTATCTTTAAAATTAAGTTCATACCAAGTAAGTTTTTCTTTATTATAGTTATTAAGTCTTTCGTTCATTAAATAATTATAATCTTTTATATTCATTGTTTTAATAAATTGTTAATTTAGATCTTGTCGTTTTTATTTTATTTGCATTTATTTTTAATAGTATATTTATTGTATCTATATGTTTTGATGTAATATTTTTTATTTGTTTTATTTGATCTTTACTTAACCATTTATAATTTCTATCTCTTTTTATTCTAAATTCTTCTGACTGTTGAATTAATTGTTTTCGTTCTTCATATAAGAACATTAAATAAACTGATATAAAACTATTATGATCGTTATTCATTTGTATTTTACTCATAATTGTTCTTCTCTATAATAATCTACTTCAGATTTAGAAGGGTTATAAGTGTTACTAAAATCTTCACTTATATTATCATCTTCATATAGTGGTTTAGGTATAGATCTATTAAAATCAACTCCTTTAACTCTCATAGACTGTGATCTTCTTAATAAGGGTTCACTAGATTTTGAACTAGAGGTTTCAGGAATATATGTAGAATATCTAGGTGGTTCTTTTCCAAAATCTATTTCTATACTTCCGTCAGTATGTTCTGTAATATCTGATATTTTGCTAATAGTTTCTAAAGGTTTGGGTGAACTTATATCTTCTAATTTCCAGCTTTGGTTTTGAGTAATTTCATTCAATTTTAATCTTTTAGGTATATTAACTCTAGAATTTCTAGTATTAGCTTCAAATATTATAGTTTCATCTTTTGGTGACATTAATTTTGATCTTGGTTATACAGTAGTGGTCATTGTTTTATATAAAACTCTATATATAACTAATATAGGGTCAGTTCCTTGTTTAATATCTAAATTTTTTGTTTTAATCGTTAAAGTTAAAGTATCTAATATATTTTTATCGAATAAAGATATAGTGAAATTAGGATAACAATTAAAATATATAGGACCATTACATATATTGGATTCTGCCATAGCTAATAAGGAATTTTTAAAATTTAAATGTCTAGCATCTCTTAATATAACTAAAGTAGGTACATCTAACCCTATTCTAGTCAAGGGTTTAATAGCTATCTGTATTAATCCTATATGTAGAAATTTATAATTGTTCATATGATCTTTAATAGTATTCTTGGAAAAAAGTTGTATACATTGATTATTTTGTAGAAGAGGTAAAGTCTTTTCTGTTTGTTTTATAGAATATCCCTGGAAATAATCAAAAGAATCAATCTTATAAATATTACTAATCTTTTGTTTAGGTATACTTCAATCTTTCAAATTGTTTTCAATGTTTGAAATAGAAACTTCCATAGAATTTGTATGATCATGTTCTTCTTCGATTTCAGAAGTAGAACTACCTTTTTGATTTGATAGTAATCTTTTGATTCTATTCATATTTAATTATTAACTATTTGATTTAAACTTTGTTTTCTGAAAATCTTAATTTATAATGTTGATTGAACATACCTTCTCCGGGAACACCCCCATATCGCCGTGGTACGGTCGTCTTACTGTCCGTCTGCGACTAATTCCAACCGGCTGATCGACAGGGCTTACCAACTCAGATGTATATTTTCTCAACACATATAAATTAATTTTTTCTTTCAACAATGATGAAATCAAACAATTCATAATTTTCATAAGAATATAATCCATAACTACTACCACCTCAAAAAAATGAGCTCATGGCTCTGATACCAAATGCTTACAGGACCATTTAATAATATGAATATGGAAGTTGTTGAAATAATAAGAATATATATATATATATATATATATATATATATATATATATATATATATATAGGGAATAACTTAGCTACACCTTGGTGTAGCCAACTTAGCTACACCAAAACGCCCATTTCAAGCATAAAACTATAATTGTTGATGTCGTTTTGTATCCTAAACTTATTAATATCTCTAATCTATCCTAAACAACATCTATAATTGATCTATTTTTCGTTTTCATGTGCTTCCTTAAATTTGGCTAAAAATTGGTGTTTTCTATGTCCGTTTTGACCAAATTTCAGGAAGCACATGAAAACAAAAAATAGATCAATTATAGATGTTGTTTAGGATAGATTAGAGGTATTAACAAGTTTAGGATACAAATCGACATAAAAAATTATAGTTTTATGCTTGAAATGGGCGTTCTGGTGTAGCTAAGTTGGCTACACCAAGGTGTAGCTAACTTATTCCCATATATATATATATATATATATATATATATATATATATATATATATATATATATATATATATATATATATATATATATATATATATATATATTATTGAACAAGATTTTATAATCAACTCATTTTTTAACAATGTTTTTAAGGTAATAAAAATATAGTATATGTGTACATATATATTTTTTGTAAAACAATCCTAAAACCAACATACTCCTCATTAAATATGAATATCGCACATATATACGTACATGCCTCTCACAATTTTGAACTCACAACCGATTAATTGATAGGCTACTCACGTACCGATGACCTGCCCACATAAAACAATATGTACCGGTGAAGAAACACATATCTTCTAAATATCAAAGAATCTAAATGAACATGAAATTTTAGCTAAAAAAAACCTTAAAATAAGAAGTAACATTATAATATGTTTATAGTTACAATGACAAATCAAATCATTACTCCAAACAAATTCACGTGTATGTTGTTTTGTACAAGTAGTAAATGGGTCCCTAATGTGCACCTATAACCTGATATGCCACTCCCTTGTTTGTGTTGGTGTTTGGCATTATTCGACATTACACATGTCCTTGATAGTTGAAACCAACTCATTTTTGATCGTCCGTTTTCATGTTTTTATGCAACATATTTTCGTCTTTGAATCGTCAAACATCGAGTTTTTAATGCAATAATTTATAGATACGACATTATCATTATTTATTGAATCGACTTTTTAATGCAATCGAATAAACATTGTCACCCCTTTTTGTACTGTTGCATGTGATTTTCAACTGAGAAGTATACTAGCTTCTTTTATGATACGATTTCAAAATGTGAGTCCTTTTAGGGCATTTTGTCATGTTCCTTCGTTGTCAAATTTCTAACAAATTGATTACCTTTTTTGCGTTATTTTTCCAATTTTCCTTAACAATAATATTGTTATTTTAAACATTATAGGTGTGTTTGGCACACCATTTTTAGGGGATTCTAATAGATTAAGTTTCTAGTTTATAAGAATCTCAATCTTCAATCCATGTTTGGCAACAAAAATATAGAAGGGATTATTGAAAAAAGAATCTCCGAGAATCCCTTTTTAGAGAAATTTTTTTGAGTAGCTGGAAAAATAATCCCCCGCTCCATCTCCAGCTACAATCTCCAGCTCCAGCTCCAGCTACAATCTCCAGCTCCAGCTAATTATTACCAAACACACCCTATGTTATCAATACATTATTACGTCTATGTTACGGAATTGGTGAAACAGGTGTGGTTTCAATCCGGATATTCTCTATAATCGTGTATGGCACGATTATTAATAATAAGTTAACAAGGCTTTTATTATGTTATCAATAATAAATTAACAACATGACACGATTTTCAGAAAATGTTAGAGCACACGGAGTGGTGACGGCCTAAACACAGTGTTCTGAGTGAGAATTTTGTGGTGAGGATTTTGTGGAGTGGTAACAGTGTTCTGAACAGTATTCTCAAAACTTATTTTTGTTTTTATATCTATTTTTTGTGAGGGGAAAATCCAAAATTAATGAGAACACCGTGTGTTACAGTGTCTCATTTTGGACACTGATTGAAGAACGCCGACGAGAACATTGTCGAGAACATTGATGCGGAGTGGGAGAACACTGTGTTACAGTGTTCTCAAGCATGAACACCGAAAAAATATACCCCACTCCGTATGCTCTTATAGGTAACTGTTAGTGGTGAAGTGACGAGGCGATGATATTTTATAATTTAGTTGGTACGAATAGTATTAGGACAGTGTTGTTTCATATCATAAATTTGTGTGAATACAGATTTGATCCATTTCACATCATCCAATTCGACTTTATGGGCTAGAGAATCTGGGTACAGTATGAACTTTAGCCCAATTAGGATGATAGCCCAGTCATCATGTAGCCATCAGGTTCAGGATAACAAACAAATGTTATAGAAAGATTCCATATTCAAACCTGTCTTCTAGGCTCTAGCAACGTTTTTTACATACAGTAACAAATAGTAGCAGTAGTTTGTTTTTTACTACTTTTTTATACCAAATTTGAGACATTCTTTTGAACGGTGTTAATGAGTTATGACATTTTGTTTGTTACTCCCTTCGTCTCAAATTTAAGTGTCCCATTTACTATTTTGAGTTGTTCTAAAATGAGTAAATTATTTAAATCGTCCCCGTGGTTTCCCAAATGTTCCATAGGCCGTCCCTTAGTTTCATAAATTATTTGAATAGTCCTTTTTTTGAAAGTTTGTTCACCAATGGTCCAAAAAGTTGACTGCCGTTAAGTTCAATGTTAAATCACAAAAATGACCAAAATGCCCTTCATGTTCTTCTCTTTTATAATGTTCTTCCTCAATTTCAAACCTTTAACATTACCCAAATTTTAAACCTTTAATATTTTCTTTGATATCTTTACGTTTTGAGATAAGTTAGTGAATTAATGATATTTTGATGATCAATTCAAATTGATATAATATTTATTTTTATTAATTTTGAAATTTTATAATTTATGCTTATAAATGATTTGCTATTTTTTTCAAAGCTATTTTTCAAAAGATTTATGCTTACAAATGATTATTTATGAGGCGTCAACCCGAAACCCGCCAACTCAATATTTTTTTGGGTTAGGTCTGGGTCAGCAAATGCATTTTTGGGTTGAACCCGACAACCTGAAATTCAGTTAATATCATTACAATTTTATTTTAATTTAAATATGACATATAATTTTATAAGCATAAATAATCATTTATAAGCATAAATCTTTTGAAAAAATTGCTAATCATTTATAAGCATAAATAATTATAAAATTTTAAAATTAATAAAAATAAATGTTATATCAATTTGAATTGATCATCAAAACATCATTAATTCAATAACTTATATCAAAACGTAAAGATATCAAAGAAAATATTAAAGGTTTGAAATTTGGGTAATGTTAAAGGTTTGAAATTGGGGAAGAACATTATAAAAGAGAAGAACATGAAGGGCACTTTGGTCATTTTTATGATTTAACATTAGAACTTAACGGAAACTTAACGGCAGTTAACTTTTTGGACCATTGGTGAACAAACTTTCAAAAAAAGGACTATTCAAATAATTTATGAAACTAAGGGACGACCTATGGAACATTTGGGAAACCACAGGGACGATTTAAATAATTTACTCTTCTAAAATAAATGTTCAAATTATATCACAGCTAATCAGAAAAGATTTTAGTGGGTAAAGATGAAATATTATCCATAAATAGTTACTTTTCTAAAGCTGTGTGTATTTTGACATAAGACATTTATTATGAGACGGATCAAGTGAGAGAAAATTATGAAAATAGTCGGATTTGATCATTGATAGCCGGTCTAAAAGAATAACACTAGTACCTTGAATAAAGGGTTAGTTAAAACAAATTTCTATTTTCATAAAAGGGTAAATTTAAAGGGAAAATTGTTTGTACAATTAACTTATTTATTGTTAGGTTAGAAAAGAGGACTAAGTGTATGTTTGGCGTAACTAGCTGTTAGTTGTAGCTGTTGTTGTAAGCTATAGCTGTAGCTGTTAGCTGTAGCTTTTCATAACAGTTGAAAGCTGTAACTTTTATTTATATAGATGTGTTTGGTAGATTAGCTGTAGTTGTAACTGAATTATATAAAATGACTTAAAAAGGACATAATTGAAACATGGATAAAATTGTTATGGGAGATGCTTATAAATATATGTGAGTGATAATTACAACATATACATATTAAGATACTTCTAGTAATTTAATTTTTATATTCCTTTCATATCATAAATACATATCTATTCGTCTGTTATTTATTTTGAGTAGTTAAGAAAGATATTGTAAATTTTAGTATAAAGGGGTGCATACGTATTATTGAAGTATTACAAGTAACATATGTGAAAGTAGTACTCCGAATTTAAATTATATTATTACAATGAAAAAGAGTACCGGTCCATATCCTATTAATGGTCAGTTGGTCACCGCTTACGAGTGTGACATATATCCAGGGGCACAATGGTAATTTGAAGAACAAAAAGCTAATGTATAATCTAAACGCTTCCTCAACCAGCGTTTAAATTTGGAGCTGTTAGGAACTTTTCAACATGAAATAAAAGCTACAGCCTGAGACTTCCAAACGCAGCTTTTTTACTGTAAGAACTTTTCAATTTCAAAATGAAAAGCTTAAAGTTCCAAAAAACTCTGAAAAGCTCGTCGTCAAACAGTACCTTTGTGTACTTATAAAAACTTTGAGAGGTATAAAGTATAAAGGAAAATAACTCATATCTAAGACCATTGAGAGTGCCTCCATGCTGAAGGCCGTGCAGCTCGACAACGGGAAGGACAGAGGAAGTGGGTGGCTCGTGGTGAGATTTTTGTGGTCTGGGCAGAGTGAAAGCGAGCGCCACTTTTTTTTTCCCCCAACCTTTGTTATTATTAAAATGCAAATAGTACAACCTTATAATGCACTAACATAATTAAGTGGTTTAGTTGTGACTCTCCACTCCCACTAGTCATCCATAACAGTTAGTCGTGACTAACATGCCAGTTAGTCGTTCCATGACTAACATTCACCACTCTATCTGGCCCAATGTAATTGGTCAACACAATAGTACCTACGTTATATACCGATGACTAATATAATGTGTTCGCAAATTAGGTACTCTATTCATTTGATATCTTGTCCATCTTATTATTTAAGTTTATTATAAAAAATAAAAAATAAATGGAGTATTTATCAGTGTCAACGTTCATAAGTTATGTGTATGTATATCTCATATTCTCATGTACTATGTATTTGAATATTTTTATTCATGTACGTATATATATGTATATATATAGATGGGTTTTTAATTAATGAAGAATGTAAGGAAGTATCATTTGTTAGTGAGTTTTGTGAACTAATGTAGTGTTGGGTTCTTGTATCTTAGGTAAGCAAACAATCTTCTTCTTAAATTTGTTAGCTCCTCATATTTTACTCACTTTTTTCCTTTTGCAAATTAGGTGTTAAAATAAATTATTTATTTATTTTAATATAAATATTCTTTAGTTAATTATATATGATTAATAGTTTTTATTATTATTTTTGTATCAAAACATGCCGATAGGAGTGGTTCTGTTGCATTGCATGACCACTTGATGTACCTACTGCATTTTCGTCCATCATCTTTGCATTTTTTTCTGTTTATAAAATCAGCACTTATCCCTTCTAAATACATGTATATTTTTAGAATTTTAATTATCTCACGTATTTAATATAAAAAATAAATTGCCAAAACCTATAACAACAACTAAAACTTAAATTTTAGCTTGTTACTATCCAGTATCCACTGTTAATTTTGGTAATATTTTTTAGTATAAAATTAGAAAATAAATGATAATAAATTGGATTATGCTATTTGTAACCCTAAGGGCTATGTTTAAAAGTTAATTCGTGCTTTAAGAGATGGTAAATTAAGGTGGTTGAGAGAAGTTATATTCAGGGGTGGGTGGTTATTATTAAGGTACAAACATTCAATGCGTGTCTGAATTTCTTATTCATAGCCGGGCTACATATAACATTTTCCTAATAAATTTGATAGTAACTTGATAACTTTAATATACAGTAAGAGAAGAGTTCAATTGAGACCATTTATTTTGTGTGAGAATGGGAGAACCAACCACAATATGCCATGTGTCACTTTTTTCTCTCTCATCCACGTTTTTAAAAATTAAATATCTCACAAACGACAAGTCGAAAAATCATGAAAATTGCACCATATTTTTCAGCGTTTTATCCTCTTCGATTTGCCGTCCATCAAGGCAAACTTCCGACGAACTTTTTTTCTTCTTTATTTTTTTGGTGTGTTTTACATATCAGTAACACATGTGTTAGTGATTAATTATACATTTGATTTAGGGTTTAGGGTTAGGGTTTAGAGTTAGGGTTTAGCAGGGTTTAGTGTTAGGGTTTAGTGTTATGGTTTAGCAGGGTTTAGGGTTTAGTATGATTTAGGGTTTAGAGTTTTATAAAGCGTTTAGGGTTTAGGGTTTGGGGTTTAGGGGTTAGGGTTTAGGGTTGGGAGTTTGGGGTTTCGGGAGGCAACACTGTAACACACGTGTTAGTAATGTGAAACCCACTAAAAATAATGGAAAAAAAAACTCGTCGAAATTATGTCTTAATGGACGGCAAATCGAAGAGGATCAAACGCTGAATCTAATGGTGCAATTTTCATAATTTTTCGATTTGTCGTTTGTGAGATATTTAACTTAAGGGGTAAATGGGTTTTGTATTCTCTTTGTACACATGGCACCATATCATTGGTTCATCTATTCTCACACAAATTTTTAGTCTCATTTGAACCTTACCCTATACAGTAAATATCATTTAAAGAGTAAAATACATTCTTTGGTCGGTTATCTCTATATTACATTTCAAGTCTCCGGGTCGGGTATTGTGTGGGACAAGTCAATTGACTCAAGTTTTTGTTTCATCGCAAACCATGACCCTAACGACTATTAATTTTGTTTGCTATTTAAGACCATGTACATCACACACGACGGTATTTAACGGACAAATTAATACTTGATAGGTGTATAAATTTGCGATTTAAACAAAAAATCGGATCACATAATCGAACCCGCACAATACCCAACCTGAAAATTTTAAATGAAATGTAATATAGAGACGACCACGTAAACCAACAAATTACTCTAATTTAAATGATATATACTAAAACTCATGATTATCAAAATTGTTGGGTGGTACCATATCAGTTGCATATCGTACGATCATCATTAATCATTTTTCTCTAGGGCAATGATATTTCCACTCACTATTTTTATAAATCAACCACACTTATGCAACTACAACTTGTACTGTACAAATCAGTATTGCACGATTTTGATAGATTTATCAAATTTCTAGGTGGATTTATCATCACCCTTTCTCTATATTAAATATACACTATTTAAATTCGTAATACCTAGAAAATTACAATATTTAGTCAAAACAGTCAACGGGGAGAAATTTTTTTTTGTTAACAAAAAGAAATATATAATAAGATACGTCAGTTTAGAAGTTTAATTAGGCCAACCGCCCCAACACCACCTTAACCATGAATCACCATTCTACAAGGAAAATAAAAAGACTACGTTTGCATCTCCAAAATGCCCGCGCATTCACATATATACATATACAAAACCTATATCTGTATATATAAATCCTCACCTGATCTCCAAAATCTCCTAATTTCTATAACTAATTGCATCCATGGAGGCATCAAACTCGGTCATCAACGAAGCGTACTGGCCGCTTCCTTATCTTTATTCATCTTTTACATCCATTTGGCTCGTTTTCGCTTCTTGTTGGATCATCAATACTTACATCAACCGCCATTTTCAGGTCATTTATACACTCCACTTTTTTATTAACTCTGTTTTTGTACTAATTGTAGCGCAAATCACATAGAATTATATTTAACTTTATAACACCTGTGCTATCACATTTATTGAATAAAACATAGCTTATTCCGTGGGGGCAGCTGCCCACACTGCCACCACCCTAGTACCGCCACTGGGTGGTTGCCATGTCATTCACCATATCATAAAATTCGGTACCACATCACCGGCTTACAAGCTTTAAAAGTTAAGATACATAAAAAATCAAAGTTTGATAATTCATAGTGACCATTTTCTTATAAAAAATGTGTTAAGTCTAATGAGTATAAAATGACCATTTTTTCGTTACTACAACAGAAAAATGAGCAGAGTTGGATATTTATCAATCTAATTTGCCCTTAATGATAGTCAATTAAGTATATATATGTATATATTTAATCTTAACTTGAAGTTTATCTTGGTTTAATTGTTATTGTTATGTGTATGATATTAGAGCAGGTGAACAGTTTACAATGGGCACTTGCATCAGTTCCTTGTGTTAAATCGTTACAACTCGCGTTTTCATTTCTCTTTTGGTTCGTTCTTAATCCATTATCAATTACTTTATAAAAAAAATATCTTATATCTTCGTTGCGCCGCAATATTTAAAATACTGTTAACTGTTGCAGGTATTCATGTTTTTATTTCCAGACATGTTCCTTATGGATGTCATTTGGTGTATATGTAACTGGACTGTTATTTGAGACAGCTTCAATTGTGTCATTTTTGCTAATCGCTCATGGATATTGTATCACTTCTGAGCGTCTTTCAGTACCTGAACGTCGAGCTATGGCTGTACTTGGTTGTGTGTTTTATCTGATTCTTGTTGGTCATAGAGCCTCTATACCTTACTTCTCAGTAAGTATGCTTTAATAAATTTCTATAATAATTATTATATCTGTTTGTTTTTCTGAAGATGCTAATTTTTTAAATGTCAAAACATGCAGATCCTACTAGTGCTTGACTATTTGATCATATTCTTTGTGATATTTAATCATATAACTCAGAATTTGTCACTATTGAGTGAGCAGTTGGATTATATAGAGGATGAAGATGTTCAAGAAATGCATGATGCGGTTTACACCAAATACCTTATGTTCAAGTATGTGTCTTAAAGATAATACCAAAATATTGAAATAATTGGATAGTTTAGTACTTGACAATCTTTTTGGTTTTTGATGTTCTGGTTGGCAGGAAATTTAAAAGTGCAATGCATATTGTAGCTATAGCAGAAACTGCGGTAAATTTATCTTACTTTGTGTTAAAGGAGTATTTTGCGCGATAGAAGGATTATTGAATCAGCTTATATGGATTTCAGATATTTCTTAATATGGAGAGTTCGCCAGAAAGGTATTGGATGAAGTTACTGGTTCGTGAGTGGGCACATTTTTGTATCTTTTTATATATCGGGTATGAACGTTCTATAATATCATATTTTTGTTTATATGTTCATGTTTTCGTTGGGCGTACTAATAGTTCACTCTCGTGACAGATGGATTTTTAGATCACAGGATTTGGCACCACGATTTTCTGTAATGCCAACTCACAAGTCTAGAAAAAATAGAGTTATTCCTCCCATTTACAGCATTGTAAGTTCATAACCCATACTAAACTTTTTACAAACACTGTTCTTATATCTAACAATTCATACTGATATGCTGTTTTAGGAACTGGATGCAGCGTCTTTTAAGGATTTTAGCAGCCGAGAATGGCAGATTGGAGTGGTAAGTGGTGGTTAAATGAATGTGATTTGTACATTTAATTGTAAGTTATCGTATGGCTATTGATTAATGATAAGTCACATTGTATTGTTATGCTAGCCAACTTTTCAGGATAGAAGCTCGAAGGACTCGATTTTAGTAGTGATACAACACCCTCACACAACTAGACCAATTTTGAGCAACTCTGGATCAAGGATATCAGCTAGTGAAGCTATGTGTTCTTCATCTACAATCAATATGAGTGGTGATTTTGTACTTTGAATCATGAGGACAATTATACTGTTAGATATAGATATGAGAATCTGCGGCCGATCCGATTAATTAAGAACTTACTTCGTTAAAGTATGAATATAAAACCGTAAATAGTTTACAAATTTTCCTTGCTATGATCTCGGACCGTGGTTTGGATGAGAATCCTCTCAAGTTGGGCTCGATAATTTTAATGCAAAACTGGATCCCTTTTCAAGTGAATTAATTGTAAAGAGTCAGAAAGAATTCAGAGAGATGGAAGTCAATTTTTAATCAAGGGCAAAAGGGTTTTTGTTTGCAAATAGTACAAGTTTTTATTTTTCAAGTGAACCTTAAAATTGGCTGTACTAGTAGAGTACGAATACTAGAAACGGGTTTAAAGCATACACGAGTCAACCCGATTACTTGACCCGAACGAATTTTATTGAGTTTTACGAGTCTTTTGAAATGATTAAAAGTTATGTATATGTGATCAGAGGATATGATACACTGGTCAAAATCGCACTTCTAGCACGACTCATGCTTGAATTTGACTTGAAATTGTTAAAGTCGAATACTAGTGAGCTCTTGAAGAATCTATGTTGGCTAGATATATATATTTGTAACATCCTCAAATTGGGTCTAGAATTAATAGGTATTTCCTATAAATTTTAAATGCAATTTAAAATTGTTATATGTGTTTGATTGTAAAAAATTAATAGGTCGATAAGCCTCAGGAATTATTGTGACTAATGAAATATTAATTGTTTTAAATTAATATAGTTGACGGTAAAACAAAATAGTATTTCCCTGCAAATGGTTTTTAAGTTCCATACAATAATAAGTACGGGGAATAAAATTTAACACTTATATGATAAGTTCCATATGTTGAGTCGGTTTCTTTTTCCCACCTTATACACACATACGTATGTATCATACATACATATATGAAGAACCAAAAATCAAATTCATGAAGAAATCATCAAATTGGAGCTTTATAACTCGAATTTAAGCTTCAAGATCAAGAAATATCATCTTCTAATCATCCTAAACAGTTTGTAAGTCTCTAATTCTTATATTATGAACCCTAGAATTTGGGGGTTTTAGTGTTCTTGATCAAAATCCAAAATTAGGGTTTCAAAAGTGTAAATTGATGTTAGTTAAGCTTCAATAACATGTATTAACCATTCCATCATCATTATAAACATGTTGTAATTGTTAATTCATGATTTTCATATAAACCTATAAATGGGTTTTTGAGTAATTGATGGAATTAAGTTAGGTAAAGTGAAATTGAAGCTTGTAATGATCATATTATTGTTAGTTGATGTTTAATTCTTGATTTTAAGTAAAACCCTAACCTAGAAAGGATGGATTCGATGTATGGTCATGATAAAAGTCTATGACTTAGTTGATAATTGTGAATTGAAGCTTATGGTTATGTTATAGTTGTTAATTAGTACCTAATTCATGATTATAACATAAGTCTTAACTTAAAATGAAAGAGTTTGATTAAGTGTTCATGAGGTGTTTTAGAGAATTGATGATTATAATGAGTTATATGGTGAAAGGAATGTTGATTATTAATTATAACACCTAATCGAGAATTTAAAGAGGAAAGTTGCAACTTAATTATTAAGTGTCATGAAGGTTATGATGAATTGTTGATTTTGGTGTTACTAATCTTGTTAATGGTTTAATTATATTAATTAACAAGGACTAAAATGAATGAAAGTGATTATGTTAATTCATTTGAATCAAGTAATTAAATTTGGAATTTGTTGGTATAAATGTTGGGATAATGATGATATATAAATTTGAGACAAGTGACTAACTTGTGTTATTTTATTGTATTCTCAGATATGGAGAAGACTCGGTGATATTAGACTACTGAGTGGGCGACTATAGTTGTCGGTGAGTGGACTGGTTCTCACAGGATAAATTGGTGATGACATTGTGGTTACACCAATTATTAGTAGTTTTATGTTTATCGATTTATTGACTGATTAATTGCTAGTGGTTTATTTCATGATAGGCTGGAATAATATCGTTTGTTGATTGATTGATTGTTGGTAAAATATTCCATGATAGGTTGGAATAATAGAGGTCAGTTGCGATTGGGCTTAGTTGCTATAGGTTAGTCAACATGTGATTGGTGATCATTCATTGTGAAATAGATTTCATGTTGACTAAAGATAGCAATGGCTATCGGTAATACCACTGTATTGGCCTGCAGTTGGTTATAAGTGTTTTTGGTGCGTCACCCGGGTCTGTGGACGTCACAAGGACCACCGATCCTCTATATGTTGATTGTGTGTTGATAGTTGATTGTTGTATCAGATTGTTATGCTGAGTTAGACATTTAGAATTAGTCTATTCACTTAGCTTCGTGCTAATCCCCCACATTACTCGTGCAGGTTAAGTTTGGGATAGGAGTTGGGCAAGAGGATTTGATTGAAGGAATGTTTGACAGCTGGGCACTCTGATTATCTTTTGCTAGTGAAAACTCGTTTTGTTGTATAATACCCAGCCTGAAAACTTAGTTTATAGTGTTAAACTTATTATTGATAGTTTGTAATGTAAAAGTATGATTTGACAATTACATATGTGGTATAATTTTAAAAAGGGATAACGCTTTCGGATTGTTTAAAAAAAAAATTGAGTCTAATTTGTGGGGTGTTTAAAGTTGGTATCAGAGCATAAGTTTGTGTGAATTGAACATTTCAAGGTGTTCAATCCCAAATTTATTTTGTGGCAAGTCAAACATTCCAGGGTGTGGGATTAGTGGTAGTGTGAGAAATTGGTTATTAGTATATGTACTAACCATATCAAGATGCAAGATTGTTGTTTTGATTGCAGAGACGAAGGAACATGAGTAATTGATTGGTATTCTCAATGGTTCCTCAATATTGTGGGCCTAAATGAATCAGGTACTTCTCGATAAGCTTGAATTGTTTACTTTACTATTATATGATTAGTGGTTAAGTAAGTTGAGTCAAACTAATATGATTCCCTGATTATGAAGTCTTGATGATCATTATATGTTAAATTGATGCTATGAATATTGATTGAGAAGTTTAGCATCGAGTGTGGTTTTAAATGAACTAGAGATAAATTATATAGACACATTATTGAATAAAGTGTTATAGTTGCATTAAGTGGAATATGTGCAATTGACTTGCTACAAGTCAAAGATGAATGTGATTGTGTCAAATTGGTAATTGTTATGCCATAAGGTGATAAACGTGTTTATGTGCTGAGCCTTGATCATGATGTTGGTTAAATTGTGATCTATGTGTTGATAGTGGTAAAATAGGGAAGTCAAGTGGTCACCGGACCTAGTTGTGCCTTGATAGTTTGTGAAAAAGCTAAAGATGCAAATTTGTTGCAATTGGTATTAATATGATGATATTAATGTGAAATTGGTGTTTTAAGGTTATGTTATGCCGCCAATAGTGAAAATGGGTTGGTTTGACTTAAATTAGTCAAAGGTATGTGGATTCGGTGATAGAATAGTGATTATATGGTCATAAACCCAAACGGGTCATTTAAGTGCCCAAATGATGTGGTTGGTGTATGATAAATGTTAAAGTGACCTAGAGTCATAAGTATAAATAAAATTTGGGTTGAAAGTGTTAATGTTGTCATTGTAAATGGAATTGGTAAAAATGTACATTTGGACCCCTAAACGGGTCAGGGTGTCAAAACAATGTATAATGAGAGTTTGAAGGTGACGAATATGCCCTCACGTCACAATTATATATAGAAACATGTTGGTAAAAGGTGGAAGTCAGAAACCAAGTTGTTTGAGATATAGCGTGTCAACCAAAATGGTCGAAAATGGTCAAAAATGAGTCGTACGTCCGTTTTCTCGTAAAACATGTAAATTGAAAAAGTGTAAAAAGGGAAAGTTTCATTTTGGCATAGTGGACGTGCCTGCAAAATTTTAGAGTCTAACTCTAAACGAGTAAAAAGTTATACACGATTGAAATTGGCTAAAAATTTGAATTTTGCTGAAACTCAAATTCCTTCTTGGGAACGCGATCCCAATGATTTCTCCGGATCGCGTTCGTACGTGAAATTTTATCACAGATTATTTTTCTCTTGGTAACGCGATCCCAGCCAATTTCCAGGATCGCGTTAGCGTGTGTAATTCGGGATTCGTATGCATTTTCTCTCGGGAACGCGATCCCGCTTGCTTTTCCGGATCGCGTTTGCATGACCAATTTTGTTACAGAAGGATTTTAACTGGGGACGCGATCCTGACATGTTTTCCCGGATCGCGTTAGTAAGTAAAAAAAAATAAAAAAATTTTTTTTGCGACGTTCGACGTAATACTTGACGTAGAAAATTTTGTTAGAAAATTTCGGTGTCAGAATAAGACGAAATTTACAAGGTCACTCGGAAACGGCCCAACGGTCAAAGCTCTTAGCTTTTCTTTGAGCCCTGGCAGTTTTGGGCACTTCAGGGTTGTTTGGGGCCCGAAAATGGCATTTTACTGTTTTTCGGACCTTATATTGAACTTTTGACTTATGTTTTGTATTGGGTTCTTGTTTCTCTGAGCCCAGATATCATTCCTGAGTATATGTGCAACACTAAAACTTGTTTTAATAGGTCTATATAATTCATTGTGTATGAGTTGTTTGTAGGCAGTTTATTTAACTGCAAAGTACACCAGTAAGAGTATTGTTGATTGTTGATTACTAGGGTTAATAAATATTGATGATGTAATCATGTAAATTACATTATGTGAATTTTGAAATGCAATAAAGTAATTGAATATGTGTGAATAGTGCATGGAATATTAATAAAATACTTGGTGTTGAATGATATATAGAACTTGATAAGTATTTATTGATATATTAAGTGATTGATATTGAATCATGTGGTAAAGGTGTTAAATAGACTTAGTTGTGTTAAAACTTACATTTGTGTTAGTGAGACAATGAGAAATGTGTTAGATGATTGAATTGTTATGTCTACTTAATTTTGTGAGTAGTTTCACATTCAAGTGATAAAGGGAGATAGTACAAGTTAAACTGGGTCATAAATCTATTATATGTGATAATTGTTGATTTCAACATTGTGATGTAACACCCCAAAATCCAAAAGTAGTATTATGATGAAAGCCAAATAAGTTGTTTTAAATTATTATTACTTTAGGTGATATAAAATAATAATATTTGTATGTCGGTTTTAATGTTCCAAGCAATGATAATCACGGGGGATAAAATAAAACACATATATATCTAAATACATGTGTATGTACGTATCATATATCAAAAATCTTTCCAGAGAGCATGAGAAAGAGCGGGAGAACTCACGAACCTTAAACCCTAAACCAAAATCGTTCCAAAACATGAAATTGAAGCTAGAGAATCCGAATTCATCAACGATTAATCATTTCTAACACAAGGTAATCATGATTCTTATTTAATCTTGATTTGAAACTTTGAGTTTCATGGGGGTTTCAAAGGGTTTGAGTGATTAATGGTTTCTAGGTTGAAATCAAGGTGTATTATGATGAATTAGTAGTGTATAAGTGTAGATATGATGATGATTAACATTAATTCAATGTAAAAGTGGATAAATTGATTTGTATGATTAATGATCAAAGTAGGTTTTGATCAAAGAAGTATGTTTTGGTGTTAATTCACCCTAATTAGTGTTTAAAAATATTGTTGAAGCATGATTATGGAAAATTGAAGTAATTAATCAAGTGGTTAAGTAATTGGTTTAACTATGATTATGAGAATGATTATAATTAAGTGATAAGTTGATATAATGGAGTAAGGATTAAAGTAATCAAATGTTAAAAGTGATTATGATGATAATTAATGATGTTCTAATGATGATTGAAGTATTACACAAGTGATTAAACCATGTAAATTGTTATGAATTAATGAATGAAGTAATGAGCTTAAGGAGTTAATATGAATTAATGATGTTGGTGGTGATTCTTCATAACGTTGGATTGGTTATTGTTGAATTATGATAAGTAGTAATAAGTTAAGTGATTGTGTAAGTAGTGAAAGTTATGAAACAAAGATAATCACGTAGAGAGAGTTATGTGTAGTTTGATTAAAAGTCAAACTTGGTCAACCCAATAGGGTGATAGGTTGTTTATATTAATTAGTTGATTATGATGATTATGGAGTGCTAAATATGTTGTATGTTGATATGTTGTATGATAGGTGATCAAGATTGGTGCTATCTATGTTCAAGCATTATGTTACCTAATTGCCTAAAAAGCCAAGGTGAGTGATATGGGTGTTAAATGGGTAATGATTGTGTGTTCCGGATTGCTTCCGAGCAAGAGGTTCACGTGATCGAGTGATTATGTGTTATTTTATTTCTAATTGTGGACTATGATGATTGTGTACTACCGGATTGCTTTCGAGCAAGAGGTTTGCACAAACAAGTAGATTATGTTGTTTCTAATCAATGATTGATTATGAGGTGATTATAGCACATTATGTTGAAAATGTGCTAAGATGAATTATGTTGATAAAATATGATGATATGTGGAAAATTAAGTAGCCTATGTGGATTATGTGGAATGAGCAGTTTGTAGAGACCCTATGATGTTGTACAGTATGCATACTATTGGCCGCGGGACTGCAATATGAAGTTTAGCTAATTACGGTTAGCCTTATGATGTTGAGCCTGGTATGCATATCGACGTGATATGGTGCCTCGCATATGTAGTTTATGGGCCGCAGATCCGCACAGAGTTTTTATCTCTACAATTGCTTAGTAGTTATTTGCCTAAGCAAGTATATGTAGTTTATATGTGTTAAGTGTTGATTTAATGTTGTTTATGTGGATTATTCGTTTAATTGCTCTTATGCTCACTAAGCTTTATGCTTACCCCTTCAGTGGTTTTATGTTATAGGTACTTGGTTCGGTTGAACCAATTGGATGAAATGTGATTACAAGAAAGTAGCGTGGATTGGAGCTTGCAATGTGGTTAGACAAGCTCTTTCTCCTTTTGACTTGTCGTTATGATAATAACTTGTGTAAATCGCCCAAAGAGACACATTTAAGGTTATGTTGATGATTTAAGGTGTAAAGTGGTCAAGTGATTTAAAAGTGTACCTTTGACTTGTCAAAGTCAAAGATGAATGTGGTAGTGTCAATTTGGGTAATGGTTATATTGTAAAGTGATAAAAGTAATTTGATATACATGTGTATGGCGTTGATCATGGTTTTGGTGGAATTATGATCAAAGTGTCAAAAGTGGCATAATGGTTCATTTATGTAGTTATGAGTCATGGATTATAGTACGTTGTCAAATTGAGTTGAAATCAAGTGTCAAATGAGTGATATGGGTTAATTTTGGTGAAAGTGTCCAAATGGACCCTAAACGGGTCAAAGGAGTCAAAACAAGGTGGAGTGAGGGTATGATGTTGATGAATATGCTCACACGTCACAAATGTATGTAGAAACATGTTGGCAAAAGGTTAAAATCAGAAACCAAGTGGTTTGGAATATGACGTGTTACCTAAAATGGTCCAAAATGGTCATAAATTGGTCATACGTCCGTTTTCTCGATAAACGCGTATTTTGAAAAAGTGTAAAAAGGTAAACCTTCATTTTGGTATAGTGGAGGTGCCTGCAAAATTTGGTGGTCTAACTCCTAACGAGTAAAAAGTTATGCGCGTTTGAAATTGGTCAAAAATCTGAATTTGGTAAAAGTTGAGTCAGGTCGTCACAGCTATGATAAAACCGTGATAAGCTTGTGATGGTGTCCATCACAGCTATGATAAACCTGTGACAAGCCTATGATGAAATTTAGTCATTTGCGTGGGTCTGATATAGGCTCTTCACGGCTATGATAAGCCTGTGATGGTGTCCATCACAGCTGTGATGAACTTCGTCACACCCGTGATGGCATAGTCAAGAAGTTATTAAATTGAGTCAACGTGGAATGATCGGTCGTGTTGCTTAGTCAACTTAAGTCGAGTTGTCGAGTCAACCATTAAAAAAAAAAAAAAATTTGGGGCGTTTCAAGTTGGTATCAGAGCGATAGTTTAAGGGAATTAGGTAATCCACGATAGGATTGCCTAAACTTAAACTAATATGAATTTATTAAATTGCCATGATAATAATATGTAGTTATGAATTTGATGTAGTCGAACTGATATGATTCCCAGTTATGAGTTATTCGATAGTTGATATGTGATTATTTAATGATTGAAATGTTAAATGAGGCATTTAGCGTTATGGATAGTTCTGTTTGAACTTAAAGGTGCTTAAAATGTTGAAATAAAGTATGAAATTAGTAGTACGAATGTGGTATATTATTTGCAAGGTGTGGTTATAAATCCTTGCTGATAATTATGTGATATGACAATAGAGAATATGTTGTGACTACGGTCAATGGAGTAAACGAAATAAATATGATTATGCTTATGAAATACACAGATTATGGTGTTGTTTTCATTTGATTGGAGAAGATTTACATCTTCTCAGTCAAGTGTAAACGAGTGATTATGTAGACAGAGCTATGAGTGTTTAATTAATTGATGATTAAACTGAATGATGAACTTATTAGAGACAAGTTGAAATACAGATTAAATGATGCTAGTTGTGTACGTGGAATTTCTTGCTTATGTGGTTATGGTAACAAGTTAATTCCTAGTTGTGTATATGTTGTTAAGGTGTTATGAAACTTGTTTTGATTGTTGCTAAGTTGTTATGTTATGTGGTTAAGTATGTGGAAATTACATTGAAGATTGATGATATAAAGTAGCCTGAGAAGGAAGTGTGTATAACATAATCTAACGACGTCTGGCCAACGTAGTTATATTATGCTATTTCACATGAAATTGTTAAGGCTACCAAGTATCAGAGAGATTTGATGTAATTGTAGAGATTAAGTATAAAAGTAGTATAAACTCTTTAATGAGTAAAGGTGTAAACGAATGATGTTATGCTTTGTAAAAGCATATATGTTTAAATTATGTGGTTATTGTGTTGAGTGTAGAGATTAAAAGTGATAAATTGGATATGGAATTATCCATAACTATGATAAGTATTGTCGGCAAAAGTGTAATGTATTTGAAAATAGTTATGAAATGATATTATAGATGTAAAAATGTGTTAATAGCCGACATTAAGTAGTTTTAATATATATGAGTATGAAGACCTTACATGAAAATTTTAAAATAAAGTAATGTTAAACCACTAAACTGTTGTTTTAATGTGGTACCTGTTATAAAAGAGATAGATGTCAGTCGATGTAGAACAGTGTTCACCCACTTAATTGTTGTTTTATTGTGATTTTGATATGAAAAAGTGGTAAGATGAATCTTAAGTGGGGGAGAAATTATGATTAAGTGACGTATAATATGATGATAGAGTAGAGATTGGTTATGATATAACCTAATGTAGAACTATGATTATGAAAGTATGATGATAAAGGCTGAATGGAGGTTTTAACAAACCTAATAGCCTATTTAGAGAAATAAATTGAGAAATTATGTCGATAAAATCATGAAATGTTATGAGTAATAACAGCTGATTACGTGGAAGTGATAATGACATCACCATTAAAAGAGAGTTATGTGTAATTAATTACGATGTTATGTATTTAATGGCGAGATAAAGTAGTAAATTGCAACTAGTAACGATTAAAAATGTGGAATGAGCAACTGTAGAGGTCAGCTAACTATGTTTGTATGATGTTGAATACGTGCTTATTTATGGCACATTATGATGTAATAGTACTTATGCTGACGTAGCATGGTACTAAATGATGTTAATTTAGCATGTTGTGGGGGTTAATTGGGTAATGGTCATGGGTTCCAGATTGCTTACGAGCAAGAGGTTCACATGATCATGTGGTAGATTGTTGTTATTTATCGTTAATTATTGTGGATTAATTGGCGATACTTGTGAATTATGTGGATTGAGTATTTTTGTAGAGGTTGCTAACTTTGTTAGCATAGAGTGTTGTTGACTTAGCATCCATTTCAACGTGATTTGATGCTAAATGATTATGTAGTTATGAGTGTCTATAGAAAACTTGACCTCTACATTTTGCTTAGTCGTTGGGTGTATAAGGTTATATGATTCCGGATTACTTCTGAGTAAGAGGTTTCATATAACCCAGTGATATGTATAATTACAATTTGTAATTCAGTATTAACTAGTTGCAAAAGTAGAAACTTCTAGCATTTCGCTAGTTAAAGTGATACGTGGATACTTGCTTGTTTGCTAGTTATGATTAGAGTTAAAACTTTTATTGTTGATATGTGTGCCGTGGTGTTTATCACCACTATTAATGTTGCGGTAATGAGGAAAGTAGTTGTTGTAATTTAAAGATTCTAGCATGTTGCTAGTTTCTAATGTTAAGTATATGATAAGCAGTTATGTGTTTCACTTATTTCAAGTGATTATGTATTTTAAAGTGTTTATGTAGTTAATTATAAATGGCCCATGTAAGTGTCTGATGACACGCAAAAAGTCAAGTTTTAACGTGCCATTATCTCACCTTTTTAGCCCAATTATGGATGAAAACATTTGAAATATACATTTTTATACTAAATTTCATAATGATGGCTAAAATATAGACGATGCTTCAAGAATCAGCTAAAAAGGCCTAAAAACGAATAAAATAGAGCATAAACGATCTTAAGCATTCCGGTTCACGTATTCTAGCACTTTTTGAGCTCCGCTTGGAATTATGACCTCTAACCTATGTCATTATGTTCCTTAGGAGTTTACGATCGCGTGGATATAAAGAACGCTCAAAACGGACATCGGATGAAGAAGTTATGCCCAAACGAAGATTCAAGACAACCGACGGACCACGATACGGGAGGCACCAAGCCGTATACGGGCAAATCCAGCCGTATACGGCCTAGACCCAACCGTATACGGCCTGGCTAGGGCGTATACGGCCTGATGCCAGCCGTATACGGCCATTCCCCCTCGTATCCTGCCTTGTCCCTCCCCCGATACGGCCAATCTCTCCCGTATACGGCCAAACTCAACCGTATCGTGTGTTTTGGTCATCCAAGGTGTGATTTTGATACGGCTGAGGAATACGGTTGAGATTTTGAAGATGGAAATACGGCTGAGGAATACGGTTGAGCTTCTAGTATAAATATGGGGTTAAACCTCCTCATTTGAAACATATTCTACATCCTCACATTCACACACTCTTACATTCTTAAATTCTCTTCCATTTTCTCTTTAGGTTAGATTTATATTTTATTTTCGTAGTTAGCGGCTAGTTAGTCACGGCTTTGACCGGACGAATAGGGGGGTAATATTGTAATATTGCTTGGAGAATACTCGAAGTTCTGCTTGTATTTCTTCACGTTATATTCAGCTACGCTGTTACTCTGGTTAATTCTATCCTTTATCTATTTCATCATGATGATTGTTATTGCTGTTGTCATGCTAGATTTAGGATCATTTGCCATGATTAGCGAGTAGTTTTACTGCGTGTTTGCTATGATGTAATTAGTCGTATTAATTGGGATGATGTCATTATGAAAACAACGGAGGTAACGTTATACGGCTTTCATTTGTATAGCGCCGGAAACATCACGAATGTGTGTAGTACGGAACGTGGAAGCTATGAAAGTCGTGGGCACAATCCGTTGTCGATTAATGATTAATTAACTGTTGATCCACTTTCTATCTATGATTTTAAACTTCAATCAAACTTAACGCCTTTCGACCAGTAAACGTGGCTACGGCCTTAATGATAGGACGTCGCGAACCCTATCCAAAGGTGATTAGTTATCTGTGTCTAAAACATGGTCTGATTTGTGAAGAATGTAAACATTGTTTTCTAAATGGAACACCAAGTACATCGTCATCATGGAAATAATGCTTTCACTAGCGAACGCAAACTACATGGTGGTTATGGAAAAACGTTTTCTAACTTGAATGCAAAGTACACCGGTATTATTGTGGAATTATCGCTTTCCTCTCAGAACGCATAATTTTCATTGTACCTGTGGAAACACTGTCTTCTCTCGAACGCAAATATTACGCTATTTACAAATTAGGGATTTATTGGGATTTTAAAGTAAGGGCTGGTTTATATCATAGATGGGGAATTTCTGTGCTTAAATACAAACTTAGTTAAAACAAGTCTAGGGTTTAAGGCAAAGTAGGTACCGTAATTCGGCTAAGAACTTGGTATTTCCACGGGAAGAGTCGTAGTTCCCTATTGTGTACAAATGTTTTACTTAGACTTTACAAACCCATCGATAGAAAGTGATCAACATACACAAAACATGATCTTAAACTTAAATGTTTCGTTTAATCTAAAGTATTCCTGTGGGGTTAAGAAAGGTCAGACATCGAGATTGGTTTGTCGTCATATTCATGCACCCAGGATTTATATCCATATAAGGGTCGCTCTTCCGTTATCGGTTGGCGTTGTATGGCCGGATAAACTACTCTGATCAGAATCACGATAGCTTAGTTTCTCAGTGACATACTGATTTATCAGTAGGGGGCTAGTGCTTACTCCTCAATACTCGGAATAAACGAAATACAAATCTTTTGAAATCATTTTACAAATCAAACATCATCCCAGTTAAGAAAACTAATGAAGTCATAGCAAACACCTCCCCTAGATTATCTGCTAACTACATAAATTTTATCTGCTTTATTTTAATTTCCTGCCTAAGTATAAAAACCAAAACAAAAATCTCCAAAAATCTTTTAAAAAATCATTACTAGTTTGATAAATCGTCTCCAACGTAAACGTTTCACAATACAACTGGTTTATAGAACGACCCTAGGTCATACTTACTACTGTACCCATAGTTTTAAGTATACTTAGGCCCCGCACTTAAAAATTTTAAAACACACCCTGGTGGACGCGCCCGGAGGAAGGCACCACAACGACGCGAGTCAAATCGCGACCGACCTCTAGGCGCCCATCAAGTTTTTGGCGCCGCTGCCGGGGAATCAGTTGTAAGATCCGTAGACGTTATAGACAAATTTTTCTTTCTAGTAAATATCCATAGTTTAGTTTTACTTTCTTAGTTTAATTGTTCCATTCGAAAATTCCTTCCCACAACACACAACGATATTCGACCAGATCATCCGGATCTGAACCTATCATCTTCGTTTCCGATCCTGAGTCGATTATCCGAACCGCTCGTAAAGGAAAGCGCACTCGACAACCGATGGCTGCTCGCGTCACTCTTGCCGATAGCACCAAACCGTCAATCGAAGGACGAGGAGGACCTATAAACTATCCAGTTATCGAAGGCGCATCTTTCGAACTGAGACACCATATCATTCAGCTGATCAAGGAATTCTGCCAGTACCATGGCCTTCCCAATGAAGACCCCAACGCCCACATAAACCGATTTATTCAAACCACCAACTCTTACAAGCAGAATGGGGTTGAGCAGGACATAGTCCGCCTATACCTATTCCCCTATTCGCTTACTCACCATGCCTTAACCTGGTTTGAGGGATTAGAGACCGGCTCTATCTCTTCTTGGACGGAGATGGGTAATAAATTCTTAACTAAATACTTTCCTCCGGCCAAACAAACCAAATGCAAGAATGACATCATGAACTTCCACCAAGCTCATGATGAATCTATCTATACGGCGTGGGAGAGATTTAAGAGTCTCCTAAACAAATGCCCTAACCACCTAATTGAGAAAACCAGCCAGCTGTGCACGTTTTACAACGGTCTTGTTCCAAACCACCGCATCACCCTCGACGCTGCCGCTCAAGGAAGTATTATGCTACTCTCCGCAGATGAGGCTTGGAATCTGATCGAGAATATGACGATGCACCATCATGATTGGAACTCTGGTGAGCGTTCCTCATCATCGGCACCGCTTGCCGCATCCAACCCACTCCAGGCTGAAGCTATCAAGTCCCTAACAGAGAAGATCGAGACTTTGACGAAACAGATCGGCGAATTGAAGAAACCATCCCAACATGTCCATCAAATTCAGAAATGCCAGAACTGTGCCAACCTTCCAACTGCTGCTTATCAGGTTGAGTACGAGGATCCCGCTGATGGTACGGTCTACTATGCTCAATGTCCAGCTCGCCCTCAAAATCAGTCACGTTTCAATCAAACCTCTCCCCCTAGGACTAGAGGCACTCAATACCCACCTAGAAACCAACCACCTTTCCAACCCAACTACCAACCTAGGTACCCACAACAACCCCAACTCACCTACAACCAACCATTGTCATTGACTGCACCGGACGCAGCTCAATCGACTGAACCCACTAAAACCCTTGTGCCCATTACTAGTACAGATGACACCCTCACTAAGTTCATCCAAGGCCAACACCAGGTCAACCAAAAGACTAGTGCTAGGCAAGACCAAACTGACCTATACCTTAGGAACCAATTGGCCGTTCTCAAAAATCTTGAGGCCCAAATTGGACAACTAGCCCAACGTCTTGACTCTAGGCCTCAGGGTAATCTTCCTAGTAACACGGTACAAAACCCCCACGTAGAAGAGGCTAAACAGATGAGTACTACAGACACGAAGGAGGCACCGGCCCAACCTTCCACTACTTCTCCTGTCCCAACGACAGTCGAGACCACGTCTGTCCCGACACCACCAAGGGAAGTACGAATTCCGTTTCCTAACCGACTTAGGAAAGCCTACAAAGCCAACACCTTCCGACTCGATGGAAAGTTCGTGGACACGGTGTCCAGAACCCCTTCCAGTTCAAAATACATCCTTAAACTCCTGTCTACTAAGGACAAGGTACCCGAAGTACCCAATGTCCCACTGAACGCGGAATGTTCAGCAATCGTTAAGAATGACCTACCAGAGAAATTAGGAGATACAGGACGATTCACCCTTCCTTGTTCGATCTATCACTCGGGCATGATACACTCTCTAGCTGACCTAGGAGCCAGTATCAACCTTATGCCTTATTCACTTTATAAAAGATTGGAATTAGGACCTCTTAAGCCTACCAAAATGAGTGTCCAGCTAGCTGACCAATCCATTAGATACCCTAAGGGAATAGCTGAAAATATCATGGTTAAGGTAGATAAGTTCCTATATCCCACAGACTTTGTGGTGATGGACATTCAGGAGGATGTGCATATCCCTATCATCTTAGGAAGGCCATTCTTGAACACCGCACGTACTATCATCGATGTTTACTCACAGACTCTCAGTCTTAGATCTCATGGAGAGACTGTTACCTTCAAGATTGATCAAACTGAGCAGGCTTTGACAGAACATGCGGAGATATGTATGATTTCTACAGGCAGAGTTACTTCGGATGATGATTCTAAACCAGACACACGGATGTCTGTTGAGCCTACTATGATTGCTTCCGACACTGAGGAAGAAGAAATGGAAGAAGAGGAAGAAATAGAAGAAAAAGAGGAGAAGGACGAGACAGAGGAAGATCAAACCACACCAACCTACCTTCCTGAGTCATACCTTCCGACAGCAGAAATAATGCAGATAGACTACACTCGAAGTTTTATTCCGCTGCTAGATAATGATTCAGAGGAAGAAGAACCAATGGAAGATCATTCTAGTAAGCTCGTCACATCAGACCTCGATCCCCTCACCTTTCCTAGACTTCGAACTCAACTTGAGCTAGGAGGTACTTCTGGTTCCAGTCATGAGTCCGACTCTCATGATGAAAGGGAAATCGAGATGATCTCTTCTCAGCCAATATCTCAGATCACCAACGAGTCTCAGTCACCACCTACCGTTATGGAGTTCCCTGATTCACTAGAGGTTGATCCCACAACGACAGAGAGTGACGAGGACGACGTCGTATTCATTGACGTTCCGATTGATATCCGCTCTATTCACCTTCGTCTACCTTCCGCCATTCCAGATTCTTATCTCGGAACTATCCAAGTACCGATCATCGCTAATCACGAAGAAATGATCAGTACTTTTGAGCAATACGAAGATGACTTTCGTACCCTCATGGCGATTATCAGAAATTCTACTATTGAGTACACGCCATATCAGAGAGACTTGATCGAGGAGATTGAAGCAGAATATGATGTTTATCGTGCCACCAACTCTCGAAGTCCTCAGCATCTACAAAATCGCATCCATGCCTTCGCCGAGGATCTCACTACTCAGATTCCGCCAGAACCTCAGAATAGTGATGAGCCATCTACTGACGATCGGTTGTTCTTTGAAAACCAAGAAATCATCTATGGCAAGGTATATGAAGCACTGATCAGGTCTGCATTTCCATATTCGCCCAGACAGATGGAGTTTTTACACTCTTTCAGATATAATATGGACTATGCTACTGGGAACCCTGATGATGAAATAGATAGGCAGATGATGAGTGATCTTAGAAGATTAATGGATTCCATGGCCAATAACGATCATATCGACGATTCTTCACCACACAGGTTTTACATCGACTGCACTTTAGAGTTCCATGCTCACAAGATTATCGAAAGGCTGGAGCGTGTGAGCCAGGATGAGAGGATTCGCAGCATCCCTTCATCTATTTCTGACAGTTCAATGGTTAACCCCGCGAACTTTGTCACCGAGCAGCTTAGAGACATCTTCGGTACTGTCTTCACAGGAGAGCCCAGACAGTTGTTCCATGATGGACTGCGTGAGGTTTATAATAGAATGATTAACATCTTTCGCAAACCAGACCTCACGTACTCCGATCACCAAGAACAGCTTATCCAAGGCATCCTCGAATCCATTGAAGATTTAGGAAGAAGCACCACCGTGAGCACTCATGAAGACATTCATCTACGCTTCTTCGGATTCATGGATTCATTAAGACAGGATCGACCAGAGCGTGAGAGACTCAAGTACAACGGGACCTACTTCATAGATTCCGATGGACCCATCTCCAAAGCAGTTTATGATATCACCTGGGACCTCTTATACTTGCAGAGGGTGGCAGAGGAGCACTTCGATAGTTTCCCTCTCTTCGTGTCAAGGATCTCGAATATCAGCCAAGTCATCACTCGGTATTTCCTCAAGTTCTATCCCCAAAATTCCAGGGCACCACCGAACATCTCTAGCCCTGGAGGTTCCTCTTCCGGCTGATCCAGGAGGAACAAAAGTCGAGCCCTCGACTTTAAATAGAAGCGCTTCTCGGGAGGCAACCCGTGGAATAAATATCCTTTAGTAGTAGTAGTATTTTAATTTCCAAGAAGTGAAATATCTCTGACTATCTTTCACACTTGGATATACAAAAGCTTTCAAAACACCACTTCATTTTCAAACTAACAAACTTTTACCACATCACTAATTCCAGAATTCAAGAAACATTTTCAAAAAGATAAGTCATGTATTTCGAGCATTTGAGGTACTTGTGTGCTACTTTCACACATTATGCTCGAACTCGTTTAAAAACACATGTCTTACAAATGATTTGTAGTAGAAAACATCTTTTCACATTCTGGAATAGTGACACTTTTTCGGTAAAAGCTATAAAAAAAAAAAAAATGAGAAGTTGGTCAAAAAGTATATCCAACGTGTTCACACTTACGAGATATGTTCACATGAGAGAACGGTGGAGAGAATGAAGAACTGAGCCATATTGTACCAAGAGCTCTTTCCAAAGCCGAATGCACTTCATGGAACTGTCACAAGAAGGATATCTAGCAAGTACTATTCTTCAAGGCAGCATATCTTCAGACTCTCAGCTTCCTTCAACCGCTTTGTTAGGGGAGTTCTCTCGTTCTTATCCTTGTTTTTGATATATATTATTTTGCTTTATTTTTCAAGTAGTCTATGCCATATCCTAAACTTATCACTAAGTGTGGGATTCCAGCCCAAAATAAACACTTGAGAAACATTTTCCGATATGTTCAAACTCTAAGTGTGGGATTTTACTTGCAATAAAATCTCAACTCAAGAGAACATTAGGGACAATGTTCCGCTAAGTGTGGGATAGCGGTATAGAATACCTTAGGTCTGATTCTTATTTCCAAAAGCAAACTCGGAAAATGTTCCTCAATTTTAAAACCTCACTTTTGCTTGAAATTTTTCAAAATTTTTGAATTTAAATGACTTGAGGGGATGCATTTTCATATGTGAGTAGTATATTTTGTTAAGAGTAAATAAGTTAGAAATTTCTTGAGCTTGAAATAATCTAAAAGGGCAGCGCATGGCTAAGCACATATAACCCGATCTTGTAGTGAGGTATCTTGAGCCCATGAAAAGCATTCATTTTTAATGCTTCACTATTCGTTTGATGAGTGTGTGCCGATGCTTGCATCTGGAATTAGAACTTGCTCCTGTTATGCATGTCGAGACCATATTGGTTGAGTACCGTACGCGGTATAGGTGCAATCAGATGACCTTGACATTCCTTAGGATTTAAACCCCTTTTCGCATATCTCTTCAAGCCCAAAACCCGTCCAACACTCATTTTTAGTGTTGATGATCCGCCTAGAAAACCCTATTGAGCCTTAGCCTTTTCGTTTCTTTAAAAAACCCAAACTTTCAACCCATTCACTTTCACACCCACCAAAACCTTATCTTAGAAATTTTTAAATTTTTTTTAAAAAATGATATTTAGGTATTCTTTTTGCTTTCACTCCAAATCCACAAATTCGTGTTTACTCATAGCTTCTCGCATGCGTTTCCATATAAATACTCAAAAATCGAGAGTCTTATGGTGTGTAAAATTGACACCAAGTAAATTCGAAATTGTCAAAAGTGTGAAAAATGAAAGTCTGAAAAGGTCTCAAAAGGGCAATAAAACAAAAAGTGAAAAATGCCTTAGAAATTCCTTGGCAAAGAAGTTCTAAAGCCCAAAAATACATAGAAAAAGAAAAGAAATGAAAAAAAAAAAAAAAAAAAAAATATGTAATAAAGCTAAGTGCTTCGATTCTTCCGGAAAAACTCCGAGTCTTAAAAGAATATAAATCCTCCGTGTGTTTTTAAGAGATAGAAGTCAAAATAGCTATCTCATTCCCTTCTCGCTATCCGTTTCCGTTTTCATTAAAAAGTTTATCTAAATAAAGTTTTTCATAAGTTTAGAAAGGCCTAAGATAAGTGAAACCCTTTTATTTAAAACCAATTTCCCGCTTATCCATTCCCTTTAACCCTCACCAAACATTACAACACATCTGAATGTCCTGGGATGATTAGCACCGTCCTCACCTAAGTGGTGGAGATGTGATTCTCGAGCGAGCCTATGACGAAGGATGCCGCATGACTGGCTATTGAGCGATTTCGTTTGATTAGAATGATAGGTAACCCGAAACACTTATGAGTGAATTGAGTGACCACCTGGTGAGATCGCCTAGTCATGTATTTCCCAAATAGCTTGCCCTAGAAAATTATTTCATGCTTCTGGAACGAATACCTTATTGGCTTCCAGGATATATTACTTGTATATGGAATTGTTTGCTCTTAAACATTTTGATTCACCCAAAATGCATTGACACTTTCAAAATATTTTCATTGGGAAAGCAAGTGAGAAATTTGAGTTTTGCTTGAGGACAAGCAAAGTCTAAGTGTGGGATATTTGATGACACGCAAAAAGTCAAGTTTTAACGTGCCATTATCTCACCTTTTTAGCCCAATTATGGATGAAAACATTTGAAATATACATTTTTATACTAAATTTCATAATGATGGCTAAAATATAGACGATGCTTCAAGAATCAGCTAAAAAGGCCTAAAAACGAATAAAATAGAGCATAAACGATCTTAAGCATTCCGGTTCACGTATTCTAGCACTTTTTGAGCTCCGCTTGGAATTATGACCTCTAACCTATGTCATTATGTTCCTTAGGAGTTTACGATCGCGTGGATATAAAGAACGCTCAAAACGGACATCGGATGAAGAAGTTATGCCCAAACGAAGATTCAAGACAACCGACGGACCACGATACGGGAGGCACCAAGCCGTATACGGGCAAATCCAGCCGTATACGGCCTAGACCCAACCGTATACGGCCTGGCTAGGGCGTATACGGCCTGATGCCAGCCGTATACGGCCATTCCCCCTCGTATCCTGCCTTGTCCCTCCCCCGATACGGCCAATCTCTCCCGTATACGGCCAAACTCAACCGTATCGTGTGTTTTGGTCATCCAAGGTGTGATTTTGATACGGCTGAGGAATACGGTTGAGATTTTGAAGATGGAAATACGGCTGAGGAATACGGTTGAGCTTCTAGTATAAATATGGGGTTAAACCTCCTCATTTGAAACATATTCTACATCCTCACATTCACACACTCTTACATTCTTAAATTCTCTTCCATTTTCTCTTTAGGTTAGATTTATATTTTATTTTCGTAGTTAGCGGCTAGTTAGTCACGGCTTTGACCGGACGAATAGGGGGGTAATATTGTAATATTGCTTGGAGAATACTCGAAGTTCTGCTTGTATTTCTTCACGTTATATTCAGCTACGCTGTTACTCTGGTTAATTCTATCCTTTATCTATTTCATCATGATGATTGTTATTGCTGTTGTCATGCTAGATTTAGGATCATTTGCCATGATTAGCGAGTAGTTTTACTGCGTGTTTGCTATGATGTAATTAGTCGTATTAATTGGGATGATGTCATTATGAAAACAACGGAGGTAACGTTATACGGCTTTCATTTGTATAGCGCCGGAAACATCACGAATGTGTGTAGTACGGAACGTGGAAGCTATGAAAGTCGTGGGCACAATCCGTTGTCGATTAATGATTAATTAACTGTTGATCCACTTTCTATCTATGATTTTAAACTTCAATCAAACTTAACGCCTTTCGACCAGTAAACGTGGCTACGGCCTTAATGATAGGACGTCGCGAACCCTATCCAAAGGTGATTAGTTATCTGTGTCTAAAACATGGTCTGATTTGTGAAGAATGTAAACATTGTTTTCTAAATGGAACACCAAGTACATCGTCATCATGGAAATAATGCTTTCACTAGCGAACGCAAACTACATGGTGGTTATGGAAAAACGTTTTCTAACTTGAATGCAAAGTACACCGGTATTGTGGAATTATCGCTTTCCTCTCAGAACGCATAATTTTCATTGTACCTGTGGAAACACTGTCTTCTCTCGAACGCAAATATTACGCTATTTACAAATTAGGGATTTATTGGGATTTTAAAGTAAGGGCTGGTTTATATCATAGATGGGGAATTTCTGTGC
The DNA here is from genome assembly GCA_949592205.1 of Helichrysum umbraculigerum. Taxonomy (NCBI): domain Eukaryota; kingdom Viridiplantae; phylum Streptophyta; class Magnoliopsida; order Asterales; family Asteraceae; genus Helichrysum; species Helichrysum umbraculigerum. The sequence goes on along the minus strand of CATIUR010000007.1, from coordinate 63,837,923 downwards.
TTAAATACAAACTTAGTTAAAACAAGTCTAGGGTTTAAGGCAAAGTAGGTACCGTAATTCGGCTAAGAACTTGGTATTTCCACGGGAAGAGTCGTAGTTCCCTATTGTGTACAAACGTTTTACTTAGACTTTACAAACCCATCGATAGAAAGTGATCAACATACACAAAACATGATCTTAAACTTAAATGTTTCGTTTAATCTAAAGTATTCCTGTGGGGTTAAGAAAGGTCAGACATCGAGATTGGTTTGTCGTCATATTCATGCACCCAGGATTTATATCCATATAAGGGTCGCTCTTCCGTTATCGGTTGGCGTTGTATGGCCGGATAAACTACTCTGATCAGAATCACGATAGCTTAGTTTCTCAGTGACATACTGATTTATCAGTAGGGGGCTAGTGCTTACTCCTCAATACTCGGAATAAACGAAATACAAATCTTTTGAAATCATTTTACAAATCAAACATCATCCCAGTTAAGAAAACTAATGAAGTCATAGCAAACACCTCCCCTAGATTATCTGCTAACTACATAAATTTTATCTGCTTTATTTTAATTTCCTGCCTAAGTATAAAAACCAAAACAAAAATCTCCAAAAATCTTTTAAAAAATCATTACTAGTTTGATAAATCGTCTCCAACGTAAACGTTTCACAATACAACTGGTTTATAGAACGACCCTAGGTCATACTTACTACTGTACCCATAGTTTTAAGTATACTTAGGCCCCGCACTTAAAAATTTTAAAACACACCCTGGTGGACGCGCCCGGAGGAAGGCACCACAACGACGCGAGTCAAATCGCGACCGACCTCTAGGCGCCCATCAGTGTCGTTTGACTTATGAGGATAAGGTGTATGCACAATATATGTGCGTGAGTAAAGACAGAAGCATGTGCATATTTGGATATGTGCATGTGGAAAGAATTGAAAACATGTAGTTATGTTATAAGTTGCTCAAGTGGGTAACGTATGTTATGAGTATAAGTGGAGATTAATTAGTTGTTAATATGGCACATTGTGCTGGGTATTGTACTTTGTGCTAATAAGTTGAATAGAGTTAAATGCACATTTTGTGCTTATGTAAGTAAAGTTATATGTATTAGTGATTTAAGAGGTATGGACATTTCGTGCTTATGCGAATAGAGATATATGGATAGTGGTTATATGCATAAGTTGTTTAAGATATGTGCACAATGTGCATATGTTGATTAGTGTTCATGTTGTTAGAGTTATGTGAAAAAATATATAGCTGGAAAGCTATTAAGATTAATGTGATATATATGTTGTTTGAATGATGTCAAGTTAAAATTCTGCTTATGGTAGCAGTGTACTTAAAACTTCACTATTATGAAAACGTAGAGTGTATTTACCTTTTTGATCTTGGTGGATTAAATTGGTAATATGTGATTAAACGAACGGGAAAGGGTATGTATATAATGAGGTGAATTAGTTGTGTTTGTATATGAAGTATCTTAATATGAATAAACGCTTCCGCATAAGTAAAGAAAGTGTTAAGATGAACAGATACGAACGATATTCGTGAAGACACGAATTAAATAAGTGGGGGAGAGTTGTAACACCCCAAAATCCAAAAGTAGTATTATGATGAAAACCAAATAAGTTGTTTTAAATTATTATTACTTTAGGTGATATAAAATAATAATAATTGTATGTCGGTTTTAAAGTTCCAAGCAATGATAATCACGGGGGATAAAATAAAACACACATATATCTAAATACATGTGTATGTACGTATCATATATCAAAAATCTTTCCAGAGAGCACGAGAAAGAGCGGGAGAACTCACGAACCTTAAACCCTAAACCAAAATCGTTCCAAAACATGAAATTGAAGCTAGAGAATCCGAATTCATCAACGATTAATCATTTCTAACACAAGGTAATCATGATTCTTATTTAATCTTGATTTGAAACTTTGAGTTTCATGGGGGTTTCAAAGGGTTTGAGTGATTAATGGTTTCTAGGTTGAAATCAAGGTGTATTATGATGAATTAGTAGTGTATAAGTGTATATATGATGATGATTAACATTAATTCAATGTAAAAGTGGATAAATTGATTTGTATGATTAATGATCAAAGTAGGTTTTGATCAAAGAAGTATGTTTTGGTGTTAATTCACCCTAATTAGTGTTTAAAAATATTGTTGAAGCATGATTATGGAAAATTGAAGTAATTAATCAAGTGGTTAAGTAATTGGTTTAACTATGATTATGAGAATGATTATGATTAAGTGATAAGTTGATATAATGGAGTAAGGATTAAAGTAATCAAATGTTAAAAGTGATTATGATGATAATTAATGATGTTCTAATGATGATTGAAGTATTACACAAGTGATTAAACCATGTAAATTGTTATGAATTAATGAATGAAGTAATGAGCTTAAGGAGTTAATATGAATTAATGATGTTGGTGGTGATTCTTCATAACCTTGGATTGGTTATTGTTGAATTATGATAAGTAGTAATAAGTTAAGTGATTGTGTAAGTAGTGAAAGTTATGAAACAAAGATAATCACGTAGAGAGAGTTATGTGTAGTTTGATTAAAAGTCAAACTTGGTCAACCCAATAGGGTGATAGGTTGTTTATATTAATTAGTTGATTATGATGATTATGGAGTGCTAAATATGTTGTATGTTGATATGTTGTATGATAGGTGATCAAGATTGGTGCTATCTATGTTCAAGCATTATGTTACCTAATTGCCTAAAAAGCCAAGGTGAGTGATATGGGGGTTAAATGGGTAATGATTGTGTGTTCCGGATTGCTTCCGAGCAAGAGGTTCACGTGATCGAGTGATTATGTGTTATTTTATTTCTAATTGTGGACTATGATGATTGTGTACTACCGGATTGCTTTCGAGCAAGAGGTTTGCACAAACAAGTAGATTATGTTGTTTCTAATCAATGATTGATTATGAGGTGATTATAGCACATTATGTTGAAAATGTGCTAAGATGAATTATGTTGATAAAATATGATGATATGTGGAAAATTAAGTAGCCTATGTGGATTATGTGGAATGAGCAGTTTGTAAAGACCCTATGATGTTGTACAGTATGCATACTATTGGCCGCGGGACTGCAATATGAAGTTTAGCTAATTACGGTTAGCCTTATGATGTTGAGCCTGGTATGCATATCGACGTGATATGGTGCCTCGCATATGTAGTTTATGGGCCGCAGATCCGCACAGAGTTTTTATCTCTACAATTGCTTAGTAGTTATTTGCCTAAGCAAGTATATGTAGTTTATATGTGTTAAGTGTTGATTTAATGTTGTTTATGTGGATTATTCGTTTAATTGCTCTTATGCTCACTAAGCTTTATGCTTACCCCTTCAGTGGTTTTATGTTATAGGTACTTGGTTCGGTTGAACCAATTGGATGAAATGTGATTACAAGAAAGTAGCGTGGATTGGAGCTTGCAATGTGGTTAGACAACCTCTTTCTCCTTTTGACTTGTCGTTATGATAATCGCTTGTGTAAATCGCCCAAAGAGACACATTTAAGGTTATGTTGATGATTTAAGGTGTAAAGTGGTCAAGTGATTTAAAAGTGTACCTTTGACTTGTCAAAGATGAATGTGGTAGTGTCAATTTGGGTAATGGTTATATTGTAAAGTGATAAAAGTAATTTGATATACATGTGTATGGTGTTGATCATGGTTTTGGTGGAATTATGATCAAAGTGTCAAAAGTGGCATAATGGTTCATTTATGTAGTTATGAGTCATGGATTATAGTACGTTGTCAAATTGAGTTGAAATCAAGTGTCAAATGAGTGATATGGGTTAATTTTGGTGAAAGTGTCCAAATGGACCCTAAACGGGTCAAAGGAGTCAAAACAAGGTGGAGTGATGGTAGGATGTTGATGAATATGCTCACACGTCACAAATGTATATAGAAACATGTTGGCAAAAGGTTGAAGTCAGAAACCAAGTGGTTTGGAATATGACGTGTTACCTAAAATGGTCCAAAATGGTCATAAATTGGTCATAAATTGGTCATACGTCAGTTTTCTCGATAAACGCGTATTTTGAAAAAGTGTAAAAAGGTAAACCTTCATTTTGGTTTAGTGGAGGTGCCTGCAAAATTTGGTGGTCTAACTCTTAACGAGTAAAAAGTTATGCGCGTTTGAAATTGGTCAAAAATCTGAATTTGGTAAAAGTTGAGTCACGTCGTCACAGCTATGATAAACCCGTGATAAGCATGTGATGGTGTTTATCACAGCTATGATAAACCTGTGACAAGCCTATGATGAAATTTAGTCATTTGCGTGGGTCTGATATAGGCTCTTCACGGCTATGATAAGCCTGTGATGGTGTCCATCACAGCTGTGATGAACTTCGTCACACCCGTGATGGCATAGTCAAGTAGTTATTAAATTGAGTCAACATGGAATGATCGGTCGTGTTGCTTAGTCAACTTAAGTCGAGTTGTCGAGTCAACCATTAAAAAAAATAATAATAATAAAAAAATAAAAAAAATTTGGGGCGTTTCATGTGATATATGAGAGAGTAAAAGTAAATCACTTTAGAGATTGATGGTATGAAGTTGCCTGAAATTGAAGTGTACTTGACATAATATAACGACGTCTGGCCAATGTATTTATATTATGCCATTTTACATGGAGTTATTGAGGCTACCAAGTACCAGAGAAACTGATGTGACTTTAAATTACTAGGTTTGCTATGTTGACATATGAAAGAGAAAGAGTTAAAGACTGATTAAAATAAATCGGTAGTAAACTGATGTATTAATGAGTTACTTATAATAAAAGAGATATATATAAATATTTATATATAGAAAGCCTTTTGATTGGTAATGGCTTTGATATTGTTGGTATAGATGCGTGTTTATAAGTTATGATGTTAATAACTTGGTTAAGGACTTTAATTCATGGATAGCTTATTATGAGAAAAATGTGTTATGAGAATAGTGATTGAAACCGAGAAAATTGATAGTTATATTATTATTTGAGAATTATGTGAAATTCCGATTATAATTATATGCATAATATCAAGGTGAAATGATAAGTTGCATATAGAAATGATTGAAACGTGAAATAATCTAATGAGAGGTCATCGAGATAAAAATTTGATTGATGGGATATTGTTGAAAATTGTGCGTTTGATTAGCACATTTGATAGAGTGGTACTTGCGCTTGGATGGCAATGTACCTGTTGATGGGAACTTAGTAATTATCAAATTTGAATTGGTGCTAAATGACTTTGTGACTATGTGATAATGGTTTTAACCATGAGAATTGACTTCTATTATTGATTGTCAATATGTGATTAGTGATATATGAATTCGAGATACTTTTAAATAAAGATTATCATATACATTAGTGATATGTGGTATTAGCATAAATGCTAGTTATGAATTGAAATTTAAATTTCATTGATGATAGGTGTATTGTGATTTTCAAAATCGCTGTTTTGTTGTTGAAAGGGATATAGGTCATGTACTGATTTTAAAGATTCTAGCACGTCGCTAGTTTCTAGTGGTAAGAGTATGTTATTGTGCATGGTCATGTTATTCACTTGTGTTAAGTGACTACATACATTAAAGTGATTAGTATTAGACTATTTGCAAGTTAAATCGGGTATAGGGCACAATTTATGGGTTGCGTGAATTTAATTTAGATACACACTGATGGTGTGTAAGTTGATGAAATAGCATATATCTATATAAATATATGTAGGTACATGGTGCGTGTGGTGAAGTGTATGCATAAGGATGATATGCATAAGTGAGTTAAGTTGTATGCACATTTCATGTGAACATAGTGATGAGTAATTACCTAGTCACAGATGTATGAAAGGTACAATATTAATAAATTGGAAATTATGGTGATATTAGAATCTCATATAAGGAATGAGAGATGTCACGTGATTGAGTTATTTAGAATAATTAAGGTTGAATAGATTTCGAGGACGAAATCTCTTTAAGGGGGAGAGATTTGTAACATCCTCAAATTGGGTCTAGAAGTAATAGGTATTTCCTGTAAATTTTAAATGCAATTTAAAATTGTTATATGTGTTTGATTGTAAAAAATTAATAGGTCGATAAGCCTCAGGAATTATTGTGACTAATGAAATATTAATTGTTTTAAATTAATATAGTTGACGGTAAAACAAAATAGTATTTCCCCGCAAATGGTTTTTAAGTTCCAGACAATAATAAGTACGGGGAATAAAATTTAACACTTATATGATAAGTTCCATATGTTGAGTCGGTTTCTTTTTCCCACCTTATACACACATACGTATGTATCATACATACATACATGAAGAACCAAAAATCAAATTCATGAAGAAATCATCAAATTGGAGCTTTATAACTCGAATTTAAGCTTCAAGATCAAGAAATATCATCTTCTAATCATCCTAAACAGTTTGTAAGTCTCTAGTTCTTATATTATGAACCCTAGAATTTGGGGGTTTTAGTGTTCTTGATCAAAATCCGAAATTAGGGTTTCAAAAGTGTAAATTGATGTTAGTTAAGCTTCAATAACATGTATTAATCATTCCATCATCATTATAAACATGTTGTAATTGTTAATTCATGATTTTCATATAAACCTAAAATGGGTTTTTGAGTAATTGATGGAATTAAGTTAGGTAAAGTGAAATTGAAGCTTGTAATGATCAAATTATTGTTTGTTGATGTTTAATTCTTGATTTTAAGTAAAACCCTAACCTAGAAAGGATGGATTCGATGTATGGTCATGATAAAAGTCTATGACTTAGTTGATAATTGTGAATTGAAGCTTATGGTTATGTTATGGTGGTTAATTAGTACCTAATTCATGATTATAACATAAGTCTTAACTTAAAATGAAAGAGTTTGATTAAGTGTTCATGAGGTGTTTTAGAGAATTGATGATTATAATGAGTTATATGGTGAAAGGAATGTTGATTATTAATTAGAACACTTAATCGAGAATTTAAAGAGGAAAGTTGCAACTTAATTATTAAGTGTCATGAAGGTTATGATGAATTGTTGATTTTGGTATTACTAATCTTGTTAATGGTTTAATTATATTAATTAACAAGGACTAAAATGGATGAAAGTGATTATGTTAATTCATTTGAATCAAGTAAATTTGGAATTTGTTGGTATAAATGTTGGGATAATGATGATATATAAATTTGAGACAAGTGACTAACTTGTGTTATTTTATTGTATTCTCAGATATGGAGAAGACTCAGTGATATTAGACTACTGAGTGGGCGACTATGGTTGTCGGTGAGTGGACTGGTTCTCACAGGATAAATTGGTGATGACATTGTGGTTATACCAATTATTAGTAGTTTTATGTTTATCGATTTATTGACTGATTAATTGCTAGTAGTTTATTTCATGATAGGCTGGAATAATATCGTTTGTTGATTGATTGATTGTTGGTGAAATATTCCATGATAGGTTGGAATAATAGAGGTCAGTTGCGATTGGGCTTAGTTGCTATAGGTTAGTCAACATGTGATTGGTGATCATTCGTTGTGAATCAGATTTCATGTTGACTAAAGATAGCAATGGCTATCGGTAATACCACTGTATTGGCCTGCAGTTGGTTATAAGTGTTCTTGGTGCGTCACCCGGGTTTGTGGACGTCACAAGGACCACCGATTCTCTATATGTTGATTGTGTGTTGATAGTTGATTGTTGTATCAGATTGTTATGCTGAGTTAGACTGTTAGAATTAGTCTATTCACTTAGCTTCGTGCTAATCCCCCACATTACTCTTGCAGGTTAAGTTTGGATAGGAGTTGGGCAAGAGGATTTGATTGAAGGAATGTTTGACAGCTGGGCACTCTGATTATCTTTTGCTAGTGAAAACTCGTTTTGTTGTATAATACTATAACACCCACGAAATTCACTGTTTAGCGGAAGTAAGTTTTGGGGTGCTCCTAATCAAATATCACAGCACAAAGATACAGTAAACGACATCTATATGCAACGTTTGTAAATTAGTTACATTCCCATAGATATAATGTTTGAAAATTTAATGTTTTCGTATACAAAAAAAAGTAGTTCCCTAGAGCCCACGCGTATAGCGGGAGATTCTATTACATAATCAAAATATACAAAAGATAATGCTAAGAATCTCCGTTAATGCAGTGTGTTGAAATCATGCGACTCTAGCTAAAGTCCTGGAGTAATCCTACTCCGTCCGGGTACCTGAGAAAACATGCTAAAAGGGTCAACAAGAATGTTGGTGAATCTCACAGGTTTGTAAGTAATATCAGTTTTGAACACGAGATTTCATCAGTAGTGCCCATAGGCGTAAAATCAGTATTTGCAATCCAGCAAATGTAAAACCAGTATTTGCAATCCAGCAAATGTAAAACCAGTATTTGCAATCCAGCAAATGTAAAACCAGTATTTGCAATCCAGCAAATGTAAAACCAGTATTTGCAATCCAGCAAATGTAAGTAAGTAAGTTATACCGTTGCCATGAGGCTCATAATCGAAGCTTAACCCGTAAATAATCAGTTGCTCCCGTGACATGCTCGTAATTGAGCAAGCATCAGTAACGAATAACTAGTCACCCGTTTCTACGTGAAAATCAGTACGTGGCAGCGCTACTGCCCCGGGCGGGGAGGGTCATTTCCCTAATGGATCTATTAACTAGTGTTCGCGCTTAAGTCCATAACTAACGATATATGATGGAGAGACTTCTGTAAATAATAAACAACTCATGCAATTCCGTTTGGTATAGTAAGCAGTTTAGTACTTGTGTTCAAGAAAAATCAGTAGCATGTATCTCCCCCATTAAGATAAAACAGTAAAAGTGGGGCCGTAAGACTCACCTGAGTCTTGTAATAAGCCGTAGCAATTAGCAAGTAGTAAATATAGCAAGTAGGTTCTCCGAACCAGTAACCTTCAAATGCCTAATCATATGAAGTTATGTAAGTATGTGTCTCGCGAGACGTTTCGTTTAGTTGTACACAACTAGTATATCCAATGTTTGTCCGTATGTTTGTAATTGTTTGTTTGTTGGAAAACATGTTTAAATGTTCCTTAGATGTTATATTGTATAATCGTTTGAAGTCCCAAATGTTTAACACTTAACTTGGAATTTAATTGTAAAACTGCTGTGTTTTGCGACACAAAATGCGACACAAAAGTTTGTCGTGCGACACAAGGGTTATGTCGCATGAAAGATGCGACACAAGAGCTCTGCGACACAGTGGTTGTGTCGCAAAAGCTTGCGATGCTAATTCAATAGCGACATATGGGTTGTGTCGTATAAGAATACGACATAATATGCGACATAGAGTGCGACACAATATTGTGTCGCAAAGGTTACGACACTAAAGGTTTGGTACGACACAAGGTGCGACATAACAGGCTTTATGCGACATAGTATGCGACACAAGGCTTGTGTAGCATTGATGAACACCAACCCAGAAACCCAGAAACTGACGCAATTTCACAATCCAAAACCCAAATCTAACGTATTTTTAGGCTGTAAATTCATGTTTTCTTCATACATATGGATCATACCAAGTTGTGTAAACATTATAACATCAAAACATTACACTAAATTGAGTAAATCTAAGATTTTAGAAATTTCTTACTTTTGCAAATCGAGCTAGATCGAGGATGAAATGATGAAAACGGTTTTGATATTCTTGCTCCACTCGTGATGGTGATTCCGAATATGTAAATTTCGTGGGTTGATTTGTAAATCCGAAATTTGGTAGTAATTTGGTGAGAGTGTTTTTGGTTTGTGTGTGTTTAGTTAAAATGAAAAAGAAAAGGGAATTGGGGTGGGGGGTTGGGTTTTGGCTGATCCAAAAGAAGGGAGGAAAAATATCCCTCAAAACCCAGTGTTTACTCCGTGTCCTAATCGTTTAATTTCTCGTTTTTAATATTTGACCAAGCAGTTATATTTTTAAAATGTGACTGGAATATTCAAATAAAAATATCTTGAAATTAATAATAAAAACATTTGTCGAAATATTTAAATTATTAATTCGCGTTTAATACGTTTTTGTTGAATTATTTGTAATGTCGTCGCGATAATATAAATAATGTTCGTTCAATTGTGTATTTTATATAACAAAATACGTTCTCATTATTTAAGTAAATTTCTGTCACCAACGTCCAAGTAAACTGTGTCGGACTCCGTCCGGTTAATTCGTACGATTCATCCAAATCGCGTAAGTACACATATATATATAAATCACCTTATATATATATACAAATAGAGTCTGTAATTAGTCCTATTACATACTAATTACAACTAGTTACAAATAATTAGGCATAATTAATTATCCTAATTATGCACGTGTTACAAATACCCAGCCTGAAAACTTAGTTTATAGTGTTAAACTTATTATTGATAGTTTGTAATGTAAAAGTATGATTTGACAATTACATATGTGGTATAATTTTAAAAAGGGATAACGCTTCCGGATTGTTTAAAAAAAAAATAAAAAAAATTTGAGTCTAATTTGTGGGGTGTTTAAATATTTGAGTTTGAATTGAGTTAATTTAGATGCTTCAATTCTTATCATGTGCAGTGAGGGAACATATATGTTTTATCGTTTTAGCTACTTAAACGTTGTTATTTCTAAACTGTATAGCTTGATCATTTTAGCTTGATCGTTTAGCGATGAATAAGGTCATTATCATAAGAAAATCAAAAGAAGAATGCTATTTTTAGCCCTTAGGGTTATTAAAATAACCGTCAACTTCCTTCAACTATAATAAAACCATCAACCACATGTAGTTATATAGCCAACATTAACAACATTTGTTAGTTTTTTAACCATAATCTACTAACCACCCATAAAAAGTTAGTTGTTATCCGTAACCCTAAGGGCTATGTTTAGCAAAATCACAAAAGAATTGGTGGCCGATGAGTTCTTTTATTAAACTAGTAGTCTAAAACTCTAAATAAATATTTGTTCGTCATGTTATGATTATTAAAAGTTTAATTCGATCACTTTTATTTGACACGTGGTATATTGATAACCCTTATAGTACTTAATTTTATAGACTTTAATTTATCAACTCTCCTATTGAGCATTTTACTCGCTTGAGGTATCTCAATAGGAGAGCTGATAAATACAACATTTAAATTGTTTCATACACCAAAAATATGCTTTTGCATACTTGTATAGTATGCTAAAACTGTGGTACTGTGTGGTGCATGAAACAATTTTCATGTTGTATTTATCAACTCCCCAATCTCAATTGGTCGGAAAAGCAGCCGGATAAAGTTTGTGCGACTATTATAAAAATTACCTCTAAGATCCTCTTAAATTACGACAATGCCACTTGAGGTATATTTTGTGCCGTTTAGGAAAATTAGTTTATGTTATGAAACTATGCTACTACTCATTTATATGTAATCAAAATTATATAAATTACGTTCAAATACTGAAGTTCTCTAGATAACACTATTACGTTCCTCATAGTCCACTTATGACTCTTTAAGTTTGGCGGTGTAATCGTTCTTATAAATTTGAATTTTTTGTTAGTGAAAACCATATTATGAAACCATGTATAGTTTTATGTTATGAAAAATATGTTATTACTCATTTAAAAGTAATCAAGATTAAATTAATTACGTACTAATGTTGAAGTTCTCTAGATAACACTATTACATTCCTTCATAGTCCACTTAGGAATCTTTAAGTTTGGTAGTGGACTCATTTTGACACCTTTAACAATAAGGATCAATTATGATAAAGCTTTGGACCAATATGGCGATCTACCTAAGGAGATCTTTTATCCGATCGTCCATATCCTTTATATTCATTTTCGACAAATATAACATTGTCTCTCTTCCCAAATAAGCAAAAGGCCTAAGAGTGGCTGTAAATCATGCACTTCATTTTGCATACAGAGTTTTATATTTGCATAAATTTCAGCATATTCCACATACCATCTTTTAAATAATGCAATGAACAATCCTGCTATACGTGGAAGTTTCGCAAATAATTTTTAGGAATTTTCTGCTACATATGAGTTCGACACAGAATATTTTGCTACATAGTAATTGGTAGTACTTCTCTATTTTTAAAAAGAACAGTTTTTACACATCATGCATCTATTATCGCCTGATAAATTCCAAGGGCTTCAAAGCAGACTGAACACTGCTTAAATGAATATTAACATTAAATAAATAAAAATTAAAATATTTAAGATATAAGTATTATGAGAGAACATACGGATTCGCAATTGGTGCATGTAAGGAACCTGAAAATGATTTGTCCGCTTGCTTAAGCCTATATAAAGGGAACAATTATATTGAAAAAAAAAAAGAAATTAAGTGGATACAATTCATCCAAATTTCAAAATGTGATTCATATAAAACAATAGAAGCTTGAAAAGAATTTTACTCAGCACACGTCTCGGAGAAAAGCAGACCATGATGACTAATGCCATCAACCCAAAGATTTCAAAAAGTCTATGTGTTCTTTTAAAGCCCCTTATCTATGATAATCAGTAAAATTAAGTATAAGTGCATCTAAAACAATATTATACCTTTTAAGCTAATTTCTAATAATTATATAAATAAAACAAGCGTTAGAAAAATTACTAACACTTTATGTTTACGGTCATGCAATTTGTACAAGTGTTCCTGAGTTTGAGATACCTCAAAACCTTCTTTGGACATCTTGTGACAGTCCTTGCGTTCCTAAGATAACAAACACACATCTGTTAGAGATTCAAGATACAATTTTGATGAACAAGTGAAAAACATCCAACTCTACCATGGAACTGAAATAGGTAATATGCTCTCCATTTTACATGGTCACTCTAGCTGAATAAACCCGCTTTGTATAGCTGTAGCAAGGAAATTTAGCAATTATGAAATATACGAAAGATCTTACATTAAAACTGGATCATGTTTAACCTTGTTCTTATATTTCATTTCTTCAACGGTGCCTTATAACATTGCTACCAACACTATCACCCATTCTTTTATATATGTAATATGTATAATTCCTTTATATCCTCTCCGTGTAAATAAAAACCTGCAAATGAAATAAATGATAAAATTTAATTTCGTTTCGAGAGTGTGGGGAAAGGGGAAACATGTATATATATATATATTTGTATGTATAACCTGAAAAAGGAGATGTGTAAGGATGATTTTGTTGGAAGAAATTAGGTTTTTGAACTTGATAATTTGAAGGAATCGGAAAACCCTAATAAAAGGTCGAAAGAAGTCGAGTTTAATTGAGTTTGAACGGAGTCTTATACACTAATTAAAGCAAACTAGTTAAAGCAAATACTTTAAAATCCAGTTCAACAGGTCCGGTCAACCAGTTGAACCAGAAAATTAAGGTTATTGTCTCAAATTAAACTGGTTTTCGGGCATTTTGAATTTTGGTCGAACCGTCCGATCCAGCGGAACCGGTTCACACTTTTTACTGTTTTGATTTTAATTTTAATTTTAAATTCACTGGTCGAGTTTAATTTTAAATAACGTACAAAAATTTAAAGTTTTCTAATTAAATAACACTATTACACTTCGTCCTAGTCCACTTAGGACTCTTTGTGTTTGCTAGTAGTCTCATTCTTATAAATTTGAATTTTTTGTTAGTGAAAACCATGTTATGAAACCATGTATAGTTTGATGTTATGAAAACATATTATTACTCATTTGAATTTAATCAAGATTATATAAAATACGTACAAAAATTGAAAGTTTTCTTGATAAAACTATTACACATCGTCGTAGTCCACTTAAGACTCTTTATGTTTGTTAGTAGACTAATAAATTTGAATTTTTTGTTAGTGGAAACCATGTTATGATACCATGTATAGTTTTATGTTATGAAAACATGTGTAAAAAAATTTGAAAGTTCTCATAAAATATGTACAAAAATTGAAAGTAATCAAGATTTAATAAAATATGTACAAAAATTGAAAGTTCTCTAGATAACACTATTACGTTCCTTCGTAGTCCACTTAGGACTCTTTGTGTTTGCTAGTAGACTCATTCTTATAAATTTGAATTTTTTGTTAGTGAAAACCATGCTATGAAAACATGTTCTCTAGATAACACTATTACGTTCCTTAATTCGTAATCCACTTAGGACTCTTTGTGTTTGCCAGTAGACTCATTCTTATGAATTTGAATTTTTTGTTAGTGAAAACCATGTTATGAAAACATGTTATTACTCATTTAAATGTAATCAAGGTTATATAAAATATGTACAAAAATTGAAAGTAATCTAGATAACACTATTACGTTCCTTCGTAGTCGACTTAGGACTCTTTGTGTTTGCTAGTAGACTCATTCTTATAAATTTGAATTTTTTGTTAGTGAAAACCATGTTATGAAACCATGTATAGTTTTATGTTATGAAAATATGTTATTACTCATTTAAATGTAATCAAGATTCTATAAATTACGTACAAAAAATGTAAGTTTTCTAGATAACAGTATTATACTCCGTCGTAGTCCACTTAGGACACTTTATATTTGCTAGTAGACGCATTGTTATGAATTTGAATTTTTAAAACCATGTTATGAAACCATGTATAGTTTTATGTTATGAAAACATGTTATCTTACATCTTATTAATAACAAGCTAAAACTAATTAATTAAATAAAAAGAACTACTCCGTAGTTTGTAAGAAAGGAGGTACTAATAGTATTTGAATGTATCAAAAGGTATACAAAAACAATTTAAACCAACAAAATATTAAGTTTCTTTGAGGTTTCCGTTAGTACCATGTATGAAGTTGCAAACAATTGATCAAGCTATGCATTGTATCATATAATCTTAAATAAAAGATGATAATTAAATTGCAAGAAAAGTAGCAGTAATAATTACATATTTGTAGAGGTGGCAATTTTAGACCTATTGGTTAATTTTTGGTCAATTTGGTTATTTTTTAGGAGGGAGTGGGTTTGTTGGGTCTCCTCCCCATTTTTTGGATGGGTTTAAATGGGTTTTTCAATATAACCTCTAATTATGTAACAATTAACCAACGGGTTTAGACGGGTCTAGTGGGTAAATTTTTTTTTTTTTCACCTCATTTCATTTTTTTCATTTTTCACTCAAATAAAAAATTTTTTTGGTGAACCCGATGACCCGACCCGACCCGAGACCCATTTGACCCGGACCCGTTTAGACCAATCCTTCTAAATGACCCATCTAGACCCGAACCCATTTAGACCCAAACCCATCTAGACCCGTAACCCGACCCGACCCATTCATTTTGCCACCTCTACATATTTGAAAGGCATTGAAAACAATATAAAGTGGGCGGAAACAAAACCAATAATCCATACCATATCCAAATTTGTGGATTTGACAGAAGGGCATGTCTCTTTATGTAAAAGAAATGGCATCAAGCTAAATTTGTTCCCTTAAAATTAGGATATAATTGTTGTATATTTAATCATAGTTGTTAGTCTCGTACGAGTCACGAGACGAATCGTACGAGTCGAGACAAAAAGGCATGAAAAAGATACGACTCGTGTTTTGTCTCGGAAATTACTCTGTCTCGGGTGTTGTATCGCAAAAATTCACTGTCTCGTACGAGACGATACTGAATCATGAATCGTACGATTCCTCAAATGTATTTTTTTTTACTCAAGCTTTCAATCAGACTTGAAACAAATAAAATAATGTACACCTAAACTAAAAATCAGACTTAAAACAAATAAAATAATGATAAAAGATAAGTAGAGCGGTCCAAGTTCATCATTGCCATCATCGTCTTCATATGTGCGTGACTTTTTGGAAGAAAAATATTAGTTCAGAGAGAGAGAGTGAAGTTTGAGAAAATTGATGTGTTTACAGAAGGAGAGTGTGTGAGTATTTAGAAGCAGGTTGGGGCGCATATGAGAAAAGAGGCATACGCATCTGGATATTAAACAAAACCCTAATACAGTTGTACCAATGTCTGCGAGTGTGGTGTTCAATTGGGCCGTGGCCCATACCATTTTTTTCACTACTAGCACTAGGCGTACAAAATAAAAAGAGTAGTAGTATATGTCTTTTTGTTTAGTAACTTATTGTTCAAATTAAGCTATTTTTATATATATATCATGTTAGTAATAAAATTTTCCATAAAACTGACTACAATTTATTAAAATAGTATCTTTATACATTTATAATATCTATAAATTATTAACTTTTGAATTTAGTTTATAATATTATATATATATATATATATATATATATATATATATATATTATAAAATATGTAATATCGTGACTCTTACGATACGAGACACGATACGATACACGAGTCAAAAATCAGAAAAACGAGACACGATAGGAGTCACGAATCAACAACTATGTATTTGATTAGCAAATTGAATTTAATACAAGTGATAATTTTGAAAGAATATAAGTTACCTTAGTAATGACTGTATCTTGTAATCAAACATTGTATGGAAAAATACATTTATCAACTGTTATTCTTATAGAATAGAAGTAATATCTAAAAAGTGAATAAATTAATGCATCTTTTGATGATTAAAATGCTGATGCTGATTAGGAGCTAAAATCCATTTGATGCTATGTAATATGTATGATCACATCTTCAACCGATGTAATACAAGCATATTTACCGAATGTGTATCAAATATCAGCTTCTCTTGGAAAAAATAAATTCAAATATAATTTTCTGTTTGTAGGACCAAATAGAATTCAAATAATATCATAAATTCCCACTTGCTTTTATTCTCTTATATTATATGTTTGTAGGACCAAATGGAATTTTCTTGCATTTTAGAGCCATTGAAACTGATATTTCACTTTACTTGAGTCCTCATTTTTAGGAACCTCGAACTCGCTCACTAATACCTGGGAAACAAAAACCATAGCAAACTCTGTATAAAACTTGAAACAGAACCATAACAGCTAACAAACTACAGTATCAATTTCAGTCTTTCAAAACGTTATCCTCTTCGATTATTACCTTGATGGCCTCTTGAACGACAAGAACCCAGATTAACATCCCAAAAGTTTCCCCTGCAATTCTCGTAAACCTATTGATAATAACACACGCATTGAATATTGCCAGAAGAAATAACATCACAGTTGTCCAAGTGCGCACCCTGCAAACTTTACACCAACAATTATGCTCTATTGTTGAATATATATAAATTATACGGAGTAATAAATTGACAACATGACCAATTATGATAACCAAATAATTAAGTTGTGTTCATGGCATCATATATAATGTTATTTTGATCCATATAAAATATAAAGTTGTCATATATGAATTTTAAAATAAAGTATGTTAAATAATAAATATTGTAGCTGGTTTTGGGCCTTTGGGGTACACATTGTAAGGAAGCCCAATAAAAGAAATTACAAATTTACAATTAAGCATATCATGAAGAGCCCAATGGGCCGACCCAAGTTGAGTTTCCATTCCGGTCATCGTCGTCGTCGCCGCCTGAAACTCAACATTCTGAACCAACCGTCTCCTTCTCTGATCAACAAAAAATTATATTAAAAATATAAAAATTGAGATCTCAATAAATAGGCACACCCG
This sequence comes from Helichrysum umbraculigerum, assembly GCA_949592205.1. Classification (NCBI taxonomy): domain Eukaryota; kingdom Viridiplantae; phylum Streptophyta; class Magnoliopsida; order Asterales; family Asteraceae; genus Helichrysum; species Helichrysum umbraculigerum. The sequence continues at coordinate 63,820,401 of CATIUR010000007.1, read as the reverse complement.
ATTTTGCTGGTCAACAACTACATTAATCTCATCGGATGAGCGCAGGTACCTAGGGTTTCTTTATTTTACTTATGAGTTATTGCATGCTTATATTGACATCTACTACTATATTTTAAGTAAGAATTAGGGTTTTTATTATGTATTTTAAATAGAATTCTGTTGTCTGTTATATTTGCAATGAATCAAAAAATTGAGATTGAAAATTACTTGAAAATTTGGAAACTTTATTGGATCTTTAACTTTTGAAATTTCAACATTAGATTAAAACTGGAATTTTTAGCAACAAAAGTTGCGAATTATGCAAATCCAGACCAGCAACTAAAATCATTTTTCTGTATAGTTAAGTTTGAAAACTTGTTGCTCTGAAAGTATTTTTTCTGTTGTACGTGTTTTCTGGAATTTGGTTTTTTCCACTTTCAGATAAACGTTTTGCGGAATGCAGTTTCTTCATGTAAGTTGAAAGATTGTAGATGTACAAATAAAAAGTTGTGATGTTATAAACTTCCAATGCTTCAAAATGTTATTAAACATTCCAATACTGACCTGAAACATTTTTTAAATTTGTTTCAGGTGGAGCATTTGGAGGGAACAGAGGTGCACGACCCGTACCACCCGAGAAAGGAGTATTTCCATTAGATCACATGCACTTATGTGACGAGGTAACATCTATTTCGAAATGATTTGATAGTAAAATTTGTGAATTGAAGGGCCTAAAAATTAATTTATGGAAATTGCAGGCGAAAAAAGAGTATATAAGCTGTCTCAAAACATCAGGGCATAAATCTGACATATGCAAACATCTTTCAAAGAAGTACCTTGAATGCCGTATGGAAAAGTTAGTTATTTTATTTATTAGTCTATTTCCTTGGAAATTTTTTATGCAATCGTCGCCCTGTTTCATATCAATTTAAACTGCAATCACATCTCCATGAGGACCATGACTACACAAGTACACAATTTTAACGAACAGAAGCATATTTGAAAGTGTTGCATATACAAAATGTAGGTAGGCCTATCAATGGGTTGAACTTTGATTGGATTAATTAGTTATCTACTCTGACCCATAGCCCAAATAAAAGGGTAATGATCTGACCCGTTGACCAAACTCATTAATATATGACCTTGTGTATCATAGGATCTATCGAGGAGAAGTGCAAGTGTCTTTATATGTGATGTGTCCAAATTGGAAGTTGTTTGAATGTGACATTCTTGTTGTATAGGGATGTGTTACAAACGAGTCTCTTTTGTAGGGTACTTGAAAAGTTGTAAATCACGTCTTGTTGACTTGGTGATTGTTGTCTTTCAGGAATTTGATGGCAAAGCAAGATATGTCAGAACTCGGCTTCAAGACAGATGACACGCCAGAAGTATCTAAAGAGAAAGTGACAAGTTAGCATAGTTTGGTGTGTAACAAGAAACATATTGACAATAATTCATTGGTGTGATCACAAGAAAACAATTTTGCTTTTGGATAAGAATTGGATTTATCGACTCGTTACAGTAAGTCAAACTAGGTTTTTATGTGTAACAAAAATCTTACTTATTACTGTTAATTTCAAAATCCATGAACATTAAAATTGTAATATTACAGTGATATAGAATTTTATTGTAATGGATTTTGATCAGAATGGTTCCAATCTTATTGCAATTTTTTTCACTCTATGGTGAAGATTTCATATAAGCAGATTTGTTTGAATTCTAAAATGAAATATTACCTGAGGGAGAGACAAATGAACCAAAAGGTGTTTGGCCCCAGGATAACATATGATAATACTTTCCATGAAACTAATATAAAGTTTGACCTTTAAAATACATTGCATATATTTATTAGTCATGTATGCAAATCTTATATACAGTAATAAACTAGTATATGAGTATCTAAGATGTAATGTAGAAAATTAGGTAATAATGGATCAACTAAAAATAGTATTTAGATTTTAGAATTGCCAGTAACAACCCTTGGGTTTACCAATAGGGCAAAAAGTGGGTCAACCTTCTACTTGTACCATTGACTTTTGGATGGTCAAACAAGATATTAAAGCATTAGGTGTACTGGTGTAGGTCACATTCATTTTTAAGACCAGGTTCTAAATTTTTTTGTAAAAAGTTAAGTAGCTGCAAAAAGATTTATTGAAATCAGTTTATTTGTGCTTAAGTAAGCTAATACTCATAACTACATATTTATTTTCCAAATAAATTATAGGCCTAAATTATATAAAGTTATTAAATGATAAAAAGAAATTTAAAAAAAAATATCTGAAAAGCAATGCACATAGACTTCATATGAGATCCTACCAAAGAGTATGAAGGAGGAACATCCTAAGAAACAAGTTTTATACTATTTAATCTGTATTACATAAATCCTAATACCAAAGCCATTTTCAAAACATTAATATGATCTTAATTAATTATTTATCTGTGTTACATTGATGTTTTCACTTCTCCTTGTATATATCCATCTGTTTCTCCACCATTTTCTTCTCTTTCTCCTTTGATTTACATATACATGGCCTTTCAACTCTCATTTCAACCTTTGTCAAAATTCAGCACAATACTGCAAGAAAAACATACCCTTTCAACGAATAATCTTTTGCATGGTTTTCCATTTAGACGTTACATTTCATCGTCTCAAAACGTTTCATTAAGTTGGTCTTCATCAAAATCTTTGTCCGCAATTTCCTATTCTTGTGGAGACGAGTCAATAACTGAAGATGAACCTTCATTGGGTATGACACATACAAACGAAGTGGAGTTTAACCGTGTTAATTGTCTTGTATGGGTATTACATGAATCTGCTAGAAGCTTTTCCCTTGCAGTTCAGAATTTAGAACTTTCTAGAACTAGTCCCGAGCTTTCTAATGCATGGAATGGAGTAGATGTGAATGCATGGCATAAACGCACTGCATATCAGGTAATCAAAATCTAAACCTAAATATCATATTTTCTGTGCATACAAATAAAACATGTATAATTACCATTTTTCTTACAGGTAGCAGTTTATGCTTTACTGAAAGCTGCCATCGAGGTGGAGTTATATCTCTGTCACAAACGTTGCAACAGTCCCGTTTCTAATATGTAAGTGGTATTGCCAATTTATTCTCTTCATTCACATATTAAATCCTCCCAATTTTTCCATATAATCAAGAAAGGAAGCAAATCCTGCAGTTTTTAACTGGGTTATAGAGTAAAATGGTATGTAACCAACAATAATTTGAATCCTGTTTGGATGTATGATAATCAACTCTCCTAGGTTCGATAAAATCATCAAAGTTCTAAACTTTTTGATTCAAGGTAATTTAAATAAGATCACCAGTTTTCAGGCGCCACATCAGGACGATGGTCTACAGGGTAAAAAAAATGTTCCAAACTGTTGAAAGTTGGTTACGTTCAATCAATATTTTTTGGAATTTCAATGGTCTTTTCTAGGCGTATAATAGAACTTTGAATAGAAGTTGTTTACATTTTTATGCAGTTAGCCTTTTCTAATAACAAAGATGATACCGGGCCATGTGGGCTAATACTCTGTTCATCCTTCTTCAGCTTGTCATCAAGGACATTTTTTCTTGGTGAATTCATAGAAAGCCAATTGCACGCCAAAAACCCAACTCTGGTGCAGTGGTTTAAAACGGTAGAACTTCCACGTATAGCAGGATTGTTCATCCCATTATTTAAAAAATGGTCCGTGGAATATGCTGGAAGGTATGCATATATAAAAATCTGTATGCAAGTTGATGTGCATGATTTATAGCCCAAGTATGTGCATATATTGCTCAAAGGTCTATTGTATGTATCTAACTTCTAAAACATTAACCGGATATGTTAACATAAAGTTATTCAGTGGTGTTGCAGGAGTTATTCTTGCTATAAGCTGCTGTACTGCAGTGAGAAAGTTGGGTTCAGGTCGAATTTCTAGTCCACAATTTGCTGCATCCATCGATGATGCGTTGGTTGAACTTAGAGACTTATCACGTGATCTTGTTTGCGTTAATAAATTGCATCAGTTAGCAATTGAGGCAGGTTTTGAAGAAGATTTCTTATCACATTTCGGTAAAAAAGTTATACCGAGTAAGAATATGGAAGACGTTGAGTTTTGGATTGGGCTCATTCAAGATAAGCTTTCTTTAGCATTTCACAGAGAAAGTGTTATAACACCTAACCAAACCTTCATTGATAAGGTCCCTCTAGTCAAGTTTTTAGATTATAATCATCTTTACTATCATGCAAGATGTTGTGCTTTACAATTTATATTATAAATGTTTTATTATATATAGGTTGAGGATACTACTTTAGCAACTCTTGGGCTTTTTGCATATTTAGGAAGAGAGACGAGGTTATATTTGTCGGAAATGAATATAAAGGATATGGACGATCAGATTAAAGACTTCCTCAGGTAGATTGCAAAATTGGTCCAATGCCATATCATAGTCGACCCTTATTTTAGAGGTGGCAAAATGGGTGGGTCAGGTAGTCAAAATAGGTCGAGTCAGGTTGGGTTAACCCAAAACACTTGTCTGAAACCTGTAAGGTATAAACAATTAGCGAGTCAGTTATCATAATAACAACATATATTATTTCTGCTGAAAAAGTTATCATTATAACAACATATATTATTGAATAAAATTGATTTATGAGGTTTCATGCATTAAAATACAGTATGAGGGACTTTCGACCCTTTGATACAGAACATAATGCGAATCAACCCGTTCATAAATAAATGGGTCGGAACTGCAATCGACACTTTTACCATACAATCATGAAATTATTGAAGTTTTGCAGTTACTTGGAGTGTGGAAGCCTGTATATCTATCCTGAATTTAACTCCCTACCAAAGTATCAACTTTTCATCGAGGTTTGTTTAATGGTTAATGCTCTAATAATAAAGTAAACATTGAATCGTATTGAAGCTTATATTGTCTGTATAGGTAGTTATAGATGAAATTGGATGGCTTGACTTTTACGCTCCACTTAAATGCAAGTTCCAATATGATGGGAGAAGGTCCAGACAACATGCTATACAAGCAGAAAAGGAGATAATTCTTTACACAGTTCTCACTGTTTGCTATGATGTTTTCTCTGGATTTGCATACTATACCAATTCTTCCCAACAACCCTTAGATTCTGATGTGCTTTCATTTCTGTTTCGAAGGTAGTACAAAATCTCACATAACATATTTTGCTTTGCAAAAAAAGGTATTCACTTTGGTCTGATTTTTTGTTTTGGGTAACTATTCTTTATTTTAGGAATGCATTGCATTTTACCCAAACATTTATCGTGTTTATATAACTTTTAAAGTTTCTAATGTATCAAACTTTAAAAAATTGCTATTGTATCTATATTACCTATTATAGTTTGTAAACCGTGACATGTCAACACTTTTGATGACGTAACAACTTATATGATTGTCATATCAACCAAAAGATATAGGGGTTACCTATACATTGAATAGCAATAACTGGAAATTTGATACATATAATATAAACTTTTTAAGTGTGATACACACAATAGAGTTAAAGTTTGATACTTTTTCAAGCATGTGATACTTAAATTTTCACCCATAAAAACCCTCCAAACTTAAAAAAAATCTGTGTAAGGTAAGCTGTGAAGGTGGGTATGTTTGACCATGTTGATGTTTTCCATTAGTGGGCCCCATAAACCGGTCTATCTATTCACAAGATTAAAGATTGTCTTATATCAAATTTTTGAAAAGATGGTTACCGAACAAGAATCGGACCAAAGTTGGTTACCTTATTATGCAATAACCAAGAGCATCTATCCCAACATGATTATATATGTCACAAACTTATTATTTTTTTTATCTAATTTGTAGTCAGACCCTGTTATCCAATTGTCTTGAAGAGTACTGGGCTGCTTACGATAAATCTGGGTAAGTTTGTTAAGCTGGTGACACTTTTTAAACCACCTTCTACAGAAAAATAAATTTATACATTTTTATTGTTTCGTGTTGCAGTGAGTTAATGAAAGTTACAGAGAAAGTTGCTGCTGATACGTCTGCATTATCGGAATCTCAGTCAAAGCCAATGGAGTTGATGAAAAGAGGGATTCATCAAGAGGGATCTCGAGTGTATAAGGTACTAGTTTCTTACTTCATTTTTTGTCACCAAGAAAATTTAATTTCATGTCCTTTATGTGACAAAAATGTTAAATGTTTTTGGCAGGGTGTAAGCTTAATAGGAATCGACCCGGTAAAAGTTTCTGTGAAGGAATATGGAAAACGAAAACGTTTGCATGAACGACTAATAAAGAAATCCAAGGAAAAGCTGATTTCTGCTAGTAATGTAAGACTCTAATTATCTGATTATTGTGACTTGAAGTAGAGTTTCTTAAAATTAATAATTTGATTGTGATTCGGATTTCGGAGTTACTAATATCATACCTGAACCATCATACAGGTGATTGTGATGGGTACTCATTTACTATTCATAGATGTAATAGATGTTATCACACTCCTTGTGAAACAATTGCGTGGTAAAAAGATTACAAGTAGAGAAAGAAGAAAAATAAAGCGAACACTCAATGATATTGTCACTCTTGTTCCAGTTACAATCCTGATGCTAATTCCGGTAGGCATTCACTTCCATACTATGTATTACGGGTGTCAGGATGGGTTGACATGAAACACTTACTTTTCTTAGATATATTATATTTTTGTTTAATGTATTAAAATTACATTTTAAAGGACATTCTAACCATTTGACCTATTAGAGATTAAGCATAACCTGGATCGACCCATGCATTAGTAAATGGGTCAAAATTGCCACATATACTCTGGTCAATGAAATGTTAGTGTGTGCTTATGTGATAATTTGTGTTTGAGCAGGTATCGGCTGTTGGGCATGCAGCAATATTAGCTGCGATTAACAAATACGTCCCATCAATGGTACATCTGATCCGCATCCCATTGTTCATCTTATGCTTTGTAAATTCTTGTTTTCTTTATGATACTCTTGCTCTATTATGCCCAATAGATTCCTTCTCCATATTCATCTGAACGTCTCAATTTGGTGAAACAACTAAAAAGAACGAAAAAGATGGAAGTTGAAGTGTGGGCAATCGAAGACGAAATTAGAGACTCTACTAAAGATAGTGAAGATAAAAGTTTTACAGTGGCAATGCCATAGATACAAAGGGAATGGAAATTTAGTTTGACAATAAGGCAAGAATAACAAACAAGCTTCATGGCTCATTTGGTAGTCTATTTGACCAAATGGCGAATGGATATTATTGATTTAAAATGTGTATATAATAAGTAGACAGTGGTTATGCATAACTAGATGTAAATAAGTGCTAATCTTCCAACATTTACATATGTTCTTGGCTGCTAATATATCCAGTAAATTTGTAACATCTTTTGGAACTCCCTGGTGTCTAGTGTTCATAACTTATCAGAAAATTGCATAAAAGTTTTAAGAGATGACAAAAGGTTCTTCTTTGTATTCGTCATATAGTAAACGAGAACGAAATGAAGTTTATGAAGAAAACCAAATATGTTCAATTATACCTGGTCATAGGGATGTTTATACCAAACTGAATTTTAATGAACATTTCTATAAAAACCATTTCGTTTGTTCCAATAAAAGTAGTTGAGAAGGTGGATGTCCTTTCTTGACCAGCATATAGTCAAAGTCAACCTCATTCTATGGTACCAAAAGTCAACAAAACGACCACAATGAACCAACAACACTTATATAGTTATATATATATATACAAATAACATATCATTTTAGTACCTTCTCCCTCATGACAATTTTCTCAACTTTTCAAATATGGCGCCAAAATCCACCTTCACCATCATGCTCACGGCGGTAGTAATGATAACGTGCACCAGTTCCGCCACCCGGGCACACCCGACCCAAGTACCATACCCTCTGAGCACCAGACCCGCCGGTTGTGGCGACCAGTCCTACCCTCTGAGTACTGTTAACATAGAAGTTTATTGACCACTATATATTAAAGTAAAATATGTAAATGGATATGTAATATAGATAAATTATATATGTTTTCGGTTAATTCTGTTAGGTTGACATGCAGCAATATATAAACCTTATTAGAACCATTGATTTTGGTTAATCAAAATTCACAAATTGAACCATCGCTTACCATACCCTCGAAGACGAACTTTGGCTAATCGAGCCACTAATTTTTACTGTTAACCGATTAACTCTTTAACCATAATCGATCGGTTCAACATCTATTGTATGGGTCAAATTTAGGCCATACGCTTTACTTACATTTGTAGTTTGTCTAGTTTTAATCAAAATTTATTTCCTTAAATTTCGTATATATCTTTAGTATATGATTACTGTTTTCTATTCTTCCAAGTTTTGTCTAGCTAGGGTCAAGAGTTCTGTATAAGTATTATAGTTGTTATGTAATGGATAGTTTTGATGAATTATTAACAAGAGGGAGTTTTCTCAAGAAACTCCACTTTCGGGCACCCAGGTTTACTGAAGCTCCGACCTTGTTTAATTGTGCGGTTTCTTTGATTCGCAACCACCATTTCATCATAACACATTGATCCTCGCTGTTGATACAAACTAGAAAGATATAATTGATTCGCTCACTGTACATAACTCAATCTCACAAAAGTAATCGAGGAAACAAGCGCCTTAAAAAGAATCGGTACTCATTAATGATGTTCAAGCAGCCAGCATTACAGCATCTTCAACATCATCAGATTCGTCAACAATCATTTCATTCTTAAACAGCAGTTTAAGGTAAGGAAGTACTCTTGGAAGCACATGTAAATCTGCAAAGTTAATGCTCATCATATCAAATGCAATGCATGTCTTATGCATGTGACTTTCATCAAAAACTGGAATTTTTGGGTATCTTTGACTGAAATGTGTAAGAATTATTCGATATGCTCCTGCAGCGCTCCCAACTTCAATGGCTTCTCCTGTTGTGCTGTGGTTTCTTGCTATTGCTTCATCCACCAATGCATCCTCAAAAGTAGCCTGTAACGGATTATGAAAAACCAATGAAAACATGCTACTTAGGGAGTGAATTGATATACGCCTAAAATTTAATATTCTGATTATCAATATTGGGACAAAAAAAGGGGTTTATTGTTTCATAGTGTATGAGGGGAATTTTAAAACTTCCTATTGTTTGTGTTTAAGTTATAAAAACGTATATTCGTATGTTTTTTGCTACATACAAAAACAATTTTTTTCAAGTTATACAATACATGTTTTTAGAACTGAAATACATACAATGGTAATTTATAACGTTCGCCACATACAATAGCACTTTAAAAGATGCAAGGCTTAATACAATTTGAAACAATAAACCCCATAAAAAAAGTTCCCATGTAAAAGAAAACAATCAGTTGTTTACTAACTGCTGAGCAGAGCTCATTATCAAGGAAGAAAATAGAATTACCTGATGACCCTATACGATAAACTTTTACAATCATCTCACAATACTTGCTTATTATCACAAGGATGTCATTTTTCATTGTTCTATGTGTTATTTCTTAAAATAATCAGAATCCACCATACACTCAAAAAGCTGATTATCTGATTCCGTTATTCAAAATCACATAACCACCTTCAAAACACGTGACAAAGGAAATTAAAGAAACTTGAATTGCTTACCTCATGTATGAGAACTGTCGCTCCTCTAGAAGCTTCTACGAGTTCAGGACAAGGTCTCGTGTCACCAGAATAAACAATCTTCCACCCAGGTATCATTCTACCATCACTATCAACTCTATCCGCACCTTTCAAAACAACCCCAAATGCTTGGGGACAATGCACAACAGGAAAACTAATCACACCATCCAAACCCGAATCTCCAAGCACATTCTTCAACTTCTCGATGATTGGGTACACAATGTTACCATCCACAAGACTACCTGCCCTTTTCCAATGGCTCTGCATCTGAGTTCCTTTAGCAAATAAAGTGTTTTCAACTGGGAGTTCATAACTATTAGAATTAGATTCGAAAGAAGCTAGAGAAGCTTCTGTGGTATGCCTACAATCAAGATACAACATATCTAAATCTTCAAGTCTTTCGTATGCATCTAGGAATCTTCTGAGATGCCTAGGACCGATAACTATTAAGGTTTCATGTGGCGACCCTTTTAATAAATCTCGTCTCAGAGCGAGTATTCTTGCTAGACCTGTATGGTGATCTGCATGAATATGTGAAATCCAAATACATTTCAAACGTCTAACTGCATCATCTGCACCTTGAACACCATATCTATACATGGAAACATTCACAAGAATATATATTAGAGGTGACAACATAAGCTTTTCGGGCATATTGGGTAACTGGTCAAATTGGGCTGAGCTGGGTTGGGTTAGCCTGCAAACACCTTTGTGTCCATTTTATTAATTGTAAATGTATAATTAATGGGTTAGTTATCATTAGGGAAGGCAATATTATTGACTACTGATATATACCTATATTCACAAATAGAATGATTTAGAAGGTTGTAAGCATTAAAATAGATTCGAGGCAACCTTCCAACCCGTTCAACCCATTTGACTTGCTCCTTTTCTGGCATATATTTTTATATAGCCAAAAAAGAGAACCCTAAGAACCCAAATCATCAAGAATAAACCTATTATTACCTTCTTTTCAGCTGACCCAAAGTTCCTTCACCACAATCTAATAGTAGACTACCTTTAGAGAAAAGATTGATGAATATAGAACTAACATTACGATACTTGGAAGGTTGAGATGATCCAGTTCCCAGAAGAACAATCTCAACGTCTTCTCTAGTAATATCCTCCAAACAACTTGGAACAACGTTTTGATTTAACCAAGGTTCTTCAATCATGTTATTATTGTCACCTTCCACAGAAGTTACCCCCTCCCCTGCATCTTCTTCCCCATCCCAAAGGTGGGCGACTTGTTGGGCAGCATCTGATATCTCCGGAATTTCTGTGAGTAGGTCATCGATTATCTGAATGGGTCCCACTTTGGGAGGTATACCAGATCTGTCTACTCCAAGTTGTGCAACTGGCCGCAAATGGAACTGTAAAATGGAAAAAAGACTTGACTTCCAAAAGAACTGATGGCACTTATTTTCAAAAAGAAAATTGTGTAGTTTAAAATGCATGATTATCCATCCACCTTTTGCTCTATAATGGTGTCATGATTGGTGGATTGAGTAATGGGTCAAAATGTATTGGGTCGGGTTGGATTGACCAGAAATACTTATTTTGAGCTTAAAAAAATAATAAAAAAATTAGTGTGCTAACTATCAATATGAAATACAATATAAAATATTATCATTATCATAAATAATGAAATGATTTAAATTTAAAAAAAAAAGAACTTTGGAGGTTGTATGTATTAAAAGTAGACTTTGGGAGACTTTCAACGCATGTTAATCGTCTTACCCATCAACCCATTTCCCTATTAGCTAAATCTTATTATTTGACCCTTCCAAGATATAGATCAAAACCAAAATGGATCCATTCATAAGTGAATGGGTCTAAATTGACACTCTAGTATATGCTAGGTAAATGCAATACATGATTCAATAACGCTTTATGTAAATCTGCACCTTCAGAAGATTTTCTGCAGAAATAGTGTCGCATAGTTTTAAAGCAGTATCCTGCAGGTAAATAAAAATAAAAATATATATATTTCAAGGGGATATGTTCCAATCATATTCTAGTCATTGTTCTTTAAGATGTTGGACTCGGAATATATACCTCATTTGAACAATTCGCTTGTTGAAGAGACCAAAAACCTGGAGCTGGGAAGAACTGAGGACATAGATAGTTAAGTCGTGCTGCAACTCTAGCACTTGACTTTAGAATCGGAATCTCAATATTCTTCCTGCAGAAGTGACAAAAACTTATATTACATTGTAAAATTATAGAATTTAATCAGCTTGACAATTCGGAAGCAGATAGACCATTTTTCTAAAAACTTTTACTGATCAAACTGAAGAACATAAGCAAATAAAATAGACTTACATTTGATGTCCTGCCATAATATGCTCTGCCCCACTAAATCTGGACATCCACTTTTGATAATCGCTAGAGTTTACAACTGATGATGGACTTAAATGAATTACACAGTTGACAATTTTGCGTTTCTCTTCTGGCATATCAGCATAGTAAGTCTCGAGAGATGGTGCAGACAATAATTCTTGAAAATGAGATGCTGTAGGGCAATCTACAAGGAGAACAATAGGCCCAGGAACAGAAGGTCCAAGTACATCATCTGGATGAACCTGAAAAATATACAAGCCATGTAAGATATGAATTCAAAATGGGTGGGTTAAGTAACGGGTCAAAATGGGTAATTTTATGCATTATTATTGTTAATTTTTCTTTTCTTTTTTCACTTTTTTCAGCAAGCAGTATAAGTAACAGCTAGACTTTGAGCAACTTTTAACATGCTTGACCCGAAAATTTTAACTAAACTTTCTTATTCGACTCGTTTGATATAAAACAGAACCGAAATTAACTAAATATAATAAATATATGTAATCAATATAAAGAAAATTAGATATTGATAAATGTACCATGATATCCTTTAAATCTGATTTCACAGACATTCCTTCTTGTAGTTCACGATATTTTGGTCCTGGTCTCAAACCAAGTGCCCTGGCCTTTTCCAGGTCAAATTTTCCTCTAATCTCAGGCAACTCGCAAATATATAAAACAGAAATATCACTAGACTTCGATGCAAAATCATCTTTCATAATCCCATTGGTTTCTGGTTGCAACAAAATAGCCGATATCTTGACAACTTCATCATCAACAAGTGTAAGTTGATCATTAAGTTTTCTGGGACTATCTAAAGAATCCTTATCAGATTTGGGTGATGGACCAAAGCATCGTGAGTGAACCATGGCTGCATTGGGAATGAAAGATTTCATTGCATCAACTAAATACTTAAAATCAGAGGGTCCCCATGCATTTACCTTCAAATATTAACCAAACTTTATATTAGCCAATACAAAAGTATATCACTAATCAGCTACAACATTAGAAAATAATGATTATAGCTATCATCATATCAATACTTACAGATATCCCTTCCTCACCAAAGCCAGCCAATGTCAGCAAAAGGCCTGCAAGATCATACTTACAAGATTACAATAGTCCATTATAACCACCAATTACATCAACTGGAGGTGAATAGTGTGCAAACCTGGTAGTCCACCAGCAGTTTCCGAGCAGACACGTGAAAGAAATATGTGATCAATCTAATGCAAAAGAAGTTATTTATCCCCAATAACAGACATAGATTTTAACACATAAAGCTTATAACAAACAGCACTTTTACCTTTGATAACTTGATCTTATGCTCTGTACAAAATCGTTGCAACCCCTAAATAAATCAAGAAAAAATAAATCGTTAACCTACCCAAATTAGTATTCGAATACTACATGATCAAACATAAATTCAACCAAATTAAATGTTCTGAAATTAATTCACAAATTTACATAGAAGAATACTTACTTCTCCAGCATTGAATATAAATCTTTGTTTATCAAAGAAAAGCAATACTGATGGTGATGTGTCTTGGGTATCCAAACCTGTTCCTAATATCTGCAAAAAAATTAAAAAAACAAACTAAACCCAATACGCAAAATGCCAAAAACTTTCATAAATTCACTAAAAAAAAACACGAATTAGCAGAAAACAAACCAATCCCAACACACAAAATAGCAAAAAGATTCCAACTTTCATAAGAGAAAACACTAACTAGCAAAGAAAAACAAAAATGTAATATTAAATAAAAACTTTAATAAAAAATACCTGAACGTAAGAACACGTATTAACAGGATTAAGTTTTCTAACTTTTAATTTCAGGTCTTTGGGCTTTCTACTTTTATCCCTACCTTCAGCCCTCTTTTGATTAAACCCAACATTTTTAGTTTCTACAACTTCATCATCCATCTTCTTCATTGATGACAGCTCCTTATTATCACTCTGGTTCAAAGTACTAATTTTTCTATTGGGAATGTATTTTCTTGGTGATTTTCTTGAAGAAGATGAAAGGCAAGTGAAAAAAGTAGGCTTAATGGGGATTTTGTTGTTGAGATTATAAAGGGGATTAATGGGTTTTATAGAAGAAAGAAAGAAAGATGAACTGGGAAACAGGAGGCGAAGATTTGATGTAATTTGGGGCATATTTTGTTGATGTTTTCAGCCCTAGAAGAAAAGGGTTTAACCGTCTTTCTAAAACCTCCCAATAAACAAAACAAATCATATCAAGCGTGGGTTGCAAGTTGCAGTTATGATGGAACAATTACGTATTTAATAAATAAATAATGTTAGAAAATACCAACAGAAAGCTGGAATAGCTCAGTTGGCTAGAGCTTGTGGCTGTTAACCATAAGGTCCGAGGTTCAAGCCCTCTTTCTAGCGTTTTGTTTTTTGTTTTTACTCTTTTTGAAACATTTAACAACTTGGTCACTTAATCTCATCTCTAAAATGTTAACTAAACTAAAAAAATTAATTAGTAACTTTTATAAGTATAACCTTTTATAAAAAGATGTACTTTTTTAACACTTTGTTTGCATATTTCCTTATTTTATACAAAAAGTTTGCGTTTTTACGCTTATGACCAATGCTGCTAAGTTGTTTAAAACAAATATTGTGACACACTCACACATCACATGGTTTGTTCAATATAAATTTGGTTTGCAAAATTTCTACTATTTACTTTTTTTGTAAGAATGGTGGTGGTTAAGTATGGTTGATTATATGAAGGAAAAAAAATTCCAACTTTTAATGTTATAAGAATGCACTATTATGTTTTAAAATTTGCATCCAATTCACGTCCCACTTATGCCTGCCTTTGGTTTGTACATTTGAAAACATTGAAGGGGTAAAATGGTCAACAATTAGTCTTTGGAGCTTAGAAGGAACAAAATAGCATTGGGATGCATTCCCCATATCAACACCAGCAGATAAGATGCATTATATCCACACACATAAACACCTAAAATGGTGCTTGTAACAACAAAAAATTTAACTTAGCTAGAAAATGGTCATTCTATGAACGCAAAGGTCTAAATAGCAATCAAGAAAATGGGCACAATTCAATTCATGAATACTTATGGCATATCTTCTTTTTCACACACTTGCTGTTACAATTTCAAGAATAGCATTAGCACCACTTGTATCATTCAAAGACCCTCAACCAAGTGCTACAGTTACTCTAGATCAAGAATCAGGGCTATGACCGTGGCCCGTGATGGTCAACCCGAAGCTGCACCAACTCAAGAACCACCTTCAGTCAATTTCGCTTTTGTTAGTGTAAGTCATGAATGTTAACCACATTACCTGAATTCACATTGTAGATGTATTACAAGATTCTAGTGATGAATATTTTTGTATTTATATTGAATGGCAGTCGGTGCTTTTACCAGATGGAACGCCCGATGTACATTTTAGAACTGCGAATGGTGGACAGAAACTTAGGGACATAATGCTGGATTCCAATATCGAGTTGTATGGACCATATGTAATGCTCTTTACTTTTATGTATTTGAATTCTTTAATGAATTAAAAATATATATATTTAGCCTTTCTGTTTTTGGTAATTCAGTCTAGACCTTTGCTAAACTGTGCTGGTGGAGGAACCTGTGCTACTTGCATGGTGGAGGTATTTGATCACCAACAAAATTAAACAGAGTTTTTAAAGTGATCAGCGTGTTGATTTGTGTTAAGCTTTCATTACTATCTCAGGTTATCGAAGGGAAGGAGTTGCTTAGCCCAAGAACAGACAAAGAGAAGGAGAAACTAAAACGGGTACGACAATTAGTAGAGGTGGCATAATGGATGGGTTAGGCTCGTCGCGTAACGGGTCAAATGGGTCGGGTCAAGTTGTTTTGACCCAAAACACTGTTGTCCACAAAGTTTATATGGAGTATAAAGATTAGGTCCAAAAATATGATGACAAATGTTGATTTGTTTTACTACTAATTTAGGTATTTAAATAAAATGAATTAGGAACATTTATGCATTCTAAAAACCGACCCATTTTATTACATGTTTCCTTATAAACTAAGATTTATTTAACATGTTTGTTCGTTTTAAATGATATATAACCTGAACAAATTATAGCGTCAATATCAGTTCATAACGAAATTATGAGTAAGTCATATAGTTTTTATGCCAAAACACTACGACTTAATTGAACCAAAACCAATATGTGGAAATACCGAAATAGAAACGAACTGAACCTTTCCAATAAAAACTGCAGAATCCAAAGAACTGGAGGCTGGCTTGTCAGACAACGGTGGGGACACCAGACTCCACAGGCCTGGTACGTAGTAGTCAATATATAGATTTAGAGGCACTTACAAAGATGAAAGATTCATAATAAACTTAAGATGAATTTTTATATGTATATATCTATAAATTTTATGCAAATGCAGGTTGTAATTCAGCAATTACCAGAATGGAAGGGGCATGAATGGACACTTGGAAAGGAACCACCTCCAGAATCTTGATATTGTTTTGTAATAAGTGATGTTGTAAATGATGAGCGCACATGAGAACGGTTATAGTGCTATAGTATTGACAAATTCTTGAATACTATATAAATCAGTTAATCTTATCACTCAATAATTTACACCAAATCTAGTAAAATTTATTTTCTGCAAGTAACTTGAGCTTATTGTCTGGACTGCTCAGCCTACTGAAATTTGAAAGAGTTAATAAGCTCATTTTTTATTTTTTTTTCTAGCTTATGAGCTTATCAACTTGAGCTTATAAGTTTTAATGAGTCATAAGTTATGGTTGATAAGTTAATAAGCCATTATAAATATGATTATTTGCTTTTTGAAATTTCTATTAGCCAATAGGCTCATCAAAAGAAGCTAATTAAAACACCCCCTGAGCTGCCGAAGAAATAGGTGGGTTCTTCAACCCAGGTACTGGTCTAGACTCTAGCCGTCTAGGCCACTCCATAGAGAGCTCTGCCCCTAATCAAATGTTCAAGCCCGGTCTCAGCATGTCTAGTTGTGATCGAGCCCGGTTTTAGTAGACTAGTAGTCATAGTGATTATTAGTTGGCTCCTTTAGTCTTAAGAAATGGGCCTGTCTCAGACCCATGGAGATCCATGGCCGTCTGTCCCAACTGGGCTCTGTTATAAGTTCATTTTGTTTGATTTTTTGCTCTTCCATAGTTTTTGTACTACTAGAATTTAGAAATGATAATGTTTTATAAATTTTCATTACAAGTTACTCCATTTGAATTTTAATGAATATATAAATTAAACACATACTGTACAACTTTTAACAATTTAATGAGTTACTTTAACACAAAAAAAAGGAATAAAGTTTTAGAGAGAATAATATCAAAGGGTTTATTTAGGGCTGGCAATTTCTGACATGATCGACTCGAAACCCGACACGAAACCGACTCGAAAATAAGCAGGTTGGGTCGAGGTTTTTTGAACCGCGAACCCGTCAACCCGAAGCCTGCCAACCTACTATATTTTTGGGTCGGGTTTGGGTCACCCAATGAGTTTTTTGGTTGACCCTATAACCCGAATAAATTCTAAATGTAGTTAAAAAAGTTAAAAAGTTTTATTTGAATTTAACAAATCAAAGTGTTTAATGATATTTTAGTATTAGATTTTGATTAACATACTAAGTAATATGATTTTTTGAGATTTTATAAACACTTTTAGGTTTATTAATGACGAATTACAAAATTTAGACACTGACGCATATGACCTATTTGACCCGAAATTGACCCGTTAACTCAAAAAGACCCGAAAACATGTTGATCTCATTAGATAAATGGGTAATTTGGGTCGGGTCGGGTCGGGTTGAAATACTCACCCTGATTAGAAAATCAAGTCGGGTTTGGGTCGACTACTTCTGACCTGCCAACTCGATAACCCGAGCAGGGTCAACTCGACCCTACCCGAATTGCCACCCCTTATTTCCCATGATCAATCAAGAGTACAAGCAACCAGAGCTAGGGAATCAGTTGGGCTGAGCCCTACATGAACCAATATGGGCTAGATAAACTAATGGGCTAAATACAATAACAACCATCTAACTGATAAATAAAACAGAATTGACAACAAAAAACAGATATTAACTTTTGTTTGTTTGTTTGTTTACCAATACTTATAGCTGTAAAATCTAGAGACTGTGAAAGGGCCTAGCTTGCCTTGCTCATGATTGGTCTCATAATCAGGTTTAACCGAGAGTGGTTATAACCATACTTCTCAGCATGACGATTGGCCTCGTCTAAATTGATATTGAGATACTGATACAGGCTCCCAAGAATATTGTGTTTGTTTCTGTATACACAATTCATGTGCATTCTTATACTAACTAAAGATGGTAAACTAAATAGTAGGCCAATGGAATTGGTTAGCACTTAGCAAACCCCTCAAATATACATACCTCATTTACTCAGTACTAACCATACTGGAGTTTTATTTTTGACAGGTTTTTTGAAAAGTTCAAGAAAGTGACCAAACCAAAAATAATAATGACAGTCTCAACCTAAATATAGAGTGTGATTACTTTTCATCTCCAATTTCATGCAGTATAAATTGAACAGAATAAAGGTGAAAATTTAGAATGGTGAAAAACTCATTACAAAACATACTATATGTGTGTTGTGGACTTGTGTCATTGCATT
Organism: Helichrysum umbraculigerum; assembly: GCA_949592205.1. Lineage (NCBI taxonomy): Eukaryota > Viridiplantae > Streptophyta > Magnoliopsida > Asterales > Asteraceae > Helichrysum > Helichrysum umbraculigerum. The sequence continues at coordinate 63,801,782 of CATIUR010000007.1, read as the reverse complement.
GGCCATTGGGTAAGAGGATAGAGTTCTTTGTTGGAAGCCAGATAGGTTTATTGGATTCAAATTTACAATCATATATACAATTGAATATATCCATAACACAAATTGATAGCAAGGTAGAATCAAAATGGGACCTCTTGTGCATCATACAACTTTGAACATATTCACACTATAATCACATCATCACATGCATTGAGTGACCCAAATAGCCCCACTCTTCCACCCACTATATATTCTGTTTTCCTTAACTCGATCGGAAAGAACAGCCCGTATAAAACCCAAATCCTAACATACAAGATTACACACAGAACTGTGGGCCCATTTATACGATCTTAAACATACCACATGTTATTGGCGGGTCAACCCAGCCCGTTTTCATTTTCCTTAAGTTTATTTGTTCATTCCCGGACACATTTTGACCCGCCCAAATTGTCACGTCTAAAGTAAATGATGCAGTAGCCAATTAAGAACAAAAACAAATTGGATGAATTTCTAATAGGAATGAAAATACACAAAGAAATACAAAGAAGTTGTCTTTCTTTTATTTTTACAATTAACAGATCCTAGAATCTCATTTAACACGAACAACAAAATACAAACAGCGGGACTTAGTAGTCGTTGGTGAGAGGAATATGTTCGTTCGAAATGAATACGTTCGGGTAAATGAGTCCAGCCAAGCCACCACCAATGAGTGGACCAACCCAGTAGATCCAGTGACCAGAGAAGTCAAAACTAGCCACAGCAGGGCCGAATGACCGGGCTGGGTTCATCGACCCACCAGAGAACGGGCCTGCTGCTAGAATATTAGCACCCACAATGAACCCAATTGCAATAGGCGCAATTGTGCCAATTGAACCCTTCTTTGGGTCACATGCGGTGGCGTAGACTGTGTATACCAACCCAAATGTGATGATGATTTCGAAAACTACCCCTTGAATCGCTCCCACGCCTGCTGCACAAGCATGTGTAGGGACGGCCTGAAAAAATTAAAAAAAATTCCAAAACACAACTTAGTATTTCATATAAACTTAAAAATGCTGATGTGTATAGAAGGAAACAATCTTAGCCATTAGATAATATTTTGGATGGTTCAAATTGACTCTTTATCACATGTGATTTTTAATTGTGTTTAAATCATATGTGATTATCAGTTCAAGTGGTAGTATTCTTACCAGGCCTCCGGTAACGAAACTAAGAAGGAAGGAAGCGACAACAGAGCCAAGGAGTTGGGCGATCCAGTAGAAAAGACCACTTAGGACTGTGATCTGGCCGCCAACAGCCAACCCGAAGGTGACTGCAGGGTTCACGTGGCCGCCAGAAATGTTGGCAGCAATTGAAACGGCTACAAAGAGTGCAAGTGCATGAGCAACTGCCACAGCTACTAGACCAGGTGGATCTAGTGCAGCATCTGCTGTTAATTTGGCTGTCACAAATCATAGAAAATAAAAGTATGTTAATCTCGCATCAACCAAGGGTCAAACCTGATAAATTTCCTATAAACCATTTATCATATGTTCACAAAATACGAGTTTTCTGGTAAATAAAGTACAGTTATTTTAATGCACGTTTGGAGAAATATGATATTCAGATGGTTTAACATAGGATATACGAAATTGCCAAAAGAAAGCATGTTACACGCAATTAAATCGTGTAACGTAAACAAGGGATGGTGTAAGTTTTTGAAGTACCATAAGCGATGGCGGAACCGACACCAGCGAAGACGAAAAGTAAGGTGGAGATGAACTCAGCAATGTAGGCCTTGATGGAGCCTATGCTGAAGGAATCATTTAAACTACCAATAGCTATTCCAGGCATTTTTTCTAGACAAAACTCAAGTTTTATAAATGAAAAATATTATAAGCTCAATTTGGAAAGAATATTGAGTGTTGAGTGATTCTGGTGCTCTATAGACATCACTAAAGAGCCTTTATATACCAGAGTTTCCCAAAATAGTGATGTGGGCTTTAAAACATATTTTATCTTTATTTTTAGTTTGGTATTTCATTTAATTTAATAATAATTACATGACATTGTGTCAATTATTATTTCTCTTTTGTTACGTTTCAGGTCGAAATAATAGTATCATCTTCTAGCAACACTCTGCTTTTTAAATAGTGATCAACGAGCAATTTTTATTATTATTTGTTTTCTTAAAATGATGGTAATAACTTTAATCTAACATGGACATATTTAATAATCGTTTCCTTCGCACAGTCTATTTATATTATTTATGAAGTACTCCGTAAATATTTAGCAAAAGGCCCTTGACCGATATGAGAAGGACCTATCAATCAAAAAGTTATTGGTTAAGTCGCGTATATAATTAAACTTAGTCATTTAGAAATGGCCTAAGTTTGCCTAATTTGGTGCAAATGACGTGCACTTAGTTGACATCTGTTATTTGCATATCTTTATAGTTCGATAGCAGCCTAAATAATACAATCGTTACGTGTTCACATGTATTAATTATTAATTATTAACTTAATAATTTATTAGTATAACGTAACGTAATGGAATCTCAAAACATTAGAGTTATGTTATATTATTTGACTTGGTCACAAGCTACATCTACCATATATAAATCTAAATTTTAGAGAATACAATGAAGTCCCACCTTTTATATTTATTCAATTATTGGTTTTTGTCAATAACTAGTTCCATTAATGACCAATTTGTGGATATATTTGCACATATACATAAATTTGGTATATGGTCGGCAATATTTAAATTAGTAGTTATCATCTACAGTCTTTTATGAAATGGCTAGTCACTATCGAAGTGAAAAACGTCAAAAATTCAAAATATAACAAAAATCCAACAATTCCATTATTCAAAACAGTAGTTATGATATATATTTGGTTAGATGAATGTATTTTGCAATATATGCATGTGATTGTAGACCCAATATTACAGTACGCAATTTACCTCTCTTTTTTTTCGTGAGATCGACAGGGTCGTCAAAGAGTCGATTTTACCTTTTCCTTATATGCATATTTGTAAGTGTTAGATCATTTACAATGGTGACTCACGGTTGTGGAGTTGTGGACGCCACATCGCCATAGCTTTGTCATGTAGGGGTGAGCATAAACCGAACTGAAAACTGAAAAAAACCGAAAAAACTATATTGAAAAAGCCGAACCGAATAAAAAACCGACGGTTTGGTTTTTGATTTAGGAAAAACCTATCCTATCGGTTGGGTTTTTTATTTTCACCTCAAAAACCGACCAAAAAATTGAACTGAACCGAAACCGAAGTCTTTATATTATATATATTACTTTTTATTTATATAAAAGTTATGTATTTCACTATATGTATATAATCTAAATATGGTCAACTCTATAATAAAACATACAAACATACCGAGTAAAATGAAGCATTTTTTTGTTATATTCAAAATACTCACTTATTACTACATTTGTAAAGCTATTACTTATATATTGTATATTGTATATTTTCAACATTGATTCATTGTTAGTAGTTTTCCTAATAAAAAGTCAAAGTTTAAGTTCATTCTTAACATACATATACGTATATACAATGTATATTTGATCAAATTTATTCGATAAAAAACGCCCGAATGGATAAACCGGAAAACCCGAATAAAAATCGAAACCGAACAAAAAAACGGTTATTGTTTTTGATTTTCCAAAAACCGAACTTACGGTTCGGTTTTCGGTTTTAGCCAAAAACCAAAATGAACTGACCCATGCACACCCCTAGCCATGTGTTATCATCACAACCTATGCAATGGTAAAATAAGGTTGTAGAGGTAGGCCCTGCTAAATTAAGTTAGTTTTCTTTTATTAAACAAAAACAAACCTTTTTTATTTGAATTAAACTTGTGGAGAAAAAGAAAAAAAAAATGCCGCATCCCCTTAAAACGGTTTTTTTTCCGTGCTTTCAACCACAACGCCTCACCACTATGACCTTCACTACACCCTTGGTGGTGTCGTGGTGATAAAGAAGCTCATCACGGCCCCATTACAAGTGGTCTTAATAATTGACGAAATATGAACGGCACACATTATCATATCTAGAGTTTTTAAGGTAAAAAAGAACTAATAAAATATTAGGATTATTGACAAATTTAGATGAAATAATGTGAATCTACTTTGCAAATAAAGATTATATATAATAATTAATTTATTTGAATAAAAGAAATTATTAGTAATGTAATTGAAATGAAGTCACCACTTTATTGAAACATGTTTTTCATGGGCCCAATCAGAGAAAATAATTGATATAAACAGCTTTAAAGGGGCCCAAATAAACCGACCATTTTTGTTAAAAAATAAGAGTATGATGGATTGATGGGCGTGAAGTTGTCGTTGTTAGCCGTAGTCGGTAAACAGGTTGCTACATGAGGCTGAGATAAATTTGGGCGGCTGATGTGGATGGATATCTAGCATCCACTTGCGTATTCCATATATGTCTATGTATGTGTTATTTTATGTACAATATATATTAGTATTAGACTTGAAACCCATGTATACACACGGACGTTAAATGTGTATTTGATTTTTGTTAGTATTGCAAATGGTAGAGAATATTTGTAATTGAAGTATTTAAGATAAACAAACAAATATATATCATCTCATCTCATCTCATATGGTATATGTATGTAGAGTAATGTTATATACATGTCTAGTTGCATAAACCTAAAAGTAGATTTAATTATCTTATTGGTTAAATTTTATCTATTTTAATCTCATCTGATTCAATCAAATTTTCACATCTATCAATTATATTTTTGGGTCAAGATTTAGCCTACAAGTTTTATTGTTTTATTTATTAAAGCGCATGTAATAAATGTGCTAGTAACAAAAAAGTACCCCATTTCGAGAGAAACATTTCAAAACATGAAAGCATAGCATTATTAGATGAAACAGATTGAATATCACTTAATGATGTTTAATTTAGTGTTGAAAAGCTCCTATGATGTTTAAGAAAGGGTAAATGGCCTAAAAATGTGACCAATTTATCAAAATTTGACAACAAAGGGAATATGAGTTTTGTCGATACCCAAAAATGACTCACATTTCAAAATCGTGTCATAAAAGAATTATTAGTTTATAATTTTAGTACCTTGGGTTTTTCACCTGAATATGATCACCCCCTCCTTGAATACCCAACTGACAATTGCAGACAAGTTTAGTTGTAATCAACAGCACCTAAGATTTTCCCATTCAATCATATACAAAATGAATTGTGATATAATCTTATGTAAAATCCAACATAAGGATCATGTTCTCTCATAAATAAATACACTTGGTCGAATGATGTGAATGAAAATGAATCTTTTTTTTTTTAAGTTATCTAATTTTTATTGTGATGGAAAAATCATTGATGTATGTGTATTTACTATTTGGACATAGTCGAACTATTCAATTACACAACTTAGGTTGAACTAATTTGTTTAGATATTTGGTTTTTGGATAAGAGTAATTATTATGGTTTTTGGATTGTTTTGGTTACAATTGTAATAATCGAGTAGTCGACATAAACTAAGAGCATCCACAATGGTAATAAAATTAGAGAATTTTTTTGTAAGAGATATGTAAGAGCTTATTTAAAAAAAGCTTTCATTTCGATGGTTTCACCTTTTCTAAACCTATAAAACCATTAAAATAAATAATTTAATAGGAGAAAAATCATCTAAAGCTTTTTTCTTCCAAACCTTTCATAGCCTTTCACTTATAACGTAATGCATTTTTCATAGTTTTCGATGTTTAAAAAGACTTCATCCATTGGAGATGAGAAAGCCTTTTTAATTATGTTATTAAAAAAAAAACCCTCTAATTGTGTTACCATTGGAGATGCTTTTAAATAATAATGTACGTTGGCTATATTTTCCTAAATTGTGCACAAATTTTTAAGTTACATATACAATTTTATGTATTTGTGATACCATTATCTACCTTTAATAGTTATTTGAGTGAGGTTCAAATGAGAATGAGTTTTTGTGTGAGAATAGAGGAACCAATAAGAATGCTCCATTTTTATTAGGGGTGGAAGGGCACTATGGTCATTATACATTCTCACTAATTATATTAAATAAAAAAGAAAATAAAAGAAAATATACTTACAGATCCATCATATATTTCACAATACGTACGTACATCTTTTTCCTAGGGTTTATTACAATCTGCAGCTTAGCTCTCAATATCCACAAAATTGAAGGTACGACTTACATTAATTCGAAACTAACATCTCAATTGAAACCAGAAACTGCCAATTTCTGCATATTTCATGTGATTTAATCAAGTTTTTCATAGCGATTTTTATCGATCATATTTTGCGAATTAGTGCGAATATCACGTTTATACGATTTCGTATTTAGAGTGTGATTTATGAAAACGCAGTATTTTACATATTTCTTCTGATTCATCAATCAATTCAGGAGTTTCATCTTTCGATTTGAACAATTAAAAATGGGTTATTATGAGGATCATGACACTATTAAAATTACTTTGGTATCATATGTGTTATTAGAATCAATTGAAGATTTAGTACTTTCTGTAATTCGTTTCTTTCGATTGAGCTGTTTAAAAATCATAAAAATCAGCTTGAAAAAAAAACTTACAGGTCATGAATTTCTATTAAGTAACACATGTGTTACTTCAATAATACAAAAAATATTTCTGGTGCAGAACACTAAAAAAGGTAGTAATAGAAAAATGTAAGACAAATGATGTCGAGCAACAAGTAAATATTGTAGGTAATAAGTTCTTGTATCTTTTTTCCTTTCATTGTAGCACAAGTGTTAGTGTTCTGTAGCACAAGTGGTAAGTGATAGTTAAACCTAGTGTAGTGTCCTGTAACAAGTGTTACACAAGTATTAGTGTCATGTAGCACAAGTGTTAGTGTCCTGTAGCACAAGTCTTAATGATTTTATAAAATTCATTAACCCATGTGTTAAATGATAAATTTGGAACGTATTATGGTGTAGTACGAACGTGATGGCTGTGATACAAGAATTCAAAGCTAATGACATCGATCAACATGCAAATGCAAAGGCTAAAGGTAATAATAGCTTCGATGTCGTTCGTTTATGTTACTAGTTGATTACCACACGTGTTACTATTTAATAAAACATGCTATCTAATGAGAAAAGTTGTTTCCCAAAGTGTCCTCTGATTTAATAAAAAAAAAAATAAAACATATCATCTAACTAAAGTATAGTAACATATGTGATAATGTCAAAAAAGTGATAGGGGCATATGACATATGTTACTATCACATGTGTTACTAATTGATTACCACATGTGTTACTATATAATATCACATGTGTTACTGGTTATAAAAGAATCTAATATTTCTGCAAAATCTTTTACAGAATCAATGGCTACACCAAAAACCATGTCGTGCGATTCAAATGAGATTGAAACTCCAGGAAGGACTACACTATGGATACATGAAGTGTCGAAAGATGTAAAAAAAACAGTAAAAGTTATCGCATAGAGGCCATGTAAATGTGGAAAGTGTGGAGAATATGGTACACGTCATAACAGTCGGTCGTGTGATAGAAGAAAAGCAGAGGCTAAGGCAAAAGTAGAAGCAAAAGAGAGGGAGAAAGCGGAAGCAAAGGCGAGGAAAATAGCAGAAAAATAGATGGAAAGTGGACAACGATTTTAGATTATATAAAATGAAAATGTTGACTTCGTTTAATGTTCAATTATACCAAACCGCTTGCTGAAAACTATATTTTTATTATCTTTACTATCATTAACGAAATATGTTAGTATTAATATGTGAGACGTAGTGCTTGTTTACATATATATATATATACATATATACTGTTAAAATGGTAGTTTGTATGGTTGGTAACACATGTGTTACTGGTTGGTAACACATGTGTTAGTGTATGGTAACATGTGTGCTAACACCATTAAAACATGTATTACTTTATTTAGTACTATACGTGTTACTGTTCAAGAATACATCACTTTTAAACATGTGACATATGTGTTAGTGGTCTGTAACATATGTGTTATTGTCTTGTAACACATGTGTTAGTATTTGGTAACACGTGTATTATTTGTAGGTTGTTTGCAGTAGGTTGTTTGTAAAACAACATACAACAGCAGTACAAAAATGATATAAAAATTACATATCGTTAAATAGGGAAGAAAACCTATCATACGTAGAAGTGGTTGGTAACACATGTGTGGTTGGTAACACATGTGTTACTGATATATAACACGAGTGTTAGTGGTTGGTAACACGTGTGCTAACACCATTAACACATGTATTACTTTTGTTTAATACCATTTGAGTTACTATGACTATCAAGAGTATGTTAATCTTAAATATGTGACACATGTGTTATTAGCAGGTAACGCAAGTGTTAGTGATAAGAATAACAAGTGTTAGTAACACAACTGTTAGCGGTAGGTAACACATGTGTTAGTGGAGGTAACACATGTGTTAGTGGCATGTAACACATGTGTTAGTGGCACGTAACACAACTAACTATTAGTGTTGTCTAACACACGTGTTAGCGGCAGGTAACACAAGTGTTAGCGGCAGGTAACACAAGTGTTAGTGGCACGTATCACATGTGTTAAGGGCAGGTAACACAAGTGTTAGCGGTAGCTAACATACAGCAGCAGTAAAAAAAATGATATAGTGAGAAAGCTAAACATCCACACAATTTAGCAAAAAAAATATATAAAGCATACTACTATAAACAAATGTACTCAAGTGCATAGTAGCGAACACACCAGATTTACCAACAAAAAAAACATAACGAATACCTTATGAACAAATGTACTAGAGTGCATCGTAGCGAACACACCCAATTCCAAAAAAAAATTAACATGACCAACACTGTCATGAACTAATGTAATTGATTACATCATCGGAACATATAGTTTTCTAAAAACAGTCCCCGTGGAATCCTATTCAATGTCTTCTGCGGCGTCTTGAACAGGGTCATGCAGCCTCCATTTGTGGTTCCTGATCGCATTCTTGATCATGTTCTTTATATCATCATCGTTGTGTAAACAAGAAAACTGATCAGCTATAACATGTACTCTTTCGGCACGGATGTTGAACTCATGCAGAATCAACTTTGCAGCAAACTTTATCCGCAACCAATAGCTATTAAGTAAAAACAAACCGACACAATAAATTAATAAAAAAAAACATACAAATAAACCATACATGATATTCATGCACTACAAAAAATATAACAGCATGATATAAGCACATTCCAAACACTTGTGTAAACTCAAACATACCAAACACTTGTATAAATTCAAGCTAAAAAATAACTAACACTAATGTTACCAAAACCTTAAATTCAACCAATCAAATATACACATTCAAATATACCAAACTGAAAAACTAAAATATAAACAGAGCAGGAGCATCACTTGTGTAAAAACAAAACCATAACATATCTAAAACCATTTGCAGACACTAGAATCTGTATAAACAAAGCTAACACTTGTATTACCAAAAACCCTAATTTCAAACAAAACACATTTACACATATATCATCCAATACAAGATCAAAACGTAGCTAACACATGTGTTACCAAACCCTAAATTCAAACGAAAACACATATACTGTAACATCCTCATTATTGGCCTAGGAGGAATTTGGTAAATTACTTAATTCATTTGATTATTTAATTAAGTTTGGAAATAATTGTGTTATTTGGCTAATTGAAATTGATAGGGTAAATGGTCAAACGACTTATTGTGATATATGAATTATTAATTGCCTTAAATTATTATAGTTGACGGTATAATAATATATATTTTCACGTTAACGTTTTTTAGGTTCCAGACAATAGGTTTAGAGCGGGTATAATTTGGAGCTAACTTATACCCACCCTTAGCAAATGGATCGGTTCATTTGTGTTTCCCCATTTCATTTCAACATCACACACATAACCTAAGAACTAAGAAATCTAAAGAAGAAAACTTTGATTAATCGAGTTGAGCTTGGATTTCGTGGTTACCACTGAACATCATCATCTTCTCCTTCATCATCATCATCTTAAATTGTAAGTTCATACCCCAATTATGCATATTTATATGATTGAATGAATTAGGTTAGATTCTTGATGCCTAATAGATTTAGAAGCTTGATGATGATTATTTGTTGTTATAATATGTTGTAGGATGTTATTTGAGGTATTTTGATTGTTAAAAACATGTATTGTATCTAGATTGGTGGAATTAGGGTTTTTGGTTCGTGATAGTGTTCTTGTTGATCTGGGTTTTGTTGCTGAAACTGTGTCGAACACGATCCAGCCTCGGCACCCGGATCGCGTTGCTATGTATTAAATGGTTACAACATGATTTTGTTCCTTGAAACGCGATCCAGATCACCTCGCCCGGATCGCGTTGGTCAGTGAAAAGCTGAGTCACTGGATTTTGTTCTTGGGAACGCGATCCAGCCACCTTGCCAGGATCGCGTTTGATAGTGAAAAACGGTAACAGAACTTTTTGTACATTGGAACGCGATCCAGCCTACTCTCACCCGGATCGCGTTTGCATGTTGTAAAAATGACAAATTTGTTAATCTGTGACTTATGCATTCGTGTTAATCGCCTTGTAGTAATAGTATAGTAGATATTATTATATGACACTATATACATGATTATATCATAGTGAACTTGAATGTGAGACTAATTCGGGTTGGTTGTATTTTCAGATAAAGTGAAGACTCAGTGAGACTAGATCTCTGAGTGGTGACATTGTCTGTAAGGGTGAGTGGATCATTGACTCTCTTTCTGAATTAGTTGTAACAATCCGGTTACAACGGGTAAACGTGGTTTTACAGTTATATATATATTGAATCAGTACATTTTGCCATGATGATTATGGAATGTGCTATCTTGTCAGGGGTCAATATGATATTGGGTTTGGATACTGTTACTTTGGACGACATGATGACTTTGTACATGTGTTGTTTATTGAAATCATGTCGTATGTAGTAATGGTACTAAACTATCGGTAAGACCACTGTTTGGCATTCAGTGGTTATAAGTGTTACTTGGGGAACCACCGCGGCATGAGGGTACCTCAAGGACCACCGATCCTCTTTGATGTATTTGTTATAATGCTTTGTGGTGATCAATTGTTATGCTAGTTTAGACTGATAGTTGTGATCTATTCACTTAGCTTCGTGCTAATCCCTCTCCTCACTTCTTGCAGATTACTTTTGATGTGGGTGGGCAAGAAGTTAGTTTGAAGAATGTTTGACTGCCTACTCTGACTATACGACATGTAGTCGTTTAATAAACTTATATTTTGGAATTTAAATAACACTTAACTTAATGTTGTAGTTGATATGATTATTGTACCAACTTATCATGCAGGCATAGATTGTGTTTTGGGAACTATGTTATACGCAATCTATAATGCATGATTTGTATTTAATCGCTTCCGATATATGTAAAAAAAAAAAAAAAAAAAATTTGTCTCTTGAAATATTTTGGTGTTATATATACACATATATCATCATGTAATACAAGATCAAAACCACCTAAAAACACAATATCAACATTTTTAACAGTAAAAACTAAACATAAACTTCGAAAATACTCATGGAATGGCACGGATCGAAGAGGCCTAGCAGCAATCGCCCTTGATAATGTTGTTGCTTGAGCAATCTCGTCATGAACGTCCATTGTACCAATAAATCGGCATGGATGATGATTTTTAACAACTGTTCAAGAATTAGGGTTTCACAAAAACGGATTTTGGTGAAAACTATACCGTTAGAAAGATTAATCGAACAATGTAGATGAAGGAAACGATGATTTTATCCAAAAACGACTTCGATTTACTGATTAATCGAACATATTTCGATTTCTAGGGTTTGTAGAGGATAGAGCGAGCGGGAGAGAGAGAGAGGTTGCAGGATCTGTATGTTTTTTTTTTGAAATAAAGTGAAAAAAGAATTAATTAATTAGATGGTAAAATTACCATCCTACCCCTCCGCCCAAAATCTGATTTAAATTTATTTTTTTAATCAATAAATGGGGTATTAATCTGGGCCCTTGATTTGTTAGATCTAATGGCTCACATGCATTCCCCTGTTCTCACTTTAAATGCTTGTACTCATTTGAACCCTACTCATAGTTATTTATCACGAAAGTCACAAGTATACATTGCTTTTACCTTACAACTTTATAAACTTATCGTCTAGAACTTATGTAGCGTGATCATTACCTTTGTTTCGCACTTACGTTCTATAATTTTGATCGAATTTCTTTAATAACATATTAACGCGTGAACTGAACTGAAAAATCAAAACACTTATATAGTAATTTGGTTTAGTTTGGTTTCATTTTTTTATTTTGTTTAGATGGTTTGATTTTCACTTTTTCTCTTGTAAGAACGTTGATAATCAACAATACTTTTGAAAATTGAAAATCAATTGATTTTATCTATTTAGACCGGTTTAAAAACCGAATGACTTAAATGAACAACCTATTCTCATGCAAGTTGATGTTAAACTTGAAAGAGTCTCGATCCATATCAAATTTTGATTGTTGATATACGTATCAAAACAAACTTATTTAACATACAAGAACTATCTCCAGAGGCGGAGCTAGGATATTTCGAATAGGGGGCAAAAATTTTTTTTTTTTTTTTTTATCATTTTGGGGGGCAAAACTCCAAAACTGCCACTAATAACTTTAAAAAATTTATTTTTTTCCACAATTCTAGATCTTTAGGGGGGACGACTGCCCCCCATGCCCCCCATCTAGCTCCGCCCCTGACTATCTCTATGTATGTGTTATTTTATGTATAGTATATTAGTATTTATTAAATTATATTTAGCTCATAAATAATAACCAAATTTATTAATCATACAAAAACAAAAAGATAACCAGTAGTGTACCTTTTAGTCTTGTCTTTAATTAGAGTGTAATGGAGTGGTGCGTTGGTAAGGCCATATGAAATTATGAATGTGATGAGTATGGATGATGCTCCACCCACGACCCGTACTCCCGAGGTTTTTTCGACGAACAAAATCGTGGATGTTGGTCAACAAGTTTACTTTTACACTCATAATACTCTATCAGCTACGGATACTCACTGTTGGTATGGGAAAGCCCGTGAGTTTTATATAATACAAAATTTATGTAAAATGATCAAAAATATTGTGCTCAATGGGCATCATATCATCATATGTTCACGTATTGTCCTGTTTTAGTACTGTCGTAGTGAAGTGAAGGGTATCATGACTAGTTCTTACTAGTTAAGATGACAAAAAAAAAAAAAAAAAAAAATTGAAATGAATAATTTTGTTCTTAAAAATGGACATTATGTCACTTAATTTAACACTAGCTATCACAAATCCTAATTAAAAAAAAATATCACACCCACACTTGAAGAACACAAAAATATAACAAAACTTATGCAGGGTTGAGCCAATAATTGCAACTTCGAAATTTCTTCCATTTGGCCAAAACGTGAATGCATCTTTCATCTTTGGACGGTGGCGTCATGTTGTTAATGTGACATCATATCAATATATATTTGTATATATGAATAAGAAATTTCAATTCGTGTGTTGATGAGGTGGCACTCGAATTTGAACTGGGGAAAAAGGATTTGCAGTCCCCCGCCTTACCACTCGGCCATGCCGCCAAAACGATACACAATAGGAGTAAAAATCCCCCCCCCCCCCCCCCCCTAGACTTTAGTTTATATATCATATTCAAATCCAAATTAATTAGTAATAAATAAATGTCATGTAATACTTCGTTTTTAAAAGTTTCAGAGGAGAAGACATCAAATGAAGGGAATGAGAAGCAGACCGAATTCACTGCATTTTAAAAACAAATTTGTAGGTTTAAAATGCAGTGTCGCTAAAATGAAGTAAAATTTCTTAGTTGTAAAATATAGTGTTGTTAAAAATGCAGTGTTCCCTTGGTAAGATGCAGTGAATCTGAGTGACAATTTTGTCCTAAAATGCAGTGAATTCAGTCTGCCCTTCTTTCTCCTCATTTGAGGCATTTCCCTCGTAACCTTACCAAAAAAGATAACGTGTAAAGAAATGATAAAGTTTAAATATATACAAGAATGATAAAGTTTTTAACATATTAAAATATTGAACCGTTTAAAACCGAAATAATATACTACTACCTCCGTCCCAAAATTATAGTCCATCTTTCCTTTTTGGGACGTCCCAAAATAATTGTCCACTTCTCATTTCAACCAATAAGAAGAGAGTTTAGTGGGTGCAGATTCTATTTGAGTGGTTGAAAACTGTTGTGGTCCCACTTTTATTAAACTGTGTGTTTTTTGTTGGTGGACAATACTTTTGGGACGGAGGGAGTACATTTTCTTCGTGTGCAAACTGCCAAGATTATAATGCTTGAAAATTACACTAATAAAAAATGAGTTGAAGCTATTAGTATAATTAATGATGAATTATTAAGTAGGAATATCCGACACTATTCTAGATTAATTATGGTGGAAGAAAAACCTAATTTTGGGGTAACATATCGCCATCAATCACTTCTTCACGCCCTTATGTTTTGTGTCTTCTGTTTTCCTTGCTTTTTGTCGTCTTATCTAAAGTTTTTGTCACTATACTTTGTAGAATTTTAGGGTGTGTTTAGTTGTGGAAAATTTTCCACAATTTTCTATTTTCAATTTTCTAATGAAAATAGTTTTCTAGAAAAGTGTTGAAAATTTAGAAAACGCGTTTAAAATGTTGGAAAAGTGGATTTTAGAAAACTAGTAATATCTTGGAAAATTTGGAAAAGAGGGGGAAGTTTATAAAGGAAAATTTGGAAAAGTGGGAGGGAGTTGTTTTCCACCTCCAAGTTTTAATTTGGAAAAGTGGATTTTCCATTTTCTTGGAAAATTTTCTCAAAAAACTTCATTTTGAACGCGTTTTCCACTTTTCCACTTTTCTTGGAAAAATTTTCTGGAAAACTCTCTTTTAACCCTTGTGCAAAGAAAAATACACTTTAAGTTGTAGGTTTTATAAATAATATAATAGGGTAAGGTTTAAATGACACTAAAAATTTGTGTGAGAATAGAGGAAACAATGATATGGTGCCATGTGTACAAAGAGAATACAAAACTCATTTACCCCTTAAGTTAAATATCTCACAAACGACAAATCAAAAAATTATAAAAATTGCACCATTAGATTCAGCGTTTGATCATCTTCGATTTGCCGTCCATTAAGGCATACTTTCGACGAGTTTTTTTTTTCCATTATTTTTAGTGGGTTTCACATTACTAACACGTGTGTTACAGTGTTGCGTTTAGGGTTTAGGGTTTGGGGTTTAGGGGTTAGGGTGTAGGGTTTAGGGTTGGGAGTTTGGGGCGAAACCCCAAACTCCCAACCCTAGACCCTAACCCCTAAACCCCAAACCCTAAACCCCAAACCCTAAACCCTAAACGCTTTATAAAACTCTAAACCCTAAATCATACTAAACCCTAAACCCTGTTAAACCCTAACACTAAACCCTGCTAAACCCTAACTCTAAACCCTAACCCTAAACCCTAAATTAAATGTATAATCAATCACTAACACATGTGTTACTAATATGTAAAACCCATCAAAAAAATGAAGAAAAAAAAAGTTCGTCGGAAGTATGCCTTGATGGACGGCAAATCGAAGAGGATAAAACGCTGAAAAATATGGTGCAATTTTCATGATTTTTCGACTTGTCGTTTGTGAGATATTTAATTTTTAAAAACGTGAATGAGAAAGAAAAAAAGTGACACATGACATATTCATACATCATTAGAAATTTTACCAAACACCACCACTATTGCTTTAATGGAGTTGTACATACAGCTTAATGTGTTGTAAATATTGTCAAGTAGTGGCGTCTGTCATAATTTTACCAAACACCACCACTATTGCTTTAGTGGGTGCAGATTCTATTTGAGTGGTTGAAAACTGTTGTGGTCCCACTTTTATTAAACTGTGTGCTTTTTGTTGGTGGACAATAATTTTGGGACGGAGGGAGTAATTAAGAAAGCGTGAAAAAAAATTAGTTTTTAAAATAATAAAAGACCATTGATGTTTTATAACCATAAAACAAATCAATGATTAACATGACTAATATTACTTCTAAATAATTCTTTACACATAATTCATATATATTTAACTTTTATATTTCTTTACATTTGCAGAAGTGGTACATGTATGTTAACTACTGGCTATCATATATTCCAAATCTGTAACCATAAAGTAAAATATGCTTATGCATAAAATTTATATTTAAAATTATGTTGTCCTTATCAATCAATTTCTTTTTTTAACAATTAGTTTATTCTGGAAATCCAAGAATAATAATAATATAATAATTATAATAATAACAATAATAAAAATAAAACACAATGTTAAAAATATGTATTTTATAAGCGCATTTGAACTATCAATGACTCATGAAATAGAGTTTGAATGAATAAATTAAAAGAAGTGCTAAATCAGTGTCTAAAATTAAAACCAACCCAACCATTTGATGCACCTTAAAAAGTTTGACCAACTCATTCAGACCACCTGATCTGACCATCATGTAACCAATCATAAACCATAAACAAAGTTAAAAGGCAAACCAGATTGTTTGATATTGTTCAAGTCATCAAGCATAATTCCTCTGTAGATCAGTCAAGCAGGTTCACTAGACCAATTAAGTAATACTGATCCAAAATCTAAGTTATAAAGCACGATTACAAAGAATCGCGAAATGAAACCTTGATCAACGTGACTATACTTCCACGATTATCTCTTGGGTACCATTGTTTCCACCTTCTTTTAGATTTTCCCTTAGATAAGGCAACAGTTTCTTCATAGTCTCTTCCTCAAAAAATGTTAACCTGATTTCATTCACCAAATGACGCCAACACCTTGAAGGATATGAGGCGCAAAAGCTGCATGGATTGTCATCCATCATTGATGATTCCCCATGAATGATCTGTCACCAGAACAAAAGGGTAGAAATATTAGTATATTACAGCAGTTGATATGAGCTCAATAATATTTAGATCATTGGTTATCTTAGAAGCTAGAAATATATAGTATAAAACCTTTAATAGTGCAACCCCTGAAAGTGTAAACAAATCAAGATTGCGAACCCGAGGTGCAATCCACAGCATTGAATCAGCAAGCTCGGTAATATTGCTCGATTTCGAATCCATGTCTAGTACTAACTCGTTGATTCCATCAAGTGGAGGAATGAGGTTAGTTTCTCTCATTCTTTTTGGTATTATAAGACTCTGCATTGTAGTACGGAAGCCCAAGTGTAAGTATATGGTACAAAACAAATATAAAACATGAGGGTGTGATCCGTACTACTAGCGGTACACAAGATGCATAATATTACACGTTAGTTCGCACATGGTTTTTCTATCCAAGTTTATAGCTCTAAAAAAAACACACGTGGTGCTTTATGTGTAACAGTACGCGTCTTGTGTACAACTAGCAGCAATGATCATTTTCCCATAATAAATAAGGATAGTAAATATAATCATGTTTTTCTAAACATACCTTTTCGGAATTAGAACGAATCTTCAATTTGTCAATATGCTTAAGACATTGAATCATTTCAAGTAATCCATGAAACCAAATTTCATCACGCTTTTGGTATCGGCTAGTATTTAGCTCGAATTCAGCTGAGAGAAGATTGGGACAATTCAAGTTTGAAAAGGCCACGGTCGTACTACCACTATAATAGAACCCAACTAAGTTTGGAGTATCAATGGCGAATTCTGTAGACTTCTTGAATTTACACAAAGATAACTTCTCAAGTGAAGCACTTGAAATGTTTACACGCCCCATATCACAACAACTTATGATCAAGACCTTAAGAAGAGGCAAAGTTTTCTTGCAGTCCATAAACATCATGTTGTCAATGTTAACTCCAACTAAGTGCATAGACTTAAGTTGTTTGCAGATTCCAAACTCTATTTTGCATGGACTGAGACGAGGTCCATGGAACCGAAAAGCTTCTAGATGCGGTATGTTGAGTTGTAGATTCTTTAAGCCTCCACAATACATCAACTCGAGATTTTTGATCTTGTAACTCATTAGTTTCATTGTTTTCAACCCCAAACATCTTTTGAGAGAAAGGAACTCTAGTGAATGAAAATCATCCATCAAAATCTTTGACAATTCTTCCTCATTTAATCTGCGTCTACTCAGAATTAACTCCTTTTGGTTTTGGGCAGCTAGCCTTCTCCATTTTCTTGACAAAAACTTAGATCGATGTTGGTCTGTATTTTGGAGGAATGAAACGACATGATGCAGTACATTTTCAGGCATTCTGGAGATCATATCCCTGGGATCAAGGATACCATTTCTGCTTTGTAAGAATCTTTCCCACGAACACTTTGGCGATCTCATCTTGATACTTCTCGAAATATTTCTCTATCACAAACGTTAAATATCCCCTGTACAATGTGCATACAGTAAGTTCAGTAAAGAAGCCATTCTTCAAGCATATGTAAATGGATCCAATCTTTTTTAGATCAACATTCTCTTAAAATGGAAGACAATCACTAAAGAAACTTGAAATAAGAGGTCAGATATTGGAGTAAAACTGGTTTGCTTTAAGTATCAAATCAGATAATACATACTCGGCTCTGTTCAAAATTAAGGTCATGAAACATTTTAAGGACAACTTATTATATACATGCTCACTATTTTGTTACTTCTTGTTGTATTAAATCCAACTTAGTTAACTACATTTCTGAATCACTGGCTTCATCATTTAACCCCTTCCTAAATATAAGATTGCCAAACAGTGCACAAGGACTCATTTGCAGATACAATACTAACAAAATCAAAATAATTACAAAAGTATAAGTATAACTTCCAAAACTACTAGTACTAAATTGATACACAAATTTTTCTTTATAAATTGACTCTAATATCACATCCCATGCTGATTTAGTACTAGGCTATAGCATGATCAAATATGAAATTAAATTCAGAAACTAGGATTTTTTTTGGAATGCATATTTCCCTTGCTACTTCACTATCTAACAAAATTAAACACTATATGTATACATTTAAATCAATCAAGATCATCATTTAAGGAATGGGGAACTTAATAAATATAAGCATTATGATGATTGATCTTACCGGGCAAGTAATTAAGTATGCGGAATAATCCTTTTTATGATCGATTTGATGCTTATACTCAGAAGAGTGAGAGTTTTCGACGACCTTCCCTGACTTACAAACTTTCCCCCAAAAAGTAAACTCAATCTGGAGTTTTTACGGGAAGATCATGCGAATGCAGCTTCTTGGCTTTACTCGATTTACTTAGGAACTCTTCCCTCTAACCTCAACTCTAGGGTTTTGACAAATGCGGCGATTTTAGGACAATCTAAAGAATAGTGGATATTTATTCGTACGTTACATAACACACTGACCCGTAAATCCACAAAACAGAGTCACTAGATTCAGAACCCGAATTCCGACCCGAATTAAAATTCTATTCCCAAATACCCTTATTTAGTAGTAGTATAATAACCTTAATAAAACCATATCAAGCATTAGTAAATTTTGGGTTGCTAATTGAAATTTACCTAACAAATGTTCAGCAAAGACTTCATACAAATGTCTTTTGCATGAAGAAAAACAGTTGAAAATGAAAAGACATGGATGATATATATGCCAAGAAGTTAACATTGACTAGGATACCATGAGATCAATGTTACCTCTGGTTCATGAATATCTTTGATTTTCTTTCATTCCGTCTATTTGTTTGATCGTTTTGATATCCTTGAATCAGAATTTGAATCCTTAAGTACTTCGGTGTAATATGTAATCAGCTATTCGCTCATTGCATATTGTGTAGTAACTGTTAAGGCTAATTTATTGATTCGATCAAATATATATCACCGAAGAACGTTCAAACTTAAACATAATAAACCTCCTAACACATGTTAGTTAGAGCCAATATAGTCATATAAGTTATCAAGTAACTGGAGGTGAAGTATAATCAATAAGTTACTAGTTTATCTTGTTATCCATTAGAAGTGCATAACATGAAACGACCCAATAGTATTTGTTTAACACGACATCATGTTCAGATCTTCACAGTCAGATTAGTATTCAATCGTTCAGACACACACATTGATGGGTTGAACTTTGAAACATTTCCCCACCTACAGCAGTTGATACACTGCTCAGTTCATGTGTTATATCATTGTTTCAACCATCTGCATACTAGCTATCAAACAATTTCCAAGCTCACATCGATATCTTTAACTAATGCCAAATGTTGTAACTTGGAGCTAGAGGCTGAAGTTGCAATGAGATCAACATTATTTAGGCCGGTCAATTCTACATGAGCTTCCATGGTTAAAATTTGAATTTAAGAGAACAATTAAACAGTTTATGCCTCGTCTTACAGACAGGCTTATTACCATTCCATTTCACATTCACCCATTATTCCACCTATAATCAAACGTAGGCCATAACAAAGCTGAAAAGATATAACATCAAATATAAAGCCACAGTACCATCATTGCCAAGGAGGTTACTGAAAATGCACAAGAATATGTTTTGAAACGTACAAACCACATAACATCTTTACTAGTTTTTACGACAACTCACAGTTATACAAGTATAATTAAAACTTTAAGTTGTGCATTTTCGAAAGAGTTTGTAGAAGAAACATTTCCTATTCCAATGCAACCCAATCAATAGCATTGCGTTCTACCTTTTTAAGATTTTCCATGAGATAGGACATCATTTTCTTCTTGGATTCCTCCTCAGTGGCATCTAAGTCAAACTGTTTGACGGAATGCCGCCAACATCTTGACGGATGTGAGGTGCAGAAGCAGCATGAACTGTCATGTGTTCCCGTTAATTCTCCATGCACCAACTGTCAACAGAACAAAAAGTCAGCAAGATGACAACATTCAATTATGAAGTCCATGAAGTAGAGCAGCTTTTGTAGATGCTAGAAACAGTGTGATACCTTAAGCAAAATCCGGTAACCAGAACGGAAAATTAGATTTTTAACCCGAGGACAAATCCAAAGCATTCCATCAGCAAGGTCAACATAATTTCTTGTCTTGTAAAATACTTCGATCTCATCCATTTCTTCAAGGGGAGGAACAAGAGTGTCTCTAAACTCTTTCGGAATAATGATATTCTTGATTGCAACATAGCAGTTTAAGGGTAAGCCATACAAATCAATTCAAATACAATAAATAATACGGATATATGAACGAACAATGTTTTCCAACCATACCTTATCAGAATTTGTGTGGAACACCAACCTTTCAGTATGATTCAAACATTTAATCATATCAATCAATCTAGAGTACCATGTCTCACCACGTTTTGTATACCGAGTAGAAAATATCTCAATTCTAGCTTCAGATAGAAGAGGAAGCTTCATGTTCGAAGAGGGAATTGTACTGCCATTGTACGCGAAAAAATTTAGGTTCGGAGCATCAATGTTGATATCCACCGATGTCTTGAACTTCAACAATTCTAACTTCTCAAGAGAATTGCTTAAAATATTTATATAACCCACATCACAACAACTTATGACCAATACCTTAAGAAGGGGAAAAGTTTTGTTGCAGTCGGTAAACATCATGTTGTGTATTTCAACTCCAACTAAGAACACAATCACTAGTTGGCTGGCATATACCAAACTCGATTTTGCATGGCCTGAGACGAGGTCCATGGTATTGAAAATATTCAAGATTTGGTGTGTTAAGCCGTACGCTCTTCAGGGTTGCACAATAGTTTAACTCAATGTCCTTCAAATTGAAGTTCTTCAGACTAAGTGTCTTCATCCCTGAGCATTTTTTCAGACTAAGAATCTTTGCTGAGTGGAAGTCATCCCCCAAAATCCTTAACAGTTCCTGCTCATTTAGTCTATGCCTAGTCAAACAGAGCTTTGTTTGGGATTGTGCATCAATTCGCCTCCATGTTCTTGATAAAAAACGAACCCGATCTTTATCTGTAGTTGGAAGGAAAGATAAAACATGGTGAAGTACACTTTCTGGCAATCTAGATAATCTATCCCGGGGATCAAGTCTCCCATATCTGCTATACAAGAATCTGTCCCAAGAACACTTGTGTACTTTTCGTCTCATCTTTGATACTTCACAGTAATTTTTACTATTGCAAATGTCAAATATCCACTATCTGCACAATACTAATAAACATTTATGGATCATGCATATTTTAAAAGAGAATACGAACTTCAACTAACACTATTGTGTATTGTTTTTCAAATATCAAGCTAGAAGCTAGCAAACATTTCTTTTGGTAGCGATGAATCATTTTGAAGAGATGAGCAATTAAAAAGTTACTGTAATATATTACATTCACCAAAACATATGAAAAACATCCACAGACAGAGTAGAAAATATCGAGAAGCCTCAAAAACACAGAAGATCTTAAGTGAAGTATAGCTAGCTAAGCATTTAAGTAATAAACTGCATAGAGAAGCTACCGGCACATATTAAATTATTAAGATTAACAGAAAAAAATATATAACAAATGGGGAATAGATAGAGAATTTATGATGATTGATCTTACATGATAACAAATAAAATCTGGATATGATCGGTATGCGTTTACTGATATTCTAACAATCTTCCGAATGCGAGCGTTCCCAATCTACTTTGAATAGGGATTTCTCTAAATTCAACTCTCCGGTTTAAATGAAAAGCTCATCCAAATACCTCTAATTAAGCTCTACTCTAGATGGACCTTTGATGAACGCAGTCGTCTGCCCAATTCAGCCTAGGGTTTGACCATTTGGGGGTGCTTTTAGGACAGCTTAAAGAATACTTGAAATTTATATGGTAAATAACACTATGACCCGAAACCCGAAAAACTTCAGAGGGTCAGTACTCAGTAGACCCAACAACCAAATTCGTATCCGGATGAAATTCCAATCTACTACTCACTACCACCCTTATTTAGTAACAATGCAATAATGCAAATCCAACTAAAATCATCTTAAATGTTAATATCATCTTATTAACGATGGTTGGAAAAATAGTTGATAACTTTATGAATTTATTTCATTTTATCAATGTCTTTACTATAATAGTATATATCATATAATTACATAAACTATTAATTGGGCTAATTTGAGATAAATGTTCTACCCCTACATTTATCAACTACAGATATCATGAATATTGTTACTTAAATTGTTCCTTGCATTCGGAAGAGTGTCAGAAAATCAATAAACGCATACCGATCATCTCCAGGAGTCCAGGGTCAATTTATCGTCCTGTATGATCAATCATCATAAATATTAGTGATGTATTTGTTATTTTTTTTCTGTTGATCATAATTGATTTCAATACATGTCGGTAATTTATCTACGTTGTTTTTTATTTAAATGCCTAACTAGATTTGATCCTTCACCTAGATCTTCTCGATTTAAGAGGCCTCTCGATTGTCTCAATATTTTCTAATCTGTCTGTGGGTGATTTCATGTTTCTTTTGGTATACGTAATTTATTAACTTTGTAATCGCTCATCTCTTCATAATATTTCATTGCTGCTAAAAGAACTGTTTACTTCTAGCTTGAAAATTAGAGAATCATGTTCAATATTGTCAGTCGAATGTTCATTTTCTCTTAAATATGCATGATGAATGTTCATAAGGATTGTGCAGACATTTGCAATCGTAAAATCTTATGTGAATAATCAAAGATGAGACGAAAGTATAGAAGTGTTCTTGGGACGGATATTTGTATAGCAGATATAGGGAGACCTGATCCTCTAGATAAATTATCCAGATTGCCAAAAGTCTATTGCACCATGGTTTTCTTTTCTTCCAACTCAAGATCAAGATCCGTTTTGTTTTTTATCAAGAAAATGGAGGCGAATTGATGCACAATCACAATCATAGCTCCGGGCACATACTAAATGAACATGAGCATTTAAGGATTTTGGAGGATGACTTCCACTTAGCAGATACGCTTAGTCTCAAGAAATGCTCAAAGATGAAGACTCTTAGACTAGTGAACTTCAATTTGAAAGACATTAAGTTAAACTATCGTGCAACCATGAAGAACATACACCTAAACACACCAAATCTTGAAACTTATCACATGGACCCCGTCTCAGGCCATGCAAAAGCGAGTTTGGAATATGCAAGCCACTAGAGATTGTGTTATAAGTTGGGGTCAAAACAAACAACATGAAGTTCACCAACTGCAACAAAACTTCCCCCTTCTTAAGTTATTGGTCATACCTCATAAATTGTTGCGATGTGGGATGTATATATAATTCAAGTTATTCTCTTGAGAAGTTGGCTTTGTTAATGTTCAAGATAACTATGGATATCAACATTGATGCTCCAAACCTAGCTTTTTTGCATACAACAGCAATACAATTCTTTGGTGAAACATGAAGCTTCCTCATCTATATGAAGCTAGAAGTGAGTTATAGTCTACTCGGTAAACAAAATATGGTGGGACATGGTACTCTACATTGATTGAAATGCTTAAATGTTTGAAGCATACTAAAATGTTAGTGTTCCATACTAATTCTAACAAGGCATGACTAGGAAATATTATTCATCTACATATCACTATTACTATTTGTTGTATTTGTTTTGTAGGCTTATAAGACTTAAACGGATTTTATGTTGGAATCAAGAATATCGTTATTCCAAATGAATACCTCTCTGACTCTGGTTCCTTTCTTTGATGAAATGGATGAGATACTAGTAAGTATATTTTACAAGACAAGCAATTTTGTTGACCTTGCTGATGAAATGCTGTGGATTTGTCCTCCGGTTAAAAATCTAGCATCAAAAATACATACTCTACTTCATGGACTTTATATATGAATTTTGTCATCTTGCGGTCCTTTTGTTGTTGACAGTTGGTGCACGGGCAATTAACGGGAACACTTACGGTTCATGTTGCTTCTGCACCTCACATGCCTTAAGATGTTGGTGCCATTCCGTCACAAAGTTTGGGTAAGATAATGGTAAGAAAAAAAATTATGCCTTATCCATGAAATATCTTTAAAAGGTTGAACGCAATGCTAATGATCGGTTCCGTTGGAATAGGAAATGCCTTTTCTACAAACTTTTCAAAAAATGCAAAACTTGAAGTTTTCGATATTACGTGTCTAACTGTGACTTGTCATAGAAAGAAGTAAAGATGTTATGAGCATAGGCAGTATAGGGGCAGGGGCCCTCCCAAAAATTTGAGCAGCAAGTTTTTATTTATGTATATTTATTTATATTTCTAGGCTGAAAACAAAAATACAACGTTGGTAGAACCACCAAAGGTCAAGACTCCCCTAATATTGAAGTTGCGAGTTCATATCTTATCAATTATTTGTATTTTTCTTTTTATTTGTATTTTCTTTCTTCTTCTTCTTCTTCTATACTTTGGTTTAATGAAAGTTTTGAAAGTAAATTTGATACGGTACTAAACAATTATACATATAACCGAATAATAAGTATATGGACATGTTAAATATAGTTGAAGGATTATGCTTCACAATCATTCTGTAGTTAATTATAAAGTTGTTAACATCTATCATATATGTGTTGCAAAACCTGAGACTTATATATATAGCAAATCTAGTTGCAGCATGGAATATAAATGACTAGTCGTCATCGAGCTTCGACATTGGTAATATAGAATATATAATTCATATGTTAGAAAATTTTCCAACTATCAACAATATAAGGTTATACGCAATTTACTAATGCCTGATAAGGTTTTATTGAGTCTAATGTTATATTATACTATTACTAAATAAGGGTGTTTGTGATACAAAAATTGATTCGGATCAGAATTCGGGTTCCGGATCTAGTGACCCTGTTTTGTGGATTTCGGGTCAGTGTGTTATGTAACGGACGAATAGATATCCATTATTCTTTTGATTGTCCTAAAATAGCCGCATTTATCGAAACCGTTCAGGTTAGGCAAAAGATTTCTAAGTGAATCGAGTAAAGCCAAGGAGCTGCATTTGGATGATCCCTTCAAATAACTCCAGATCGAGTTGATCAGGTTTAGTTTCTGGGGGAAAGTTTACAAGTCGGGGAAGGTCGTCGAAAAGTCTCACTCCGTTGAGTGTTTACAAATCAGTCATAACAAGGATTGTTATGCAGACTTGATTACTTGCCCTGTAAGATCATTTATCATAAATCCTGTATTTATTGATTTCCCCATTTCTTAATTGGTTCATGATAATCTTGATTGATTTCAATGTATGCATATAGTGTTTATTTTTATTAATAAAAAGGTGAAATAGATAGTTGTATATAGTGTAATACTACATCAGCATGGGTTGTGATCTAATAAAGTCAGTAAAAACAATTTATGTTTCAATCTAGTAGTAGTTCAACTAGCTTTAATTTTCAATTATTTATGTTGTTGTTAGAATTGGTTTACATAATAGTCTTTGTGCTTCGTTTGGCAATCTTATATCGAGGAGGGGGTTGATCTAAGAGTTGATGGCGAAGACAGTGATTCAGAAATGTAGTTAAGCTGGATCTAAACCATAACAAATAATATACCCTTTGTTTGTAGATTATAAAAACATGTTAAATTTACAAGTAACAAATAGTGAGCATACAAGTTATCCTAAAAATGTTTCATAACCTCGATTTGAACAGAGTATTATCTGATTTGATATTTAAAGCAAGGGAGTTCAACTCTGGTACCTGGCCTCTTAATTCAAGTTTCCATAATATTATCATTTTTAAAAGAGATTGTTGATCTGCTACTCAAATGTTGTATCCTTATACATAAGCATGAAGAATGGCTTCTTTACTAATCTTACTAAATGTACCTTGTACAGGGGATATTTAACATTTGTGATAGAAAAATATTCCTGGAAGTATCAAGATGAGATCGCCAAAGTGTTTGTGGGAAAGATTTTTTAGAAGCCGAAATGGGATCCTTGATCCTAGGGATATGATCTCCAGAATGCCTGAAAATGTACTGCATCATGTAGTTTTGTTCCTCCCAAATCCAGACCAACATCAATCTAAGTTTTTGTCTAGAAAATGGAGACGAATCGATGGACAAAATCAAAAGGCGCTCAGTCTGACTGGACGCAGATTCAATGAGGAAGAATTGTCAAAGATTTTGATGGACGACTTTCACTCGACATAGTTTCTTTCCCTAAAAAGATGTTCCGGGATGAAAACAATGAAACTAATGAGTTACAAGATAAAAAGTATTGAGTTGAATTATTGTGGAGGCTTGAAAAAATTAGACCTCAAAACACCACATCTAGAAACTTTTCGATTCCATGGACCTCGTATCAGTCCATGCAAAATAGAGTTCGGCATCTGCAAACAACTAAAGTCTGTGCACTTAGTTGGAGTCAACATTGACAACGTGATGTTCATGGACTGCAACAAAACATTCCCTCTTCTTAAGGTCTTGGTCACAAGTTGTGGTGACATCATGGGGTGTATAAGCATTTCAAGTACTTCACTTGAAAAGTTATCTTTGTGGAGATTCAAGAAGTCTGCAGATTTCACCATTCATACTCCAAACCTAGTTAAGTTCTAGTACAGTGGCAGTACGACAGTGGCCTTTTCAAACATGAACTGTCCCAATCTTCTCTCAGCTAAAATCGACCTAACTACTAGCCAATACCAAAAGTGTGATAAAAAGTGGTTTCGTGGATTACTAGAAATGATTCAACGTGTTAAGCATACTAGTATGTTGAAGATTCGTTCTAACTCCGACAAGGTATATGTTTAGAAAACATGTTTTTGTTTATATAATTTTTCCATACGTTTTATAGTAATCCCGAAAAAACTTAGAGAGAATACCCCACTTCCTCCACTTGATGGGATCAATGCGTTAGCTCTAACCATGAATTCAAGATCAAACGATATTATTGAACTTACTGATTCAACGCTTTGGATTGCACCTCGGGTTCAAGATCTTGCTTTATATACACTTTCTGGGAATGCACTACTGCAGGTATTATACTATTTCTAGGTTCTATAATAACCAATCTAAAAAATCATTGAGCTGATATCAATTGTTGTGATATTTCTGCCCTGTTGTTCTGTTGACAGTTTGTTCACGGAGAATCATTAGGAATGCAAGACAATCCATGCTGCTTTTGTGCCTCATATCCTTCAAGATGTTGGTGTCATTCAGTGATGCAGCTTCGGTTAAGAGTTTCCGAGGAAGAGACCAGGACGAAACTGATGCCTTATATTAGGGAAAATCCGAAAATCTAGAGAAAGTTGAAAATGGTAGCGAAGGGGTTAACGTGGATTAGTTGAATGAGGTTTTTTTCGGCAACTCATTAAATTTATGCTTTAACTTAGGGTCTGGAGTATTACTTAATTGGTCCAGTGTACCTACTTGACTCTACAGATGTAGTTAAATCTGTGGACTTGATGTATGGGATCATATATGGATTTACATTTTACAAAATCTGTTTTTGCCTTTTAACTTTCTTTATGGTTTATGATTGGTCAGATAAGGTGGTCTAAATGAGTTGGTTAAAAAAAAAAAAAATTAAGGTGCATCAAAGGTTGGTTTTGAGTAAAACTTTCGTCTAACACTTTTTTTTATTCAATTTTTTTTGTCATGAGTACTACTATATTAATACTTTGAATTTGAATGTTGCTACAAACATATATTACTAGACTAGATTCTAGGACTAAAGTAATTTTGAATGTAGTAAACAGTAAAGTATTTAATTGGGACCTATTCTAAACTGACCAGTTTCTGTTGAATTCATTATGTAAATACTAACCTTTTATGTAAAACTGATCGCATATCTGTCTTAAGGAATAATGATTACCCGTTCCAGGATCATATATAGTTCTCTTTTGTCTTCAAATACAAGATGTGTTGAGAAGCCAGCTTTTAGTGCCTGCTTAAGTCTGCATAAAAACATCATATGAAAAGAAACAAACACACATCAGAACTGTATCAAAACTAAGGAGCTTACTCACAGTACTAACAATTTGGTTGGTTACCTTTTCAACTCATTTTGATGATCATCGAAAAATAGAAGAACGCAACTCAGATCAGTTGCACGGCGCTTCTTCATCATCTGATGCCCAATTGACTTTCCCATAGTCAACAAAATCCTTTCCTGCAAAAATTGTGCAGTTCCATTCAACATATGAGGGCCCCTTCTTGAAGTATTTTTCAGGATGTAGCGGGGTGAGATAATTGGGGTATCTGACATTGCTTGCCTCAAGACCCAAGTTGGATGTTCCTCCTTAAAAGCTCCACCCTCAATCATACGGTCTGGTTTAAACCATCTTGCAATAAAACCAGAGCCCAAAACTGTTTTATCACGAGTCACCTATTTCAGTCAATCAGACATAGGGCTGCAAACGAGCCAAAATCAAGCTTGAGCTCGGCAAATTTAGGCTAAGCTTAAGAGCTTAACGAGCCTCGAGCTTGGCTCAAAAAAGATTCAAGATGGCTCGAAAATCTAGGATTTAATATTAAAATGTCAAACTTATTTCAAATATATTTGAAATTAAATTCAATAACAAAACTCATTTCAGGTATATATAAAAATTTGGAACAAAACATTAGCACGAGTCAAAATCCTTTGCATGTTCCAACGTACCTATTAGTATACATACCTACATTCTACTCAAGGCTCGAAAAGCTCCATAATTGCTCGAGCTGAGCTCATACAATATATTTCATGCTCTTCGGCTCAAGCTCGAGTTGCTCAATAAAAACAGAGTTACATTTACAGCCCTATTTCAATGTACAATATTCTGCATTTATGCATATGTTTGGTTAACTTAAACTAAATATAATGTACTTCTACTATATAAGTATTTTATCTAACGATTCCATAATCTAATGAAACCTATGAACCCTAATAACATACTACATAATACATTAATTTAATGAATTAAGATTGATGTGAGCTTACACCAGGGGACAACTAGGGATCCGAAATCCGATTCGAGTCCATCTAACCCGAAAAACAGAGTACGAGAGATTCGGTCGAAAAAAGTGATTGATGATACACAAATTGACTCACGAAGTAACAGAGATATGAGATGGTAAAAATGAGTGTGTGGCAGCGGTAACCGGTTCGGGTCAAGTAATTGGTGATCCGTATAGAGTTTGATTAATTCCGAGACCTGAAATTCTTGTTGACCCAAGAACCGAATCCGGATTCGAGTCAAAGTCCAATTCAGTACCATCCCTGCATAGTAACAATGCAATAAATTATACTCCTCCCGTCCCATTTAAAATATTCATATTACTATTTTAGTATATTTCATTATAAATGTCTACTTTGATATTTAACCAATAAAAAAGACTTTGGTAGGTAGATTTAATATTTGATTGGTGAAAAATGTAGTTAGTGGAGAATCCTAACACTACGTGCAAAGTCAAAGTGGACTTTTAAATGAGACGTTCTTCCCGATTTATTTGTCCAGCTTACCATTTTTATATTTTTTTAAAATAATTATCCTTTTTCCAAATCAACCAATAAAATTAATTGAAATAGTTAAAGATGAAAATTTATTGGTGGTCAATAGTAATAAATATTCTTATCTTAAACTATGTGTTTCTTGTCTGATGAGAATAATTTTTAAATGGATGAAGTATTAATCATATCAAATTTAAATGAGAAAAGTAATACGGAATACTAAATATTCTACTAATCATATTCAATTGATTCAGTACCTTCCTTATACAATATCTTCTTACTGTAGATTTCTGTTGGAAATTCGGACAACTTGACAATGCGTGTAATTGGCAACACACACCCACAATAATAAATAAACTGATCAATATTTACAAACCAAGCAATTAAATAAGCAATAAGAAAAGGTTCGAGATAGGGCGGGCATGTGGCTTTGAGCCTTAGAGAAGGAAGGAGGGGCAGACAATCTCAACTCCTATTTTTTTTTTTTTTATGGCTAGGTTCAATGTATCATAAGTACACTGAATTATAAACGTACATTGGATCATAACAACACTACATATTGCCCTTAAACTTTTAACTTACATCATAAATTTTGACTCGCCCTCTAAACTGAACTCATAAGATAAAATAAGAGGAACAATTCAACAACAGATTTCACATGATTATATCTTATCTAAGATAATTACTTACCAACAAAAAACAATTAAACAAACAATAAGATATAATTTTGAGTCCATCCAACTCGAGGAACATATATAAGAATCAAATTAAATGATAACTCCTCAACTTAATTAGTAGAGAAACTAAAAGGGAAAATATTTATACCATTGACTACTTAGCGTTCGGAACAAAATGACCACAAAGCAATATGAATAACACATTAATAGAGAAATGCAAGGGAGGGTACACTACACTTCCACTAATCAAATACTCTCACCCATCACGTCCCCATATATAGAATACGAGCTACAATGTACCTACTCCCAATAAGGTTAGCATCTTCAATGTGTCATCATCAACATTGGGCAACAGTCTAATTATTGGACACTTCTACTAAGAGATAAGTATTTGTAAATGTTCTTAACTTTAGCAAAAACTCTATAGTATGTATCCAACTTATAACACTTCTATCGTATGTATCTAACTTTTAAAAACCTCTATTGTATGTATTGAACGGTATTTTTGACGACGTGTCCTTCCGAAAATGTGTCATGTGTCATCAATATAGCTTAACACATCATCAAAAATACATTTTTGTAAGTTAGATACATACAATAGAAGTTTTATAAGTTGGAAACATACTATAAATTTTTAATTAAAGTTTAGTACATTTAGACATACTTATCCCTTCTGCTAATTACTATTAGATAATTGGGTTAGGTTACATTAGTATAGTCCGGCCCGTCTGTGGGTCTAGGGTTTCTAGGGTCCATGCTTTATATATTGTTCGTTAATAATAAGTTATACGATGGGGAATTCATTCTCTAATATGGTATCAGAGCGGGTTTGACATTGGGCGGTTAAGCCGGCTCCCTCTATGGCTAGCCGCCACCCTCTTGCCGTTTAACCCCGACAAATCTATCTTCAAAAAGCTCTCCTTCTCTATCTTTCTCAATTCTCTGACAAAACTTTGTCGCCGTTATCGTTTATCTATTCTTCGCAAATGAAAAAAAAAAAAAACTTTTTCGTTAGATCTGATCAAACTTACGACTTCTGTATTCTCACCTTCATCATGATCATTTAGATATTTTCTATCCAATACATCTTATGAAAGAAAAAAATAAGTGGTGATTTTGGGAGATGATCTCTTTCTTTTAATTTGGTTTGTCACTTGTGTGTGCTGATGGTTCTACTGTGTAGTTCTATGACCCATTAAGATACATCTACATTCTATAAAACCCCTCTTATTTCCTTCTCTTTAAAAAAAATAAATAAATAAAATAAAATAAATTGTTTGATGTGGAAATATTCTTCAACAAGTTGAAAATAAGAAGAAGAAAGAAGTGCAAAGATGAAGAATTCAGAAGCCGACTATCACATTACCTCGCTTGGACTTCATTATTGTTTTATATTATTTATATGTGTTTTCTATTTTTTTTTTTAATGTTATTTACATTTCAGTTGTAACGTTCGTTTTACTCCCGCTTCAACTGCGGGGGCATATTAGATAATTGGGTTAGGTTACATTAGTATAGCTCGGCCCGTCTGTTGGTCTAGGGTTTCTAGGGTCCATGCTCTATATATTGTTCGTTAATAATAAGTTATATGACGGGGAATTCATTCTCTAACAATTACACTCACATAATTAGCTACTTCAAGAGTGCCCAAGAAATCATGAGAGATTACTTATAAGGTGTTATAAGGTGTCTTGATGTCCTCTCCATAGGTAAACATTTTGAGGGTGGTCAGAGAAAGAGTCGAAAACTGTCATGTGATACCCCTATTAGGCTGCGTAGATCTAATTTAAAAAGACTCGCCCTCCTCGGAGTAACCTAAACTACGAAACCTCACCCGTTTTCAAAAGTACCAAAAAAATATACGCATCCATTCGTTATGTATAATAACGAACCACTACTATCTTTGTTCACAATTCTTTGGACCCGTAAACTTGTTTGTATTACTATCGGGATATATCTGTCTATTTTCACATAGTTTTGATAAATACTATGTACGTAGTTTATATATACACCATGACCCATATGTAAAGATATATGCTCAACTTATCGAGCCTTCAACTATAGAAATACACTGAAATGTACGGAGTATCTAACTTTGAACATATCTCTGGCTATTAGATGTGTCAGTGCTTAAAATTTGTATATTGATTGTACTTAACTTTCAGAAACACATTTTAATATATTCGGTGACCTATCAAACCTTAACCGATTAAAATTATTTCTATCTCCGGTCTCCTTCAATTCGTTTCTTATGGCAACTTGGAACTAGGGTTCTTGTTTTCAAAAACTAAAGAAAAATGTGAACCCATCAAAATCTTGAAACACAACTTGATTAAACATTTCACCAACTTGCACTTGCTTACAGGTTCGATTGGGTAAAAACGACACCTCAAAATAAATTTCAAGTTTCTAGATAAACAATATGGTAGATGGTGTCAATATATATATATATATATTTTCATTGGAGTATTATGGTTAAATGGAGCAAATTACTGTGTTTTACTAAACCAAAAAAAAAAAGATTTAAGTTTCTAATAGTGATGAT
Organism: Helichrysum umbraculigerum; assembly: GCA_949592205.1. NCBI lineage: Eukaryota > Viridiplantae > Streptophyta > Magnoliopsida > Asterales > Asteraceae > Helichrysum > Helichrysum umbraculigerum. Next base: position 63,768,200 of record CATIUR010000007.1, on the reverse strand, counting down.
TACTCAAGACAAAGAAAGTGGTCAAAAAACTTAGAAACTTGATTCAAACTTTTCAATTGCTGTAGTTTGATGGTTGTTGCTCGATCCTGCCGGAGAAGATAAAAGAAGACGGAGTAAGTATTGTTGGAGAAGAAAGAACAAACTATATTCCAGCGAGGTGAAGTTCTAGTGGAGAAGAAACCGATGGTGAGTATGTGATACGATGAAGTGTTGTGAGTTTTAACTCCACTGACCTGAAAAAGTGGACCGAAAAAGATTGTTGGAAAAAGTGGCCAGAGAAGATGGCTAGAGAAGATGGCCGGTGATGTGGCATGGTTTGACATGTTGTAGCATGTAAACTGCTACATATATAATAATATGCTTTTACAAGTTAGATACACACTGTGACAACCATCACCCAAGCTAGGTTAGTTGACTTAGCCATTACGTGACTTACTTGATTCTAGTCATAGTCTCTATGCGAGGCTTAGAAAACTTACGCGTTTAACCTATTTCTGCAAAACTTATCCCTAATAGAAACTTTCTATTTTTTTCTGGGAGACTTATAAATAATCAAGTGATGATTTTTGTTTCATTAAGACCTACACAAAGTTGTGTGAATATTCTAGTAAAGAAACGTAGACACTAAAGTGTTGTGATTATCAAGATTTTGATATAATTTTGTCAATAATCATAATTATATATTCGTAGTGAGAAATAAAAGTATTCCCTAAGTATTGGTGTTCAACTATATTAAACTTTGGTTATATATGTATTGGAATTGAATGGCTCATTTAAGAATTAAAATGTAAATAACGAAAGTTAAGGGGGTCAAAGGAGACACAATGAGCAAACTTAGGCTAATTAAAAGGGATTAAACCCTATTACATCCTCACAAATCTGCTGGAGCAGCCACGATCAAGGGAAGGGAGAACCGAAAGGGGGGAATTCAAAAGAAAACCCTACCGAATCGAATTCAAGGCTTGATTTAGTGTGTTTCTCGTTCGCGTGTTCGTATTGGTATAATCATAAACCTTAATCAATACTTTTTCTTTATAATTTTCTGAGATATACATGTATTTGGGTTGATTCATATGTTTGGGGTATGGATATGTTGAATATAATATGTTTTGCAAACCGAAAGTTATATATCGAAATCTCAGAATCTGTCCGGATTTTTCAGTCAAGATCGGCGGTCGATTTGACCCACTTGTGTACATTTTCAGGATTCGGTCAAAACTAAAAAGTTGTAGATATCGATGTTTTACATTAATTAATATGTTTTGGCCTCTGAAACGCAATAGGATATTTTATAAAAATTATTTTCTAAACAGCTGTCGTGAATGATGAATTTTCAGAAAAACGTTGGTAAACTTAAATCGGTTTCATCAAAGTATTTCAAGTTATTTTAGAAATTATTAAAATATGTTTAGGGTTAGGTTTCTGTAAACAAAATATATTGTTGTGGTTGTAAGAATTAATTTATTTATTTTATTTAATAGCGTGTGTTATGTAAAGGGATTAAATTTGAGTTTTCAGTTCCTGATTTTGGTTAACTTGTCGATTTTTGAAACGTAGGTTAAACTAATAATTAGACTTTGAAATTTTTACTGAAGTGTTTTAAAGGTGTTAAATATTTTCTGTAAAAACATGATAATCTTTGGAGGTTTCTATGTATTTTAAATAAATTATAACTTTTGTGAAGTCAGAAAGTGTCATCGGTTTAGAGCAGTTCACTTTGGTGAATTTTTAAAAACAACGTAATTGAATCTGTAAAAATTACTGGATCTTCTAAACACATTGAAATATCATTGGTTAAAATTGTAGAGTCAAATGATTCCAATAAGTAATATCTAAAAATTCGTAAAGTGGAACCAAACTTCCGGTCAGAACCTGAATTTTTTCATTTAGGTTAGTTCTTGTAATAATACACTAGTAGAACTGTGAGGAAACGTAATAGAAGTGTTTTGGGGGTGGAATACAATAGAATGACCTAGTTATGTCTAGGTTTAAACCTATACGCGTTATGATATTGTAGATTTTCGAGTTGTTTAGTGGATTACACTTAAGGGCGATACTTACATCATTTCTTGAGGTGAGTTTTCGTGGCCCCTTTTTTTCAATTATATATTTTCAAATTGGGGGAAAAGTATGCTCGTGTTTTATAAAGGGTTTTTCATGCTGTGAACTTGTGTATTTTATTTTTGGAAATATGCGGAATTGTGTGACACTATGTGATTGAGCTTTTATTCAATGTTTTAAAAACCGGTTTTTTTATCGACTCGGAAACTCCACCGATTCCGGTCGAACCGGTTCAACCGGTCCGGTCCAACCACCCCCAAAACCGGCCACGTCACCATTATTTAAAAAAAAAAAAAAAAAAAAAACCGGTTGAACCGTCCGGTTTCCGGTCGAACCCCCGGTTCGTTGACTGGTCAACTTAAGGTCAAAACCGGTCCATTCTAACTCGGAACTTCCTCCGGATCCGGTCGAACCGGTCGAACCGGCCGGTTCGAACCGGTTTTTAAAACATTGCTTTTATTGGCTAATGCTTACTTTTGGTGTTTGCATTAGGGTTTATCGGTTAATGCTTACTTTTGGTGTTTGCATTAAGGTTTATTGGTTAATGCTTACTTTTGGTGTTTGCATTAAAGTTTATTGGTTAATGCTTACTTTTGGTGTTTGCATTACATTTCTTTGTTGGAGTAGCTACTGCCATTTTGTGTTTGCGATGCGGATTTGGGTCATACTCCTTCGTGGGGTGATGACAGTTGTTGCGGTTTAGGTGGGATTATGTTATTACACTATGTGCACCTTTTCTATATGCATTATCCTAAATTATTATTATCACAGCAAAAATGTTTTATCTTGTGGTGTTTGGTTTCAAACCTACGAAACTCACCAACATTATTGTTGACGTTTTTGAGCATAACTTTTCTGGTAATACTAGCCGTTTGAAGATAGAGGACAAGAAAGCTTAGTGGACCATTAGGTTGCATTTAAGCTAAAACTTTGAGATTGCTTGTCAAGATGATGACTTCTTAATAATTTGAAAAATGCGTGTTTTGCCTTAACATTTGCTTATTGTCGGTTTCATTGTTGGTATGTACATGTGACATGGACTCCTATTCATGTTATAAGTATCATAACACATTGGATTTTTATTTTCATATAGACTTCTTTATAATAATGTGTTGTGATCCTATCGTGGTTGCATTCCGTTGTTTCCGCTTTAGACGGGGTGTGACAGATTGGTACCAAAGCCATTGGTTATAGAGAATTAGGTGGATTGACCTAGACTATAACCTAGGAACCTTCATATAGATGCTATGTTAGGAACTATGTGTGCATTAAACGACGTGAACTCATTCTCACTTTGGTTCTCGAGCAAGACATGCTCCATTGGTGGTTCCACACGTGCCCGCGTACCCGTTAGGGTTATGTAGGCTTAACGGCATAGGATCATTAATGTCATCTATTGGTACTATATTGATCATGGTATCATTTCCTTATAATTTCGTGCCACTTTTAGATTTGAATACGTAGGAATAAGGTTGAACATTGTGATATAGGATTTGGTAATAAGTACATATATGGAAGGATACCCTAACAATTATGGCGGCCGACATAATTACGAAGGTATCACGACACATATGTGTTTATTTGACCATATTCGAATGTCCAATGTGTCGCTTTCAAAGTCGCGTGACGACGTCAAAATCTCAACTCTATTTGTTCCGAACTCATGATCTTTGGTCGTTGGTTTGGCGTATACATCTGACACTATCCAAACTGCTCATCTATTCTAAACTCATATGTACTCGAAATCGTAGTAAACATGCCGCCAAGAGGTTCTACTAGACATGCTAAACGTGATACGTGACGGGAGCGAGACGTGATAAATATAAAAGTGTAAATCGGGTAGTAAGTAAACGTCATTCTGAGACATGGAATCTGTACCGTGAGACTAATAGACGTAGATAATAACTCACTAATGAACAATCATGCAACACTCTAATAAATCAATACTCACTGGAACCAAAGTAATTAGCTCACTATCCTTCTAATTCTTTGGGCATAATTATATCTTAACTTTCCTTGGAAATTTCTAATTACAACCACATATCATGCGATAGTCTTGGACTTTTTGGTCAGTGATGCATTCACTCACTTGACCACTTTTACCCTTACACCATGAAATTTTCTAATCCCTTTTTGCAAGCTAGCCCAAGATCTTGATAACTGTGGGCACGCATTCAATTCTCTGTATGGCTTGGCAACTTCACCTCCATATGGTAAAGGCTCTAATGCCTCGTGTTACACAATAATATAACTGAATAAGATCATTCTTAACAAGTAATCTAATCTTGTTCTTTTAAACTATTTAACTACAACCCTCGTAAGAATGTAAGTCAAACTAAAACATACCTACATTATATTCTCTACCAATGTAATTATTGCAACTCAGTCGATCAACAATTTTTTTAAGGGTCCTATTATGAATATCACTCGTTGATGTATTGGTAATCCAAAAACTTGGTTATAATTCTCAAATTTAAACAACCATTTACTATTTATGTGTAACACCCTCAAATTTCGGTTTGCGGAAGCTGTCGGGTCGGGTGTCACTAAATCAAATATCACAGCATAAGATACATAATGAACGACTCTAAATGAGACGTTTGAAAATAATTATACATTTCCAAAATAGAACGTTTACAACGTTATAAGTTTAACAGTGATTTCCAAGTACAAAATTTGAAAATGCTAAAGTAGATGCAGAGCAGTCCCAATGGTTTGAAAATATGCGACTCGGGCTAATTAAGCCTTGAAGCAATCCTAATCCTGCTGGGCAACCTGAGAACACATGCTAAAACAGGTCAGCTATAAAGCTGGTGAGTTCATAGGAAGGTTAGTTGAAAACATAAAGTAATAAAACAATTTATGTTTTGTAAAGTTGTTTCCAAAATCAGTGATTTTTGATATGTAATACGTTGAAGTTTATAACACCAATGTGTAAAAGTCTAACTTAATGTCCAAAATACCCCGATTTTGGTTGATTGCACTGTTACAAGTTACTTAGACTTGTTTGTCTTAAATTGATACAAGTTACAACGACTTGTTTGATTGAATTTATACAAGTTACAACGACTTGTTTGATTGAAGTTATACAAGTTACAACGACTTGTTTGATTGAAGTTATACAAGTTACAACGACTTGTTTGATTGAATACTGATACAAGTTACAACGACTTGTTTGATTGAAGTTGTGCCCACTGCAATACCGTGGCATCGTTTTGTACCCACTTTACCGTGGTATCGTTTTGTGCCCGCTGCAATACCGCGGCATCGTTTATGAAGTGCTCGAGAGCATAGTTGAAATGTAGAGCCAGCAGTACAACGACATACTAGCTATTGCAAATAAGAGCCGACCGTACAACGACGCGTCAGGCTTGAATGTGTGTATGATTGTATGTATACTAATATACATAAATACTATTGAAGTTAGCACCAAGTGCTAATGATAATATCTAAACATGTAGATATATATATATATATATAAATATATATATATATATGTTTGTCGAATGAGCAAACGTGAGTAACAATCATGACACGCATGAAAATAATTGATTTTATCTAAATACGTATAAGCAAATATTTAGATATTAAGTAGTACGTTGGTCCTAGGTATGAATGCTCATTACCTAGTTGAATTGTATTAGTATGAAGAATCTATACTAACATATTATGTTATCGTATACTTCTAGCCTAAAGCCTAGCAAGTATATTGAGGTTCCTGAATTGTATTGAAAATATTAGTTCCTAAAAGAGCAACTAATCCTGTAATTGTATCTATATCATCTAGTGTAGGTAGAACTAACTAGTCCTAATGTATTGGATAATATTGTCCCGCGACAATATGGCCAATGAATAGTACTAACTATATCAAGTTATGTCTAGGTAATTGTTTTCCAACAATCTGATAGTGTACGATTGTGACCTATCTAGATTATGTCTTGATATTGTTCCAAAACGACGTGTTGGGTGTAATTCCTAAGTATTACACATTTGTATTACATACAGTAATATAATTGATTGTGAATTATAAAAGATTATTAATATAATTCGAAAACAGTTGTTGTGCATGTGTTTCACCCCAAAAACAGTAAAACAGTTGAAAGAGTGGGGCTATGAAACTCACCTGTGAGTTGTTAGCGATACGATGATACGTGCGACGTCCGAATGGTAACCTTCTAGTGTCCTAAACACGTGAGGTTATATAAGTATGAGACAAATCAGTTTGTCTAAGCGAGTTGTTCATGTATGCATTTGTTGTTGAAGTCTGGGAATGGTGTACGGGGGTCCGGGGGCAGCGCCCCTGGTTAGCGGGGTCCAAGGGGCGGCAGCCCCTGGCGGGGTCCAAGGGGCAGAGCCCCTGGCTGGGGTCGAGCTGCCAGGTCAGCTTGGAAAATTTTTATTTCTACTATATTGCTTTAAGGAAAAACGCATCTGGACTTGAAATTGGGTGAAATCAAGTGATAAAATTTAGGGTCTCGACACTTAGTGGAAATGTGAGTTTTTAAACTTTATGTTTTCTGCGACATAACATGCGACACAAAAACGTGTCATGCGACACAAGGGTTGTGTCGCATGGAGTGCGACATAAGAGCTCTGCGACACAGTGGTTGTGTCGCAAAAGCTTGCGATGCTAAATCAATAGCGACATAAGGGTTGTGTCGTATGGAAATACGACACAAGGTGCGACATAGAGTACGACACAAGCGTTGTGTCGCATGGGTAGTTTATGCGACATAAGATACGACACAAATGGAATTATGCGACACAACATGCGACACAAGCGTTGTGTCGCATGGATGAACACCAGCCCAGAAACTCGCGGCTGTCGCGTTTTTCCGATCAAAATCGCAAATCTAACGTATTTTCAAGCTGTAAAATCATGTTTTCTTTGTTGTTTAGGTTATAACTAAGTTGTGTAAGCATTATTACACCCAAATATTACACCAAAATGATTAGATCTAAAGATTTAGAAATTTCTTACAATTGCGAATCGAGGCCAAACGAGGAAGAAAACGAAGGTGTGGCCTTTGTTAATGTTGCTCCTCTCTTGTTGGTGATTCCGAAAATGTAAATTTCGTGTGTCGATTTGTAGTTCCGAAAATTTGTGGTAATTGGGTGGAGAGTGTTTGTGTGTGAAAAGAAAATGAGATAGAAAGAAATGAAATGAAATGGGAGGGGTTTGGGGGTTGGGTGGCTGATCCAAAGGGGTGGGGAGGAGTTTTCCCCCACTTCGTTCCTATTTTGCAGTGTAAAATACCCGTATTTTGTACCCGAATAATATATATAAATTTAATATTTTTAGATTTATATTTTCGTTCTTTCGATTAGTAATTAATTAATTTAAAAATAGTTTTATTCAATTTAAAATCTAATGTGACTTCAAATGGTTTTATTTGTGATTATTACATAATCACTATTCATTATATAAAATGTAAAGTTTTCGCTCGCTGAGTTATAATTGTATATAATAATACAATTATAAAAAGTTTAAATTAGACGCGCAAGTTGACTTTTTGACCAGGTGTTACATTCTCCCCCTGTTAAGAAAATTTCGTCCCGAAATTTAAAATGAGGTCGAGGTCGCGCGTGGTCTGGGGAGCAATGCACGTACGAGGTATTTGTCGAAAAGATTGCAGACATATCATGCCTTATAATGGAGTTGAATGGCAGTCAATCCCTGACTGAGTCGCGGTTTATCGTTGTAGTCATATTCTGACCATATTGTTTGTCGGGTGTATGATTATTTTGTGATTGCTAGATAACCGTTTACGTCGTAGTCCATTCGGGACTAGATATTTGTCACATAGTGACCGTTTAGTGAATAGTCCTATCAGGACTAAGTAGTTGGTGAATGTTCAGTCGGTTAGTCTGCTGGAAGCAAACTTTTAAGTTTTACTTGGGTCTAGGTCACTAGCCCTATGATGTAATCGACATTAAGTCAATAAAATGATATCGGGGATAATAAGTACGTGTTGAACGGACCTATAATTGAAGAGCCATGTTTTCGAGGAGAGATTGTACTTACATTATTGTTGGAGATTTATTTGATTTACTCGGAGTCGATAAGGTGAATTTTGCATATTTTTGGGCAGTCCTTCTTGTAATGACCAGGTTCCTTACATTTGAAGCATATCCTTCGAGAGTCGGGATTGGCGGGAACTCTGCAGTCCCGGATTACATGTCCATATCGTTGGCATCTTTCGCAGGGTAATCCGCAAATTCCGTCATGATGACGTTTGCAGCCGTGACAAAATGGTTTGTTACCCGCATAGCCTTGTCGGTCGTTGGGTTCAGCAGCGTAGGACCTCAAGGATTCAGGTTGATTCGTTGGATTTTGGCTAGAGCTGGAACTTCCATTCCCTTTTTCTTGATTGTTTTCCGTTGCAGGTGGCCCGCGTCGAACCACCTGTGCCATGAGTCTGTGGGCCATGCGAATAGCCTCTTCAATAGTAGTGGGTTTAGAGGCGGTGACCATTCCCTCAATTAGCAACGGGAGTCCACCAATGTACCTCCCGATTCGTTTGTTTTCAGGGTTTACTATGTTTGGACAAAGGGATGCTAGTTGTTGGAAACGATTGGTATATGTTTCGATGTCGTTGTCTTTTACGGTGAGAAACCAAAGTTCGTCCTCGAGTTTGTGAAGTACTTCGACGGGGCAATACTTGTCCTTCATGATTTGTTTCAGGTCTTCCCACGAAAGTTCGTGAGCAGTGTCGATTCCTACAGTTCGGGCGTGAAAATTCCACCAGGTAGAGGCATCATCCTGGAGGGTATATGTGGCGTACAAGACTTTGCAGTCGTCGGGGCAGTTGCACATGTGGAAAATAGATTCCATTCTCCCGAACCATCGAATTAATCCGACAGCTCCTTCAGTCCCGACGAAGTTTGGGGGTTCGCACCTCAGGAAATCCCTAAAAGTGCAAGGCTTTACTTGGTTCTGAGCAGCTAGGGTCGCAGTCACTGCTTGATTAATGATTTGATCTTGCTCAGCTCGAGTAAAAGTTGGTCGTTTAGGAGGCATGATTCTTGAACAAGAATGAAATGACAAAGTGTGAGATCTTTAATCAAAGATGATGATTATTACAATGACATAAGTAGCTAACTTGAGTTGGAATTTATGATACACGGGATCCTACGATCCTTGACGTTGAAGTTTTTGATATTGTAGGTGGCAGGCGCATCACTGCCCTTTTGTATTGTTGGTACAACAGTTTAAGTAACCGTTGTTTAGTTTTCTTTAGTTAAGTTATCATGAATCTCATGTTTTTCGAGTGTTGTGACCAGTTGAGTTGTAGTTTCTAGTTGCGGTCGTACCATGATCGAATTGTGTTTTCTATGTAGTCAATCCAAGATTATGTTGTTGTGAGTAGTCCAATGGACTATATCGTAGTACTAGAATATCGTACGGCCATTCATGCCTGTGTATGTGACAACTACAGTATCCTCGGTGGTGTTGAAGCAGGGTCCACCAACACAACCCATGTGTGTGGTGACATCATTGTGTATTTATTGATTAAAGCATTACATGCTTAATTGGTCGTATATACATATATGGTGTACACGTAACTATACCAGTATACGTTCATAATAAAAGTCAGGTGTGGCACCTCGTGCCCAGTTAAGTAAGTGTATATGTATATATGTAAGTCGTACATGCAACAATAACAAGTCTACATGTATAATTGAAGTAGCACCTAGTGCTATAATGCAGTGCTATCAGCACAGTAATTGAGATACTAGTGTTTTGTAATTGTAGTACCAAAGTACCATGAAACGCAGCACCACGTGCTGTAATGAAGTGCCCGCGGCATTGAAATTGTAGTACCCATGTACTATGAGTGTAGCATCAACATGCTATAATTTGTAGTATCGACATACTATGAGGATTGCACTAACGTGCCCAAATGGCGGTATCAACATACCGTGTGATTGCAGCACCACGTGCCGTGTGTTGTTTGATTGTAGCCCTAAGGCCAAATGTGTGTTGAAGTTATGTGTTTTCCCAAATGTAGCACAGAGGCTAGAATGTGAGTGCCCAACGCACTGAGGTGTTGAATCAATTGATCTAAATGATCAAGTAATGATTGAAATAATTAATTTATCGTGGACTTAGTCAACACTAATCCAATTGCAATCCATACGGTTATGGTTGAAAAGTTTTAAATCTGTTTTAAGTTTCGTGGACGTTTAGCATGTGTGGGTTTCCATTCCCATTAAATACGGTTGTACCTCCTTCCCGAGGTTCAGTGATATATGTGATATCCTCCTATGCGTACATAAGGAGAAAGTGTCGAGTCGTAATAGTTAGGAAGACGGCGATGTGCCTCTTCACGAGTAAATGATAGTACAGCGGAATTGAGTCGTATATACCCAGTATATATTTGATACGTAGAAGTAGTATACATGTAAGGCCTATTAATATATACCTATAGTACATATAATAGCCTAGGATATCTAGCACAAAACAATCAGAGTCAACTAGTGCATTCCCAACTCAGTATAACCCCTTTCAAATCTTACATCATCTTTGCTTAATTGTACATAGTTAGCTACGCTATGTTAAATTAAGTTCGTATGATGTAATCCCTGAACTAGTTATACCTAATAAGGAATACTGCCTAACGGTCATAGTCTAGGCCCACTAAATGCAACCTAGTTCACTATAACCTTAGGCTCTGATACCAATCTGTAACACCCTCAAATTTCGGTTTGCGGAAGCTGTCGGGTCGGGTGTCACTAAATCAAATATCACAGCATAAGATACATAATGAACGACTCTAAATGAGACGTTTGAAAATAATTATACATTTCCAAAATAGAACGTTTACAACGTTATAAGTTTAACAGTGATTTCCAAGTACAAAATTTGAAAATGCTAAAGTAGATGCAGAGCAGTCCCAATGGTTTGAAAATATGCGACTCGGGCTAATTAAGCCTTGAAGCAATCCTAATCCTGCTGGGCAACCTGAGAACACATGCTAAAACAGGTCAGCTATAAAGCTGGTGAGTTCATAGGAAGGTTAGTTGAAAACATAAAGTAATAAAACAATTTATGTTTTGTAAAGTTGTTTCCAAAATCAGTGATTTTTGATATGTAATACGTTGAAGTTTATAACACCAATGTGTAAAAGTCTAACTTAATGTCCAAAATACCCCGATTTTGGTTGATTGCACTGTTACAAGTTACTTAGACTTGTTTGTCTTAAATTGATACAAGTTACAACGACTTGTTTGATTGAATTTATACAAGTTACAACGACTTGTTTGATTGAAGTTATACAAGTTACAACGACTTGTTTGATTGAAGTTATACAAGTTACAACGACTTGTTTGATTGAATACTGATACAAGTTACAACGACTTGTTTGATTGAAGTTGTGCCCACTGCAATACCGTGGCATCGTTTTGTACCCACTTTACCGTGGTATCGTTTTGTGCCCGCTGCAATACCGCGGCATCGTTTATGAAGTGCTCGAGAGCATAGTTGAAATGTAGAGCCAGCAGTACAACGACATACTAGCTATTGCAAATAAGAGCCGACCGTACAACGACGCGTCAGGCTTGAATGTGTGTATGATTGTATGTATACTAATATACATAAATACTATTGAAGTTAGCACCAAGTGCTAATGATAATATCTAAACATGTAGATATATATATATATATATATAAATATATATATATATATATGTTTGTCGAATGAGCAAACGTGAGTAACAATCATGACACGCATGAAAATAATTGATTTTATCTAAATACGTATAAGCAAATATTTAGATATTAAGTAGTACGTTGGTCCTAGGTATGAATGCTCATTACCTAGTTGAATTGTATTAGTATGAAGAATCTATACTAACATATTATGTTATCGTATACTTCTAGCCTAAAGCCTAGCAAGTATATTGAGGTTCCTGAATTGTATTGAAAATATTAGTTCCTAAAAGAGCAACTAATCCTGTAATTGTATCTATATCATCTAGTGTAGGTAGAACTAACTAGTCCTAATGTATTGGATAATATTGTCCCGCGACAATATGGCCAATGAATAGTACTAACTATATCAAGTTATGTCTAGGTAATTGTTTTCCAACAATCTGATAGTGTACGATTGTGACCTATCTAGATTATGTCTTGATATTGTTCCAAAACGACGTGTTGGGTGTAATTCCTAAGTATTACACATTTGTATTACATACAGTAATATAATTGATTGTGAATTATAAAAGATTATTAATATAATTCGAAAACAGTTGTTGTGCATGTGTTTCACCCCAAAAACAGTAAAACAGTTGAAAGAGTGGGGCTATGAAACTCACCTGTGAGTTGTTAGCGATACGATGATACGTGCGACGTCCGAATGGTAACCTTCTAGTGTCCTAAACACGTGAGGTTATATAAGTATGAGACAAATCAGTTTGTCTAAGCGAGTTGTTCATGTATGCATTTGTTGTTGAAGTCTGGGAATGGTGTACGGGGGTCCGGGGGCAGCGCCCCTGGTTAGCGGGGTCCAAGGGGCGGCAGCCCCTGGCGGGGTCCAAGGGGCAGAGCCCCTGGCTGGGGTCGAGCTGCCAGGTCAGCTTGGAAAATTTTTATTTCTACTATATTGCTTTAAGGAAAAACGCATCTGGACTTGAAATTGGGTGAAATCAAGTGATAAAATTTAGGGTCTCGACACTTAGTGGAAATGTGAGTTTTTAAACTTTATGTTTTCTGCGACATAACATGCGACACAAAAACGTGTCATGCGACACAAGGGTTGTGTCGCATGGAGTGCGACATAAGAGCTCTGCGACACAGTGGTTGTGTCGCAAAAGCTTGCGATGCTAAATCAATAGCGACATAAGGGTTGTGTCGTATGGAAATACGACACAAGGTGCGACATAGAGTACGACACAAGCGTTGTGTCGCATGGGTAGTTTATGCGACATAAGATACGACACAAATGGAATTATGCGACACAACATGCGACACAAGCGTTGTGTCGCATGGATGAACACCAGCCCAGAAACTCGCGGCTGTCGCGTTTTTCCGATCAAAATCGCAAATCTAACGTATTTTCAAGCTGTAAAATCATGTTTTCTTTGTTGTTTAGGTTATAACTAAGTTGTGTAAGCATTATTACACCCAAATATTACACCAAAATGATTAGATCTAAAGATTTAGAAATTTCTTACAATTGCGAATCGAGGCCAAACGAGGAAGAAAACGAAGGTGTGGCCTTTGTTAATGTTGCTCCTCTCTTGTTGGTGATTCCGAAAATGTAAATTTCGTGTGTCGATTTGTAGTTCCGAAAATTTGTGGTAATTGGGTGGAGAGTGTTTGTGTGTGAAAAGAAAATGAGATAGAAAGAAATGAAATGAAATGGGAGGGGTTTGGGGGTTGGGTGGCTGATCCAAAGGGGTGGGGAGGAGTTTTCCCCCACTTCGTTCCTATTTTGCAGTGTAAAATACCCGTATTTTGTACCCGAATAATATATATAAATTTAATATTTTTAGATTTATATTTTCGTTCTTTCGATTAGTAATTAATTAATTTAAAAATAGTTTTATTCAATTTAAAATCTAATGTGACTTCAAATGGTTTTATTTGTGATTATTACATAATCACTATTCATTATATAAAATGTAAAGTTTTCGCTCGCTGAGTTATAATTGTATATAATAATACAATTATAAAAAGTTTAAATTAGACGCGCAAGTTGACTTTTTGACCAGGTGTTACATTATGTGATTAAAATATCTAACCATCCGCGAACATTTAGATTATTATATGATGCCTCGAAATTCTTCTACTAAAAAAAAAAAAAAAAATTGTTCAGTCAAATAATCTCGAAACCTAATCAAAAACAACTACAAAGTGAAGATCAAGATATACACGAGACGAATAGATCGATGGGAAATCAATAGAATAATTCACATAAGGCATTGGCCTTAAATACAAATACGGAACAAATGATATCTTCGATTGATGTTCTTTCGTTCGATTCACCGTTACACTGTATTGTGTGACCATGTTCTTAGCGTTATTAAATCGATACACATAAGAAGACTACTTCAAACCAAAGAACCAATTATGCCTTCAAACGGAACCAAACTCTAATTATATTTCGACATCAAAACATCACTAAAGGTTGAGCTAAACAATACACTTCTTTCACCAATGGTTATGACAATTTCCGAAACACACCTCACGAGGCTAAACGGATGGATAAACTTGGTTGAAAGATTGCCAGAAATAATACAAAGCGACCTGAAGGAACGAGTATTCACAATGAGACATGTGGTGTGGCAATAACCTGCCAACACCCATCCTTAAGATTTTTCTCCATCTATATATATACTCTCATATAATTGACTTATCCATTTCTTTACAGTCTTATAAGTTTCAGTATGCGATAAGATTTAAAGTTGGTAATTATCCATTCAACAAGTTTGGAAATCATTGTCTTTGTAATTTAAGCAATTGACCAAATAGATACTCCACCTTATGCCAATATTTGGAGATTTCTCATAATTAATTTAAATCATTTTTAAACTCTAAGGCACCACTTATTATGATGATCTTTGCATACTATTTCACATCGTAAACTTAACATTATTAATGACCACCAACATCAATTTATTATCATTCATTCATTCACATTATGGTCAACTATCGATATCGATTACTCCTACATTCTTTTTATTTACCACTGCATAGCCCATATATTTTACGAGTCCTTAAATATTGAGATTCCGATACAAGAAAACATACACTGTGAGGTTAGCCTAAATTTAAACCCCTTCGATTTTAAGATAAAATCTAAGTTCACACTTATTTTATCCCTTATACAAGTTAACTTTTATAACCTCACAAAGAAATACTCTTGTAGGTATGAACTTTTCTTCCTTAGTGATATCGTGGGTTGATCTTCCTCGGTGACATGACCCTTGTATATATATCGTTACTCTCACCTATGAAGGTATAAAAAAATGGAATCAACAACTAAAACACAAAAGATTTAACAATCAACAAACTCCATTAAATCCATAAAGAGATCAAAATTTAATATATAATACACATAGAACAAATTGAGAACACTATAGAAGTTAAATTGTTGGGACTTAATTTAGTGTAATCTATATTTCAATACGTAAGTTGAGTCTAAATGTGAGTGTTACGCGTTAAATGCAAATTTTTAGTGTGGAAACCTCATACAAACTCTATAGAATCAACAAACTGTATGCTAGTATAAAGAACAAATATTTATCACTCATTTGGTCAAGAACATTGATTGATAATTGTCTATTCTCCAGCACTTATAATTCAGCTACAAGTTTAAATGTGTGAGCCTCAAGTATGGGTTGCTACTAAACGCCAATAAACTCGATAAATCAAGGTCTAGTTCATAACCATGGAAATTAATCACACGACGGGTACGGAGTGTACATCTTACGTATTACCATCATCACAAACATTATATTACATTTTAGTAAGAACCCCTTTACTATTCCTGGGTAACAAAAGAACTTTACACCCTTAAACTTCTATGTGAAACAAATACAAATTCTCAAATTGAAAGAAGAGCCGATGGACTTGAACCCGAAGGTTCGGATCGTCAACGAAATTTTCTTGAGACTTTTCGAAAAATCTAGTTGAATTATCTACCCCTCGACATATATGAAATTATTTTCCGGTGAGAACCATTAATTGCTAAAATTTTCATAACGTGCGGAACGTAGAACTGATGTTATATTACTAGAAAACGACGATTGAACAAATCAACTTTAAGGTTCAGATAGATGTACAGACAATTGACATTCGGGCAAACTATAAATTCAATTGAGGTATCACGAGCAAGCTATACCAAAGACGACGTTTAGGACTCGATGTGGTTATGCCTCTCGATCCAACAATTGCGTCTGTGGTATCCATGGGATTTGGAATTAAGAAAGAGTCTTTTAGATGTTGAGGACACACCGTTTACAAACACCAATTTCTTATATTTTCCTAACGGACCGAACAAATTTGTATTGTACATTTAACAAATAATCGAAGGAACGGATGGAGCAAACGGAGTTCGCGAAACATAATCAAATGATGAGTCTCTTATGGTGTCACACAAATGAAAAGTACTAATATGTAGCTGAATAAAATTGAGATGGAGTTTAAAACAACATTTTGGTCATAAGGCCGGTAAAGGCTACCGGACGAGAAGTCAAGTAGCGGAAATGTAGCGCGATCACTATAGTTAGGATACGATATAAGGTTAGGCGATATTTCGAAATGACTTAGGAACGAAGGAATCATAAGAAACTCAGAACCCATGTCAATCCCATAATAACGTTTTCAGTAATAATTTCGATAAAATTTCAGGACGAAATTCCATAAACGGAGGGATACTGTGACAACCATCACCCAATCTAGGTTAGTTGACTTAACCATTACGTGACTTACTTGATTCTAGTCATAGTCTCTATGCGAGGCTTAGAAAACTTATGCGTTTAACCTATTTCTGCAAAACTTATCCCTAATAGAAACTTTCTATTTTTTTTCTGGGAGACTTATAAATAATCAAGTGATGATTTTTGTTTCATTAAGACCTACACAAAGTTGTGTGAATATTCTAGTAAAGAACCGATAAAGAAACGTAGACACTAAAGTGTTGTGATTATCAAGATTTTGATATAATTTTGTTAATAATCATAATTATATATTCGTAGTGAGAAATAAAAGTATTCCCTAAGTATTGGTGTTCAACTATATTAAACTTTGGTTATATATGTATTGGAATTGAATGGCTCATTTAAGAATTAAAATGTAAATAACGAAAGTTAAGGGGGTCAAAGGAGACACAATGGGCAAACTTAGGCTAATTAAAAGGGATTAAACCCTATTACATCCTCACAAATCTGCTGGAGCAGCCACGATCAAGGTAAGGGAGAACCGAAAGGGGGGATTCAAAAGATAACCCTACCGAATCGAATTCAAGGCTTGATTTAGTGTGTTTCTCGTTCGCGTGTTCGTATTGGTATAATCATAAACCTTAATCAATACTTTTTCTTTATAATTTTCTGAGATATACATGTATTTGGGTTGATTCATATGTTTGGGGTATGGATATGTTGAATACAATATGTTTTGCAAACCGAAAGTTATATATCGAAATCTCAGAATCTGTCCGGATTTTTCAGTCAAGATCGGCGGTCGATTTGACCCACTTGTGTACATTTTCAGGATTCGGTCAAAACTAAAAAGTTGTAGATCTCGATGCTTTACCTAAATAAGGGAGGTTTCGGCCTCTGAAACGCAATATGATATTTTATAAAAATTATTTTCTATACAGCTGTCGTGAATGACGAATTTTCAGAAAAACATTGGTAAACTTAAATCGGTTTCATCAAAGTATTTCTACTTATTTTAGAAATTATTAAAATATATTTAGGGTTAGGTTTCTATAAAAAAAAATATATATATTGTTGTGGTTGTAAGAATTAATTTATTTATTTTATTTAATAGAGTGTGTTATGTAAAGGGATTAAATTTGAGTTTCAGTTCCTGATTTTGGTTAACTTGTCGATTTTTGAAACGTAGGTCAAATTAATAATTAGACTTTCAAATTTTTACTGAAGTGTTTTCAAGGTGTTAAATATTTTCTGTAAAAACATGATAATCTTTGGAGGTCTCTAAGTATTTTAAATAAATTATAACTTTTGTGAAGTCAGAAAGTGTCATCGGTTTAGAGAAGTTCATTTTGGTGAATTTTAAAAAATAGTAAATCAACGTAATTGAACCTTTAAAAATTACTAGATCTTCTAAACACATTGAAATATCATTGGTTAAAATTGTAGAGTCAAATGATTCAAATAAGTAATATCTAAAAATTCGTAAAGTGGAACCAAACTTCTGGTCAGAACCTGAATTTTTTCATTTAGGTTAGTTCTTGTAATAATACACTAGTAGAACTGTGAGGAAACGTAATAGAAGTGTTTTGGGCGTGGAATACAATGGAATGACCGAGTTATGTCTAGGTTTTAACCTATACGTTTTATGATATTGTAGATTTTCGAGTTGTTTAGTGGATTACACTTAAGAGCGATACTTACATCATTTCTTGAAGCGAGTTTTCGTGGCCCCCTTTTTTTTTCAATTATATATTTTCAAATTAGGGGAAAAGTATGCTCGTGTTTTATAAAGGGTTTTTCATGCTGTGAACTTGTGTATTTTATTTTTGGATATATGCGAAATTGTGTGACACTATGTGATTGAGCTTTTATTGGCTAATGCTTACTTTTGGTGTTTGCATTAGGGTTTATCGGTTAATGCTTACTTTTGGTGTTTGCATTAAGGTTTTTTGGTTAATGCTTACTTTTGGTGTTTGCATTAAAGTTTATTGGTTAATGCTTACTTTTGGTGTTTGCATTACATTTCTTTGTTGGAGTAGCTACTGCCATTTTGTGTTTGCGATGCGGATTTGGGTCATACTCCTTCGTGGGGTGATGACAGTTGTTGCGGTTCAATTGGGATTATGTTATTACACTATGTGCACCTTTTCTATATGCATTATCCTAAATTATTATTATCATAGCAAAAATGTTTTATCTTGTGGTGTTTGGTTTCAAACCTACGAAACTCATCAACATTATTGTTGACGTTTTTGAGCATAACTTTTCAGGTAATACTAGCCGTTTGAAGATAGAGGAGAATAAAGCTTAGTGAACCATTAGGTTGCATTTAAGCTAAAACTTTGAGATTGCTTGTCAAGATGGTGACTTCTTAATAATTTGGAAAATGCGTGTTTTGCCTTAACATTTGCTTATTGTCGGTTTCATTGTTGGTATGTACATGTGACATGGACTCCTATTCATGTTACAAGTATCATAACACATTGGATTTTTATTTTCATATAGACTTCTTTATAATAATGTGTTGTGATCCTATCGTGGTTGCATTCCATTGTTTACGCTTTAGACGGGGTGTGACACACACAACATACACATTTTAAGTACGATGCGTACAATATAGAGGATCAAGGGAGAAGACATTTAATATGGAGAAAGGAGAGAAGCAATCTGGAGCGTTGAAATTTTCGATCAAGGGTTCAAATTATTTTGATGGCATGGATTTAAATTTAAAGGAATATGTGATTATTGTTTTGGGGGAAAGGGTCAATATCGTCAAGTTACAATGGAAATTTTCATAACCGTTTTTTAAAATTCAATTTTGTTTTTGGAAGATCTCTTACTTCCCAAAAATTCCGTTGACTTAGTGTCCAAATTAAGGAAACTTTGAATTATTTCTATTTAAATTATATTTATATTCATAATTATCTATTTTTTGGGGCTTGATTTTCTTTTCCTATTTATGCATCAAAACTATTTATTTTATTATTCTTTATATCAACTAAATCATACGCATTTATATTCTTTCTTTCTTGGACTTACATAGTTTTTATTAAAATTTAGTGATTATTGGAATAAAATACAAGATCTGAGATATGTTTATCATTTTTATTCATTCAAGACACTGAATCACGGAATATAAAACTCTGAATCATAAGTATACATAAATGAATCATTGGTATAAATATCTGAATCATCGAAATTTTTTCACAAGTTGAGTGAATCGTTGTTGTATTTTGTAATCAACATCATATTGATGACGAATTTCGTAAATATAGGAATATAAATCTGAATCATTGATAGAAATTAAAATTGTGAATTATTGTAAGAAGAATATTGTATATTTCATATATATTTATGAATCATATATATAAAACTTTGTGAATCGAAAATTTAATCTCACTTATGTATAACAAAGTTGAGAAGTCACGAACCCAAAACTGACATCATGCACTAAAATCTCTTTTTTAATCATATACATTTGTGAAAATTGGAAGTAACTAAAATTCGGATTCATGGAATTAATTGGAATGAAGCGATCAACAGGAACAATGGAATAATTGGAATTGGAATCAAGTGGAATAATCTGATTTTGGTTTATCAAAGCAAATGAAAATTGAATTTTGGGTGCAGGTGCCATCGTATCAAACTTAGGCAAAACTAATTCTTCCATGTTTTAAGCAAAGAGTAACTGCCATTAATTTTTGATTTAATGATAATATAAATATTAAATTAGTTAAAGGTGATTTCCCAATAATACTCTTTCACCACAATTTAAAATGATTGGTCTAAAATGCTTCTCCCTCTTCTCTCCCAAAACTTCCTTCTTTTTTGATCCTCTTACTATATATATATATATATATATATATATATATATATATATATATATATATATATAGTGGTTCTCAAGGTTCTCAACTTTTAGTTGGTTCTCATATGAACCTCCACCTATATATATATATTCCAAAGTTGGATACATTTTAACTACGTACTAAGCCCTTAGCCCCTCAGAAATAAATATGCTTTCACAACCTCATGAAAGAATCTGCAAACATTCAATCGAACACACTGAAACCTGATAACCAATTTGGGATTTCAAAGACCCAATCAAACACTCAAGAACAAGCAAAAGTAACCACTTAGGTTCTTAAACATCTTTAATTATCTTCAGAATGTACTTGCATATAACATATCACGCATCATCATTATTTAGTTTGCATAACCACAAACTATATAATAGTATATATAGCTGAAAAGAGTCTTGAAGCTTTACTCAAATAAAAGCGGTTGAACACTACGCCCGACCTTTTCAAGGTTTTCTCTAAAATAAGATTCCAATGCCTCCCACCAGTTTACATTAAGTGTCTCCACCTCGTACCACATCAAAGAATGTGACCAACATCCTGCAGGATAAGATGTGCAACACGGAGGACGCAGTGCACCCAAGATCTCACGATGCTCCAACTGTCATCAGCACCAAGATGCATAAATGAACCTCGTAAAGGTATTTAGTTTATAAAGAACCTATAAATATATAACATCATATTCATATGTACCTTCACATGACATCTGACCACTTGTTGCCTCCTGATACACAGAGACTCAGCCTGTGGAGAAAGCCATAGCATGGTATCTATAAGATCAACAACACTAGTCGGTGGGTCATCCATCTCTACCATTATTGTCTTGGCTCCTCTAGTCGGAGGAACAAGGCTTCTTTTGAGCTCTTCTGGGATTATGACACTCTGCATTAAAAATATGAAAACCAAAAGCATAAGTATATATGCACATGGGTTATGACACAAACATATAGGTGAACAAATATCCACATTATAAAATCACACCTTTTCTGAAGTAACTTTGAACCACAATAAGATAGGGGGCTGGAAAGCTTGAACCGTACCAACCAGTTTCTGAAACCATGAACTATCAAGCTCACAGTTCGCACCAGCTTGCAACTCAATTTTAGCTGTAATGAGTCCAGGGAGATTCATGTTTGAAAAATTAGCAACCATAAGACCTGTATACAAGACATATTCCAGTTCTGGTGCATCGATGGAGATGTCCTCAAGCTTCTTGATGTCAAACAAATGTAGGGCATTAAGTGAATGGCTTGATATTTTTATACTATTTGACATATGATAAGAATCACCAAGAGTCAACTCTTCTAGTGCTGGAAATGATGTGTCGCAATTTGAAAAAGTGGTTTCATTTGTGTAGGCTCCAACCAACATCAAATGTGTAACATGAGTGGTCTCACCTAACTCGACAATGCATGGTTTGTGAATAGAGCAAATAATTCCAAAATCTTTCAGATTTGGTACTGTTAACTTCACTATCTCCAAGTTTGAACACATGAGCAGCATAACTTTCTCTAGTTTCCAGTTTTTGACAATCAGATTTCTTACTTCCGAGCAATCCGAGAGTGCAAGAAGCTCAGCAGATGGGAAGTAATCTTTTAAAATCATCACAAGTAGTTGATCGTCTACTCTGCTCCCACAGAATGTGAGTTCCTTTTGTGTTTTTGCACAAATCAGCCTCCATTTTCTTGAAAGGAGCGGAAGTTGATTTTGGTCTTCTAACGGAAGGAATGAACTGATATGGTGAACTACTTCTTCCGGCAATCTTGATATTCTGTCTTCTGGACCAAGTATATAATTGCTACTATTCAGAAATCTTTCCCAAGACATCTTTCGGTTTCTTGCTGGCCTCGTGATATTACCTTAGCCAACTGATAAAAAACAAAGCACTATCAATGTAAAAGTAATAGTGATCGACTTATTTTGTTGTTCGGGTGATGATATATCATTTTAACAAAAATTAAGAAAGTGTTGCAACATAAGGTAGAAGTAGCAGCAATGATCAATTGGTGAGAGCCCAAAACAGTATGCACAACAGGATATAGTATATATATCAGTTATCTTAGTCACAAATTGCAGCAATTGGTCAGAGATTATGTATACAGATTACAGACTATCTGTTCTCAATAGTAATTCTTTCTTTAGTTAAAAATGATCCAATCTCATGCTTTTTCGTTCTTTACATTTAAAACCATTTTTTGCACGTACATAAGCCATTTTATACATATTGCACTGGTAAAACAATTAAAAGTTGTGTATTTTGTTTCTATATCTCCTTCTTTTGCTACTTCATTTTTGCATAAAGATGTTTCCTTATTCGGAAATAAAACTTAATGGTGAATTGAACAACAATTATAAGTTGCCCATGTACAGATAGCTATCAAATCAAACCATAAAACCTCCACATTTTGAATTGAAAACACCAATTTTATCAACCTTACCAGATCAAGGCCCCAACCCAATTATATACAACTAGCATGATTGATTGGATCTCAACTTGGATTAGGATATGAATTAGATTTCAGAGAATTAATTAAAATCTGTTAGGATTAACACAAAATAATTAACAATTGGAGCATAGATTAAGAATTTATGATGATTGATCTTACTAGAAAACAAATTAACTCTGGAAATGATCGGTATGCGCTACTGATGTGCTAACACTCTTCCGAATGCAACTTCTTGACTGTCTACGATCTACTTTGAAAAGGAATTCTCTAAATTCAACTCTCCGGTTTTGATGAAAAGCTCACCCGAATGCCAACTTCGTCCGCCCAATTTACTTAGTTTTACCTCTGAACTCAAGCCTAGGTTTTGGACAAGTGGCGGTGGCGTTAGGACATTCTAAATAATATTATAGTTTGTAACGCAAAAAACACGTGACCACCCAGACCCGATTACCCGAAAATATTCAAGACACGGTCAGTAGAACCAAGAACCGAATTCGGATCCGAATCAAAGTCCAATTCACTCCACCCTTATTTAGTAACAATTCAATAGAGAATATTCAATTAAAATCATGTCAAATATTGATATCATCTATTATTTACCAATGAATAGAAAACCATAACCTTATAAAGCTTATTTCATTTTATCACTGTCTTAGTTAATTGGTCTAAAAAATAGAATTTTTACCCCTACATTAATCCACTAGGAATTTCATGCATTTTCATACTAGATCCAAACATATAATCTCTTGCCTATTCCTTGGATAGATTTGATGACCTTGAATCAGACTAGAATATATGCCCTGGGTTTCACATGGTGTAATCTCTCTTCAGTGATTAGTTCATTGCAATTGTGTTTTTATTGCTGGTTATGGTTTATCAACTCATTGTCATCAGCTCTTTCTAAATGTTTCAGATTACATTCATATTTGTGTACGTTAATATTCAAATCAAGACGATAATGTATATATATGAAGATGGTCACATAACAAAAATGAAAGCCATAGTAATATTTCACCTTTTCTGATGAGATTTCCTCTGTTATGGATGATCCTCAACTGTAAATTTTTATCGGCAAGCAAAGCAAATGATACTTTCAAGGTTGGACTGTCGGCATGTTTCAAGAACGAGAGTACCGATTATGTGGATCCTATCAAGATGATTTGTATAGAAGAGAATCATCCACGATGATATAATACTACAAATCCACATAGGCTGCATAACCATGGCAATGAACATTTCCGCTTTTTTTTTTTTATATATGACTAACTACTTTCATTAGAACTATAAAGGAAGCTATAATATTACGAACAAAAAAACTTTGTAGAAAATACTAGATGGGAAAACATTGATAGCACTGAACTACTTGTCGTTTCGGAAGTTCCTAAACAGCCACAAGGCAGTTCGAATAACAGCATTGAAACAGAGCATAGAAAGGTTGCTCAGCGGCTGGGAACTGAATACCTTTATCGACGTTGGTCTGCAGTCTAATTGGACACAGGACACTTCCACCTGACTCTCAAAATCAGCTACTGCAAGACCGCCCAATAAGTACATATAGGCATCCATTATTATGCATAAAAAATCACTGCTATATATCTTTGTACGTAGTCCTTTGGACTAATAGTTTTTTTTTTTTCTTCTATATAATCTGCCTATATCTGTGTATTTTCCATACAGTTTTAGATAAATACTTGTGAATACATTATCACCAATAAGTAACTAAAGACTCGACTCTTTGAGCCTTCAACTATAGCAATAGTCTTCACAGGATACTTACAACCTCAAGAATGAATCATGAGCCGATACATCGAAACTTGATATCATATTTGGGATCTCAACTTTAGAACTCAATCGAACACTCATGAAAAGCAAAACAAACTACTTATGTTTAATTAGATTCGGAATGGTCTTGCATATAACATAACACTTAACATCATCAGTTAGTTACATACGGTACTGGCATTTAAGCTGCATAACCACAAACTATATATAGCTAAAAAAAATTCTTGAATTTTTACTCAATTCAAATTTGACGATAAGCACTACGCCCAATCTTTTCAAGATTTCCTCAAAAAAAATGCCAAAACCTCCCCCCCCCCCCCCCCCCCCCCCCCCCCCCCAAAAAAAAATCGTCTAGCTTCTCCAACTTATACCCCACCAAGGAATGTCGCCAACATCCTGCAGGATAAGATGTGCAACACGGAGGACCATGTACACCCAAGATCTAACGATGCTCCAACTGTCATCAGCACCAAGAAGCATAAATGAACTTCACATAAGTTTTTTTAGTTACTAAAGGGAACCTATAAATAGCATTGTGACATCGTGTTCATATATATATATATATATGCCTGCACATATCTGACCGCTTGTTCCTGTATGATACTAAGGTATTAACGAAAATTTTAAAATTTTTCCCCCTCAAAACTATAAAGAGGAACAAAAATAGTACTGGTATTAAGTTAACCTAGAAATCAACTGGATGAAGATGATAATGATTGATTAGTATTATTTGAAGTATTGTAAGTGGCATTTTGTTTCTAGACAACCAACATATGCCAGAAAGTTGTAAATTTCATCGTAAACGGGTTGACCTTTGATTGAGCAACTCAAGTTCCAGCTCAATCGAGTCAAACTTTTAATGAGTTCAAGCCTCGCATTATATATTTTAGCTCAAGCTATTATCAAACCATAAGTAATATGTAGTGCAATGTTTTGAAAACCGGTTAGACCGGTCCGGTCCAACCGGGATTTTAGGGATTTCCGGCCAGTTGAAAAATGGTTTTGGGCATAGTTTGACCAGTCAACGAACCGGACGGTTTTCCGGTTTTCACCGGTTTTCACCGGACCGGTTTTGGACCGGTTTTTAATATATATATATATATATATATATATATATATATATATATATATTTTGGGTTTTGACCGGTTTTGGGCCGGTTTTGAACCGGCGGTCCGACCGGTTGAACTTGAACCGGGACCCATACCGGTTCGATTCAAAAACGGTTTTCAAAACATTGATGTAGTGTATCAATGCATATACAAGGTTTTGGACTTGTGCTCATGTTTTTCTCTAAAGTTTGTATATATATTTGTAATGCTTTTTTATTATTGAATTTAACTTCAAATATGAGAAATAAGTTTGGCTCTTGAAAGTTACATTTATATAGAAAAATTCGAGCTTTAGAAGCCAAGCTCAAGCTGTCGAGCCTGCATCATGAAGGCTTGTTGAGCTCGCTTGAACTTAGCCTAAATGAATCCAGCCAATCCCAGGCCTGACTCGTTTGCAGCCCTGCCTTGAATTGACAGAAATATGCCCAGTGGTTTTGGTATAAATCTGGGCATCTGGCTAATGATCATTTCATCTTGCGTTTATCTCAAAATCATAAGATGTGTACTTTTATCAAGAAGATTCAAGGTGAATGGTTAGTATTAGATTTTTAGACGCCAGTTGTGTTTATATACAATTGCCTGTTTTGCATTTCCATTTGGTTATATGCTTATAATACCGATTCGTGTTGCTGCAATCACTGATTCAGAAGACAGCTCTTGAAATTTAACATTGTTTATGAAAACGTTATGCTGTTACCGTCTCTCTGTTTTAAATTTCTAATTTTCTATCCTTTAGTAAGGTTTTTTAGTTTTTTATACTGATTTTGATGTGTGCTTGTTTCCTTTCATACAGTTTTTTAAAGCAGACTTAAACAGGCATTAAAAGCTGGCTTCTCACATCTTGTATTCGAAGACAACTATGATACTGGAAAGGGTGATCATTATTCCTCAAGACATATATGTGATCAGCTTCATATAAGGGGTTAGTATGTTGCATGAAACTATGTTGAAATAAGGAAAAGGGCAAAATACAGCAAAAATAATCTATCATCATCAAAATTTTCTTTTGTGTGTAATGAACCAAAACAACTACCATAATTTGTAGTAAAGTTACCAAAACTTACTATTGTATGTACCTAGTCACCTCTTCGGGTGACTGGATTTTTGGACGACATGGCATTCATATACGATGCCATGACATCATTATTGGTGCCATGTCGGCTTACACATTATAGCAGGTGATATACGTACAACAGGAAGTTTATGGAGTTCAATGCATACAACAGATTTTTTCAAATTTTGATACATAAAAATAGCAGAATTTGGTATAGTTAGATACATTCTTGTGTAACATAAATTATGATAATCATATCTGACAGACTTGTTATTGGTGCTTACTAAAAAGTCTTTGGACAGAAGTTTGTAAAGTCAACCTGCACAAATTTTACCTGTTTTGACCAATTACCCAACCCGGTCATTACAGGAGGTGGTCATAGCTGCTTCAAAGATAGTGATGAAGCCAGACAAATATCAATAAGAAAAAAGTTCTGGGAAAAGACGGGGGACGTAAAAGAATTATGCAGGCCTGGGAAAGCATGGTGGGGAGTTAGAGGATATATGCTGGATGATTTTAATCAAAGCAATAAATCGATATTATATACAAAACATTTCCAGAACAGCAGGTTTGTGGAACTCATACTTGATGTTTATTGGGAACTTCCACCGGTAGCTGCTCCATCACTTACTCATCAAACAAGATATGATCCAGCACGCGCGCCAAGTCCTATTGTAGAAGATGGACAATTTGGCTTATTTAAAAGGCTTGGTCTATCGAGACTTCTGTATATATCGGGTATACGCAAATGGTGTAAGTTCAAATATCTCCAAAAGGTACTGTAAATAGCAGTTCATTTTGTTATTAGGTGTGTTCATTTTTTTTATATTCGACTGGATAACAAGTAAACGTAAATACGATTTGAAGTGGTGTATTATGTAGATTAGTGAATTGAAACGTTGCGGTACACCACAAATTTTGGTGTCCAAAGCACATCACACATTTTGGTGTACTATTCATGTTCTCTGTTTTATGCTTAGAGTACAGTGCTAGCTTAAAATGGACCTGCATCTTTAAACCAACAGGATACAATGTTATGCTTCAATTGGGAAACTAGTAGAGTAATAGGTCAACATTTGGTCAAAAGAGCGTCCATTAGTAAAGAGTTTTAAGCATATGCGGCTGCTCAACAACCATGAGTTAAATGGGACCCACATTGTTACTACTTGTATTCTACTGTCATAAACTTTTAGTTAAATATATGTTTTATTTTTCTTTTTATTATACCGATCTTGAGATATAACATTGAACCAGTTATTGTCGAAAGGCTTCAAACTTATTCAATTCTAAAGAAATGGTGTGGATGCCGTTAACTAGTTAGATATGTAAAAGTAGGTGCGAGTCGAGAAATCTATCGACTAGTTATATATACAGATGTGACGGTCACTTTCTCTTATTGCGCCACCGGTGTTATATACATTGAACCCGAAATATAAAGAGATAATTGAACATGATTAACTGGGGCAACTAGTCCATTATATTATGAAAAAGAGGCACATGCTAAAACAAAAAAGTCAGAAACAAATGATGAAGGATAACAAAGCCATTTACATTAAGAAATTTCAAGTGGTTCACAACATGATTACTCAAGAACTGGATGTTTCCTTCCAGTTATGAGTTGTGTCTAAAGTAAACATTGTACCATCCAAGAAAATACAAAATAAAAACTAAAAACCAAAATTATCGAAGCACATATATGAACTCCTAATCGATAATAAAAGCCTCTTTTTATGTTAGATTCGGATCTTGAGCTAGTTTCTGTTCTTGCACTTGTCTATAGACCTTGGAGCTGTAATCAACACAACCACAATTCAAGATCAACAAAAGCTACTCCAAAACATACATAAAGCAGCAAACTTCATAACAAATTAATAACGCAAGGGTGGGTTGGAACTTATATAGCCCACAAGCTGCTGTTTCAATAATCTTGAATGCTTTGAACAATATTCTTACCTAATCCGATTGCTTCCGAGCCTTTCATAATCCTTAATCTTTTGCATGAATCTATGAACATCCTGCAAAACCAAAATCACAGAATACTTCTTAACACAACTCCTATAATAATGCACTCAAACTTTGACAATCGAAGTGTGATAAAACGACTGGTTTAATCATAAAACATATATGCACAATCTTTGTTAAACTTTAAAGCGAAACTTACTCCCAAGGAACATCACCAACAAGCATCCAGTCACCATCTTTATCTTCATATGTTAACACACATTCAGAGCCATGAAGAAGATCCTTTAGGTTACTTTCACTAAGCCCTCGTCCTCGAATTTCATTTGAAGTACATTGACCTAATTCACAAATTAATAACCATAACATCAAAAACCTAACAATAAATTGTTCAATTTCCACAAATTTATTGCAATCTAAGCTAAAAGGCGGTAAATAAAACAAGCATACCAAGAGTAAAGCAACTAAACATCTTCTCAAGAGCCTTTGAAAGTTCTGCATAGTTATGGAAAATCTTGAGATCAATCTTCCTTAGATATGGAGCACCATCCATGCTCACTTTCACATAAAGACACCCACCCACATCACCGTTTTTCGACGAATTTGTGGCCATCGTGTTCTTGCGGAAAGATCTAATTGGTGGCCATCCTACCACCTGTGCCCTGTTACATAACCCAACAGAATTGTTCTTGAAAGCAATTCACACAATCTTAACCAAATATTCATGACAAATTCCAATGAAAAGTTGAAAACAAAGTATATAACTTTCTTTAGCTAAAGCTTTCCAAGATTGGGGCCTTGACAAACAATGACTTTCAAGAATTAAAAACAAACACAATCTTATCAAAAATTCATGATTTCCCCAAAAAGAAAGCCAAAAGATTTTTTTTGGTTAATCTAGATAAATCATCAAAAAAAAGAGGCAATCAAGATTTCAAGTTTCTTTAGCTAAAGTTTTCCAAGATTAGAGCTTTAACAGGTGCATATAACTTTCAACACATATAAACAACGAAACAAACCCTAATTCTGTAAATAGTTTGGTTTCAGAAATACTTACTTGGCAGAAGGAGCAGTAGCAGGACTTTTACTTTTCTCTTCAATGGATTTAACATCATGAGCTGAAACCAATTGTTTAGTTTGATTTTTCTCCAAATCAGATTCAGACCCACTATTATTCAAATCCCATTTTTGAGACCCATCAAGATTAACATCCGAGAACCCTCTTTTAGCACCAGACATAAAGTTCTTAACTTTCCCATTTTCTTCACAAAAACCAGGCAACCCAAGTCTTAATTCAGTTGCTTTAAGGTTAAGAACATTGTTACTTTCTGATTCAGATGATATATTTGAAGATTCAGAGCTTCTTTCCATTGAAGAAGCATTTGCTAAGCCTATATAATCATGTTCAAGTGGCACAGACATCAATGAAAACTGTTGAGTAAAACTTATAAAATTCAAGAAATTAAAATTAAGAAACTGTTGAAGAAGAAGAAGAAATATGGAATATAGATATAGGTGTATAGATAGAGATAGAAAGAAGGTAGAGAATGTGTTTGTAATTGTAGGTGTAGTTGATGCAAAAGAGAAGGTTCTCTGGCCTCTCTGGCCTTTCCACTTGTATTTATTTTGTGTTTTAATCCTCTGTCTCATGATGAGATTAACTTTATTAATCTTTTAATTAAGCTAAAAATATCCTTTAATTCCTCCACCACTAGTGTAAAGCATCTCTCTTTTTGGAAAAGAATCTAGAATACTACTACGTACAAGAACAAAGAATATGGATTTTTCTATATTTTTGATGTCTTTATTAATTGACACTGTCTTTAACCATGTCCAATGTACCAAACAGTAAAAGAAGGCAATTTGTACATAATTTTTTTATCTTATAAACCATCAAAGATTTATAAGATACTACTTATTTTACATATTTACAATACACTAAATCATATATATAATGCACTGAAAACATGAATTGTGGTGTATTAAAATTTTTAATAGTATACAAATCATCATTATATATATATATATATATATATATATCATGTATATATCAATAATATCATACTTGTGTTGTACAATATGTAACTTGCTTGGTATTACGTGTTGATTATGTTTGTTTAACAAATATCAAACTTTGATTCTAATGGTAAAAAAAAACTTGATTTAATTTGTAACTGATTAAAATTATATGGTGTTAAGACTTAAGTGAATATATGTTTAGTGTGATACTTTGTACATGACTTCATTTTATTCCTACCCTACTAGTTATATTTAAAATTGTTGCATAATGCATAATTAGTGGTGTATTACTAAAATATAGTATGTAATGATATTACAGATTATCGCTCATATTTATATTGTTATACCAATTATTATTTATTATTATAAAATTATATATAAATATTGATAAATAATATAATTGTAAGTTGAGATACCCAAATGTCTTTTTACCAATTTTAATTTATTTACTGTTTATAACCGGTTTTATACCGGCTTGTAAGACATAATACAGCCAAGTGTCATTCTATTCAGCTAGTTGAAAACTAAATGTGGGTTAAACCGGGAACATTGACCGCTGTAGGTGTTCTAGACTCTAGAGCCTTAAATAAGGTGAAAGTAAACAAATGAGTCGTACCATATTTTATTGGACAACAATTTAAATTCTGTCAGAAATTATTACAATTATTTTAGGTCCATTTAATTGTATCATCGCTCAATAAATACTTAAAAGGCATAAGTTGTTGATTCAAAACTTCAATTCAATTCAATGTGTCAAATATTAGCTCAAAATGAGTAATCCCATATGGATTATAGGAACTCCAGCTAACTTGTGCAAAGTTAGGTTTGTGTTTATATTGTACACGAGTCGAGCCAAGATTGTTTTTGATGACAGGGTGTTTGTGAATCGAAGAAATCATACAATAAACAAAGAACGGAAATTCAATAAACTCTAAAAAGGTGCCCAAAATGGGACTTCTCGAGAATCACTCTCTTTTAACTCTTATTATCAACTTCAACTCAAACCTTAATACAAATCAATTGCTTTTATAGACTCTTAACTCTAAACAAAACTTGATGGAAAAGAAAACAATAATAAAAATAAATATAAATCAAATCTATATAAATCCTAACTAAAACTAAATAAATATTAAATTAAATTTGATAGATTATTACAATTGTAATTGTCATTTATGACCCTTCGATCTTCGAATCGTTACCTCACATGTTAACTAAATAAATGACGGCTAATCAAGAGGAGCTGGAGGCCCGAAGGCATTCTCTGCATCATTCTCCACATCTTGGAAAAGACTCATCCTCGAGTCTTGTCTTTCCAAGTCTCGAACTCTAAAACTTTCTAACCCCCCCCCCCCCCCCCCCCTTCGTTTCCTTAACACGGCTCCTCCAAAGAGAATAACGATCTATCTTGTTCAAACATCCGATAAAATCATCCAAGGACTTCTTCCTCACTCGTGTTTCCGTTGCCTCATTCGGCGACTCTATAGTTGGCTCGTTGTTGGAATCCATCTAAAGTTCCTCCAATTGTTTATGTAAGGTCCCCTAGGTCTGGATCGATAACAAGGTTATCTTAGGTATTAAGGTGCGGAATCCATCAATACGTGTTATATGATCTATAACGGCTATATCGCGTTTATGATGCGATTATATCAACTAATACGCTTTGTTTTGATTATTACTAATGTAAAACGATCAAAACCTAGAAGTTTTGGGGTGCTACTAATCAAATATCACAGCACAAAAGTAAAGCAAACGACATCTATATGCAACGTTTGTAAATTAGTTACATTTCCATATGATAAATGTTTGAAAACATAGGGTTTTCAGTTACAAAAATGTAGTTCCCTAGAGCCCACGCGTATAGCGGGAGATTCTATTACATAATCATAATATACAAAAGATAATGCTAAGAATCTCCGTTAGATGCAATGTAGAAATCATGTGACTCTAGCTAGTGTCCAGGGGAATCCTACTCCGTCTGTGTACCTGAGATACAAAGCTAAAAAGTGTCAACCAAAAAGGTTGGTGAATCTCACAGGTTTAGTAGTAAAGTAATCGTTTATGAACCACAAGTATGTACCAGTATTGCTATCAAGCAAAGTAAGTAAATCAGTAAATCATCACAAGTGCCATGAGCCCACAAGTTGAAGCTTAACAGTTTGGTGTGAATGGTACAGTCAAGTACAGCATCACGTACCCCCCGTGAGTGCTATCCGGACACTCAAAAGTAACAAAAACTAATATGCCTGTTTCTACGGTGAAATCCGTGGTAGCGCTACTACCCCAGGCAGGGATTGTCAGTCCCAAATGGATCCATTTACTAGTAATCGCGCTTAAGTCTATAACTAACAACTTATGATAGGAGGCTTTCAGTGGATAAAAGTAACTCATGCAACATGTGTAAAAAGTAGAGTAATCAGTTCAGTACATTATGTTCATATGTAAAACAGTTGCTAAGTATCTCCCCCAAAGTATAAAAACAGTAAAAGTGGGGCCGTAAGACTCACCTGAGTCTAGTAAGTGCGTATGTGAAATCAACCAAGTAAGGCGGATGTAAGTCCGTATGTCGGTTCTCAGAACCCTGAAACCTTCTGGCGTCCGAAAGGCACAAGGTTGTAAGTAAACAAGTAAATAAGTTGGTGTCTTAAAAGACCACCCATGCTAGTTATCCACGCAACTAGGATATGTCCAAGTGTTTGTTTAGTAATTTGTTTGTAGTTTGAAAACAAGTATGGCCCGTTGGTGACGGTTTGTAATAATAATCCAAAAGTGTTATTATTGTATGTATCGTTGAATCAGGTTTCGTTATTTGTAAGTGTTTGACACTTAGTGCGAAAAGTATTTACAACATCTAATGACGGGGGTCCGGGGGCAGCGCCCCTGGTAGCGGGGTCCAAGGGGCGGCAGCCCCTGGCGGGGTCCAAGGGGCAGAGCCCCTGGCTGGGGTTGAGCTGCCAGGTCAGCTTGGAAAATTTTTATTTCTACTACGTTGCTTTATTAAAAATCGCATCTGGAATCTAATTTCGGTGTAAAATCAAGTGATAAATCTTAGTTCATATTAGTGCTTTTATTACTGAATTCGGGTTCGAAAGACAAAGTGGGCTGCGAACCGAGCTGGGAGAACTCGATTCGAAGGCCAACTCGACTCGCAGGTCAGTTCTGTTCACATGGCAACTCGACTCGCAAGTCAACCTTGACTCGCAGGTCAAATCGACTCGCAGGTCAACTCGCGGGTCAGTTCGGTTCGTTGGTGATTCCGATTCGCAGGATGGCTTCACGAGTCGAATCTCGACTCGCCTCGTTTGACGAACAGATCTCGACTCGCGAGACGGGCTGTTCGCATAAAACTCTAAAATTCGGCTTTTTAAGTCGGTTTTTGGACATAAACTCGTTGGGGAAACGTTCTAGCATGTAAATAAGAGTGTTACAAGTAATTTAAAAGAGTTTTAACGTTTCATACCTCAAAATCGAAAACGAAAAAGATGGAGAGGTAGAGCTCGAGTTGGTGATCGTTCTTCTTGAATCAACTTCGTGAATTGCTGCGTTTTTGGTGATGATTTTGGGCGTTTTTGGGCTGCGATTTTTTAGAGGGAAAAGAGAGAGAGTTTTGTTGGTGGAGTTTGGTGAAATGAGATGCAAAAGAATCAAAAAGGGTTTTAAAAGGGTGGGTCATGGGTTGCGGGTTGGGTTGGCTCCGCGGGTTTGGCCGACCCATTTGGGTCTCGGGCTAACGTGTTCTTGTTTCTCAATTTACGTTACTTTTTGCGATTGATTAAATGTTTGTTCCGCGTTTTATGTTAAAGTTTATCGAAAATATTTCTAAATGGAGCGTTTTATCAAAACACTTAATAAGGGATTATAAAAATATAACTTGGGTTATTCTCGTTTGTTGGGCGTGTTTCGTGTGCTTTCGTTACTTTTGGAGTGTTTTAAATGATACGATATACGTGTAATATATTTTCACAATATATTAATACAAATAATATTTGTTTGGATAATTCCACATTATTTAAAGGTTTTGTCACCAACGTCCATTATAAGTAATGTCGGACCTCGTCCGAAACTTAAGTGTACGATTCAGCAAATCGCGTAAACGTGTATCTAATTACACCAAAACGTTACATATATTCAGAGTATTACAAAACTAAATACACGTAATTACAAGTAGTTTAGGCACTAATTAAAGTCCTAAATTGACGGGTGTTACATCTGGATCGACTTACAAATTCGTATGGGTATTATGGCAAAAGTGTTAGGTTTTCTAAACCAAAAACCCAATTTATTCCGTCTCAGGTCGCAGGTTCTGGGCTCTGCGAACTGACTCGGTTCGCAGCCCACATTGGCCCAGCGAACCGACTCGGTTCGCTTGCCACCATGACCCTTGCGAACCCAATCTCAACTCGCATCGCAATGCCTTGTGAGTTGAGATCAGTTCGTATCGCAATTTTTAGTTCTCGATCCACATTTGTCGAATACTTTAACATATTAATATATTTAACACAAATGTTTATCACGAACTAATATTGTTTATTACAATTCAATACCAATGTACAAACTTGATTACAATATCAAAAGTCCTATTACAAGCTAGATCTGTTGTCACAAAACATGTCCCAACAGTTTATGGGGTATTAATCCTCTAACACATGTGCGTATCGGCGGTTGGTTATATCGTTGCCTCTTCCGGCGAATCTACGAATTACCAAAATCAAAACATATTTGATAATAAAAAAACCTACCGCAACTTCGGAAAACAATATCTCCCTGTAGAAAGATTCAATCAAAAATCCCAACCGTCAGATTATGCGGCTACGTGTTTTCAACCACATATCCGAAAATCACAACGATCCAACGGTTAACGAATTCGTGGCGTCAATTCTCTCGCAGCTACACAGAGTATGACGAAACTGGACGGATTTTTTTTGCTTTTTCTCGGATTGGCTTCTTTTAGTTGTGCGATTTCTTCTCCCGAACCTATATTCTGATACCAAATGATGACGGGGTGTTTGTGAATCAAACAAAATCACACAATAAATAACGAACGGAAATTCAATAAACCTTAAAATGGTGCTCAAAATGGGACTTCTCGAGAATCACTCTCTTTTAACTCTTATTATCAACTTCAACTCAAACCCTAATATAAATCATTTGCTTTTAAAGGCTACTAACCCTAAACAAAACTTGGTGGAAAAGAAAACAATAATAAATATATATATAAATCAAATTTAGATAAATCATAACTAAAACTAAATAAATATTAAATTAAATTGGATAGATTATGACAATTGTAGATTGTCATTTATGACCCTTCGATCTTTGAATCGTTATGAATTTAGACTTCACATGTTAACTAAAGGAACGACGGCTAAGTAGGAGAAGCTGGATGCCCAAAGGCATTCTTGCATCAATTTTACAATAACTTTATAGCTTTTATATTTTGCAACACTTTTTACGATAATATTCGGTTTCAACCATTATCTGATCACTATTATAGGTATTCCATCAATGAATAACATACAATTATCGTCCAACAATGATTTAAAACTAGGTATTAAAGCCGCGCTACACTGCGGAGCTCATAATATGATAGTGTATGAATATTTAGTATTAACTTACAATTCAAATTTATATGGTTTTAGTCATTACACAACTATCTACATTTATGTTAGACCAAAAATCATATTACGTAGTCTATTATAATTATAAGTACATATAACTAAAATACAGTCTAGAAATTGAATAAAAATTTCGCTAATAAAAAGTAAATATTCAATGGTCAGTGAATATATTTTAAATATTTGACGATACAATAATATAACAAAAGGATTAAATTAGCTACTGTGTTAATTTGAAAAACTGAAACTTTGCATTAATTAAAAAATAGAGTAATGCTAAATAGGCCTACTTAGGCAGACCTACAAATAGTCTTAAAGATGTGATTGGTTAAATTTTTTTCTCTCTTAATCTCATCCAATTAATTTTTCAAACCACCAATCACAACTTTAGGCCTATATTTAGTCTTATATAAGTAGGCCTACCAATCATTTTTTAGTGAGTTAAATTTAAGAATTATAAGTATTTTTGTAGTAACAAAGTAGAAA
The DNA here is from genome assembly GCA_949592205.1 of Helichrysum umbraculigerum. Taxonomy (NCBI): domain Eukaryota; kingdom Viridiplantae; phylum Streptophyta; class Magnoliopsida; order Asterales; family Asteraceae; genus Helichrysum; species Helichrysum umbraculigerum. The sequence continues at coordinate 63,731,425 of CATIUR010000007.1, read as the reverse complement.
AAGTTTTGATATGCAATATAATTAAAGATGGGGTCTAAATTAAATATTAATTGAAAGTGAAAGGGGTGGAAGTGAAACTTCCTTATGAACAATAAAAGTCCAGCGCCTATTGATATATATAGTAATATCGTTGCATAGTAAAAGATGCTAGTTGTTAAAGTGTAAACCTTCTATAGGTTAGGTTTTTTATTTATTAGAAGTTACTAGGTGAAGACCCGCGACAACGCGGGCTATAACATTTTATTTTATAAATTTTTTATTTTTTGAGATAAAAAGATACGTTTGTTTCTTTGATTGTATGTGTTACGACTTTAATTAGAGTTTTAAAAGATAATTAGAATTTATTTATAAATCATCTGATTAATTAGATAGTAATATTAATTTATTATAAATATAACTGAATTAGGAGAGAATAGAATTGAAAGTTAGCCGAGAACCCATTGAAGGTTCGTGGGTTTTTTTTATGGCATTTAATTAATAATAATTTAATGAATATTTAATTTTTATACAATTTGATGTAAATCTTATATGTTTTGAAATTTTATTAAAATAGTTTTTTTTTTTAGAGGTGGTAAAGTGTTATATTATTGTTTTTAATTTAATTTAATTCTCCATCCTTGGATCAAATTCTAAAACCTCATTGAAGGGTCTAGATTTCTCCATGGGGTTTTGGTTTATTTATATTTATTTAAGATAATTATACACCATTTCTCCTACTTATTATATTACTTCTTGATGATTGAGATATTGAAAATTCCGTATTTGAGTAATAATTTTCAGAATTATTTTCAGAGGATATCAAATGTGCACTCAACATTACAATTGATTGGTGTTGTTGACCAATGGGTATTTAGATATTTTATATTTTTGGTCCCTCAACTTTTTTATATATACATATATAGTCCATTTGTTAAAGCAACAACATGATTGATCCGTGCAGTTCAACAGCACGGACTATTTACCCTTATTTTTAAGGCCTTTTGTACATATTCACAATTAGGATGCCCTTAATGAATAATAGTTCTAACTACACCGTTTATCAATCAAATACATAAAATCTATTTTGATGCGTACATAAACACAAATACTTATTTAGGATAAAACAAAATGGCAATATGAACACTTCAAATAACGAATGTAGTATATCGCAAACCATATTGCTTTTTTTACATAGCACTCCCTTAGTTATGTTAATCAGATTTGTACAACAAGCAAATAGACAACATACCTAATCACAATTGGAAACATAAATCGATAGATCTAAAACCCCATAAAAAGGTAGAATTATTTTGAAGGGTATTAAATTCATTTAAGTGATATGAATGAGAGCAGAACATTATTACTTTGTAGCATGTCATTGTGCAGCCAATAAGTGTCCTATGCTCAAAATAATCTTGTCTCTTTTTTCCTTAAATGTGGCACTATCCCTTTTTACCTAATATTTTCTCTATTTAATAATAGTAACAACTAGAAAAATCAGTAATATTGTCTAAAATTAATAAAAAGTGTGAATAAATAAAATGAAAGGTGAAAATTAGGTAAAGAGGATTGAATGAAAGTCATGTGTCAATATAGTCATAATCTTACGGGTATTTTTTTACAGTTGTACGTATAGTATTTTTCTTAACATATTTTAATGTACATTTTTTTTATAGAGTAAAAAAATAAATATGTAAATAAACCTATTTAAGGAAACTTCAACTTCATTGAATACATCTTATCGTATGCCACGGAGGTACACATTAGAAAAATATTTATAATTTTTGGAATAAGTTTTATTTAGAATATATATAGTAGGAAACAAATCCAAAATTACATAATTTAGTTTAGTATGTTTTTATTCTTTTGTATATCAAACTAATTCTACTATAGCGTCTAAATTACTTATATAGAAAGTCATGTGTCAATATAGTCATAATCTTACGGGTATTTTTTTACAGTTGTACGTATAGTATTTTTCTTAACATATTTTAATGTACATTTTTTTTATAGAGTAAAAAAATAAATATGTAAATAAACCTATTTAAGGAAACTTCAACTTCATTGAATACATCTTATCGTATGCCACGGAGGTACACATTAGAAAAATATTTATAATTTTTGGAATAAGTTTTATTTAGAATATATATAGTAGGAAACAAATCCAAAATTACATAATTTAGTTTAGTATGTTTTTATTCTTTTGTATATCAAACTAATTCTACTATAGCGTCTAAATTACTTATATAGAAAGTCATGTGTCAATATAGTCATAATCTTACGGGTATTTTTTTACAGTTGTACGTATAGTATTTTTCTTAACATATTTTAATGTACATTTTTTTTATAGAGTAAAAAAATAAATATGTAAATAAACCTATTTAAGGAAACTTCAACTTCATTGAATACATCTTATCGTATGCCACGGAGGTACACATTAGAAAAATATTTATAATTTTTGGAATAAGTTTTATTTAGAATATATATAGTAGGAAACAAATCCAAAATTACATAATTTAGTTTAGTATGTTTTTATTCTTTTGTATATCAAACTAATTCTACTATAGCGTCTAAATTACTTATATGCTTTTGTATTTAGGTGAACGATCAGATGAGAAGTTCTAAAATGACAGGAAGGAGGGGAGTGCTGAATTTAACGCATGTAACAGTTTGTAGCTGTAAAATATGGTATTTGTTAATTAAAATGTAGTCAAATTTAGAGGTGTAAAATACAGTGTTGTTAAAATACAGTGTTCTGTTGATAAGATATTATGAATATGGGCGACAATTTTATCTTAAAATGCAGTGAATTATGTACTTCGCCTTATTTGAAACTTTCCCCGGAACCTTACTCTTATTTATATTTCTATATCTATATCCATATAATAATAATACGAGTAGTAATAGTAAATATGATTCTTATTATATTATATTTGTCTCATGGAACAGCATATTTTTTTATTAATTATTTTATGTCACCTTTTTTCCATCGTCACAAAATCACCGACAGCTCACTGATGATATCCGGCAAATATTTTTTTTAAGTATAATATTGATCGTTCTCTATAGTCTATACACCTTTAATCAAATGTGCTAACTTACGCTTTCCTTGCTCCCGTGAACAGCGTGTACGTTAGTCAGACCAACCGCACGGAAATAGCAGCAGCCAACGGTGGATAACGATTGCTGATTAACCAAAAGTCCAAAACCCACAACTAGATAACGACTTAACGAACCACTAACACACGCACAGTTTTGTGTGTTTGCTGTCTTGAGATTTTAGCATATTTTGTTGCTTCGAAAACCGTGTCATAAAATTCTAATGATCAATAGAAAACAAACTAAAAATAATTAGGGAGTAGTACCTTTATCAAAAATGTTTTGTACGATATAATAAAAAAACAAAATATAGATAATACTCCTATTTGTTTCTATTCAGTAATTCAGTAAAAATAAAATACAAATATATACTCGTATATGCCTTGTAAAAATTTATCATTTACTGTGATTAATGGTGTTAATACAAATTTGGTGCAATATGCACTAATGAATAGTACGTGATACATCAAAATAATTACATCGGTTTAATGTGTTAGACCACTCTCATATGTTACTGTGTCACTTTTGCTACCTTAGCAGAGACTTTGACACTTCAATTTTTTTGACTCCACACTTCAAGACTTTGACACTTCAATTTTTTTGACTCCACACTTCAAGACTTTGACACTTCAATTTTTTGACTCCACACTTCAATTTTTTGACTCCACATTTATCAGTATACCTTTAATACTATATATTAAACAAAAAAACTAAAAAAATAGGGGGATCGGTTTCGTAATCTCGTTGGTTTGGAAAAGCAAGACCAAGGGACATACAAAGTGATCGACACGGCCTTGCCAACCGTGTCACCAAAGTGACGTGCGTCACTTACAAAGTGACACAACCGATGGCAGTGGTCTTAGTTATCATTAATTTACATCAAATTTCACACTTAGAGCCCGCTCTCCAGTTGTTTATTTTAGAAGAAGAGAAGCGAAACGAAATACAAATTATATTGTGTTCCAAAGTTTGGTTATTACTCATTAACAAAACAATGTGATCATTACATTGTTGTAGAATATCAAATATTCACACATCTCATAAAACCGCTTATATAAAATGAAACATAACAACTGTTAAAAACTAGAGTTTGTGTTCGAAACTACATATTGTGATTTCATTTTGTGTATGGAGATGGATAATCCCTTCCGAGTTTTAGAAGCTACTTGAAAAAGTTTTTATTAAGGGCTTCTAATAGGCAATAGCTTCTTTCAAGAATCCCGTTTTTTTTTTCTTTCATTTATTTAGAATGGCAGACACACAACCTAACTCAAATGTTATATACAACCACGGATACTTACACTCACTCACCAAGTCACCGCCTCAAGTGAGGCTTGAACCCTCAACCTCTAGTTTAAGAGGTTTCTCTCATACCGCTATGCTAAATGTCTTTTGGTAAGAATCCCATTTATTTATGTACGTCAAACAATTGAAGTTTAAACTTGTTTTAACTAATACTCAAGCGAATAGAATTCTCCAGGAACCCAAAAAAGAAGGCTGACAAATACACCCATAATTATGTATCATATCGTTGTTTTTTATGTATGGAGAATGATTCGTACACCACAAAAAATGCTTTACAGTGTTAACATGGTTGGTAGTGTATGGTTAAAAATAAGTGATGTACGAATCACCAACCTTTATATATACGTTTTAACAAACAATCTTCTATTGATAGAAATAATATTGCAGAGACCTAGAGACCCTGGTTAGCTTAGAAGAGATCAAGTTTAAACAGGTTGAGTAAACAAAGCAGGATGACTAGGAATTAAATTTGAAAATATCATTTATGTTCAATAATTTGAGTATTTTTTTTTTTATTAACTTTCTTCAAACATTTTAAATAGACATCTCTCTCTCTTTTTTTTATAACAAAAATAGAAAAAAAAATAACCGGGGAAGACAATGAAAAGGAAAGAACCAACAATATATGTCATTGTTTAAAGTACTTTAATTGGAAATGGAGTAAAAAACAATTGTTTAGAAATGAAGTAAATAGTCTGAATTTTTTAAGAAGCTAACCTAAAAGTTACTGTTTTTTACAAAATAAAAACAGAAATGCATAGGAAGAAAACGGCAGTTGAATCAGAAAATTGTCGCCGTGGAGCACGTAGATTCTGTTGTCGCTTTTTTATAAAATATAATAAAAAAATAATAAAAATAATACTACTATTTTTCTGGTTGGAAGGCTGGTTAACTTTTTGTTGCATTTAATTTAATCAATATAATTAATTAATGCAAATCTTCTTTTATCACGCCAATATCTTTTGCTAATAATACCACTAACTGGAATGGAATCACGCGGTTGTGATCTGACCGAAAATATTGGTAAGTCGTCGGCGATGATATTGCCACGTCATCCTATTTGGCAGTTAGGGGACATCAATGCTCAAAAACAAGAATGGTTTTGGTAACTGAATCATGGTAGTTGTTAACCGTAACAATAATAAACTACTAAAAATTATTTTCACCTAGAAAATAAATACACAGTTTAAGAAAAGTGCATTTATTACTGTTTACCACTAATAAAATTTCATCTTTACCATGTTTAAGCATTTTAATTGGTTGATTTTGAAATAGGACAATTATTTTGAGACATATCAAAATGGAAAGATGGATAAATAAATTGGGACGGAAGGAGTATTAGTTAGTTAGTCACTTAAAGTTTTGTAATAAATAATTTCATTTACCATTATAGAGTCATGTTGTCAATGTTTGATTTATAATGAATTTTGTTAGAGACACAAACAAGGACGGTTATAAATAAGTTTAGATGCACCGTTTTTCAGTTAATATTCAAAACGGTTGAGTTCTCTAAGGTTTAAAAATAAGTTTTGATATCATTTTTATCTAAGATGTGAAATTTTATACACATTCTAACAAGTAGTGTATAGATTACCTCACTTGTAGTGATACTTTCGTTTTCTTACTCTAAAAGTTAAGCTTGTTTGATTGACTTCTACTTTTATCTTCACCATTCAATGTAGTTTTGTGCTACTTGTATTCTATTATAATTCATTTATTAAATAATCAAGAGTTATCAAATACTTTTATACAAAAAGTTTTAATAAAAAAATAAGTAATTTTTATTTATTTGTAAGACAAGATGGAATAGAGTGATAACAAGAAAAAGACAGGTGAGATAGTGGAGTTAGAATTTGGGGGGTCATGATGGAAGAGTTGACGTAAATTAGTCTTTATTTGTGTAAAAACCATTAGTAGCATATGCGCACTTCTGTATTTTTAGCGTCTCGCTAGATTTGATTATTAATATATTTTGGTTGCGGGTTTGAGGTGATGACGGAGCCGAAGCTTCATCCCGCTTCCTTTGTTTGTTGTTAAAAAAAAAAGCATATGCGCACTTCTTGTTAATTAAAAAATATATATAAATAAATAACCAAATAAAAACAAGCAAGTGTGCAGGCAAAATAGAGACACTTCACCTACCGACGTCCCTCACACGTCCCAATCTTCATTTTTAAGAGTAGACTGATTTATACTCCATTATCTTTTATCTACACATCTAATTATGTTTTATAATATTGTATACATTATAATATTATAAAATATAGTTAGTAATGTACGGATAATAATTAATAGTTTATACCAAAGGGTCATTGGCCTATCGGTATCGTAATGACCTTCTAATTATGAGATTGCATGTTCAAGTTCTGAAGATAAGACAATTGTGTATATATATTCGTGGATTAATATATATTCGTAGTAGGAATGTGTAAGTTCTTATATATAAAATGATTAATTAGTAGTTTATAAATCATCGCCGTCTTTAAATTACTTTTTCTTCTCTTTTCTTTTTGCCTTCTTAAGGATAACTATCACATGTTGTTATCAATTAACTACACTAAGAATATCTTAGTCCACTAACTTTACAAGGAGTTGCAAGAGTATTATTGTTTTTATGAGACATTGAAGTAATTAATAAGAATATCGAATATGTAGTGACACTTAGAAGTGTTTGGGTGTGTGATTTCCATTGTTTTCTTCAAAATTCGCCTTTTTAGTTCAAACAATATCTTTATCTTTATATTCCACTTGGACCGCATGAGTTGTAATTTGGTTGCTACATCAACTAAAGATGTACAGAGTACTAGCATATATAGAACAATAATGTTTTGTATTTTGTTTTTGGTGCAAATTAAAAGCCATCTATAAGAGCACTCGGTATGCAAAAAAATTTTTCAGCGTTCAAAGGTGAGAACGTCGTGCGACGGCGTTCTGGCGTACCGTGCCGGCGGTCTCGCCGGCGTTCTCACGGCGTTTTCTCGTCGCCGTCCAGGTACGAACGCAGAAATCGTTCGGCGTTCAAGGCTTTTTACCACACCACGGAATCCTCACTTTCAACATTCTCCAGAACACTGTCCAGAACATTGTTTACCACACCCTGTGCTCTAACTTGACTATCACAACTTTTAAATCCCATAAAAAAATATGTAGCATCATACAATGAAAGTTTGTATTTACAATTCTCTTTAAATGGTTTTATTTCATTTCATTGTTACAAATATAAAGTACACAACTTGCCTCCATTATGCAACGTTGTTATCTCGGGGTTCGATCCCTGGGAATGAGAAATACGATATACTTAGTATAAATCATCTGTGTCTCATACTTAATCGTTGCGAGATAAGTTTGATTTACCTTGATATAAGGTTACTGATATTATTCAAAAACAATACATTATCTAAATTAGGAATTTATTTAACACACTTTAATTGACATGGAAAAAAAAAAAAAAGGTGGGCGCCTACCGTTGGTACAGTTACATCCATATTTTTCATAGAAATGAACTAAACATTCTGGAGCCTACCCCCTTCTCCATCATATCATTATATGCTTTTTACATTTTACATTCTTCTAAAACCGCACTCATGTATAGAAACAAGTAAACGGATGAGGTTTCTCTGTTCAGATAATTCAATAACTTTATATTGACTCTTGTTAAGTACATTGCATGTTGAATGTTTATAAAATAACCAATCAATTGGAAAAGATGCAAATTACTTAATTTTCAGCATTTTTAAACTAAAATTATCATCTTCATGGTACTATATAATATGGTAGGACCAAACTCTTTTATATACAGTTGGCAATAAGCAAATGGCTTCATGGGCAGCTTTCACATTTTGGATAAACTCAAAAGATGTACATCATATCTGATTTATCATTTTTATTTTAATTTGACAAGACAATACTTTAGCTACCTTATATGCTGATCATGTATTTCTATATATATTGCATTCATCTTATGAATAAAGATACATTAAACTCTGTCTATAAACCGTCAAGTTTATCGGTACTTCAAGATTCTTGAATCAACGTTCTTTCACAAACAAAGACGTTTATATCTGAAAAATTGTATTCGACAATGCAAAAAGTACTATTTTACCAGTTCTTATTCACTTGTCAAGTGTCGATAACGGTAGGGTCGTTAGAAATGGGTCCTCGGTAGAAAGGAAGAAAAAACAGAATCGACTTTCTTTCATCTTTTCGTTTCAACCAAACGTCAATTAAGTAATTATAAATGGAGGCATTTGTTCTATAGCATATGGACCTCTATATAAATGGTACACTTTTATCAGCAGTACCATAAAAAGCGAGTCCAACTTTTTTTCTATCCATTATTAAAAACGAGTTTTAGTTGACGAGCTTATTGTCACGTGTTCAAAATAGGAAAAAGAACATAGAAATTTATAGAGTTTAATAAATGAAATCGTAAGTTTTAAGTATTCGGTATTCAGAACCTTTAATATCTTTTTTTTGGAATCATCAACTCGTTAAATAAATTAAAGAAGAATGAAAAAAGAAAATGACTAATATAAAGATACATTTCTGTGACCATAAGTAAGCGTCAATATGTCCGAGTGGTTAAGGAGACAGACTCGAAATCTGTTGGGCTTTGCCTGCGCAGGTTCGAATCCTGCTGTTGACGTATTTTTTTATTGTAATTTGCAAACAAAATGATAAGATCTTGTTTTCAATTTCACAATTTATATATTTACATGCCATGAATAATGAGAAATCTGTTGGGCCTTTCCCTGCAAGCCCAATAGTGAATCTTTGCAAACTTAAAACTAAAGTATCAAAAACTGTTTGCAGTTAAATTAAAGTTTTTCTTTTTAGTTGGGCCAAAAGTCATACTCCGTATTAGTCTTATAAGTAGCGTGAACCTAGAATATAGCCCATTACAAAATTAACGAAGATGCTAAGTCCACTTGAATACTTACGGGAGTAAATTATTTAAATCGTCCATGTGGTTTTCAATTTTATCCATACGTCGTCCCTCACTTCCAAAAATTATTTAAATTGTCGATGTGGTTTTCAATTTTGTTCAACGATAGTCCAAAATGGACTAATGGTGAACAAAACTTTCCGAAAATAAATTATTTAAATAGTCCATTTTGGACTATCGTTGAACAAAATTGAAAACCACAGGGACGATTTAAATAATTTTTGGAAGTGAGGGACGACGTATGGATAAAATTTAAAACCGCAAGGACGATTTAAATAATTTACTCTACTTACGGAGTTACGGGCAAAATATCGAACATTTAACGGCCCTTATTCGTTCAATCGATCCAATCTCTTGTTTCCTGATATTTTTTGGCCATGGAATCTTGTTAAATTATCACCCTTGTTATTATATAAAAAAAGGTACTCTCATACCATATTTCAATCATACGCGTGAGCACCACCCGTAAGGACCATAAACACCGGGCAAATCACATGTTCACAAATCATCCACATATGCTGGGGTACGGATTCGAACCTCTATGGCCCTATCCTATAGGTCGGATATTTGCAGTAACGGCACTAGTTGGGCAATACGAGTACTTTTGAACTCAAACACTTACTTATATACCATTATTTCCACACATTATTTAATTGTTTCACATTAAGATGTCTATTGAAACTATGATTTATCATCTTAAAACTATTGGGCATGTTAGGGCACATTGGCGATATAAGGTTGATCGAGCATCAGACCCTATTTTCGCTAATGCAAGAGCATGGTCACAGAAATGAAAGCGGATATAACAAAATTCACATCCCTTTTTGTTCAAATGCATGATCTGTTAAATGCTACTTTTTTACCCAATTTGACCATGATATGTCAAGGCAACTAAAAGAACATACTTGATGGTAAAGTACAAATGTTGGAAATCTTCATTTTTCACATTTGTTTTGTGTTTTAGTGGTGGGATAATTGGATTTGAAAGTACATATATTTCAGTTAATGGTGGGGCCTTTAACATAAAAACTTTCACCATAATTTTGATTTCTAACAAGTTAAAGGTGATACACCTGAATAAAGTGAATGATTATAATTACCAAACAAGGTATGTATCCAATTTAACAAGGGTGGAGCTTATTTTTTGGGTTGCATGAGAAATAGATATCTTGTTATAGTAATTATATTTTCAACAAGTTGTGATTGATGTTTGATGCAAATTAATGTATGCTATCTTTATTTTGACTTTGCAAGAATTATTGTTCTGGATTTAAAATAATGAATTCAACCTCAGGTCATGTTCTGACTGTTCTGCTGTAACTAGGTATAAGTTGGATCTTTAGAGCAATTTGAATTAGACTTTAGATAGTGTCACAAACATCTTGGAGGTGGCTAGGGTGGTAATTAAGGCCTGTGTTATTATGATGTCCTAATAAGAGGTCTAAGGTTCGAACTTCTCTATGTGGGGAGGCCATGGAAAGGGCCGGAAATCGTCACAGAAACCCGTTTGGGCTGCATACATCTATAAGTAATAAAAGGACTCGTCATCCCTGTCCTGAACGGTAACCTGAATAGGAAAAAACCTCATTCATTTATAATGTCACAAAAAGCATCCAAAACGATACTACATTATAACAGGCAGACACCTAAGTTGCAGAAGTTGAAGATGGTATCCATTACACTTGATCATAAAAGATCACCTTTACTTTTATTTTCTTTTTTACTTTTCGCTTTAAATAGGTTAACAAGTGAAGACCTTAATAGAAAGGCAAGAGGTTTTGTAATAAATCCGAACGATGGATGCAAACTTGATCAAACACCTAATGGAGTAAATGTAAAAGATGAAACCACAAGCTATCTAAAGTTTGTTCCTTGATTCGTGTTTATGGGCTTGTAGCTGAAATAATCTTTTCATAAAAAATTTGCCCAAATAAATACTACTACTGTAATTTTGTTGTTGTCATGCGAAGATGAACAACAAAAACTAACATTCAACAGGGAATGAAATTTATGAAAAAGAAAGGTAAGTACAGTTGCAGCTTTTAATTAAAATATATGAGAAAAGATAGTGCTTATATTAAATATATGGGTAGGGTTCAAATGAGAATAGGAATTTGTGTGAGAATGAGGGAACCAATGATATCAAGCCATGTGTATAAAGAGAATGTTCCACATGTACAAAACCCATTTACCCCCAACATCAATTATCTCACAAACGACAAATCGGAAAATTATGAAAATTGCACCATTAAATTCGTCGTTTTCTCCTCTTCGATTTGCCGTCCCTCAAGACATACTTTTGAAAAGTTTTTTTTTTTTTCATTTTTTTGGTGGGTTTCACATTTACTAACACATGTGTTAAAGTGTTGCGTTTAGGGTTTAGGGTTTGGGGTTTAGGGGTTAGGGTTTAGGGTTTAGGGTTTGAGGTTTGGGGTTTCTCCCCAGAAACCCCAAACCTCAAACCCTAAACCCTAAACCCTAACCCCTAAACCCCAAACCCTAAACCCTAAACGCTTTACAAAACGCTAAACCCTAAATCTTTCTAAACCCTAAACCTTGAACCCCTTCTAAACCCTAAACCCTTATAAACCCTAAACCATAAACCCTACTAAACCCTAAACCTAACCCTAAACCCTAACCTTAACCACAAATTAAATGTCCAACTAATCACTAACACATGTGTTACTAATTTGTGAAACCCACCAAAAAATGAGAAAAAAAAAAGTTGTCAAAAGTATGCCTTGAGGGACGGCAAATCGAAGAGGAGAAAACGCTGAATTTTATGGTGCAATTTTCATGATTTTTCGACTTACCGTTTGTGAGATATTTAATTTTTAAAAATGTGGAGGAGAGAGAATAAAGTGTGGAGGAGAGAGAATAAAGTGACACATGGCAAAAATCTGTTGGTTCCCTCATTCTCACTCAAAATTGATGTACTCATTTGAACCTTACTCTTAAATATATATCAATAAATCAATATTCCTTCAGGAATTGAAAAGCAAATTATTCTGATTCATTAGTGCGTTCATGATTAACAGTTTACAATGTGCACAATTGAATTCAATAATAGGACTACTTATTACTTGTAGAAGTCAAACACTTTGTTTCTTTTTGTTACTAAAGGGCACAAAAAGAAAGTGAAAGAGTTCATCTTTTTCAGTATTTCGTGTGGATTGGTAGGCCGGTCGTAAGCCAATTAGACGCGTATGATCATAGGTTTTATCTTTTGAGGTGAGCAATTATAGTAGAGATGCTATTCATGTACTAGAATCCGTACTGGTTGATGTTTCGTGGTCTAGACGGATTTTTGTTTTAGCATAGGTTCGTTTTACTCGTTTAAGATAACAAACTTGTCGAAAGCGTATGGGCATGTTAGAATAAAAATGGCTCTAAAATAGCAGCCTTGAAATGTTTATTTTTTGCTTCTTTGCTTGTGTATGATGGGATAGGTAGGAGATAGAGAGTGATGGTTTTAAATATTTTAACTTTTTTGTTGCTTTATTTGCTCACCTTCCTCAAGTTGGAGTTATTTATATGAGAACACATTCAAGTGCACCAACTTTTCTAGATATGGCCACCACCTTCCACTTGATTAAGAGGGCCTTAATTCTGTAATTTACGGACGGTTCATTAATATTATTGTGATGTCTATTAAGTTATGCCCCGTTGATCGAACACAAAACAAATAGTAGATCAGAAGTTGGCTGATTTGTATATGGAAGATCAAGTACGGGATATTATTCACAATAACTTTAAACGGGCTAGCTAGAATTGATTATATATAGACCCATAATGGGGGAGAAGGTGTGAAGTGCATATTCGTTTAATTGAAATGCCCATCCCTAGCTAGAAAATGTAGGAGGTCAATGGGATCGTGCACCCTTGCGCGGGTTTAGGGGCAACACCCCGAAACCTAAACAAAAAATGCCAACTGTTTTGGGCCACTAATCAGCAATGAAAATTTGCTAGAATGTATATATACACTACTCCAAAAAAGCTAATATAACTCGGCTCATGTGACCCGGTAACAAGAACAACCGGGTTTGAAAGTCAAACAAGTGGGTTTGAAAGTGTGAGTAACTCTTGCGTACCCATTTGCCTGATTAGTAACCGCGTCATATCCATTTGCCTGATTAGTAACCGCGTCATATTCATTAACCGGGTTTGATACTCACTTTTAGACCCGGTTAACATTTGTACCCGGTTAAATCTAAAGAAGGGGAATAAATATAGATTGATCCCATTTGTAAACTTAAATTAAATTAATAATGAAAGTATATTTCACCGAATATCGTGGTTTTATTGTTGCTTTAGTTTATCGTGAGCTGTTAATAATCATCATTCTTATCATCCGTTCAATACAAATTAAAAAAACCCTACGTCACCATAATTCCATTAACACCCATGTTAAACCTCATTAAAGTTGAAAAATCCAAAGGTCAATTTATAGATACACAATAATTTCTTGCGTTATTGAAAATCCAATCTCATCGGAGCATCTATCAATAAGGTATTTATCTAATTACTTTCACCCACGTTAACTATATGCGCTGCAATTGTATATATATACCTCATATTCATATGCCTTAGATTGATACATGTTCGAAATTTATATAATAAGAATTAATTTCGAAATGTCCTCGTTTGAGACTACTTTTAGATTTTTAGCATGTTGAATATTTTAAAAATTTATACTTATTTCCTTACTCTCACAAGTTTGCGTTTTATATGCATATTTATTATTTAATTGGGGAGTTAAAAGGGAATTGTTGTTGATTTTTATTTATAAAAAAAAATCCAATTTGCTAGTAAGTAGTCACATATGGGATAAAGAATTGAAAAAATATTATAGGATTAGTAACCTACTACCACTTTCTTTAATTCATGTGATAAATACACTTTAATTTATGTGTTGTTTTCTAAATTTTCATATGGACCGTAATACGTGGATGTACGAGATACAACGTTCTAGCGAGGACTATTTGAAGAATTTGGAATATTTTATGAAAGCTGCTAATGATCATCAAGTTAAACAAGGAAAAAGTTGGATTTTGTGTCCCTGTAAGGATTGTCAAAATTTCTGTCAGTTTACTGATTCTAATATAATTAGAAAACATCTTATTATTCGTGGTTTTATGGAAGGGTATACTTATTGGTCACGACATGGTGAATTGTTAACTGATCGTCCTGGTGTTCATTATGAATGTAACGCTAATGAAAATGAGGATTTACAGAATGATGGTCATGATAATTTAGATGACATGTTACATGATTTGGAGGATGATGTTGCAGAAAAGGATTATGAAAATTTTCAACAATTATTTGTCGCTTCGGAAAAGCCATTGTATACAGGTTGTTCAAAATTTACCAAACTTTCTGCTGTGTTGAAGTTGTTGAATTTGAAAGCTACTAATGGTTGGAGTGATACAAGTTTTACAAGTCTATTAAAGATTCTACATGAAATGCTTCCCGAAGATAATGAGTTACCTATTTCATTATACGAAGCAAAAAAACTAATGTGTCCAATGGGTTTGGAGATTGAAAGAATAAATGCATATCCAAATGATTGTATGTTACATAGAAACGAGTTTGCAAACTTAAATGAATGTATTAAGTGTGGTGCATCAAGATATAAGAGAAAGGAAACTGAAAAAGATAGTGATGTGACAAAGAAAGGTCCCCCTGCTAAAGTATTGTGGTATTTGCCTATTGTACCAAGATTGAAACGATTATTTGCAAATGCCAAAGATACAAAATTGTTACGTTGGCATGCTGAAGAGCGTAAAAAAGATGGAAAGATAAGACATGTGGCTGATTCTCCTCAATGGAGAAATTTTGACTATAAATTTACAGAATTTGGCAAGGAGATTAGAAATTTAAGGTTTGCACTTAGCTCAGACGACATTAATCCATTTGGGAACATGAGTAGCCGTCACAGCACTTGGCCGGTTCTTTTAAGCATCTACAATCTACCACCTTGGTTATGCATGAAACGAAAGTACATCATGATGTCGTTGTTAATTCAAGGTCCAAAACAACCAGGGAATGACATTGATGTGTATTTAGCTCCATTAATTGAGGACATGGAAACACTATGGAGTCCGGGTGTTGAAATTTATGATGCATTCATGGAAGAGACTTTTCAGTTACGCGCCATGATTTTTTGCACAATAAGTGATTTTCCCGCATATGGTAATTTGTCTGGATACAGTACAAAAGGGGGAAAAGCGTGTCCAGTTTGTGAAGAAGATACACATTCGTTAAGGTTGAAGAATTGTAAAAAAAACGGTATACATGGGACATCGCCGATCACTACCTAAGACTCACCCATATCGTAGACTGGCCACAGTTTTTGACGGTAAAGAAGAGCTACGAACACTAAGGCCACCATTGACCGGAGTGGCTACATTGTCTTTAGTTGAAAAAATAAATACTGTCTACGGAAAAAGTACAACTCCACCAAAAGGTATTTGGAAAAAGAAGTCAATTTTTTGGAATTTACCATATTGGAAATATTTGCAAGTCAGACACTGTCTTGATGTTATGCATATCGAGAAAAATGTTTGTGAAAGTTTGATAGGCGTATTGTTGAACATTTCGGGTAAATCAAAAGATGGGTTTAATGCTCGAAATGATATGAAAGAAATGGGAATTCGACCAGAGCTTCAACCAAAAAAAGGCTCTGGAGAGCGCATGTATCTGCCAATAGCTTGTTATACCATGTCCAGGGTAGAAAAAACTAAATTTTGTCAATGTTTGCATGGTATTAAGGTTCCATCGTGCTATTCATCTAATATTAAGAAGTTGGTACATATGAAAGACTTGAAGTTACTTGGTATGAAGTCCCACGATTGTCATGTTTTAATGACACAGATGATTCCTATTGCTATTCGTGGAACACTTCCAGATCGTATCCGACACACAATCACAAAGCTTTGTCTATTTTTTAACAACATTAATTCGAAGGTGATTGATCCAGAGGTGTTGGATTCTTGGCAAAGTGATATTATCGTTACACTATGTCAGCTTGAGATGTATTTTTCACCTTCATTTTTTGATGTGATGGTTCATCTAATATCTCATATTGTTGGAGAAATAAAGTTATGTGGTCCTGTATTCCTACGGTACATGTATCCATTCGAGAGGTATATGGGTGTTTTAAAAGGATATGTAAGAAATCTAAATAAACCGGAAGGAAGTATTATCGAATGATATACTTCTAAGGAAGTCATTGGCTATTGTACATACTATCTGGATGGTGTCACAAATATTGGAATTTCGAAATCTCGACATGAGGGTAGACTTCAAGGGGTTGGTACAGCTGGAATGAAAAATATTGTTGCAGATCGGCATGACATTCACCAAGCACATTTTACAGTCCTACAACACATGACATCTATTGATCCATACATACACGAGCATATGAGAATCTTACAAGCTAAAAACAATAAGAAAAGTGAACAGTGGTTGGCTACCGAGCATAATAGGACATTTGCATTATGGTTGAAAGAAAAGGTTAGGGCAAATTTGGGCGAAGAAAATATCGATGAGTCTGTTAAACGGTTAGGAGAAGGTCCACAATTTGTTGTGACAACGTACCAAGGCTACGATATCAATGGGTATACATTTTACACCAAACAACACGATAGAAAAGGTGCGGTACAAAATAGCGGAGTGACAATATTTGCGACAACGAAAAATATCTCTCGGGTGAATAATGATGTACGGTCTACGATCGCCAAAAACTCATTTTATGGCGTCATTCAGGAAATTTGGGAATTGGATTATAATTCTTTCAATATACCACTTTTCAAGTGTAGATGGGTTGATAATGAAAAAGGTGTTAAAGTCGATGAAGATGGTTTTACAATTGTTAACCTATCCACGGATAGCTATGTATCGGAACCGTTTATTCTTGCCAAACAAGCCACACAAGTATTCTATGTTGAGGATCCAAAAGACTCGCGATGGCACATTGTATTGCAAGGAAAACATCGTATACTAGGTGTTGAGAATGTTGTGGATGAGGAAGAATACAATCAATTTGACGAATTACCTCCATTTTCTATTAATAATTCATCCTCAGATGTCAACATTGACGATACTACTTACATAAGATCCGACCACGATGAAGTAGAATGGATTGATGATAGCTCATCAACTAAGAAAAGGTGATATAACAACTTGTGTATTTATTTCGTATTATCTAATGTAGTCAATTTATTAATATAGATTGATTTGTTTGCAGGAAGAAAAAGTCGAAGAAGAAGTCGTGAATGGAAAATACTATGGTTGCTCATCAGAAAGGTGCAAGAACATATTTATACATTTTAAATCTAATTATTAGAATACTGTGTGATCATGTTCATATATGTTCAACACAGATTTTAATTTTTTATATTCATAATTAAATTACTATTTGTGTATTTAATTTTTTAATATTACTTAGATATTTTAATTTATGAAATCACATAATAATTTAATGATTTAAGCGTATATATATATATATATATATATATATATATATATATATATATATATATATATATATATATATATTAATTTTAACAATTTAGCATACAAAAGACTTATTATAAAAATTTGGCCTAAAACTTTTTTGGCGCATAAAGTTGTTTTTGGCGCATAAAAAAGGTTAGTAGCAAAAGAAATTAAAAGTTTTCACTGACAACCTATAACACCCCTCATTCCATAGTAATAATATTATAGATAATACGGAAGCGAAGATAAATAAAATGCCATAATTTGTTACATATTCTCCGAAAATACCAAAAACAGTTTAGATGTTTAAGTCACATCAAATTAACACTTGATCAAAAGATTAGCATGACGGGGTATTATATAAACTAAACTGAACTGTTACAAAATAATCAGAGTAGCTTGAATATCAAACATTCCATGCTTCCAAGGTTTGAACTTCCTGCTACCCACCCGCATGCACAAAACAAAAGTCTGCAGGAAGTAACAACGAGGGATTAGCACATAGCTAAGTGAGTAAATCCAACACTCAACATTTAACTTAGCTAAACCAATTAACTACAACAAGTATACGCAACCACAACTAGCAACAACAACTTAATGAGGATCGGCGGATCCGGGGATAACCTTAGTACCCGGGCGGCTCCCCAAGATCACTTATCCAAACATATCCGTATGGCCATAACGGACGAGACCGATAGCTAGTGTTCGTTATACTTAGGTACAGTTCAGCACACACAACAAATGAAGTACATCCCTGTACCATTCACACAACAACACACTAGCCCAACCAACAGTTCATCAACTCGTTGACCTCATTAACAACAATGCCCGAAGGCCACACAAGGCATATATAGGCATATGAACAACAATACAACTAATCAACTCAATAATCAAGTCTACGTTTACCCGTCGTAATCAAATGATTACAACTAAGCCAAACGGTGAGTTTTGAATCCACTCACCAATACCTTCGTCCTCAACTACTCAGATTCTCGGGGCAACTTTGTCTTTCAAAGGATCTGAGATTCATCACCAATAAAAAGTTAGTAATCGAAATCGCCCAAATATAACTTATAAAAGTTCAACACATTTGGAACTCATTAATATAAACATCGAGATTACTAGCTACTAACCATGCATATTCAATCATAATGCATCATTTAATTATCATATAATAACGATTGGAAGGTGTTTTAACAACTAACATAAAATGCCCTGGAACAGCCAGAAGCCGCCGGCTGGGCTCACTTAGCCGCCGGCTAAACCCACCAAGCCGCCGGCTTCCGCGTCCAGCCGCCGGTTCCCAACCCTGGGACGCCGGCTCTAAGGCATTTTGAGCAACCAGAAATAAAACGAGTTTTAAAGCTATTTTTACCCGCCGGCTAGGGTCCTTGACCCGCCGGCCAAATGCATTTAGCCGCCGGCTAGGCTTCTTATCCGCCGGCTTCTCTACCTTTAAACAGAACCCGCCGGCTTGCCTCATCAAGCCGCCGGCTTCTCATGCAGATTAAGAACAGCAGCAGCAGCAACTAAGAAATATGCACGAACCAAAAACTAACAATTTCAACTTTTGAGCATAATCCTCAGAAAACTCGATTCATAAAGCTACTACAACCTCATATGATATCTAATTAACATTAAGCAACTATAATAACCTCCAAAGATGCTAGATTTACATCCAAATCATGAAACCCAAATTGAAATCTTCCACTACATTAATTCATAGATCAAAACTTGGATTTAATCTATATTATCAACTATGATCATCGCATAACATCACATATCACAAGTAATTATCTTAAAACACAAACACCCAAAGCAATTCATCAATTTCTAATAAATTTTAACATGTGAGCTTATGAGAAAGTTACTTACAATATATAGATAATCAAGAAGATAATCACTAGGTGATGAGAAGAATGATTAGATGCATCACTTCGATTCACTCTTCTAATTTGATGATTCAAGCTTCTTGATTTAGGTTAGGTTTAGGTTTGTTGTTTGAAAGAGAATGAGAAAGAACCATAAATTGGTAAAGTGACTAAATGAAGATCGGTCCATCTTTTTAACCATTTAACATTGTGGTTATTTCATACCCGCTCTAAATCTATTGACTGGAACCTAAAAATCAATTGCGGGAAATTTATTTTATTATACCGTCAACTTTCATAATTTAATTCAAGCAATATTTCATTATCCACAATAAGTCCTAAGATCTATTTCACCAACTTTTACAATTAAACAATTATATCGCAAAATTATTTAAAACAATTAAATACGTAATTATAAATAGAAAAATACCAGGCTACCGGAGAGGATGTTACACAACCGTTTAAGCTAGCCCCCTTTCTTCTTCGCAAAACTGAAAAGAGTTTTTTGCTTCTATCAACCTTTTTCCCTTAAGCATCTTCGATTAATCACTGTAAATCCCAACACGAATACTCAAGCATCTTTAGTTAGGGATTTTTTCACAAGCTGGGGATTTAACTTCACTTCAATATCTCAAGCTATGGTAACTGCCCTAAACTCCTATTTTTGTTTATTATATGCTTTGATTATAGATTAATTTAATGGTTTTGATCCCCCAAAGTAAATTTTGTCGATTATAGTTGTGTGTATTTGAATGAACATTTGTGCACCTATCAAAATTTTACAAAACTCTGTAATTTATTAATTTCAGTTACGTTTTTAATTAGCTATTAATATTCTTCATGTCTCATGTTTGAATTAGGCAATTAGTTGGTTATTAATTACTAGTGGTAATCATGGTTGTAGGAGATCATGGGATCATGTATGTAGTAGTAGCTTCTGTTTGTTTCTGTTATAAATATTGTATGTGGTGTTTGAATGAAAGAGGGGAATGTGGTGACCAAACATATTGTTTGAGCTCCTTTCTTGCAATGAATTTTCATAAAGAGTATGGCCCTTTTAATCTGGAAGAGAATGAATATGTTAAGCTTGCTACTATTCAGACCCGTAAAAACCCAATTCTACACCGGCAAAAAACTTTACACACACACAGGAGTAACCAACGGTTCTTGTTGCCTCTGCTGTTTGGCTTTTTACCTGATGGTGCTCGATGGTGTATTAACTATCTGTCATTGGATCCTGTTTTTGTCTTTAAGGGTTGGTCTTTAGTCTTGGTCTGTTTTTTTATAGCTATTCTATGTTGCATCTAGTTATTGGGTCCTAGCTTTCAAATGTTCTCACAGCTTGTGAGCTGTTTTGGATGCTAGCCTTTGTCTTACTTTGTTTTGTATTATTTGTAACCTTTGTTTTATTGGTTAATGGTATTCTTTGTCTGCTTTTGCCAAAAACAGGAGTAACCAACGATTTTAGAGATGATCCAAAACTTTAATATGACAAAAGGTTATATGTAACTAACTAATGGAGTTAAACTTCTGTACATGCCCCATATTTGCCAACTGCATATGTTCACCATTGGGTCTCCTGTTATAACCGATCTGCCCACCCGAATGATTACTGATATGTATACCACCCGACCCGTTATTGACCCATTTTATCATCCTCAATACCTGTCGTTCCTTAGCAGTTCAACACCCAATCCAGAAACCAGTGTTGTTAGGTCATTCACCCACTGACTCCATTATAAACCCGTCAAGTATAAGAAAAAAACTAATTGATAAACTTTGAGCTGTCGAGGTAACTTGCTTATCATTTATATTGTATCGGTTCCCTGTTGGTTTTGAGTCATTTTAAATATATTTAATATAAGTGTCAACCAATCTTGTTACTTATTCTTTCAGGCTTCCAAAGGTGGAACGAGGAAAAAGAGAGGACCCACAATGCTGAAGAATCACAAATATAGTCCTGATTTAGAAGTTAAATTCGATCATTATAGCTTACCTTGTGGAGAAAATCAAGCTATATACAGTAGCTGGGTTGGACGTGAAGTGAAGTCAAGGATTTCTATTGTTATCTCAGAATGGGACGAAGTTGATGATCTTGAAAAAGAAGAGCTATGGTTGGAAACCAAGGTACATTAATAATTAATTAACCATCAAATATATTTCGAAATATCATGTATATGTATCCTTGTTAAGGGGATATATTGGCTATACGTAATTGTAGCAAACTAGCAGCATACATGGATTCCAAATGTCAGCAATTATATATCATATATTCAATCTTGATTTTGTAGCAAAGACTTGCAGCCATTCCGTCCACATGTCATAATTTTTATACTTGTTATTTAACATGAAACAGCGACATTGGCATATCAAAGAAGACCCGAATGGTAACATCAAGAAACAAATGCTTATACAAGCCGGTAATGCTTGGAGGGGTTTCAAGAAGACCACCCTTGTTAAGAACTACGTTCGAACCGGAAATGATCCGTGTCACAAATATCAGTATCTTCCTAAAAAGTATGGCAAGAATTTCGTGCACTGAAAATGACACCAGAGTTTGAGGTTTGTTTTATACATTATTTATGATCTTCATGTTTACTCATGTTGCGTTAATTCAAGTTCCCTGTACCAATTATTGACTAAAAATTATTTTAGTTTCGTATTCTTAGTTTGTACAGATTGCACTGTTTGATGTGATTAGTTTCTGCTAATCAATTATTTCATTAAATATCTTGTATGGTCTTCCCGCGTACATGTTCAATTTGCAGACCAGCCAATTTGTAGTGTTTCTAATTGTTTAAATTACTTATATGTGAAGGAAATAAGTAGAAAGGCAAGGGAGAGTGCGAACCAGAACAAGGATCCGGCCCGACTAGGTCCACGTGGGTATCGTGGCAAAAGGCGTGAATGGGAAAAAGAAAGAAAGGCACAACTGGAGAAAGAAAGGGAAACAGGAGAGCCCGCTTCATTAGTCCACCATGTACAAGATGAGCAGGCATGGAACTATCTCATGGGTAGGAGAAAAAAGTCTGCTACAGGGAGCTACGAGTTACCAACCGAGCTTACGCCTTTAGCGAGTGACTTGGTAATATAATAATGCAAACTTTATTATTATTATTTTTTATAATCTCTGTTGCATCTGAGTTTATAAATTAATTATCCTAAAAAATATATTGCTTTATGAATATGCGGAGAAAGATTCGGAAAATTTGTGTGATGTTCGTGAAACGCGTACACTATCAGATGCGTTAGGACGACCTGAGCACGGGGGTCGCACGAGGGGCATTGGGAGCACTGTCGGCTTGAAACAAGCCTACGCTGATAAAAAGAGAAAGTATCAAGATAAAAAAGATATGAAACAAGAAGTCAGAAGGCAGGTAAAAAAACGGTTAGGACTGTCGTTCCTGAAGTAGTTCGCGAAGAGGTTGCTACACAATTGTCTACAAGGTCTGACATTGTTGGGGCCTCCGGGATGAGGAACAAAAATTGTGGCTTGGCATCCCCAACGTTGAATGTATTGAAAACTTTAGAGGTAATTGCTTGTGCTCTCAATATATAGTTACATACATTTAGTGGTATAGCTGAAACATATACTCACATGACAATTTATTACCTGAATGTTTTTAACTGACACGACACGTGCTAAGGTTATTGCATGCTATACGTTTGCAGTCGGCGACCGCGTGTTTCCTGATGTTACCCTATGGTGATAATAGTATATGTGCTAGGGGTTTGGTATACCCGTTAGGGGATAACCAAATGAACACATGTCCTTTGGAAAATGATTATATGAAGGTGCTAATAGATTCAGTAGAAGATGATTTTGAAGGGACTCCTCTTCCCGTCAGTAAAACTGATATGCCTACATTAGGTCGGGCTCTAAATAGTTTTATCCAATGGCCAAAGAGTGCAATCGTGCTTGTTGAGGTACATTTGTCATTTTTTGGGTATATGTTTATAATAATATTTAATAAATGTACATATATATAATCATATTTGTTAATAGGACTACAAAAAGTCCACATTTTCAGGTGATGATTAGGGGACTGATGAAACACATCCTACCCAACCATTAGAGGCACCATCCAAGCAACCTATATAATCACCATCCAACCAAGCAATACAATCACCATCCATGATGATGCCTACCTCACAGGGTGGTACGAAGAAGAAGCAAAGTAATCCAAAACGATTAAAGACTAAAAGCCCTATGCAATTAAA
The DNA here is from genome assembly GCA_949592205.1 of Helichrysum umbraculigerum. Classification (NCBI taxonomy): domain Eukaryota; kingdom Viridiplantae; phylum Streptophyta; class Magnoliopsida; order Asterales; family Asteraceae; genus Helichrysum; species Helichrysum umbraculigerum. Next base: position 63,707,506 of record CATIUR010000007.1, on the reverse strand, counting down.
CACTAAGTTCACTTCACAAATCCAACCCACGTTATCTAAGAAACAGGAAAAGCAACTTCAAACTCTATCTAGGAAGCCACCAGCTCTAAAAAGGTTCTTTGAAAAAGTGTTTATGCGGCCTGATTTTCGAGAACCTATTCATGTTATTTCTGAAGCAGGGCTATTTGAGCGTGAATTCCAATTTCTGATTGACTTGGACGAACTGATTATCTTATTAACAGATGGATGGCTCGATATCACTATTATTACATGGTTTGAGATGTAAGTATACTGAAACTTTTTATATCTAAATAACAACAATGTAATGTTTGTATTATCTTACCTCATCGTACAACATATATTGTCATGCTTTTAGAATGCTGCATTCGGCTATGCTACAACGACGTCACAATCGATGTGCATTCATAAACGCCCATACGATTCAAGCACCAAGTTGTGATGCACGTAGCAATGATGTTGTAGCTAACCTGGCCAAAGCGTTTCAATCACATCAGGATAAAGAATTTTTTTCTTGCACCATATTGGCAAGGGTACCATAAGCTACTATATACATGTAATAATATGATTTATTTTTTCTTTCTTATACTAAAATATTTGAAAATTACTAGTAAACATTGGGTGCTGTTTGTGATTTGTCCTCGTACACAAAGCGGATTCATTCTGGATTCTTGTAAGTCGTCTAGCAAGACTGAGAAGAGCTACAATATCACACCTATTTTTGAAAGGTAAAATTACTTAAATTTTTTGTGTAGAACTGACATTCCTTTCACTATATTATATCATAACATAATCATGTTTTTTCAGAGCCATTATGTCATATTCGTATAGAGATAGAAATGCCCAATCACGTCCGATGACATGGAGGCTTGTAGAGGTAAATATCCTTGTTTATATGTATATATAGATAGATAGAAGAGAGAGGTGCAAATTGGGCTGGATGGGTTTGCAAGAGTTTCAAAATGGGTCGGGTCATATATATATGAACCCATAAGCAACCTGACCCAACACGCCCATTTTGCCACTTATATATAATACATTTTACAAAAACCCAAGATTTGGCAGATGCATTTAACAATATATTGTATACCTTCTGCTACGTATTATTATGCAGTGCAATCAACAAAAGTCTACATGGGAGTGCGGTTATTATGTAATGAAATGGATGTATGACTTTACCATGGTTATGCAGAGAGACTTTCCGACCTCAGTATGTTTCCTGTTATTTTAATCTGAAAAATTCTTTAACACTAAACTCTCTTTAGTCGAATTACAGCTCTCGGTTTTGATATTTATACAGAGCTTTTGGGATGAGCGTAAGGCCTTTACAGAGCAGGAGTTGAATGAAGTGGTTGTTTTGTGGGTTACAACCTTTGCTGATGCTCATCATTGAGTTCCTTGTATCTGAGTTCCACTTCAAGTCCCCGTGAAATATTCCCCACTAAGATGTCGCCTTGATGAATTACGGGTTTCTTAAAGCTTAATAGTGTTAGATTTATGTTTGTTTTCGAATGCTTAAAGATGTATGTTAATTTCTTTTTGATGAATTGCTTTGGATTTGGATGTAAACATGTATGTTTTGCTTAGTTTGATATAAAATTTGATATTTGATATGATAGTTGTTGTAGTTAGCTTTTATGTTACAGTTCTGCAGGTAGTAGAAAAAATTAGGATATGTCATCTATGTATACCTTGTTTAGTTTGTTGGCAGTTGAATTTCCCGCCAACGAAATGCATATAACTCGGTTATATGACTCGGTCGATTTCACCTCCCGCCAACATAGTATATGACCCGGTTATATGATTTTAGACCCCGGTGAATAGAACTTAGATTCCCCGTGAGAAGAAGAGTATAGAACCCGGTTACATTTTTTCAGACCCGGATGAATCACCGGGTGCTATGCAATTTTGTTTTCTGACTCGCCTTGAATAGAACCCGGCTTTTAAACCGGGGTATATTACCTTTTTAACTGGGTCCAAAGACCTCCTTCTCTACTAGTGATAGTATGTAAGTTGTCCATGATAAACATGGAACGTTGTTGTTGTCAACGCCCATGATCAACATGGAACACATAGGCCATCTATATTGACATGCGACTTGCCGGAGCAGTGCCACTGCTAGCTATAACGTAAATTGAAACGTTTTTAGGGTAGTTTAGCTGCAAATAACATCAGATTATGAGTGATCATGTCTACATATATGAAAATGAACAAACAAACATGAATGGGATGCTTTTTATATAAATCATAAACGATATCGATCTACAAATTTTTATCTCAAGGTGAAATTTGTAATATCTTGACATATTATTAATTTTGAAAGGTCATCTAAAATAGAGTTAACTACCCAAAACCACCAACTACACAGTGGCGGATGTAGAGGGGGAGGCGTGGGGCAGTTGCCCCCTCAAATTTTTCTAAATCGTGTAAAAAAGAAATTATTTTATGGATATTTATGATATTTTATAAATTTTGACCTCCCAAAATTGAAAAAATAATCAAATTTTCCCCCCCATATCTTATAAAATCTTAGCTTCGCCCCTGCAACTACATACATAAAACCCAATTGTATGATGAATGTTTTATATAAATGAATGATTGGTATTATTTGTTATCTTATAATCTATACACAAAAGATAATAATAAAGCTATCATTTATAGTATTTTTAGTTTCTTAAAAGAACATGTCTCTTTTTCTCTATACTTTTTATGTACGTCTTTTGATCTTTTTTATAATAATTTGATAAAGCTTGATAACGATTTTCTCAATTCTTTTTTGAGAGGTTGAGTTTATGCATAATGATCAACCCAATACACTTTTCACCATTATCTTAAAATATTAATATAATTAATGAATATTATAAGCGGATAATTTATTTTTTTCAATTACTAATAAAACATTTTTATCTTTCAATAATTTGTAGAATTAAGATCTAGTTTTAGTATTAAACTTATCTACATTTTTCATATGATACTGTATAGCTTTCATTTCTATATCGAGGATGTTGGAAAAAAGCAGCTGTGCATAGTCCAACTTTTTTTAAAATAAAAATAGCTAGGCCCAACTTTGCTTTTTCGATAAATGGTTACATAAAAGAAATCGACACTTTACTGTTATTGTACATAATTTTGATGATACGAATAATAAATTATAGGTTTTGGTCAGAACTTTTTTACTATAAAAATAAGTCGTGAATGTGTACGGTATAAACCATATATTCATTAAAAAAAAAAAAACACTAACTACGCATGATATATGAATGCAGGTGTCGTCCCGGCCGGAACATGAACATTTTCGGTTTTTCCTGTTCTCTTGTACAATGATACGATGATATTTACCAATTTTTCTACATTTTTTTTATATATATATAAAATGGCAAGCACATATTCTACACGTCTATTATGTACAACCGCACATATTATGTACTTAAGTAATTGGCTGAAAAATGCATTAATTACATTGTTAATGTTGGACTTAGTTTAACAGATCAAAAGAATCTGTTTTAATTTCCTCTTACGAACAAATTAGAGAGCGTATGATCATCAAGTTCCATTCATCAGGTTCTCGGTTTTGGAGTAAATTGATCTATGAGAATTTGTAAGTTCTTTTGCTCATCTACAATTTCAAATCAACTCTTGCGTGTTTCGTGATAAATTAGCTAGTCGCTCAAGAAAAATAAAGGGTATATTGTGCTCATAATTATATGAAAAGAGCAGTGAAATTAACTTAATTATCAGAATGGAAGTAATCAAGAACCAAAGCTCTCACCGGGTGCATCATGGTTAAGTCGATTTTAAAATATCTACATCGATTGTAATTACATCGGTCTAAAATTAACCCTAATCTTTAAGTCTTGCATGCATCAGATAAAAAGTTAAATGTGATATTACATCAATGATCTCCTTAACTAATTGGTGAAAAACTTATAATTAACTACATGCATGTGGTTCATATATACCAGCAAACGTCTAATCAAGAGTATATATTAGTATCTTTTAAAAGTCAATTTAGTGTTTGCAAAGCTCAATTATAATGGGAAAGAATAGCATATATATTTCAATTCTGAGAGTAACCCTAGGTAGCTAACCCTAATAATATAATGGACTGAGAAAACCTCCTATGCTATATAGTTTAAACACACCCCAAATCAAGGAACCCTCCAAAATGACATTTGTTTTGTGCCTAAAACCATTGCTCACCACCTTTTCTTGTGCCCCACTTTTTTTGTAATACAGCTAAAAGCTAAAGAACAAAATTATAATTTAATAATGAAAACAAATAAACTATTATAAACTAAGGAAAAGATGGAGAATTGGTATAGAAGTTTACAACCCCACAACTTCAAAAATCACTTTATTGACAAAGACATTTTAAGAGGTGGGGTCATATATGCTAGTGACCAATTTAATCTCATCTAATCTAATATGTATGATGACTAGAAAGCAAGACACTCAAAACCCTGAGAGCAGCTTCTCCAAAGGCTTGTTCTTTGATATATAAATAATTGTTAAACAAGGAAATTATTAAAGATTTTATATGACAAAAGTTTATAATATCATTAAAGCAAAAGACTGAGCCTAGATTAAAGAAGTTTTGTTTTTTTTGTTTTCTTTCAGACAAAGCATGAGTTGAGTCTGTTATGGTTATTCACTTGTAATTATTGAGGGAAAAAACAGACATAAAAAGCCAAGAGAATTTAGTGTTTGGAGATGATGGGAGAAAACCCTAATTACTGGTGGAGCTTGAATGGGAAGCTGCAGCCACCACCCTCTCAGCAGACTAATTACCCTACTTTCTTATCAACGGCGCCACCGTTGCCGCTACCAGTACCGCCGTTGAATCCTCCATATCTATTTGGATCTTCTCTATTAGTCCCTGCAGCTGCCAACTCTAATGTTTTGGCTGACCATCACCATGAAAATCAAGATTTCCCAGTCTCATGGAGCCAATTACTTTTGTAATTAACACCTCTTCTAGCTCTTTTTCATCATTAATTCCACTCATGCATGCTCTCCTTCTGAATCTACTTTCAAAAACCCTTTTTTAACAGCTAATTTTTTTTTGAAATAAAATGAAAGCTAGCAAGAAGCTAGCTAGCTAGAGATACAACACCAACTTAATACAGTACTTACTAATATCCGTACACTTGTATCCTTTTTTTCGTTAGCTTCTTGCTAGTTTTTAATACTTCTCCATCTTTGAAAAAAAAATAAACATCCATTGACCGAAAATCTTTTTTTAGGTGTTTTCATGGGGTTTGGATTACAATCATGCATGATTATTGACATATGTGTATTTATGCATCCAGGACTGGATTAGCTAATGATCAAGAACAAAACTTGGGAGGTGGACATGTTGGTGAAGTAAAGCATGGATATTTGGATCAACAAAGAAGACAACTTTATTATAGTAATAAAACTGATCATAATCAGAATAGTAACAACAATAACGATGACGATTTACAAGCATGTAGCTCTTCTTGGTCATCTCAACTCATCAATCCAGTTCCTTCGGCTGGTTCACCTTCTACCATGAATTTAAGCACTGCTACTATGTTCGATTTCTCAAGTAAGATCAACAGCCGAAACGAACATATTAACCAATATTCATCTCAGGTAATTATTCCAATACTACACTTTATGTAGCCAAAAAGATTCTATGTTGTTAATTATATGTCATCGTTATGGTTTTGATTCGTTTTATTTGTGTTTGTTTATTCGTTTATGTATATCAAAGTATGATGATACATTAACTAGTGGAGTATCTAAAAAGCCCAGGTTTCAATCTTCTTCAACTCAACCTTCTCCTATGGTAAGCATATATAGAGCATATAATTGATAACTTTTTTCCATAGGGACCCTATATATGGTTTCTATTATCTTGATTTGTGGTTACTAAAAATATAACAAAACTAATTCATTGATAAATGTAATTTTGTCATGAAAGCAGTGTAATGACACATTTACTAGTGGAACTTCTAAAAGGGCTAGGGCTCAACACTCCTCAACCCAAACCCCTCTAAAGGTGACAAACATCTCTCTCTCTCTCTCTCTCTCTCTCTCTCTCTCTCTCTCCCTTTCTCTCTAGATCTTCTAATTCGTAAGAATTTATAATTGTACCCTACTAATGTATTTTTCTTTAAGAACAACGAATACATAGACACCACAAATGAAATACGTACGGTGTATATACAATCTTGATTATGTACACGTCTTAAACGAGACCTAACTCACAACTTCGTTGACATATTAATTTGAATTGGTGAATTCTTCTTGCACCACTAGCTAGAACAATCCAAATCAGCGCTATATGTTAGTGACATTCACTTAGCGTAGGAAAACGTTTAGACTATACATACAATTGGGTTGGTTTTGACAACTTAGGCACCACGTAATCTTGAATTGGAATATATTTTGACAGTTTTGTGCATGTGTATAGACACTTCATCTACAACAAGTGTGGTCCATGAACCTAGGCTTTCTCTATGGAGTGTGTGTAGCTAAATTCTATATCTCTATTTTAACCATAGATGAAAATCTTAAAAAAGAAAAGAAAAAAAGATTAAGTTGTTACACTATATAACCGATATTTGGTACAACATATGTAAATAGACCGATAACATTGAATTTTGATATGAATAAACAGGTGAGGAAGGAGAAATTGGGTGATAGAATATCGGCTTTGCACCAGCTTGTTTCGCCTTTCGGAAAGGTAATTCAACTTATCCAAATGCATTAATTACCCAATTTTTAAAAAAGAAACTTAATTACACAAAGATGAGTTTTAATCTTATACTACTTTGATATGGATATCTAGTTCCACTGAACCTAAATAATCAGGACCTCTTATTTCAATAGCTATCACATATATATAATCATACAAATATATGATCTAGAGTTATTAGCTAGAGGATCATAAAGTGTAAACATAAATGGTTTAATTTGTTGGATTAAAATGACACTGAATTATCAAGTCTCATAGATTGAAACCTGAAAAAGAGAGATATAAATGGGTTTGTGGGACTTTTTGCAGACTGACACAGCTTCTGTGTTGTTAGAGGCCACAGCTCAAATCAGATACCTTGAGGGTCAAATTGAGGTGACATATTGTTTCTTTATATCTATCTTTATTATATATAAATATATATTACTCAGTTTTTACAGACACACCATTTTAGAGATGATCGAGCGTGCACTTAAAAGTTGTTACTTTTTTCCAACATTCTGTAAATTAACATGCTGCAGACACTTACCTCACCGTACATGGATTTAGCCAATAATGTTTCAGGAGGCACGAGACACCAACATTCTCTTGTAAGTTATTGCCCATACTTTTACTATATATATATATTTTTTTCTCTAATTAATACACATTTCCCTATGCACAATAACATAATTTACCTACAATTTGATTATTACTTATCAGGCTAATAAATCATCGAACATCAAACAAAAGGTTGTGGGTTAAAGTCTCGTAGTAGTCATTATGACAACGTAAATACGTTTGATTATATATCGTGTGGGGTAGTTTATAGGCTCGTCGTTTCGAAAAGAAAAATTATTAGGGTGATAAAAGTTGAAGAAAGGAGCTATATATGTGTGTCTATATACATTTGTTTATATTTACTTTATTGGATCCATCACTTATTAGCTCATCTAAGCAATTATTCAACATAAAGTGGGAGACATGATTCTCAACTTTAATTCAATGATATGATATAATTAATCAATGGAGAGGTTTTATTACATAATTAAGTACCTCGGGATTGCTTCAAAAAAGTTGTTAATTATTTCTTAATGAATCGAATTGTCAACTATGTTATTCTTTAATCTTTACTCCGATGGTCATTACATGAAAAAAGGGAGCCTCTAAGCGCCAATTATCGTCTTGCTAACTTTTTGTGCAAAGCTTTATCTAGCAACTATTTGTGCATTTTCCTTAATTTTTCTACAAAACAATTTTGAAACGCGTTTTTAATGTACGTAGGAGGGGAAAAGGGATCTTTCGAGTAGAGGGTTATGCTTGGTACCGGTGACATGTATTGATCATATCGACACTACAAATATGACAAGCAATGGCGCCGAGTTTTGGACTCCTGCACTTGGTGGTGGATTGTAATAACTTGGGGGTTTCTTGAAGTCAAACACTTGGTCAACGTTCATCGACGCCGACCGATTTCAATGTAGATGCATGTTGATCTTGTGTTGCTTCTAAAAGTTGATGTGCCCGAAAAGGAAAGAAAAAGAAATGAAATCGTTGGTGTTATTACAGAATCGTACGTTCAAAGTATGTCGATTATATATACTTTGCTATTTTAGTTTCTCTTTCTTTAGTTTTCGGGCATTTGTGAGGATATAGTAAAGACTATATACATCTACTAGTACATGGATGCTAGCTTGATTATGATATATATTTCTACAACATTTGTGAAATACGCGAACTTTAATCAACCAAAATGAACACATCCTTATCGTTATATGTACGTTGTTTTATCGTCATTTTAATGTGTTTTCGGTCGTCTAATCATGTTTACGTTGTTTAATCTTCTTAAAGTACAACAAAATCACGAGATTGAAAGAACGAATTAGCGTTAATAGCTAGTATGTTTACGTAGTTATGTATATGTCTGAAACACTAGTCTTAATTACTAGCAACAATAATATTTTTAATTTGAATGTAACTAATGATTATGAGCTGCTTAATTCATACATCTAGCTAAAATATTCTTCCAATATTCGATTTTAAAAAGTTAAAACCTCTCTTAATTAAAACTAATATATTTAAAAGTTGAGTAAATTGCATTTTTTGTCCTTGTGGTCTTGCCAATTCGCTGATTTTATCCTTTTACTTTTATTTTCGCAGCAAGCGTCCTTCAACTTTTCAATTTTCGCATTATTTGTCTTTTCCCGTTAAAACTAACAATAAGCTCGTTAAGTTGTACACAATGACCGTTTTATCCTTTCCCTTTTGTCTTTTGTCTTATTCATATGTTATCCAAATTTGCTGACCGTAACTCAAATCAACAAAAATCATATATCCAAATCCAAATTAATCTTATACAAAAAATCATTATTTATAACCACATTTATTCAATAGAAAACTGACCAATACGTATACATCATCCCTTTTGTCATGAGCTTTCGAGCAACAAATTTGGAACAATTATTAAAACACAAATTATTATGGGGGTGTTTGGGGGAGCGGTAAGGGAGAGCTTTTTAGCTTTTGCGGTATGTTAACGTTAAAAAGCTCTATTTTAGTGTTTGGATATGTGGAGCTTTTAGGGATTTTAAAGGGTTAAAAAGCTAAAAGCTAAAAAGCCCCAAAGTTGGAGCTGCAAGTTAACGCTGTAAGCTAAAAGCTTACAGCCCGGCCAAACACCCTCTATGTATCCATATACAAAAACGTTCGCATCACCTTCAAACCGAGAGGATGGAGAAAGCTTGACATCATAATCATCGATCGTGAAGAATCTGATCGCAATTCCGATATCAGTATTCTTCGTTTTTCCGTGTCATTGATCGTGAAGGAATATGACCGGAAAATAAAACTGATATCGCCGGAAAATAACACGTGCTTCAGAAATCCGGCGACGGTTACACTTGTGTACCCATGATATGCCAGATCCGGTGGGTTAGCTTCTTAAATGTTTTTGCGTTTCTGCGATTTGGTATTAAAAAAAGAAAGAATAAAAAGGAAAGTTTGATCCGTGGGTTTACAAGAAAAGCAAGGGGGAAGTTTTGCTTTTCTTTTTCGGATTCAGATCTGCTAAATAGTTTGAAATTTTTTGAAAGTTTGTATCTTTAATATGATTTTCTGTGTGTATGATTAATGATGATTTAGTAAAGTTAGTGTTGATGTATGATGATAAATTTGTTGAAATTAGGGGTCGATTATGTAATCTGTGAATTTGAGAACTTGTTGGATGGATTCCAGTTGAATTGGGAAATTAGGGTGTGGCTAAGGGAGAAGAAAGGGCATTTTGGACATTGTACATCAACTTAACAAGCTAATTCTTAGTTTAAACGGAAAAAGACAAATAATGCGAAAATTGAAAAGTTGAGGGACGATTGCTGCGAGAAAAAAAGTAGAAGGATAAAGTCAGCGAATTGGTAAGACCACGAGGATAAAAAATGCAATTTACCCTTTAAAATTAGTCAACATTAGTTACAGAGTCAACTTGAAAAAGGTCAAACTCCCAAATGGGTCATTCTATTATGACACTACACGTACTAAACTAATACGCGCGTATCGAATATGGACTCAATATTTTCAATATGGGTTAAAGTTATATATACTTATTCTTGTATAGGGTTAATAGTACGAAAATGTTCAAGTAACTTATTAGACTATTAAATTGTTCAATTGAATTACTAAACTATTAATTTTCATATTTAAATTAAGCTTTTTTACAATGTAATATTTATGAGTTAAGTAACCTAATTGAATTCATAAGTTAAGTAAAGTGATCTTGGTGTTCATATCTATAAGTAAACTTACCTACATATTACGATTGAAGTTTATTAATTGAATCGAACAATTAAATAGTTCATTAACTTAGTTGAACATTTTCACAAAGTACAGTAACATATTTGTATATTAACTCTACTTGTATATTAATAAAGTACTTTTACTTTTGTTTTAATATTGATAATGAAATGATTACAAACTAATTTTGTTACGGATGTAGGTAATATACTAGTATAAAGTGTTACATATTAGCAATCTATATATATTATATATGTGTTCCATTGTTTGGGTACTTATGAATCATATTACCTATATCGACACATATTTTATAATGTACATTATTTATATTGATAATAAAATTAGTTCTTTACCTATATTCGAACGAAAGTAAATAATTACAACTTTTTGTATATAATGACTGTAAGTAGTGGTGCACATAACCCGGTTTTGAGAGAACCCGACCCGACCCGACCCGAAACCGGTTTTGGTCAAACATGGTCAAAACCGGTTTGGCCCAAAACCGGTTCGGGTCCAACCCGGTTTTGGCCACCCAAACCCCAACCCGATCTAACCCGATTTGTATAGGGTCGAACCCGAACCGGTTCCAAAACCGGTTTTTATATAATTCCGTTTTTCGCGAGAGTTTCAAGGAAAATGAATGTTTGGGTCAAAACTTTTTCATTGAGTTCGTAAAACATAAGTATTGGAAACATAATTGATCGATAACTAAACCAAAACGACTCTAAATCTTGTTAAAAAAAAGTATTGAATCGAAAAAATCTATATAATTCATTTTTCGTTCGATCGATAAGCGTTTTAAGGAAAACGAATGTTTCGGTCTATTTTTTTTTCATTAACTTTGTAGAACATTAGTAATGGAAACATAATTGATCAATAACCAAACCAAAAGGCTTCTAAATCTCCTTAAAAATATTATTGAATCCGAAAATTCTATATAATGCATAAACGTTCGATCGTTAAGCGTTTTAATGAAAAGCAACGTTTGGGCCAAATTTTTTTCATTAACTTTGTAGAACATTAGTAATGGAAACATAATTGATCAATAACCAAACCAAAAGGCTTCTAAATCTCCTTAAAAATATTATTGAATCCGAAAATTCTATATAATTCATAAACGTTCGATCGTTAAGCGTTTTAATGAAAAGCAACGTTTGGGCCAAATTTTTTTCATTAACTTTGTAGAACATTAGTAATGGAAACATAATTGATCAATAACATAACCAAAAGGCTTCTAAATCTCCTTAAAAATATTATTGAATCCGAAAATTCTATATAATTTATAAACGTTCGATCGTTAAGCGTTTTAATGAAAAGCAACGTTTGGGCCAAATTTTTTTCATTAACTTTGTAGAACATTAGTAATGGAAACATAATTGATCAATAACATAACCAAAAGACTTCTAAATCTCCTTAAAAATATTATTGAATCCGAAAATTCTATATAATTCAAAGTGAGTTGATACTTTCAAGGAATGTTTTACTAAATGCAAGGAAACATGTGCATAAAAAGTGATACTGTATGCATAAAGAGTTGTACATTTCCGTGTGTTTAGTAAAAACTTCCTTGCATTTATCAAACACGTTTTAGTGTTAGGCTTTTTAAGGATAAACAATGTTTGGAGCAAATTTTTTTTATTGAATTGGTAGAACATTAGTAATACAAACGTAATTGAACAATAACTTAAACAAAAGTCTTCTAAGTCTTCATAATACAATTACAACTAAAAATATAAAATATACCAACGAATACATTTCGAGCTTCGGCATGGCCATCACCCGAAAATGTAATCGTGTAGTAATCTTCAACTTGTATCAATCTTCAAAAGTCGAAATCTTCTTCGGAGGTAGCCTCGCGCGAAGCTTGATCAAGAGCAATTTCTTCGTCGGAAAGTGATATTGTTACACCTTCTTCCACCTCGATATTGTGTATGTCTTCTTCGTATTCCATTTCACCTTCAAGACTTGATACATTTTGTATGCGTTCCGCGGCGTCCAAGTGATCCTTCAAGCAAATGCACATCTCTAAGGAGGCCGGTGTGAGTCTTGTTCTTCGTATAGATAATACCCTGCCACTAAGAGAAAAAGCGGATTCCGAAGCTACCGTAGAAGCTTGAACGGTTAGTAAATCTCGGGCCATGATGGCTAGAATGGGAAATTGAGATTCCCTCTCTTTCCACCAAGCCAAAATATCAGATTGTTCGAACTCATTGGGTAGAATAGTGGCCAAAAAATCCGTGGTCGTATATCTCCCATATTCGTTAGTTGTATTTTGGTTACCATCACCCCTTGCCCGTTTATTGTTTTCTTGTCTTAAACTATTATAAAAGTTTAGCATTGGATTGCTAGAAGAAGATGAAGAAAACATTGGGTTAGCCGTACTACCGGACACATGTGTGGTTGAACTATATTTTTGAAAATATACGCCAAATAAATCTCCCAAACATTTGTTAAAATCCGTTTTTGCATTATGTGAAAACAATGGGTCGGCCTCATTCAAATCCAAATTGTGACAAATGTTATCGATAAGCATTTCCACCCCGGTAACGTTTAAACAAGGGTTCATTGCGGCGGAACAAGTAATTACCGGTGGCATTTCTTGAAAATATTTTTTTAGTTTTTCTTTCATGGGAGCCACCATTTCTTCAAATATAGGACCTTCATACACGTAGTCGTTTAATTTTGTAGTCATTAACCAAATTTTATTAAGCACCAAATGGCTAGTTGGATAATAAACACCCGATAATAAAGTAGTCGCGGTTTTGAAAAGTTTGAGCAATTCGACAATCTTTTTAATATACTCCCAATATATGATTGGAAATGGTGTTGCAAGACCTTTTGTAACAAGATGATCATGGAAAACTTGTAAAGTATCGCGTTGGCTTAAACCACATACAAACATATGGTAGGTCGAATTTCATCTAACGGGCATGTCCCAATTAGGGGTTAAAAAAATAGAATTCGTATCCTTGCACAATTTCATATAAGATTTGTATCTAGCTTTACCCTTTTGAAAAATGTCTTGCAACATAGATTTAAACCTCGTTTTTACTTCGTCTACATCTTCAACCGCTAGTCCGGCTTGCACAACCAAGTTAATGATGTGTGCAACACATCGACTATGATAAAAAATGCCCTTCAATGGTGGTGCGTATTTTAGTATTAATTTTGAAACGGCAAGTGTATTATTACTAGCGTTGTCAAAAGATATTGAAAAAACCTTTTCTTCCAATTTAAACATTTTAATCACACTTCGTAACATGTAAAATAAGTTTTGACCCGTGTGAGGATACTCAAAGTCTTCAAAAGCAATGGTACGTTTCATCATTTGCCAAGTTGCGGGATCAACCCAATGTGCGGTTACACAAAGGTACGAACCGGGTAAACCATGAGGAGCCGACCAAACATCGGTTGTTAATGATACACATGTATTTAAATTTTCAAAACCGATTTTTAGTTATTTTTTAGCATCTTTCCACAATTTAAGGGCATCGCGTTTAAGAGTAGTACGACTTACATTGTTATATCGCGGTTGAAGAGTGGTTTGAATCACCCTAGTAAGCCGAGGGTTGTCGAAGTGGTTGAAAGGCAAAGCTTCTTGAATTACATAACTCGCAAAAGCTTGTCGACACCGTTCCACATCGTATGTAAATATAGAACCATCTCGTGCCATCGAAGATTGCCCACTTGCTTCCGGATTACCTTTGAGTCCCGCACAATGCTTCTCGGTATGATTTTTCAAGGTGGTGTTGGAGTCGGGTTTGAAGAACAACTTACAACGTTTACAATGCGCTTTAATCGAACCATCCGACAACAACACTTTGTCGTAAGCACTCCAAATCTCCGGATTTCTTTTGTTGGGCAATTGTTTCACAATCGTTGGTGCATTTGAAGAACCAACACCATGGGAAGCCGAAGAAGATTGAGTTGCCATGAGAATATAGTATTCGTTTTTGAGTTTTTTGAGTTTTTGTAGATATGTATGAGTGTTTGGAAGTTGTGAATGAACATAAACTCAAGCCTTGTATTTATAGTGATTTGGAATGGCAAAAATGTAAAAAAAATACCACAAAAACGGCTAGAAAACGAGCCAAACGGCTATATTTTTCAAAAATTCAAAAAACCGGTTTCAAACCGGTTTTCAAACCGGTTTTTGTTAGTACATGTTTAGTGTCTGTCAGTTGGTCTAGCTCGTAGTTTGTAATTAGAATTAGCATTCCTGACTCCTGCGACGTAGCGTGCAACGTCGCAGGTGCGACGTCAGGTTTTGGGTCTGCGACGTAGTCTACGTCGCATGGGCTTGGGCCTGCGACGTAGCGTGCGACGTCGCAGGTGCCAGATTTTGTATAAATTCGTTTTATGTTTTCTGTTTTAGGGTTGACGAAACCCTAAACACCATTAGTCGAAATCTCTGTAATCTGATTGACTATAATCGAATAAACAACGTTTTGATTCGTATTCTTTGTGTTTGATTATTCGTGTGATTGGTTAGTGTTCTAATTGTTATTTCCGCTAGCGATTAGATTGACTCGGTGCCGTAAGATCCAAGGTTAGGGACAAACAACTGGTATCAGAGCAGAAAGTGCTCGTTTTGGCGATTCGGATCGAGTTTGGGATTTAAAAGGACGTGATATTCGTGTGTTTTTGTGTTTATCACATTTGTTTTGTGTTTTTACAGGTTTTCGATCAGTATTACTGGGATAATTGAAGGTTTCTGTCGTTCGGCATTCGTGGTTTTGGTTTCTAGGGTTAAAAATTCGTTTTTAGGGTTTGTGGCCGCTGCTCAGCGCGTTTTGCGACGTACCATTGCGACGTAAGCTGCGACGTCGCGTGCGACGTAGTGATTTGGACTTTAATTAGTCTGTGCGACGTCGTGTTGCGACGTAGTGTGATTCTGCGACGTCCTCTGCGACGTCATCTGCGACGTACCTCTCTACGTCGCATAGTGTGATTCTGCGACGTCCACTGCGACGTCATCTGCGACGTACCTCTCAACGTCGCATATTTCTGATTCTTAATTGAATCCTTTGCTTTTGCGACGTACCTATCAACGTCGCATAATCTTGGTACGACGTACTCACCTACGTCGCTAAGATCAGAAGTTTGTTTTTCGATTAAGTAATTACAATGGCAGCTGATAAAGAGGATATTCGAGGTCTAAGAGAAATGATTAAACAAAGTAATGACATAGGTTCAAGTAATAAACCTCCATTATTTACTGCGGACATGGATTATGTATACTGGAGAGACCGAGTTGAACAATACATTGATTTTCATTGTCCAGAATTATGGGGACCATTACGCGAACGTTATGTACCTCCATTAGCTGAAGGAGAATACCGTAATATTCGTCCTGCTAAGACCTATAAAGCGATGTCTCCCGAGGAGAAGAAAGATTTTGATACTGAAAGAAAATCTTTTTCAATGATTAAAATGTGTCTAACCAAGGATGTTCTTTGGCTTTTCAGAACTCATGAAACAGCCTTTGATCTGTGGAAGGCAATTGAAACTCGTTGTGGAGGAAATTATAGGTACAAGGAAGCCAAGCTCGAACTGATTAAGAAACAGTACGATATCTTTGACATCCTTCCAAATGAAGACACGACTTCGTTATTCACTAGGTACTCACGGTTAGTTGGTGAGTTGTTTGAAGGGGGTTATACTTTTCCTTCAATTGAAGTAAATAAGAAGCTACTGGATGTGTTGCCAAGTTCTTGGGATGTTAAAGTTCAATTTTTAAAGGAAAATGAAGAACTTGCAAACATGTCATTGGATACGCTGATAGGGGATCTTCAAGCTCACGCGATGGAGATTAAGAAGAAAGAAACTAGGTCTGGTGCTGCTGTTCAGAATCCTAGTGTGTATGGTGTTCAGATCAACTCTGGAAAGACTTATGGATCTGGAGTCGCCTTCGTGACAAATACAAATGCTCCATCAACTTCTTCTTCTGCTTCCGATGGGATTCATTCTGTTTTCATGACTGGACCTTCTTCAAATCAACAACAGGTTCAAGTCTCACCTGCTATTCAGGAGCAAGCTGCCATTTACACAGCTTTCTTAAGCTCATACAAGGATTTGGTTACTCAACCGAATCTTACTTTGGAGCTGACTAAGGAAGACTATGCTCAGCTTGATGAAGATGATCTGGAGCAAATGGATTTAACTTGGAATGTGGCGATGATCACCAGAAGAATTCAAAAGTTCTTGCAGAGGACAGGGCGTAAAAGTTTGGAAGGTGATGGAAAGACTGGCTTCGGATTTGACAAGAGTAAGGTCCGATGTTACAATTGTCAAAATTTGGGTCACTTCGCCAGAGAGTGCGAGAAACCCAAAATGCCAGCATCGGGATTCACAACACCATCTACTCCTCCAAAGGCCAAAGAAATGGAAGTTTCTAACAAAGGGATTGCTGATAATGCCCTGATTGCCTTTGAGCCTACAAGTCAAGATTGGACGCCTGTCTCCCAGCATTACCAACAGTGTCTGATGGCTCACATTGTGAATGAGGTACATGATGAACCGTTAAATTGTATCTCATGTATTAAGTTAACTGAATCTCTAAAGGCATTTCAAAATGAAACCGTAGAGTTGAGGAAAAAGAATGCAAAACTAACCGAGTCAAATAATTTCTTAAAAGCTAATGAGAAACTTTATGAAAAACATCTTGAGGCTCATCGGTTAGATACTCAGAAATATAAATCTAAGGTTTTTAGTCAAGAAGATGCCATTAAAAGCTATCTTGTTGAAATTGAATTACTAAATAAAGAACTTACAGATTTAAAAGCTGAGTATGAGAATTATAAGAGTAAAATCTTAGGTTCAAATTCCTCAACGGTCGTTTTTAATGAAATTCTTAGCAAGCATGGTACTAAAGGGAAGAAGAATGAGGGATTGGGATACAACTCAGTCCCTCCTCCTACTACTCACTGTCCCCTGCCTGTTAAGGAAGGCTTTGAAGAGATTCCAGTTGATTGGTCCAAGCTTTATGGTTTAAAAGCTAAAGATGCTAAAGAGACCAAACATAACAAACCGGCAAAGGAGAAAACCAAGCGGCCAGAGTACCCCTTGCCAACGTTTGTTAAGTCTGTGCATGAATCTCCTGTTAGTGTTAAGGAGAATGTTGAGTTAAAGAATGAATCTCCTGTTATTATTGAGGAGATTGTTGAGATTGAGGACATTACGGATCAGGAGTATCCGGAGGTTAAGAAGGTTGCATTTAAACCTGAAAAAGTGATTTCAAAGGTTGAACCTGAAATTAAGGTTCAACCAAATAAGGGAAAAGCTAAGGTTTTAAACTCGAAACAACAAACTTTACAGTCACCTGTAAAGATTTTGCAAAGAAAATTAGTAAATGAAAATGTTTCGTATGATAAACCATCAACTTCAACCTCTCAACCAAGACAAACATTTTCTAAGACGTGTACTCAATGTTCATGTTCTAGAAATGTTTCTCCACCTCTTGTGGTAATTCCTCAGCCTCAACCGTTTGTTGAGACTCGTTCTTGTTTCTACTGCAAGAAACAAGGACATTTAATCCGTGAATGTCCAAAGCTGTCAAATCAGCGATATGGGAGAGAGATGCCTAGGACATCTGTTTATAGAAACTCTTTTTTTAAATCTCCACCTAGGTGTTACTCAAACTCTCCCAAGCCTGTTTCGAAACCAAGTAATGTTGAGCAAAAATCTTTGCCAATTCAAAAGCCCAACATTACTTCTATTACCGATTCCGAATCTTCAAAAGTTTGGAAACGTAAAGAGTCTGATGTTGACTCTTCAGTCGTCAACAATAACACATCAGATAAAAATTCTAATTTGTTTAAAGATAAAATCCTATCTGACGTGATTATTGTTGATGACCACGGTCGACCTAAGTCTGTAAAGGCTTGGGTCACCGTTTCTCACTAATCTCCTTCGTTTGTGTGTTGCAGCAGTCAGAACGTGTTAAAGATAGTGAATGGTATTTGGATAGCGGCTGCTCGCGACATATGACAGGCGATGTATCTCTTCTTGTGGATATTAAACCATACGCAGGAGGATATGTTGCTTTTGCTGGAGATACTGGGGGAACCATTTCTGGAAGAGGAACGTTAACTAACGGCAATGTTAGTTTTGAAAATGTGAACTACGTGGAACAGCTTACGCACAACTTGCTAAGTGTTTCACAGGTCTGTGATAAGGATTATACCACTGCGTTCACAAAGACAGAGTGTGTGATACTGAAGCCTGGGTATGTCATTCCAGAAGAATGGGTGTTACTGAGAGCACCAAGAAAGAATGACACATACATTCTGAATATGAGAACTGTTGAGACCTCAAACGAGTATACGTGTCTCTTGTCTAAGGCTTCTGAAAAGGAATCACTACTTTGGCACAGACGAATGGGACATATTCATTTCCGAAAAATGAATTTCTTGACTAAAAATGACCTAGTGCTAGGAGTTCCGAAACAGTCATTTGCTCTAAAGGATGACTGTATCTCCTGCCAAAAAGGAAAGCTACGTAAGAAGTCCCATAAGTCTAAGCATGTGAATTCTATAAATGCTCCATTGGAACTACTACATATGGATCTTTTTGGTCCAGTTTCTACAAAGAGCATTGGTGGTCGGTCTTACTGCTTGGTAGTTACTGATGACTACTCAAGGTTTTCGTGGGTTTATTTTTTGACCACAAAAGGGGAAACTCCTGAGATTCTGGTGTATTTGTTGGACAAGTTGGCAAATCTGTGCAACTTGAAGGTGAAAAGGATACGAAGCGATAATGGAACTGAATTCAAGAACTCAACTCTCGAATTGTTTTGTGCTACAAGAGGTATTGAGCATCAATTTAGTGCTCCGAGGACTCCACAACAGAATGGAGTTGCAGAAAGAAAGAACAGGACAATCATCGAGACAGCTCGGACTATGTTAGCTGACTCCAAGTTACCAATTATCTTCTGGGCTGAGGCAGTTAATACTGCCTGTTATGTTCTCAACAGAGTACTCACGGTTAAGAAAAGGAACAAAACGTGTTATGAACTTTTCAATAACCGTAAGCCAAATCTGCAGTTCCTAGAACCATTTGGGTGTCCATGCCTGATCATGATAACAAAAGATAAGGTCTCTAAGTTTGGTGATAAGGCTGTTGAAGGGATTTTTCTTGGATATTCAGTCAACTCTCCGAACAAAAGAGTCTTTAACAAATCATCGAATCAGATAGAGGAGCATTTTGAAGTGAAATGTTTAAGGTATACGGAACCTCCTCAAGGAACGGGTCCGGATTGGTTTTTCAACTATGGAAACCTCTTCAACTCTTTCAATATTCCGGAAGAAGATGAAACGGAAGAATTGGTTTCTATACTTCATGAGCTTGATCTTACTCAAGATACACCTGTTAATAATAAACCATCCAACCCAAATCCCAATGCAACACCCGCACCTCCACCGACTAATCCTACACCTCCACAAACTACACCTACACCTTCACCACCACCCACACAACCACCCACACAACCACAAACAACTACCAAATCACCACCATCAACACCATCTCCTACTCCATCATCTTCGGCTGCTCCTTCTAAAACAGTTTATACCTACACAAAGGAGCTTCCATATGATCCAAACATGCCTCCTTTAGAGGAACCTCAAGAAGAAGATGAAATGGAGGAAACAATGGCCTACTCTCACTTATTTTCTCATGAAGATGAAGTAGAAGAAGAAGAGTTAGCCTCTCCTGAGTCTGCTGCTACTCCTGAAACTGAGGGAGATTTGAACAATCTGGGTGTGGATCTTGTGCCAGGTGCCATACCAGAAACTCGTATACATAAGGATCACCCCATTGATAATATCATTGGTGATCCTCATGCATCTGTTCAAACACGACAGCAAGCAAAGCAGACTTCAGCTCAGCAACTTTTGGGACTTATAGCTCATATCGATTCATGTCATTTGTCTCAAATTGAACCTAAAAAGGTTGAACAAGCCTTAAAGGATCCATCTTGGGTCGAGGCTATGCAGGAGGAACTACAGCAAATAAACAAGATGAATGTTTGGGAAATTGTTCCTCTACCCAAGGGTGCTCACTTGACGGGTACTCGTTGGGTTTTCCGTAACAAAATGGATGATCGTGGGGCTGTTATTCGAAATAAAGCCCGTCTAGTAATTCAAGGATATAGTTAATTAGAAGGTATTGACTATGATGAAGTTTTCGCTCCTGTTGCTCGTTTGGAATCTATTCGGATTTTTCTAGCCTATGCTTCATTTAAAGGATTCCGCGTGTATCAACTTGACGTAAAGTGTGCTTTTCTATACGGAGATGTCGACGCAGTGATTTATGTGTGTCAGCCTCCTGGTTTTGAAGACCCAAAGCATCCTAATCATGTTTGCAAACTGAAGAAGGCTTTGTATGGTCTTCATCAATCTCCTCGACTTTGGTATGAGCGACTTTCCAAGTACTTGCTGAAGAATGGTTTTGAAAGAGGACAGATTGATAGCACGCTTTTCATCAAACGGGAAGGAGCGGATTTGTTACTTGTGCAGGTCTATGTGGACGACATAATCTTTGGATCAACTAATGATCAATTGTGCAAGGATTTTGAAAGATTGATGAAATCTGAGTTTGAAATGAGTGCTATGGGGGAACTTACGTTCTTTCTGGGACTACAGGTTGAGCAATCTGACAATGGAATTTATATCCACCAGTCAAAATATGTCACTGACATGTTAAAGCGATATGAATTGCTCAACTGTAAACACTACGGCACTCCAATTGAAGCAAGACACAATCTTGGACCTAATGAGGACGATGAAGATTGCAAGGAGAAAGACTATCGCTCAATGATAGGCTCTCTCATGTACCTGACTGCCTCAAGACCAGATATAGTGTTTGCTGTTTCTCTCTGCTCACGATTTCAAGCAAATCCGAAGGTGTCTCATATGAAGGCAGTAAAACGCATTTTTGGATATCTCGCTTTTAGGCCATCTCTGGGTCTATGGTATTCAAACGAGAAAAACTTTGAGTTAACTGCCTATTCGGATTCGGATCTTGGTGGCTGCAAGATAGATATGAAGTCAACTACTGGAGGATGTCAGTTCCTTGGATCGCGCTTAGTTTCTTGGCAGTGCAAAAAGCAGACTGCGGTTGCTATTTCCACAGCTGAAGCCGAGTATGTTGCTGCTGCAAGTTGCTGTTCTCAAGTTCTCTGGATTCAGCATCAGCTGCGTGATTACGGGTTTAATCTCTCTATGACTCCTATTTACATTGATAATACAGCTGCTATATCTATAACACACAATCCCGTACAGCACTCTAAGACCAAACATATCGAACTTAGGTTCCACTTCATACGGGATTGCTTTGAGAAACACCTTATAGATGTCGTACATATAGAGACCCTTAAGCAGTGTGCGGACCTTTTCACAAAAGCCTTTTTGCGATCACGTTTTATTGAACTGGTCAATCTGATAGGTTTAAGGTTCTTTCAGTCAAAGAAATGATTTGTGACTTGGATTTTTAAGTTTTTAAATTCAATTTTAAAAAAAAAAAAAAAAAAAAAAAAAAAAAAAAAAACCGCAACAGCCACTCTTTATACTCTTTAGTATTAAAGAAAACGCAAGGTTGCTACATTTTTAAAATAGACGTTGAAGTTGTGTCTGTAAACAACTTGGGATATGATAGTACATCGGGTGATATGCACAAAACGGAATTTTAAGGTTTATCTTGGATGTGTCAGTAGGTTTATCTAACACACTTAAAACAGTTTTTATCTAAATTATCTTCATCATACGATGTATTGGTAGGCATGGTACACACCGGTCTCTGAGATATTAAGAAGTAATTTAAATACTTGTCTATTACTTTGAGAAAAATGTTATATGATGTATGACATAAGTCTTAATTGATAAATGGAAGTACTATCATACACTGTCATAATTATGTAAATGTAAAATGGGCATATAGTGATAATATGATTATTCGCCTAACTAATGGTGACTATTGTTGTACTCACGTACAGACCTGAATCCATTAGTTATGCAAATAGTCTCAAACTTGTTATGTTCATACTAAGGGACCCTCTGTTGTACTTTGTACAGATCTGGGGCCACTAGTATCTTCATAGTCGGTTTGATGTATGCCTAAATATAAATATCAAGTGTATGTTACGAGAAAACCGAGATAAACTTGGTCTTGTAATCTCTACCTTGTGTGAATATGCAGTGTTTGTTTTACTGAAGTTTATCAGTATATCATATAATAGGTCTCTCAAAATTAATATTCATACTTACAATAAAAGTTTAACTCACAGACACGGATGTAACGTGTTTAGGTGGACAAACAATACCAATAATTGTCTTGAAATAATTTTTATAAAAGGTGTTTTAAATGTGCCACGTAAATTTAAAGTGGACAAATATACTGATGATCGAAATAACACTTACTATTCCTAATAAATGCATGTTATTCCGATATGATCCCTAATCAGACAACTCAACTCCGTCACCAAAAATAGAGTGTTAGTTATTTTATTTTGTTAATTTTTTACTTTTTGTAAAATTAAAGAAAATACCAAAAAGATTTTTTAGTTTTATGCTTTATTTTTATTCTGCGTTATTTTTCCCAAGTCACGAGTTATTTGGATATTATTTGCTAAAATAACGAGTAAACGGTTTGAAAAATTTCAAAATTGGATCAAAAATTTTATGCGACGTCCCACTCCTACGTCGCCTGTGACGTCCCAGTCTACGTCGCATCTAGGGTTAGACTATATATAATCTCAACAGCGACGTAACACGTCACACTATTCACTATTCTCCTGCGACGTAGCCTGCGACGTACCAGTGGCGATTTGCGACGTAGCACTTTTCGACCGATTTTCGTGATTTGTAGCCGTTTTCATTCCGATTCACTTACGTACTTTTCATCTACTCGTTATTCCGCACACTTAGGTACCGATTTTACCATTTTTAACCGTGTATATTATGTTTAATTGCTATGTATGTATTACGGGTTAAAAGGGTTTCGGGTTTCGGATAAATTAGGTGGTCTATCGTGTAATTTACTGGTTATAAATCATGTTTTCGTGATCACCATCGTTAGCCGCACCTTGTAGTGCGTTTGATTTTGAAAACCCCTAAATTCGAGGGTTAGGGTTTCTGGGTTGGGGACGCCTGTTCGTCAGTGCGACGTACGCTGCGACGTAGTTGCCTACGTCGCTTTAATTATTTATTATTAATTTCCTACGTCGCCCTTCCCTACGTCGCTTTTACTGCGACGTCCGATGCGACGTACCGCTCTACGTCGCTCTTTTAATTAAAGTGATTAAATTCACAATAAATTGCAAAATGCGACGTCCCTCTTGACGTCGCTCGCATTTTATGCGACGTCAGGCCTTACGTCGCTTTTCAATTTATTTTGAATTTTAGCGACGTACAGTTCTACGTCGCTCTGTGTCAATGCGACGTACGGGGCTACGTCGCTAGTTCCAGGGAATTTGAAAAAGTTTGTAAAAATGTAACATTTTTTTTCTAATCTTTTTCGAGTTGCAATCTGTTTCTGTTTTTGCAGATATGGCTTTGATTTTTGAAGCTCGTCATAATACGGCTGCTTTCCTTACCGACACTTCTGATAAAGCTGCACCGTATCGTCAGATGATCGCGTTTTTGAGACGTTCAAGGGTATTCCACGCCATTTCCGATAACACTATGGCGTTTGGAAATCTGATCAACCCTTTTTGGAGAAACGCAACTGTCGTTACTGAAAACGACGTTAGACGATTGGTCTCTACCGTTCTGGGTACGGAGATCACTATTACAGAACAGAGCATTCGGGAACTTTTACAGCTGAATGATCAACCGGATATGCCTGTCGGTTTTGATCATATTTTCGTTACCGGAGCTATGCAACGGATAGAATATCCCGGGATTCCCTCTGATCAGTATAGAAAAGCGAATCTCACACGCGTCTGGAGATATTTGATGCATGTGATTATTGTTTGCTTGGGGAATAGGAAAGGTGGAACGGATGGGATGAGCCGAAGTCTGGCTTCTGCTATGTTAGCGTTGGTATATAACAAGCCGTTCAACTTCTCGGGATTTATCTTCAGGGCTATGGTTGATAATGCAAATGCCGGGGATCAGAAATGGATTTTATATCCAAGATTTGTATAGTTGCACATCAATCGTCATCATCCGGAGCTTCAGGCACAGGGTGATATCGATCATCCACTGAAGATTTCACCGATGATGAGTCGGATTTTCACTATTTGTGCAGGGTATGAGAAAGGGGTCGAGGCACCAAGGGATGTTCCTTTATTCGGTGCTATTGTCGATGAAAATTATGTACCGCCCCCAGATCCTCAGTATATGGATGTTCCAGCACCACAGCAACCACTCATGAACGTTCCTGTTCAAGCTGCGGGGGAGCATGTGGAGGCTATTTTGGAGAACATTGAGCAGTTCGGGCATGTTGACTCGGACAATCCTGCATCTCATGAAACGGTTGAGAGTTCTGATTCTGAAGAACCGGTCAATGTAGGTCCTCAGGATGGGGGTCCGACGCCTGAGCATTCGGATGGTACTGTTCCGCATCCCTCTGAGATGGAACGTATCAGGCTTTCCGATTCATTCAGATATCTGCGAATTCAGCGTCGGATCCGGGCAGGACGTAAGTATGTACCTCCAAGGGATAAGGGAAAACGTACACGTGACGGTGATGATCCTGCTGATGAGACTTATCGACCGAGTCGTCGTGTTCGTCGCTCTTCGTCAACACGAGCTCCAGTCAATCCACAGCAGCAGGATGCTTTTGAGATTCAACCGACTCCAGCTTTCATGCAAAAGATTATGGAAGATATGCAGCAGATGAAGCAAAAGCTGGAGGCTCAAGACGAGAAGATTGCTGAACAAGCTGCGTTGATCGAGGTCCAATCTAAGGAGCTTGAGGAAACGAAGCGTAGGGTTCATGTTTTGGAAGGCAGGTTACTTGCCTCGGGGGAGTCTGGGTCTGGGATACCCACTTTAGAGTCAAGTGAACCTGCGTCTATAAATCCCAACCCTGTAATTGAAAATGTTAATGAAAATATTTCTCTTTTGGATTATTTTTGTGTTGATGATATTCCAGGGCAACCGAGACCGCTGGCTGTTGACTATTCATTTGCGGACTTGTCGTTTATTCAAAGAATGGCTAGTGGAGTTGGCTCTGAGGAAGAAACAGAGAATGTTTTTGAGATGAACGAGGATGTCTCGATTGAAGAGGAACAGTTGAATGCAGATGAAACGTATGATGATGCACAATCTGGGGAAGCTTATGATGATGCACCAATTATAGAATCTGATTCAAGTGAAGACGAGAGTCCTGATAAAGCTCAACATGGAGAATCAAGTTCTGCTGCAACTCCAGCTTCAGAGACACAGGCACCGGACTCAGCAGCGAAGAAGTTAACTGCTGAAGAAAAGAGAGAGAGAAATAAGAAATGGTGGCCTAAGGGACGAAATCCAGTTCCTATTCCAGTTAAATGTCAAGTGTACCGGGTTAGTCGAAATTATACCGGTGTTATTAAAAGCTGGAAGTGTCAGAGGAATCTTTTCATGATTAAGAGAGAAGATGGAGTTCAGTATTTCAGAATGCGTTTTGATAGATTGAGCACGTTGCCAAAAGGAGAGATTAATCGATTAGCTCAGCTTAAATTGATTAATCCTTTCGAGAATGATTATGCTGAGTTCATTCAGAGAAGTCTACGTCGGGAAGTATTATCGAAGACTTATTCGAAATTGAAACCGACGTTGGGAACTCGGTATACGTGGAAAAAGAAGATTGATCCAGTCACCAGGAAGCCTTTGGTTAAAGTTCACTATTCGCCTGCTAAATGTTTGACTGAGATACCTTTGGAATCAGTTCCTTATTATTTTCTGAGAAGACTTGTAAAATGGGAACTTGATCCACAGACTGGCGAAGCGGTTATTACTTTCGTTCCAGATTCTGAACCGTGGCCAGAAGTTGGAGGTATATGGAATCTGAGGCAAGCAACGTTTAGACTATATGATCCGATGAGTTTGATTAATTTTCATGAAAAAGATTTAAGAAAACTCTATGATAATCGGATTCGTGTTGGTCAGAAGAATGAATTCAACAGACGTTTAGCACAGCAGTTTTACAATGTTGTTACTGTTTGTGTGGCTAATGGAATTCATGCTGATGGCCAGTTTCCTGCGGGCTGGGTTTAAAGAAGATTTTTGAAGACCAAGCTGAAGACACGGGGGAGTTTGTTAGTACATGTTTAGTGTCTGTCAGTTGGTCTAGCTCGTAGTTTGTAATTAGAATTAGCATTCCTGACTCCTGCGACGTAGCGTGCAACGTCGCAGGTGCGACGTCAGGTTTTGGGCCTGCGACGTAGTCTACGTCGCATGGGCTTGGGCCTGCGACGTAGCGTGCGACGTCGCAGGTGCCAGATTTTGTATAAATTCGTTTTATGTTTTCTGTTTTAGGGTTGACGAAACCCTAAACACCATTAGTCGAAATCTCTGTAATCTGATTGACTATAATCGAATAAACAACGTTTTGATTCGTATTCTTTGTGTTTGATTATTCGTGTGATTGGTTAGTGATCTAATTGTTATTTCCGCTAGCGATTAGATTGACTCGGTGCCGTAAGATCCAAGGTTAGGGACAAACAGTTTTTCAAACCGGTTCATAACCGGTTCCAACGGTCCGCATGCCAAACCGGTTTCAAACCTACGGGTTGGGTATAACCCGAACCGGTTTTGGTCAAAACCGGCGGGTTCGGTTTTTTTTCGGGTCGGGTTATGCAACCCGGTTTGGTTGTGCACGGCTAACTGTAAGTCTGTAATCATCATCATACTTATATGCTTGTATTATTATTCTTCTCAAATTTGAAAGACACGGCCCAAAATTTGTTGGTGTGCTAATCGTACTCAACCGTATCCGTATAGGTACTAGAAAACTTTAAGGTAACGGTAGCCCATGGGCCCAAAACATTAGAGATCTGGAAAAATCAGTTTTAAGAATAATTGAATAAATAGGCTGTGCTTACCACGAACGAAGCCCATTACAAAACATGGGCCCAAATTCCATCGAAAAATTTCATATGCGTTAACTACAAAGTATTTAGTTTTATGCGACTTATGCTTTGTATGTTAGGAATTTTTAGTAAATAATTATTCTTTATCATTCTCAATAATTTAGATTTTAACAAATTGAAAGTCAAAGTTGTTTAAACTTGGTGAAAGATGGCGTTTTCTACTTTTCTTTAACGTATTTTAAATTCGATTTTTGTGATGTTACGATCATTACCCCCTCCGTCCAATTTAAGTAGTTACGGGTTGTCACAAATAAGTGTTTATTTTCATGTACCAGCTAATTAAAAGAGACTTTAGTAGATAAATATATTTTTTGATTAGTGAAAAATGTAAATAGTGAAGATTCTTAAAATTGTATTCATAGTTAAAATGGACATGTTGATTGGGACGGAGTCACGGAGAAAGTATTATAGGTGAATACTTCGATTAGAAGAAATGTTAACACTCAAAATTGTCCAACGTCCTTTAACATCTATATATACATGTTTATTTATATCATAGTTAAGTACATTTTAAGGCACAAACTGATTCACTAAGGTATTCCTACAAATAATCTATGGTGCAAACACCCTCGAGTCTAGAACATCTCAAAAGAAACTGGTCCATAAGCCTATAAATGGTCCAAATTCCTCGACGTGTTAATGCTTCTATTGGTACAATCATGTTCTTATTTTTTGTCATTTGCATAGAACCTCAACCGTTATAATGCAATTTATAGTTGTTGATCATTTTCGGTTTTTCAAACTTGACTTCATTTTTTTTTTTGGTTATGCCCAAACTTGAACTTATATGATTGATTATCAATCACAACTACGACGATGAGGATTATCGATCTTGCCGGAACACTCGAAATTAACATCAAGCTTAATGCGGGAAAGAAAATATCAAATAATGTAACAATATTTTGAGGATGTATTCTCTGAATTATGACTCTATAATGATGCCAAAATGATGATAGTGCTTTTTTAAGAGAAAAAAAATAAAATTGTGATTGATTTTATATGCAATGAAATCTTGATTGACACTAGCTATCGGCCGTCACCTATGCAATAATTAATGTACGTGTTTGTTAGTAATGATATAAATTAACAACCCTCATGATTTTGATATGACTTCAAAAAGAAGCCAATATATAATCAATAATACGGAAAGATAGATGATGTTAAGTTGATAAGAAACCCCTAAAAGACATAAGTGCTATCGCATTCATCCGATGTCAATTATTATTAAATGAGTTTTATCACCAAATGCCATTAACTTAACGGCAGTGATATGTTCCGTCAACTAAAAAGTTGTGACTTCAAGTACAATATATGCATATATAATCGTGGAGATAATGCGTATATTCGAAGTGAGGGGTATAAGTTCATTGACATTTTCTTATAGGAAAATGTTTATATTTAGGTATATATTCGTGAAGAAAATTCATATATTTGAGGTGAGATGTCCGAGTTTATTGCCTTTTTAAAGGAAAATGTAGCCCTTATGGCTATAGTTAAGCTTTGTGAATTTACTTTACTTTCAACATTAAAACTCATAGTTTCCATGAGTAAATACTTCTGCGATATTTATTGAAGGAAAATGAGTATTAAAAGTGGATGTATATCAATACCCCTTATAAATGGTTTTGCCTAATTGGCTAAATGTTTAAATCATGATTGAAAATTACATATTTGCCCCCCAACACATATGTAATTCTTTGATCTTAATAACTAGATTGATCTCTGATTTTCATTATTAACCAATCTAAAAAGTAATTCTATTGTGAAGAGTTGTTAACCTAATCACTTCCAAGAACAAAAAAATTCATCGCTTTGAATTCACCAATACTATTTGTCCAACACTCCAACGAGTTAAAACATATCTATCTATCTATCTAATCATTAAAGTGAACTTTATTCTAACATATAGAATACGAACAAGGAACTATATATAATAATTATTTTTACGTTTAATCTTTAGTCATAAAAGTATTTTCAATATATCAATACTGTGTTACATTTTAAAAATCAAAATTGATTAATTTACCTTTCTTATCACTTACAATTATAACTCAACGTTAGGAATTATAAATTTATAACAACACATTTCTAAAACAGCAATAATTCGACTAATGAAATAAATAAATGATTCTATTTTATAATACAATTTGAAAGGTTAACTTTATAACATATGTTTACACTATAAGTATAAAAATTTCTACACATACAAATTCTAGTACTTTATAATTTAGTTTATAAATTCAAATATAAAAAGCTTAACCATTAGGGCTATGGTTAGCATTAAATTCCATTGGGGTCTTAGACCGGTCAGGGAGTTTCCACGTGGTTTCTTCCTGTAGGTGATGAGTTCGAATCTTGCCTATGGCATTTCGCCTGGGGGAGGGGAGACTCCGCGGCGCGATACCCATCTAAGACATGGGAGAGCAGTCCTTTGAGAGCGTCACCGAGATTTCGAACTATGAACGGGTTCTGATAATGGGGGAGTAAACGCTTGTGGAAGATGAACGGGTAGACCAAAAGTCCGTCAGTGAATCCACATACTACCTTTCAAAAAAAAAAAAAAAAAAAAAAAAAAAACCAAGTAAGTGATTTTTATCATTTAACCTTGTTTATTTCCGTTTGAAACTCTGTAAGTGTAAGTGCGTGAAAACCTTATAATAGACTCGTAACTTGTGATAAAATTAGAAAGTTGTTTAATAATTCATTACAAAGGTTTATTGCAATTTGTTTTAAGTTGCTTAGTTTTGAGGCATATTAATATTCATAAAAGATATCAAGCTTTTCCTCATAAGCATGAGCTCAACTCATTTTAGGTCATTTTATACATGGATTCCAATTACATTTTAACATAGAAATAAACTCGACTCAAATATAAGATTGAAGAGCTAAATAAAAGTTTATCACCAACCAAACAATATTTTCTAAGTTACATACATTTGCAACGTTACATGTTGTGAAGTCCCAGACTTAACCAATGTCAAGATTTAACTCACTACAAGCTTTGAACAATTAACAAGAAGTTTGAGGAATGACATTTGTTAACAAGGAAGATTTTAATCATATGAACAAAATAAACAACAAGGTATAAATTGATAACCAAAGTTTCAATATTATTATTGATGATAATAATACAGATACACTCTTTCTTGTATCAGGGTTTTTACAAAGAGAAACCTTGAAGCTCACACACTCACAACTAAGGATGGCAATGCATACATATAGTCAAACAAGTACACCAACTAATAATGCATGCCATACTTTTGAAAATAAGAAAGCTCTATTATTTATTAGAGTTTTCCTTTACAAGTTATCCTCATTAAAGTTTGGAAACTAATCTAACTCTATATCTGTATTTCTGCTAAGCATGGTCTGTAATTACTGTTCACTGCACGTGCAAGCCTGACAGATCCACTAGGCGTTGTTTCTACTGCTATCTATACTAGCAGTGGAAACTTTGTAAACAAGACTAGCGGTGTTAACTTCAAATGGCTTGACGGTGGAAACTGAGAATAGTCTGGCAGTAGTAACCATCGCAGCAGTGAATACTTCAACCCACGGTGTAAACCAATACTAGCAGTATTAACAGAGAACTCCAGCGGTGTTAATAGTACTTAGACTAATTTCCAATTTGCACCAGTGGTCATTCTGACCCAACAATCTCCCCCTAAACTTAAGCTTCTCTCAGCAGCCTTAAGTTTCAATTTCTCATGTCTTTGAAAAGGATTATTTCTTGCTTTACTGAAGACCTTTCATGATCTTCATCCTGATCCTTTCCTCAGATTTTCTTTTAGTTTCTTCACTCAGTTCAACGTGTTCCTTTTGTCTTCTTTTCAGATATCCTTCTATTTCATTTACAAGCATTGCTGCAACATCAAGATCTTTGCAGTGTATCTTTGACCTCATCAAGCTTTTCAGAGTTTTCATTGACCAAGGATATTCGGTCCCAACAAAGAAATATCCAGTGGCACCATTTGTGTGCACTATCATGTGGACTCCATTGTGAGCAAAACAGTACCAATTAGAGACTTCAGATTTTACATCAGTGAAGTATCTTAGTTTAGGATTTTGTTCATACATGACAGCCAGAGAGTCATATATGATCCTTTCATGACTATGCTCATCTGCATTGGCATATTTTCTCATTGCAATAGCCCACATATCATCCAAGACATTCCTTGATAAAGAACATACCATTCTATAGAAACTGTTGTATGTCTTTTCTTCCTGATCAACTCCACCCCTTATGATTTTGAACATATTGACTAGTTTGTCATCAACAAAGCTAAACCAGTCAATAATAGGAAAGTGAACTTCCAAAGGTTCTGCCCCTGCATCATCAATTACCACCATGCCTCTCAACCTGTCCATATCAGGTTCAGGTTCCTCAATTTTCTCCTCTGCAGTACAGGGTACATCAATATGTACTTCTTCTTCTTTTTCTAACTCCATTTCACAATCCTTTCTGTCTCAGCAGTGGAATGCACATCAGTATGCACTTCCATTTCCTTCTCAGCTTCAACCATAATCTTAAGCTTTTTCATCTTATCAAAGGCACCAGAGCTTGACCTTTTTCTTTTTCTTACAAACTTCAAGGGACATTTATCATCCTCTTCCTCATTCATTGGGCTAAAGATCTTCTCAGCCTCATATCTCCTCTTTAATGATTCAAAATCTCATTTTCCGAGCTCAGTAAGAGTTTGACCAGTGGCACCTTTTAGACTTCTAATATAATGTTCTCTCATTTGAGCAGTGGTCTTTGGCTTTTTCCTAAGCTTTTCTCGCTTCTGTTCTGCTTCAAATGCTCTCCTTTTCCTCAACATTTCCATCAACTCAACTTGCCTTTCTTCTGGAGACATTTCAGTCCATTGAGTTTGATAAATTCTTTCAGATAAAATCTCATCAAAATGAACTTGTTCTTCTCTGGTCATCATCAGAACAACTCCAGGTTCATAATCAACTGCAATCATCTTAATTTTTTTTATCACAGATGTCTGCATTGATCTCAGCGTGTAACCTTAATGCCTCTGCTTCACTTAGAGCTTCCAGCTCTTTCTTTTTCAAAGGTTTCTCAGGTTCCACATAAAAACCCTTACCTTTGTCTTTTGATGCAAGCACTTGTTTTTCTTTTAAATCATTCTTAACACCTTCTGGCCTTCTATCAACATCAGGCTCTCTCAATGTTATCCCCACACCTCTTGATGGAACAGATTTGGCAACTTCAACCAAAGTTTCAGCAGTTGTATGCTCATCACTAGCAGTAGGTATTGGCTCATTCATTCTGGCAGTGCTAACTGACTCAGGTTGTTCAGAAGCAGTGGTGTTTGTTCCAGCAGTGGAAACCAATGGAGTTTCACCAGCAGTACCAGTGCCGGCAGTGAAAACCACTGGAATCTCACTAGCAGTGCTAACCTTATCACCATCAGTGGAAACTGGTTTGTCAATTTCAGTAGCAGAAGTAGGCAACTCCAAATCTAGTGCATCATTTATTACATTTATGATAGTTTCCTCTACCACTTCTGGTTGGACATCTTCAAACAAACCAGTTCCAAGAACTGTTCTTTCACCTATCTCATCACTTACATCCATCTGATCATCGTTAAGTTCAAGAGTTGAGAATAGAGGAGGATTCTCATTTTCTGCTTCAAGTTCTTTTCTTTGATCCTCCTCTGCAAGAAGTTTGTCAGCTTGGTCTTCTAATACAACAGAAGTAGGTTTAGCTCCTGTGAAAAACCATCTTTCTTCAGCATTGTCATTATTGCTTTTAGAGGAGCTAGATGATCCAGGTGGTGATATAACCACTTTCCTTCTACCACCCTTTACCAATCTTTTCAGACCCTCAGACTTACTTCTTACTTTTGCTTTTCTCTTATTTCTTTCATCCAGCAACTTCTCAACTAATCCTCTCAACTCCTTTATTTCTTTTCTTTGATCAAAAATTTCCTTACCCTGTCTCTTCACTTCATCACTCAGCCTGGAACAGGTGTTCGTCAATTCATTTAGTAAAGATCTGTCCTCACCATCTCTGGAAGTGCTAACCTCCTTTGATGGATCACTGGAACCACTAGCTGCATCATGCCTAGCATGACTAGCAGAAGCCCCTTTGTTCTTGGTAGTGGGACCACTGGATTCATTGATATCCATAGAATCCTCTGCATTAGAGGGGTTCAATGGCATCTCTAAATCCTGTGTTGCCATGGATTGGGTCCTAGTTCCATTACCATTGTCCTGTACTCCTTCTGAGGTAGCTACAGTAGTGGCAGCCCTTTCCATATGGTCATCACCCTCTGCATTGACCACCTCATTTATGTTTAATTCAGACTGAGACATCTGAGAAAGAGGAGCCTCAGATGCCTGTTTCTTAGCCCTTTTGGCTTTAGGCTTGGATGGTTTAGGGTCCCTTGTTTTCTTTAATGATTTCCTTGCAGTTTTGGGATGGGAGGAAGGGGGTGTGTCTTCCTCCTGAACTGCAGGTGCAGAAGTGGTTGATGGACCAGCTTCTGCAGCAGAAGGTGCACTTGTCATATGTGCAGTTAAAGGTGTACCCTTCTCAAAAAAGAAAGTACCTTTAACAGAACCTTTTCTCTTCATATTTGCAAAAATCTTTTTAGAGTGAGAAGAGATGACAAGTTTTCCACCCCTTGTTGGCAAATCTTTCAATTATTTCTTGAAAATTTGTTGTAAAAATCTTGGATACATTAAAAATTTATCTTTGGGATGCTCCAGATTATACAACATGCCAGTAAAAATCAATTTTGAAAAATTGAACTTCTCTCCATTAGCTAAGCAGATTATTGCAGTTGCAATATTACTGCTAAACTGATCAAAAGAAGTCTTTTTTTGAGAAATACACTGTTGTAGGGTATGAATTAGATATTTCCAGTGGGGACAGAACATTGATTTGAAAAATGTTAGTTTACCATTATTTTCCCCCTCTTACCCTAACAACTGTAATTTATCAAAAATTTCATTAACAGGATAACAATCCATACCATCTGCATCTTGCAGGAGCAAATGAGTACGAATTGAAGCTTCAGAAACTTTGATCACTTTCCCAGCAACCTTTCCCACAATAGTTGTGACTCCATCGATTTCTGTTATTTTTGTCGAAGTCCAGAAATCATTTAGATGAGAAATATAGATGATGGGGTTTACTGTTAGGGCTTCTTTGAGGTTGCTTCGTAACAGAAAATCAATCATTCCTTTATAATCATCCGAACCTTGAGCTTTCTTCAAAAACGCAAGATCGTTTTAAACTTGAAATTGAGTGTGATGATATGATGATTTTGAGTGTAGGTTTCAAGCTTTTGAGTGAGTAGAAGTAAAATGAAAGAAGTTGTCCCTTTTCTCTATTATAAACTAGCAGCAGTTACAAGCCCTAATTTAAAACAGTGAGAACAATACCAGCAGTATTAACTGTGATAAGGGTGCTGGCGGTGATAACATTTAGACAGTTAAAACTGGCGATGGAAACCAAATGACTAGTATAGCTAGCAGTGCTAACTATAACCAACATTGATAACAGGAGTGGTAAAAAGATCCCCTTATTTTTAAATATCAACACCCCCCCCCCCCCCCCCCCTTTTTTTTTTTGATAACCAAATATATACATACTTTTTTTTTATAACCAGATATATACATACACAAAAACAACAAACTTAAAATAACTCAGGATCTGAGATGTCCAAAAACTCCATGTCTTGTGCATAGTAACGATTCATGTAGCACCCCCTAATTCGGGTTGCGGAAGCGAATCGGGTCGGGGCGCGATTAATCAATAATCAAGCACATAAGATATATAATGAACGACTCTATATGCGTCGTTCACAAAATACATTGATATAACATAATAGTTTACAAACTGTTTACGTTATATTGAGTTTACATGATTACCCTGAGAGATTCTAGTACATATCCAATTATACAAAATATAGATATGCAAGGAAATCTCTTGATGTTTAATGATTGCATGCGACTCGAGCTAAAGTATCCTGATGGGCAGTCCAACCTATTGCTGAGTACCTGAGATAACATGCTAAAAGGTCAGCTAAAAAGCTGGTGAGCTCACAGGTGTATATGAGTAAATGAGATTTATGAACCACAAGATTTATATAATGATTTGTAATCAAACAAATAATGAATGTATATGCAGCCATGAGTCCATAGTTTGAGCTTAACTGAGGGGGTCAGGATCCACATTCAAGGACCTGATCGAGGTGCCTCCCTATGAGTGCCTAATCAACACTCATACTGAACAAATGATAATGCGTCCGTTTGACAGGTTAGTGCTTGCTAACTCGTACGGGGATTGTCAATCCCATATGGTACCATACACTAACATTCACGCTAAATCCTATTAACAAACTATGTGATGGAGGACTTTAAATTGATTAGATGAAATTAACTCATGTAGCATATAGCGATGTTTTGATACTTGTGTTCACATGTAAAACAAAACGAGCATGTATCTCACCCCTAGGTAAAAGCATTTAAAAAGGGGCTATGAGACTCACCTGAGCCTAATGAGTTGTTAACAAGCAATAATGATGTTGTTCAAGAGTAATGATGTCGTCTCCAACGACTGAAACCTGCCGGGCGTATTAAACGCGCAAGGTTTTAAAATGATTAGATGTCTTATCATACCATCTATGCTAGTTTCTCATTCAACTAGTAATGTCCAAATACATTGGTTTGTTCGTTTGTGTTTTGAAAACATGTATGGCCCGTTGGTGATTAAATGTAATAATAATCTCAAAACATTATTATTAAAATGTTGTAATGATATACTTGTAAAGTATAATTGAAGTGTTTAGTATTCGTATAAGTCATGTGTTGTTGTGTTGTTGTCTTAGGTGATTACAAGTTGTTACCACTTCTAGTTATATTCTGTTTCCACTTCTAGTTATATCCTGTTTCCACCGCTAGTTATATTCTGTTTCCACCGCTAGTTATATTCTGTTTCCACCGCTAGTTATATTTCCACTTCTAGTTATGTTTCTACTGCTAGTTATATTTCATTTCCATATTTTTAACTCGATGAACCACTCGATTTAACCAACTTCTATTCCGATTCAAGTCTAACCAAAAATCACACTTATTCACCTAAGAATCTAGTGTAAATCTGCAATTTATGGTAATTTTATAAGTTCATTTACTATTTTTAACAAAAATGAGAATGAAGGTCTATCAGATTAGTTTCGAAAACGAGTTCAGTCCATAGATCGGCTTTTTCACCAAATTCCGTGGGTTTATAGGTTTGGCCATAGAGGAACTTTTTGTAGAGGATAAAATTATCAAGATTTCCCAAGTGGTCTCACACGATTTTGAGGTATAGAACTCGAGATATGGCCTCGAGAAGTTACTGAAAGTTTCTGTCCTCCGGAACAGTAGTTCTATGTCACCGGAGAAAATTATTTTAAAATAGCAAACGAAGTCGAAATGTTACGAAATAAATTTTGTTAGAAACCTTACTTCTTGTATTACATTTTAGGCTTAAGAAACATCTATTTTCATGTTAAAATGAATTTTATAAAAATCATTGAATTTAGAACAGAATCTGGACAGGAAAGTTAAGCTCTAGATTTCGAGTTTTTAAAATGCGATTTGACTTATGTTTTGGACATTTTCTAGTTATATGAACATACTAACATGCTAATAAACTTAATCCAAGTAATATTAGCAAAAGAAACGAGATCCTTACAAGAAGATCAAAGATCTAGAGCCGAGGTGCGAAGAGGATGCGAGAACCGAGCTTTTCCTCTGATTTCCTTCAAGATCCAAGTTGTAGATGATGGTGGTTTGTGGTGGTGGGCTGGAAAACGACCAGAGGAGAGGGGGAGGTGGTTTTAGAGTGAGAGTGTAGAGAGAGAGGGGTGTGGTTGGAATGAAAGAGTAAGGGTGTGTTTTGGATGCTTAAAGTCAAGGAACAAGATCCACTTTTGGTGGATCTTGTTTGAGCAGATTTTTATTATAAAATGGGAGGTGGGGTTTGTTAAAATCTTGCCTCCCAATTGATGGTATTATATCCGTGTTTGTTTACCCGATCGTTTAAACGTTTAATTATACGTTATACGTTTTATACGTGCGTTTAAAATAATGATATAATCTCGATATGTATAGTCGAAGTATTTTATCAAAATACTTGTTAATGAGTTATAAAAATATAACTTTGGTTTGTTTCATTTATCGAGCGTGTTTTATGTATTTTTGATCGCGTAGACGTTATTTATACGATACGAAATACTTATCAAATATTATCAAAATAATTTTTAGAAACAAATGTGTCTATTAAATAATTTTCATATTATCTAATAAATTGAGTTCACCAACGTCCGTATTAATGTATCAGAATTCGGCCGATATAATAACATGCACGATTAAATCTAATCGCGTAAATGCGTATATTTATAAAATACATGTAATGATACATACAATTAGCCTAACATAGAACTAATTACATGTATTACAAAATGATTAGGCGCTAATTCCTAGCCCTAATTGGTCGGGTTTCACAATTCATAAGGAGATTACGATGACTAGAATATGGAGGAATATACTCATATCTTTCTGCATTAGCTGGATCGCACTTGCGTTTAATCCAAGCCTTTGCCTTTGTCTTTGCCCTTTTAGCCAAGTATTTCCAATGTCGAAGACGATCCTTGATTCGGCAGGGAATAGATCTGCTTGCAATCCTTCTTCTAGTCTCTGTCTCTCTGCAATGATGCATCATCTCCCAGTTATGATTATTTAACTGAGTGATCTGCTCTTGAAGAGTTTCAACCACATGCCCTTGCTCTTGTTCCAGATTGGCCTCACTTGATGATACAAGTCCATACTTATCAACTCTGGTTCAGGTTCCTCTTGTATTTCATTTTCAGAAGTAGTAGAGGTTGTATAACCAGATGTGGGAGAGAGATGAGCTCTCGGAGAAAAGAAAACAATGTCTTGATCCATGTTTTTCTTTAAAATTTTGATAGTATGAAAGAGTAACAATTTAGTTGGAATATTTATGGAGCAAAGAGTAATCATGAAGACCCTCATTTATCATTGAGTGATTGAAAAACAAGTCTTTGTAAGAGAATATTACTATTCCTCTCAAAAGATGTGTACTTAATCACAGTAGAATCTTTATTAAACAATAATAAATATATGGTGAGAAAACTTTTGGTTTTTATTGTTGGAACATAGTTTGTGACAACAGATCTAGCTTGAAATAGGACTGGTGTAATTATTATCACGTTTGTACATTGGTTTAGATTTGAAAATGAATATTTGTTTTGTTAGTAATGTTCGTTAAATATGTTAAAGTGTTAGACGAATATTGTAAACAAAATAAATAAATACGTTTGGTGCGAGTCGAGATCTCAAGTCGCAGCGAGCTGAGCTGCAAGATGAGATCTGGATCCGCGATAGGCATAACGAGCCGAAGCCATAATGGGCTTGGGCTTACGGAACGAGTCGAGTCAACTCGCAGGCCCAGCGGCTGCGAGTTGAGACGAAATATATAATGTTTTTCAATCCGTGAAAAACATAACATTGAAACACTTTTGCTATTCGGATTATATACCTGCGAATTCAGTAATCCAGAGAAAATAACCTAACGGCTAGGCTTTGACGGTTTATACGTTTAAAGCTAAGTATTAATAAACCTAAAACGCGAACTTATTCGTTGTTAGTAAGATAACACCGTATTAAGGGATTCCGCACCTTAATACTACAGATAACGAAGTTATCGATCCTAAGAACTAGGGATTTACATCTGGTATCAGTGCTTTCGGGCTAAATACGAGTAAAGTTTGAAGTTTTAGGGATAATAGCGTTTGATCCGGATTGTTTTTGTGTGCATAAGTACATATTAACGATCAAAATCATTCTCTGGACGATTTACGGTTAGTTTAAGGTCGAAATTTCCTGTTTCAATCGTAAAAATACCTTAAATTTTCGTTTTCGGGTTTTTCAACCGTTTCGCGAGTCGAGATTAGGGTTTCAGCGTAGTCTGCGAACCGAGTTGAACTTGCAAGTCGAACTGTAACTTGCGAGTCAAACCAAGATCTCTCGCGAATCGAAATCGCTTGCGAATCGACATCACAGCAATCCGAACTGAGACTTGCGAGTCGAGCTGAGATTGCGAGTTGAACTGAGTCTTGCGAATCGAGTTTTTCTGAATTCGAGAAACAGTTTAACTTTAAGTTTTTAAGATGTCTGATTTAAGTAAAATGATCGAGATGGAACACGAGGTGGGAAAATCAAACGTTCCACCTAAGTTGTTGAAGATCGAAGATTACTATAACTGGAAGGACAGATTTGAGTCTTACTGTAGATTACATGATCTGTCGATCTGGATGTGTATCAAGAATGGATACACTGCACTTACTCAAATGGTTAATAATGCAATTGTTACTTTAACTTACGCCCGGATGAGTGATCAACAAAAAGAGGAATATAAATTGGAGAATAAATCTCATTCTGCAATTAAGATGAGTTTACCAAAGGAGATAAACCATCAACTCAAGTCTTTTCAAACTACTAGAACGCTCTGGGAAGCGTTAGAGAAAAGATGTGAGGGAAGTCCTCAAGTGAAGGCAAGCAGGAAGAATCTTCTTAAGAAACAGTTTACTGTTATAAAAGCTTTAAAGGGAGAAGATCTTGATGCTTATATCACTAGATTCTACCACTTGTTAAGTGAGCTTGACAACCATGAGATTGTCACTACTGAGACTGAAAGAACCGACAAATTTATTGAGGGTTTACCGTCTAAGTGGGAAATGTATGGTGTAATGCTCAAAGACAACGATGAAAGGTATGCAACCATGACCTTAGAGCAGGTCATTGACAAGCTAAAAGGTTATGATTTCACTAAGAAATCGAGAGAAACCGATTCCGATCAGGTTCAGAATCCTGGGCTATATCATGGGAAAACAAATCTCTCAACTTCTTCATCTAGTTCGACCACTGCACTTTTAGTGGGTAATACTGATGAAAATGGTGAAATGATAACGGATGACGTGTGCCTTCTTACCTCATCAGGTAATGAAACTAAAGGTACACCTGCTGAGAAGTCAACTCAAGGACATCAAAAGATGCCAATGAGTGTGAAATCTGCAGAGCAACAGTTATCTGTCCTTGCATCCTTTGTTGCTTCTTATGAAAACTACATTCAGGCTAAAATCAATGATCCGATTATGTTTGATGAAGACTATGATCAGATAGACCCTGATTATCTTGAGGAAATAGATCTCCAGGATCAACTTGCAATGTTATCAAGGAGAGTTAAAAATTTCTTGAAGAGAACTGGTAGAAAAGTGGTGGGAAATCGATCAGGGTTTGATAAAACCAAGATCAAGTGTTTCAACTGTCAAGGTTATGGACACTTTGCTCGTGAGTATCAAAGGCCTAAGGTTGAAGCTGGCAATAGCAAACAAGGTTCGGGAAGTAACTTAGCTTCCAAAACCTTAGTTGTGAAACAGTTGGATGGATCTTATGATTGGCAAGCTCAGTCTGAGGAAGCTCTCATGGCTGAGATTGAAGATCAAGAGATAGCTGCTGAGTCCAATAGCTATATGCCTACTGATGTTGACATAAAGGTGCCGGAGATTCAAGAGAAAGCAAGTGATGATGACGTGCTGTATATGGATTCAACTGCTGATATGAGTCCAGATGACTTTGTGGCATGCATGGCTGAAGTACAAACTGACAAGAAAAGGGTATGTTTGGATATTCTTACTCTTGCTGATGTTTGTTACCTAGTTACTGATTTACAATCTCAATTAAGTGTCTTAACTGTGTCTAATCAGAATTTGTCATCCCAAGTTAGCACTTTTAATGATTCTAATAAGACTATAATATCTGAACTTGAACAAGCTAAAAGTGATGTCCTTAGGTTAAGTACAGATAAGATAGATCTTAAGAATAAGATTAAGTCTGATAGTTCTGATAAGGTTGCACTTAGAGATACCATAAATGAAAAGGCAATAATTATAGATGGTCTCTATATGAACATTGATGACTTAAATCAAACAATAGCTGATAGGGATAGAGAGTTAGCTAAGCTTAAGCATAAGTTAGTTGAGCAAAATCGTAAGATTGAGTCCTACAGAACTTTAGAAATGGATAAAATGCTAGATGCTCAACGTAGTGTAAAGGACAAGACTGGGATAGGATACATTGATGTACCTCATCCTTTTAATGCCAATTACACTAGTACTCCTGAAGATTCTGAAATGACAGATGCTAATCATGAGAAAGAAGTAACTACCAAACCTGAAAAGTCAGAGGCACAGAAGGTTTCTGTTAAGAATCTGTCATCTGATAATAGTAAGATATCACATCACACCAAAATACAGTTCGTATCGGGTGGAGTGATTAATGATACTAAGACTGATGATAAGGTTAATAAGGAGAAAACATCTGATCCTTTAGTGCCTAAGACTCCCAATGCCAAGGTTGATCAGAATGATAATACAAAAGTTGGTAATTCACATAAGCAGAGGTCTTGCTTCAAATGTCACCAGAAGGGACATGTGGCTTCTTGTTGTCCTAACAAGAAGTTGGAAGCATCATCTAAGTTAGTGATAAATGAACAGACACAGACCAATTCTAGTTCAGTTATGGACAGGTTAGGTATCAAACCTGGATTAGGTAGTAAACCTGTAAATATTCTGAAAAGAAATGGTAATCATAGTGTCTCTCCACCTAAATCTAAACGGCCTTATTCTCAATCTGAAATTGTTTTAAATAAATCTAGAGATAAGACACCGTCGAGATTTAGGACCCCTAGTAGAAACCACATTCATTTTGAGAGTGGTTCTACTTCACGTGCACAAGGACAAAGTTACTTGCCTAGGAGGTTTTCTACTCACTCTCCTCATAGGCAAAAGACTTCAGATCATCAACAGCCTCAAACTCCTGTGAAAGTAACCAAGACTCCTGATGAGAATAGTTATGGTTATTTCAAGGAAGTTCAGATTGTTGATGATAAGGGACAAACCAAGACCGTAATGGCTTGGGTCCCTCTTGAAAACTAAGCAACTTGTTATGTGCAGGAGTAGACTATGAACAAGGACAGCTGGTGGTATGTAGACAGTGGATGCTCAAGACACATGACAGGAGAACGAAGTCTATTGACAGACTTCAAGGAAGGTCTCAAGCAAAAAGTCAATTTTGCAGGAGATAAAGGAGGAGTGATTACGGGAAAAGGAAAAGTTTCAAATGAAACTTTAACTCTTGAGGATGTGAACTATGTTGAAGAACTAACTCACAACCTAGTGAGTGTTTCCCAAGTTTGTGATAAAGGTCATCCAGTTTACTTTAATGAAAAGGAGGCCTTAGTCCTGAAGCCAGGATTCACAATTCCTGAAGAATGGATATTGATGAGGGCATCAAGGAAGAAGGACATCTATGCAATCAACATGGGTGTTCCTAACACTTCAATGGTGTCTACATGTTTATTATCCAAGGCTTCGGAAGCAGACGCTTTGTTATGGCATAGGAGAATGGCACACCTGAACTGGAGAAAGATGAATTACATAACCAAAAATGGTTTGGTTCTAGGTGTACCACAAAAAAGTTTCGAGTCTGAAGATAAGTGTGTTCCTTGCATGAAAGGAAAGCAGCATAAGAAACCACACAGATCTAAGACTGAAAACTCTATCTCCTCACCATTTGAATTGCTACACATGGACCTCTTCGGCCCTATAAGCAAGAGAAGTCTAGGTGGCAAATGGTACTGTTTGGTTGTCACAGATGATTATTCTCGATTCTCGTGGGTATTCTTTTTGGGATCTAAGGATGAAACTCCTGGAATTCTAATTGAGTTCTTTGATCTGGTAGAGAATGTCTATAAAAAGAGAGTGAAGCGTATTCGTAGTGACAACGAAACAGAATTTAAGAATTTAACGTTGAATATCTATTGCTTAAGCAAAGGGTTATTACATCAATTCAGTGCACCTTATGAACCTTAACAGAATGGTGTAGCTGAAAAGAAGAATAGAACGTTGATTGAAGCTGCTAGAACAATGCTTGCTGATTCAAAGCTTCCGGTCATCTTTTGGGCAGAAGCAGTGAATACAGCATGTTATGTTCTCAATAGAGTTCTTACGGTTAAAAGACATAACAAGACTTGTTATGAGCTTTTAAACAATAAGAAACCTAACTTAAAAGGGTTTGAACCCTTTGGAGTTTCATGCACCATATTAAAGACTGGACATCAAGCTAAATTTAGTGAGAAGGCTGACGAAGGATTTTTCCTAGGTTATATGCCCAATTCGCCAAACAAGAGAGTCTTTAATAAAGTCACAGGACGTTTGGAAGTAGTTTATAACATTGAAGTTACGAGCTATTCACCGGATGTTCATAAGGGCTTAGATTGGCAATTTGATTATTCTGATCTTTTTGCATCATTTAAAGTTCCTATTAGTGACTATGTCAGTGATTCAGAGATTGCTGAACATTTATTGTCTGAAGATGTGGATACTGGCCATACTTCAACATCGAGTGTTCCGAATTCTGGAATCAAGACAAATGTTGATCCAAATCAACCATCTACTAGTGGATCTCAAAAATCCAAAGTAGATACACCTCTAAATGAATAAGAGCTGACTGACAAATTAGTGGATGAAATTCTCACACCACTGAGAGAGTTAAGAATATCTATGGGTATTGATAACTCACAGCTATCTAGAGAGGGTGTACCAGATTTGGAAGACATTCCTGAACAACATAGTGTTCTTGAAGAAATCGGTACTAACTTCGGAGATGAGATTCCAGTTGAGCCTGTTGCTTCAACAAGAACGAGTAAGAATCATCTCGTTGAAAACATCATCGGTGATATTAATACTCCGGTTCAAACAAGGACTCAATTAAAAGCTAGTACGTCTGAAGATTTAGAATACCAAAGCTTGTATACTGCATTGAAAGAGACAGGG
This sequence comes from Helichrysum umbraculigerum, assembly GCA_949592205.1. Lineage (NCBI taxonomy): Eukaryota > Viridiplantae > Streptophyta > Magnoliopsida > Asterales > Asteraceae > Helichrysum > Helichrysum umbraculigerum. Next base: position 63,663,027 of record CATIUR010000007.1, on the reverse strand, counting down.
ATTCCTAATCAATGTCTACATTCATGCTTTATCTCACAAGTTGAGCCGAAAAATGTTCAAATGGCTTTAAAAGAAAGCTCGTGGGTAGAAGCAATGCAAGAAGAACTATCTCAGTTCTCTAAATTACAAGTATGGGAGTTGGTTGACCTACCAAAGGGAGAATATCCAATTGGAACTAGATGGGTATTTAAGTTCAAGAGAGATGATAAGGGAATCGTTACTCGCAATAAAGCTCGTCTAGTGGTTCAAGGTTTTAATCAACAAGAAGGTATAGATTACAATGAAGTGTTTGCACCAGTTGCTAGGCTAGAAGCAATTAGAGTGTTCTTAGCATTCGCATCATATTATGGTATAAAAGTTTATCAGTTGGATGTTAAGAGTGCCTTTTTGTATGGCAAAGTGAAAGAATTGGTGTATGTTTCACAACCGCCAGGGTTTGCTGATCCTGAGTATCCAGATAAAGTATATCGTTTGAATAAGGGTCTATATGGATTGCATCAAGCACCTAGGGCATGGTATGGAACACTATCAACGTATCTACTTGAGAATGGATTTACAAGAGGATCGATTGATAGTACACTGTTTGTAAAGTGGAAGAAGAAAGACTTTCTTCTCGTGCAAGTTTATGTTGATGACATTATCTTTGGATCGTCTGATGAAAAGATGTGTCAAGAATTCGAGAAAGTCATGAGAAAAAGATTTGAAATGTCTGCAATGGGAGAGTTGAATTTCTTCTTAGGATTACAAGTTGATCAAAAGAAGGATGGATTCTTTATTCATCAATCTAAATATACATATGAGCTATTAGAACGCTTTAAGATGGATGAATGTAAGGTCTACAATACTCCAATTCCAGTCAATCATGGACTAGGTCCAGATACATCGAGTGATAGCGATGTGGATCCAACTCTTTATAGAGCCATGATCGGATCACTAATGTATCTCACAGCCTCTAGGCCTGACATAATGTTTGCTGTCTGTTTATGCGCAAGATATCAGGCTAATCTGAAAGAGTCGCATATGCAAGCTGTTAAACGAATCTTTCGTTACCTCAAAGGGAAACCTAAGTTGGGTCTTTGGTATCCGATTGATGGAGACTTAGATCTCGTAGCTTATACTGATTCGGATTACGAAGGATGCAATCAGAATAGGAAATCTACGACCGGAGGATGTCAATTCCTAGGAGGTAGATTAGTATCCTGGCAGTGCAAGAAGCAAACCTCGGTAGCCATTTCTACATGTGAAGCTGAGTATGTTGCAGCTGGCAGCTGTTGCTCTCAAGTTCTATGGATTCAACAGCAACTGCGGGATTATGGGTTAAATATAACCAATACTCCTATGATGATTGATAATGAATCAACTATGTCGATCACCAATAATCCGGTGAAGCACAGTAAAACTAAGCATATTGATATTCGCCATCATTTTATTAGAGATTATGCTGAGAAGAAGTTGATAAAGTTAGTTAAGGTTCCATCATTGGATAACCTAGCAGACTTATACACAAAGGCGTTCGACAGAGCAAGATTTGAGACATTGGTTCAACTGAACGGAATGAGAAATCCAGAGTGACTAGTCTCCAAGGGTATTTTTGTAATAGTTAGTATTTCTATGTTCTTAAAAAAAAAAAGGGCGTATGGCATTCATTTGCTTGTTACCTAAGGGGAATCGCCTTTATTAAAAGATATAAATATAATATTCTTTAAAATGTTTAAGTTTTTATCTGCAAAAACTAAGGGAAATGATAGTACATTAGGAGAATAAGCTTCACAATAATAAGCTTAAGTCCTAAGTATGATATGTTAGTAGGTTCAAATAAAGTTACTTTAGAACTACAGCGGTTCTATCAGGTATGTATTTATATTTATTTGATTATACACCTATATCCACAAGTTATAATTTGTTTATTTTTAGTGAAAACTTTAGATGGCTTCATCATATGATGTACTGGTAGGCAAATTATATGAAATTTTCTAGGCCTTAAGAAGTTATTTAACGACTTGTTTATTATCTTGTGTTACTATTCTATGATGTATGACATTAGTCTTAATTGTTGAATGATGGTATTGCCATACACTGTTATTATGCATTTTTAATTTCAATTGACAAATAGTAGTAATATGGGTATTAACTTAATTACTGGTAACTTTGTTGTACTGAGTACAGATCTGAACCCTTTAATTAAATTAATATTCTCAAATATATTTTGAATTATGCTAGAAGGGATCCTTTGTTGTACTAAGTACAGACTTGGATAACATAGCATATTCAAGGTATGTCTGATATTTGTCTAACCTTAAAATTCAAGTGTATGTTATATGTTTCGAAAAGATACATCATTTAGTAATCGCTACCTTGAAATTAAATGATACAGTGCTATGAGTTTTTACTTGAAATTCTTCAGTATGTCATATAATAGGAAGCACTTGATAATATTCATACTAACAATAAAATGTTTGCTTAGAAAATCTAGTATAATTTGTTTATGTGGATCATAATACCGGTAATCGTCTTGAACTGTCTATAATTAAAAAATATTCACTTTCAGTGAGTAATGTATTTATTAATTATACTATGTGGATAAAGGTAACTAAGATATAGTTTTATAAATATAAATGTATAAATGATAAATTTAGTTGTAATTTTATAGTAATTTATTTGAATTTCATGAGGTATATATACTACCAATCTACTTAGACGTTTTAAATAAATACTTAATTGCTTATTCTTACTAATATGATCCCTAAGCAGATAAATTCTTATTCATTTTGTTTATGTACTTTGATTAATAAAATGGTACTTGATACCAATGTTTATATAATTGTGTTTTTATCTTATTTTATTTTATTTTTTATCTTTATGTTTAATTAAAGTTTTTGTGTTTATTAGAATTTACCATGTGGAATTAAATTATACTGAATAATTTCTAGTTTGAGTTGAACAATCGTAACAAATACAAGTGAAAAATAATTTTATTTTAGACTTGTACAAATGATGGGTTTTAATTTATACTTAGTGTTTAATTCGCATTTTAATTTAATCCTGCGAGTTGACTTAGTCAACCTGCGGATCGAGTTCCATTCTCGCGAATCGAATACAGAGTATAAAGGGGAGGTCAAACGAGTCAACAGACCACCGAGCCCACAACATATTCGCGAGCTCACTTATTCTGTGCGGATCCACTTATCGGAGAAAACGAGGCGAAAACTATATTTTCGTTTGATTTCGATCTTATACACATGGGAACGAGTTTTTGAATCCGTAGGTTTTATACACCACTTCATTGCGAACATTTTGAGGTATATAACAACGGATTTCACCGTATAATTAACGAGAAATCGAAGTTTTTATAAACTTAGGGTTTCGGTTTAATGTTTGATCGATTCACGTAGATTAAAGGACTGTTAGAACACGAATCCTTGTGGTTAATGTTAAACGAACATTAATAAACGTGAATGTATCGATTGATCGTGTTAAAACTAACAAAATCATCGATTTTAAGTTTAAACTCGCGACGGACGTTCATCAAACGAGTTGAGTTTACGATTCAACTCGCAGCGAGTTGACTAGCGGATCGAGTTGATTAGTGGATCGACTGGCGAGTTGATCTGCGGATCGACTTGATTAGCGAGTTCAATTGACTGTGAATTCAGTTGCGAGTTGAGATGCGAACCGAGTTGAATTCGATTCACATATGGTACTTTTGCGAGTCCAGTACTTAGATAAATTTTCTTTCTAAAAAGTTTTTATAAATGTTAAGGCTTTTTCAGTAATAACATTTATAACATAGATTTGTAGTAAATTATATATATTTATATCGAAAGTGTACCGATTCAAAAAGTAATCGAGTGGCGTGTCCTAATTTTATGTTAGCGGTATAATATATATATTAGTTTAACAAAACATTATAGACTTGAGAATTTCCTATTAACAAGTAATTAACGGAAATTACATATTGAACTTACGACTTATGAGTTATAAGTTTTATATGTTACATATTTATGTATACGACTTGAGACAATTATATAACAAGTTATATATTCTAAATTTAGAACTACGATGTTTGATGAATTTTAATTCATATATACATAATAGTTTAAAATTTAGTTATTGTAATTAACGTGCATTAATTGTTTTTGTTATGTGTGTTATTATGCAGATATGGCTAGACAGTTTGATAAAGGTCACAATATTCTTGTGGATCTAGATCTTACAGTCAAGGGAGCTAGACAAGTAGCTCAAGTCCTTACATTTTTCGCACGTTCACGCATTAGATATGCGATTACAGAGTGTCCACCGATCTCTCTGTCAATACTGAACGATTTTTGGAGGGATATTCAGTATGACGAGACGGTCAATCCACCGGTCATCCGAGCAACGGTTAACCAACAACCGGTTGCGTTTACAGCTTCTGACCTTCGTCAGATTTTGCATCTGGGTACAGTAGACCAAGAAGATGGTCCTACTGAGTACTTAAGTGATTTTATTGAGGGTGCACTTAGTCGTATGGGCTATACGGGTGAGCGTAGAGGACGAAAGTTCCTAAAGGCTCTAGTTATCGGCCAGTGGAGATTCTTGTGGCACGTTATTGTCACTGTTTTTGGACCGAAGAAGGGCAGTTTTGATGAGCTGAGCCCTGCTCTTGTATCGGCGGTACTGTCCCTGGTTTACAATAAACCATACAGTTTTTGTGATTACATTTTTGGCGAGTTAGCTAGGCAGATTTCGGGTTCTGTCAGATCACGTTTTATGATCTACCCGATATTCTGTATGATGATTATTCGTGCTCGTCTTCCGGATATTATTATCCCTGAGCCGCACTTACATGTTGATACTATCGCGCTCAGAGGATACAATGCGATGTTTCAGCAGACTATTCGACGGGAGGAATATGTCAAGCCGGAGATCCGTGATCTTTTTGGCTATCTTATTGATCCCGCTTACATTACGCCACCGAACAATGGATGGCTAGATGTTGCTGCTGCTGCTGTTGTACCTGAGCCTGCTGCTGCTGCTGTGGTTCCACAACCTGAGCCACAAGCACTGCTTGAGGATGTGTTGATACAGGCTGATCAACCAGGTCAACAAGTTGATGCCGAGGTTGCTGCACAAGTGGTGCAGGAGGTGCTAGTGCAAAATGATGATGCACAAGATCCCGATCTGAGGGAAATCGATCAGTTCTTTGCTATTGCACCTGGACAAGTATTATATCAATTATATAATAATATAGATATTTAGATATTCGATGTAATTATTAAATGTTATAGTATAATGTTATTATATAAAGATAATGCTATAGATATTTAGTTAATTGGATAATGTTTCTGATTATAAAATATAAATATCATTATATAAACAGGTAGCTGAAGCTGAGGCTGCGAACCCAGAGGTTGCAATACCTGAGGGGGAGCAGAGACAACAAGATAGATCAGTTGTTGTACCGGTTAAGGAATTATATCTGATTAATCTTAAAATATATAGAACTTGTATGATAGAGCTTTATGCTAATCATAAATGTTTAATATATTTACTATTAGGATCCTGTTGGATCATCTGGAGGTCGTGATGGTGAGACGGCTTCAGATGAGGATTCTGAGAATACACCTTCTCCTCCTCCGTCTATTTCTGAAAAGAAGAGGAAGGGTAAGAGTATTATGGAGGAAGGTCCTGAGGAGGTTGAAACTCCTTTGAGGAAGAGGTCGAGAAATTTGACCATATGAGAAGGTTAGTATTATACAATGTTAGATAATCTTAACTTGTTGTTTATCAGGAGTTAAACTGAGACAGTTAATTCTGTGACAGTTGCTCAAGATACACCGCAGGTCGAGACGATGATATCGGTAGAGTCTGAACCGATGTCTGTACCTGCTAAGGTATGAGATTTAAGTTTAGTACTACAAGTATTACAAAATTAATTAGAGATTGAGACAGAGTAATCTGTAACAATTACTTATTTAATTTTTGTCTTATGTTTTTAGGAGATTGTTGACTTAATACGTTCGGAGCCGATTCCAACTACTACAGCAAGCACATTTACAGCTGATCTTCTGACGACAGCTTTGACTCAGCCACTTACACCGCGTACATTTGAGTCGCATGTTGCTTCGCTGACACCACCTGGACCGACGATCATTCCTATCACTCCTGTGACTGATGCTGAAAGGATTACATCCTTGGAGTCGAAAGTGAAGGAGTTAGAGAAGGTTGTTGCGAGGGTTCCAGAGTTGGTTGTGAACAATCTTACTCTTGGCCAGCAAGTGCTTCAACAGAGTCAAGCTTACAAGACACTGCTGCAGACTCACAATACATTACTTGGTGATTTTACTACCCAGCGACCGAAGCTTGCTAACTTAGAACGTTTGGTGTTAAGAGTTAATTCAGGACAGTCTGCTCAGGGGGAGGTATTGGTATATCTGGAGTCGTGCAAGCAGGATGAGCTAAGAAGGAAAAGAGACTCTGACAGAGACGATGATCCCAATGCACCGAGTGGTGAGCAGACCGGTCATTCAAAGACTGGTGAGCAAGCTACGATTCAGGGGAAGTCGGGTGCTGAAGCTAGTGGTGCTGGAGCTGGTACAAGTGCTGATAAGACTGCACAGGTTGATACAGAAGCTGGTAAGATAGCTTAGTATTAGCATAGTGTAGAAATTATTGGTGTTAATTTGTACTGAACAAATGTAAACTTAATATTATTGTGTAAATATATTTGGCTTAAGGTTATTATTATTTTAAGTAAAATATGTTTTATGTAATTTAAGTTTATATAATTATATGTTAAGATAAAATAGTGATCGAAAGACTTCCGACTCATTGAGTAGTCGAGCGGCGTGTTCCGAATAATATCGGCGGTCAAAATTTTTATATAACATATGCATTTTAGACTTGAGAGTTTGTATAACTGACAAGTTAAAAATGTGATAACTAGGTAAATGATATATAATTTAAAGATATAATTGAAAGTTAAGGTTTTGGATAATATAACAGTTCAATTAAGTCTTGGAAATTATATAAGTTAATTAATGGTAAACATAAATGTTTGGTGATTGTTCACAAGACATTAGAGTTTAAAGTTAATTAAATATTTACTAAGTGTTTGACATAAGACTTTAGAAATCTTAGTTTGATTCAGGGTAATCAAGAAAAGATTTAAAGAGTTATATAGAATGCGTTTATATTATTAGGTTTAATAATACAAAAGGATTAATAAATAAATTCTTAGATTGGTTCAGGGAAATCAATGAAGAATTTGAATTATTGATATATTTGTATTCGGGTTTTTCTCTAGGAATGGAAATGCTAGATCTATCAGATTCAGAAGATGATATTTTGGATGAGATAGATGAAGATATTGATTATGATATTGAAGAAGGAGAGTTCAAACTTCCTGAAGACTGGACTGCAGTATTTGAATCTGTGATAGATGAAGGTGTTGATCTGGATGCAAATGTAGATGAACATGTTGTGAATCCGTCAACGACTGAATTTGTTTTTGTGAATGAACAAGGAGAATCAGTTATTGATTTAGAAGCTTTTGAGAATGCTTCTGAAGATTTAGATACTGAAATTGAAGAAATAGAGGACAAATACAAACATTTGGTTGGTAATCCAATGTTTATCCAAGAAATGCTTAAGAAGAAAAAGGAAAATAAGCCACGCATTTTGAAAGAAGTTGATATTACTGGAAAGCGTGTACTTAAATCTGGCATTATTGGATGGTATTATGACTCTGACCTGAAGCTCTTCGCGATCAAAAGGTTTGACGGAGTTCAATATTTTGAGAAGAAGCTTGTAGTGTTTAGTTCGTTGCCTCGATATGAGATTCGAGACTTGGCTAGATTAGATATGATAAATCCAAGTGATGATGATTATGCTAAGTATGTTGAGCATATCATTAGGACTGAGGGATTATCTATGAAGTTCTCAAAGATTAAGCCAAGGAAAGGAAAAACGATAAAACTGAACGAACTCAGTCAGAGGACAGGAAGAAGAAGAAGGAAAAATGTTTATCCAGCGGTCAAATGCATTAAGCAAATACCTATGAAGACTATGCCTCAGAATATTTTGGGAAAGTTGAAATATTGGGGGGTAGATGCTGGAACAGGAGAAGCCTTTATGATTGAAGCTAATGATGATTATCCTGATGGTGAAAAAGAGATTCTTCGTGTTTATGATCACAGACACCTGATGAACTTGTCAAAGGCAGATCCGATTATGTTATACAAGAACAAGATCGTTTCTACTTTTGAATGGGGTGATTTAGCACGAGATTATCACAGGATAGTTAAAACATGCATCAAGCTTAAAATTTTTGCAGGTAGTAAGATTTACACTTGAAGACCAAAGACAATATGAAGATAAAGACGCTAGAGCTATTGTCAAGGGGGAGTCTGTTGGAACATAGTTTGTGACAACAGATCTAGCTTGAAATAGGACTGGTGTAATTATCATCACGTTTATACATTGGTTTAGATTTGAAAATGAATATTCGTTTTGTTAGTAATGTTCGTTAAATATGTTAAATATGTTAAAGTGTTAGACGAATATTGTAAACAAAATAAATAAATACGTTTGGTGCGAGTCGAGATCTCAAGTCGCAGCGAGCTGAGCTGCAAGATGAGATCTGGATCCGCGATAGGCATAACGAGCCGAAGCCATAATGGGCTTGGTCTTACGGAACGAGTCGAGTCAACTCGCAGGCCCAGCGGCTGCGAGTTGAGACGAAATATATAATGTTTTTCAATCCGTGAAAAACATAACATTGAAACACTTTTGCTATTCGGATTGTATACCTGCGAATTCAGTAATCCAGAGAAAATAACCTAACGGCTAGGCTTTGACGGTTTATACGTTTAAAGCTAAGTATTAGTAAACCTAAAACGTGAACTTATTCGTTGTTAGTAAGATAACACCGTATTGAGGGATTCCGCACCTTAATACTACAGATAACGAAGTTATCGATCCTAAGAACTAGGGACTTACATTTATGACAAGAAAAACTAAACCATACATCGAGGCACGGAACTTACAATCTGCACAAAACAAGTATATATACATGATGTCGTGTAAACGGGGTTTTATTTTAAAATGGAAAATACCTAACTTACTATACACAACACAGGCAAGAATACCTGATCATATATAGTATAGCTCAGTAAGTCCGAGTCGAACACAGGGAACGGATGTCAATATCAACAAATTGGAAATTGCTACAATTAATTAAAGCAGTAAAAGTGGGGACGTTTTAGTTCCGGTCGAACAAACGAGTAACACTTATAAAAGAAATGATTTATTAAATGAAACTTAATTATAAAATAAAGAAATAACAAAATAACTTAATTAAAATAAAAGATTAAATTCAAATGGTAAAAGAAGTACAATTGTTTAGACTATTTTCCTCAGACTCTGATTATCACTTTATTGAATTGCAGATATTTGGATCTTATTGTGACATGACAAATATACCAATTATCCTTACAAGATTAATTGGTTAAACATAATCAAGAAAGATATGAAGTTGTTTTCAACCCGCTAACAGTTCAATTTAACGTTATCCACCGAATTGTGTTATGGATTAAAACTACACCGTTTATATGATTTACTTTCGTAACTTGAATCAACAAAGTTATAACTAATAATTGTTATCATGTTCATTACCAATCATTGATCATAAGTAACCCTAGCCTATCAAACTCAATCTGTTTAGTGATAATTATCAATTAAAATCAACAAGCATCAATAATGACCAATCAATAGAGAACTCAATCATAAATCAACAGATCATCACGCTAGGTTATAATCAACAATCAATAATTAACCATGGATCTTCAAGTAAACATATAAACATTCATAAAAACCGAAATAATCCGCAATTCAATAATCAAATCATCATCTGAGTATTATCATCTAAACAATTGAAATAAGAACTTAGCCACTCATATTATAGCAGAAAATCAGAATTGAAATCAACATCATAATCATATTCAAATGAAAATAAGTAATGAATTCGAACCGAAAAACCGAAACAATGATTGAGCGAATGTAAGCCTTCAATTCTTTTGGATCATTTGCCTTCAAAAGTCACTGAAATTAGGGTTCTTGAGCAGAGAAAATCGACTGGAAGAAAAGTGTTGAGTTGTGTGTAAAAATGAGGGCAAAATGAGGTTTTTAGGGTTTCTGCCAAATCAATCCATACGCCGTATGGAATTCCATACGCCGTATGGATTGAAAAGCCCATGGATCTGACCCGCGTCTTCTGGCGGCCCGGCTCACTTCATCCATACGCCGTATGGATTCCATACGCCGTATGGATCACTTTTCCCAGCTTTTTCACCATCGACTTTCAATCTTCACTTTTCCTCATTTTAACTTCTTTTCTTCAATTCTCGCGCGTTTTCAGCTTCTATTCCGATTCAAGCTCCAAATAATTCCTAAATGCAAATATGAACGAAATGAGTATCGAATTCAAATAAAATGCATAAGAAATTAATCAAACTAGGGGGTAATTAGCACTATATAATAGCACATTTTGGCGTTCATCAATACACAAAACAGCAGTTCTAACCAAAAAATATGGACAGTACTAGTTAAGACCGGTAGAGTCAATTAAGACTGGCAGTGCTAATATAAATACTGACAGTGTTAACAAATATATTGGCGGTATTAATAGTTGCACTGGCAGTGTTAACACTAGCAGTGATAACTAGTATATCAGTATTAACCCAACTTAAACACTTATGAGATTTACACAAAATGAGATTTAATGAAAAAGATTTATGTAAGGTTGATCATTCCAATACTTGTAATCAAATATGTAAATCTACCCACATCAAAAGCTTTAGTGAATAGATCTGCAAATTGATTATCAATATGGACTTTGAAGATCTGAATCAGTCTTTTCTCATTGCAATCTCTGATAAAATGATATCTAATCTCAATGTGTTTGGTCTTTGAGTGTTTAACAGGGTTATTAATGATACTGATAGCAGAATTATTATCAATATACATGGGAGTATTTAGGAATTTCAAACCATAATCCAGCAATTGATTCTGAATCCACAAGATCTTAGCATAGCAGCTTGCTGCAGCAACATATTCTGCTTCTGCTATTGAAGTGGATACAGTGGTTTGCTTTTTGCATTGCCAAGATACAAGTCTATCTCCCAGAAATTGACATCCTCCTGATGTGGACTTTCTATCCACATTTGCACCTCCATAATCACTATCAGTGTAAGCTACAAGATCATAAGCTGAACTCTTTGGATATCATAGGCCCAATTTTGATTGGCCTTTTAGATATCTGAAGATTCTTTTGACAACATGAAGATGTGATAGCTTGGGATTTGCCTGAAATCTAGCATATACACACACTGCAAACATGATGTCTGGTCTGCTTGAAGTTAGATACATGAGAGATCCAATCATTGATCTGTATAAGTGTTCATCAACACTTTCCCCCTCAAGATCTGCAACTAGTGGTTTGTGCGTTTCCATTGGAGTGCTAGCAGACTTCACATCTTTGTAGCCAAACCTGTCAAGAATATCATTCACATACTTCCCTTGATGAATGAAGATACCATCAGGTTGTTGATTTACTTGCAATCCCAAAAAGAATGTTAGCTCACCTATTGAGCTCATCTTGAACTTCTGATGCATGAGAGATTCAAATTCTTTGTACAAACAATCTTTTGTAGAACCAAAAATGATATCATCAACATATACTTGAACAAGTAAAATATCACTTTTAATTCTTTTTGTGAACAAAGTTTTATCAATGGAACCTCTCTTGAATCCATTTTCCAAAAGATACACATATAATGTATCATACCAAGCTCTTGGAGCTTGATGCAATCCATACAATGCCTTATTCAATCTGTATACCTTATCAGGATGCATAGGGTCCCCAAACCCTAGAGGTTGACACACATACACTTCTTCCTCAATTCTACCATGCAGAAATGCACTTTTGACATCCATTTGATACACCTTAAAATTTTTGAAAGACGCATATGCTAAGAACAATCTGATTGCTTCTATCCTTGCCACATGAGCAAAAACTTTATCATAATCAATGCCTTCTTCTTGAGAATAACCCTGAGCAACTAGTCTGGGCTTGTTCTCAATTACAATACCTCTTTCATCCTTTTCATTTCTGAATACCCATTTGGTGCCAATGGACCTTTTTCCTTTTGGAAGATCCATTAAGGTCCACACATCTTGAATCATAAATTGAAGCAATTCTTCTTGCATTGCTTCAACCCAACTAGGATCTTTCAAAGCTTCAATTGCTTTCTTAGGCTCTATTTGAGATAAGAAACATGCGAACAGAGAGGTGTTGATGTCTTCTTCAAACCCTAAACCCTAACCCCTAAACCACAAACCCTAAACGCTTTACAAAACTCTAAACCCTAAATCATACTAAACTCTAAACCCTAAACCCTACTAAACCCTAAACCCTACTAAACCCTAAACCCTAACCCTAACCCTAAACCCTAACCTTAACCACAAATTAAATGTATAACCAATCACTAACACATGTGTTACTAATTTGTAAAACCCACCAAAAAATGGAAGAAAAAAAAAGTTGTCGAAAGTATGCCTTGAGAGACGGCAAATCGAAGAGGAGAAAACGCTGAATTTTATGGTACAATTTTCATGATTTTTCGACTTACCGTTTGTGAGATATTTAATTTTAAAAATGTGAAGGAGGGAGAATAAAGTGACACATGTCAAAAATCTGTTGGTTCCCTCATTCTCATTCAAAGTTGGTGTACTCATTTGAACCTTACTCTATCATATTAACATATTTTATATTTCTAAAAAAATATATACATGTGTAGATTAGAATACTAGAGTAAGGTTCAAATGAGTCCATGATTTTTGAGTGAGACTAAGGGAACCAATGATATCATGCCACATGTACAAAGAGAATGTTCCATACTACAAAACCCATTTACCCCAAACATCAATTATCTCACAAACGACAAATCAAAAAATCATGAAACTTGCACCATATTTTTCAGCGTTTTATCCTCTTCGATTTGCCGTCCCTCAAGGCATACTTTCGATAAAAAAAATTCGGTTTTTTGGTGGGTTTTATAAATTAGTTACACATGTGTTAGTGATTGATTGTACATTTTATTTACGGTTATGGTTAGGGTTTAGGGTTAGAGTTTAGGGTTAGGATTTAGCAGGGTTCATGGTTTAGGGTTTAGATTTTATGTTTTAGTACGGTTTAGGGTTTATTAGGGTTTAGGATTTAGTATGATTTAGGGTTTAGAGTTTTATAAAGCGTTTAGGGTTTAGAGTTTGGGGTTTAGGGGTTAGGGTTTAGGGTTTGGGTTTCGGGGAGATATACAATACATACATTTAATAACTTGATAAATATTTGAAACTTCAAACATCATCAACGTGGGACAGAGAAATTAAAACTAAACACGCTTAATATTTATGTTTACATGTATATTTTCAAGTTCGAACACTATTACGACATACATTAAACAAAAACCTCTATCTATCTATTGACACCATCACGCCCACCATCTATCGTCACACATCAAACCAAACGAAACTAAATAACACCCCACGTCGAGCCATTCGATCACTTTCTTGATTCACCAATACTCGTTTGTTTCCTTTCCTCATTCGGGCTTTACATTGATCATTTTCTACTAAAAGATATTTTGTTTGCCAACAATAATATTATGAACCTTTCTTGAAAAAAGAACACCTAATATTTTCTAGATTTCTCAAGAAGTTGATTATGATGGCAGACTTTTGAAAAGGCTTGTCCTTTCATCGGCTACTGATCTTGCTCGACGTAACTCTTCACTAGGGTCTGTATTATCACTAGTTTTAGCATCGTTTTTCACCATTTCATCAACACAAGGACCATAAGCCCAACTACACACCAAAAAATAAAACAAGTTCACAAAGCTTATGATAGCAAGAACCCAATAGTAACTAATAACTATCATAACGCCCTTGGTTAATGTTAGTAGCGATCCACCCTTCTTTATCATCACCTTTTGTTACCCGCTCAACCGTGCTTAAAATAAGACTAGCCAATAAGTTAGCAACCGCCATTCCTAACAAGAAAAGCGAAGCTGCAATGCTTGACATACTTTTAGGGAACTCCGAATAGTAGAACTCATTTTGACTAATTGCACTAAATGCTTCGGCTAGTCCGTGTAAGCAGTATTGGGGGATCAACCACATTGCTGACATGGCAACAACACCTTGTGGGTTGTTCACTAGTCCTTGTTTAAATGCTTGTTTTCTTCTAGCATGTTCAACAATCGCAGATACCACCACGGCCAGAGTAGAGATTATTAGCCCAATTCCCATTCTTAACTTAACACCAATATGAACCGGTTTACCTCTAATCTTTGATGCTAACGGGAGTACAACACGGTCGTATAGAACGACCCAAAGGGCTAAAACCGCAATCGTGAAGAAAGCGAATGAGCCTGCTGGAATTTGGAAACTTGATCCTAATAAGTGTCTATCCATGGTGCTTGCTTGGATTACTGGAAATGAAGATTGACTAACATTTATGGACATCATAATTCCTGATGACCATAATGGTAAAACTCTGATTAGTGCCTTTAGTTCTTCGACTTGCTCTACAGTGCATAAACTCCAGGGGTCTATAGCAATTCCATCTGAGGTCATGTCTTTTGGGTTCTGAATGATGCAAGCTTTGTTCAAGAACCTACATAAACAATTAAAAAAAACCATATCTTTAGCAAAACTTGCGTGAATGTAATTAGAAGTGGCTATTTCAGTTCTGCTTATGCTTGTATTGCTAAGGTCAAACGGATAAAAATGGGTCAACAAAATTGCATCTTTAGTGCAAAGATACTCCCAAATCATTTTTTATTACATTTTGCCATTTTGGTGTATTGATTAATTAATAATGGAGTATAAAAGAAATTAGGAATAACTGAACAAAGTGGTCAAACAAACCTATCTCAACCTGTAACATAAAATTACCCAATTTTAACCCATTGCCCAACTTGCCCGACCCATTCAAATTTTCAGCTTTAATTGTAATAAAAGTGGCAACAATAAAAATAAGAACAAAAATAGAAAAAAGGTACCTTAGTCTCTTGGTGGGCAGTGCATCCATTGAATCCTTATGATAATGCCACCCATCAGCACTTGGTGGTTGAGAAGGAAGTTTTCGGTTCTTATAAGCAACCACAATCACTTGTAAAAAGCTAGTAAATATGCTTTTTTTAACTTTCATTTTAACATAAAGGAAGTTTTCGGTTCTTCTAACTAACGTTGATTCACAAAGAATACCGAAATTAGGCAAAATCTCAACTCAAATGATCAACACAATTTGAGAGAAAATTTCAATTTCATAAAACTCAAAACTTATCATATATATCCCTTTCTATTACATATGGAAGCCTTTATATAGGGCTAAAACTAAAGCAACATATAACTCATGGGATATGAAAAGGCTAGGATTAATAACACAAATTAAAACTATGATATAGAACATTCACGTGGCTTAAAGCTCAATTAAGTGAGTTAATTGTAGACTTAATGTCATAAAGACTCCAACGATGGAAGCTTAAATGTCTTCATGGGTGTAAACTTAAATGTCATAAAGACTGAAATGATGCAAGCTTCAATGTCGTCATGGGTTTCAATTGAGATATTATCATGTGATTCAAAAATGTATCTTCATTTTCCAAGGAGGCTTAAACCCAAACGTAGGAGGAGACTCAAATTCAGCCCCAAAATAGTTATAGTTCTTGAGATAGACTTGTTTTGCTAAAGATGGATATTGTATATAAAATAAGTTGAATGCCCCCGCATCAATATTTATAATATTAGTTGAATTTTTATTTCTAAGAGAAGTAAAATTGATGTAAGTTGATTGTTAACTCGTTAATCTGAAATGAAAGCACAGACTTAATTTAAAATAGATTATAGTAATTTTGTATTTATTTTATGATTATAATGTTTTTATTACATCACAGGAAAAGTTTATCTAATTTTCTGACTAGCAAGAATCGCACAAGAATCAAAATAGTCATAAATTAATGACTCGTAAATGTCAAAGTCATTTATGAGACGGAATCTAAATCGCCTCTTTTTTAATTTCAGACTTGACTCGTAAGAGTCCACTCATAACTTAAGAATGTAACAACTTTGGTTATTATAGATTTTTAAATTAATTAATTTGAGATGGTCCTCTAAATTTGATATGATTGCTTGTCTTAAAGTTGGTTAAATCATATCATATCATGTGTTATAATAAAAATTGAAATTGATTTAAAAACATTTTAACTTTCATTGAAAATAAATATGTCTCTCTCTCTAATACTGAACTGGATCATCTTAAATAAAACTGAACTGAAAAAGGACTCAATCTTTATATTTTCCCTATACACAAATACTTTTATAAATCACATTTTAACCCCAAAAATTAAAACTAAAATTCGCATTGCAACACTAACTCCAATCAGTTCACTCGAACTCATAATTCACGCTAGAAATGTTTAATTGATAATTAACCCGGTGATTAATCCAATTTGGGACCACCGACACTCAAAATCCACATACCACAATTGCTCCGGTTTTTCCAATTCTACTTTCATTACTTTCTGTAGATGACAGAAACGACCCTTCTATCTCTTGTTATTTCATTATTAGTCCCTTAAGTCTGAAACTCTGAATTACTTTTTTTTTTTTTTTTTTGATAAAGGGACGGTACCCGACAAAATTCATTAAAATAATAAAAGTATTTACAACCTAACGTTATGCATTCCTAACGAGGAGTTTTAATGGACCTCCCAAACCCGTACGTATGAATTTAATCTAAAATCTATAATTAAGACTACTAGTACTTTATATTTTCTATCCATACATATCAAAAAAACTAAACCAAAATCGCTTGTCAAAAATGTTGTCACAAAATTGATATCTTTTCATCTTCAAGTCAGTGAAGTCACACACTCACACATCAGCCTCTTTGCCTATTGCGCCTGTAACCCATATAACAGCCCAATAACGACTTGGCCCATTCTCCTTTTGAATCCAGTAACGTTAGCACATTCTGCTAAATTCACCAAACCAAACCAAGTATGCATATCATAATCCTTAATTCTGATCTCCGTACCTTGTTGCAGCTGCCTTTGATTCACCTTTACCAGCTTAATCAAATCCCAATTATCTGACCATTGTTGACTCTTCCACATGTGACTCATAAGAGTCAAAAATGCAGTTTTCCTTCCCTTTTCATTTTGAGTCCGTATTAATAGCTTTTCCAGCCCATCCATACAACCAGGAGCCCAAATCAAACCAACCAATACACTTAACAAATTTGACACATGCAAGCTACAACCCACATCCAGCTTTACATTCAATCTCAATGAATCATCCCATTTAACTTGACTTCTTTTAAGTTGACCCAAAAAAATCAAAACATCAGCATATAAACCACTACATTCAATGCAATAAACCAAGTTATCACCAAATTGATTAACCAGATCATACCAAAATCTCAACAACACAGCAAGTCCAATTTGACCACTCGCTGTTTGACATGGAAAAGTCAAACTACATAAATATGAACTTTCCATAGTTGGACTCAACATAGTCAGACCTGTACGAACTGCACTTGACCTCTTCTTACAGCAGCAAATATGAATCCAATACAATAATGAATACAACTGTAAGTAACTAGAAAGATCAAACCTCTGCATTTCAGTTAACAAACTGCAAAGTTGACCTGCTTGATCATAATAGCAGCTACACCAATTATAATCCATCAATTTGCAACGACCAATTTTAACCAATCTCCACCCATTACACAATATCCATTCTAAAAATCGATACACTGCTAAATATCCCTTCATATCAGCATATAAACCAGACCATAAACAATTGCTATTATCAAGTAACCAATTCCTTACACCATTATCCAATATCCATATTAACCAAAAGACTGACTCAGAACCATAAACAGATGGATTCAAAGATTGATACAGAATCCAAATATCATTCAAAATTGGTGAATGATCTTGACAATGGCAGCCTGACACACGAGTATTACTTCTTAACTGCTGCCTAAACACCATAATAAAGGAAATTCTCCAACTACATTTCCTTACAGCAAGTTTCATAATTCTCATCGCCATCTCACCTTCAAATGAAAGAACACGCTCAAATACAATAATCTTTAGGAAAAAGTGAGGTTTGACCAACCTTATAACTCCAGTGAAAAAGAAATCAGTGCCATACCCCTGCACTATAGCCAATCACTCCAAACCTATGCAGCTATCAAAACTAACAATTTTAGCCCAAAAACATTCAAGCCTGTGAAAGGATACATTCAAGAATATATAAATTTTAATCGCTTCGAAAAATCGATAATGATACTAATTTGTTATTTGTGTATTAACATGTCATTGTATTTCATTAGATAATACAGTATGAAACAACGAAAGTATAATACAAACTTATAATCACCAAATTTTCAAGAATTTATAAATTTTAATCGCTTCGACAAATCGATAATGATACTAACAACAGTATCTAGAGTACGTGTTTTGTAATATTAGGTACTACAGTATGTAATAATTAAGTAAGAAGTATTTTATCATCAAAAGCAATATATATTTATTAGATCTCACCAAACTTCGTATGGTACAATTAACTTTCATTTTTGATATATAATATAAAATATAATATTTTCAGCTGGTAAAAATCGTAAATCATTCTCATCAAATATCAAACTAACATTTGAAGTCCTCCGACCGTTATATATATAATAAGAGGAGGGAAGATGTAAAGAGTCATAATAATAATATTATATGATGTTAGTTTCTCGTAAACTTGCGTGCAACAAGATGTAAATGTAAACTTTTAGAATGACAAGGAATGATTATGTTTACACGAGAAACTCAAAAAACCGAATTACCTTTACGTACTCCACCTAGCACAGGGGTCGGTTTAAGAGTCGATTTGTTGGAATGTTTTTTCAAAATCGTTTTGTCAGAATTTTTGTTAGGGACGTCGTAGTTCCAAACATCTTGTTAGTTTATTTTGATATACAAATGCCTTTAAGAAATTAAATATTTATAATAATTATAATTAATAAATAATAATACTATTAAGAATGTCAAATGAATGCTAACTAGACCAAGACCCGCAATTTTGTGGGCTATGAAAATTTTAAAATGTAGGAGTCTTACGTTAGGTAAACTTTGTAGGCGTTGACGACGTTATAGTAAAACTACAAACAATGATAATAATTACATACAGAGAGACTAACAGTGAGGTAATTTGAAGGATAAGTGTGTTAACATGTCATAAAAAGAATCATTAATTCAATAAAAGCTAGTAACGTTAAATGTATGTTTTAGTGTGTAGGTGGTTGGTGAATAACTCAGAGTCCATGCATAATGTAATCGTTTAAAATCTTTCCATAACTAATGCGATTGATTAAACAAACGAAGTGTTTGTTATTAGATAATTCTTACTTAATAATTGGTTTTTTTGTTTGTATGAGGAGGCTTTCATATTTATATTACACTTATATCAATTAACTCTTACAAATCTCTCGTCTTCGATTGATGAATAGGAGGTCCAAGCGGATCCATCTTGGAACAATTGGATATGTAATCTCGTGGGTTTATTTCGTGAGTTATTTTGAATGTAGTTTCTTGGTGGTGTTGTAGCACTCCATCTTAGAACCCGTCTTTATTTCTTGTTCACTTTTACCCGGTTTGAACTTTGTTCTAATGCAATTCTTCTCTTTGAAATAAAATAATAAACAAAAGGGATTAGGGTCTGAAAATGTAACAAACTTTGACCAAATCTCTATTGTGTGTACCCAACTTACGTATACTAATTTTAATGCAACCAACTTTCCAAAATGGTGTTTTTGATGTAACTTGATGACGTGTCGCGCGTATGGCATGCCACGTGGCGTATGGAGAGAGCGACATGTCACCAAGTTACATCAAAAACACCATTTTCGAAAGTTGGTTGCATTAAAATTAACATACGTAAGTTGGGTACACACAATAGAGATTTTGTACAACTTAGTTGCATTTCCAGGTACTAATCCCTAAACAAAAACTTACAAGCTTATGTTATTCCATCAGTTTTTACTATACTCGACACCTGTATGCTTATTTTGCTAACCTACTAATATTCAAGTATAAATGTCTCTAAAAATAGATGGATGCTACATGCAATTATCCCAATTACGATCATTTACCATATACGAAAAACAAAATTGTGCTCGTTAATCGAGTAAAGACAAAAGATGGACCCCATTGTTTAAAAACTTTACAGAGAATATTTCATGACTTTGTTATGGAGTGATCTTTGTCGTCTATGAAACTAAACCTAGTCTGTTCATCTGTACTCAATAGAACATTTTTACAAATCCAACCTAATCTAACCATCTTCTCATTCAGCAACTTCATATCTTCCCTTTCAGATTGCTTGCACTCATCTGCCAGTTTAAACCACTCACTGTTCGTCTCATATGGTAGCCGTTCACGGATGTAGCATGCCTTCAACATAGAAAAAAATCATTGTCAAAATCATTAAAGAACAAAAAATCATAAATATATCACAGTTTCCAGGCATTTCTCTCTAGAACTCTACAAGGAATGTTTACTGGATATTGATTGATATATCAAAGTATCAAACCTGTAAGAGGCACATGATTATATCTGTAGTACTTGCTCCCTCACGCAAACAAAGAAGAATA
Organism: Helichrysum umbraculigerum; assembly: GCA_949592205.1. Classification (NCBI taxonomy): domain Eukaryota; kingdom Viridiplantae; phylum Streptophyta; class Magnoliopsida; order Asterales; family Asteraceae; genus Helichrysum; species Helichrysum umbraculigerum. The sequence continues at coordinate 63,642,284 of CATIUR010000007.1, read as the reverse complement.
CCCTATGATATTGAAACAAAATTAAGATCTTGATATTGCGACACAAAAAAGAGCAACTAAGAAGTTTATACGTACTTTAGTTTTTTGAAAGCCATGGAAGGAGACCTCTGTGCATAGAAAGTTAGAATCATCTTTACTTAAAGATTGCATAGCAATTATTGAAGTCTTTCGTATTTGGCATCTGGGATTCAAGCAACCGATCCTTACTGGCTATTTTAGTCTATCTAGAAAAGAAAACCACTTAAATTCTATACCAACTTTTTGTTACGGTATATAGGCCAAGAAAATGAAAAATAAAAAACACAACAATATCTGACCTTTGCACCGTCTCTTTTACTTACTTCCGCTGGTGAGGGGACATATCCCGACTCAATCCAGGTATCTATAATCATCTCTAGCCGATCCCAAACAAAGAACTATGAAATAATGAGGTACCAAACACGGCTTTTAGATATTTTAGCAGTGGAAATATTCTGTCTAACTTTTGTTAACGTTTGCAAGTGCATGAGTTTCAAACTCTGATATATCCCATACAGATCAATGGCTGCGAAAATTGGGTATGCGACGAAGGGTAAACCTGCTTGCAATCTTTTGCATAATTGAAGAATTAGCTCACGCCAAAATATGATATAATCAATATCTCATAACTTGTTATCATTCACATTAACGCCCATGAATCTTTGTTCAAGAAATACATACTTTTGGTTATTCTTTAGATTAATATTTAAGGCTGCAGCCAGCAAAAGACCCAGATTATCGAAGCCGAGTGTTTGAATCTACAACGCAAGTATACTAATCATATGAGGAAAAATCCAATTTAAAAATGAACCAACCTGTGCCTTGGCAGAATCTTCACCGAGGTTATCTGCTACTGCAAAGCTTCGGTGCACAGCCATCTGCTAGTCCGAAAAGTAAAAAATAAAACAAAAATATCGTGTGTATGAAGTTCATGCTTAATCAAAAATATATTGATACCAAACAGATTGAACAATTGGCCATGACATTTATATATGCAAGAACAGGGCAAACATTTATTAAGATTTATGAAGCAAATCATGTGATGTCACAGTTCTCCATAAATCATGTACTATTCTATCTTAGGTAGACAATACCAGTATTTTAAGCATAACTCTGTTTATTTTTTTTTAGTAAACCTGGACAAAAACAACAGCAACCTGTATAAAAGACACTAAACCTATAAGAACATTCTAAACCAAAAGCATACTCCACCTAAAGCATGTGTTTCTCTTTCACTTTCTCAAATGCATGTACATATATCTGCCCTTACAGCCTTATCATATATAGTTATGCATGTTTGACTTCAATAAAACAAGCACTGCCACCAGAGATATCTTACATGGATAGAATTTATATATGATCATATTCTTTAAGATGAAAATTTCAAAAACATACATTTGAAGGATTAAACTTACACCAGTTGCAGGGTAACACGCAAGGCTGATCTGCTTAGCAATGTTGGCTAGTGATGCAAGAAGCAAAAAGTATTGCGGGAAAGCAGGATTCATCAACTCAACTCCAATGCTCAAACTGAAAACAACGGATGTCGAGAACCTAACTCTCTTCCATTAAGACAGAAGAACACTGATTAAACATACATTCAAAGGCAAATGCTTGTTAACAAATCTGCTTTTTTTTACCATCATTTGAACCTTTAAAAACCATTACAGATATTACATAACACAAACGAACCCATTCATAAGTAAAGGGGTGAAAATTGTCACATTTAAATGATAGTTATCGTTATGCATGTACCTTGAGGTTTGTATCAAAAGCAGACGCTAAGCTAGCTGTGTAGATACACCTACTTAACCGTCCAAGACCATCTTTCACAACCCAATTAAGGGCTGCTGCTGCTGGAAGTGATTTAGCATATCCAATCCCAATTGCGCGGAACATCGCCTAAAAACCGCTATAAACAAACATCATAACCAACTCCATCCCAAATTCCCAACAAATAAACATATCACAGAACAAAGTGCATTATATAAGAATTGATTTCATAGCGACAAAACAGTATTTAAACAATAATGATAACTGCATATATATACTCACATCTTCTGTACAGACCCTAGATTTACGATTGTATATCACATATAAGTACAGAAATAGAATAATATAATACCTGTGTGGCAAGAACCTGAAGAGCAGAACGAAACACTCTATGTAAAAACTTCCGTTTTACATATTCCAAATAATTTTCATTGAATATCCTGGGAAGCAGGATATTTCTAACACCCAAACTACAACTTCTAAAAACCCTTTGAAACCCATCTCCCAAATCATTATAACCATCAAAAGTAAACGGCTTTTTGTCAACAGCAACCAATTTGTTTTGCCTTGCCATCCCAAAAGTACCGAGAAACACCATCAGGCTGTCGTTTTATAACCATGAAAAAGTTTCAAACTTGCATATCAAAATCATAAATAAAACAGAGAATGTTAGTAGTTAACTTACATTTTTATCATAACCAGCAATAGAAATATTGCCAAATGAATGTCAAATGAAATATTTATAATTATAATTAATAAATAATAATACTATCAAGAATGTCAAATGAATGCTAATTGTCCATTGCTACTTCCTAATGGCAACCGACTTCATAAAAACGGTATGTACATCCTTTTATGATGATTCTCTTCTTCATAGTTTATACATCCTTTTATGATTAAAAATTGGTACAAGATCAATGTAAATCCCAAGAAATTTCAATGGGTGACAGATTACTTTGCCTTCAATCACATTGCATTTACTAAGCATATCTTCATAATTCTTTTGTTCAAGTCTAATCATAGAGTTTATATGTGCATGATAGTATGCATGTAAATCACATAGCAACATCAGAAGTATGCCAATTTGCAGAAGAATATAACCTGAACTGAAGCAAGGATCAACTAATCATGGCTTCACCCCGCGATGTATTTGATGTTTCAGGACCTTTGCACCTTCTTGATTCTTTTGATTGGTACGCATCTTTGTTTGTAGATTGTAACTGGAAAGATTTGCTTGAAACCATCAAATAACTGTTCTCGATTCTACTTTACAGGAGAAATACATTTCATCGAAGATCCCTTGCTGCGTGCCTTGTTCAAGGTGTTTACGTCTTGGAACGAGATCGCCAGCGTGGAAGTACCGGGCACGAGGCTCATGCTTCTCCATGGTGGGAATGATTTCATTTTCACTTACAACATGTTTTAGTCGACGATAGCGATTTATCATTCTTTGGAGCCATTTACAAGCTCAAATACGCACATCCTTTTTTCTATCAATCAAGTCCGTACCCTCCACGATACGTCATAGCGTTTCGTGGAACAATCACGAAATCTCACACAAGATATGAAACTGAACATGAAATGTGTATTTGATAAACTCGAAAAAAGTTCTCGGTTTCATAGCGCATTTGAGTTGGTTCAGAACACGGTAACGAACGTGGGACCACAAAACGTGTGGTTAGCCGGACACTCGTTAGGTGCATCAATAGTAATGTTGGCAGGAAGGAACATGGCGAAATCTAGACTTCAACTCGAAACCTATTTGTTTAACCTACCGTATTTCTCTGTCGCACTTGAAAAATATATAAAAAAACGAGACGATAAAACACGGTGTCCGTATAGCAGGTAGTCTCGTAACGGCCGGACTTGCGGCGGCAATGAACTTCCGCCATGGGGACCCGGAAGAGGATCCTTTTATTGTATTATCTCAACTTCATGTTAAACAGGTTATGACTTTGACACACTGATTACTTAGGAATCAATACAACAGCAACAAAATTGATCATCATATGGTAAATTTAAGTTTACCAAATTACTCCTCTTAACCAAACTAGAGAGATTTTCACTCCCGCTGATGTATCTCATTTTTTTCACAAGAATGTCATTGTGGTGGCTTAGTGTACAAATTTCTTAAGTAATCCAAATTTGTCAAACATCAATATAGTATCACAACTTCAAACGGCAGAAAGAAATCCAAAAACTATTACAGTCTGTTTTATCAGATACAATTAATTATATAAAATCACATATCCAAATGACCGTTAGGAGATTTCAGTACACATATCATCAATTTCATGATTTGATCTAATAACATCATATCAGTAACTAAAGAAGCATATCATTTGTTCAAAACATCTTAAAATTCCATAATTAATAAGACCAATACAAACATATTTATTTATGCATGTACCTGCTCACTAGCCACATCACTCTCTTGCACCTTCACCTCACCCTCACCTTCCGCAACAACCTCACCACCAGACTCGTTCTCGTTCTCGTTCTCATTCTCCGCATCAACCTTATCACCAAACAGCTTAGACGGCATTAAAGAGGAAACAGCAGCTCGTGCACTAGCTTTCGCTCTCTCCGCTTCTTCAGCTGCTTTTGCAGCAGCCTCAGCTTTTTCTCTTTCAACATCCGCAATTAGCTTCACCAAATCGTCTTCCCTCCCTTCTTTCCTCAACTCCACCCTAATAAACTCCTGCAACTCATCCGAGAAATCCAAAGGATCCTCCCTCAACATTTTACCAATAATTTCAAGAACTTCATCATGTTTGTTAATATCAAACAACGCTTTCATTATAAACTTGTAACTATCATCATCCATTCTCAGCTTTGGCACCATCATATCAAAAAACAATTTCGCCTCATCAACCTTCCCAACTTTAACTAGCCCATCCATCAACTGATTATAAACTCCCAAATTCGGCCTCAATTTAGCTTCAATCATTGTCTTATAATACGCAGAAGCATCATCAGGACGGTTTTCCTTAAAACAAGTATCCATCAACACAACAAACGTATATTCATCTGGACTCACCCCTTTCTTACTCATACCATTATAAAGCTCTTCCGCTTTACCCAACAACCCATTCTCACACAACTGTTCAATCAAATTATTATACGAAAGCGTATCAGGATAACACCGTTTCTCACCCATACTATTGAACACGCTGATCGCATCATCAAACCTCTTCTCAGCACAATACCCATCCACCATCACATTATAACTCCCTAAATTCACTGTCAATACTCTAGGCGGGTTATGTTGTTCAAGCATTTTATCAAACAGCTTCAGTGCATCATCAAATTTCCCATTTTTAAACAACGCATCCAGTATCGAATTAAACGCAATTGCACTCATTTTAACCTTTGAATCATCTCCCAATACCTCCTCAAAACATTCCATAGCTTCTTTCTCCATCCCCTTCAAAAAATACCCTTTCATCACACTCCCATAAACAGCACCATTATCTACAAAACCCCCTAATTTCTCCTTCAACTCGTTGTACAGCTTAAAAACGCCATCATGATCCCCCTCTTTCGCTTTTCCCGACATTAAATAACTATAAACGAGCTGATCAGCTTCAATATCTTTCGATAACATCTCATCTTTTATTTCCAAAGCTTTCTCCAACTTACCATTATCAACAAGCCCTTTAACTATAATCCTATATGTCGTCATATTAGGATCAAAAGGTGCACTCTCAATCATCTGCTTATAATGCTCCATTGCAGTATCTGTTTTCCTGCAATCCATATAAGTATTAATCACGAGATTATAAGTAACTATATTCGCGGCAATTGCAGCTTGTGTAATAAACCGATGAAGGTTTAATAGCTCAGCGTATTTCGACTGACGGAGACACGCCGCCATAACGGCGTTACATGTAAAAATAGTCGGTTTACAGTTTGAATAAACAGAGTGACGTGTTAACAGCACAGCTTCTTGTAAATCATTTTCACGAATTAATTTTAGCATTCGGTTATGAAGATTGAGACGATTGCCGGCAAGAACAGAGACGTGTTCGGGTATTTTGGGGGCATTAGGGTTTTGTGAAGGGCGAGGTTGTGATTGAGTGTTGGAACGGAGAGCGTTTAGTGGTGGTTCGATACGGAGACGACGTTTACGGCGACGGCGTTCCGCAGCGGCGTCTTCTGGTGTGGCGAATGAGAGGTGCCGGAGGGACAGGACAGCTGGCCGGAACTGCTGGTAGTGGTGGGTTTTAACGAGTAGTTTGAGGTGGTTGATGAATGAGGGTTTTGAAAGAAACATTGTTGTTTTGAGATGAAAGGAATTTTAATTTTTAGGGTTTATGCAGAAGGTAATGCAGGAGGTATAGAGATAGAGTGTGTGTCTATAGAGTATAGATTATGGTCCGATGATCCGATCAATTCAGGTATGGGCTTTTGATATGTTGGAAATTGGAATGGGTTAATTTTTACTTTCTGCTTTGGACTTGTTAAAAATTAAACACAGTACAATAGTTTGTAAAATTACTTTTTTCTCATGATAAGGGAAAATAATATTTAAAATATTGAAATTTAAGAGTATTTATTACAACAAATCGAAATTAAAACATAAGCAACAAAACATTATCCTAAATCTTTTTAATTTATTACACACTTCATTATAAATTAGCTTATTGTACTTTTGGGTAGCAATTAACCGTGATCACTTGCATGCCATCTTCCATCTTGTTCTCAAGATAGTTTGGACCGATTCCAAGACTTTCAGTTATGGCTTCCATTATTTCATTGGCTACACATCTTGCTTTCGTAACATAATCCCCCATTTTTGTTCTGAATCATGGATCAAGCTAACAAACACGATCAAATATAAAGTATAAATATATATGTATCAACAATAAGAAATCAAGTTGGTACGTACATGTTTCATACCTAGTATAGTTGCACATTCTTTCAAATGAAATACCATACGGAGTTTAATAATAACTTGAAATTTATAAGTATGTGCGTCTAGATTTGTCAGGTGTGTGTATGCCTAATGTATATTAAGTTTGATAACTTAGTTGTCACGATCGCTACAACTTGACAATGCTCACATGATAAGCTTGCAACTAACTAAACATGGACATCATACGTACATTACACGTTGAAAAAGAAAACCCTTTTAATACGTATAGTATACCTTAGAATAAATGTCGTTACTAGTTTCGAGTGTTTAGATATACATTTGTGCATACATATACCCTCTAGCTATATGAGATTCTACAGCTTGTGGTTTGATTATTTTAAGGGTCGAGAAGTGATACTGTCACCAATTACAACTAACACTATAATACAAAACTGATCCAAATAACTTGTATAATGATCATCTCTTGGCTTGGAAAAGGAGTTAATAAGCTAGGAAATGGAAAACCAAAAGTTACGAGTATAACCATTTCCAAACAATATTCATTCATATACTACGTATGATTCTAGAACAGGAACCTAAGCGTAATCTTAATCTTAAGGAAATAACAAAAATATAAGTTTTTATGGATTACAATATATATATTGATCGGTCATCAGACATTATAAAATTTGATCACCAACCTGTGACACCCGGTCAAAAATGACCCAAAATTCGCTCCGAATTTAAACTTTTAATTCGTGTATTATATACACGCAATACCAAAGTCTACAAGTACTATATATATATATATATATATATATATATATATATATATATATATATATATATATATATAAAACATGGAACGATTATTGAATAATCGCATATAAACAAATCTGACAGGACGCGTAAGCCAAAGTACAAAAGTTGGTGATACAAAAATAATTAATAATTCAAAAATTATTAACTACTATTATTATTATACTTATATTATTGAAATAATATAATATATTATACGTTTTATATTAAACGTATCGAGCGCAATACAAAAGTCCAAAAAGAATTTCGAAATACTTTTGAACAAATTTTATTGGAAACTATTATAGAAAATAGTTGGAACAAAAGTTGTTCGGGAACCTTTAGACGACTATTTTGAACGCGTCATACACGAACAGAAACAATTATAAAATGTACCTAAAGGTCGAAAATAATAAAAGTATTTATTTTCCCGTTACTGTTTTAGTATTTGGAACATTACTTCAAAATATGAATTCCAAATTTGACTGAAATCTGGCACGCAATTTCACCGTACAGGACTTCAACTGTGAATAATTTTATTTATCATTTTAATAAAATATTTCATTTTTATAACTATCAATTATTAAGTTTAAAATATAAATTAAACTAACGCATAATTGATTGGTACACGGGGTACCACAATTGGACCCGTACACGGAACTAACGGGCTAAAAACCCACAATATTACACAACCAAAAATATCTGGAGACAAACTTGGTGTTGAGCCATACTCCCTCCTTTGAAAAATATGATTTTCGTACATTGTATATACTCCCAAACTCACACTTCATTCTATCACCTAACAACAATTATTGGAGATTGCTCCCTTCTTCTTCTTTTTTTGGAGTTCCATTCGGCAGAGACAAGAGCAGCAACAACCAGGAGTAGAGCAACATCCAAACCACTTTCATCATCTCCATTCTTCTCCATACAATCATCCCACTTACATCAACCAAAAACATAATACACTAAATCATCATCATCGTTAATCATCATCATCCCCATATTTCATCACTGTAAGAACTTTTGAAACTTAAAATTTCATATATAATCTTGTAAATCTTTTTGATTATAGTGATTGTAACTTACTTATGATGTATATAAATTTGTAGATAATGATGAATGATTAGTTTACTTGCAAGTTCCAGATTATTCAAACAAACAAAACAATAAATAGATAAATTTGATAATTAATAAGTTGATTTTGCTTAAAGTGACATACTGACACATATTTAATCGGTTATAGCTTTTCAGATAATTTTAAATTATGGAGTTTACTCTTAGAATACACTGGGCCGTGTGTGTACGAAACTCCAAACGAGATTTAACACTCGAATTTTTAATCACATATTAACGATTACGCGACAAATTTTGTTAGAACAAAAACAATCATTTGGATTGTGTAAAAGGACTTAATGGGTTTAACAAGTTCACATATTTAAATTGGTACCCGAACGGTTCGCGATTTATTTTGTATTTTGGCCACGTACAATACATCAAATGGTACAAAAATATTAACGAATCCACAACTAAAAAAAAAAAAATTATTGTTATGATTATAATCTTTATAGAACATTACGACACTAAATTTGGTACTAAAATTGTACACGACCGCGGGACAATATTTTTTATACAAATACTAACGAGTAATAAAATTATAAAACTTTTGATAGAACTTTTGGACTAAACAAATGGGTCGGATCGGGTGAGTTTTATTTTGGGCCGAATAATTTAAATGATAATCGGGCTAAATGAGTCACATTTCTAAACGGGCCACAACTATTAGATTATATTTGGGCTAAAACTAAAGAATATTATTTGGGCCACACCTAATGGGCCTTGTTATTGTGCTAAACTACTTGGATTGATTATTGGGCCAAATGTTTTGGGCCAAAGCCCAATGGGTAAAACGAAACCTCAAAAACGCAAACTTGAAACCGATTATTATATACGAGACGATTTATAAACGAAATATTTATGTTTTCAAATTTATGCAATCAATCAAAGTATGTAATAATAATTGGGAATTATTATTTTAAAAATGTTACAAATGGGATTACATATTAGACATAAATACAAATGTCATACTTTGAGCATAATTGAAACGAATGAACATTAATAGGAATGGTTTATTAAAAATATCCTATCACTTATATGACCTTACGTGTTTAGGGTACTAGGAGGTTATATTGGAACATCACACACGTTTAGGAACGCTAGCACTCTCAGGTGAGTCTCACAGCCCCATTTTTACTGTTTTAAATATTGGGGTGAGATACAATGCTTACATGTTTTCGTGATCATATGTTATTTGATTAGTTAATTTAATTATTAACTCATGGAATTAAATGATTATTTAGTTCGGTTAACTATATTAGTTACATTGTTTGGCTACCATTCTTTGGTCCTGATTAGCATTGTTAAACTTCACATTGTTCGGAAACCTGCGTTGGTTTGTTCCATGTTGCGAAATATGCGTTGGTTTCATCATTGTTTAATTGCACATTGTTCGAAGACCTGCGATGGTTTGTTCAATGTTACGAAACCTGCGTTGGTTTCATCATAGTCTAAGTTCATATTGTTCGCAAACCTGCGTTGGTTTGTTACATGTTGCGAAACCTGCGTTGGTTTCATCATTTTCTAATTGCACATTGTTCGAAAACATGCGTTGGTTTGTTCAATGTTCCAAAACCTGCGTTGGTTTTATCCTAGTTGATTTTGTTATTGTTTAAGGAACCCGCGTTGGTTTAAAATCATTGTTTGAGTAAACTGCTTAAATCACTATTCATTTATAACTTTCTATTATCGTCGGATAATCATATTGATCACATCAATGTTTATATTAAACCCTGTGAGATTCACCAGCTTTATAGCTGACCTTTTAGTGTTGTATTCTCAGGTACTCATCAACAGTAGGAATGGCCTACAGGATAAGCTAGCTATCACGAGTCGCATGCATCCATTTAGACATGAAGATTTTCTTGCATTATATTTTGTATAATGGTTATGCATTAAAATCTTCTGAAATCATTTTGCGAACTCACTACTATGTTTCAAACTTATGACTTAAACTTTGTACTACTTTTGAAAACTTATGTAATGTAATATATTTTCTACAACGTCTCATTTAGAGTCGTTTGCTTGTACTTTGGTGTTTTGATTATTGATTAGTCACGCCCCAAAACAGTCGCTTCCGCAAAGCATTAAATTGGGGGTGTGACAGATTGGTATCAGAGCCTATTGTTATAGCGAACTAGGTTGCATGTAGTGGGCCTAGACTATGACCGTTAGGCAGTATTCCTCATTAGATATAACTGGTTCAGGGATTTCGTCATACGAGTTTAATTTAACATAGCCTGATCAACTATGTACAATTAAATAAAGATGATGTAAGATCTGAAAGGGGTTATGTTGAACAGGAATGCATTAGTAGACTCTGACCACGGGAGAACCGTGACTTCTAATTGTTTTATGCTAGACACAACTAGGTGGATAATATGTATGTATACATGGGTTATACATATATGATTAGGCCTAGTGATATCCTCGGATACTTGGTAACGAACTTATTATTCATATACGCCTTAGGAACTGGTCTATGGTAAGTTGATCGAGTCAAGAAAATTGTACCGGGATGTGCCCTGACAAAGAGAGTTGTCTCTTCGAAATAGACTTACCCTAGGAATCGATTAAGAACTCCGACACCTTAATCTACACCAATTGGTTATCAGAGGACCATCTTTCCCTCACCCATCAGTTTTAACATTCGAATCCGGTATTCCTCTAAGTACAAATTTTTCCTACTTCCCTATCATATTCCGCATAACTACTGATATATACTCGGATGTAATATCCCTTTCACTTTTGTAAACCTTAATACTCGTAATCATTTGAACTCGCATGTTAAATGATTACAATCTTCTTTATTCTACACCGTTGATTGTCATTTGTGTTGTGATATATTACTGTTATATATGCAACTACGATAATCATACTCTTATACGAAATCCTGACATGTCCCTTATCTTCATTGAAGGAACATGCCTCCACGTCGCCAATTCACTCAAGCTCAGGTCGATCGACTGGTTGCTGACGCAGTACTTGCCGAGAGACAACGATCTGAAAGTGCTGAAACACCATCAAATGCCCCTGTAGTGAAACCCTGCACCTACAAAGACTTCATTAACTGCAATCCTTTGAGCTTCAAAGGCACAGAAGGTGCCATTGGGTTGTTGCGATGGATGGAGAAGACAGAGGCAGTCTTTCGCATCTGCAGTTGCCCTGAGAACTGTAAGGTCAAGTTCTCCACCTACACTTTCATGGATGATGCTCTGACGTGGTGGAACACTTATGCTGACTCCATAGGCCAAGACATTGCTCTGGAAACTCCTTGGGATGAGCTGAAGAAAATGCTCAAAGATGAGTATTGTCCCAGGGATGAAATTCAACAGCTTGAGGCAGAATTCTGGAATCTCTCCACTCAAGGGAACGACATTGCTAGCTACACCTCTCGATTCAATCAGTTAGCACACCTGTGTCCATCTATTGTGGATACAGAATCCAAGCGAATTGAGCGCTATGTCTGGGGACTTCCTTCTCAAATTCAAGGAATGGTTACTTCATCCAACTCTCCTACATTTCATGGTACTGTGCGCATGGCACATAAGCTGATGGCACAGATCGTTCGCCAAGGAACGTCTGTTGTCAAGAGTACTGTAAACCACCCTAGTGATAACAAGAGAAAACTTGAGGGAAATCCTGATAATCAAAGCCCGGCTACCAAAAAGCCTGCAACCATTAAGGCCAACACCTCTGGGTCTGAAAACAAGAAAGAGTACGCTGGAACCAAGCCCTTCTGCTCAAAGTGCAAACGCCATCATGATGGGCCTTGTGGCGACCACTGTGATAAGTGCAATCGTTTTGGGCATCTTGCTAAAGATTGCCGTGTGAAAGCCTGTTTTGAATGTGGAACTGTAGGTCACTACAGAAATGACTGTCCAAAGCTGAAGGACAAGAACATCGGCCCTGCTCGAGGAAGAGCCTACGTACTCAGAACTAGGGAAGACGACGAGAACCCTAGACTCATTGACTTGCTCAACACTGGTATGGTCACTCATTAATGACCTAATTGCTTTACACTGTTTACATGGATAGATATTACTTGTTGCTTGATATCTTTTATGTTTTCCCTAAATCCTAAGTGCACAATAGAATTAGGGAAAAAAGGGATAATTTAGGTTCTATAGTTTCTATATGAGACAAGGTTTAGTTCATATGTATAGAAATAACATATCCTATACCGTCTTATACCGGAAAACGTGCCGATTAACTTTTATGTACGGGGTAACATCCCAGGTAAGAATAATTTATGCTAAACCCTCTTGTTTCTATATGAAACTGATAGAGTCTAAGTTATGTTACGATACTACTGCCCGTTACAAGCTGTATGAATACAGTGGAATATATTACTTTACTCTAGGCTACTAGTACAAAGCGTAGCTACACCTTGACTGACCGACTGACCTTGTCCTACCGACAAAATGGTCAATTACATTACAACACACTTCCTCTATTCATTTAATGGCCAGTAGGGCATTAACTTAACAAGGGGAGGAATGTAACACTATATTGAGGTTGTATCACTATTAGTAGACTCGCACACTTTCTTAGAATACGCACAGACTATTACTCCAACACCCTAATAATTACTACCAATGAATTTCGGGACGAAATTCTCCTAACAAGGGGAGAATGTGACACCCGGTCAAAAATGACCCAAAATTCGCTCCGAATTTAAACTTTTAATTCGTGTATTATATACACGCAATACCAAAGTCTACAAGTACTATATATATATATATATATATATATATATAAAACATGGAACGATTATTGAATAATCGCATATAAACAAATCTGACAGGACGCGTAAGCCAAAGTACAAAAGTTGGTGATACAAAAATAATTAATAATTCAAAAATTATTAACTACTATTATTATTATACTTATATTATTGAAATAATATAATATATTATACGTTTTATATTAAACGTATCGAGCGCAATACAAAAGTCCAAAAAGAATTTCGAAATACTTTTGAACAAATTTTATTGGAAACTATTATAGAAAATAGTTGGAACAAAAGTTGTTCGGGAACCTTTAGACGACTATTTTGAACGCGTCATACACGAACAGAAACAATTATAAAATGTACCTAAAGGTCGAAAATAATAAAAGTATTTATTTTCCCGTTACTGTTTTAGTATTTGGAACATTACTTCAAAATATGAATTCCAAATTTGACTGAAATCTGGCACGCAATTTCACCGTACAGGACTTCAACTGTGAATAATTTTATTTATCATTTTAATAAAATATTTCATTTTTATAACTATCAATTATTAAGTTTAAAATATAAATTAAACTAACGCATAATTGATTGGTACACGGGGTACCACAATTGGACCCGTACACGGAACTAACGGGCTAAAAACCCACAATATTACACAACCAAAAATATCTGGAGACAAACTTGGTGTTGAGCCATACTCCCTCCTTTGAAAAATATGATTTTCGTACATTGTATATACTCCCAAACTCACACTTCATTCTATCACCTAACAACAATTATTGGAGATTGCTCCCTTCTTCTTCTTTTTTTGGAGTTCCATTCGGCAGAGACAAGAGCAGCAACAACCAGGAGTAGAGCAACATCCAAACCACTTTCATCATCTCCATTCTTCTCCATACAATCATCCCACTTACATCAACCAAAAACATAATACACTAAATCATCATCATCGTTAATCATCATCATCCCCATATTTCATCACTGTAAGAACTTTTGAAACTTAAAATTTCATATATAATCTTGTAAATCTTTTTGATTATAGTGATTGTAACTTACTTATGATGTATATAAATTTGTAGATAATGATGAATGATTAGTTTACTTGCAAGTTCCAGATTATTCAAACAAACAAAACAATAAATAGATAAATTTGATAATTAATAAGTTGATTTTGCTTAAAGTGACATACTGACACATATTTAATCGGTTATAGCTTTTCAGATAATTTTAAATTATGGAGTTTACTCTTAGAATACACTGGGCCGTGTGTGTACGAAACTCCAAACGAGATTTAACACTCGAATTTTTAATCACATATTAACGATTACGCGACAAATTTTGTTAGAACAAAAACAATCATTTGGATTGTGTAAAAGGACTTAATGGGTTTAACAAGTTCACATATTTAAATTGGTACCCGAACGGTTCGCGATTTATTTTGTATTTTGGCCACGTACAATACATCAAATGGTACAAAAATATTAACGAATCCACAACTAAAAAAAAAAAAATTATTGTTATGATTATAATCTTTATAGAACATTACGACACTAAATTTGGTACTAAAATTGTACACGACCGCGGGACAATATTTTTTATACAAATACTAACGAGTAATAAAATTATAAAACTTTTGATAGAACTTTTGGACTAAACAAATGGGTCGGATCGGGTGAGTTTTATTTTGGGCCGAATAATTTAAATGATAATCGGGCTAAATGAGTCACATTTCTAAACGGGCCACAACTATTAGATTATATTTGGGCTAAAACTAAAGAATATTATTTGGGCCACACCTAATGGGCCTTGTTATTGTGCTAAACTACTTGGATTGATTATTGGGCCAAATGTTTTGGGCCAAAGCCCAATGGGTAAAACGAAACCTCAAAAACGCAAACTTGAAACCGATTATTATATACGAGACGATTTATAAACGAAATATTTATGTTTTCAAATTTATGCAATCAATCAAAGTATGTAATAATAATTGGGAATTATTATTTTAAAAATGTTACTAATGGGATTACATATTAGACATAAATACAAATGTCATACTTTGAGCATAATTGAAACGAATGAACATTAATAGGAATGGTTTATTAAAAATATCCTATCACTTATATGACCTTACGTGTTTAGGGTACTAGGAGGTTATATTGGAACATCACACACGTTTAGGAACGCTAGCACTCTCAGGTGAGTCTCACAGCCCCATTTTTACTGTTTTAAATATTGGGGTGAGATACAATGCTTACATGTTTTCGTGATCATATGTTATTTGATTAGTTAATTTAATTATTAACTCATGGAATTAAATGATTATTTAGTTCGGTTAACTATATTAGTTACATTGTTTGGCTACCATTCTTTGGTCCTGATTAGCATTGTTAAACTTCACATTGTTCGGAAACCTGCGTTGGTTTGTTCCATGTTGCGAAATATGCGTTGGTTTTATCATTGTTTAATTGCACATTGTTCGAAGACCTGCGATGGTTTGTTCAATGTTACGAAACCTGCGTTGGTTTCATCATAGTCTAAGTTCATATTGTTCGCAAACCTGCGTTGGTTTGTTACATGTTGCGAAACCTGCGTTGGTTTCATCATTTTCTAATTGCACATTGTTCGAAAACATGCGTTGGTTTGTTCAATGTTCCAAAACCTGCGTTGGTTTTATCCTAGTTGATTTTGTTATTGTTTAAGGAACCCGCGTTGGTTTAAAATCATTGTTTGAGTAAACTGCTTAAATCACTATTCATTTATAACTTTCTATTATCGTCGGATAATCATATTGATCACATCAATGTTTATATTAAACCCTGTGAGATTCACCAGCTTTATAGCTGACCTTTTAGTGTTGTATTCTCAGGTACTCATCAACAGTAGGAATGGCCTACAGGATAAGCTAGCTATCACGAGTCGCATGCATCCATTTAGACATGAAGATTTTCTTGCATTATATTTTGTATAATGGTTATGCATTAAAATCTTCTGAAATCATTTTGCGAACTCACTACTATGTTTCAAACTTATGACTTAAACTTTGTACTACTTTTGAAAACTTATGTAATGTAATATATTTTCTACAACGTCTCATTTAGAGTCGTTTGCTTGTACTTTGGTGTTTTGATTATTGATTAGTCACGCCCCAAAACAGTCGCTTCCGCAAAGCATTAAATTGGGGGTGTGACACAACCAAACATTGCATAATATGGTTTGGTATATCTACTATTTTGGGCTCCCAAATAGTCCAAAAATGGTTATCAAATTTGGTAAAAACCACGAGTCAAGTGGGGTCAGTTTTATAAATACGTACGACAACAATTTTATAGTTAGTTCAGTACAACAAAATGAGTCTAAGGTGACACTTTATAAGCAACACTTACATAAAATGTTTTTTACAAAACATTGGATACAATGCAAAAAAGTATTGCATATAAAGATCTATTCCAACATTTTTATGAAGTGTTGCAATATTCATAGAAAAATTGCAACATTTTAAGAAGTGTTGCATTTGTTAAAGCTAAAAGACAACACTTAATGTAAAGGATCATCGGTGCTTTGTTGGATACAATTTTTTTTCCCTTGAATGGTAATAATTATATTGGATTAAAAACCTAGCAATTAGCTAGCTAAAATTATTAAAGGATATATTTGATTAGGCTCAAATGTGCTTGTGGGTTTAAGGCCCAGTAGGGTTTAATATCATAGTATCATGTCTTGTGTAATTTTTATATATTGTTGCTCATTAATATATCATAACTGAAGGAGTTTCATTATTCAACAAGGAGATACATCTTATATAAATACAGTATTTAATAAGAAACATATTATGATGTCATCAAAATTCCAATTAATCAAATAAATTCTTTAATTTTATCCGATTAACTAAAATTTAGGATAAGATGAAGTCATAAACAATAATTAATAATTTAAATCTTAGTGTTTAATTTTTTATTTTATTATATTATTTTAATTTTAATGAATTTCTTCATAAAATTTTACATATGAGAGTATACAACACAAAAGTATTCAAAAACATTTATTATTTTTTTTAAGGTATGATAAGCACCTTACATTAAATTCTCCACGTATTGTTTTGTAACCATATGATTTTCATAAACATTATTATTCAATGATGTACGAATACAAAAAACATTCAATTATGCATAGTAGCTTATAAAAATTAAATACGGATTCAATAGTCAGTGTGTATACACGCGTTTGTAATCTAGTATACCAAAACACAAAAGAACACTAATACGAAGCAACCTAAAAAGGCATTCAAAATACCATCGCGAAAGAAGAATCCTGCAAAATAACCTATGAACAACCCATCACAGCAAAAGATATTCACACCTAGAAACGTTCCACAGTTATGACTCGATGAACAAACCAAATTACAACGTCAATTTACGAAGCAATTTAAGAATTTTATATGACCTTTCTAGAGTATATATCTTCCATTCCATCAATGACCTTTCCAACTTTTCGCAATTACTGATTAGAACTTTGATGGATACAAACTACTCGTATATCAACATATACTAGTGAAGCCTGATCGGGCGTAGTTTCGCCTGAGTGCAATGAAGATGGGATTAGCGAGGTTTATGGGGGATTAAGCTTCTACACTCCGATTAACGTGCAAACCCAGTTCGAGACAAAGTCAATCGAGGGTGGTAGAGAGCTTAATCCTTTATAAACCTCGCTAATCCCATCTTCATTGCACTCAGGTGAAACTACGTCTGATCAACTGGCGCCATCCGCGTTTCTTTATAAGAACACGATCACTCTACCACTCACTTCCGACAATGGTTCTACCACCTACTGATGGAAGTGGCGACAGCCCACCACCACCACCGCCATCGGTAACATCTTCAGGACCATCTCCCTAGCCCTACGCTTCGGTAGTACACAAGGTTAGGCCACAGCAGTTGGACTTCAACCAAGACGATGAAGATGACGGGCTGGTCTCCACTTACACGGACGGTACCGCTACTGCGGGGCCCACTAAACAAAATGCCTCTTGGGCTCCTAAGACGATTACCAGCGCCGAAGCCCAACAATTGTTGGCACAAATGGGTTACATAATGGCTACTTCCCAACCTAGCCAAACTGTTTCGCCTCCGCCGCAGAATCAGGCTATTCCGCCTCCACAGCCTAGCCAAACTATTATGCCTCCGCCGCAGATTCAGGCTATTCCGCCCCCACAACCTAACCAAACTGTTCTGCCTCCGCCACAGAACCAGGCTATTCCACCTCCTCCGCAGAGCCAGGTTGTCACGAAAGACAGGGCCGCCAGCTGCAGAATGCTCGCGGATTTAATCATCTATGCGGCTCCGCCGGGATCTGTCCCAGCGTCTACAAATGAAGCTATGGTGGACACCATGATCGCCAACTTTTACTCCACCATCCAAGGGGAAAAGGTACAAAGACCAGTTCCGGTCTCAACTGCCACAGCCCGGTTCGCTCCAGAAATTGCGAACCACGTGCTACCCGCAAAGTTAAACATCCCCCTCACCGTCGACACCTATTACGGTGGCACCGACCTAAAGGATTTCTTGTAGCGACTCGACGGTGCAATTAAAACCGAGAACTTGGAAGATGCCATGGCCTGTCACATGCTCCCACAAGTCTTGCAGGCAACAGCGCGGAATTGGCTTGAGAAGTTACCAGCGGCAAGCGTCACTGGCTTCGCTGATCTTCGGTTCAAGTTCCTGCAGCAGTACCATAACCTTAAACTGTATACCCTCACTAATCTTGATTGTCCTGAAATCAAACAGGCGACTAAGGAACCCTTGAACGAGTTCATTACTCGGTTTACAAGTGAGTGCAAAAAAAAACCAAGACCTTCCTCCAAGTCAACAAATTGCTACGGATTCCCATGGCCACAGACTACCTACGGTCGGGAGAAGATTCGGACATGCAGAAGAAGCCTGCCCGTGACCACTCTCACGAGGACCGGGACCGACATCAAAGCCGTCCGAACTATAACGGCTAAGGTTCTGGCATGCGTGATCACAATGGAAGGAATTTACGTCGGGACACGCGACATGATAACCGTCGTCACGAACAACGACGCCAACCATATGACAAGAATACCTTATTGTCATCACTGACGAAGACCCTAAAAGAAATCCTCCTCACCGAGGTGTCAGCACGGACTGCATTAAATCTGCCGCCCCCTATGGACCCTCGTGATGGTCCCAAGATGGAAAACACTGTGATTTCTACGAAGAATATGGCCACGACACAGACGATTGTAGGAAACTGAAAAAGGAGGTCAAAGCTGCATTCCAAGCCAGAAAATTAGACCATCTATTACCTAGAAAAAAGTTTAAAAGAGCAGATAGTAAGAAGACTTTTGCCTAGCAAAAGAAGGACGACCCCAGAGACCCTCCGGATGCCGTCATTCACATGATCCATTCAAACGGAGCTACCAACAAAAAAGTTACAGCACTTTCCGAATGGCTGACAATGCTGATCTCCTTTCACCAAAATATGATGTGACCTCAAAGTCCGTGGTCATCACGGCCTAAATCGCCAGTTGCCAAATGACCAAAGTATACACTGACACCGGCAACGCGGTCAATGTCATGTATGAGCACTGCTTCCTGTAGTTGCCAGAGAATGCCCGGGTAGGCATGCAGAAGTCGGTCTCACCGTTAATCAGTTACGCAAATGACTCTAAGTGGCCAATCGGCCGCATCATAATAGCAGTCACATTAGGGGAGCATCCGCTGTGCCGAACTGAGAAGCTTGAATTTGTGATCATGCGGGTCCATGTGGCTACAATATCTTATTGGGCCGCACAGCCATGTGTAAATTTGGGGCCATCACATCAACCCTTCACAGCTCATTGAAATTTCCGACCCCGTCCGGAGTCACAACCATATGCTCCAGCAACGATAGTCCACCACTCCCGCTGTTAGAGCAAAAATGATGTATTCATTGTGACTATTTTAGACAGAGCGCTAGTATAGCACATACATCGTATGAAATTCAAAGGAATGTTATATGTAATCACTTTTGTAATAGCTTGGAACGGACTGATCCCCCTTCCCTGCAGCACATCTTTTGTAATTCAATTTATGATTGCATATTATTCTCCGCTATCGAACAAATTTATTTGTCAACAAATACTTGTTTTAGAAATTTTGCAAATGGCAAGTTTAACATCAAAATCGCCTTCGGCGTCGTCGCACCGCGCAATGGCATATGATCTTCATGCAATCAACTAAGCCCAATGTGCGCTGCTAGCCTGCCCCCGTAAGGGAATGCCTTCTTTCGTCACTATAAATTAGCTTATTATACTTTTGATGATGATAATGATCTACTTGATCTTGAGCGATTCGATGAAACATTTTCCTTCCGAGATATCATTGCCGGTGAGAAAATTAAGGAAATCCCGGAAACTGCTTTCCTTGTACTTTTTCGAATTTTCATCGGTAATAAGTTCTTCAGCACTTGCCATTTTCTCGTCCATTCCCATACTATAAAGACTTGCAATTGACACCCTAGTTATGTCATTTTTGAGAGTAACTCTATGCACCGTGCTTTTGTATGTTCCATTGCTTAGTACCTCTACATGGTCACCCACATGGACTTGAAGGGCTCCATGTAGTTCAAGGACGAGTTGCCAAGTGCCATCAGAAGTATCCATGATCTCGAGCCCACATGAGCTATGAAGAACTATGGTTATGCAACTATAGTCAGAATGAGGTGGTAGCCCTAGAGTGAATTAAATACGATACCATTACGAGATGAACGTTGTATTCACATTATAAACATAATTACAAGTATGGGAGACCACGGCCTTACAAATATCCTACAATCTATGGCTGCATCTCCAAAATCTCCTGTATAGATAAGTCCATATTACTACATCTAGTCTCTACAAAAGGTATCGAGAGCGATTTCAATGCCTCACTGGCTAGCTTCGCCCGCTCATGGCAGACCAGATTGTCCCGGGCCAAAATCGCCTCTAGAAGCGGGTCTGGAAGGTTGGGAATGTGTTGTGCAAAAAGGTACACCATTTCAAAAACCTCCACTTCCTGAACAGCCGTAAGAAATTCCTTAAAAGGGCCGGTTACGCTATCCGAGGCAACCGCCAATTTGACGATCCTCGGGATCCCCCTGTTTAGAGTCTCAAGGTCTTCGGACAATGATACATTTGCAAGATCTAGTTCGAATTGATCCTCAAAATTCAAGGACAACGCGCTTTCCAAGTCCGAGACTTCTTTCTTAGTAGAAGCAAGATCCGATGAGAGGTCTTGAAACCTATTATGCAGCCTAGCATCCTTGTCTAAAATGGTCGCATTCTTCGCCTCCAAAATGATACACGCTCCTGCAATGGAGCAAGAGCAGCTTCAGCCTGCTCCCTTTGGAGCTGTGATGCACTCAGATCGGCCTCAGCTTTCATTCTCGCTTCATTGGCCAATCTGAGCTCATCCTCCTGAGCTCGGACCCTCTCCCTAAGATCCACATTTCGGCCTCTTACCGGTGGCAGACGCCAGTGGTCAACCCGAGTTGTCCCTCTACACTCTCAGTGCGCGATTATTCATCGCACTAGAGAGCATAATTCCAGAAGGAGAGCAACAGACAGGCACGCTTAGCATCACCGGTTGACATCCTTCGAATTTTCTCTGAGACAGCAGGAGGAAGGACATGATCCACGAAGTCCCGCAACGATTTCACATCCTGCGCCGGGTTATCAACCTTAAAATCCTACCCGGGCACAAAAGTAACAGCACCAATATCAGTATAACCTGAGGTCGGAACCTTCAGAAAGTGGTTCAGATTAAAAGCCTTGGTGAAGAGCTGGCTGACCTCGGCGGTAATGTTCTGTGGGGCGGAATATGAAACCTCCGGCTCTTTGGGTGGTGGCCCCTCCGCCGCCGAAGAGGTTTTCTTTGTGCTCTCAGTGGTGCTGCGAACACGACGATGAGTATTTAATGTTACACCCGCCTCATCCCCTTCATCTAGAAGCACCAATTGCGGCTCTCTGTCATCTACAAAGGAATTGCATCGGCAATGAACTTCCGCCATGGAGATCCGGAAGAGGATCCGTTTCTCATGTTATCTCAATGGACACCGTACGTGTTTGTGAATCCACCAGATCCTATATGTGCAGAGTACATTGGGTATTTTCAGCATAGAGAAAAGATGGAGGGGATCGGAGTTGGAAAAGTCGGGAGGCTTGCAACAAGATATACAGCAAGCAGTCTGATGTCGGGTGCAGTGGGGGGATATTATGAACCGTTGCATCTTCTGCGTACAACCTATATAACCGTGAACCTTAGTCAATCAGAGGATTTTAAGAAAGCTCATGAAATTCATCAATGGTGGCAGCATCATTTTCAATGGCATTTTAAGCTATACAAATTCATAGCTGATTAATTTGATTTGATGTTTTTTTCTCACAACCTTCAATCGCTGTTCTTTTGATTTATTTTTAACAATGTAACAAAATGATATTATAAATTTCTGTATGTTTTTAAGAGTTTTGTAAAATTGAATAAAACGAAGGATGACTAGTTCAATTACTAGTTTTTGGTTTAGCCTTTGTTTCTAACTTTATGAAGTTGCAGATTGTTTTTTTCTTTTTTGGGCAAAAAAATAAATAAATAAAAATACAGAACTTTGCCTTTGCATCCTAGATTCCTAGTGATCTTGTCGTCAATAACGTATAGATAGAGTCAACACTGCATAGATTCATATCTTATCTTCATCCCAATCGAGCTACACTTCGAAACTAAAGGGACATCGATTCTGTAAGGGTCCTCTTCACTGTATACTACAGTATCATGGTGCGATCTCCAAATTTTAGTAGGATGATACAAGCATCTATATCTTGAAGATTAAATCATTGAGCTATTTTAAATTATGGACTTTAACTAAAGAAGTGTAACACGTCAATACAACAGGTTTCACACTCCTCCTAAGTTCTAAATGAACTAAATGCATCTCATTCATATTGTAACTTGTAATCAATTATTCATTTTCATCGACTCATTCCCATATAATAAGGATGCATACCAATATCATATGGAATCACCAGCATAAATTGTACAGATTTGGGTTTTAAAACTACCTAAAGTCACTTCTTTTATTCTAGATAAACATGTTATGACTTTGACACATAATTACTTAGGAATCAACAACCTATGGGTACAACCAAATTTATCATTATAGGGTCATTTAAGTTAACAAATTACCCTTCTTAACCAAACTCGAGAGATTTTAACTCCTACTGATGCATCTCATTCATTTCACAAGAATGTCAATTTTGGTTGTTTAGTGTACAGATTTGTTAAACAATCAAATTATCGAAGTGTTCAACTTCAAAGGGCGGAAACCAATCCAAAAACTATCTATTACAGTCTGTTTTATTACAGATGAATACCTATTCAAAATCACATATCCAAACACCCCTCAGTAGATTTCAATAAGCATATCATCATTTTCATGATTTGATCTAATAACATCATATCACCAACCAAAGAAACATATCATTTGTTCAAAACATCTTATAATTCCATAATTAATAAGACCAACATAAACATATTTATCCATTTACCTGCTCACTAGCCACATCATTCTCTCCCACCTTCACCTTACCCTCACCATCCACCATTTCCGCCACAACATCACCACCAGACTCATTCTCAGCCTCGTTCTCATTCTCTGCATCAACTTATCACCAAACAACTTAGACGGCATCAACGAAGAAATAGCAGCTCGTGCACTAGATTTCGCTCTCTCCGCTTCTTCAGCTGCTTTTGCAGCAGCCTCACCTTTTTCTCTTTCAACATCCGCAATTAACTTCACCAAATCGTCTTCCCTCTCTTCTTTCCTCAACTCCTCCCTAATAAACTCCTGCAACTCATCCGAGAAATCCAAAGGATCCTCTCTCAACATTTTACCAATAATTTCTAGAACTTCATCGTATTTTTTAATATCAAACAATGCTTTAATTATAAACTTATAACTATCATCATCCATTCTTAGCTTTGGCACCATCATATCAAAAAATGATTCGCCTCATCAACCTTCCCAAATTTAACGCAACCAGTATCGAATTAAATGCAATCGCACTCATTTTAACCTTCAAATCATCTCCCAAAACCTCCTCAAAACATTCCATAGCTTCTTTCTCCATTCCCTTCAAAAAATACCCTTTCATCACACTCCCATAAACAACACCATTATCTACAAAACCCCTTAATTTCTCCTTCGATTCTTCGTACAGCTTAAAAACGCCATCATGATCCCCCGATTTAATAGCTCAACATATTTCGACTGACGGAGACACGCCGTCATAACGTCGTTACATGTTAAAATAGTCAGTTTACAGTTTGAGTAAACACAGTGACATGTTAACAGCACAGCTTCTTGTAAATCATTTTCACGAATCAATTTTAGAATTCGATTATGTAGATTAAGACTGTTGCCGATGAGAACAGAGATGTGTTCAAGGATTTTAGGGGTGTTAGGGTTAGGGTTTTGTGAAGGGCGAGGATACGATTGGGTGTTGGAACGGAGAGCGTTTAGTGGTGGTTCGATACGGAACGACATTTACGGTGATGACTTCCGCAGCGGCGTCTTCTGGTGTGGCAAAGGAGAGGTGCCGAAGGGACAGGACAGTTGGCCGGAGCTGCTGGTGGTGGTGGTGGGACTTAAAGAGTAAATTGAAGTGGTTGATGAATGAGGGTTTTGAAAGAGACATTTTGTTTTGAGGTGAAACGAATTTTAATTTTTTAGGGTTTTTGATGAGGGTTTATGCAGAAGGAAATGTAGGTAGAGTGTGTATCTATAGATTATGGTCCGATAATGAATTGGATTCGGGTATGGGCCTTTGATGTGTTAGAATGGGTCAATTTGTACTTTGTGCTTTGGACTTGTTAAAAATTAAACAGAGTACAATAGCTTGTAAAATTATTTTTTCTCATGTTAAGGGAAAATAATATTTAAGACATTGAAATTTAAGAGTATTTACAACAAAGCGGAACTAAAACATAAGCAACAAAACATAGTTCTAAATCTTTTTAATTTATTACACACTTCATTATTCATTAGCTTATTATACTATTGATGATGATAATGATCTATTTGATCTTGAGCGATTCGATGAAACTTTTTCCTTCCGAGATATCATTCCAGGTGAGAAAATTAAGGAAATCCCTGAAACTGCTTTCCTTGTACTTTTTTGGATTTTTATTGGTAATAAGTTCTTCAGCACTTGCCATCTTCTCGTCCATTCCCATGCTATGAAGACTTGCAATTAACACCCTAGTTATGTCATTTGTGAGAGTAACTCTATGCACCGTGCTTTTCTACAGTCCATAAGTGCCATCAGAAGCATCCATGTTCTCGAGCCCACATGAGCTATAAAGAACTATGGTTATGCAACTATAGTCAGAGTGAGGTGGTAGCCCCAGAGCGAGATGTAGTTTAGGACATAATGACATACGATGTCGATACCATCTATATGGAAACAAAAATTGCTCCCCGTGGCGGAGGCATTCTTTTTCGAGTTCGACTAAATTGCACTCCGAGCCTATATGGCCTCGGACCACGGACATAAGTTTGGGAACGGGAAATGCTCCCCGTGGTGGAGGCATTTTTTTCGAGTTCGACTAAATTGCACTCCGAGCCTATATGGCCTCGGACCACGGACATAAGTTTGGGAACGGAAAATGCTCCCCATGGCGGAGGCATCCTTTTCCGGGCTCGGGGCCTCTGTGCTCTGCACCCCGCTCTAGCAATAGTTGCGAGGGTGCATTACGATACGGATTAATGTATGGTAATCAGTGCCAGCGGCATGTAGCCGAATCATGCTGCTCAATCATCGTACACACAAAGAAAGTCAAACACGCTGTTCATCGTGGTAATCAGTGCCGGAGCAATTGCCTGAACCACGCCACCTTGTCATCTTTGGGTGCACAGAATATCTGACCATATCTTTCCTCATAAGGAGTTATTAGATCAGATCGTATGGACATCATCAGATGATGCCACGCGGCTGCATGGCTCATCAAACTGATCTCGACATCAGTATAAATACCTCTCTAGTACTTCACACAACAATAAGCACCTAATTCAACAAAAGGATTAAGCTCTCTACCACCCTTGATTGACTTTGTCTCGAACTGGGTTTACACGTTAATCGGAGTGTAGAAGCTTAATCCCCCATAAACCTCATTAATCCAATCTTCATTGCACTCAGGTGAAAAAATGCCTGATCAATTGGCGCCATCCCCGGGATCCCACTCTGTAGACTCTCAAGGTCTTCAGAAAATTATGCATTTGCAAGATCTAGTTCGAGTTGATCCTCAAAATTCAAGGACAACGCACTTTCCAAGTCCGAGACTTCTTTCTTAGCAGAAGCAAGATCCGATGAGAGGTTGTCAAACCTACTATGCAGCCTAGCATCCTTGTCTAAAATGGCCGCATTCTCCGCCTCCAAAATGATACACGCTCCTGCAATGGAGCAAGAGCAGCTTCAGCCTGCTCCCTTTGGAGCTGTGATGCACTCAGATCGGCCTCAAATTTCATTCTCGCTTCATTGGCCAATACGAGCTCATCCTCCTGAGCTCAGACCCTCCCCCTGAGGTCCACCATTTCGGTCTCTTGCCGGCGACAGAGCCAGCGGTCAACCTAAGTTATCCCTCTACATTCTCAATGCGCGATTGTTCATCGCACTGGAGAGCATAATTCCAGAAGGAGAGCAACAGACGGGCACGCTTAGCATCATTGGCCGACATCATTCGAATTTTCTTGGAGACAACATGAGGAAGGACATGATCCAGGAAGTCCCGCAGCGATTGTGATATCGCTCATTTTGTACATGTTTATCTCTCACGCTATCATTGTTTTTGTACTTGTTTCTAGTTAATTTCATAAACTTTCGGTACTTATTTAGCTTGAAATGGATCTCATGTGTTAAGGTTGATTTTTGAGAAAGAAAATATGAAAAGATGGAAGATTTTGCTGATTTGGCTACGCTGCACCGTTTTGGCCATAACTTTCTCATACGAACTCGGATTGAGGTGATTCAGACGTCCAAACGACTGTAATTCAGAGATCTACAATTTTCCAAAATATGGTCAGCTGCAAAAAAGGATAAATCCGTACGGATTCATGGGAATCCGACCGGATTCCAGCCTTTCCAGGTGAAAATTTCGTTCAAAGTTTTCAGAGCAGATGCTGGGCAATCCGCCAGGGGAATCAGTACGGATTCCCATGAATCAGTCTGGATTCCCATGAATCCGTACAGTTTCAGGCTCGAGGAGAAAGTCAACTTTAGCTTTAAAGAACTGCACCTGTACACCTAACTCACAAAACACAAGAACGGCAGCAGCAAAGGAAATAAGAGATTTTCACGTCTCCAATTGATTTCTCCACCCAAAATTTTCAACCAAACGCACACAAAAATCTGAGAAAAGATGCTGGGAATGATTTGGGGTGTAGCTTCTCATTTAATTCCTTCAACCATAATTCCACCCATAAAAACCCACTTGGGTTTTCATTCTGAAAGAACTGGTGACGGGGAAATTATTTTGGTATTGGGTCTTTCATTCCACATATTCATCCTTGTGATTTCATTACTTGATTTCACAAAACCATTTCCTCCATTTTTACACAACCACTCACCTCCCAAAACCCATTTTAACTCACTATTACTATTCATCTTGGAGAACACACGGAGCAAGGATTTGAGCTAGGATTTTTGGATTTGTAATTTCTGTATTGGATTTGTAATCAACTGCATCAACCATTTTTGTAGTAAGCAATTTACAGTTTTTATTGAAGTTCATTTTGGTTATCATTTTTATTACTAAGTATTGATGTTGCCATGAATTCTATAATATCCAGTTATTGTGTATTGAACATAATGAGTAGCTAAAATTCTTTAAAACTTGCTTGGATGAAATAACTATTGATTAGGGGTGTTATCCTTTGAGTTTATTACAATTTAATTTATATTCATTTTTAGACTTATGTGATTGTGTTTATATAATTTGTTCACTTATTGGTAAATTAATTTGTAGCTATAGAGAACGTTTGTTACTAAGTTAGTTTACTTTGCATTTGTATGTCTATGTACGGGTGACCCAATGATAGCGAACGCATATTTGGTATAAGTTAGACAAATAAATACAAAAATATAAGTTGGTGATTATGTCAAACGTCCTTCACTTGGATGAATTGTAAATTAATAATATGACTCTATGTTTAATCGAGAACCTTGTGTATTTGAGCTTTAGTACATTTATCCTAACTTATTTAGTGAATTTCTACTGAATATGGCGAACGTCTTTTATTTAGTAATTTTGTCACACCCCCAAATTTGTTAATTAAAGTTATCAGAATGTTTTGCGGAAGCATTAGATCGAGTGGGGGTGTCGACGTATACAAAGTACATGCATACATATCAGAGCATATGATTACAACAGAACATATATATTAAGATGCCAAGAGTAATCGTTACAAAGTTTTACGATTCATCGAATCGTACAAGTGTAAAAGTAGTTAAGTTTACAAAAGTAGATTTCGTAAATATGACTAAACAGCTTAGTTATATAAAAGAAATCCATCTGTTTCAAAAATGGCATCCTAACGCTTCACGGGTCGCCTAGAGTTCCTTATGTGCCGGCGATTCTTACATGCAGCTAATTCCCTGAAAAACATAGTAAAAAGTCAACAACGAGGTTGAGTGAATTCACAGGTTTTAAGTTTACGTATAAGGTTTGATCAACCAATATGTTTGTAACATTTTGCCATAACAATTTAAATACTATTCATCAAACGTGTAGTTTTGTCGGGATGTCGCCCAAAAGTACAGTTTAGATTGTAATAGGAAAGACGAATCATATAAGTTTTCCCAAAGGTATAGTTTAAAAAGTTTGCCCAAGGAGTAGGACCTAACACTATCTGCCCAAGAAGTAGGGACTAAAACGTTTGTCCAAGAAGTAGGACCTAATAATATCTGCCCAAGAAGTAGGGACTTTTCAGGTTGTGTCCAAAAAGTAGGACTGGCATCCAAGACGTAGGACCCAACTGCTCAAGAAGTAGAGCCTTCACCCAAGACGTAGGATGGAACCTTGCCCAAGAAGTAGGGACTTTTTGTGTGCCCAAGACGTAGGGACTTTTCAATGCGTGCCAGAGATGTAGGGACTTTCTGTGCGTGTGCCCAAGACGTAGGGACTTTTCAATGCGTGCCCAAGATGTAGGGACTTTCTGTGCGTGTGCCCAAGACGTAGGGACTTTGTGTGTGTGTGTGCCCAAGACGTAGGGACTTTTCAAATGTTCATGAAAATGTTGTTTCATAAAAGACAGTTTGTATAAAAGCTTGAGACGTTTTATAAGTAGTTTGCACGTATAAAATCATTCATAAAATGTATAAGTTTAGTTCCAAAGCACCCTAGTTATCAATTAGAATATGAAATCATCATTAATAATTGATAATTGGAAGAAATCAACAAGTTAGTATTCGCTAAAACAACGTAAGTTATGGCAACAGTAAAAGTTGATCTATGTTTTCCACCCCTGTTCAAAAGTAGTAAAGCAGTAAAAGTAGGGGCTGTGAACTCACCTGATGAGCTAAGTATGTTCGAGTGCTAGCAAAGCCTAAAGCCCAAGTCTAGTCCGAAATCTCTTAACGCCCTAAACGTATGAGATTTAATAAGTATGTGGATGTCTAGGTCGACCATCCATGCTAGTGTTCGTACAACCAAGTTATGTCCAAAGCGTTTGTTGAATGTTTACGTTTGTATTTCGTAGTTGTAAATATGTATACGACTCGTTGGTCATAGTTTGAAATCAACATCTCAATAGTATAAGTGTGTTTGTAATGTTTGTATAGTTCGGTATCGTATCGTGTGTAAGTATTCGTTCCCGGTTAAGTTCGACACTTACTGAAAAAGATGTTATAAACCTTCTGTTTTTGGTGACACTGGGGGCGACACTCGCCTTGGGTTAGCGACACTGAGGCTAGTGTCGGATTTAATGAGTTTCATAATAATTGGCGACACTTGTGTAAGTGTCGCTAATAATGTTTTGTAGTTTTATGCGTCACTTGTGGGTAGTGTCGGTAAGACTGTAATTTTAAATTTGGGGCGACACTTGGTCAAGTGTCGGGTAAGGTGCGTCACTCAAGTATGGCGACACTTAGATTAGTGTTGTAACATCCGTCCTAAGGACCCAAGGATATTCTGGTAAATATCTTAGTTTTAAATTGTTATTTATTATGTTAGGAAATTTGTGCTCAATTTGAGTTATTGTGATAAGTGAATTATTATTTGTTTTAACTTTCTATAGTTAACGGTAAAATAAAAGGGTTGGAATCGTAAAAGGTTTTTAGGTTCCAGACAATAGGTGGAACGGGGATTGTTTCAAGTGAATACGGAGTCGGTTAAAAGTTTGGACCGACTTGTTTATAAATTTCCCAAAAAGGAATGTAACTCACTTTCTATCAAAACCTAGAAACTAAAACCTTACACATCAAACTTATAATCAAAAAGTGAAATTGTGATTGTGAATCAAGTTTCTTCATAATCATCATCTTGTTCTTCACTACAACAAGTAAGTGATTTTGATTCAATTTTTGATAATTGCTTGAAATCATAGAGGTTATTGATTATTATGTGAATTGGATTTGAAAAAGTTGATATGAGTTGCTATATGATGATATGTGACATCAATGGATGTAGTAAACTGAGTAATATGTTCAGTTTGTGATTTGAGTAGTAAAAGTCGGAGCTGGGTTTTTGACCAGATCGCACAGGTCTGGAAGATGACCCTATCCGACGGGTAAGACCCGTACCCGGTGGATAGGCTTGTTTAATGGGTGATCCGGCGGGTAAAATCTATTCGTCGGATAGACTTAGTGTAATTTTTAACCGCGAAATGGACTTGGTTTGGGCTTGAGTTTATCCGGCGGGTAACCTTCTGGTTTGGCTGATCCATGTTTAAGTTTGACCTATGATGTTTTTGTATATTATGATTATTAAACCAAGCTTCTAGTGATCTTTACTTAAGTTGTATGCTTATATTATATAAGTATTATATGTGATTAAGTTATGAAATGCTTATTGGTTATGGTTATACACTTAATATTAAGTGATACTCCAATTATGAAATGAGTACTAATTTGTATTTGGTTGTGTTTTCAGATCAACCAAAGACTCAGTAAAATAAGACCTCTGAGTTTGGATCTTGAGATATTCAGGTGAGTGGACTTGTGACTCTCAGTGTAAATTGGTGTAACATATTTGGTTACTACGAGTAAACCTGATTATGATGCTTATGAACTGTTAGCCTGATTTGACACGTGTGACTATGTGATACTTGGCCTTTGAGGCATGATGTGATGGGAGGTCAACTATTGGTGGACATGATTGCTATAGGTTAGTCAACATAGGAATTGTGAACATATGTTGCAAATGGATCCTATGTTGATTGAAGATAGCATTGAGTTATCGGTAAAACCACTGCGTGGCCTGTAGTTGGTTATAAGTGTTACTTGGAGGACCACCGCGGCAATGAGGGTTCCTCAAGGACCACCGATCCTCTAAGATGTTTGTGTGTTGATGGTTAATCATTGTAAACAGATTGTTAAGCTGAGTTAGACTGTTATTTGCTTATCTATTCACTTAGCTTCGTGCTAATCCCACCACTAAACTCTTGCAGGTTATGTTTGCTATGTTTTGGATAAGAAGTTGTGGTTGGAAGAATGTTTGACGACGATGTACTTTGATAATGTTTTAAACTTATGTTGTGTTGTGTTGTGTTTTGAAATGTTCTATAACACCCAGTTGTTGTATAATGTTTAATACACTTTAGTTTTGTTATGTATTGGCTATGTCATGTAAATTAATAATATGGGGATTTGCGCTTCTGAGTATTAAAAAAAGAATGACTTCAAATGAGGGGTGTTATAAGTGTCGCTGGAAGGCGACATTCAGTTATGGCGACACTAAGGTTGAGTGTCGCACACAGTTTGGTCCCGAAGCGACACTTAAGTCTGATCAGGTCTGGACTTTGCGAAAAACGTGGTTGACGACATCGCTTTGATCCGAAACTTTTACCCAACCCTTATTTTGGTTCATAGAGTCTATCAAAATTATTACTTGGTGTCGAAAGTCGTTCTAGGTGTCGATTTCACAAAATGACAAAAATCGCAAACTTTCCGACAATGTTCCAAAAATGAGTTTTAAACATATATTTGGACATTTCTTAGTTATGTAAACACTAAACATGCATGAAAGTGCCCCTTGCTATAGATCTAAGTGATGATCGTTAGTAATAGATTGGCAGAATCAATCAATTACACAAAACAATAATAAACTCAAACCGAAACGAATGATTAATCAAACAAAACAAGTTTAATAGCGGGGTCCAAGGGGTGGCAGCCCCTGGCGGGGTCCAAGGGGCAGAGCCCCTGGCTGGGGTCGAGCTGCCAGGTCAGCTTGGAAAATTTTTATTTCTACTATATTGCTTTAAGGAAAAACGCATCTGGACTTGAAATTTGGTGAAATCGAGTAATAAAATTTAGGGTCTCGACACTTAGTGAAAATCTGTGTTTTCTGGTTTGTGCGACGTTGGGTGCGACGTTGGGTGCGACGTGAGTGTTTGCGTCGCATTTTGCGACGTTCGCAATTCAATGCGACGTAGGGTGCTGCGTCGCTAATGCGACGTTGGTTAAGTTGGCGACGTTAAGGTCTGCGTCGCTATGTGCAACATTCGCAAGTCAATGCGACGTAATAGGTTGCGTCGCTATCTGCGACGTCGAGGATTCGTGCGACGTAAGTCGCTGCGTCGCATTTGCTCCAGGCCAAATTCGACGTACGGGGTCTGATCGGAGTTTCAACCTTAAAAACGCGTTTTCCGGCCATCAATCGGCATAATATTTTTACCCAACCCATTTTAGGACATTACAAGGTTATACAAACAACTAGCAAGTTATAAAACTTAAAAACGAGAGTTATCGGAGTTGTGTCGGAAACTTACAAATCGCCGAAATGAAATTCCGGAAAGATAGGATTGTAGATCGCGAAGTGGTGAACGTTTTATTCCAAAAGGGCTTGGTGATCCGAGTGCGTTTTGTGCTAGTTTTTGGCGATTTAAGGGTGGTGGTGGTGGTTTTTGAAGTTTAGAGAGAAAAGGGAGAAGTGAGAGAAGAGAAAGAAATGAAATGAAAGAAATGGAGGTGGAGGTGGGGTTTAAGTCCCCATTTCAGCCTCTGTTTTCGTGTCCCGTGCGGTGTTCGTTTTCCCGATTGTTACATCGTTAATTATTTAATTTATAAGTTAAATTTTTCGTTTTAATTTGCAAATAATGATTTAATTGTTTTGTTGAAGTATTTTACTAAATATTTAATAATTACATTATAAAAGGTAACTTGTTTCGTTTGGTTTGCGCAATTACATTTTATTCGCATTTATATTAATTGTGTGATAAAACTTGGATACTAAATATTATTGACATAATATTTTTAAGTGTAATGACGTTATTAAAATCCTTGTATTACTTAATAAAATTTGTTCACCAACGTCCGTATTTATTGAATCGAAATTCGTTCGATTTGAAACTCGTACGATTTAAACAAACCGCATCATTGTGTAGATATATATTCAACAATATATATAATAATTGATACATTAATTAGCCTAACACAGAACTAATTACATGTATTAATACTTGTTTAGGCACTAAATTCTAGTCCTAAATTGACGGTTGTCACATTCTCCCCCTGTTAGAAGAATTTCGTCCCGAAATTTATGTTGAAGTCGTGTTTGATGTGGAGTCATTGAAAAGTTGAGGATACTTGAGTCGCATTTGGTCTTCTCGTTCCCAGGTGAATTCCGGACCGCGCCGCGAATTCCACCTAACCTTGACAATGGGAATACGACTTTGTTTAAGTTGTTTGACCTCACGGTCCATGATTTTGGCGGGTTCCTCAACAAAGTGAAGTTTCTCGTCAACTCGAATTTCATCGAGTGGAATGATAAGTGTCTCATCAGACAGACACTTCTTCAGATTTGAAACATGAAATGTGGGATGCACGCTGCTGAGTTCGGATGGCAGCTGCAATCGATATGCTACTGGACCAATTCTCTCGAGGATCTCGAATGGTCCAATGTATCTAGGGTTTAACTTCCCTCGTTTGCCAAACCGGATTACGCCTTTCCAAGGCGATACTTTGAGTAGTACTCGATCCCCAACTTGGAACTCGAGTGGTTTGCGTCTCACGTCAGCATAACTTTTCTGACGATCACGCGCGGCTTTGAGTTTGTTTTGAATTTCGACGATTTTCTCGTTTGTTTCGTGAATGATTTCTGGACCCGTGAGTTGGCTATCCCCAACTTCGGTCCAACAGATAGGTGACCGGCACTTACGACCGTACAGTGCCTCAAAAGGTGCAGCTTTGATGCTGGTATGATAACTGTTGTTGTACGAGAACTCGCACAATGGTAGGTGTTTCTCCCAATTTACACCGAAGTCTACTACGCAGGCCCGTAGCATGTCTTCTAATGTTTGAATGGTTCGTTCACTTTGGCCGTCAGTTTGAGGGTGGTATGCGGTACTCATATCAAGTCGAGTACCCAGAGATTTTTGAAGTGATTGCCAAAATTGTGAATTGAAGCGACTATCTCTATAAGAGATAATTGAGATTGGAACACCGTGTTTGGTCACGATTTCCTTCAGGTAGATTCTGGTGAGGCGTTCCATTTTGTCGGATTCCTTGATTGCCAGGAAATGAGCAGACTTTGTGAGACGATCCACGATCACCCAAATGGTATCGCAACCGTTCGCTGACTTTGGTAGTTTGGTTATGAAGTCCATGGCAATTTGTTCCCATTTCCATTCAGGAAGACTCGGTTGTTGAAGTAAACCAGAAGGTTTTTGATATTCAATTTTGACTTTGGAGCAAGTAAGACACTTGCTGACGTAGGTGGCGATTTCAGCTTTCATGTTCGGCCACCAATAGAAGTCCTTGATACCGTGGTACATTTTGTCGGATCCTGGGTGGATAGAATATTTGGACTTGTGAGCTTCATCCATCACCAAGTCTCGTAGGTTCCCAAATTTAGGCAACCAGATTCGGTTTGAGAAATACCTAATCCCTTTAGGTTTGACTTCGAACTGTTTATCCATGCCCCGCAAGGCTTCATCTTTGACATTTTCGGGTTTTAAGGCTTCGAGTTGAGCAGTGAGAATTTGAATGTTTAAATTGTTGTGAATGGTCATACTGAGGGCTCGAACCCGAAGTGGTTTCACTCGCTCTTTCCGACTGAGGGCATCAGCAACAACATTTGCTTTGCCTGGATGATATTTGAGTTCGCAGTCGTAATCGGTAAG
Source organism: Helichrysum umbraculigerum (assembly GCA_949592205.1). Lineage (NCBI taxonomy): Eukaryota > Viridiplantae > Streptophyta > Magnoliopsida > Asterales > Asteraceae > Helichrysum > Helichrysum umbraculigerum. Next base: position 63,606,624 of record CATIUR010000007.1, on the reverse strand, counting down.
CAACTCGACCCATCGACGTTGCCTCATGTTGAGATCCTTCTGATCGAATATGTGTTGGAGACTTTTGTGGTCTGTAAAGATTGTGCACCTACTGCCATAGAGGTAATGTCTCCAAATTTTTAGGGCGAAAACGACGGCTCCTAATTCGAGGTCGTGGGCGGTGTAATTCTTTTCATGAATCTTGAGCTGTCGGGAAGCATAAGCTATGACTTTGTCTCGTTGCATAAGCACGCAACCGAGACCTTGATGTGAAGCATCGCAGTATACCACGAAGTCATCGGTGCCTTCGGGTAATGATAGAATTGGAGCACTGCAAAGCTTTTGTTTCAGAAGTTGAAATGTTGACTCTTGTTTATCGGTCCAATCGAACCTTTTGTCCTTCTGAGTCAGTACCGTGAGTGGTTGAGCTATTTTGGAGAAATTTTCGATGAATCGCCGATAGTACCCAGCAAGACCCAAAAATTGACGTACTTCAGTTGCAGTGGTGGGTGCTTGCCAGTCTTTGATAGCCTCGATTTTTGATGGGTCAACGTGAATCCCCTGACTGTCAATCACGTGACCAAGAAATTGAACGGTTTGAATCCAGAACTCACACTTAGAGAATTTTGCATAGAGCTCCTCGTGTTTAAGTAGTTCAAGGATGGTTTTGAGGTGTTGCGCGTGTTCTTCTTTGTTTCGTGAATATATGAGGATGTCATCGATGAAGACAATGACAAACTTGTCAAGGTAAGGTTTACACACCCGATTCATAAGATCCATGAATACCGCCGGTGCGTTGGTTAGGCCGAATGGCATCACTTGGAATTCGTAATGCCCGTAGCGGGTTCGGAAAGCGGTTTTTGGAATGTCGGCATCGCGAACACGCAATTGGTGATAACCGGATCGAGATCAATCTTTGAATAACAACTCGATCCTTGAAGTTGGTCGAACAAATCATTGATTCGAGGAAGTGGATACCGGTTCTTGACAGTTAACTTGTTCAACTCTCGGTAGTCGATACACATTCGAAAAGAACCGTCTTTCTTCTTAACAAATAGGACCGGAGCTCCCCAAGGTGAAGAACTCGGCCTGATAAATCCTCGTTCCAGGAGTTCCTGTAATTGGGTGGACAACTCCTGAAGTTCGGATGGAGCTAAACGGTATGGTGCTCGGGCCACAGGCGCAGCACCTGGTACAAGATCGATTGAGAACTCAACCTGTCTTGGTGGTGGTAGACCAGGTAGTTCTTCGGGAAAGACTTCAGGAAAGTCTCGAACAATTGGAACATCCTCAAGTCGCTTCTCCTTCGACTTTTTCTCCATGATGTGCGCGAGGATTGCTGGATAACCCTTTCTCAGAAATTTTCGGGTTTTTAGGCAAGATATGAGGTTAAGCCTTGTCCCACCGGTCTCCCCCTGTATGACCAAGGTTCTACCGACGGCGAGAGGTATGCGAACAATTTTGTCATAGCAAATGATTTCGGCGCGATGTTTGGATAACCAGTCCATGCCCACGATGACATCGAAACTTCCTATCTCGATTGGCATAAGATCTATGGAGAAGATTTCGTCGGCTAGATTTAAAGTGCAATTAGGTATCACACTTTTGGTTTCTATCAATTTACCATTTGCTAGCTCTACGGTGTACTTAACGTCTAAAGCAACAGGTGTGATGTCAAGTAGAGGGCAAAATTCATCGGAAATAAAACTTCTATCGGCACCAGTATCAAACAGAATAGAAGCAGTTAAATTGTTGAGGAGGAACATACCCGTGACCACATTCGGGTCCTGACGGGCGTCCCCTGAGTTGATCACGAAGGCGCTACTTTTGACGTTGTTGTTGTTGCGGCTGTTGTTGTTGTTGTTGTTGTTGTTGTTGTTGCCCTTCTTCTTCAATTTCGGGCACGTATCCCTAAAGTGTCCTCGATTTCCACATTCATAGCAGGACTTAGGTTGTCGGGCATTTTTGTCCGAGGAGTTGTTGTTGGATCTGGGGGCTCGGCAATCCTTAGTCGAATGTCCGTACCTCCTGCAGTTGTTGCAAGGGGTATTGCACTGACCAAAGTGATGATAGTTATACTTGGGACAATAAGGCCTGTCCCCGGTGTAGCTGCGGTTGGTTTCAGAGTTGGTGGTGTAGACTTGAATGGCGTTGTTTTTCTTGTTTGAGTTGTGGTGGTGTTCAATGGATTTGCGCTTGTTGTTGTTAGAGGATGAAGTGTTGGAAGTCCCACGGCTGACAACTAGGGCCATGAGTTCGTGAGCTATACGAATGGCACTTTCAGTGGTGGTTGGTTTGGATGAGGCGACATTTCCCTGGATGTTCTCAGGGAGTCCGCGAATGTATCTCTTAATGCCCTTACTTTCCGGTTCAACCAAGCTTGGGCATAGTAAAGCAAACTGCTGAAATTTTGTGGTATAATTAGCAACATCATTTACCTGCACCGTTAGGTGCCAGAATTCCTCCTCCAGTCTGTGCAGTTCTTCTTCAGGACAGTATTTTTCTGTCAGCTTCTTTTTCAGTTCGGCCCAAGGAAGTCGATTTGCAACCTCAAGGCCTACAGAGTTTGCGTGGGTTTTCCACCACGTGAGTGCACCTTCCTGAAAGGTGTAAGCAGCGAATTTGACTTTGTTGTTCTCAGTGCAGTCGCAGAGACTGAAAACGGATTCCATACGCTCAATCCAACGGATCAAGCCAATGGCACCTTCCGTGCCCTTGAAATAGAGGGGTTTACAGCTGAGAAAGTCCTTGTAGGAACAAGGCTTGACAGTATGAGTGGTGGCGGTGGTATCGGCTGTTTCCTCGGACGTTCGGATTGGATCCCGAGCGGCCAAGGCGTCGGCTACGGCCCGATTAACGGCAGCAGCGAGTTCGGCTTCACTGTAACTCTTTTTCTTCGGTGGCATGATTCTTCAAGAAAAAGAAACAATAGGTACGTAAGAAACTGTAACATAATGATAATTGTGGTAGATGTACGTATTAAAGCGACATTATACACATCACAAGTGTAATAGTTCCATAATATAGATTTAAATCGAAAGAAATTGTCAATTGATATTACGTTGTTAAACGATTACAGACAATTTCGAGTTTGAGAAATCGAAAGTTACAGACTTAGATATTGTGTCAAAAGTTCCGGGAATTGTTTCATCCGGTCAATTTACATTAGTCCTATGAAAGCGTTATAAAGTGCAGATTCAGCCTAAGCTAATTCTGACGAAGATTGAGTTGTGGCATTAAGGCAGTGAGACGGTCAACGGACTCTGCAAGTCGGCTAACCATTCCGAGTGCCTCCTCGGTTTCCCTCAGGCGTGTCTCACATTGAGTCAACCTTGATCGCAGGACAGTGATTTCGTTGTGATTTTCTGTCACTTGATTGTGAGCGATCTCCATGGTCTCGATGGTTTCACCCACTCGATTTTCGAGAACGTTCATATTGTTGATAGTGTTTTCATGGTCTTCAGAGACCTGAGCAACTTGTCCCATTAGGGTGAGTGTCCAGTTTTCTCGGGTCTCTTGCAACTCGATGTCCATGTCACGTAGTTGTTGCTCGTGACGGTGTAGCCTAGCGGACAAATCCGTTAGTGTGAATTGATTGGGGTATGGGCCCGCTCGAGGCAACCTGGGGTTCCTCCTAGCTACCCTTGAACCTTGTGATTCGTACGAATGGGAACGAGATGAGTTGGGTGGTGTGTTTGCCATTCTGAGACAGAGTGTTAGAAAGAATGAGACCTATATTCATATAATATAATATAGCCTAAGATTGTAAGTGAGGTCTATTCATGTATATATATATATATATATCACATAATAACCTATTGAGTGTCTAGCACAGACTTGTTTTGAGTCCCATTTCTCTCGAGGTCAGAGTCAACTAGTGTATCCCGTTCAACCATAACTTCCTTCAGATCTCACATCATCTTTATTTAATTGTACATAGTTGATCAAGCTATGTTAAATTAAATTCGTATGCTGTAATCTCTGAACTGGTTATACCTAATAGGGAATACTGCCTAACGGTCATAGTCTAGGTCCACTAAATGCAACCTAGTTCACTATAACCTTAGGCTCTGATACCAATCTGTGACACCCCCAAATTTGATTGATTTGCGGAAGCTCGATTTGGGTGTCACTAATCAATATACAAAGCACATAAGATAATAATGAACGACCACTATATGCGTCGTTTGAAACTTGTATAAATAAAGTAAACGTTTACATCAAAACAATGTTACATTAGCTCGGTTCCTGAAATTGAGAGATTACATGGCATAATTACTTTTACAAAATATAATAATGCAATCAAATCTCTAGTTGTACGTATGCTGACTCGAGCTAATATTCCCTGCTTGTGCAGCCAACCTACTGCTGGGTACCTGTGATAAATACTAAAATGGGTCAGCGAAAACGCTGGTGAGCTCACAGGTTTGTATGTCAATGTATAGTTGTCAGAACCGCAAGATTTTTATTGAATTTAAAATGCAATTAAGCAAAATAAAAGTTATACAATCCATGAGCACATAGTCTGAGCTTAACTTGAGCGCTAGGTCCAATTAAGGAAACCTAACTGATTTGCCTCCTACGAGTGTCTAATCCACACTCGTCTTCCCAAATGCTAATACATCCGTTTGACCGGTTAGTAAGTGCTAACCCGGATGAGGATTGTCAATCCCATATGATATCATATACTAACATTCACGCTATAAATACTAGAGACTATGCTATGGAGGACTTTAAATTGATTAGCTTGAAACTCATGTAGTATTTGAAGTTTGGCACTTGCGTTCTACTTGTAAAACAAAATGAAGTAGTAATATCACACCCCTAGTAAAAGTAGTGAAAATGGGGCCATGAAACTCACCTGAGCCTTGAGTGTTTATTGGAATAAACTTGAATTGATTAGCTGTGATGTGTTGTCCGAAGACTTGTAACCTGAAGGTGTCCATGACACGCGATGGTTATTAATTGATTAGGTATCTCGAAAGACTACCTTTGTAGTTGTTTGTCCAAATTACCCCGATTTGGTTGATTGCCTTGTCCAAATTACTAAGATTTGGTTGATTGATTTTGGTATTTGAAAGCGTGTACGGCCCGTTGGTGACGGATTTGTCATAATAATCTCAACTATTATTATTTTGATTTCGTAGCGTTTTTACTTGAAAAATATGTTTTGATTGTGCTTTAGAAGCCGTTACGGAATCTAAGTACGGGGGTCCGGGGGCAGCGCCCCTGGTAGCGGGGTCCAAGGGGCGGCAGCCCCTGGCGGGGTCCAAGGGGCAGAGCCCCTGGCTGGGGTCGAGCTGCCAGGTCAGCTTGGAAAATTTTTATTTCTACTATATTGCTTTAAGAAAAAACGCATCTGGACTTGAAATTTGGTGAAATCGAGTGATAAAATTTAGGGTCTCGACACTTAGTGAAAATCTGTGTTTTCTGGTTTGTGCGACGTTGGGTGCGACGTGAGTGTTTGCGTCGCATTTTGCGACGTTCGCAATTCAATGCGACGTAGGGTGCTGCGTCGCTAATGCGACGTTGGTTAAGTTGGCGACGTTAAGGTCTGCGTCGCTATGTGCAACATTCGCAAGTCAATGCGACGTAATAGTTTGCGTCGCTATCTGCGACGTCGAGGATTCGTGCGATGTAAGTCGCTGCGTCGCATTTGCTCCAGGCCAAATTCGACGTACGGGGTCTGATCGGAGTTTCAACCTTAAAAACGCGTTTTCCGGCCATCAATCGGCATAATATTTTTACCCAACCCATTTTAGGACATTACAAGGTTATACAAACAACTAGCAAGTTATAAAACTTAAAAACGAGAGTTTTCGGAGTTGTGTCGGAAACTTACAAATCGCCGAAATGAAATTCCGGAAAGATAAGATTGTAGATCGCGAAGTGGTGAACGTTTTATTCCAAAAGGGCTTGGTGATTCGAGTGCGTTTTGTGCTAGTTTTTGGCGATTTAAGGGTGGTGGTGGTGGTTTTTGAAGTTTAGAGAGAAAGGGGAGAAGTGAGAGAAGAGAAAGAAATGAAATGAAAGAAATGGAGGTGGAGGTGGGGTTTAAGTCCCCATTTCAGCCTCTGTTTTCGTGTCCCGCGCGGTGTTCGTTTTCCCGATTGTTACATCGTTAATTATTTAATTTATAAGTTAAATTTTTCGTTTTAATTTGCAAATAATGATTTAATTGTTTTGTTGAAGTATTTTACTAAATATTTAATAATTACATTATAAAAGGTAACTTGTTTCGTTTGGTTTGCGCAATTACATTTTATTCGCATTTATATTAATTGTGTGATAAAACTTGGATACTAAATATTATTGACATAATATTTTTAAGTGTAATGACGTTATTAAAATCCTTGTATTACTTAATAAAATTTGTTCACCAACGTCCGTATTTATTGAATCGAAATTCGTTCGATTTGAAACTCGTACGATTTAAACAAACCGCATCATTGTGTAGATATATATTCAACAATATATATAATAATTGATACATTAATTAGCCTAACACAGAACTAATTACATGTATTAATACTTGTTTAGGCACTAAATTCTAGTCCTAAATTGACGGTTGTCACATGATGCGTAATGTTAAGGGGAACAAAGTCACTGAGGCCGATTGCACGCAAAACGCTTCAAAATCCACAGATCGATCGAAAAGTCCAAACAGTCGAAGTGACGCAACAAAAGGGAAGTGACGCTAGTGCAGTGGAAGTGACGCGTAATGAATAGGGTTGGTGGTGAAAATAAGTGCCGGATACGGAACTATTTATACCAACACCCTAATCTGCGTCACTTAGAACGACTCTTAATGCGTCACTTATTGCGTCACTAGCAGCGTCACTTAGGGAGTGACGCATATCGACTGTTTGTGAAAAATTTTAAAATTTTGTCGATCTTTTGCGTAGTGCTCAATTTGACAGTAAATGTGACTTGGGTAAAAATAAAATTAAAAATAAAATTTAAAGAAACAAAATTACAAATATAAAACCAAACTAAATACATTCTTTTTGGTGACGGAGTTGATTGAGTCTGGTTAGGGATCATATCGGAATAACATGCAATTATTAGGAATAGTAAGTGTTATTTCGATCATCAGTATATTTGTCCACTTTAAATTTACTTGGCACATTTAAAACACCTTCTATAAAAGTTATTTCAAGACGATTATTGGTATTGTTTGTCCACCTAAACATGTTACATCCGTGTCTGTGAGTTAACATTTTATTGTTAGTATGAATATTTCACCGTGGTCCCCACCATAGATATACCCCTATAACCTAGACATGGACATAGTTTCCAAATTTAGAAAGAATATTAGAGAATCAATTTTAAGAATCAAGCCAGCGGTGACAGGTCTGTACTTGCGTACAACAGAGCAACATAACTTGATTCAGGTTTAAGCAAAACCAAACGCAGTCAAACCAAATTTGTGGCGACCTTGTTTAGTACCTTAAATTTAAGACTTTGCAAGTACATTGACTCACGTTTGCTTAGTTTTGAGAGTAAGCTGAATTGATACCAGGTCTGTACTTACGTACAACAGAGGAAACAATCAGCATACTCCCCCAAAATATCTCAGATATACTATCCAAAAATAGAAGTATGTCAAGCTACGCTAAGGAATTAAGACTTAGAGTCGTACATCACAAGGTGTTTACCACAGGATCATAGACATGTATTTAAATTATTTCTTAATATCTCAGAGACCGGTGTCTATTATGCCTACCAATACATCGTATGATGAAGATAATTTAGATAAAAACTTGTTTTAAGTGTGTCAGATAAACCTACTGACACATCCAAGATAAACCTTAAAATTCCATTTTGTGCATGTCATCCGATGTACTATCATATCCCAAGTTGTTTACAGACACAGCTTCAACGTCTATTTTAAAATATTGCAACCTCGCGTTTTCTTTAATACAAAAGAGTATAAAGAGTGGCTGTTGCTGATTTTTTTTTTTTTTTTTTTTTATACATAAACGAAAATAAAGTTAACTATCCAAGTCACACATTAATATTTAGACCCAAAGAATCTTAAACCGATCATGTTGACCAGTTCATCAAATCGAGCACGTGAAAAGGCTTTGGTGAATAGGTCGGCATTTTGCTTAAGGGTATCTATATGGACCAGGTCTATAAAGTGTTTTTCATAGCAATCCCGTATGAAGTGGAACCTAAGTTCTATGTGTTTGGTCTTAGAGTGCTGTACGGGATTGCGTGTGATAGATATGGCAGCAGTGTTATCTATGTGAATAGGAGTCATAGTAAGAAGTAACCCATAATCGCGTAGTTGGTGCTGAATCCAGAGAACTTGGGCACAGCAGCTAGCGGCAGCAACATACTCAGCCTCTGCTGTAGAAAGAGAGACTGTAGTCTGCTTCTTGCACTGCCAAGACACCAAACGCGATCCCAGAAATTGACATCCACCGGTTGTTGACTTCTTATCGATACTGCAACCTCCATGATCCGAATCTGAATAGGCGGTAAGAGCGAAAGTCTTCTCATTTGAATACCAAAGACCAAGAGTAGGTCTAGCTCTGAGATAACCGAAAATTCGCTTTACTGCCTTCATATGAGACACCTTTGGTTTAGCCTGATAGCGAGAGCAGATTGACACAGCAAATACGATGTTCGGCCTAGAGGCAGTCAAGTACATGAGAGAACCTATCATAGAACGATAGTCCCTCTCCTTGCAATCTTCGTCTTCCTCAGCAAGTCTAAGATTGTGATTAAGCTCGATGGGAGTCCCATAGGTTTTACAATTGAGCAAATCATACCTAGTCAACATATCATTGACATATTTTGACTGATGTATATAAATACCTTTTGCAAGCTGCTCAACTTGTACACCTAAAAAGAACGTGAGCTCCCCCATCGCGCTCATCTCAAACTCAGACTTCATGATTTTCTCAAAGTTCTTGCACATTTCCTCATTAGTAGAACCAAAGATAATATCGTCCACGTAAACCTGCACAAGTAACATATCTTCCCTATCCTCCGACTGTTCACGAAGAATGAATAGCGTGCTATCGATATTGCCTCTCACAGAACCATGCTTAATCAGATGTGTAGTTAACCTCTCATACCAAAGTCTCGGTGCTTGGTGAAGACCATACAACGCCTTGTTCAATTTACAGACGTATTCAGGATGCGCAGGGTCTTCAAAACCAGGAGGCTGCTTAACGTACACATCGGTATCAACTTGTCCATACAGAAACGCACTTTTCACATCAAGTTGATTGACGCGAAATCCCTTGAAAGACGCGTATGCCAGAAAAATGAGTATGGACTCCAATCGAGCAACAGGGGCAAATACATCATCATAGTCCAAACCCTCAATTTGGCTGAAGCCTTGAACTACTAGACGTGCTTTATTACGAATCACAACGCCCCTATCATCCATCTTATTACGATAAACCCAACGAGTGCCAGTCAAGTGGGCACCCTTGGGCAATGGAACTACTTCCCAGACTTGCAACTTTTCAAATTGCTGTAGTTCCTCTTGCATGGCCTCGATCCAGGATGGATCTTTTAAGGCCTCTTCAACTTTCTTGGGTTCAATTTGCGAAAGATAACATGAATTGATATTGGCTACCAGACCCGAAAGTTGTTCAGTATCAGTCTGCTTCGCTTGATGTCTTTTTTGAACATGGGCATGAGGGTCACCAATGATATTATCAATGGGGTGATCCTTATGTATCCGAGTAACTGAAATTTGATATGGCACAAGATTCTGTTCCAGGTTGTTCAAATCTCCCTCAGTTGCAGAAATATTCGGAGAGGCATCATCATCTTCATCTCCTTGAGAGTAGAAATGAGAATAATTCATCTTTTCTACTTCCTCTCCCTCATCATCTACCTCATCCTCTCCTCCTTCCTCTAATGATGGCATGTTTGGATCATAAGGAAGCTCCTTTGAGTAGTTATAAACTGTTTTAGAGGTAGTAGGAGCATCTTTCGAAGGTGTAACTGGAGAAGTAGATGTTGGATTAGGTGTTGTTGGTGATGGTGTGGGTGTTGGTAGTGGTGTAGTATTAGTTGGTGGTGGTTCGGGTGTTGCATTAGGAGATGGGTCGGATGGTTTACTTACTGGTGTATCTTGAGACAGATCAAGTCCATGAAGTATGGAAACCAACTCTTCCGTTTCATCTTCTTCCGGATTATTGAAAGAGTTAAAGAGGTTTCCATAGTTGAAAAACCAATCCGGGCCTGTTCCTTGAGGAGGTTCCGTATACCTTAAACATTTCACTTCAAAATGTTCCTCAATCTGATTCGTTGATTTGATGTAGACTCTTTTGTTCGGAGAATTGACTGAATATCCAAGAAAAATCCCTTCAACAGCTTTATCACCAAACTTAGAGACCTTATCTTTTGTAATCATGATCATGCATGGACACCCAAATGGTTCTAAAAACTGCAGGTTTGGCTTACGGTTATTGAAAAGTTCATAGCACGTCTTTTTCTTTTTCTTAACCGTGAGCACTCTGTTCAGAACATAACAGGCAGTGTTAACCGCCTCAGCCCAGAAGATGATTGGTAACTTGGAGTCGGCCAACATAGTCCGAGCTGTCTCGATGATTGTTCTGTTCTTTCTTTCTGCGACTCCATTCTGTTGTGGAGTCCTCGGAGCACTAAATTGATGCTCAATACCTCTTGTAGCACAAAACAATTCGAGAGTTGAGTTCTTGAATTCGGTTCCATTGTCGCTTCGTATCCTTTTCACCTTTAAGTTGCACAGATTTGCCAACTTATCCAACAAGTACACCAGAATATCAGGAGTCTCCCCCTTTGTGGTCAAAAAATAAACCCACGAAAACCTTGAGTAGTCATCAGTAACTACCAAGCAGTAAGACCGACCACCAATGCTCTTTGTAGAGACTGGACCGAAAAGATCCATATGTAGTAGTTCCAACGGAGTAGCAATAGAATTCACAACCTTAGACTTGTGAGACTTCTTGTGGAGTTTTCCTTTGTGACATGAAATGCAGTCATCTTTTAAAGCAAATGACTGTTTTGGAACTCCCCTCACCAAATCATTATTAATCAGAAAATTCATTTTACGGAAATGAATATGTCCCATTCGTCTGTGCCAAAGGAGTGATTCCTTTTCAGAAGCCTTTGAAAGGAGACAAGTATAGTCATTGGTAGTCTCCACAGTTCTCATATTCATCACATAGGTGTCATTCTTTCTAGGTGCACGCATCAATACCCACTCCTCAGGAATGACATACCCAGGCTTCAAAATTACACATTCAGTCTTTGTGAATGACGTGGTGTAGTCCTTATCACAAACTTGTGATACGCTCAGCAAGTTGTGAGTCAGTTCTGCCACATAATTCACATTCTCAAAGCTAACTTTTCCATTTGTTAGCGTTCCCTTTCCAGAAATAGTTCCTCCTGAATTTCCCGCAAAAGCAACGTATCCTCCTGAGTATGGTTTAATATCCGTCAGAAGAGACACATCGCCAGTCATGTGTCGCGAGCAGCCACTATCCATATACCATAAGCTATCTTTCACACGTTCCGACTGCTGCAACACATAAAAGAAAGAGATTAGTGAGAAACGGAGACCCAAGCCTTTACAGACTTAGGTCTTCCATGGTCATCAACAATAAGCACGTCAGATAGGATTTTATCTTTAAACAAATGAGAATTTTTATCTGATGTGTTATTGTTGACGACTGAAGAGTCAACATCAGACTCTTTTCGTTTCCAAACTTTAGAAGGTTCGGAATTGATAGTAGAAGTAATGTTGGACTTTTGAATTGGCAAAGGTTTTTGCTCAACATTACTTGGCTTCAAAACAGGCTTGGGAGAGTTTGAGTAACGCCTAGGTGGAGATTTCGAAAAAGAATTTTTATAAACAGATGTCCTAGGCATCTCTCTCCCATAGCGCTGATTTGACAGCTTGGGACAGTCACGGATCAAATGTCCTTGTCTCTTGCAGTAGAAACAAGAACGAGTCTCAACAAACAGTTGAGACTGAGGAATTACCACAGGAAATGGAGAAACATTTCTAGAACATGAACATTGAGTACATGTCTTAGAAAATGTTTGTTTTGGTTGAGAGGTTGAAGTTGAAGGTTTATCATACGAAAATTTTTCATTTACTGTTTTATGTTGCAAAATCTTTACAGGTGACTGTAAAGTTTGTTGTTTCGAATTTAAAACCTTGGCTTTTCCCTTATTTGGTTGATCCTTAATTTCAGGTTTAACTTTTGAAACCGCCTTTTCAGGTTTAACTTCAACTTTCTTAACTTCAGGATACTCCTGATCCGTAATGTCCTCAATCTCAACGATCTCCTCAAAACAGATTGGAGATTCATTCTTTTGCTCAACAATCTCCTCAACACTAACCGGAGATTCATTCATTGGCTTAACAAACTTAGGATTGGGATACTCTGGCCTCGTGGTTTTCTCCTTCTCCTGTTTGTTAGTTTTAGCCACTTTACCCTTGATACCCAATAACTTAGCATAATCAACTGGAATCTCATCAAGGCTTTCCTTAACATGCAAAGGAGTATAAGTAGTAGGAGGTGCTATTTCAACAAAACCTATTCCTTTTCCTCCCTTACTTTTCCTATCTTGCTTATGGTTACTAACAATTTCATTAAAAATCATTGTTGCAGAAGATGAACCCAAGATTTTATCTTGATAATTTCCATACTCAGCTTTTAAGTCAGAAAGCTCTTTGTTTAACAGTTCAATTTCAGTAAGATAACTTTTAATTGCATCCTGTTGACTAAAAACTTTCGCTTTATAAGTTTGAGTATCTAGCTTATGAAGCATTATGAGCTTCAATATGTTTTTCATAGAGTTTTTCATTTTCTTTCAAAAACTTATTTGACTCATTAAGTTTTGCAACTTTATCTCGCAACTCTTGGTTGTCCTTTTGAAAAGCCTTTAGAGATTCAGTTAGATTAATGCATGAGATACAGTTTAAAGGTTCATTTGGTTCATTTTGTACCTCAGGTGTAATATGAGCCATCAGACACTGTTGAAACTTTGTTGCCTCTGCATTCCAGTCATGAGTAGTTGGCTCAAAAACAACCAAAGCATTGTCCACAGCTAATGTCTTGACCTCTTCATTTGCTTTTGGAGGATCAGGCTTAGTAAGACCCGATGGTGGCATCTTGGGTTTTTCGCATTCCCTAGCGAAATGACCCAAGTTCTGGCAGTTTTAACATCGGACCTTGCTTTTATCAAAACCAAATCCTGACTTCCCATTGCCTTCTAAACTCTTGCGTCCGGTCCGTTGCAAGAATTTTTGAACCCTTCTTGTTATCATAGCAATATTCCAGTTCAAGTCCATTTGTTCTAGATCATCGTCATCCAGTTGTCCGTAATCCTCCTTGATCAGCTCCAAAGTTGTGTTTGGTTGAGTAACCAAATCTTTGTAAGAGCTCAGAAAAGCTGTATAAATAGCAGCTTGCTCTTGTATTGCTGGTGAGACTGGAGCCTGTTGTTGCTGATTTCCTTGAGATGTACCAGAGAGATAGGCTGTATGTTGACTTCCAGAAGAAGTAGAAGATGAAATGGTATCTGTTATAAATGCCACTCCACCATAGCTCTTGCCAGAATTGACTTGTCCACCATAAATCGTGGGATTTTGTACAGATCCACTTGACTTGCATTCCTTCTTCTTCAATTCCATTGCATGAGCTTGTAGAATACCTATCAATTGGTCCAAAGTCATCCTTTGTAATTCTGGATTTTCTTTTAAGAATTGGACCTTCACATCCCAAGCACTTGGCAACACATCCAGCAATTTCTTGTTTACCTCAAGTGCAGGGAGATTGTATCCTCCTTCATTTAACTCACTAACCAGTTGTGAGTATCGGGTGAATAGACTGGAGGTCAGCTCATTAGGAATGATGTCAAATATATCATACTGCTTTTTAATTAATTCTAGCTTGGCCTCCTTGTACTTTTCATTTCCACCACATCTTGTCTCAATTGCCTTCCACAAATCATAAGTTGTATCATGAGATTTAAAAAGTCTCATAACATCCTTAGGCAAACACATACAAATAGAAGAATGAGCCTTTCTTTCTGTTTCATACTCCTTTTTCTCTTGAGGTGACATAGCATTGTATGTTTTAGCTGGAGGAACACCACGATAATTCCCTTCAGCCACTGGAGCAACATATCGTTCTTTTAACGGTCCCCAAAGTTCTGGACAGTGAAAGTCTATATACTGTTCATATCTATCTCTCCAATATACATAGTCCAAATCCGGTGCAAAGAACGGAGGTTTATTGCTAGAACCAATATCATTGCTCTGTCTAAGCATCTCTCTTATACCTCTAATATCTTCCTTATCAGACATTGAAATGTACCTGTAAAATCAACTTAAAACAAAAACTAGGAAGCTGATTAGTAACAAAGGCGTCACTTGGTTAAGTGACGCACCTAAGTGTCGCAAAGAGTAGCGGCACTAATTAAGTGACGCTATCAAGTGACGAATAAACAAGCTGAACGACACTAGAGATTAGTGTCGTATAACCAAGGAAGTGACGCACTCAAGTGACGGACTTGAGTAACGCTAAGCAGTAACAGGCGTCACTAAGGTAAGTGACGCTTTCAGTGACTCACAGTGGCAACGCGTCACTAGCAGTAAGTGACGGATGACACACAAGTGTCGTATCAAATGACGCAATTAAGTGTCGGAAGGAACAGTAGGCGTCACTAAGAGAAGTGACGTATAAACCTCAAGTGAAGTTACTAAGTGACGTACTTGAGTGTCGTTAAAACCCTAATTGATCCTTACAGAAGTGTCGCTCGAAGTGCCGCACAAAGTGACAAAGTGACGCTTAGAGTGACGCAGAAACGGCTGTGAACGCCCAAAAACCCCAAAAAGTCGAATTTTCGTAAACCTAATGAAAATTCTTGAATCCCAGTAGAACGAAACCTGTAATACTTGATTCAAAACGTAATAATAGCACCAAATCAATCCAAATATTTGCGAGAAAATCTTTGATCTTCACACGATTGAACCGAAAAGCTTCCAATACACGAACACACGTCGATCAAATCACCCAGAGGCTCTGATACTAGTTGAAAGTGCCCCTTGCTATAGATCTAAGTGATGATCGTTAGTAATAGATTGGCGGAATCAATCAATTACACAAAACAATAACAAACTCAAACCGAAACGAATGATTAATCAAACAAAACAAGTTTATTAGCTTAATGAATGTATTGGAATGTGTTTACAGATTGCTTAGTCGACAAATGGTGCTAGGGTTTCGTCAACCCTAGCCAAAAACCCGTAGGTTTGTATTTATACTAACACAAATCGGCAGACATGCGTCACTTGGGAAGTGTCGCATGTCGCCGCCCTCATGCGTCACTCACTTAAGTGACGTTATGCGACACTAAGGCAAGTGTCGCCTAACACAGAAACTAAGTGTCGCTATACATGAAAATGACTTTTCTATTCAACTTAACTAACGACACTTACAACTCGATAGACCGACTGACAGACACACTAAAATGCATCAACAATGCATTAGAATCAAAATATAAGAGGTTTCGAAAGGATGTCGGAAACTTACGCGTGTCGGTTTTAAATTCCGAAAAGATAGGAGTGTGTGTCTTCGCGAGATGATCGTTTTCTTCAAAAGGGACTTAATGATTCGAGGTGTTTTAATGGTAGTTTTTTTTTTTTTGGTGACTTTGTGGTGAGTTTTTAGAGAGAGAGAGATGAAGGTGGAGATTGAGTGTGTAGGTTAAGTTCGTGTGTGTGTATGGTTTAGTCAAGAAAATGAAAGGGAGTGGGGTTGGGTTTGGGGTGGCCGGCCATACCCCATGTGTGGGTATGGTTGGTCACTTTTTGGCCCCTTATTCGTAGTGTAATTTGCCCGTGTTCGTTTACCCGATCGTTAAATGTTAAAATGTTTTTAAACGATAAATGTTTGAATACGAAATCGAATATATTTTTAGTTGAGATATTCTATAAAAATAATTTAGTTGAGTTATAGAATTATAACTTTGTTTTGTTTCAGTTTGACAGACGTGTTTCGAGTTGTTTCAGTTTACGTAATAAATGTTGTACGATTTCGGAATACTTTGTAAATATTATCAACATAATATTTTTTAATAAATAATATTATTTAATAATCTCATATTATTAAATAATTTGTTCACCAACAGTCATATATTTTTGTCGCGTTTGTTCCAATTTTTTTGTGCGTAATTACAAGTAATTAAGAAATGTATAATACTACCCGTATTATCTAATTGGGCTTTGCTAGACTTACCTTAAAAATAGTTGTGAATTCACTCAAGTAGGGAATTAGCCTAATAATGCAAGTGTTTAACGTTCGTAGTTGCGTTTTAAATTTATGGGGTGTCAAAAATTTGCTATCAATTGTTTGTCTATGAGTAATTGAACAAACATTGCGAACGTAGATTTGGAATAAGTTAGATAATTAAAGCTCAAACATGTAAGAAAGTAAACCGGTTTATACTTGATTTCAATTAATGTTGAGTTTATTTCATTGAGTGACAATGTGTGAAATTTAGCATGGCATTTACTAGGAGTGACAACTAGCAATTTGTATTGGAAATAATAATGTTTTGTTTCACAAACTGACAACTTGTGGGATTTAGCATGCCTTTACTTGGAGTGATAGCCAGTAATTGAATTATTGATAATCAAAGAATTGTGATCAAGATAAGTAAACCATTACTAGATTAAATCTTAGGTTAGTAAGTTAAAATTAGAATATGGTGATGGCGAACGTTAAGCCTAGTTTAATTAAGATTTACACAATAAACCTTTTTTAACAAACACCCCGAAATCATTAGTAAGCTAATCCAAGCAAATATAATTTTTATTTATATAATCTTTTCTCATTTGATTCTTCAGAATCCACCTGCCCTAGTTTAGATAAAAGTAGCTTTTAGGCAACGTGACAACTCAGTCACACAAACCCCCATATTTACTTTCCTGTACAAATTAATTACATTAGAATATAATTCTTAAACCCAAATTCCCTGTGTTCGAACCTGGACTTACCTAAACTATACTACCACACGATAGGGTCCACTGCCCGGTTGTGTAATAGTCTATTTACGGTATTTCTTTGTTTCATTTTACAATGATAAATTTTAAAACTCGGTTTCGCACAATCAAGTTTTTGACACCATTGTTATAGACTAGATTTTACGCATCAGATTGCACATCCTGTGTCGGGTTATCAACATTAAAATCCCACCCGGGCACAAAAGTAACAGCAACAATGTCAGTATAACCTGAGGCCGGAACCTTCAGAAAGCGGTTCAGACCAAAAGCCTTGGTGAAGAGCTGGCTGACCTCGGCGGAAATGTTCAGCGTGCTCGTCGGTGGTGGAGATAGCGGAGGGGCGGAATATGAAACCTCCGGCTCTTTGGGTTGTGGCTCATCCGCCGCCTAAGAGGTTTTCTTTGTGCTCTCGATGGTGCTGCAAACACGACGACGAGTATTTAATGTTGCACCCGCCTCATCCTCTTCCTCCTCTTCATCTAGCAGCACCAATTGCGGCTCTCCATCATCTGCAAAGGAATTGCAGCGGCAATGAAACTTCCGCTACGGAGATCCAGAAGAAGATCCGTTTCTCGTGTTATCTGAATGGACACCGTATGTGTTTGTGAATCCATCAGATCCTATTTGTGCAGAGTACATTGGGTATTTTCAGCATAGAAAAAAAGATGGAGGGGATCGGAGTTGGAAAAGCCGGGAGGTTTGCAACAAGATATACGGTAAACAGTCTGATGTCGGGTGCAGTGGGGGGAGATTGTGAACCGTTGCAAGGATGTATATGAAAAGTCAAAGTCAACTTCATGATGATTCTCTTCTTCATATTTTATACATCCTTTTATGAATAAAAATTGGTACAAGATCAATGTAAATCCCAATAAAATTTCAATGGGTGACAGATTACTTTGCCTTCAATTACATTGCATTTATTAAGCATATCTTCATAATTCTTTTGTTCAAGTCTAATCATAGAGTTTATATGTGCATGATAGTATGCATGTAAATCACATAGCAACATCAGAAGTATGCCAATTTGCAGAAGAATATAACCTGAACTGAAGCAAGGATCAACTAATCATGGATTCACCCCGCTATGTATTTGATGTTTCAGGACCTTTGCACCTTCTTGATTCTTTTGATTGGTACACATCTTTGTTTGTAGATTGTAACTAAAAAGATTTGCTTGAAACCATCAAATAAATGTTTTCGATTCTACTTTACAGGAAAAAAAACATTTCATCGAAGATCCCTTGCTGCGTGCCTTGTTCAAGGTGTTTACGTCTTGGAACGAGATCGCCAGTGTGGAAGTACCGGGCACGAGGCTCATGCTTCTCCATGGTGGGAACGATTTCATTTTCACTTACAACATGTTTTAGTCGACGATAGCGATTTATCATTCTTTGGAGCCATTTACGAGCTCAAATAAGCACATCCTTTTTTCTATCAATCAAGTCCGTACCCTCCACGATACGTCATAACATTTCGTGGAACAATCACGAAATCTCACACAAGATCTGAAGATATGAAACTGAACATGAAATGTGTATTTGATAAACTCGAAAAAAGTTCTCGGTTTCATAGCGCATTTGAGTTGGTTCAGAACACGGTAACGAACGTGGGATCACAAAACGTATGGTTAGCCGGACACTCGTTAGGTGCATCAATAGTAATGTTAGCAGGAAGGAACATGGCAAAATCTAGACTTCAACTCGAAACCTATTTGTTTAACCCACCGTATTTCTCTATCCCACTTGAAAAATATATAAAAAACGAGATGATAAAACACGGTGTCCCTAAAGCTGGCAGTCTCGTAACGCCAGGACTTGCGGCGGCAATGAACTTCCTCCATGGGTACCCGGAAGAGGATCCTTTTATTGTATTATCTGAATGGACACCGTACGTGTTTGTGAATCCATCAGATCCGATATGTGCAGAGTATATTGGGTATTTCCAGCATAGAGAAAAGATGAAGGGGATCGGAGTTGGAAAAGCCGGGAGGCTTGCAACCAGATATACTGTAAGCCGTCTGATGTCAGGTGCAATAGGGGGGTGATTGTGAACCGTTGCATCTTCTGCCAACTGCATATATAACCGTGAACCTTAGTGAATCTGAGGATTTCAAGAAAGCTCATGGAATTCATCAATGGTGGCAGCATCATTTTCAATGGTAGTCTAACCTATACAAATTCACAGGTGATCAGGTTTTTGCTTCTGGGTGCAAAATTGGATTTGATATTTTTCTCATAACCTCAATCATTGAGTATTTGATTTCTTGTTAACAATGTAACAAATTGATGATGTGATTTTCTGTATTTGTTTTAGAACTTTGTAAAGTTGAATATGATAAAGTAAGACAAGTTCAATTACTTTTGATTTTGGTTTACCCTTCATTTCTAATTATATGAAGTTGCAGATATTCTCTCTTTTTTGGGCAAAAGAAATACTGTACTAAGTACTGAACTGCCTTTGCATATACCAGTTCTGGTATCCGAGTAGCGTGTAGTCAATGACATAAAGATACAGTCAATGCTACACAGAAGCAAATCCTACCTTCACCACATGCGAACTACATTTCCAAAAAATGGGTACATGGATTCAGCAAGGGTATAAGCACCCAGTTTATTCTATACCGTACTATGGAGCAATATCCCAATTTTAGCCGCATGAAATAAGCATCTATATCTTGAAGAAACAAGAGTGATTATAAAGACCTTTGAATCAACTAGCTATTTCACATCACATTTGAACTTAAGAAGTGTAACACGACAATATGTACACAATAGCTAGTCTCGCACTCCTCTAAGTTCCAATGAGCCAAATGCATCCCATTCATATCGAAACTTGTAATCAATTATTCACCTCTTTGACTCGTTCCCATCTAATGATGTGTACATATATCATCATGAAAACACACCAGTACAAAGTGTATCGAACTAGGTATAAAAATTTCCACATAGTCAGTTCTCAACTTCAAGTTAAACAGGTTATGACTTTGACACAGTGACTACTTAGGAATCAATACAATTGCAACAAAATTGATCATCATATGGTAAATTTAAGTTTACCAAATTACTCCTCTTAACCAAACTAGAGAGATTTTCACTCCCGCGAATGTATCTCATTTTTTTTCACAAGAATGTCATTGTGGAGGCTTAGTGTACAAATTTCTTAAGTAATCCAAATTTATCAAACATCAATATAGTATCACAACTTCAAACGGCAGAAAGAAATCCAAAATCTATTACAGTCTCTTTTATCAGATACAATTAATTATATAAAATCACATATCCAAATGACCGTTAGTAGATTTCAGTACACATATCATCAATTTCATGATTTGATCTATTAACATCATATCAACAACTAAAGAAGCATATCATTTGTTCAAAACATCTTAAAATTCCATAATTAATAAGACCAATATAAACATATTTATTTATGCAGTTACCTGCTCACTAGCCGCATCACTCTCTTCCACCTTGACCTCACCCTCACGTTCCGCAACAACCTCACCACCAGACTCGTTCTCGTTCTCGTTCTCATTCTCCGCATCAACCTTATCACCAAACAGCTTAGACGGCATTAAAGAGGAAACAACAACTCGTGCACTAGCTTTCGCTTTCTCCGCTTCTTCAGCTGCTTTTGCAGCAGCCTCAGCTTTTTCTCTTTCAACATCCGCAATTAGCTTCACCAAATCGTCTTCCCTCCCTTCTTTCCTCAACTCCACCCTAATAAACTCCTGCAACTCATCCGAGAAATCCAAAGGATCCTCCCTCAACATTTTACCAATAATTTCAAGAACTTCATCATGTTTGTTAATATCAAACAACGCTTTCATTATAAACTTGTAACTATCATCATCCATTCTCAGCTTTGGCACCATCATATCAAAAAATGAGTTCGCCTCATCAACCTTCCCAACTTTAACTAGCCCATCCATCAACCGATTACAAACTCCCAAATTCGGCCTCAATTTAGCTTCAATCACTGTCTTATAATACGCAGAAGCATCATCAGGACGGTTGTCGCAGCTCTATCGGTAGGTCGGATTTAACTCCGGTCGTTGTTCCAACGTCAACAGAGGCGGCGGACAGTGAGTTTTTAATTTATATGAGCTGGGGCTCAAACTATAAGTACTACCTACCTTGGGAGCAAGCAGTAAGTATAACTCGAGGTCGTTCTTTTATCGGAGTGAATTGAAATGAAGCGAGTCACCAAAGATTATGGTCGCAATTAGGATGGGGGTAGGTAGATAGATTTTGGATTGATTTGGTTTACTAATTTATCATAAGTGCAGTAAAGTAAATAACAGAGATAAGAGATAGGGAATAAGCAGACAGGTAGAGATGTGATTGCTGAAACTTGGATAATTAGGGTTTCGGGATGATGTTCATTATAAAATTGATTGGAGATTTACCAGATAAAAAGCAGACATACTTTTGGTGTAAACGCTAGGACCCTACGTTCAGGTGAAACCCTAGAAACATATGTCACTGGAATCCTAGGTTATCATGATTCTGATCAGATCAGGCTGTTTTCAAACCCCCCTGAACTTTTGCTTGAATAAAACAAAGTCACCCTTGATTTATCTAGGGAGCAGGCATAAGGCAACAGACCGCAATTGTATTTACTGACCTTTCTTAACATCTAATCATCTATTTACTTTTATCATGGCAAATACTGATTGTATCCTATGTATGTTAAACTATTGGTCTGATTAGGGTTTTGCATGTCTAGGTATTATAATTGACACTACCCTGTATTGTATCTGTTGAAGCACATACTCAACCATCGTAAATATAGACCCTCCTTTACAGTCAGGCGTTCATCCCTAGGAATAATCATGGTGTACAGGGCAATTAGGCATTTCCACAGTGTTCCAAACCCTAGATTTACTAACGGTGTACTGGGCATTTAAGCATTTCCACAGTGTTCCAGATCTTAGGTGTACTAACGGTGTATAGTGCAACAAGCATTTCCACAGCTTCGATTCCTAGACCACAGTTCTAGAAGGGTCACTTCTAGGTAATTCACGATGAAACAATCCATGGCATTTCCTTAGCTTCCACGTATTTGTACTCCACAGGAGGTGTTTCCAACGCTATACGAAGTACCGTGCCTTTTAAAGGAAAGTTCATAGTTTCATACTGTAACTGGAGATAACTGCATATTCATAGTATTAGGGTTGATCAGATCCTATCCTAGGGCAACAGTCACGTGAAAGTCTGGAAAGGGTGATGAGAGACTAGATCTATATTCAGGATAAGCTTAACCAGATACACAGCATAACAATTTCCAATCGTAAAAATGAAATATTAATTTAACATCATCCCTACTCCTAATATCTACATTTCAGCAATCACAATATTAAACTACTCTATAAACATGGCAATAAGTAAAGCACAAACTGAAATAACATAAAGCACAAGCATTATAACAGTAAGTAAAGTTTAGATATCACCGGGAATACAGCAGTGTAATACTGAGAATTACAAATAGTCTGAACTTGAAAAACTCGTTACAACAAGATTACCAAGCTAAACCTTCCTCTAGACTCGAACCGTAAGCTCAACCCTAACCTTTCTCCTCTAACTCCTAAGAGTAGTGCTAGAGAGAGAAAGTTAGAGAGAGAAAGTGAAAGAAAGAGAGAAATGAGAAAAATATGAGAATGAGAAAATGTGTGAAGGTTTGTGGAATGAGGAGGGGTGACCCTCTATTTATAGGCAAAGCTCCAAATCTTCCGTACAACTCGCGAAACAGCACGTACAAGCAAACGAAGCAGCATACGGGGGCAGGTAGAGATGCGCAAAAACCGGTTTTGGTCAAACCCGACCCGACCCGACCCGAAACCGGTTTTGGTCAAACTTGGTCAAAACCGGTTTGGCCCAAAACCGGTTCGGGTTCAACCCGATTTGGGCACCCCAAAACCCCAACCCGACCCAAACCGGTTTGGGTAGGGTCCAAACCGGTTCGGGTTCAAAACCGGTTTCAAACCGGTTTTTTTTATAAAAATCGTATTTTCGCTCGCACGTCTTCGTTTTAAGGAAAAGCAACGTTTGGGCCAAATTTTTTTCATTAACTTTGTAGAACATTAGTAATGGAAACATAATTGATCAATAACATAACCAAAAGGCTTCTAAATCTCCTAAAAATATTATTGAATCCGAAAATTCTATATAATTCATAAACGTTAGGGCGTTAAGCGTTTTAATGAAAAGCAACCTTTGGGCCAAATTTTTTTCCTTAACTTTGTAGAACATTAGTAATGGAAACATAATTGATCAATAACATAACCAAAAGGCTTCTAAATCTCCTTAAAAATATTATTGAATCCGAAAATTCTATATAATTCATAAACGTTAGGGCGTTAAGCGTTTTAATGAAAAGCAACGTTTGGGCCAAATTTTTTTCCTTAACTTTGTAGAACATTAGTAATGGAAACATAATTGATCAATAACATAACCAAAAGGCTTCTAAATCTCCTTAAAAATATTATTGAATCCGAAAATTCTATATAATTCATAAACGTTAGGGCGTTAAGCGTTTTAATGAAAAGCAACCTTTGGGCCAAATTTTTTTCATTAACTTTGTAGAACATAAGTAATGGAAACATAATTGATCAATAACATAACCAAAAGGCTTATAAATCTCCTTAAAAATATTATTGAATCCGAAAATTCTATATAATTCATAAACGTTAGGGCGTTAAGCGTTTTAATGAAAAGCAACCTTTGAGCCAAATTTTTTTCATTAACTTTGTAGAACATTAGTAATGGAAACATAATTGATCAATAACATAACCAAAAGGCTTCTAAATCTCCTTAAAAATATTATTGAATCCGAAAATTCTATATAATTCAAAGTGAGTTGATACTTTCAAGGAATGTTTTACTAAATGCAAGGAAACATGTGCATAAAAAGTGTTACTGTATGCATAAAGAGTTGTACATTTCCGTGTGTTTAGTAAAAACTTCCTTGCATTTATCAAACACGTTTTAGCATTAGGCTTTTTAAGGATAAACAATGTTTGGAGCAAATTTTTTTTATTGAATTGGTAGAACATTAGTAATACAAACGTAATTGAACAATAACTTAAACAAAAGTCTTCTAAGTCTTCATAATACAATTACAACTAAAAATATAAAATATACCAACGAATACATTTCGAGCTTCGGCATGGCCATCACCCGAAAATGTAATCGTGTAGTAATCTTCAACTTGTATTAATCTTCAAAAGTCGAAATCTTCTTCGGAGGTAGCCTCGCGCGAAGCTTGATCAAGAGCAATTTCTTCGTCGGAAAGTGATATTGTTACACCTTCATCCACCTCGATATTGTGTATGTCTTCTTCGTATTCCATTTCACCTTCAAGACTTGATACATTTTGTATGCGTTCCGCGGCGTCCAAGTGATCCTTCAAGCAAATGCACATCTCTAAGGAGGCCGATGTGAGTCTTGTTCTTCGTATAGATAATACCCTGCCACTAAGAGAAAAAGCGGATTCCGAAGCTACCGTAGAAGCTTGGACGGTTAGTAAATCTCGGGCCATGATGGCTAGAACGGGAAATTGAGATTCCCTCTCTTTCCACCAAGCCAAAATATCAAATTGTTCGAACTCATTGGGTAGAATAGTGGCCAAAAAATCCGTAGTCGTATATCTCCCATATTCGTTAGTGGTATTTTGGTTACCATCACCCCTTGCCCGTTTATTGTTTTCTTGTCTTAAACTATTATAAAAGTTTAGCATTGGATTGCTAGAAGAAGATGAAGAAAACATTGGGTTAGCCGTACTACCGGACACATGTGTGGTTGAACTATATTTTTGAAAATATACGCCAAATAAATCTCCCAAATATTTGTTAAAATCCTTTTTTGCATTATGTGAAAACATTGGGTCGGCCTCATTCAAATCCAAATTGTGACAAATGTTATCGATAAGCATTTCCACCCCGGTAACGTTCAAACAAGGGTTCATTGCGGCGGAACAAGTAATTACCGGTGGCATTTCTTGAAAATATTTTTTTAGTTTTTCTTTCATGGGAGCCACCATTTCTTCAAATAAAGGACCTTCATACAAGTAGTCGTTTAATTTTGTAGTCATTAACCAAATTTGATTAAGCACCAAATGACTAGTTGGATAATAAACACCCGATAATAAAGTGGTCGCGGTTTTGAAAAGTTTGAGCAATTCGACCATCTTTTTAATATACTCCCAATATGCGATTGGAAATGGTATTACAAGACCTTTTGTAACAAGATGATCATGAAAAACTTGTAAAGTATCGCGTTGGCGTAAACCACATACAAACATATGGTAGGTCGAATTCCATCTAACGGGCATGTCCCAATTAGGGGTTAAAAAAATAGAATTCGTTTCCTTGCACAATTTCATATAAGATTTGTATCTAGCTTTACCCTTTTGAAAAACGTCTTGCAACATAGTTTTAAACCTCGTTTTTACTTCGTCTACATCTTCAACCGCTAGTCCGGCTTGCACAACCAAGTTAATGATGTGTGCAACACATCGACTATGATAAAAAATGCCCTTCAATGGTGGTGCGTATTTTAGTATTAATTTTGAAACGGCAAGTGTATTATTACTAGCGTTGTCAAAAGATATTGAAAAAACCTTTTCTTCCAATTTAAACATTTTAATCACACTTCGTAACATGTAAAATAAGTTTTGACCCGTGTGAGGATACTCAAAGTCTTCAAAAGCAATTGTACGTTTCATCATTTGCCAAGTTGCGGGATCAACCCAATGTGCGGTTACACAAAGGTACGAACCGGGCAAACCATGAGGAGCCGACCAAACATCGGTTGTTAATGATACACATGTATTTAAATTTTCAAAACCGATTTTTAATTGTTTTTTAGCATCTTTCCACAATTTAAGGGCATCCCGTTTAAGAGTAGTACGACTTACATTGTTATATCGCGGTTGAAGAGTGGTTTCAATCACCCTAGTAAGCCGAGGGTTGTCGAAGTGGTTGAAAGGCAAAGCTTCTTGAATCACATAACCCGCAAAAGCTTGTCGACACCGTTCCACATCGTATGTAAATATAGAACCATCTACTCCCATTGAAGATTGACCACTTGCTTCCGGATTACCTCTAAGTCCCACACAATGCTTCTCGGTATGATTTTTCAACGTGGTGTTGGAGTCGGGTTTGAAGAACATCTTACAACGTTTACAATGAGCTTTAATCAAACCATCCGACAACAACACTTTGTCGTAAGCACCCCAAATCTCCAGATATCTTTTGTTGGGCAATTGTTTCACAATCGTTGGTGCATTTGAAGAACCAACACCATGGGAAGCCGAAGAAGATTGAGTTGCCATGAGAATATAGTATACGTTTTTGAGTTTTTTGAGTTTTTGTAGATATGTATGAGTGTTTGGAAGTTGTGAATGAACCTAAACTCAAGCCTTGTATTTATAGTGATTTGGAATGGCAAAAATGTAAAAAAAATATAACAAAAAACGGCTAGAAACCTCAAAAAAACGGATAGTTTTTCAAAAATTCAAAAAAATCCCAAAAAACCGGTTTCAAACCGGTTTTCAACCCGGTTTTCAAACCGGTTCCGGTCAAACCGGTTTTGAACCAGTTCCAACGTTCCAAAGGCCAAACCGGTTTCAACCCTACGGGTTGGGTATAACCCGAACCGGTTTTGGTCAAAACCGGTTTTGACCGGTTCGGGTTCGGTTTGGAATCGGGTCGGGTCTTGAAACCCGGTTTGAATTTGCATGCCTAGGGGCAGGGGGGCCATATACGGCCTTGGTAGGGCCGTATATGGTGTATACAAGGCCGTATACGGTCTGTATAGGGCCGTATACGGTGTCCGTCTGATTTCGTTCGTTGCTTAAAACGCGCGTATCTCCTTCGTTATGCGTCCGTTTGACCTGATTCTTTCGCCTGTGTCTTCGTAATTCCGTTACGCTTCTAATGATGCCAACTAAACTGAAATTGGATGTGTATAGCTTAAGCATAGCCGAATTGACTTTATAGGGTCAGATACCGCTCAGTCTTCTCCGTTCTTTATCCGATTTGCATGCTTCTTGATTTTCCCGTCTCGATTTTACCTGTTTTATCATATGATGAAGTTAGAATGTGATCTATATAAGGTAAATGAGGCCGGAGGATTTTATGCACGTTTATTCGCCCTAATTTGCTTGTTATTTGGACGTTTTATGTGATTTTTGCAGCAACGCCTATATTTAGACCACTTTAGTGAATTTCAGTAAATAGTGATCATTTTGGAATGTTTTCACTAAAGATATGTCCAAAAAGTGTGGAATATTGCCCTTAAAAATATGACTATTTGAGTCACATCCTCGGTTTTCCTTAAAACAAGTATCCATCAACACAACAAACATATATTCATCTGGACTCACCCCTTTCTTACTCATACCATTATAAAGCTCTTCCGCTTTACCCAACAACCCATTCTCACACAACTGTTCAATCAAATTATTATACGAAAGCGTATCAGGATAACACCGTTTCTCACCCATACTATTGAACACGCTGATCGCATCATCAAACCTCTTCTCAGCACAATACCCATCCACCATCACATTATAACTCCCTAAATTCACTGTGTATACTCTAGGCAGGTTATGTTGTTCAAGCATTTTATCAAACAGCTTCAGTGCATCATCAAATTTCCCATTTTTAAACAACGCATCCGTTATCGAATTAAACGCAATTGCACTCATTTTAACCTTTGAATCATCTCCCAATACCTCCTCAAAACATTCCATAGCTTCTTTCTCCATCCCCTTCAAAAAATACCCTTTCATCACACTCCCATAAACAACACCATTATCTACAAAACCCCCTAATTTCTCCTTCAACTCGTCGTACAGCTTAAAAACGCCATCATGATCCCCCTTTTTCACTTTTCATGACATTAAAAACTATAAACGAGCTAATCAGCTTCAATATCTTTCGATAACATCTCATCTTTTATTTCCAAAGCTTTCTCTAACTTACCATTATCAACAAGCCCTTTAACTATAATCCTATACGTCGTCATATTAGGATCAAAAGGTACATTCTCAATCATCTGCTAATAATGCTCCATTGCAGTATCTGTTTTCCTGCAATCCATATAAGTATTAATCACGAGATTATAAGTAAATATATTCTCGGAAATTGCAGCTTGTGTAATAAACTGATGAAGATTTAATAGCTCAGCATATTTCGACTAACGGAGGCACGCCATCATAACGTCGTTACTTGTAATAATAGTCAGTTTACAGTTTGAATAAACACAGTGACGTGTTAACAGCACAGCTTCTTGTAAATCATTTTCACGAATCAATTTTAGAATTCGGTTATGTAGATTAAGACGGTTGCCGATGAGAACAGAGACGTGTTTAGGGATTTTAGAGGTGTTAGGGTTTTGTGAAGGGCGAGGTTGCGATTAGGTGTTGGAATGGAGAGCGTTTAGTGGTGGTTCGATACGGAGATGATGTTTACGGCGATGGCGTTTCGCAGCGGCATCTTCTGGTGTGGCGAATGAGAGGTGCCGAAGGGACAGGACAGCTGGCCGGAGCTGGTGGTGGTGGTGGTGGTGGGACTTAATGAGTAAATTAAGGTGGTTGATGAATGAGGGTTTTGAAAGAGACATTTTGTTTTGAGATGAAACGAATTTTAATTTTTAGGGATTTTGATGAGGGGTTTATGCGGAAGGAAATGTAGGAGGTCTAGAGAAAGAGTGTGTATCTATAGATTATGGTACGATATTGAATTAGATTAGGGTATGGGCCTTTGATGTGTTGGAATGGGTCAATTTGTACTTTGTGCTTTGGACTTGTTAAAAATTAAACAGAGCACAATAGCTTGTAAATTTTATTTTTTCTTATGATGAGGGAAAATAATATTTAAAACATTGGAATTTAAGAGTATTTATTACAACAAACTGGAATTAAAACATAAGCAACGAAACATAGTCCTAAATCTTTTTAATTTATTACACACTTAATTATTCATTAGCTTATTATACTATTGATTATGATAATGATCTATTTGATCTTGGGCAATTCGATGACACTTTTTCCTTCCGAGATATCATTGCGGGTGAGAAAATTAAGGAAATCCCTGAAACTTCTTTCCTTGTACTTTTTTGGATTTTCATCGGTAGTAAGTTCTTCAGCACTTGCCATCTTCTCGTCCATTCCCATGCTATGAAGACTTGCATTTGACACCCTAGTTATGTCATTTGTGAGAGTAACAATATGCACCGTGCTTTTCTACAGTCCATTGCTTAGTACCTCTTCGTGGTCACCCACGTGGACTTGAAGGGCTCCATGTAGTTTAGGGACGAGTTGCCAAGTGCCATCAGAAGCATCCATGATCTCGAGCCCACATGAGCTATGAAGAACTATGGTTATGCAACTATAGTCAGAGTGAGGTGGTAGCCCCAGAGCGAGATGTGGTTTAGGACATAATGACATACGATGTCGACACCATCTATATGGAAAAAAAATGTTCCCCAGGGTGGAGGCATTCTTTTTCGAGTTCGGCTAAATTGCACTCCGAGCCTATATGGCCTCGGACCATGGACATAAGTCTGGGAACGGAAAATGCTCCCCATGGCGGAGGCATCCTTTTCCGGGCTCGGGGGCTCTGTGCTCCGAACCCCGCTCTAGCAAAAGTTTCGAGGGCGCATTACGATACGGATTAATGCATGGTAATCAGTGCCAGCGGCAGGTAGCCAAATCATGCTGCTCAATCATCGTACACACAAAGAAAGTCAAACACACTGTTCATCGTTGTAATCAGTGCCGGAGCAATTGCCCGAACCACGCCACCTTGTCATCTCAGTGTGCATAGAATATCTGACCATATCTTTCCTCATAAGGAGTTATTCGATCAGATCGTATGGACATCATCAGATGATGCCACGTGGCTGCATGGCTCATCAAACTGATCTCGACATCAGTATAAATACCTCTCTAGTGCTTCACGCAACAATAAGTACCTCATAAATTCAACAAAAGGATTAAGCTCTCTACCACCCTCGATTGACTTTGTCTCGAACTGGGTTTACATGTTAATCGGAGTGTAGAAGCTTAATCCCCCATAAACCTCACCAATCCCATCTTCATTGCACTCAGGTGAAAAAACGCCTGATCAATTGGTGCCATCCGCGTTTCTTTATAAGAACACTACTACTCTACCACTCCTGACGATTGTTTTACCACCTACCGGCGGTACAAGTGATGATTCACTACCACTACTATCTTCAAGGCAAGGTCCCTCGTTGTACGATTCAGCCGTGTGGAGGGTTGTACCGGATCCCGATCAAGACAAAGCCCCACAAACGTTGGCAAAAATTGGCATCATTCATATGATCCAGTCGGGGGGAACCCTAAAAAGAATGGCCACAGTGCTTGATGAATGCAAAGCAGCGCCGATCTCGTTCCCGCTGCTAAATTACGCTATGACCTGGGTGCCTGTGGTCATCACGGCTCGAATAGCTAATTGCCAAGTCTCCAGGGGTATACACCGACCCTGGCAGCGCAGTTGACGTCATGTACGAATTTCTGCAGTTACCGGCACACATACAAAGTCGGATACAAGAGCCGGTCACACCACTGTCCAGTTATGCAAATGACTGCAGGTGGCCAGTCGGTCGCATCACTATGATAGTCACATTGGGAGAATAACCCCAATGAAGAACCGAGGAGCTGGAATTCGTGATCGTGCGGGCACCATCCCGCTTCAATGCCTTGCTGGGTCGCACAGCTCTATTCAAATTTGGAACCATTACATCGACAATTCACGGCTCCATGAAATTCCCAACTCCAATCGGGGTCACCACTTTCGTAACATCCAAGGATTTCTATGAATTTAATAATTAATGATTTATATAATCATTAGAGAGGACATGTTAAAATATAAAGTAACTAAGTCTTAGGACTTAATTATGTCTAGCTTGGATGGAAAATGTGAATAAATTGCCTACTTGGGGATAAAATGCAAAGTTATGAAAGTTCGAGGGAGTATGAATTAAAGCAAAATTCCATTTAACTTTCAAAATCAACCGCCAATTATTTTTCACGTCAAATCTCCCCCTAAAATATCTCCTTTCTGGTTCGTTTTGGTTCTAACTTGAATAAAAAAAAACTCATTTCACTCTTTAGTCTTTCCCCCATTCCTAAACTATAGAATACTTCTGGTTTAGTTCCTATATTGCTTTTTTTTTTCCTTCTATAATCGTTAATTTCATATTACCCCAATTCGTGAATCCATGCCCTAGTATAGTAAATTCCCTATTCCCTCTCTAAGCCATCGTGGCTCATCCACCACAACAAGGAACCTCCATCGTGTAACATCCTCAAAAGTGGCCTAGTTGAAATACGGTATTTCCCTAAATTAATCGTTATTTAAATTGTATTTTAAATACTTGGTATAGTTCGATAGCTAAATTAATAGGTCAATTGGTCAATTGGCTTATTGTGATAAATGAATTATTACATGTTTTAAATTTATTTAGTTGACGGTATAATAAAAAAACTTATTTCTCGCAAATGGTTTTTAGGTTCCAGACAATAGATTTAGGACGGGTATAATTTATACAAAAAATGGTGAGTCATAAAGATCAGGTCGACACCTGTTTCTTTATTTTGACACAACACCATTTTGTTCCCTGATCTTTTGCTTCCACCACTTGAACACACATTCTCTATCAAATTATACACAATCTGATTTCATCAAGTTAAGGGTGTGATTTTGATTCCCTTGTGTTCTTCCACTTCATTGTATCATCTTCATCATCTCCATTGTAAGTGAAATTACCTACATTTTATGTATGAACTTGAGTTGATTGAATTGGTTGAATTAATAGGATAAAATGATGAATTTGAGTTAATCTATGTTTGAATGTGTTTGTGTGTTGATTATAAACTGATTTCATGTTTAATTTAGATGAATCAGTTGTGTGTTCATATGTGAAATTGAATGAATTTGGGTTCTAGTTGAATTTAGAGTGAACACATGATGCATGTATGAATCTTGGTGTTAGATGTTGCTATTAGTTGTTGCTATATGTTTACACATGTTTGTAGAGGTCAATTATAAGTCAAAATCGTGTTTGATGATTGAATTGTATGAAATTTGAGTTTTTGGTTCGAGCTGAAACTAGTTGCAGGTCTGGACCATTGCTGAAAAACATATGAACGCGATCCCGAAACCCTTGCCCGGATCGCGTTGCTATGTGTATTTTGATCCCAGGATGATTTTGTACGTATGAACGCGATCCAGCCTCTATCATCCGGATCGCGTTAGCTAGTGTTAAATTTGGTTAACGGATTTTGTTCCTTGGAACGCGATCCAGCTCCTTGTCCCGGATCGCGTTTGCAAGTGTATTTTAACAACAGAATATTTTGGTGTTAAGGAACGCGATCCAACCACACCTTACCCGGATCGCGTTTGTCAGTTTTACTTTGACGAATTTGACAACTTGTAACTTGTGGGTTTATGTTATTTAACGAGTATTGAAATTATATTATGAGCATTATACTGCATTGTTATGTGAATGTTACACTATAAATTCTAATCATGAGAGTCTAACTCGGGTTTTGATCGTGTTCTCAGATAACCAGAAGACTCAATAAGATAAGATCTTTGAGTGGAGACTACAGTCGACAAGGGTGAGTGGATCTTGGACTGTCAGTCTAATTTGGTTGTAACAATATGGTTACAACGGGTAAATGTGAATTTACTGTTTTCATTGTTAAGTTAATATTTTGCCATGATGGTTTTATTTAGCTTAATTATTGGTGTCCTTGATTGCCTTGATGGTTGTGGACTATATGAATGTCGGGGGTCAACGTGTGTTGGGTTTGTGTACTATTACTTTGGATATCATAAGCGCTTTGTGCATGTGTTGTTCACTGAAATTATGTTGTAAGTAGTAATAGTACCAAGCTATCGGTTTAGCCACTGATTTGGCCTTCAGTTGGTTTTAAGTGTTACTTGGAGAACCACCGCGGGATGAGGGTACTCCAAGGACCACCGATCCTTCATGATTAACTGTTGCTATGCTTTGTTGTATTCGTTTGTTAAGCTAAGTTAGTTGATAGTTTGAGATTTATTCACTTAGCTTCGTGCTAATCCCTCATTACTTCTTGCAGGTTTACTTTGGTATGTGGGTGGGCAAGAAGTACTATAGGAATGGAATGTTTGACAAGCTCACTCTGTTTTGTTAACTTTGCTAATGTTATGACATTATGTTGTGGATTTCTATAACACTAAACTTATCATGTGTAATGTCTAGGATAATCTAGTTTAAAGACTGTATGTATTTGGATTGCCATTTTGAAATGTAAATATGCAATCCAATGGTTTGTATTTAAATCTTGCGCTTCCTTTTATAAAAAAAAAAAAAAATCCTTGTATTTTCGAGAAGGGTGTAATAAATTGGTATCAGAGCAACGGTTTGGGTGAATTGAACATGGGTTAATTGTTCAATCCCAAATCTATTTGTGTTAGTCAAACAATCCAGGGAAGGGGATTGAGCTAGTGAATATGATTTGGTTAGTATTGTTAAGTACTAACAATTAACGGGTTATGAGATGTGTTGTGGTACAGGACATGGCAGAAAATAACACTCCGACCAGTACCCCGATCAATGCTTCTGGAGCAAGAGACTCTCCTCCTGAAATTCAGTCTCAAAGTCAAGGTCAGCCTAGTACTACACTCCCTGCAAATGAATTGAGTCGTGGTGAGTACACTTTGTATTTAGAGGATGAGTTAAACAAATATAAGGAATTATATGAGCAACAAGCTAGAACATCCAGGCAGATTCCGGTTGTTAGTACGATTACACCTCCGTTGGTGACATCACAGTTTTCTATGCCACCGCCTATTTACTACCAGACATCAGCTCCTTTTTCTTCTTCAGGACCTTCGGGATTTCAGTTTCCGGTATTTCCTCCTCCATCTCAGCAAAAACTATGTTCATTTAAGACCTTTAAATCTAGTGGACCTTCAGATTTCTTTGGGAGTACAAATCCTTCTGTGACCATAGATTGGTTAAGGGATGTCGAAAGAAAATTTGAGGTTTGCCGATGTGAGGACGAGATCAAGGTAACTTATGCAGTGCAACTTTTAAAGGGTCCGGCAATGGGATGGTGGGATTCTATCACATCTCATTTAACACCTCAGCAAAAAGCTTCCATTACATGGTCTGATTTCCATAACGAGGTTTGTAAGAAATATTGCTCCGGGTATGACATGACTCGCATTAGGCGTGAATTCTTGGATATGCAATTGACTGATAGTATGACTATGGAGGACCTTATCTCCCAGTTTACCGATAAATTGAGATTTGTACATCAATGGGTACCGGATGAAAGGACAAAAATTGACCATTTTGTTGGAATGTTACCCCATAATTATCGGACTACTGTGAGACTTGCAGGTGATCTTAACCAAGCTTTTGATTTGGCTCGTTCTGTAGACGGTGATATTCGAGCTCATGGTTTAGAGATTAAAGACAAGTCCCCAATGAAACCCAAAGGTGAATCTACGTCAGGTCAGGGGAAGAAGAAATGGCAAGGTAATAATAATAACCGTAAACCGAATGTTGTTGGTGGTTCAGTGGATAGATCAAATTGGTGCCAGAATTGCAAGTCTAGGCACACGGGACATTGTACACCTCAGACTGCTAGGTGTATTAAGTGTGGTCAGTTCGGTCATGACATTAAGGATTGTCCTTTTCCTAAGCCAGTGTGTTGGAATTGTCGCAAGGAAGGACATCGTTCGAGTGCGTGTCCAGAGGAAAGGAAACAAAAATCGGGAACGGTCGGAGGGTCATCATCATCTGCTGGCCAGAAAAGAAAGAATCCTCCAGTTCCAACGGGTCGGGCTTTTCGAATGACCGTGGATGAAGCTATGGTAGCCGAGGACGTCATAACTGGTACTTTTCTTATTAATTCAGTACCGGCATGCGCCTTATTTGATTCGGGGGCAAATTGTTCCTTTATGTCCTTGCTGTTCTGTGATAGACTTAAATTGACACCTTCATGTATCCCAAAACCTATTGAGGTCGAGGTAGCGGATGGGAAGTTAGTTTCGGTTACCACATCGGTTACTGGAGCTAGTATTTCGATTGAGGGTCATAGTTTCCCTACTTCTTTTCTGTTGATGCCTATTCATGGGTTTGATGTTGTGTTAGGCATGGATTGGTTGAGTCGTAATAAAGCTCATATAGATTGTCATAAGAAGCTGATAAAAATCCCAATCTCAGATGAGTCATATGTAGTGGCTCGGGGGGAAAGGGAGAGGGGTAGTATACCTTTGATCTCTATGATGAAAGCTAGAAAATCTCTAGCTAAAGGGTGTGATTCTTATTTAGCCTATGTTGTCGATGCTAAGCTAGAAAAGAAAGCCATTAGTAATGTCCGAGTTGTTTCTGAGTATTCGGATGTTTTTCCTGATGAATTGCCTGGTTTACCTCCGGTTAGGGAAGTAGAATATAAAATTGAGTTAATTCCTGGTTCTACTCCGGTAGCTAAGGCACCTTATAGATTAGCTCCCTCCGAAATCCGTGAAATGATGAATCAAATTCAGGAATTATTAGATAAGGGTTTTGTTAGACCCAGTTCTTCTCCTTGGGGTGCTCCTGTATTATTTGTTAAAAAGAAAGATGGCACTTTCCGTATGTGTATTGATTATAGAGAATTGAATAAGAGGACCGTAAAGAATAAGTATCCTTTGCCCCGAATAGATGAATTGTTAGATCAATTGCAAGGATCTTCATTTTTCTCTAAGATAGACTTGAGATCGGGTTATCACCAAGTCCGGGTTTGTGGGGAGGATATCCCTAAAACAGCTTTTCGCACTCGCTATGGTCATTATGAATTCCTTGTTATGCCTTTTGGGTTGACTAACGCTCCAGCAATTTTCATGGATTTGATGAACAGGGTTTGTAGACCTTTTCTCGATAAATTTGTCATTGTATTCATTGATGATATTTTAGTTTATTCTAAATCTGAATCTGATCATGAAGTACATTTGCGTTTAGTTCTTGACACCTTGAGGAAGGA
The DNA here is from genome assembly GCA_949592205.1 of Helichrysum umbraculigerum. NCBI lineage: Eukaryota > Viridiplantae > Streptophyta > Magnoliopsida > Asterales > Asteraceae > Helichrysum > Helichrysum umbraculigerum. The sequence goes on along the minus strand of CATIUR010000007.1, from coordinate 63,570,557 downwards.
GAAATTGTATGCTAAGTTTTCGAAATGTGAATTTTGGCTTCGTGAAGTTCAATTTTTGGGGCACATCATTTGTGAAAATGGGATTAAAGTGGATCCATCCAAAATTGAGGCTGTCATGAATTGGCAATCACCTAAATCTCCGTCAGAGATCAAGAGTTTTCTGGGTTTGGCTGGCTATTACAGAAAATTTATTAAAGATTTCTCCAAGATTGCAGGTTCTTTGACTAAATTAACTCGTAAGGATGTGAAATTTCTGTGGAGTGACCAACAGGAATCGGCTTTTCAGACCTTGAAACAATTGTTGTGTCAGGCTCCGGTTTTAGCTTTACCTGACGGATCTGAAGATTTTATTGTATATTGTGATGCTTCACATGCGGGTTTAGGTTGTGTTTTGATGCAACGAGACCGTGTTATTGCTTATGCTTCGCGTCAGCTGAAACCTCATGAAATCAACTATCCTACCCATGACTTGGAACTTGCAGCTGTGGTTTTTGCCTTAAAGATTTGGAGACATTACCTGTATGGAACCAAATGCGTTATTTGTACGGACCACAAGAGCCTTCAGTATATGTTTACCCAAAAAGAACTTAACATGAGGCAAAGACGATGGTTAGAGTTGATTAAGGATTATGATTGCGAGATTCGATACCATCCGGGTAAGGCAAATGTGGTGGCGGATGCGCTTAGCCGAAAGGGTAAATCTGAAAGGGTTTATTTAATGCGTTTGGAAATCTCTTCAGACTTGATCGATAAATTGAAATTGGCTCAGATGGAGGCTCTATTGGATCATAATTTGAAATCTGAAATCATGCTTAAAAGGAAGGATTTACTGGTAGAAGATTCTCGTGGATTAAAGACATTTCAGTCTCGTGTTTGGGTCCCATTGTTTGGTGGACTTCGAGATGTGATATTGATGGAGGCTCATAAATCCAGATTATCGATTCATCCCGGAAGCACTAAAATGTATCATGATTTAAAACCATTGTATTGGTGGCCTACTTTGAAGTTGGATGTCGCTCGAATTGTTGAATCTTGCCATGTTTGCTCTCAAGTAAAGACCGAGCATCAAAAACCTTATGGAGCTTTGAAGCAACTAGAGATTCCCGAGTGGAAATGGGAACATATTACCATGGATTTTGTGACCAAATTACCTCGAACTGTTAAGGGTAATGATATGATATGGGTAATTGTCGATAGGTTGACCAAGAGTGCTCACTTTCTTGCTACTTGTGAGACAGCATCATTAAGTAAATTGGCGCAATTGTACATTAATGAAGTGGTTATTAGACATGGGATTCCGTTGTCGATTGTTTCGGACAGAGATTCTCGATTTGTGTCGGGTTTTTGGCAGAATTTACAGCGTGAATTGGGTTCTAGGGTCAACTTGAGTACGGCTTATCATCCTCAGACGGATGGTCAGTCGGAGCGCACCATTCAAACCTTGGAGGACATGTTGCGGGCATGTGTATTAGAATTTGGTGGGTCGTGGGATTCCCATTTACCATTAGTTGAGTTTGCCTATAATAATTCTTTCCATTCTAGTATAGGCATGCCACCCTATGAAATGTTGTATGGTCGTAGGTGTAGAACACCCACTTGTTGGTTAGAGGCGGGTGAAAAGCAGTTTGCGGGTCCTGACATAGTACAAATTACAGCCGATAAGGTAGCTATAGCCCGAGATAGATTAAAAGCTGCTCGTGATAGACAGAAACAGTATGCTGACCCACGTTATCGACCAGTTTCGTTTGTAGAAGGTGAGTTGGTTTATTTGAAAGTTTCGCCTTGGAAGGGTGTTATCAGGTTTGGGAAACGTGGTAAACTAGCTCCTAGATACATCGGACCGTTTAAAATTCGACATGTTGTCAATGATCAAACGGTGTCATTAGATCTTCCTCCTGAATTGTCGGGTATTCATGATACTTTTAATGTGTGTTATCTAAGAAAATGCAATGTGGAGGACCAATCCCAAGTTCTTCCATTGCAAGACTTGAGTGTGGACTTAAACCAAAGACTTGTAGAAGAGCCCGTAGAACTTGTTGACCGTAAGGTGACTAAACTTCGAAAGAAGGAGATCCCTATGGTATTGGTTAAGTGGAATCATAGTTTGGGTCCAAACTTATCTTGGGAGACCGAATCTAGCATGAGAGCGCGTTATCCGAGTCTCTTTGAGCGTGGCGAGATTTCGGGGACGAAATCTTCTTAAGGAGGGAAGATTTGTAACATCCTCAAAAGTGGCCTAGTTGAAATACGGTATTTCCCTAAATTAATCGTTATTTAAATTGTATTTTAAATACTTGGTATAGTTCGATAGCTAAATTAATAGGTCAATTGGTCAATTGGCTTATTGTGATAAATGAATTATTACATGTTTTAAATTTATTTAGTTGACGGTATAATAAAAAAACTTATTTCTCGCAAATGGTTTTTAGGTTCCAGACAATAGATTTAGGACGGGTATAATTTATACAAAAAATGGTGAGTCATAAAGATCAGGTCGACACCTGTTTCTTTATTTTGACACAACACCATTTTGTTCCCTGATCTTTTGCTTCCACCACTTGAACACACATTCTCTATCAAATTATACACAATCTGATTTCATCAAGTTAAGGGTGTGATTTTGATTCCCTTGTGTTCTTCCACTTCATTGTATCATCTTCATCATCTCCATTGTAAGTGAAATTACCTACATTTTATGTATGAACTTGAGTTGATTGAATTGGTTGAATTAATAGGATAAAATGATGAATTTGAGTTAATCTATGTTTGAATGTGTTTGTGTGTTGATTATAAACTGATTTCATGTTTAATTTAGATGAATCAGTTGTGTGTTCATATGTGAAATTGAATGAATTTGGGTTCTAGTTGAATTTAGAGTGAACACATGATGCATGTATGAATCTTGGTGTTAGATGTTGCTATTAGTTGTTGCTATATGTTTACACATGTTTGTAGAGGTCAATTATAAGTCAAAATCGTGTTTGATGATTGAATTGTATGAAATTTGAGTTTTTGGTTCGAGCTGAAACTAGTTGCAGGTCTGGACCATTGCTGAAAAACATATGAACGCGATCCCGAAACCCTTGCCCGGATCGCGTTGCTATGTGTATTTTGATCCCAGGATGATTTTGTACGTATGAACGCGATCCAGCCTCTATCATCCGGATCGCGTTAGCTAGTGTTAAATTTGGTTAACGGATTTTGTTCCTTGGAACGCGATCCAGCTCCTTGTCCCGGATCGCGTTTGCAAGTGTATTTTAACAACAGAATATTTTGGTGTTAAGGAACGCGATCCAACCACACCTTACCCGGATCGCGTTTGTCAGTTTTACTTTGACGAATTTGACAACTTGTAACTTGTGGGTTTATGTTATTTAACGAGTATTGAAATTATATTATGAGCATTATACTGCATTGTTATGTGAATGTTACACTATAAATTCTAATCATGAGAGTCTAACTCGGGTTTTGATCGTGTTCTCAGATAACCAGAAGACTCAATAAGATAAGATCTTTGAGTGGAGACTACAGTCGACAAGGGTGAGTGGATCTTGGACTGTCAGTCTAATTTGGTTGTAACAATATGGTTACAACGGGTAAATGTGAATTTACTGTTTTCATTGTTAAGTTAATATTTTGCCATGATGGTTTTATTTAGCTTAATTATTGGTGTCCTTGATTGCCTTGATGGTTGTGGACTATATGAATGTCGGGGGTCAACGTGTGTTGGGTTTGTGTACTATTACTTTGGATATCATAAGCGCTTTGTGCATGTGTTGTTCACTGAAATTATGTTGTAAGTAGTAATAGTACCAAGCTATCGGTTTAGCCACTGATTTGGCCTTCAGTTGGTTTTAAGTGTTACTTGGAGAACCACCGCGGCATAAGGGTACTCCAAGGACCACCGATCCTTCATGATTAACTGTTGCTATGCTTTGATGTATTCGTTTGTTAAGCTAAGTTAGTTGATAGTTTGAGATTTATTCACTTAGCTTCGTGCTAATCCCTCATTACTTCTTGCAGGTTTACTTTGGTATGTGGGTGGGCAAGAAGTACTATAGGAATGGAATGTTTGACAAGCTCACTCTGTTTTGTTAACTTTGCTAATGTTATGACATTATGTTGTGGATTTCTATAACACTAAACTTATCATGTGTAATGTCTAGGATAATCTAGTTTAAAGACTGTATGTATTTGGATTGCCATTTTGAAATGTAAATATGCAATCCAATGGTTTGTATTTAAATCTTGCGCTTCCTTTTATAAAAAAAAAAAAAAAAAATCCTTGTATTTTCGAGAAGGGTGTAATACATCGTCACCTGCAACATCATCGGAAAACCACCTGAACCGTCGTACAAGCATCTACACTACCATCGCGTCGCCGCAACAGAAGTATTTTTGGCTCTATCTATTCTTTGTATCTCTTTCTCTCTGTTTGCTTATCGTTCCGATAGATATATTTTGTTTTGATTATGCTTGAATGACAAAGAATTCGAATGTTTTGACTTTTAAGGCTAATCTTATTGTACAGATCTCACCGGCCATCGAGTTCAGTTCATTGTTTGATTAAAAAAAACTTGAATGAATTGAAGAATAATTGAGAATCTTATTGAATTTATATGTGTAATAAACCAAGGCATTATATTATGACCTAATGATTTATATTGGATTCATGTCCTTTATCAATTGCTCCTTGTAATGTCCCGAACCTTTAATAATTTATTGTCTACTACCATCAAATAACATTGTTGTTGCTCACTTGCAGTATTTCATGGGAGTCTGCAAATTTCCTTCTTGAGTTGGGCATTACCTATCATTTTTAATGTCCAAATGCTCAACAACTTTTTTTGCCGATTATCTATTACATTGTCATTGAATTTAACTTACCATGTGGCTTGTGTTAATATTTCTCTGTCTAAGTGATGGCAAGCTGGATGTCATTGTTCTATCTTTTTGTTTACTACCTAGAATTCTAAGAACGCTCTGATTGACGCAAAATGCAAGGTGAGTTATTCTCTTTGAACTAAATTTACTGATATGTAGGTGAAACTTGTGCTACTACAATACTTGTTTGGATGGATATCGTTTTGTTTTTAATACTTATTAGTTTGTTCTTGTAATTGCTACCTTAAACGTCTATTCTAGTTAACACTTCATTACATGTGATTTCATAGATATTAATCCTATATTGAATCATTGGATTATTAATAATTTTCTTTGGTATGTTGCCTTGGAAGTCTCTTTTGATATGTTTTGAAACTTGCCAACTTTTCTAATATCTAAACACAACGCCAACATTTTTAATATTATTTTTTGTAGGTGCTAACTGCTATCCAATATAAACAGATCCCAGATTCTATTGCCGCAAGTAGGTGAGATTAATGATAATAATTTTTATCTAATTATAATTGTATTATTCGTGTAACATCTTAAAGTAAAGAATTTGTATGCTTATATGCTTTGTTATAGGTGGTAAAATGGGTAGGGCATGTTGGATTAGGCAGGACTGCTTGGGTTAGCCGGTCAAGATTGGGGTATACTGGATCAACAATTGAAGATTCTATTCGCGCAAGTACTATTGAGTGGCCTTGTTCATTCATTTTGGTATTTCAATCTTGTTAATTCTCCTTTTATTGTTATAAAGTAGGATTTATTAAGCATGAACTTTATACTTATATATATGTTGGTTGATTGTAGGTGGTTGTTAAGGATGATGCATAATTGGCTCAAAGTATATGTATTTTATTATTATTATTATTATTATTATTGTTATTGTTATTTTGCTTTTACTCTTCAATTATCGTGTAATCATTAGAAGATTTTATTTTTCGCGATGTTGTTACTTTATTATGTAAGACACTATTGTTATGAAATGACTTGTTTGAATCATAATTAAATTATCATGCATTATAGATTTGTGATTTCATATTGGTACACCAAATATTTGCTCTTAGCAAAAGCTTTTGTATTAGGACGTTTCTTGGTCCTCATAATGGAATGTATTATTTTATTATATTTGACATGTTAGGACACTTTTATGTGTCTCAAGCCTTAATAGTAGTTAAGCACGTATTAAAATTTAAAACACTAAAAGCGTCCTATTACGTGGTTTATTAGGACACCATTTGGGTTTCATTAGACATCTTTTGGGACTTACAAAAGTGTTTCATGATGTATATTAGGACCCCTAATAAGAGTGTTACATAAAGTATATTAGGACTCCTATATTTATTACGAGGCCTTTATATGGGACACTTTTGTGTTTGGTCCTATTAGATAAAAGGTCCTCTAAAGTACCCTTTTAGGACACTTGTTGGGGTCTTATATGACCGGTTTTGTCGTAGTGTCATCAAACTGATCTCGACATTAGTATAAATACCTCTCTAGTGCTTCACACAACAATAAGCACCTCATAAATTCAACAAAAGGATTAAGCTCTCTACCACCCTCGATTGACTTTGTCTCGAACTGGGTTTGCACGTTAATCAGAGTGTAGAAGCTTAATCCCCCATAAACCTCACTAATCCCATCTTCATTGTACTCAGGTGAAAAAACGCCTGATCAGGACACTTTGGGTAGCAATTAACCGTGATCACTTGCATGCCATCTTCCATCTTGTTCTCAAGATAGTTTGGACCGATTCCAAGGCTTTCAGTTATGGCTCCCATTATTTCATTGGCTACACATCTTGCTTTCGTAACATAATCCCCCATTTTAGTTCTGCATCATGGATCAAGCTAACAAACACGATCAAAAATAAACTATAAATATATATGTATCAACAATAAGAAATCAAGTTGGTACGTACATGTTTTATACCTAGTATAGTTGCACATTCTTTCAAAATGAAATACCATACGGAGTTTAATAATAACTTGAAATTTATAAGTATGTGCGTCTAGATTTGTCAAGTGTGTGTATGCCTTATGTATATTAAGTTGAGTAAATTATTTAAATCGATCCCTGTGGTTTTCAATTTGTTCCATAGGTCGTCCCTCAATTCTAAAAATTATTTAAATCATCCCCGTGCTTTTCAATTTTGTTCAAAGATAGTCCAAAATGGACTACTGGTGAACAAAACTTTCCAAAAATAAATTATTTAAATAATCCATTTTGGACTATTGTTGAACAAAATTGAAAATCACAAGGACGATTTAAATAATTTTTGAAAGTGAGGGACGACCTATGGAACAAATTGAAAACCACATGGACGATTTAAATAATTTACTCATATTAAGTTTGATAACTTAGTTGTCACGATCGCTACAACTTGACAATACTCACATGATAAGCTTGCAACTAACTAAACATGGACATCATACGTACATTACACGTTGAAAAAGAAAACCCTTTTAATACGTATAGTACACCTTAGAAAAAATGTCGTTACTAGTTTCGAGTGTTTAGATATACATTTGTGCATACATATATATGAGATTCTACAGCTTGTGGTTTGATTATTTTAAGGGTCGAGAAGTGATACTGTCACCAATTACAACTAACACTATAATACAAAACTGATCCAAATAAGTTGTATAATGATCATCTCTTGGCTTGGAAAAGGAGTTAATAAGCTAGGAAATGGAAAACCAAAAGTTACGAGTATAACCATTTCCAAACAATATTCATTCATATACTACATATGATTCTAGAACATGAACCTAAGCGTAATCTTAATCTTAAGCAAATAACAAAAATATAAGTTTTTATGGATTACAAAATATATATATTCATCGGTCATCAGACATTAAAAAATTTGATAACCAATCAAACATTGCATAATATGGTTTGGTATGTCTACTTTTTTGGGCTCCCAAATAGTCCAAAAATGGTTATCAAATTTGGTAAAAACACACAAGTGTGGTGTCACGAGTCAAGTGTGGTCTGTTTTATAAAGACGTACGGTAACAATTTTTATAGTCAGTTACGTTATATAATAAAATTCCACTAACAAAAATAGATACGATGATGTCGTGGGTCAAGTGGAGTCTGTTTCAGAAACTCCAAAACAATTCACGCTTCACTCTAAATTAAAACATTAATTAAAAAATGTATCTATGCATGTTTTACTCAATGAGCTTAAAACTAGATGTTATTGAAAGCTAGTCAATGCTTAAATATTAGTATATTCTGCATTTATGATTTATCTTAGAGAAAATCAAAGATTATATACATCATTTGCATATACTAGAGAAAATCAAATAAAATTCAAAGCCCATATATGTATATATGTATTATAGTGCAAACTGCTTTTATCAAGAATAGACAAATTTTGGATGGTCCCATGATATTGAATGAGATTGTTCATAATGTAAAAAGGAAACGGAAAAAGACTATGCTTTTCAAGGTGGATATTGCAAAGGCTTATGACACCTTAAGTTGGGATTATTTAATCTCCGTTCTTTCATTTATGGGTTTTGGTCAGAAAAGTATTCAATGGATCAAGGCATGTCTTGAATCAGCTCGCTCTTCCATCCTTATCAATGGAAGCCCGACAAAAGAATTTTCTTTGGGTCGTGGATTACGTCAAGGTGACCCCTTAGCCCCATTTTTATTTATTTTGGCTATGGAGGGTTTCCACGTGGCAATGGAAGACGCGAAGGCTGCCAATATGTTTAAGGGGGTGAATGTGGGAAATATTTCTCTTTCTCATCTTATTTATGCGGACGATGTCATTGTGATTGGTGAGTGGAACAAGAGCAATTTTGTGAATGTGTTGGATATTTTTAATTGCTTTTATCTTGCATCGGGACTTCAAATAAATGTCATGAAATCAAAACTGTACGGTATTGGTGTCAATGATTTGGAAGTCACGCGGTTTGCTGAGACTGCTGGGTGTAAGGGAGAACGTCTGCCGTTTATATATCTTGGGATCCCAATTGGTGCTAATATGAACCGAATTTCATCATGGAAGAACGTGTTGGATAAAGTTTCCAAACGTCTCTCGAAATGGAAAGCTAAATTATTATCTATTGGAGGTCGTTCGGTTCTCACTTCTTCCGTTCTAGGTGCGCTTCCAACATATTTTCTTTCTTTATTTCATATGCCTGTTAAGGTTCGTCACATGTTGGAATCTATGCGATCTAATTTTTTTTGGTGGGCTGACTTAAAGGAATCCAAAATGCATTGGGTTAAATGGGATTTGGTTATGGCAAGTAAAGAAAATGGTGGCCTAGGATTAGGTAGTCTTCATGCTTTCAATTTGGCTCTTTTATATAAATGGAGATGGAGGTACTACAATTCTCCGGATGCTTTATGGGTTAAGATTATCAATCAATTATATAAGTATTCTCGCTATCAGGTTACTAATACTGTGATAATTAGAAAGCCTGGTCCATGGCATAAGATTCTAAAGGTGGTTCATACCCTTGATGTTACTGGAAAAATCCGTATGCATGCTGTTAAAAGAAAGATAGGTGATGGTCAAACAACAGAATTTTGGCTTGATACATGGATAGGCGATACCCCTCTTGCTAATAAATTTCCTAGACTGTTCTCTTTAGAGACCGACAAACAGGTTATTATTGGTGATAGATGGAATGGTGTGACTTCCTCGTGGAATTGGCGCAGAAATATTCGGGGCGGAGTCGAAGAATTGCAATATCAGAATCTCATTAATTGTATCTCGAATGTGACTATTGTTAATTCCCCTGACAGTTGGATTTGGACCTATGGAAATATGAATGAGTTCACGGTTAACGGGGTTCGTAAACATCTTGATAACATTATATTGCCACGTCATTACCTCAAAACCAAATGGAACAAAATTGTCCCGCGAAAAGTTAATATTCATGTTTGGAGAGTTCTAAAGGATCGGCTTCCAACTCGTTTTAATTTGTGGTTCAGAGGAATTGATATTAATTCCATTGTTTGTCCTAATTGTGGTAACGGTATCGAAACTGTTCATCATGTTTTGATTGAGTGTCCTGTTGCAAAGAAGGTTTGGAACTCGATTACTAAATGGCTGGATATCCATCTTCCATTTTCCATCGAACCAGCTGATATTCTGGATTTTGTGGACTCGTTGAACAGACATTCTCAAGCTAAGGATGTTATTAACACGATTATCTATGCTGTCTGGTGGGAATTGTGGCGATTTAGAAACGATTCCATTTTTAATCCGACCAAGAAGCGTGACATTATCCTTGTTGAGTCTATAATTAGTCATTCTTTCTTGTGGTATAGCAGCAGGTACAAGAAATCGAGCATTCATTGTGATGAGTGGTTTAAAAATCCGCTTTTGTTTATCTAAAAAACAGGTGGGTGTCGTGCATGGGCAATGGTACTTCTGTTCGGATGCATCCCAGATTCGCTGGTTCTTTGAAATCTTCTCGCACACGTTGGAAGCTGATTGTTTTTGGTTTGGTTCTTTTATATATCAATGTTTGAAGATTGCTTTCTCTGGGACTTGTATGGGATTACATCAAAAACACCAAAGAGTGAAAACCGGTGGCACAGCCTCTATTGGTGGGGGTTTTTCTCATGTCTTGGATTATTCTGTAATCGGCATGAGTTTTTTTACCCTTTTTGCAATCTTTGCAGTTAAAGTTCAAGTTTGTTGCTTTTTGTTGTATTTCCGGGTTTGAACTCATTGTATTTGGTCTCTAGTTCCTTGCTAGTTGGCCTTTTTTGTTGATATTTATATATCCTATTATTGCCGTTCAAAAAAAAAAATATATGTATATATGTACAGGTTTGAAATCTACTAGAACAATTATGATAATATGATGTATTGTTTTGGGTTAGTATAGTCTAGTTTGTTTACATTCATATCTGGCTTTAGATAACGAGATGTTTACTATCATTTCGTTTTGAAAATGATGCTATGGCTCGATATGCACTCGGTGTGGGGGTTTAGACATATGTATGACAATCTGCACCATAGCGAAAAAAGTGGTCATAAAATAGTTGTAATGAAAAGATGATGGCGTTGATGTGATGAAAGTGATAAAAGTTTTTGTATATACACCATTTCGTTTTGAAATTGACGCTATGGCTCAATATGCACTCAGTGTGGGGTATATATAGATCGATATCCATATGACAATATGCACCTTTCGAAAAAAGTGAACATAAAATAGTTGTAATGAAATACTGATGTGGCATTGATGTGATGAGAGTGGTATATAATGTAAAAAATAGGTATTTGGGCCACCCACTGTGTAACATCCGTCCTACGGGTATTCTGGTAAAGTCTTAGCTTTATTTAATTATGTTATGAGTTAGGAAATTTATTGCTATTTTGGGTCATTGTGATAAGTAAATTATTACTTGTTTTAACTCTATATAGTTAACGGTAAAATAAAATTACTGGAATCGTAAATGGTTTTAGGTTCCCGACAATAGATTGAAAGGGGACTAGTTTTAAGTGAATACGGAGTCGGTTAAAAAGTTTGACCGACCTATATTAACCAACTTTCCTAAATTGGAAAGTCTTTTTTTAAAACTAAGAAACTTAAAAACCTAAAAACCTAGAACCTAACTAGAGTTTGAAACCAATGATTTGGATCGTGAATTTGATTGTTCATCATCATCTTTACATCCTTGAAATTGTAAGTTTGTTTGTTGTTATATCTTAATTATAGTTCATGAATTTGTTGGATTAAATTGATGAAGTGTTGATTTAATATGTAAGTAAGTGATACTAGATGTTATATGACTACATATGATGTTAGTGTTGCCAATTGTGACCTTAAAATGATCTGAGTTATGAGTTTTTGGTAATAAGATTCGGAGCTGGGTTTTAGTTCAGGTGAGAATCGCTGGAAGAAGGGTACTACCCGGCGGGTTGTACCCTTACCCGACGGGTAGTGTACCCAAATGAGAACCCGGCAGGTAAACAAGCCACCCGGCGGCTCCTATAGGCTTTAAAACGCAAAATAGTTCTGTTACCACCAAAATGTAATTCACCCGGTTGATTTTCGGGTTACCCGGCTGCTTGGCTCTACTACCCGGCGGGTAGTAGGGGAACCCGGCGGGTACTCCCTTATTTTCTGGATTTTTAGTTTTGTAACATTTGATGATTTGTGCTAGTTGTAATACTTGCATTATAAATGTATTATGTATGAATAAATGATGTAATACTAAATTGTACTTGACAATTAGTATACTTACTGTTATCAGGTTAATGTTACATTTTAAATAAAATGTACGATTATGGAATGAATTACTAATTATGATTCTGTTGTGTTTTCAGATCAACCAAAGTCTCAGTAACATAAGACTTCTGAGTTTGAATCCTGAGACAGTCAGGTGAGTGGACTTGTGACTCGCAGTGTAAATTGGTGTAACTTATTTGGTTACTACGAGTAAAAATGATTATGATGTTTTAGACTGTTAGTCTGATTTGATACACGTGATTATGTGATATATGGCCTTTGGGCATTATGTTATGGGGAGGCGGTTGAACTTGGTTGCTATAGGTTAGTCAACATAGGAACTGTAAACATTTGTTGTGAATAGATCCTATGTTGATTGAAGATAGCAATGAGTTATCGGTAAAACCACTGCGTGGCATGTAGTTGGTTATAAGTGTTACTTGGAGAACCATCGCGGCAATGAGGGTTCCTCAAGGACCACCGATCCTCTGAGATGATTATGTGTTTGCTATTACTGTTGTAAACAGATTTGTTAAGCTGAGTTAAACTGTTAATTGCTTGTCTATTCACTTAGCTTCGTGCTAATCCCACCACTCTACTTCTTGCAGGTTATGTTTTGATATGTCTTGAGCAAGAATGTTGGATTTGAAGGAATGTTTGACGATGGTGTACTCTGATCATGTTTTGAACTCATGTTATGTTATGTTTTGAAAGTTATATAACACCCTGTTATGTATAATGTTTGAAACAATCTCACTTTTGGATGTGTATGGATCTTATTTGTAAATTAATAATATTGGGATATGCGCTTCGGTATTTATAAAAATAATAATAAAAAAAAAAAAAAAATATGGCATATACCACATCAATTTGACGTTAACTACAAAGTATTTAGTTTTATGAGACTTATGCATTTGTATGTCAGAGTTGTTTTAACTTGGTGAAAGATGGCGTTTTCTACTTCTCTTTAACGTATTTTAAAATCGATTTTTTGTGATGTTATGATCATTAGACCTCTCCCAACAGGTGACGCCAACTGACGCGTTAGTTGGTGCCACCTCTGCGCCACGTCAGCTTTTTCCCCAACTGACACAAACTGACAGTTCTCTGCCTACAGTAACATCACTTCCCTTATTTTCAGTGCCCCACACACTAGGGCTGTGCATTTTTCGGGAAGAACCGAAAATAACCGAGGACCAAATCGGACCGAACAGGAACCGAACCGAGCATATCCGGGACGGTACATGGTCCATACATTTCTTGATTTTCGGTCTTCGGGACGGTCCAGGACCGAACCGAAAAACCCGAGAACCGGACCAGAACCGAAAAATATAGAAAACATTCCCTATATATCGTGGACCCTAACTTATTTTCAACATGTTTTAGATATCCTTATTCAATTTATTTGTAATCACAAGATTGTGTACATGTATTTTATTGGACCATGCACTCTATTACTAATAGACGGCTCTCCATTGTTGGAATGGGTTGTAAACAAGTCTAAATATCAGGTCAAGTTGGAGCACCGGCATACTCAATGAGATTATAAATTAGTACATGTCAACTTATTCATTGAAATATGCTCTTAAACACTGGCTACACGGAAGACACTAAAGCTTCAAACGGTCCGGGAATTTGGACCAAACCGACCAGACCCATGATTCATGGTACGGTCCTCGGTCCGACTTTCAGCTTCAATTCGGGATTCGGTTCGGTTCGGGAATCAGCCAGTTCGGTCCGGTTCTGGACCATGCACAGCCCTACCACACACTATTTAATCTATTTATTTAATACAAAAACTTAAACTAAAATAAAATAATTTCAATAAAATCAAAAAATATATGAATTAGAAATAAAAGATTAAATTCATAAAAATTAAAACATTCATATAATTAAAAAATTAAAAGCAAAATTTTATTTTGAGCCCAATTTAAATAACCCCTTTAACAAAAAATATATTTAATTAAGCCCAAACTTTATTTATTTAAGCCCAATCTATACCCATTAACCCTATCATTTCATTCATCATCATCATCGCCTCACTCCCTCTTTTCTGCAACTCAACTACCGTGAAAAATAAAATTACATACACATTTTGGAAGAAAAACGAAAAAAAGAAAGAAAAAAGAAAGAAAAGAAGAAGATGCTGGCCCACTCCCTCTCTCTTTCTTCCGTCGCCTCCCGTCGCCAAAGTGACGACACCAACCGACGGCCACCAACCGAAGGCCGATGCCTATAGCGTCGGTTCGTCGGCTGGTACCGACGGTGGTGCCGACGCACCCGTTGGGAGAGGTCTTACCCCCTCCGTCCAATTTAAGTAGTTACGGGTTGTCCTAGTAAGTGTTTACTTTCATCTACCAGCCAATCACAAAAGAAACTTTAGTAGGTAAATATATTTTTTAATCAGTGAAAAATGTAGTTAATGAAGATTCTTAAAACTGTATGCATAGTTAAAATGGACATGTTAATTGGGACGGAGAAAGTATTATGGGTGAATACTTCGATTAGAAGAAAAGTTAATTGGTCCAGAACACTCAAAATTGTCCAACGTCCTTTAAGCTCAAACCCATCTATATATACATGTTTATTTATATCATAGTTAAGTACATTTCAAGGCACAAACTGAATCATGAAGGTATTCCTACAAATAATCTATGGTGCAAACACCCTCGAGTCTCGAACATCTCAACGGAAACTGGTCCATAAGCCTATAAATAGTCCAGATTCCTCGACGTGTTAATGTTTCTATTGGTACAATCATGTTCTTATTTTTTGTCATTTGCATAGAACCTCAACCATTATAACGCAATTTATAGTTGTTGATCATTTTCGTTTTTTCAAACTTGACTTCATGTTTTTTTGGTTCTGCCCAAACTTGAACTTATATGATTGATTATCAATCACAATTACGACGATGAGGATTATCGATCTGCCCGAAAACTCTGAAATTAACATCAAGCTTAATGCGGGAAAGAAAATATCAAATAATGTAACAGTATTTTGAGGATGCATTCTCTGAATTATGACTCTATAATGACGCCAAAATGATGATAGTGGTTTTTTAAGAGAAAAAAATAAAATTGTGATTGATTTTATAAAGTAGATATATAAGCAATGAAATCTTGGTAGACACTAGCTATCGCCCGTCACCTATGCAATAATTAATGTACGTGTTTGTTAGTAATGATATAAATTAACAACCCTCATGATCATGATATGACTTCAAAAAGAAGCCAATATATAATCAATAATATGGAAAGATAGATGATGTTAAGTTGAAAAGAAACCCCTAAAAGACATGCTATCGTATTCATCCGATTTCAATTATTATTAAATGAATTTTATCACCAAAGGCAATTAATTTAACGGTATTGATACGCCTCTTCAATCAAAAAGTTGTGAGTTCAAGTCTGAGGGAACATTTAAGTTTCGTGGAGAAAATGAGTATATTCGAGGTGAGGTGTCTGAATTCATTGCCTTTTTTTTAATGAAAATGCTAACATTTAGGTATATATTCGTGGAAAAATGCGTATATTCGAGGTGAGGTGTCTGAGTTCATTACCATTTTTTTTAAGAAAAATGCTAAATATAGCCCTTATGGCTATAGTTAAGCTTTGTAAATTTACATTACTTCCAATATTAAAACTCATAATTTCCATGAATACTTCTAACATATTTATAAACGGAAAATGAGTATTAAAAGTGAATGTATATACTTTATAATCAATTCATGTTAGTTTATAAATTCAAATATAAAGAGCTTAACCATTAGAGCTATGGTTAGCATTGTCCTTTTTGAAAATAAGTGATTTTTGTCATTAACCTTGTTTAATTCCATTTAAGTGTATGTGCGCGGAAACCTTATAATAGACTCGTAACTTGTGATAAAATTAGAAAGTTGTTTAATAATTCGTTACAAAGGTTTATTGCAATTTGTTTTAAGTTGCTTAGTTTTGAGCCATATTAAAATTCATAAAAGAAATCGAGCTTTTCTTCATAAGCATGAGCTCAACTCATTTTAGGTCATTTTATACATGGATTCCAATTATATTTTAGCATAGAAATAAACTCGACTCAAATACAAGATTGAAGAGCTAAATAAAAGTTTATCACCCCCGAACAATATTTTCTAAGTTACATACATATGCAACGTTACATGTCAAAATATATAGAAGTGTAACGCGTTTAAAAATTAGTTTGGGTGGAATTGAATAGGACCATTGAAAAGTAGGGTCTTATTATCATTATATTATTATATTTATATTTATTTATTATTTATTTCTCCCTTAAATTAATGCACCTTACAAAAAAGTTAAGGGGGGTGAATCATGAATGTGAATGTGCCCCCATAGATTTAGAAGAAGAAAAAAAGGTTTGAACTGACATTACTAAATGGAGACATGATTATAAATCGACACCACAATCCGGTGGTGGATGACGGCAGTTTATGGTGGTGGTGGCCCCCATGATTGGCTCGATAAGTCATCATCGAGGTTGCCATCGCTTTTGGTAGCAAAGAATTTCGTCCCACCACCATGTGCACAAACACTAAATATTATCTTCAATTCCATTTTAATTAAAGCAAGGTTTATGATCAACTTTTTAACTGGCAGAATGGTCTCTTGGTCCCACTTCTTTCCTTTAATAAATCACACTTTCCTTAATCATACTCTAATTAAACAAAAAATCATTACAAAAAGTATATTTTGAGGTAAAGCAATCCAATGGATACTTCGGTTGGCAGTCGGTTTGCAACTAACAGAGGTCACTTAAGTGACGCTAATGGTCACTTAAGTGACGCTAATGGCACCACCCAGTCACTTTGGTTCATTGCTTTTTCTAGTTGAATATTCGATCTTCCATCCCTTTTTGTATTTGTTTAATCTTTTTTTTGTTTAGTGTATATAATTAAAGTTATATTGTTAAATGTGGGGTTCAAAAATTGAAGTGAAAGTGTCATTGTTGACAGTGGTTAGTCGGTTATTTGTCAGTTTTGAGAAAAGCCGATATTTGCACAAACCGATAGGTCGATTTCACTTTCCTGTTTGGAGTGGTCTAAGTTTGATTAACCTGATAAGCAAAGTCAATGAGCTAAAAAGGGTCAAACCTTATAAGCATCGTTCCTCATGTGTAAACGTCCTTGTGACTTGTGAGTCGTAAACACCTCTTTGTGATTTATTTATTTATTTTGGCGCGTCAATAAATGATACAGTAGACAATAAGTTAGGTTAAATATGCACGGGTGATGTATAGGAGTAGAGATGAGCAAAGACCAGATAAAACTGGTTTTCAGTCCAGTTCAAAAAAGTCCAGTTTTTTAACAGAAAATTAAAAATCAGTCTTTTCTAGGACTGGTCCAGTTTCAGTCCAGTTTTTTGCCAGTTTTGCCAATTTTTCTTAAAATTTCAGTCCAGTCCCAGTCCAGTTTCAGTCATTTCCAGTCTTTTTTTTCATGGTCGATAATTTTGTCAATAGTTACAATAAAATTTTAAAACCAATAGAAAAAATCAATAAATGTGAAGTATGATTAAATTAAAATTTATATAATTGAAATTGTTGATGTGAAAATAAATAAAAGTTTATAAATAAAGAAATAAAAATGTATCAAATACAATTTGACCTAAATTTAAATTTTATAAGGAAAGAAAAAAGTTAATAAACAATAAATAAACATAAATAGCTTATAATACATTTCAGTCTTTTTGCCAGTTTTAAACCAGTTTCAGTCTTTAACCAGTTTAAACTGATTTCAGTCCAGTTTTTAACCAGTCTTCTGACTGAAAAGTAGAACTGAATTAGGACTGTCAGGCAGTCCTAGGACCAGTCCAGTCTTTTTCCCAGTCCAGTTTTTCTAGGACCGGTCCCAGTCCGATTCAGGATCAGTTTCAATCTTAGACTGTTTTGCTCATCTCTATATAGGAGCTAGGATACTGTAGTAGTAGTTTATAAAAATAATAAAAAATGTATAAAAGAATAAAAATAAATATAAAAATAAAACAAATAGGGAAAGGGTAGAGGAGGGTATAGTAGGCTTGGATGCACCAAAGCTCAGATAAAAAAGGTAACGTGGGGAGAAGGTCAAACAGGGAAAGTTGATGCATCATTTTATAGGTATGGGTTTGTCGTCAATTTTATTTTATTTATTTACTTCTTTGATACAAAAAATAATAAATGATTTCAACTAAATTTGTATATGCATCATTATCCCCTTTTAGTTATCTTCAAAATTACATAGGGTGCAATATGAACTTATTAATGTTATTAGCTATCAAACGTTGTGTGAATAAGAATATCGGGTAAGGTTCAAATGAGAATGGAATTTTTGGTGAGAATAGAGGAACCAACTAAAACGCGCCACGTGTCACAAAGCCTACTTTCCCCTATGTTTTTTAAACTTAAATATATCCCAAACGGTGAGTCGAAAAATCATAAAAATCAGCATTTTTTTCTCTTTAATTTACAATCTCACAAGGTATACTTTCGACAACTTTTTTTTGGGTTTTACAAAATTAGTAACACTTGTGTTACTAGCTGTTAACACATGTCTTAGTTGCTGTTAACATATGTGTTACTCGCTGGTAACACATGTGTTACCAGCATGTAACACATGTGTTACACGCTGGTAACACATGTGTTACTAGCCTGTAACACATGTGTTACCAGCGTATAACACATATGTTAGCAGCGAGTAACACATGTGTTACCAGCTTCTAATACATGTGTTACTCGATTTCAAAACTCTCCAAAAAACCGAAAAAAAAAGTTCGTCAAAAGTATACCTTGTCACATCTCTAATCGAAGAGAATAAAACGCTGATTTTTATGGTGCAGTTTTTATAATTTTTCGACTTACCGTTTGAGAAATATTTAATTTTTAAAAATTTGGAGAAGAGAAAGTAAAATGACATGTGGCTCATTCCTATTGGTTCCTTTATTCTCATAAAAAATTGTTGTACTCATTTGAACCTTACTCTACGAATATTACCTATTATAACAAAGAAAAAAAATCAAAAGCTAATTGGAAATGTCCAAAGTTTTTCACTATAAGATTTATTGATACATGAAGGAGTACAATATATATTTTTTCCATCTCAAAATAAATTGCCACCTAATATGTGCTACAACAAGCCGTTTTTACCCGCGCGTTGCGGCGGAGTGGAAAAAGTAAATAATCTTTGGTGAATATAATCTATATTATCCGGTTTTGGTGAATATAAAAAATAACATATCAAAATATATATACTTCAATTACAATTATCATATGTGGATTATACTTAATTACGATAACGTTAATGTCAATCTTATATTGAAATTGTTAGATTGAACAAACTAAATCAGTGCACAAACATTAAAATATAAACGTCAACATATTAATTTAGAAAGTTAAATATATTTTTATTAGTATAACTTATACATAGTCACGTATCATATTAACTTGTTAAGGTGAAAGAGCATACATAGTTTTAGTGAGAAAAGATTAAAAAAAAAAGGACATCTTGGGAATTAATGTGAAAAAAAATATATAAGAGTCTTTTTAAAAAAGTTTAACAATTTTGACTTCACCACTAATATAAAAATATTAGTCAATACTAAAATAAATCAAAAGTACAATTATAAAAAACAAAAATTAAATTAAACGTATGTTTTTCCGATCCGATTTTCCGTTCACACATGTTCAAAAAATTATGTTAAGCTGGTTTAAACTTAAATGGTTATTACCTGATTCTCGGTTCGAAAGGGCTAATCCAACCGGTTTTCAAACATTTAATTATACGGTGTTATTTTTCTCTATTGCTAATTTTTACAAAAAAAAATAATAATTTAAATGATAGTGAGTATACATATATGTCTTAAAAAAAGGGTATTTGGAGGGTAACCGTAACCCCTATATCATATTTCAATGGTACACGTCCGCCTCTCTTGCAAATAGCTAGCATCAACGCCAGACAAATCAGATGTCCACAAATCACCCACGTATGCTGAGACACGAATTCGAACCCCTGACCTATAAGTCACACATGTAAAGTCTAGACGTTTGTGGTATCTTAAGATTAATAAGTTTGGTGATATTTTGCATCATCTATTAAATCCTTAGAACAATATTTACAGTGCTAAAATAGAAACCATTATTCTATTTATTAGCTTTTCTATTCTTCTATTTATTTAATTAAAAGTTTTTTTTCCACAACTTGACTTAATGACTTATTTGTACGAAGCTAATTGTGTAATTTGCGATCAACTGTTGTATAATAAAAATTGTAAATAATGATTAAAAAAAACTTTTGTTAAATAATTAACACATCTAATAGTGTTTTTTTCATATCAAGTAAACTGATTAACTTAAAGACACCACTTTAATTAAAATGGGTGCTTGAAAATTTATTTAGGTAACTTATAAACAATTTACAAAATATAATTATAGATAATTTTTTGTTTTACTGGGTAAAGTAAATGACTCAAAATTTTAAGGAAAAACAAATTTTGTAAATTTTATATAACTTTGTTGTAAATAAACAATTAAAATAATAATAATAAACTTTACTATTCATATACAGTAAACTCCATTCATCCTCCTGGTGAATATTTTGTAAAATATTTATATAACTTTGTTGTAAACAAACAATTGAAATAATGATAAAAAAAAAACTTTACTGTTCATATAATAGTAAACTCCATTCACCTTCCTGGTGAATGTTTTGTAAACAAGCAGTTTTTAGCTCGCTTTTTGCGGCGGAACAAAAATACTTATATTAGTTTATTAAATAATTTGGTATACGTACAACTTAAAAGTCAGAGTTTATGTATGTAGTCAAATTTTGATATTTGAATAGTTAAGGAGCTACGTAAGGACGTAAACTTTATGTTTATTGGTCAATTATTTTATCTGATAAATCATAAAAGTACCTAAAATGCTTACACTCTTTGCTTTAGAATTATATGTGTATAGTTATTATTTTAATGATTACAAATTTAGTTTAAAATTGTTCAAGAGTCATGTAAGTAGTTTAAGTTATATAACTTTTGTACCATATCACAACAACAACAACAAAAAAAATCAAAATAATATTAGCATTTTTAACTCATACTCATTTCTCTCTGTTCGTCCATGACACACACATACACACACCTATATACCTATAATCAACTCATTTCTCTCTATCATACTATACGCTATAGATTACTGATATTTTAGAGTGAGGTATAATAAACAAAAAAAAAATGTTGTGAAGAGAAATAGATGAGAGGTGAGGTATATGTTATAAACTTAAAATAAATATAATTAAAAAAAAAGCAATGCGTCAAAAGGTGATTGATCGTTCACTATTTATAGCAATGCGTCAAAAGGTGATTGATCGTTCACTATTTATTCAATAGTAACATTTAAGCTAACTCATGTATGAAGCTAAAAATTATAAAATTCTTGTGCCCGTGTATCTCATAATCAAACTATGAATACATGTTGTGTAGACTTTCTCATATTTACATTACATATCTTAAATTTACTTAAGGTATTTGATTATAATTTATCAAAACTATGTGTTTAAGTCACGTTCAAATTGTATATGCTTATATGAAATTTTCAATAGTTAAAAATCGATACTTTATCCAATGACATTTGAATTATCGTTTTTAGAAACGATATAATTGTCGAACTAATCATTATATAGATACATCTTCTATAATACAATCTACAATAGTATAAAGATTGAGTCCTTGGCTCAATCAATAATAGTAATAAATAGACTTTTAAAGAGTTAGGCTTAATCAATAATAATAATAATAATAATAATAATAATAATAATAATAATAATAATAATAATAATAATAATAATAATAATAATACATGCACTAAGAATTAATCAATTTGTTTTAAGTAATGACTTTTACTTCTTAAGTTACCTCAAACATATTAAAATTTACTGTAATTAAAAACATTTCTAGAGTTTATTCATAAATAATCATTTAATGATCCAATCGTTTCATTTTTCATTTTAGTTATAAGTAACTATTAACTAATAGACTTTTCATGTTCTCCATGAATTATCCCTACATGTGAAGTAAAATAATATAATTATCTTTCAATTTCATTTAGTTAATAAATCGATCCTTTCATATATACTAATAAATAAATAAAGTAATATTGAGTTTTCTCATGAATGAAATACATATAACTGATGGTTACAAAGCAAATATATCAATTTTTTCATATGTCCATCCAAATAAGTGCAATTTGCATTTAAATTTAGCTATAAATGTAAATAATTACGGGATGCTCAAGGGTCCATCACCACCCATATATATAGAACTTTGGTTGGTATAAAAATGGGAAAAGTTATGTAGCACACCAACGATTTCCTTATATGTACAACGTCAATTATTTCACTCACCAAAATCCATTGTTGGAATCTAAGCATCAATTGATAATATGGTTCTCTCATTGTATCCAATATCTATATTTGCATCCAATGAGTATGGAAAAGTGTTTCAAATTAGCATTTGTTTCAATTCACTACTTTGAGATGAATAGTTACTTAATTTTTGCATTTGTTGGATCCTTTTATCAAGTTACAATTTTAATTATATTAATTACTAATTTTATTGTGGTTGTATGATATTATAATTCATAGTTACGTAAGTTTAGCGTTTTATTAATGTTTTTTCGATTATATTTTTATTTTTTTTACTTTTGCTATAGGTGAAATTATAAAGAGAGAGGATGATGATCTCCAATGTCGATTCATGGTGATAGTTCTTTGAAGCGAACTCAAATATTATGTATCTTTTGAATCATTTTTTTTTGTATGTTAGCAACTATATTTCAATCTATATTATATTTTAGTTTTGAAACATTAATGAAATAATTTATCAATTTTGTTTGTTAATTAACAAATTAACAACCATAACAATATATTTATGCTACAAATTGATTAAAAAAATTGTTACTTTTAAATACTTTAATGCTTTTGGTTTATTTTATGGTATACTAGCAAATGTTCGATCAAGTATCTCCTCATATGAGATTCTTTAATTAAGTATGTGTATGCTTATAGATAAGTGATAAAAGGGTATATATATCGCGGGGATTATGGATTGTGGGTTCTACTAAATATCTTGAATTAAACAAATATATATTTTTAAAATGTTAATGCTATGTATTAATGATGTGTATAGCTGATAGATATTTTATACTTATAGGCTTATTAAAATTGTGCCCACTAGAGATATTTATTTTGATTTCTTTCATATAATGGAGTGAGTTATATATACAATTTCTACTGAGTTTGGCATGCTTGACCAAATTTCACAATTATAACTATGATAAATATTTAATTCCTTACTTAAACGCGTAATTGACATTACATAATGAAAATTGTAAGAAAAGGAAAGTGAAGCCTCAAATGTCACACGGCGCTTAAAGAAAACGTATGATGGTTTCGAGCCATGCATGTTTTTGCACAATTTAGTTATTCCATCATAAGAATCAATCAATCACGGTTTTCCATTTTGTGCCTGCATTCATGCATGGTACAACATCATAACTGATTCTATCGAGTCTGGAAAATTTCAAACTTAGATGGTATAATTTTCGATTGCTTCACTTATTGAACAACTTACATTAATGAATGAACATCGTAAGCTAATAAGCCCCGTGCATCGCACGGGCATGAATTACTAGTTGTGACTTAAGTGAATCACTTACTCTAAGTTAATATTGTAACTTTGGGATCAACCTGGTTGTCATTCAAACACTATATATAATTATTATTAAACATTAATGTTTGCGGTAAATAAAATAAATGTAAATTGTATTTTAGGTAAATCGAGTTAAGTGATTAATTAAAAGACACAATATTGATTAATTGAGGGTTCTCAAAGTTTATGTAAGATAGAGTATATGTAATTTACAAAACATAGACTTTAAATATTATAGATAAAATATAATAATTTATAATTTATATTTCTTATATGGTAGGATAAACATTTAGAATTAAAGCTAAAATAATTTTTTTATATTTATTTATAACTTAGTTTGTTTTTTAATAGGAAAAAGAATATCTACTATTCATATAATAGTAGAATTCATTCATTTATCTCTGATGAATATAGGAGCTTTCAATATTTATATAACTTTGTTGTAAAAAAACAATTAAAATAATAATAAAAAAACTTTACTATTCATATAATAGTAAACTCCATTTACCCTCCTAATGTTGGAATCTTCAATGCTACATACTTTTAGAGAAGTACAATACTTTCTTCCTAATAGTAAAATGTCTATTTTAATCTTCATTTTAAACATAGACTTCTTCAAAAAATATAGGGTAATGCAAGTAAAAGTGTAACATCCTCGAAATGGACCTAGTTGTTTATATTATTTCTTGATTTAAATTAGTATTTAAATGTGTTTGGAAATAATATTGTCTGAAATAATTGAAATAATTGAAATAGGAGACGAATATTCCAATGTGATAAGTGAATTATTAATTGTTATAAATTAATATAGTTGACGGTACAATAAAATGTTTGGACTCGCAAATGGTTTTCGGGTTCCAGACAATAGATTTAGATGGGGTATTAAATTATACCCGTATATTGGAAGTCGGTTTGAGGAGCCGACTTATATATCACTTTCCTTATTTAGAAAGTTTCATATGAAACTTGAAAATCATCCAAAACCTTATGAAATCATAATCAAAAAGCGAAATCAAACATGAATTGAGAATCTGAAGCAATGATTCTGATTAGTTCATCATCATAATCATGTTCTATCTGCAAATTCGTAAGTTTAATTCCTTAAATTTGATATTTAATGAATTAGATGAATTAAGGAATTTGATATTAGAAACATGTTATAACGGTTATATAATGTTTATACGAAGTTATTTGTGGTATATAACGGTTAGAAATCGTGTTTTGGTGATTTGGGTATAAAACCCGTATGTTAGGGTTTGATCAGAATCGCAGGTTGCTGGGACGACAAGGGAATCCGGTCGGATTCAAGGGAATCCGGCGGATTCCGGCAATTTGGGGAATCCGGTCGGATTCAAAGGAATCCGGCGGATTCAAATGCTAAGAACCGGATCCTATGTTTTGCAAATTTCAAAAGTGCATAAGTGTTTAGTAGTGATTTTTGCCACGGAAAAATTGACAAATTGTCTTTAAACTCCGATTGGGCTGAAATTTACATGGTCACTCGAAAACGGCCCACTGATCAAAGCTATATACTATAGCCTAGTCAGTTTTTGGCCATTCGGTGTCGTTTAGGGGTCGAAAATGGCATTTTACAGTTTTTGGACCTTATTTCGGGACTTTTTGATTTTGTTCCGAATTGAACTTTTGTTTGTTGTGATCTTAGGGATCATTGAATTCATGTAATTATGTTATGATGGTGTAACGATATTAATTACCTATGTGTTATCAGTAGAGACAAGTTACTAACTCATTGTTTATTGATTGTATTCTCAGATATGGAGAAGGCTCAGTAATATTAGACTTCTGAGCTTGCGGCTGAGGTGTCGGTGAGTGGATCTGTAACCTCAGTGTGATTTAGTTGTAATGATTTGATTTACAACAAGTAATTTATAGTATTACTTTGATATGAGGCTTCTGTTGAGATATCTTGCCATGTTAGTTTGGTAGGTTGCTTACTTGGCTGTTTGAGTTAGTATGTAAGATTCTGAGGTCAACTTGACTTGATAGTTGGACTTGGTTGTTATTGTAGACGACAGGAGATCTTGAAACTTGAAATGTTGGTTTAGAGATCTAGGTCGTGTGTGATTAACAACTGGTTATCGGTAATTCTGTATAGGCCAATACAGATGATTGATGAGTTCCTTGAGTACCAAACCGGTATTAGGGTATCTCAGGAGCCACCGATCCTCATAAAGATTGATAACACTTGATTGGAAGTTGTGTGATTTAATGATTGATTGATTTTCTGTTTATTGTTATTTAATGTAACAGATTGTTATGCTAAGTTGTACTGTTGCTTATAGTTTCATTCACTTAGCTTTATGCTAACCCCACCTTCCTGCAGGTTAAAATAGATGGGACATATTGGGCAGGGCAGGAAGTGTTTGGAATTGATGGAATGTTTGACAGGCTTTTACTCTGATGTTAGTTTTATAACTAAAGAGATGTTTTGAATTATATAACACCTAGTTTGTTGAAATGTCATGTATTTAGTTTGAAAAAGTTTATTGACATTATAAAGACATTGATAGTATGTTTTAAATATACGCTTCCGAGTCGCCATTATTATATTGATTGTTTATTATTAACGAGGGGTGTCATAAGTTGGTATCAGAGCAATAGTTTGGGCGAATTGGACATGATAGAATGTTCAATCCTAAACTTTGATTGAGTTGAGTCAAACATTACAGTGGGTGTGGGTTTAGTTGATTAGTGAATGTGTGAGAAAGTGATTAGTTGGATATGTACTAACCTTAACAAGTTGTGAAGTTGTTGTTTGATTGCAGAGACGGAGGAACATGGGTATCTGATTGGTATATTTCATGTTTCCTCAACACTCGTGGGCTTAAGATTGTCAGGTAATCTTCGATAAGCCTATGTTAATTTAAATTAGCTTGAACTGTTTACTTTGTTATGATAAGTAAGCATTGTTGTGAAGTTAATTGAGTCAGACTGATATGATTCCCCAGTTTTGAGTCAACTAATGATTGTTATATGTTGACATGAGGATAGAAGTACTGAATGAGATGTTCATTGTTGTAATTATTTCTGATTGAATTGAGAATGCAGAAATATGTTTAAGAAAGTAGAAAAGAGTAGATTAAGGTTTTAACAGGATTGATGTTGGAACCTAAGGAGTGTCTTTATTGGTGAGACAAAATAATTGATAGTATTATAGTAGTAGATTGATCACAAGGAGTGATTTCAATCCTTATTAAGGACTGTTGTGTCACTTGAATTGATAATGACTGCTATTTGAGAAAATATGTGTTTATGTGACTATATGGTATGTGTTGACTATAGTTAAACACTTGATTTAAACCAAGACTGATAGGTTTATGAGAAATGTAAAGTATGAAAAGGTGAAATTGATTTGGGAAGTGATAGATCTTTCTGGTCAATTGTGAATAAATAGATGAAATGTTTTATAGTAACATGATTTAGTAGACTTGTTGTGACATTGGTGCTTGATAGTGTAGCATATGTCAAAGTGATGATAGTTAATTAAGAAGTGTCCTGAATTTTTGAAGTAAATAAGGACATTGATTAGTGTTAAGTATTGAAAACTATGATGATAGGTTATCATATGTTTGAGAGTTCAGACAAGTAGATATACTGAGTGATTCAGTTGTTGAAAATAAATTGTGTGAGATGGCTCGCATATGTAAGGTGGAATATGTAAGTAGTAAGCTGATTTGGAGTGTGTATCAGCTGATAGAAACTATTAAATAGATTATGATTGATTTGAAATCATAAAGTATTTAATACATATATGAGATGAGAATAGATCACATTGATAATTATAATGTAGAGTAGCCTGAGAATGGATTGTGAAGAACGTAATCTTGCAACGTCTGATCACCGTTGTTATATTATGTTGTGTCACATGAACTTGTTGAGGCTACTTGATATAAAAGAAATGGAATGTGATTTTGAAAATTGAGCATGAAAGTATGCTAAGTGGTTTAGTACTGGTTTTGATAAGAAAACAAACAGTTGATAGGACTGTGACAGTTAGACTGTAAAGGTGCTAGAGTAAATAATAATGGACATTGATAGAGGTTTTGATGATACACCTAAATGACTAATTTGATTTTGTTGAAAATGTAATTGTAACTGATAGTGTTAAATTGACCATAGGTGAATTTGATAGTGTTTAAATGAGTCACTATTTTGTATTTGGCTTGTATGAAGCCAAAGTTGAGATAGGTTGATATTGTCTTGCTTGAGGAATTTCTAGTATTATTGAATGTAATAATTTGAAGTATATGTTTGAAAGTAAACATACAATATAAAATGGCTTGTATGGAGCCAAGATTTATGTAAGTTGATTCTGTCCTTGTAAAGGATTGATATGATTATTGAAAGTAATAATTTAAAATATATGTTTGAAAGTGAACATATAAAATGAAATGGTTGTTGGGAGTTAACTTGATAGTATGTTAACTTTGAAAGTCAAACCATGAATAGGGAATTGTGTATATAAAATTAATTGCTTGTGATTGGTTTGAGGATAGATCAAACTTGAGAAAAGCAATTAGAGGATTTTATTGATTGGTTGATTGAAATCAAAGTTGACATGTAGTCAACTGTGTGTGTTGAAATAGTCTAACATAAATTGACATGTTATGATTGTGTGGAATATGATTGAATTCCTAGATTGCTTAAATTATGTTGAAGCGAGTCATTTAAGATCCAAATAAGAAATGATATGAAAGGATATCTGGAAGTTGAATTGTATTAAAGGTCTAGTTGATTCTTGTTTGATAAATTGAGGAATATGAATTGAAAAGTTGTTCATATTTTGAGAAATAAGGTATGTGGATATAGTGAATGTCTTAGAAAGTAAGAGAAACCTTGAAATTGATAGGTGATAATTGTATTCGCCAAGCTTTTCTTGTAAGTTTAAGTTGAATTGTTTAAGTTATATACGAATTAGTATGTATATAAGTGAAACATAGAGTTGTTAAGTTTATTATTCCATGTCCTGTGGTATGGATATGTGAGGACTAGTTGTACTAAGAAGGCTTGATAAAGACTTTGACAGTCTGAATGGCCTAGTGTATAGAATGAAATGGAATTAATGTGTACGTGTCCATTTTAGAAAGTTACTTGAATTATGCCATAAGTTATATGGAGGCTAGTTAATTGTGATTAACTTGATGTAGTTTTGTTGGAAATGTGTTGGAAAGTAGCACATTGTGATATTGTGATGCTTAAGAGAAAGTATCATGATATGTGGATTAAGGTTGACTTAGCTGCTAGATTGATAGAATTTAGTACTAAGTGATATTTCGGTTTAAGTTGTATAATTTCTAATTGCTTGTGATTAGTAGTTTAAGATTTAAGAATGTGAATTGAGTTATTCTAACTTAATTGTTAGTTAGACTTTGAAGGTAAATATTAAGTATTGATAGATGTACTGTAGTGTATAATCACTAGTGTTGTGATTATTGTTTGGACAATTGTTGTTGTTGACAATTGATAGGTTGTGATGAAAGGAGTTATGAGCAGAAATAAGTCAATGTAGAGGTTGGTTGAATGTAGGTAATATTTGATTTTGGTACTTTTATTGATTGAGCAAAGTACTTGTGGATTGTGGTTTTACCTATTGAGTTTGATCTATGCATTACTTATTAAGGTGAATAGTGATATGTGAATATGATATGTTGTTCAAGAGAATAGGTATGAAACTTTTGGATGAAAAGTTGACCTAGATTTGAATTTTAAATCTTTGATAGTAGAGATTTGAAATTGTTATCTGTATATGAAACTGATTGTTAGTCATAGCTGAAATTAAATTTCAGTGTGGATATGTGTATGAGGGTTTTAGAATCACTGTCTTAGTGATATTGTGGTTTCTGTTTTGTTGTTAACAGAGGTGAATAGTGAGAATAGGTTAAGGATTTTAGCATATTGCTAATTTCTAGTTGCACTGACCTATTAAGTGATTGTAGGTTTCACTTGTTGTTTAAATGATAGTGAATTCACTTGTTTAAGTAAGTGTTTGTTCTATAAGATATATCTGATTGATGATATTGATTGGATGCACTGTATGTGTGCGTAGGAAAAGACATAAGCATGTACATTTGGATATGTGCATGTGGAAAGAATTCAAATAGTCTAAATATAGTTGTAAGTTGCTATTGAGGATTAACGTATGCTAAGAGGTATGTGATTATATCACATTAGTTAGATTGATTGAGGTTAGATTTCGGGGACGAAATCTCTTTAAGGGGGGGGGGAGAGTTGTAACATCCTCGAAATGGACCTAGTTGTTTATATTATTTCTTGATTTAAATTAGTATTTAAATGTGTTTGGAAATAATATTGTCTGAAATAGTTGAAATAATTGGAATAGGAGACGAATATTCCAATGTGATAAGTGAATTATTAATTGTTATAAATTAATATAGTTGACGGTACAATAAAATGTTTGGACTCGCAAATGGTTTTCGGGTTCCAGACAATAGATTTAGATGTGGTATTAAATTATACCCGTATATTAGAAGTCGGTTTGAGGAGCCGACTTATATATCACTTTCCTTATTTAGAAAGTTTCATATGAAACTTGAAAATCATCCAAAACCTTATGAAATCATAATCAAAAAGCGAAATCAAACATGAATTGAGAATCTGAAGCAATGATTCTGATTAGTTCATCATCATAATCATGTTCTATCTGCAAATTCGTAAGTTTAATTCCTTAAATTTGATATTTAATGAATTAGATGAATTAAGGAATTTGATGTGAAATTTGATGTTAGAAACATGTTATAACGGTTATATAATGTTTATACGAAGTTATTTGTGGTATATAACGGTTAGAAATCGTGTTTTGGTGATTTGGGTATAAAATCCGTATGTTAGGGTTTGATCATAATCGCAGGTTGCTGGGACGACAAGGGAATCCGGTCGGATTCAAGGGAATCCGGCGGATTCCGGCAATTTGGGGAATCCGGTCGGATTCAAAGGAATCCGGCAGATTCAAATGCTAAGAACCGGATCCTATGTTTTGCAAATTTCAAAAGTGCATAAGTGTTTAGTAGTGATTTTTACCACGGAAAAATTGACAAATTGTCTTTAAATTCCGATTGGGCTGAAATTTACATGGTCACTCGAAAACGGCCCACTGATCAAATATAGCCTAGTCAGTTTTTGACCATTCGGTGTCGTTTAGGGGTCGAAAATGGCATTTTACAGTTTTTGGACCTTATTTCGGGACTTTTTGATTTTGTTCCGAATTGAACTTTTGTTTGTTGTGATCTTAGGGATCATTGAATTCATGTAATTATGTTATGATGGTGTAACGATATTAATTACCTATGTGTTATCAGTAGAGACAAGTTACTAACTCATTGTTTATTGATTGTATTCTCAGATATGGAGAAGGCTCAGTAATATTAGACTTCTAAGCTTGCGGCTGAGGTGTCGGTGAGTGGATCTGTAACCTCAGTGTGATTTAGTTGTAATGATTTGATTTACAACAAGTAATTTATAATATTACTTTGATATGAGGCTTCTGTTGAGATATCTTGCCATGTTAGTTTGGTAGGTTGCTTACTTGGCTGTTTGAGCTAGTATGTAAGATTCTGAGGTCAACTTGACTTGATAGTTGGACTTGGTTGTTATTGTAGACGACATGAGATCTTGAAACTTGAAATGTTGGTTTAGAGATCTAGGTCGTGTGTGATTAACAACTGGTTATCGGTAATTCTGTATAGGCCAATACAGATGATTGATAAGAGTTCCTTGAGTACCAAACCGGTATTAGGGTATCTCAGGAGCCACCGATCCCATGAAGATTGATAACACTTGATTGGAAGTTGTGTGATTTAATGATTGATTGATTTTCTGTTTATTGTTATTTAATGTAAACAGATTGTTATGCTAAGTTGTACTGTTGCTTATAGTTTCATTCACTTAGCTTTATGCTAACCCCACCACAGTTCTTCCTGCAGGTTAAAATAGATGGGACATATTGGGCAGGGCAGGAAGTGTTTGGAATTGATGGAATGTTTGACAGGCTTTTACTCTGATGTTAGTTTTATAACTAAAGAGATGTTTTGAATTATATAACACCTAGTTTGTTGAAATGTCATGTATTTAGTTTGAAAAAGTTTATTGACATTATAAAGACATTGATAGTATGTTTTAAATATACGCTTCCGAGTCGCCATTATTATATTGATTGTTTATAATTAACGAGGGGTGTCATAAAAAGTAATAACAAAAATGGACATTTCTACTTTTAATGGTGGACATTACAACACAATGAGTGATTCATTATTGAGCTCAATAGTGTGAACAACACCCGGTGTAATTTTCAAGGAGGGTATTTAATGTAGAAAGAATGTGTAAACGGAACGACCATTAATGTATATTGACCAATAAGGAAAAAAGGGAAAAAGGTCTTAAATGCAACGTTGAGGCATCACATTGAGCTTCAACGTCAACCATCAACGGTGAAATATGGTGTCCTAGGTTATTAATATCGCGATCTTGATTGTAGGATCGTACGATCTTACGATCCTACTTCATAAAAACGTGCTGGATCGTTGTAGGATCGTAATTTTCATAGGATCGTAATTAAGATCGTAAGAGCGTAAATATAGATCGTAGGATCGCTAACAAGATGGTAATATCGGTCACAAGATCGTAACCAAGATCGTAATCAAGATCGTAGGATCGTTTAAATTTTATAATAAATGTATATATACGTAATGTTTTATATAGATTGTTTATCAAAGTAGGATTTTACGATCTCGATCCTACTTTACGATTTCGATCTTACAAAGATGAAAACGATCTTGGGTAAGATCCCGATCTTGACAACCTTGATGGTGTATACTCTGCATACATATATGTATAATTTGGGACAATATAAAATGAAAATGTGAAGTATAATGTTACGTAAAAGTAACATAATTTTATAATGTTTTCAAACCGAAAATATTTTGTTCACAAGAGTCTTCCTTATGAATTCAATATACAAGAATAAAAAGTTTCTTTTTAATGGGTTATTAAATTGAGTTGGTGGAAGGCGTTGTTGGAGGCTACAAAAAGCGTGTACGAAAGCCCTGAGCTAATTCGGAAGAGACTTGTCAGAAGACAAAAGTTCTTTTCGATTGAATTTGAGGGTGTAAACTCTGACAGATTGGAATAGAATAGGGGCAGGTTTTTGAAATAATTGCAAGATCTTTTACAGTGTGAAAACTAGGAAATTTACTTCTACTTTACTCTTTTTGCACCCTCTATCTTTAGTTTAGTGTGTGGACAACCTTCAATTTTACTACTTGTTTAGCATTTGTTCACATTTGCTACCAACTTTCATAAATACACTTTGACAGAAAAAATTTTCCCTTTCATTTAACCATGGTTCCGGCTATTTTGACGGAATAATCCATAAGATTTGAATATAATGCTACACAGACTCAAATCACGTAAAACCCTTCCTTTACAGGATGTTGGCGTGACTACTTCAGAATATTTTATTTGCATCTAACGAGAATCGAACCTGAGACCTTTCACAATTCAACATTGAAGTCTTGAACTTTTATCAGTTAAATTACCCTCACGAGTAAGTGAGATGTAAACTTTTGAATACATTTAACCAGCCACTGAAATTTTATTCTCTCTAACTAGTTAATGTTGGTGAAAATACTTAAAATAAGTAGATTGATATATGTCAATCTACTTATTTTATTTAATTACTAGTTAATTTTAAAAATAATAATTTAAATATGTTTGTATATAATTGTTTTTTAAACAAACAAGTACTCTCAATGCCCCTAGCTTATTACATCACCACAAGAGCATAGGAACTGGAGAGGGCAAATCTTCATCATTCAACCGACGTTCAACTCTTTCTGTCGGCGTTCAAGACCAGCGTTCATTGTCGTTGTTCACTCTTGAAACCTGTGTTCAAGGTTATGTTTTGTTTTTGTTTTTTTTCCTTTTTTTATTGGTTCGTTCAAAATCATTTTTTGTACCATTTGAAATTTGAGTTAAACATTGAATCACTCTCCTTAATTCCTTATCCATGTTAAACTTCAGTGTTCGATTGAACATCGAGCTGAACGCCAAACACAAAGGCAATCACTTATTATACTCTAACAATCTTCTTATAACTTGTTACATGACAAGAATCGAATTTTAAGAGGTTATCAATTAGGCCAAGTACGTGACACAAATTATAGTAAAGCACCAACTTAACTAACCTAATTAGTCACTAGTGATCATCATCCGTGTATATTTGGATAATATCAGCGCATATATATATATTTGAAAAATTAAAGTCGAGACTTTCGCTTTTTAATTAATTGAGAAAGGATAGAAAGGATCTCGACATATCATGGTTGGATTACTTGGACCCATCAGTCACTTTGAGCATATTGGTTTGTTCATAAATCATAATCAGTAATCTTTGACTATATAATAATTAATAAAAGTTCAAATAATACAGAAAACCATATAGCTACTCATATAGATAAATAATGGAGTCATCCTCATAGCATTTCACGTGTGTCTTTGGGCCCTCTTTTAACATGGTAACCAACTCGATTAGATTCCGTTCCATACTTACTCTTTCATTCCATATTTTATGTATTTGTTTACATTCATATCTGGCTTTAGATAACGAGATGTTTACTATCATTTCATTTTGAAAATGACGCTATGGCTCGATATGCGCTCAGTGTAGGCATCCGTATGACAATCTGCACGACTGCACCATAGCGGAAAAAGTGAACATAATATAAGTGTAATGAAAAACTGATGTGGCGTTGATGTGATGAGAGTGGTAAAATAGTGTATATGTTTACTATCATTTCTTTTTGAAATTGACACTATGGCTCAATATGCACTCAGTGTGGGGGTATAGACATCCGTATGACAATCTGCACCATAGTGAAAAAAGTGAACAGAAATACACGTAAAGAAAAACTGATATGACGTTGATGTGATGACAGTGATAAAATTGGTTGTGTATAGTGTATATCATAGTGGATACTCTAATTAGCAAATTAACCCAATATTAGAATCGAATATATAATTAATCATGAACGAAAACTTTTGGTTCTTCATTAGTTAATTAATCCACAAGTTGTTTATTCACATTCGTTTTCATATGATGGAATGGAAGTGTACATGCTATAGCTAGCAACAGGGAAAATTTTTACACATCGTAAAGTAAAAAAGTATATACGGAGTATATATATACACATGTTACTTATAACTAGCCTTCTTGGAATTGGATGTTTGTGTTAAATTGTAGACGTTCATTTCCTTTTGATGCATGTAATTATGCATACGTCATGAATACGTATGCTAGCTAGCTAGCATTTTTTAATTTTATAAATTTAATTAAGGTAAACATCTTATCTTATATATACTATTGCATGCAATCAAAAAAAGAAATAAAAGGATGAACAATAACAAGCCTAAGTAATTTAACCCTTTAATTGATCCAAACTAAACAACAATTACTAACATAAAACTAAAATGTATAAAATAAAAAAAGAAAAAAATAATGTCGGCTCATCATCTAAAGCGATATCAGCCAACGTAGATGCAAACAATGAACGTACACGAGTGTATATTCGGTGTTATTTGGCGTGAATGAGCACACGCTTCACGTTTGAGGCCGGCCATCATATCGTTCTCAATCCATCGAGAAGTATGTACGAACCAACAAATACCTAAAGAAGTGGGATCGTCGAATAAGGATAGGACTTCATTTGATCCAAGGATTGGTGAGGGCACAATAATGCAAGAATTGACAAATATGAGGCGACATTTTACCTTATACCTTAGTATTTTTGCATTTGTACCTATGTGTTTGGTTTCCTTTTTCAATTTCAGTATTTGCTTTATTTCATTGTGGTAATTTTGTCACATTTCAATTTCCCTTTCCACAATGTAATATCACTTTATCTTATTGTGTCTTTTTATTATTTTACCATAAGATAAAGAGCTAATTGAATTGTTAGTCCTCGTGGTTTACACATAGTAACACACGTAGTTTATGTAGTTTACATTTTGCACTAGATATTCAAAAACACAAAATTTATTGCATAAATAGCCCATCCCTCGTTTAGTTTAACATTTTAGTTGTTAAATGCATTAGAATGACCATTTTAACCTTTGACCAAAATTGACCATTTTTTTCAATCATCTTCCCCCATTAGCATAGACGGTCCCTTATTGTAAGATCTCCCTAAAAAAATGGGGGCTAAAATGGTCATTTAATGTATTCAACGACTAAAATATTAAATTAAACTAGAGAGCGACTATTTATGTAATAAATTTTGTGTTTTTGCACTTCTGGTTCAATAGATGAACTACTAGGATTTAGTGTGTTAACGTATGTAAACCACGTAACTTTAAGATAAAAAAAAAATTAAATGTGAAGCATGTCAAACTATGAGTCACATTTGTCAAAAGTACTTCATATTGTGTATAATAATCTACAAAAAGATACTAAAGCACATGTATACAACATAGGACATACATATAAGCTAAATTTCTTGTATATGCACAATAATAAAAGAAGACGAAAACTTTGACCTTAAACTTTTGTTGATTATGGTGTGGACTGTGGAAGTGTGGATGGCCTATTTGGTTGACTGCTTAAACTTTGACCAAAATCCAATTATATTTGGGCCGGAAACAAGGTTAACTTAATCACATTAAACCCATAATTAAAGGGGCCAGGTGTAATTAATGAAGGACTAATCAAAAGGACATCATAGTATATGATGATTGAAAGTCAAACAATTAAGAAATACACCAAGTTTTGCATCCCAGGAGGACCACAAAAACTCTTCTTGATTTGGGTGCCCATTGTGACAATAAGGAGGGGGCAAAGACCAAAGCAAAAAGCAAAAATCAATAATCAATAATAATGCACTTGAGACCTGGCTCACGTGGTAGAGCTATCAGATATTTATACTGCAGGTACAGGGTTCAAACCCTACTCGGTGCATGAAAATCCCTTGGGCCTTTGGGCTCCGGGGTGAGGAGTTTTACCCACTTCGGCAACCGGATCTGTCGACACTTGGGCCGGGGACGAAGCTGGGCTTTCTTCTCGAGGGTGCATTATGGTGAGATGATCGGGTGGGCCTAAGTGGCCCGTCAGTGATTCTAAACTGCCTTTCAAAAAAAAAAAATCAATAATAATAATAATAATAGCTGCAGTTTAATTACATCAATATTATTATTATTGATTGCATTTAACAAGCGTTGACTTTTCAAGATTTCTAAATTTACTATATTTATATGATGATTCTTCTCAAAATTTAGGTGAGCTTTTGTACTTGTATATGCCATCAATAGTTTAAATAAATGATAATCGCGATCGAACTAACTGACATGGATAATGGATTACATATCTATATCTATACTACTTAATAAAAAGTTTGAGCCTCAAGTCTTAATACCTTAAAAGAGGGACAATACAAATTATTATTTTACCCTTCCAGCCATATTAATTAGTGTTTAAACAATTAAATTTCATGCAATTTAAAAATTAATTATAGTTAACACATCATAATTAATTTAGGTTACAAAATATTAACTCTATAATTATTCATTTATTATGATTGTACTATAACTGATGTAACTGACATAATATATTAATGGATATGATTGTTTTAATTTAAATATCGATAAGAAAATTGAATATTATTAACAAATTATAGTTATCCGCCGCATTGCGCGGGTATTCTTCTATACATTTGAAAATGATTGGCACATATTGATTATTACATTTTTACCAAGTTTATATTTGATCATCTTCTACGTAGATCGATCTCTGATTGAAAGTGACTCTATAACACCCCTCATTATTATTATATAAAATACGGAAGCGAAGATAAATAAAACACATTACTTCATTACATATTTTCCAAAATACCAAACAGTTTAGATGGTTAAGTTACTACCACTTAAAAACCTGTTCAAAAGATTAGCATGTCGGGGTATTATATAAACTAAACTGAGTTACAACAAAATAATCAGAGTAGCTTGAATATCAAACATTCCATTCTTCCAAGGTTTGACCTTCCTGCTACCCACCCGCATGCTCAAAACAAAAGTCTGCAGGAAGCAACAACGAGGGATTAGCACATAGCTAAGTGAGTAAATCCAACACTCAACATTTAACTTAGCTAAACCAATTAACAACAACAAGTATTCGCAACTACAACAATCAACAACAACTTAATGAGGATCGGTGGATCCGGGGATAACCTTAGCACCCGGGCGGCTCCCCAAGATCACTTATCCAAACATATCCGTATGGCCATAACGGACGAGACCGATAGCTAGTGTTTATCATACTTAGGTACAGTTCAGCACACACAACAAATGAAGTACGTCCCTGTACCGTTCACACAACAACCCACTAGCCCAACCAACAGTTCATCAACTTGTTGACCTCATTAACAACAATGCCCGAAGGCCACACAAAGCACATATAGGCATATGATCAACAATAACAACTAATCAAGTCTACGTTTACCCGTCGTAATCAAATGATTACAACTAAGCCAAACGGTGAGTTTTGACTCCACTCACCAATACCTTCGTCTTCAAAATCTCTGATTCCAGAGATCACTTATCTTTCGGAGGATCTGAGAATCAATAATCAACATAAGTTAGTACTTTGCTTCATAATTTGTAAATATCAAAATGAGCATTTTTATAAAATGCCACTATAGCATTCAATAAGTGCCACTATAAACATCACCTTCTAAACACTTAAGCATTTTTGAAATTTTCAGAATCCATCAAAATTTACTATGCAAACGCGATCCGGACTAAGGGGAGTTGGATCGCGTTTGTCCTTAGGAAATAATTCTGTCACCGAAAAACACTATCAAACGCGATCCGGATAATAGGCCTGGATCGCGTTTCACAGGCCAAAAACTCGACTAAGGCGTTTACAACAAGGGAACGCGATCCGGAAGCGTAGCCGGGATCGCGTTCATCTGTTCTTCAGCTCAAGAACAGACCTGAACGACCTTAACACCATTTTTAACATTCAAACTCATCAAACTCGATTCTAATGCTACAAACATCTTTAATAACATCACATATCATCATATATAACAAGTGATCATCTTACAATTGCAATAACAATTTCATTAAATCACTTAATCATCAATTCTATCATTTGAAATAACCCCACTTACCTTCAAAAATGGAGATGAAGATGATGAATAGGAGAAGTAGAAGATGGTGATGATTATAGTTTGTAGATTACAACTTCCAACACTTTCTAGTTTGATTATTGATCTTGATTATCACTAGTTAGGGTTTATGTTTTATTTGAAAGAGGAATTGGGAAAGTGATCAAGTATTAGGTCGATCCCCTAATTTAACCAATCGACACTATTGGTAAATTATACCCGCTTTAAATCTATTGTCTGGCACTTAATTACTAAATGCGAGAAATTCATTTTATTGTACCGTCAACTTTAATATATTAAAACAAGCAATATTTCATTATCCACAATAAGTCCTAAGACCTATTTCACTAAGTTTCACAATTAAACAATTATATCGCAAAATTATTTAAAACAGTTAAATACGAAATTATAAATAGAAAATACCAGTCTATCGGAGAGGATGTTACAAATCTCCCCTCCTTAAGGAGATTTCGTCCCCGAAATCTCTGCCCCCTCAAACAATCCAGGATATCTGGACTTCATCGACTCCTCGGTCTCCCAAGTTAGGTCGGAACCTAAACTATGTCTCCATTTAACTAATACCATAGGAATTTGTTTCTTCCTAAGTTTGGTAATCTTTCGGTCTACAATTTCAACTGGTTCCTCTACTAACTTCTGGTTTAGATCAACCTTTAAATCTTTCAACGGAAGAATTTGCGACTGATCCTCCACGTTGCACTTTCTCAAATAACATACGTTAAACGTATCATGAATACCAGAGAGCTCTGGAGGAAGATCCAATGCCATTGACTGATCGTTTACAACTTGTCGAATTCTGAATGGACCAATGTACCTAGGCGCCAACTTTCCACGTTTTCCGAATCTAATCACACCTTTCCACGGAGAAACTTTAAGATACACTAATTCACCTTCAGAAAATACAACCGGTCGTCTTTTAGGATCCGCATACATTTTCTGCCTATCTCTCGCGGCTTTCAACTTCTCCCGTGCAATGGCTACTTTATCAGCAGTTATTTGTACAATATCGGGTCCCGCAAACTGTTTCTCACCTGCCTCTAACCAACATGTAGGTGTGCGACAATGACGACCATACAACATTTCATACGGAGGCATCCCAATACTAGAATGGTACGAATTGTTATAAGTAAACTCAACCAACGGAAGATGTGAATCCCAAGAACCTCCATATTCCAGAATGCAAGCACGAAGCATATCTTCTAAAGTTTGAATCGTGCGTTCTGACTGACCATCGGTCTGAGGATGATAAGCTGTGCTAAGGTTTACACGTGTACCCAACTCTTGTTGTAGGCTTTGCCAAAAACGAGAAGCAAAACGAGTATCTCTATCTGACACAATCGATAAAGGAATACCATGTCTAGAAACAATTTCGTTAACATACAATTGAGCAAGTCTAGTCAACGATGTTGTCTCACTTGTAGCAAGAAAATGCGCGCTCTTTGTCAAACGATCCACTATAACCCAAATCATATCATTGCCTCGAGCGGTACGCGGTAGCTTAGTCACAAAATCCATAGTTATGTGATCCCACTTCCACTCAGGTATTTCCAACTGTTTTAACGACCCATACGGCTTTTGATGTTCCGCTTTGACCTGAGCACAAATATGACACGATCCTACAAACTTTGCAATGTCGGTTTTCATCGTTGGCCACCAATACAACGGTTTCAAATCGTTATACATTCGAGTACTACCCGGATGAATGGACATTCGCGACTTATGAGCTTCATTCAAAATCAAATCTCGAATACCACCAATGGAAGGAATCCAAACACGAGACTGATAAGTCTTTAATCCCCTTGAATCTTCAACTAATTCATCCTTGCGTTTTAACATAATTTCCAATTTCAGATTCAGATCTTTCAAAGCTTCAAGTTGTACCACTTTAATTTGATCAATCAAATCCGAGGAAACATTCACTTTCAAATAGAAAACTCGATCGGGAGTATTCTTTCGACTCAAAGCATCGGCTACCACATTCGCTTTGCCCGGATGGTATCTAATCTCACAGTCATAATCTTTTATCAATTCCAACCATCGTCTCTGTCTCATATTCAATTCTTTCTGAGAGAACACATACTGCAAACTCTTGTGATCGGTACAAACAACACATCGAGTTCCATATAAGTAATGTCTCCAAAGTTTTAGGGCAAATACAACTGCTGCGAGTTCTAAATCATGCGTAGGATAGTTCTTCTCATGTGGTTTCAACTGTCGAGAAGCATAAGCGATAACTCTATCCCTTTGCATTAAGACACAACCCAATCCCGAATATGAAGCGTCGCAATAAACCACAAAATCATCAGTACCTTCTGGTAATGCTAAAATCGGTGTCTGACACAACAATTGTTTCAATGTCTGAAAAGCTTGCTCCTGCTGATCAGTCCACACATACTTCTCTTCTTTACGAGTTAACTTAGTTAACGGCCCGGCTATCTTAGAAAAATCTTTAATAAATTTCCGATAATATCCCGCTAATCCAAGGAAACTCCTTATCTC
The DNA here is from genome assembly GCA_949592205.1 of Helichrysum umbraculigerum. Lineage (NCBI taxonomy): Eukaryota > Viridiplantae > Streptophyta > Magnoliopsida > Asterales > Asteraceae > Helichrysum > Helichrysum umbraculigerum. Next base: position 63,529,058 of record CATIUR010000007.1, on the reverse strand, counting down.
AGAAACAGATTTCGGTGCATTCCAATTCATCACAGCTGAAATCTTTGATGGATCCACTTTCACACCATCTCGACAAATTATATGGCCCAAAAACTGAACTTCTTGAATCCAGAATTCGCATTTGGAAAACTTTGCATATAACTGTTCCCGTCTCAATGTTTCAAGAACCAATCTCAAATGTGTAGCATGTTCAGTTTCAGATTTCGAATAAATAAGTATATCATCAATGAAAACAATCACAAATTGATCCAAGAATGGTCGACACACACGGTTCATCAAATCCATAAATACCGCTGGAGCATTCGTCAAACCAAAAGGCATAACCAAAAATTCATAATGACCGTACCTAGTACGAAAAGCAGTTTTCGGTATATCCTCATCACGAACACGAACCTGATGATAACCCGACCTCAAATCAATTTTAGAATACACTGATGATCCCTGTAACTGATCAAACAAATCATCTATTCTAGGCAATGGATACTTGTTCTTCCCAGTTCTCTTATTTAATTCCCTATAATCAATACACATCCGCACTGACCCATCTTTCTTTTTCACAAACAACACTGGTGCACCCCACGGCGAGGAACTAGGCCTGATAAAACCTCTATCCAACAATTCCTGAATCTGATTCATCATTTCACGAATTTCCGAAGGAGCTAACCTATAAGGAGCTTTAGCAATCGGTGATGAACCCGGAACAAGATCAATTCTGTACTCTACTTCCCTAACTGGCGGTAATCCAGGCAACTCATCGGGAAACACATCGGGGTACTCACAAACAACAGGAACATCCGAAACAGTTTTCCTTTCTAATTTGGCATCAACTACATAGGCTAGGTATGACTCACAACCTTTTGATAATGACTTCCTAGCTTTCATCAATGAAATCAAAGGAATAGCTACACCATCCCGTTCTCCTCGAGCCACAACATATGACCCTTCGGAGATTGGGATCCTAACCAACTTCCGATGACAATCAATACTAGCCTTATTCTGACTCAACCAATCCATACCAATTATTACATCGAAACTAGGGATTGGCATCAACAAGAAGGAAATAGGAAAAACATGATCATCAATAGTAATATTAGCTCCATTCACCGAGGTAGTAACAGGAACTAACTTACCACTAACTATTTCTACTTCTATAGGCTTTGCTATCACAGTAGGGGTTAATTTCAACTTATCACAAAATTGCACAGAAATGAAAGTACAATTAGCACCCGAATCAAACAATACACGTGCAGGTACAGAGTTTATAAGAAATGTACCCGTGATAACATCTTCAGTACGCACGGCCTCATCAACCGTCATCTGAAAAGCCCTACTAGTTGCTGGAGGAGGGTTCTTTCTTTTCTGACCGGAAGATCCCGAACTCCCGACCGAACCCGACCCCGTCGACCTTGCCTCCGGACATTGACCAACCCTATGCCCTTCTTTCTTACAAGTCCAACAAACAAAGTTGGGATAACGACAACTCTTTATCTCATGACCCAATTCACCACACTTCATACATTTGTTTGTCTTATCCGTACACGGACCATCATGCCGAGATCTACACGAACTACACCAGTTTGAACTATTATAACTTCCCGAAGAACTACTTCTTCCAACATACTTCTTACCACCTTGTCGATTCCCTTGCCACTTAGATTTATTCCGACCCGACGATTCAGTTCTTGCCTTAGAGAAACTTGTATCTTTTCCTTGCCATAATCTCAAACCTCTCAAATCACTATCGGCAGACCTCGCAAGATTGAAAGCATGCGATAAATCCTTAGCTAATCTCACAACCGTTCGGTAGTTATCCGGTAAAGCATCCACAAATTGTTCAATTTGAGTTTTCTCATCCGGAACCCATTGTTGCACAAATCTAAGCTTATCCGTAAACTGTGTAATCAATTCATCAATAGTCATGTCCTCCTTTAATCGAAGATTTACAAATTCTCTTCGAATCCTAGCAATGTCAAAATCCGAACAATATTGATTACGAACCGCCTGATGAAATTGAGTCCAATTAATAGATTCCTTTTGTTGTTGTGTGAAATGACCGGTAATTGAATCCCACCAAACCATGGCATCATCCTTCATACATTGAACCGCATACTTGACTTTCAATTCCTCATCACAACAAGTCACATCAAACTTGCGTTCCATGTCCCTAAGCCAATTCAACGTTACTGTAGGATTTTTACTTCCCTGAAATTCCGGTGGTCGACTAGCCATAAACGTCTTGTATGAACACTTCTTTTCAGTTTGAGAGGACGAACCAGAACCAAAGGCTGGGGCTTGCTGAAATAACTGTCTAGTCGCAGCTTCCTCAGCTTTCCTCTTAAATTCCCTAAGAAATACCAACTCGTCTTCCATTTCATGAATATACTCCTCTCGATTAGATTGTTGTCCGGTTGGTTGAGAAGTACCATTATGATCCTGTTGCTGAGTAGGAGTCTCAAATTGAGGTGCGACAATCCTGGAGGCATTGTTGGGGTTGGTGGTCGGTGGTTCGTTATCTGCCATTTCTGAAATTCAACACAACACTCGAACTTTGTTAATCGTTAGCATCTCAATACTAACTACCATCAACCAATACTAATCCCATACCCAAGAATGTTTGATATATCACGCTCGAGTTTTGGGATTTATCATTCAACAATGAACAATTATCCCAAAACTATGCTCTGATACCAACTTATAACACCCCTCATTATTATTATATAAAATACGGAAGCGAAGATAAATAAAACACATTACTTCATTACATATTTTCCAAAATACCAAACAGTTTAGATGGTTAAGTTACTACCACTTAAAAACCTGTTCAAAAGATTAGCATGTCGGGGTATTATATAAACTAAACTGAGTTACAACAAAATAATCAGAGTAGCTTGAATATCAAACATTCCATTCTTTCAAGGTTTGACCTTCCTGCTACCCACCCGCATGCTCAAAACAAAAGTCTGCAGGAAGCAACAACGAGGGATTAGCACATAGCTAAGTGAGTAAATCCAACACTCAACATTTAACTTAGCTAAACCAATTAACAACAACAAGTATTCGCAACTACAACAATCAACAACAACTTAATGAGGATCGGTGGATCCGGGGATAACCTTAGCACCCGGGCGGCTCCCCAAGATCACTTATCCAAACATATCCGTATGGCCATAACGGACGAGACCGATAGCTAGTGTTTATCATACTTAGGTACAGTTCAGCACACACAACAAATGAAGTACGTCCCTGTACCGTTCACACAACAACCCACTAGCCCAACCAACAGTTCATCAACTTGTTGACCTCATTAACAACAATGCCCGAAGGCCACACAAAGCACATATAGGCATATGATCAACAATAACAACTAATCAAGTCTACGTTTACCCGTCGTAATCAAATGATTACAACTAAGCCAAACGGTGAGTTTTGACTCCACTCACCAATACCTTCGTCTTCAAAATCTCTGATTCCAGAGATCACTTATCTTTCGGAGGATCTGAGAATCAATAATCAACATAAGTTAGTACTTTGCTTCATAATTTGTAAATATCAAAATGAGCATTTTTATAAAATGCCACTATAGCATTCAATAAGTGCCACTATAAACATCACCTTCTAAACACTTAAGCATTTTTGAAATTTTCAGAATCCATCAAAATTTACTATGCAAACGCGATCCGGACTAAGGGGAGTTGGATCGCGTTTGTCCTTAGGAAATAATTCTGTCACCGAAAAACACTATCAAACGCGATCCGGATAATAGGCCTGGATCGCGTTTCACAGGCCAAAAACTCGACTAAGGCGTTTACAACAAGGGAACGCGATCCGGAAGCGTAGCCGGGATCGCGTTCATCTGTTCTTCAGCTCAAGAACAGACCTGAACGACCTTAACACCATTTTTAACATTCAAACTCATCAAACTCGATTCTAATGCTACAAACATCTTTAATAACATCACATATCATCATATATAACAAGTGATCATCTTACAATTGCAATAACAATTTCATTAAATCACTTAATCATCAATTCTATCATTTGAAATAACCCCACTTACCTTCAAAAATGGAGATGAAGATGATGAATAGGAGAAGTAGAAGATGGTGATGATTATAGTTTGTAGATTACAACTTCCAACACTTTCTAGTTTGATTATTGATCTTGATTATCACTAGTTAGGGTTTATGTTTTATTTGAAAGAGGAATTGGGAAAGTGATCAAGTATTAGGTCGATCCCCTAATTTAACCAATCGACACTATTGGTAAATTATACCCGCTTTAAATCTATTGTCTGGCACTTAATTACTAAATGCGAGAAATTCATTTTATTGTACCGTCAACTTTAATATATTAAAACAAGCAATATTTCATTATCCACAATAAGTCCTAAGACCTATTTCACTAAGTTTCACAATTAAACAATTATATCGCAAAATTATTTAAAACAGTTAAATACGAAATTATAAATAGAAAATACCAGTCTATCGGAGAGGATGTTACAGACTCGTACCACAAATTCCTTTGTTGCTATCATGTTACGCTGAGTACATATTTATTTTATGAAAAACGTTACACATTTTATCTTTTTGAATATATAGTACCTTAATATCTAACTTTTACAAAATCAATATGACAAGTTTGATAGTAATAAACACCAATAATCAAATTGTATTTTTTTTTGCGAAAAACAAGAAAATTGGAATTAAAACTTACTCAACAAATGTTAAAATAGAAGATGGTTATACATTGAAAGTCGTACAATTAAAACAACTAAGACCCTTTCCAACGGATGCTTCGGTTATGCTTCAAGTTGAAGTGAGGAAAGAGACATGGATGGCGCGGCCTCGTCGGTTGTGACCATCGGTTTTTCTCGTCACAATTCCGACGGTGCGTCGGTTGTATTTTTTCTTTTTGCTTTTCTTTTTGTGTGCATATAACTAAAGTTAATTGGTAAATGTGGGACCCAAAAATTAAAGTGACGGAGTCAATGACGGCAGGGGTCCGTCAGTTTTGTAAAAAACTTACGTGACGCAGACGTGCCACGTCGGTGTCAGTCAGTTTCAGTCCTCCATTGGGAATCCAACAACCAATGATCAACGTAATGCAAAGTCTTTTAAAACAAGTGGCATTAAGTTTTTTATATTATTATATCTTGCCGCTAACAGAATTAACGCCTTTTCCTTTCCTTGTTATTCATGATCTATATTTTCTATTAAAATTTAACGGAAATAGAAACTGGTAAAGTTAAAAGACCATATGTTTGGGTGACAAATTAATATAAAAAACTTCAAAAAATATTGGAAGTGTGTAAAAATGGATTGGAAGCAAGATCTTGTCCTAACTTTGATGGATGAGACATTAGAAACTCGGATCCCAAAAACCTGAGAAGGTGCTTGTTTGCAAAAAACAACAAGAGTTAATCAACAAAATATGAGCAATACTGTTTTTTTACAATTTTATTTTTATTTGCATTTTATTTCCAATATCATTATATAATTATAGTCTTTGCATCAAGAGCTTCTAAGTAATAATATAAGTTTTTATTTATTATTAATTTAAGTAGAATACAAATACGAGCTTATCTAAGGTTTAATCAAATTATTTTAAAAAAATCGGTTATTAATTTAAACACAAGTAACCGAAAGTAAACCTAAAATATACATATAAAACGATGATTAGTAAGTATATTTAAATATAAAAAATTTGTTTGAGTTCGAGGCATGAGTTGGTGGGGACTGGAGTCTACGTACATGCACATGGATTCAAGCCCATATGGCATATGCAACCCCACCACAGTAATATGCAGCTTATTTACCGGAAATTTAAACATAAAATCCTTCTTCCTTTTTTTTATTTATTTAAATATTTAATATTTATAAAAATAAAAAAATAAAAATTAAATCTTGCCCTTTCTTATCACTCACTAACTCTGAGAAGTAGCAGTGTAGAGATTGGACTTTTGGTTGAAAACCAAACCCCATGTGTTTTCATTGTTAAAAAAAATCACTCTGACTCACACTAGTCACCATTTTTGAGCAATTTCACATCCAAAATTAAAATACATTTATTTAATTTTTTTCCACTTTTTTTAACCAATAAAAAATTAACCTACATCTAGCACCAGTATATAAAGAGAAAACCCACCTTATTCTTTGTCTTGCAAGTGAGAGAAAAAAACTTAAGAAAACATAAACAAAATGGGGGAGCAAGTTGAGGAATTAAACCATGAAAGACAGCTTTCAACAAGAAAGAAAGGTGGTTTAGTTACCATGCCTTTCATCATAGGTATGTACTAACATTCTTGAATCTTGAAAAAGATTGTAACTTTACATCGTGGGTTTTCTTGAATCTTGTAAAAATTGTAACTTTACATCATGGGTAATCTTGAATCTTGGAAATTTGGGTTTAATTTGATCTGGGTTGTTTGTAATTCTGCTAAAAATTGGATCTTTTTGTTGCAGCAAATGAAGCATTTGAGAAGGTGGCTAGTTATGGATTGGTGCCAAATATGATACTTTATTTGATAAGTGATTACAAGATTAGTGTAGCTAAAGGCACAAATATACTCTTTCTTTGGGTTGCAGCTTCCAATTTTGCCCCTGTTTTGGGTGCATTTCTATCAGATTCATATTTGGGTCGGTTCCTCACCATTGGTTTTGGCTCACTCTTTTCACTTCTGGTAACATTTTCAACTTTTTGTTTTTTTATATTTTTCAAATCTGAAATTGTAGTAAGAACATAAATAATAAACAAAAAATAATCAATTTTGTTACTTTATGGGGGTGGTGAATTATTGAAATCTTGCATTAATAATAATATGTATATCCTACGTTGTTGTTACTTTTATGATCTTTGAACAGTATTTGTGACGTTGAACAGCTTGACTTTTTGCAAAAAGAATTTTAGGTTGCTGAATCAATAAGACCAAGAGGGAACTTAATTAATCAAGTCATAAACATTTAGTGCAGTTATGGTTCACATACCCTACCTCATAATTCTTGAAAGAAGCCTAGCTCCTACCTTTGCAAAATAATGTTGAAATTGTAATATGATTTGCTTACAAGTCACATGAAATAATTTCCGTCACTCTGTTTTTTTAAAGTTGCTGCCTTAAATAATCTTCTACAGTAGTTTTTATATCTTGTTGACTTTTAGTAGTTCCCATTTTCAAGGGATTAAAAACGGATTTTGCTAACGGAATCCTTAGGGCTTTCGTTAAGACTTTCAGACATGCATTAAATTTTGTATTATAACCATAACCAACTTTATATCTACCCTTGACTTTATTTTGATCCCATGAAATTTAGTAAATGTACAAATCATTTATGTATGTCTGAAAATCTTAACGAAAGTCATTAGTGCTTCCGTTAGCAAAACCCTAAAAAAAACATCCTCTGTATAGAGCTTTCTTACTTTTATTGGATAAACTAGAGACTTTTGCCTTAATTATTGAACTTTGAGAATAAATTCCTGAATTTCACTAAAATCTTGAAAATCTGAAAAAAGGGGGTAAAATGCATGTAGCCCCAAATGATAGAATTTTGCAGTAGTACCTTTATTTGTGCACTCAGATATAAAGTTATGCTCATTTGAAGTGAATGGTTTTTCTGACACATTGATTTAAGAATTCACTTTGTTCCATATCATTTATTTAAGGTTGTTTCCATTTGTACAACTGTAGTATTCATAGTGCTAACTGGCTTTTTATTTTTTGTGATCATAGGGGATGTTCTTGCTATGGTTAACAACAATGGTTCCAGATTTAAAACCACCTCCATGCAATCAACTAACTGAAATATGCAAACAATCTACACATTCCCAATTTGCTTTTTTGATCTTTGCCTTCATATTCATCTCAATGGGATCTGGTGGTGTAAGACCATGTTCATTAGCATTTGGGGCTGAACAAATTGACAATAAGAATAATCTTAACAATGAAAGAGCCTTAGAAAGCTTTTTTGGATGGTATTATGCAGCAGGTGCAACTGGAGTCCTAATTGCATTCACTGGTATTGTTTATATTCAAGATCATGCTGGATGGAAAGTAGGATTTGGTGTTCCTGCAATTCTTATGTTGTTATCAACAGTCTTGTTCTTTGTGGCTTCTTCACTTTATGTTAAAATGAAAGTTAAAAAAAGCATATTTACTAGCTTTTTACAAGTGATTGTGGTTGCTTATAAGAACCGAAAACTCCCTTCCCAACCACCAAATGCTGATGGGTGGCATTATCATAAGGATTCACTGGATGCACTGCCCACCAAGAGACTAAGGTACCATTTTTTTTTTATTGTTGCCACTTTTATTAGAATTAAAGGTGAAAAAATGGATGGGTTGGGCAAGTTGGGCAATGGGTTAAAATTGGGTAGTTTTATGTTACAGGTTAAGATAGGTTTGTTTGACCACTTTGTTAATTTTTTTTTGTATTTCTTTTATACATAACTAGTGTGTCAATTAATCATAATTTATTGAATAAACAATTTGGGAGGTTTTGTGTTCAATGCAAATTTTGTGACTTTTGACTTGTTTGACTTGCTTATTGTTGAGATAATTTATTTTGACCTGCTTGGTATATGTCAAAATGGGTCGGGTTGGCTTGCACAAAGCACTTTTTGTCCAATTCTGTAAATAACTAGCATGTCAAAAACGATCACAGAAACTCTGTTAATTAACCAATATACCAAAATTTAATTAAAAAAAAAAAATTTGCATTAAAGATGCAATTTTGGTGACCCATTTATTATCTGTTTGACCTTAGCAATACAACCATAAGCAGAACCGAAATAGCCACTTCTAATTACATTCATGCAAGTTTTGCTAAAGATATGCTTTTGTAATTGTTTATGTAGGTTCTTGAACAAAGCTTGCATCATTCAGAACCCAAAAGACTTGACCTCAGATGGAATTGCTATAGACCCCTGGAGTTTATGCACAGTAGAGCAAGTCGAAGAACTAAAGGCACTAATCAGAGTTTTACCATTATGGTCATCAGGAATTATGATGTCCATAAATGTTAGTCAATCTTCATTTCCAGTAATCCAAGCAAGCACCATGGATAGACACTTAGGATCAAGTTTCCAAATTCCAGCAGGCTCATTCGCTTTCTTCACGATTGCGGTTTTAGCCCTTTGGGTCGTTCTATACGACCGTGTTGTACTCCCGTTAGCATCAAAGATTAGAGGAAAACCGGTTCATATTGGTGTTAAGTTAAGAATGGGAATTGGGCTAATTATCTCTACTATGGCCGTCGTGGTTTCTGCCATTGTTGAACATGCTAGAAGAAAACAAGCATTTAAACAAGGACTACTGAACAACCCACAAGGTGTTGTTGCCATGTCAGCAATGTGGTTGGTCCCACAATACTGCTTACATGGACTAGCCGAAGCATTTAGTGCAATTAGTCAAAATGAGTTTTACTATTCGGAGTTCCCTAAAAGTATGTCCAGCATTGCAGCTTCGCTTTTCTTGTTAGGAATGGCGGTTGCTAACTTATTGGCTAGTCTTATTTTAAGCACGGTTGAGCGAGTAACAAAAGGTCACGATAAAGAAGGGTGGATCGCTACTAACATTAACCAAGGGCGTTATGATAGTTACTATTGGGTTCTTGCTATCATGAGCTTTGTGAACTTGTTTTATTTTTTGGTGTGTAGTTGGGCTTATGGTCCTTGTGTTGATGAAATGGTGAAAAACGACGCTAAAACTAGCGATAATACAGACCCTAGTGAAGAGTTACGGCGAGCAAGATCAGTAGCCGATGAAAGGACAAGCCTTTTCAAAAGTTTGCCATCATAATCAACTTCTTGGGAAATCTTGAAATATTAGGTTTTCTTTTTTCAAGAAAGGTTCATAATATTATTGTTGGCACGCGAAATATCTTTTAGTAGAAAATGATCAATGTAAAGCCCGAATGAGGAAAGGAAAAAAATCGAGTATTGGTGAATCAAGAAAGTGATCGAATGGCTCGACGTGGGGTGTTATTTAGTTTCGTTTGGTTTGATGTGTGACGATAGATGGTGGGCGTGATGGTGTCGATAGATAGATAGAGGTTTTCGTTTAGTTTTGTATTAATGGATGTCGTAATAGGGTTCGAACTTGAAAATATACATGTAAAATAAATATTAAGTGTGTTTAAGAGTTTTGTTTGTACCATGTTGATGATGTTTGAAGTTTCAAATATTTATCAAGTTATGAAATGTATGCATTGTATATCTCATTGATTGATAACAAACTAAATTATATAAACAAAATAACTAGTTAGTATGAAAAGAGATTAATTATTTGAATGTATCAAAGATATCAAAAACAATTTAAATTGGAAACACATAAAATATCAAGTGTGTGAGGTTTTTTGTTACTGTTGATGTTTGAAGTTGTAAATATTTATCAATCTATGGATTATCATTCCTTATCGTACACCGTCAAATGGTTTTATAGTGTTGTATTAGACATTACTGTAAAATACGTTACGTATGAACGATTAAAAAATAGTGGTCTACAAATTGTTTTCCAATTGCTTTACATCTTATTAATAATGAGCTAACTAAAACATAATCATTAGTAGAGTGTAAGAAAAGAAGTAGTAATAATGAGTTATTTAAAAGGCATTGAATTGAAAACAATATAAAGTGGACGGAAACAAAAACAATAATCCATGGCATATCCAAAAATTGTGGGTTTGACAGAGGGGCATGGCTCTTTATGTAAAAGAAAGGGCATGCATATAATTCCCTTAAAATTAGGAAATAACAACTGTTTACAAACTTTGGCTTTTAATTTTGGTCTTAATACACCGAATTGTTGTTGTTGTTGTTTTTTTTTTTTTTTAATTAGCAAATGGAGTTTAATACATGTGATAATTTTGAAAGAATATAAGTTACCTTAGTAATGACTGTATCTTGTAATCAAACATTGTATTGTATGGACATATAAAATATATCAAGTGTCATATATATTCTTATTATATATTATCTTATAAAAAAAATAATATCTAAAAAGTGAGGAAATAAAATTAATAAGAATGTGATGATTGAAATGCTGAGTAGGAGCTAAAATCCATTTGATGCTATGATAATAATTCTAACCGATTCACTAAATATGGGGAATTCTTTAATCCCATTTCTTGTTGTCCAAATAGAAACAGAACATTCTTTCCTAAGTTTAGTTTGATGGTTTCTGATTTATTTATAATATTTTATCAAAGAGTAAATTCCAAAAATCATACCCGTGTTTTACACAGATTTTTACAAATCATACCCGAACTTTTATTTTCAGGTTTTTGATACAATAAGTTTCAAGTTTGCTCGTAGATGGTACCTCCGTCACAATCCGTTAAATTTCACCGTTATGTGTGTAAACCACATGTATCATTTACGAGCAATTTTGAAACTTATGGGTACCATTTACGAGCAATTTTGAAACTTATTGTATTGAAAATAGACGGAATTGGTAAAACTTAACGACAAAAATAGACGGAGTTGGACGGAGGTACCATTTACGATCAAACTTGAAACTTATTGTATCGAAAACCTGGGAAAAAAAATTCGGGTATGATCTGTGAAAATGTGTGTAAACCACATGTATGGTTTATGGAATTTTCTCTTTATCAAAAATGATAACTAAAGGGCTTTTGTTTGAATGTGATGACATATACGGAGTATAAAAATATGTAATCATGAACTAACATAAAACTTGTCCCTTGAATTTTAGTTAAGGTACAATCATATCTAAACATATTATGTAGGTCTTAGCACTTTCGTGAACAAAACTCATATTTTACAAATAATCTTAACAAGTGTATGTTTCACTTTTAAGTTTGACGGTATTATTAGCAATGTTTTGAAAACCGGTTAGACCGTTCCGGTCGGACCGGGATTTTAGGGATTTCTGGCCAGTTAAAAACCGATTTTGAGCTAAGTTTGACCAGTCAACGAATCGGTGGTTTTTCCGGTTTTGTCCGGTTGAACCGGGAACCGGATAGGTTTTGGACCGGTTTTTAAATATATATTTTTTTAAATCGCTATTTGACCGGTTTTGGGCTGGCGGTCCGACCGGTTGGACCGGAATCGGACCCTCCACCGGTCCGAGTCAAAAAACGGTTTTCAAAACATTGATTATTAGGGGGAAAAAAATATAAATAAAGAAAAAAAAAAAGAAAAGAAATAAGATTAGAGTGTGTTTTTGTGTAAATAAATAACTATCCATATATATGATATTTGAATTTGAATTTGAAGATATGCATATTGTAAGTGTAGGATTATTTTACTTGGGGTGTTGGCTATAAAATATCATGTAAACAGCCTCTTGAAATAAAGAATTCTGCAGCAAATTAATTGGACCATCGTCTAAAAGAAAACATTAAAAATTGAACCCAAAAAGTCATATACTCAACTTAAACATAAAGGGTATGAGCTTGAATCATAGTACACCAAATTAATAAAGGTTTAACATCAATTTAATAATGATTAGTATTTCTAATCTACAGATGTATATATTTTAGAAATATAAATAAATGTTAATATGATAATCACAAAATAGTCTACGATTCTTATTCCGTCTTGAACTTGTGTTACAAGGCAAATATGTACGACTTACATTATTCCTCATTATACGTATATGGTATCAGAGTCTAATTCTTCGTAAATGTTACGTATTCCCACCAAGTATACATATTTATTTATTTTATTTTTTAAAAGGCCGGCAAATTATATGTATATCAACTTTAAGAATTTATCAGAGTTTCAAGATGAAACAAGACATGCCTTGCTCATCAACCACTAACAATTCTATTTTTATTATTATTTATTTTTTAATAAAACCTTTTTCTCATAAATTAAGAAGAATGTGAACAAAATTGGTGAAATATAGTTACACAACTTCACTACCGATTTAAGTTCCTAAACACAGAAATATCAAAATAACCCCCCAAAACTAAAAAATTTATGAAAGTTATAGCCATATGCGGAAGAAAAGACGGATGGCAATATGATATTTGAGCCCAAGAAGTTGTTGCCCTTGTGTTTGGTGTTCAGCTCAGTGTTCGATTGAACCCTCTACACGGGTATGATTTTGAAGGGAGTGCTTTAATGTACAACTCAAAGTTCAAATGTGCCCACAAAAATTGTTTAGAATCAATCAAACAAAAGGAAAAAAGAAAAAAAGACGAGAAAAACTCCCGAATGCAACGTTTTGTTCCGCACACCGACCTTGAACGTCGGCAAGAAGCGGTGAATGCCAGATCCCGACGTTTTAAGTGCTTTAACACTGACACTTTACCCTTCCACTTCTTGTGATTTTACTAGCAACTAGGTAGATATAAAACTAAATAACCTATATCATGAATTGGATTCTCTTATGTTAAATTTCAACATGAGAAATTATGCTCATACATATGGTTATGAGACGAAATTTATTTTTCTTTATAAGAAAATAGACCCCAATAAGGATCCATCTTTTTTACCTCTTACAACAATCTCAACACATTGAAATTGAACATTAGAGGATACCATGATGAAAACGCAATTGTTGCTGCAAACATAATTTTACAAACATTTACTTAGACTATAGACCGAACTAAATTATTGTTCTTCAGCAGCCAACTTTGTCTTCAACTCCTTTTTGTTCACCTAAATTCACAAACAATATGGAATCGTTAGGTGCTGGGAGTACATGAAAGTTGGCAATCATGTCTTCGGGAAATATGTGATAGTATGTAACGCGAGCTAACAAATACAGCATTTTACCTTTCCCATGGCATTACGAGGCAGTGCGTCCCATAAGAATAATCGGGTTGGTAGCTGTAGAAGGAAAACACACACTGTAAGTTCTTAATGCTTTAAAAATACATCTATATGCTCATAATAGCCGACAAAGGATAAAAAAAAAACATGATAATCAACTCGATAAAAACGACTCTGGTGCATTGAAAATGTGAAGCCGTGAAAATGATATAGTAGTATGTAATGAAGTAAAAGCAAATACTAGAGAAGTGCAATTCCGACCCATTTACTAATAAGTAAGACAATTTGGCTTGTTTTTTTTATGACAAAGCAGATAATTAAGCTGAAAATCAAAGGGCCTTTGGCCTAACGCTATGTGTGGAACCGACCAATCAAGAGGTTGTCGGTCCAAGTCTCACTAGAGACAAAAATGTAAATATAACAGACGACGTATTAATTAAGAGGTTGTCGGTGTAAGTCTCTCTATGTTTGGTCGTATATAACAGATGACGTGAACCTTTGACATTCTAACAAAATAAAAACAAAACAAAATTTTCCTCTAAAAAGGGAACAAGTAATATCATAGTTAACGTATTAATTATTTATAAAAATTGTCGGAAAAAGGGTTTATGGGTCAACCCGGCCCGTCATATTTTAACATAACCCGTTTAATCTGTTACCAGGTTGGCCCATATTGCCACCTCTAGAAAATAGTATTACCTTGTATGGTGCAAGTTTCTGTTTAGCCCATGAGGAGAGTTCATCCAGTGTTATAGCAGGCTTCAAATCTTTCTCACGAACCTTTTTTATCTCCATATCGGGCACAATTATTGCCGTCACTGCTTCTCCATAAGTTTTATCAGGTAACCCCAATACACAACATTCTGAAATGGCTGGATGCTGTATAATGACCGGATGTATCAAAATATGTCATTTATCACTAGCTAGGAGATGTATTTATAAAAACATGATCAGAACGAAACTTACTTCCAAAAGAATTGCCTCGATTTCTAATGCTGACAACTTGTATCCACCAACCTTCATTATATCAGCATTAGTACCTGATTGAAGGACATACAAGTGTAAATATGATTCCGCAGGTGAAGAATAATAAAAACAATAGGAAATAAAATTCTTCAATTGTGTGACCAATAGAGTGTCTGTTCTGAAGCTTAACATTACATGAATATTTATAAGCATTAGAAGTCGGAGAATGTAATAAACTTTACCAGAGATTCTATTGTATGTATCACACTTTAAGTTACTACTATTGTATGTACATGACCTCTTATGAGTTATAAACGGTGCCACTGCACCGCTTTTGATGACATGGCAAATTACATGGCTGCCACGTCAGTAAAATATATCAGTTACATTTGAAGAAGTCATCGAACGCATACAACGATATCTGAAAGTTTGATACATACAATAAACTTTTTTTAAAGTTGGATACACAATAGAATTTCCGGTAAAGTTTGATACATCTGCAAACACTTGGCCCTTTTTACAAAAACGAGAACATTAAAGATGATATGCACATGATGAGAAAAAGAAAAAACATGACAGAAGAATAGTAGATGAATCTTACGTCCCAATATTACATAATATCCATCTTCATCCACCTTAACAGCATCACCGGTTTTGAAAAAGCCACCCTCTATAAATGACTCCTTGGTTACCTAAAAGTTTAAAATGATTCACTATTAAACCACAAAACATCTGACATTATATCATTACTACTCCGTATAATTTACAACTATACATTTTAACAGTATCCACACAAGATATAAAAAAGTACCTCCGGACGTTTCCAGTATTCCTTAAACAGTGAAGGGCTTTTGACGCAAAGCTCACCAACCCCCTCATTGCCATCATCGTCTGCAAGAATCTTCACCTATTATCAACGATTAAAAAGAAAAAAATAGAAGAAGTCAAGTTCACTGCAACTCGTTACGCCAGAATGAAGCATTGGGTTCCAACCTTCTACTATTATGATTCTTAATCCAAAATCAAACACAATAGAATCCCAATTTTTTTACAAATTTAACAGAGGGTTTTGCAGCAATGAAGCTGAACACACAAGTAGGGCGGCAAATGAATTACACCGAACATACACAATACGAGGGTTGTTCGTTTTATGTCTTGCCGAACAAATGAACGAACACAAACGGATAAACAAACAGATTTTCATGTATCAGATTCTTTCATTACAAAAATAGGTGGGTGGGTTATCGTTCATTTATGTTCTGTCATTAAGAAGTTAATAAACATAACGAACACAATGAAAACCAACAAAAAGACATATTATATATATCACGCTCCAGAACTTTTAGGTTTTAAGAATTATATAACATGCTCCAAAGTAATAATGTAAAAATTATTCATGTATAAAAAGCTTTCATATCTACAATAAGTAAATCAGTTAATTACAATGCATATGATATGTGACCATAAACGAACCCTAACGAACATAAATGAACAAACTACATACATGTTTGTGTTCATTCATTTACCTAAATGAACAACATATCAAGTTCATGTCGTTTGTTTACCAAATAAACAAACAAAAAACGAACTTCCCATTAAACAATTCACGAACTGTTCGGTTTGTTTACAGTCCCACAATCCACATACAAGGTTTATTCCAAACATGAATCTATGTTACACAAATATGCTTATAAATGCTCAAGCAGCTCTATTTTCAGTTCTCTGTTCAAAGATTGAAAAAGTTTGCTAACCTGCACACCTGGAAAGGGCTTTCCTACAGTGCCTCCTTTTCGTATTCCTTTTAAGGGATTTGAAATTGCCATTACAAACTAAGAGAGCAGCAAGTCAAAATCATTAAAAAATTGACCATAAAGTAATCATCCATTAACGAATCTGTTTTTGTCTAGAAAGGACTATGAGATGACATAAACAGATACCTCTGTCATGCCATATCTTTCCAATAGTCGATGTCCCGTGATAGCCTCCCACTGTTGCATAACGGGCAGGGGTAGAGCTGAGGAGCCACACATCTGAAAGTAGAAACAATGGCAGAAAAAGGTACCAAACATCACCAAATTACTCATTTCGGGTACTCAATCTTTTCTTGTTTTTCGATAGATTTAAGGGTTTCTTCTTCTTTTTTTTACATTAAGTTATCCAAGGTTTTCACCATCAAAAAGGGGTTCTTTTGCATCAAATTGATTAAAACATATTGTTTTTGAGGGTTACAACTTACAACAGAAATGGAAGTCTCACAACTGTTTGAAAAATATTTTGATGGTGTCATGATGCTTCAAAAGGTAGAAAAAAAAAATCCCTTTTGGTGGTAAACAAACTTATATACCTCTAATAAGAAATCAAATTTAGGTTTCTAATGGCATACATTAGTCTCTCCTATCCATATGTTTAAAGGAATATAACCACAAAATTAGTTAATCACCATTAGACGCAGTTGGCTTCCAGCTGCAGCAGAAGTTGCTTGTAAGTCTGAATCCATAGCCTCATAGCCTTGGATCAGCCTCGTATACATGGTTGGAACCTAGAAGATAGAATAATTTCAGATGGGACGATATCAAAAGAAGACTCTGCTGACCATAACATGTGTTGTATATGTAACATAGGTGACAAAGACAAGATGTGAAAACAACAACAACAACAACAAAGATAAATAAATATCCGGAACTTTTTATTTGATTAAAGAAGAAATGGCATACCCCTGTAAATACAGTTATTGCATCATCAAGCTTAGTTCCATCTTTTGGATATGATTCACGCCATCTTTGCCAGATACCCCTCACACTAAACTTTGGTATAAATTCAACCTTCAAGAAAATACATATACAAATTGATAACTGCTGCTGCTATAGTGCTTTAGAGCTGACTTAACTGCCAATAAGATAAATGTAACCGCTTACCATGGAACCAGCATAAAGGGGAGCAAACAATCCATTGAAGAGCCCATGGACATGTGTAGATGAAGTTAAGGATCGACAAAAAAAACCCATTAACTTACATAGAAGATTATATAACTAATTGACACGTAAAGCACCAAGAACAAATAGTTTAATGTTTAGTTCATGGATATGGTGTAATGGCAGGCAATGAAGAAAACGGTCACTTGATGTGTACTCCCAAGCTGTTGACAACGTTTTCACCTAGAATTAAACAGACCAATAGCAGTTAGAAGACCACGTGTTTTTTTTCTTCGTACTACGCTTTTTCATCCTATATTCAAGTGATTCTTCTAAATGATATAACACATGAAATTACCTGTGCTAAAATTCTTTTTTTTTTGGAAGGGCAAATATCATTAAAAAGCTAAAATGAAGAAATAAAAGAAAGATGGGTCTCACAGAAAGAGACCTGAAAGAGAAAACGGACCTGTGCTAAAATGCTACTGTGTGTATGAACAACTCCTTTCGGTTTTCCAGTTGTACCGCTAGTATATAAAATCAATGCGGGGTCATCATCTATATGAAAAACAACATATACAGGAATTCAATAATATAACTTGAATATGAAATTTTATATTTAATAGAATGGATAAACACCTTTTACTTTAACTGAGAATTGACTATCTTTCAAATGTGCACCGCTGTTGACATCACTACTAGGAACATCGGGTATCAGCGAAAACCGAGCTGCAGTTTTTTCTGCAACTTTCCGCATAAGCTCACTGTGATCTTGAGTACTCAAAATCATCGATACATCCTACAAACAGAATATTAGTTGAACACAGAAAAAAATTGGTTAAATGTATGATATGTATCGAATCTTACTCAAATACTATTGTATGGTTCAAACTTTCAATTATTGTTATTGTTATTGTATGTATTTGACATCTATAAGTTGTAAACCAGTGATGTGGCAACTTATATAGCTGCCGGTAAGCAAAACACAAATACTGAGTACCTATGAAGAAGTCATTGGATACGTAAAATATAAAACTTTTAGAGTTCGAGACATACAATAGACTTTTGAGTAAATTTTTACATTTTCAGACACTTAACCAGGGAAGAAAACGTCACAATATACAATGTAAGAAACTAAGCAAACGACAGGAAGGTACAAATTGTTTTCAGAGCATACCGAGTCAGTCATGACATGTAATAGTTCAGCTTCTGGGTAGCTGAGTGCAAGCGGTACTGCTACACCACCACTTAACCACACTGCAAGTACTCCAGCTACAAACTCAGCACACGGTTTAGCCACAACACCAATTCTGGCACCATTTAGACTATTATTCTCCATGGTCCCATCAACCTGAAAAAATGATAACAATATAACCACAATATACTATTTAAATACCACAGCATTTTTACATACCTGACAGAATATATTACTTCATTATTTTAAACTCACAATTTTTTGGTCATAACCGGATAACAAAAGAGATATACTCCTTGCAGAAGAAACTATATGATTGTAGCCATAGCGTTTGTCATCAGCTTTGATAGCAATACTTCCATCAGATGCAGACCCATGACTTGCAACTGCTTTGACAACCTCCATGAATGTTCCACAACTTGAAGCTGTGAAATTTCACCAACTTTAAAAGGAAAAGATATTTAAAATACATCTCATATGTTATGTATCTCTACTCTATAGTATTGGTGTCACCAAATTTTCTATATACAGAAGTTGCTAGTGTCCTGTTATAAATTTGCAAAGTTATACGCATTTCACTTTTATGACTAAGCTCCGTCGGTGTTCATTAAGCCTCTTAACAGTTCACATATTCTTGATATGCCTGACACCACACCTTATAAAGTAAAGCTGTTTGCTAATTGCTAGTGTCTTAAAATTTTCTTTTTATTAAAAAGGTTCATGAAAAAAGCCTTAAACTTTTAGACAGAATCTTAAACTCCTAACCAATTGTTTATTTCCTCTATTAAATATCATATTACTTACAGAACACACGTGTTCAGATTGTCCTCTCACTTGAATCATCACACTTCTATGATTAAAAATTTCAACACTCAGATACTTGTAATCCATGACAAATTTCCGAATTCTAGTTTAGTGTTCTAAGTGGGGAGGCTCCGTTGATCATATAAACATGCAGATAATAAGGATCACTCACATAGCCACATACCAATCAGCCATCAAGAATGAAACAAATACTTGAAAGCATACAATCTTCATTCAAGCATTTCAACAAACATCTGGTGTCCAATTACACATGTAACACCAAACAACATTTCCCCATCACAAAACCCTAAAACCTTAACAACTTACACTTGCAAGAACCAATGAATCATCAAAAAAGCAAAAAGGAAATGATCTTTAACAGAGCTATAATCAAGAAAATCAAAAAACTTACCAGAAAATTGACGAGATTGAGGAAAGAAGCCCCAAGAAGTAAATAGAGAAGGATGGTGATGGGTGAGCAAGTAGTTGAATAACAATAAAGCCGTCTTCTTGTTGGTATTGTAGTTGTTTTTATAATGATGATGATAAATGGTAGTAATTAATGTTGAGGATCTGTTCATCGCTATTGGGCGGTGAATGAATGTCGATGATTATATATATAAATATATAAATTAATAGCGATCCAACTGGCAAATAAAGTCAAATTGTGGAAATCAATCAATGAAAAGATTCAATTAAACTACCAAACAAGACGAAAGATGATGTTTTTCCACGTATCTTTGTATTTGGAAAGATGACAAAAAAAGTGATTTTTAGATATAAAAATTACTGAGATTTTGCCGCCTTATGAACATAGCTGGATGAATGTGAGCTTTTTATAGAAGATCATTAATTAAGAACACAAAGAAAGAAAAGAGTAACTTAATACGAGTATGATGATTAGATTAATTAATTAATTTATTAATTAATGTACGGTGTGCCTATATTTGACAGATATTAGGTGGGAAAAAAACTCTGACCAGAAAATATATACACTCAAGAAGTTCGTTCACTATGATCTCATCGTCCCATTAGGGGGCATGACTTACCTCAAATCTTAACGGGCTACCTCGTTGAGGATATGAGTTCTCTAAATCCAGGACCCAATACTCGTTCCCTATTGATAATACTCACCCGGACGACTGTGTTGATTTTCCTTAAAACATTATCTAGACATACACTAATTGACATCGTTGTTTCAAAAACAAATCAGTAACATGATCAAGATAATATATGGTAATTGGTCTCGTTGATGATGCAAGTATACTAAAAACATTAAAAGTATTACACATGTACACTACAAATAAATACATAATAACTAAACCGTCATTGTGTACGAGTCAAAATTTTCAAAAAGTAACACATTATAGATAAATAATGTAGTAAATACTATTGTAATTCAAAAGGTTATACTCCCTCCGTCCCGAATTTATTGTCCACTTTTTCATTTTGGGATGTCCCAAATTTATTGTCTAGTTGTACCTTTCAGCCAATCAAAATATTGGAATGTGGTGAGAGATTAAATCTTATTGGTTGTAGGGTACAACCAGTACACTTTTCTTAAAGCGTGTGTTTTTTGTCTGTGGACAATAAAATTGGGACGGAAGGAGTATATAGTATATATATTGATGATATTAGTTGATTATACTATTATATCTTATCTTATCTTAAATATAATATACAATTAACCTTTATGATGTCATCAATTTTAAATTTTAAATTAATCAATTTAATCCTTCAATTTCACTTAATTTTAAAAGTGATACCTATTAAATTTCTTAAATTTTATAAAACCTAACCCACCATAACTTGATAAGATTACTCCAAAGAAAGAAAAAAAACGGCACATGTGACGTCATATATCCGGATTACCATTTTAATTAACCAATCATAAATTAGATAAGATTTACTGCCTTCATGTACTTTGTTAGCTAATCATTATATCCCCTTAAAGTTTTTTATTAATTAATGTAAGTTTTGTTACCTCCTCGTATGACTCAGCGATTTCAATTTGTCACCTTTTGTTGACACCTACTACTACAACGGAGTATTATTAACGATCCATGTAAGCTAAACCGAACTTTCGAAATAATTTCTTTTTTTAATACATTGGCTTAAAAATTGATAATAATTTTTTTATTTGTGTATACGTTGTGTATATAATAATCAGTCAATCAACTTCTTTATTTACAATTCCGTGTGTATATAATTTATAAATCAATTTTAGTTATACACTTAAAAAAAAAAAAAAAAAAAAACTTTTACTTACTCCATCTGTCTTAATTTAATTGTCAAATATTTCAATTTCATATTTTCCAAAATTATCGTCTACTTTCGATTTTAATCAATCATAAAGTGTTTTAATGGATATAATTAAATCATATTGGTTAACACAATAATCAATGTACTTTACAAAACTTGTATGCATTTCAGTAGTGGACAATTAACTATTTAATTGTGACGATGGAGTATTAGTTTTGTGTACAAAAAGTTTACAAGTATGTCATTTGTGATGTTGACTACACAAAGTATTTCTGATGCATATTGGTCAAGCAAGTTCTTCAAGTTCTATAGTGATATTTACAATCTTCAAACTTTTTTATATGTACACAAATAACTCACATTTAAAGCTAACAGTACATAATCATTTGTGTAATTTTGCTACACGAATTAATTAATTACCCAAAATTTATACTATTTAAGTTGGTATATATTATTATCAATTGACCAATAAGATTATTTAATTTTGTTAAATTGACTAAAATTAAAGAGAGGATGACATCATATATTATATTTTAAAAATCAATTAAATTGATTGAATAACTTATATAAAAAAGGAATGTATCTATATCTAAATTTCAAAGACATGTCTAATACATTAGATTATTATTATACTACAATTTATTTTAAAAATTATCTAACTTATAATATAATAATTTTATTTATTGACAAAAGTCATTTAAAACCGATTGAAAAAATTACACGGATTTCTCAAACAATTCAAATTATTAAATTGTTAATTGAAAAATATTATTTATTAGTCTATAATAGAAAAAAATAGATGGAGGATTCATTTCAACTAACTCATTCATTTTTCATTAAATATAAAAAATAACAAAGGTTATCAAGAGAGCAAGCAAACATGCATCATATCCTAAACTTACAATCATCCTATCAAAAGAATTCTTGAATGAATTATAATATAATTATTCGTGGTTTGCGTATAAATAATAATAATAATAATACTAATAATTATACAGGTTATTAATTTTATATTTATTTCAATAGATTAAATGTAAGTGTGTAGATGCCGGTTTAAACACTTAGCCCCATCACTAAAGTATTAATATTTTTATATTAAAAAGATAATAACCAAAATCCTATAATAAATTTTTTTTACCATATACAACATCTAATTTGTTAGCTATAAACCTATAATTAAAATCCATTCCATATACAAAATCTAACATGCTCTGTTGGTCTTCCATTATTCATTATTTTTTACATACATAAATGATAAAATTTCAATCATATGCATTATCTGTGTAATTATAAAAATGAAATAGGGATTCGACGACCCGTGTGTATACACGGGTTTGAGGGCTAGTATATATATATACTATTATATAACTCATTTTGAGTGTTTTTTTTAAGAGGAAAATTACCCTTCTACCCCTAATATCACTATTAATCTATACTAAACCCGTTTAAATTGACAAATATATCCCTACATTAATGTATTTAATGTCTACATTTATTGTTCCTATATTCATTTTACAAATGGTCAAAGAAATCAATCCTTGATAACTGACATGTTATATTAAATCAATATATCAAACTTTAGATGCTTGCAAAAATTCAATTTTAGCCGAATAGATATTCAATATTAAATGAAATCAAGTAACCAGAAAATTAACATCAACATTTTCTAATGAAAATCACGTATTATCTATCTATACTAATATATAAAGAGTTTGGGTCATGGTCTTAAAAGATGAGAAATATTAAATTATCATATTCCCGTTTTGGTTATTTATTCAACCATCATAAATTTAAGCTCAAATATAATTAATTAAAAGTGATTACATCATAATTAATTAGTTTCAATTACAAAAGAAATCATAATTAGTTTCAGTTACAAAAGATTTAACCTCATAATTATTTAATTATTTTTAAATGCCGGTTAAGTGTAGTGGATTGGTTTCATAGGGTTATGGGTTAAACTTTGTATTACAAAAGCAAACTTATATTTTTCCCGGGATAACGCGTTGGGCCATTAACCTTAACCTTGACCTAACCCTACCAGAAAAGGTAAACGAATTGATGAATCTAGCTTAGTAGGTTAACAAAGCTTAATTTTGTATCGAGTTTCAAGTCGTGACAAGATTGTCATTGTGAATAATAAGAAAATGATATACAACTTAGTATATATATATGTTCTCAATTATACAATTAAGGACATGTTAGATAAACATATTAATGCACACAAATTTTTTGTCATGTTACATCGCGCGGGTAGTAAGCTAGTATATATAGTGGGAGGATCAAGGGGGAAACACTTTTTTGGGGAGAAGGGGGAAGTGTAATATTCATCATGATGCATATTAATTTTTGCTAATACAAATGTCAAAAAATAAAAAGTGAAAATTAATAAATGTTGATCAGAATCGATGCTATAAATGTTAACCTTCCTTGATAATATTTTTTTTTTTTTTTGTAGTTTATAACATCAGTTAATGAATATTATATCTAAAATCGTTAATATTCACCGATGTAAATGTTAGTTAAAATTCATCATGATGAATATTAAATTTGTAAAAATGTTAATTTTCTAACATTCATCGTGAAGAATGTTAAGTTAACATTCATCATGATGAATGTTAACAATTTATTAAATAAATATTCATAAGTTAATATTATGACTTAAAAATGAATTTCATCAGTTAATATATTCTTTATAGCATCGATTTTGATTATTATTTAATAATAAAATTAATTATCATTTTAAAATTTATATTGACAAAGTTAAGATGCTCCGTGATAAATATTACACTTCCTCCATTCCCCCAAAATTAGTACTTCCCTCTTGAACCCTTCCATATATATATGGGCGGTGATTTGTACACCACCACTTTTTTGCTATACACCACTAAAATATATTTTTAGACATTTTTACCTCTTGTAACTTAAAATTCTTCAAACACTCCTTCACACATTCAAGGACAAAAATGTCCAAAACATAATTTTGGTGGTGTATGGCAAAGAAATGGTGGTGTACAAATCACCCCCTTTTATATATATACTAGATCATTGACCCGTGACAACACGGGTTTGACGAAGAATTATGATATCGCTCGTTTTGTACATGTTTATCTCTCGCGATATCATTGTTTTTGTACTTATTTCTAGTCGATTTCATGAACTTTTGGTATTTATTTAGTTGGAAATTGATTTCATGTATTAAGGTTAAAGATTGAGAAAGAAATGATGAAAAGATGGAGGATTTTGCTGATTTTGCTATGCTGCACCGTTTTGGCCATATCTCCCTCATACGAACTCGGATTGAGGTGATTCAGGCGGCCAAACGAAGCTAACTCAGAGCTCTACAATTATCCAGAAGATAGTCAGCCTATCTGCTGAGATTCATAGCCGATCGGCTAAACTAAGCAGATCGGCTTGTTTAGTTCAAAATCCACTCAGAAGTTCGACCTTGTGCAATGCCCAGTATCTTAGCCGATCTGCTAAGTTTAGCCGATCTGCTAAGCTTAGCAGATCTGCTAAGCCTTAGCCGATCTGCTATGATGCGCGGGGAAGTCTATTTATGTATTGTTTTAGGGTTCCACATCTCACCTAACACTTCACCCTCGAACCAGCAGCCCCCATGGGCGATTTTTAGGGTTTCTTGAGCTAATTTCATCATTTTGAAGATCTTCCATCATCCTTAATCATTTGGTTACGAAGAATCATCATCCAAACAATGTAATCACTCGGTTTGCATCTTTATTCGATTATAATTATGTTTACTTTGATTTCTCTTATTTCATGTGTTTATCTTGTTGTTATGATGATTAGTGGCTAGATTATTGTGCTTGTTTGGATGAACTAACTAGTTGATTAGTGGTGTATCTTTTGGTGTTAATTTATGCTTTGAGTTTGTGAATCATCCATGGATTTGAATGCATTTAGTTGGTTGTTGTTATGAACTTTCGGCATTTTAGCTAAACAATTATAGCGAATGTTCTTTGTTTAGTAAAAATACTTAAATGAGTTGTTTGTCATTTGTGGAACAAAGCATTTGATGATTGTAACAACACTAGTTAAATTCATACAAGTTAGCGATTATAGCGAATGTTTGTCGTGTGGATGATTTGCAAACTCACAAATCTAAATTTATGTTTAATCGGAGAACCTTGTGTGATTGAGCTTAATCACTAGAATATAACCATTTGGTAATTTACTAATTGATATAGCGAACGTTTTCAACCAAGTAAATTGCTATCGATTATTTGTCTATAAATGATTGAACAAAATTGTTAATGTGGTTTTGGAATGTGTAAAATGATTTAGCTAAATTGTGCAAGTTTGTACCCATGGCGAACGTCCGTTACTTGATTAAATCATAGGTTTGTTAATTGAAGTTGAACGATAGGTCTTAGCGAACGTTGAGCTTATGTTTGATGAATATTACCCTTGGCATATAGTATAACCGGATATAACTCTACACCCCGAAATCACTAGTGAAATAGTCCAAGGAAGCATTGTTTTTAATATCTGAAAGTTTCCAATCAATCACTTTGACTCTTCAGAGTCCACCTGCCTAGATTAATTAAAGTTTGTAGTTTTTAAGCAACGTGACAACTCGGTCACACAAAACCCCCACATTTACTTTTCTATATAAATTACTTGCACTTGGATATAATTCTTAAACTCACATTCCCTGTGTTCGAACCCGAACTTACCCAACTACACTACCACACGATAGGGTCCACTGCCCGGTTGTGTTTTGGTCTAGCTCGGTACTTTTTGGTTTACTTATCAACGATAAATTTTAAGACTAGATTTAGCACATCAAGTTTTTGACGCCGCTGCCGGGGAATGTGATTGATTAAGAGTTTAATTCGAGTGTAATTAATTTATCCTTTTCTAGAATTTATTTCCAGGAAAGTTACTTTAAGAGTTTTAGTTGTTATTAGTGTATATATTTTTAGTGTTTGTTTATTTTGTATTGAGTGGTTACGTTTTACCATGTTTAGTTTTCATGTTGTAGTGATTTTGTCTTAGCTCTAATGTCTTATTACTCGAATTATGAAGGTTATAAACCTTCATTTTATAAGAGTGATAATGATGATGTACCAATGATCTCACAAGAAAGGTATGCACCACCTGGATGCTACCAAGATAGTCAACATTGGACTTGGAATGAAGAACCTTCGTTCACCAAAGAGATAGAACAACCTGAAATGTCAAATCTTGAAAGGTTGTTGAAAGAGGCTATAGAGCAAACTGAGAGACATAGTAGAGAATTGGATGAAATCTTCGATTGGAATTTTGAGCCAAATTGTGAAGGGCCGTATGACACATTCATTAATGCAATTGAGCATTTGGATGATGATGAGGCCATCGAGTATAATGATTATTATTCTAACGATTATGCTCCATATTCATCTAAATTTGTTTTTCAGGATGATAGTGAGGATGAGGAGGAAGAATATTATGAATATAATAATTACCCTCAAGACACTTCACAAGTTGTTTTGCAGGAATCACACGACTTTGCACCCGAATTGAAGGAATGTGCAGATTTTAAAGATCCGGATTTTGAAGACTCAAATGGAGAGTTGGAGATTGAAGATGAAGTCTTGGTGGAAGAAGTTGTGGAAATTCCTGTCACGCCTATTCTTGAAATGGTTAGTGTTTCGTTTGAATCAAACGCTGTGAATGAGGAGCTGAAAAATGAGATGGAGAGCATCGAGAGCAAGCTCGAGAAAGAACCCATAAAGCTTCAAAATGACAAGCATGATGATGTGTTGGAGAATCAAGTTTATCAAAAGCTTGATTTTCCAGATTTTGATGAAGAATTGTATGCATTGCTTGGTTTAGAAAATGAGGAGCTTCAAGAGTTAGTGAACAATGAAGATGGAATGATGACGGAATCTGAGTTGTTAGAGATGATGGAGCCAAAAGTGAACTCTTTGAAAGAAGAAAATGAAAAGTTAAAAGAAGATGATATGTTATGTATCAAGAGTTCACCAGAGGTATCTCTAACATATTTTGATGCTAATTCCTTTTCAAGTGGGTGTAATTTTGAGCTTGTAAAAGAGCCAAAACCACCCGATCCGTTTATTCCATGTTTGCAAGAGTTGTCATCACTGAAAGACATTGAGGGGTCATAGATTGAAATGGACAAGGGCATGAGCAATAATTGTGAAGCAAGTAAGAGCCTTAAGTTTCATGTTAATTTGGTAAATTATAATATTTTAAACGATCCTGGAGATATGAAGGTTCCTGGTAGTATGTTTTTGGCTGTGAAAATTGGGGAATGTACTCTTGAAAAGTGTACTGTCATTTGGTTGATAAACATATTACATGAAGGTTATTGGGTTGTTGGTATCATTGTTTGGGAGAAATATTATTTGAATAGCAAAAAGAAAGAAAATTTTCTCCCAACCGAATATGATTGGAAAGGAGTAGGTATCTTGTTAACGGACCCGCCTTGATAGATGAAATGGGTTGAGTCTAGCTCGGGACTCGGTAATAAACCAAGCAACTTGCGGGAGTTAAAGTGATGGATGTTTGATGAAAATAGCTTTGTGCAATAACGACGATGTACCTGAAAGGAATGGATGTTTTGAAATGATGTTTGAAGGTTAATCAAGAATAAAAACATGCAAAAACCCCCGGGAAGTACTCGCTCCCTTTTACCTTTCACACTTATGCTTATTTCATATATTATATTTTGTTGCATTGAGGACAATGCAAATGTTAAGTGTGGGGAGGTTATTATTCACTTGAATTTGTTTGTCCTTTTAAGATTAATTGCTTTAGTAATGTAATTGATAAATTTTGTTGAAAGTAATTAAATCTTACCTCTTGCATGATAAATTTGTCATAGAGCAACCTCCTTGGGTGAATTGCATAACTAGCACATTTATAGCCCCACTAAAAATTGTGAGAAATCTTGAGCTTAAATTGAAAACACTTATCTTTAGTGTTTATATATTTCAATTGCTATGAGTGTGCCGGTGTTTGTAGTTTATTCTAGAACTTGCCTTAATGATGCATTTCAAGACCGCTGTGGGATCATATTCATGTGATATAGGTAAAGTAGACGATGAATTGGTATTCATTAGGTTTTAGATTTTCAGTTTTTATTTTAAAACCATTTATAACTAGTCCACCCAGGTCGTTAGCACTCATTTTTAGTGCTAAGAAACCCCTAGATACTTTTCACTTACATTTTCATCACAATTAATACCTTAGCCTTATTTTTGTGTAGTCAAAAGTTTAAAAGTTGCCTTGTAACATTTCAAATCGATTTATAAAATGTGATTTCAAATCAACCTTTTGAAGATTATTATATGAAGATTATTGATTCAAGGAAGCAAAACCAAGGTGAAATTCAAGAAACTTTTTGAGCAAACTAGAAGCACAAATGAAGTCATAGACAAAAGTTGATGAAATTTAACTAAGGAGGCAAGAATTGAAGAAATATTGTTAGATGATCAAAGTTGAAGCCTAAGGTTAATTGAGATCACATTTTCATTTTAGTTTCAAGGTAACACAACATACAAATTTTTGACTACCATTTTCAACAATTTATAAAAGTGTCTACCATATCACAATTTCACCATCACATTTATAATTATAACACATTGTTAGAATACCTCTTTTGATACTTCACTTGGTGCTCACGCCTAGTCGGTGGAGATTTAATCTTTTGGAAAGGCTATGGTAATAACGCATCACGACTTGGCTATTTGAGTGTTTATCTATTCCATTCCCAATCTTGATCAAATTGAGAGTTGAGTGATTGAAACACATTTCCTATTGAGAGGTGCTAAGTTGTGCATTCAAGCTTGACAAATTTATTTAAGGTTTTCTATGTTTATATTCATGCTACTAACATGATTACTTATGCAATTGTGGTTAGTTATATTTTGTAAAACCTTGTTTTAAATTCTAAATGCAAGAGGTATATGTTTTGGAATGTAAATCATAGTTTGCTTGAGGACAAGCAAAGTTCAAGTGTGGGGATATTTGATATCGCTCGTTTTGTACATGTTTATCTCTCGCGATATCATTGTTTTTGTACTTATTTCTAGTCGATTTCATGAACTTTTGGTATTTATTTAGTTGGAAATTGATTTCATGTATTAAGGTTAAAGATTGAGAAAGAAATGATGAAAAGATGGAGGATTTTGCTGATTTTGCTATGCTGCACCGTTTTGGCCATATCTCCCTCATACGAACTCGGATTGAGGTGATTCAGGCGGCCAAATGAAGCTAACTCAGAGCTCTACAATTATCCAGAAGATAGTCAGCCTATCTGCTGAGATTCATAGCCGATCGGCTAAACTAAGCAGATCGGCTTGTTTAGTTCAAAATCCACTCAGAAGTTCGACATTGTGCAATGCCCAGTATCTTAGCCGATCTGCTAAGTTTAGCCGATCTGCTAAGCTTAGCAGATCTGCTAAGCCTTAGCCGATCTGCTATGATGCGCGGGGAAGTCTATTTATGTATTGTTTTAGGGTTCCACATCTCACCTAACACTTCACCCTCGAACCAGCAGCCCCCATGGACGATTTTTAGGGTTTCTTGAGCTAATTTCATCATTTTGAAGATCTTCCATCATCCTTAATCATTTGGTTACGAAGAATCATCATCCAAACAATGTAATCACTCGGTTTGCATCTTTATTCGATTATAATTATGTTTACTTTGATTTCTATTATTTCATGTGTTTATCTTGTTGTTATGATGATTAGTGGCTAGATTATTGTGCTTGTTTGGATGAACTAACTAGTTGATTAGGGGTGTATCTTTTGGTGTTAATTTATGATTTGAGTTTGTGAATCATCCATGGATTTGAATGCATTTAGTTGGTTGTTGTTATGAACTTTCGGCATTTTAGCTAAACAATTATAGCGAATGTTCTTTGTTTAGTAAAAATACTTAAATGAGTTGTTTGTCATTTGTGGAACAAAGCATTTGATGATTGTAACAACAGCGAATGTTTGTCGTGTGGATGATTTGCAAACTCACAAATCTAAATTTATGTTTAATCGGAGAACCTTGTGTGATTGAGCTTAATCACTAGAATTTAACCATTTGGTAATTTACTAATTGATATAGCGAACGTTTTCAACCAAGTAAATTGCTATCGATTATTTGTCTATAAATGATTGAACAAAATTGCGAATGTGGTTTTGGAATGTGTAAAATGATTTAGCTAAATTGTGCAAGTTTGTAACCATGGCGAACGTCCGTTACTTGATTAAATCATAGGTTTGTTAATTGAAGTTGAACGATAGGTCTTAGCGAACGTTGAGCTTATGTTTGATGAATATTACCCTTGGCATATAGTATAACCGGATATAACTCTACACCCCGAAATCACTAGTGAAATAGTCCAAGGAAGCATTGTTTTTAATATCTGAAAGTTTCCAATTAATCACTTTGACTGTTCAGAGTCCACCTGCCTAGATTAATTAAAGTTTGTAGTTTTTAAGCAACGTGACAACTCGGTCACACAAAACCCCCACATTTACTTTTCTATATAAATTACTTGCACTTGGATATAATTCTTAAACTCACATTCCCTGTGTTCGAACCCGAACTTACCCAACTACACTATCACACGATAGGGTCCACTGCCCGGTTGTGTTTTGGTCTAGCTCGGTACTTTTTGGTTTACTTATCAACGATAAATTTTAAGACTAGATTTAGCACATCAAATTAGTTATAAGATTATTTGAGAATCTATTATTGTAAGTATAGTAAATGTTAATATAACTTTGTAAATGCATTCTTTGTCTAAAGTTTATAAATAATCAAGAAACTACATACACCACTTGACTATAGATGCCATTTTTTCTGAGAAAGACATTTTATTGGTAAACACGGATCCCTTTGCATAGTTTATTTGTAAGTTTTCATCAAAGAAATACATAAGCATGAGTAAAGGAAAAACTTCAATCTTCAAGTGGATCAACTTGTCGTCTCTTGTTTTAGTCGCCATATTGCCCGTTTTATGCTCTTCGAATCGATCAATGATGATAACATCTTTACTAAGAAAATTCTGTCATCTAGCAAATTCCACCACCATTTGTCCCTGTAAAGATTATTAGGAACAACACTTATAAGTACGATAACTAAAAGCTTCTTTAAGGACTTTCTTGTAGTTATAGTGTTAACCTCTTTCTATCGCATTTTTTTGACCATGCTATCTACCTCAATTCAACATATCCTTCCTCAATATCTTTTACAACTTTCCCATATGCCTCCATGATTAGGAAATCATAACCTGCAGAAAGTTTATATCATAAGAAATCACATGAAACATTATTCTAAAACTTTTCTAATGAATTTTTAGTAACATAGCATATCATTTCACTACCACGAATCAAACTTATTTAGGATAACAGAACCAGTAGGCAACCTATTACAGCAAGAATTTGTCTCAATAACTCTAAATAATGTAGAACATATACATTCATAGTCTAAATCTAAATCTAAATTATGTACATAAGAAAGATAGATGTAGACTTAAAGTCAGTTTCTTTAAATAATCAAGACATTAAGGTCAAGTAGAAGGCTAAATCTATATAGAGACAGTTATTCAAATCTACCAAATCCGCACGACCCGACCCATTTTGACTGTTACAATATCGTTTTTCTGAACCAATCATGAAAAGTATTATCAGTAGAATGGAAATGACTATCACATTTTTCTAAAACTTGAACATGTATGTCACAGTTGTATTTCATTGTTAAAAAAATTTGTATGAATACCTGATTGGGGCCTATATTGAAATCTATCTATGTCACTTCTTCGATCACCTTGTGTGCGCATAATCCTTTGCTCCATATTCACTATAAAATTCAAAGAACAAACTCATGATTGTTATTATTATTATTTAATTGTTATAAAATTAAATAACAAATCCCAAAAACGTACAATCAAATATGTTACATCCTCTGGATCGTACCCATCAACCATGTGCTTATGATGTAAGGCACATCTTCACCTTCTAATGTTGAAGCTCACCATATATCAAAGATAAAAAAATCACCATATTTAGAGGTTAAAGTTGAACTTTAGATAGAACCTAACCAGCAATGTTTTAAAACCCGGGTTTTTAGTTGACCCGGAAAAGTGTTAATTTCTGGTCGGACCGGTCGGACCGGTTGGGCCGGAAGGTCGGACCGGAGTTAATAATAGTATACAGTAGTAGTATTTAGTGACTTTTTATATTTTTTTATAATTAAAAATATAATTATTAATTATATCATGTATAATAATTATAATCCATAGAATAATAAAGGGTAATGACACATCGATTCCCTTGTTATTCTTTGAATATACATCAATATAATAATTATATAATTCATAGAGTAATAAATAGTGATGACACATCAGTCAAAAATTCCCTCATTATTCTTGAAATACAAAATTAATCAATATTCCCTAATTATAAATGATTAACTGTACATAGAAATTGTAAAAAAAGAAAAAAAAGAAAAAAAAAAAAAAACAAACATGAAACCCGGGTCAATGCACCGGTCCGGGTCCCGGTCCAACCCGGTCCGACCGGCCGGGTCAACCGGGTCGTTGACTAGTCAACATTTTGAAAAACCCGGTTTTTTTTCGCCCGGAAATCTTTAAAAATGCGGTCCGACCGGTCCGACCGGGCCGGTCGAACCGGGTCTTAAAACACTGCTAACCAGAGCTGAACCAAACATATCATTAATATGGTGCTTGTATGTATCTGCAAAACTGACCAAGCGTTGTTGATTACATGGGCTTATAATACTGATACAATAAAATCGGTAGTCATATAATCATCCTGCTCATACAACCATTAATGTCAACGTCAAACCACGACCTAAAAATTCAAAATCCAGATGCGCATATACAGGTTTTAAGCCTTTGAAAAAGAGAAACTCTAAAATTACCGAATCAAACCTTTTACAAAAGAAATCTTATAAATACATACCTGAAACAACCAAAAATCGAAACTCACCATCTTAAAAATCGAGTGAAAACCCTGTACAAATAATATCGATAAAACTAATTACCGTAAAGATTATAATTTTAAAGGCAAAACCCACGAAATACACACAAGCATAAACAGATTGTAGGTTTTTTTAAGGAAGTATGTTTATGGAAATATATTGATAAAGAAAATTGAAACCTTACTGGAGAATCGATCGAAAGAAACCCGGAGAATGGATGGAAAGAAACCAACATTACACAACAACATATCTTGCAATAAAACCCAAAGTCGAGCAAAGATATAACATTTTGTGAGGTAGCCGGATGTTGAAGAAAACCAACGACCTTTTTAAGAATCTACCGTGGAAATTCGATCTATTATTTACCTTACTTCGTTTTTGAACCTTGGTCCATTATCCAAACCCACAAAATATGGATAGAGAAAAACCGTAATAATTAATTTTAGGTGGAACATGAAAGAGCGGAGAAAGAAAGGTATGAGAATAGAACGAAATTACCCGGAGAAGTGAATTAATCACGCATGAAGGAAGAAAAGAAATAACAGACAATTTTGAGCGGTGCACAAGGAAAGAGGAGGCGTGATGTTGGATGCTGGTAAGACCACCCGCAACGGTATAGTTTTTGGGCGTTTTGAGCCGGGAGAACGCCCAGAACGAGGTGTTCTCGGGGCGGCGTTCTGGGTTTTGTGTTGTGCGAGAACGAGCCGAGAACGGGAGAGATTGTGGGACCCACGCAATTTTTTATTATTTTCTTCCCTTTTCCAACGGTATTGTGGCAAAAAAAAAAAAAAAAACTATATATCCGTTTGGCAACGGCTAGTGGGGGGAAAAATTTTTAAATTTTTTTTTCAAATATATCTAACTCTATAAATACATACACACATCCAACCTATTTTTTTCACAACAATTCAACTTACACACTAAAACAACTCAACCCAAATCCAACAATTCAACTTTATTTTTTGTTTTGCAAATATGCATTCGATTGATCTTATTTGCGAATATGCATTCGAATAACGAATAGGCTTAATTATTAGTTCGTATTGTATTTTTTTTTTTTTTTTAATGTTTTCTCTTTTAAGTAGTTTTCGTAATGTATTTTTAGGAAGTTATCGTAATGTATTTTTATGAAGTTATCGTATTGTATTTCAAATTTCTGATCGTAATGTATTTTAGTTGTTTAATTGAATTGTATTTTAATTTTTATGAAATGTATTGTTTGAAATTTAAATTGTATTTGTATTATTAAATAAGTGGAAATGAGGTGGAAATAAGTGGGGCCAGGAGAGAGAAAAATGGGCGTTCTGGTGTTATGGTTGCATGAGTTTAAATGGTGTTGTGGTGTTGTGTTGACATGGCAGGGGAAAAAAGGGCGTTCTGGTGTTATGGTTGCGAATGGTCTAAAGACCAATAAAATTAAAGAGTGAAAAGGAAGTTTACTTATTTACATATCTAGAAACTCACAAAATAATGTATTTAATCAGATTTTTAACAATATAATTTAAGTAATTAAAAGAAATTCAAAATTACCAGAAAATTTCTTGCATTATAGAGCGCAACATCAGCATGGTTAACAGCTTAAGAATTCGCCAAATCAGCGGTATAACATCAGCGTTAACTCCCTTTTATTAGATAGGTAATATGTATATATATATGTATATGTATATATATATGTATATGTATATATATATGTATATGTATATGTATATATATATATATGTATATATATATGTATATATATATATATATGTATATATATATATAGAGAGAGATATAGAGGTGGGTTAAAATGAGAAGACTAATTTTCGTGAGAACGTGAGAAACACTTCAAAATCACTTTTTAACTATTGGAAACACATTTTCCTATAAAACTTTTTCAATGATTAGTATTAAAATAACTTTTGGAAGCTCTGATATAAATATAAATAAAAAATATTAACTTTTTTTTTCGAACTTATTTTACAGTCGTTACTGTTGTGATTATTTAAGATAATCACAAAATATAACATGATAATCACATGTGATTATTCTCTAATACAATGTGATTATCATGTGTTCGAGATAATCACAAAATATGGCATGATAATCACATATTATTCATGTGATTATCAAGTTATAAAATGTGATTATTATGAATAAAAAATTTAATTAAAAATAATTAAAAAAATAATAAAACGTTGAAATTTTTTTTGTTTGAAAAATAACTTCTAAAAGTTATTTAAAAAAGAAGCTACAAAGAAAATTTTGTAAAATAACATGTTTTGCATAGTTAAAAAGTGATTTTAAAGTGTTTCTCACCTTCTCACGAAAATTACCCTTCTCATTTGAACCTGAGACTATATATATATATATATATATATATATATATATATATATATATATATCGGGACAGAGTGGGGCGGGGATGATTGTACTCATTCTTCAACTCGAACCCGATAAGAGTCCTCATTTATCACCCCATACCCCGTCTCATACCCGATAAGTCATCCCCAATCCGATTCAAAAATAGAAAGATTCGAGAATCCTCATCGGATACGAATCTTTTTGCCATCCTAAAATTCACCGATAAACAATGCAATTTATACAGTACTTTAATATTATAAATAGATTAATGTTTGAAGATTGTTCCATTTGTGACACATTATAAAATTCAACCTTTAGGATAAAAATATTATGTACCTATGTTTTATTGGGGAAGGTGCCATGATCTGTGATTGTACAGGTGATATGTTCGAACATGCATATTTGAGATTCATTTTATTAAGAAAAACGTTAATCACATCTTAAAAGAGATTCATTTCATACAATTGTGATTTTCATTTAATACATTGAAATTTTCCTTTTATTTAATATGCATTAAATGAGATTTTCGA
The DNA here is from genome assembly GCA_949592205.1 of Helichrysum umbraculigerum. Taxonomy (NCBI): domain Eukaryota; kingdom Viridiplantae; phylum Streptophyta; class Magnoliopsida; order Asterales; family Asteraceae; genus Helichrysum; species Helichrysum umbraculigerum. The sequence continues at coordinate 63,492,339 of CATIUR010000007.1, read as the reverse complement.
TTATTATATGTAAAATCCTTTTTTTTTAGTTTAATAAATGGGTTCTATATTTTCTTATAATCGACTAGACTTACAATTGTTGATCTCATACCAAGAGAGTATAAATGTATAAACGTCCAAATATCAATTGATTATAATTATATAGTAATATAATTTGAATTATAAATTACCTATGTATATAAATATGCATGCTTTCATATAGTTTTGCAATATATATTACACTTGAGTTTAGATGTTACTATCAAACATCCTTTTTAAATTGAATATTAACCTAACCAGCAATACAAAAAAGTTAAAATAACATGGGATGCTAATTAGGTAATGAGTGGATGATATGATAGTAACAAGATGATCATCTCGTACCAAACCCCCTTTTACTCTATTTGATTGCATTCGTCCTAAATAAAATAAAAAAATAAAAAATAATAATAATAATAATACAACAAGATTATGGTTTTAAGAACTGCAATGTACATGATATCAGATTCTAAAATCTCTTAAAAAATAAACTTCCACATTTGAATAAATACCTAATTTACGCCAGGGATATAGCCATACCTATCCAAATGAAGGTGTCTATAATCAAGTTTTAGTACTCAAAAAAGCAAGTTACATGAACACAAAACCGAACAAATACATCATACTTGCTTTAGATGAGATGCAAAATGATCGCCAAGATCATCCCACAAAAGTATTAAACTCATTTGTGCACAAACATTCTTATTCTCTTTGAAGCCACTGTCTCCACCATGGGGATGAAGGAAGAATTCCTTGAGATGGTGGAGGTGTAAGGATCTCGATCATGGTTTCCTTTTCTTTACGAGTTAATGGGACACCTCTAGTAAGGTTCATCGCCAGTAAGTGGACATTAGTCCTTTGCCTGTGCCTGCCATATGCCCATATTCCTCCAGCAGTTGCAGCAATCAGAAGCTGTTAAAAAGAAAATCCACAAAGAATATAATAATATACTAGATAATCAGAATTAAACGAAACGTCATTTTGATGGGACTATTAAACTGACCGGTGACAGCCACAAGCCTGCAGTCTGCCAATCAAACTTTGGAGCGTAAAGTATTGTCTCCCCGTATTCCTCTCCAAGCTTCTTATATATATCTTTGTCACTTTTTCCAGATCGTATTTCATCACGAATAAGCTACAATAAAAGGTGTTTTTAAGATCAACTTTGCAGCATTACAGTCATATGGTGATATCCACTTTCTTCCATTTAAATTGTACCAATTAAGCATCTTATACTAGGAATTGGTTATATTTGAATGAACTCTCAGCAGAATTCAACATAAAAATATAGTTTTAAGCAAATTATCAAAAAGGGGCCAGCTTTTTGAACTCTAAAGGGTAGCCCATGTGGTTAAACAGAAATGGAGCCAATTTGTGTTGAACCTACTCAACTAGATCTTTTTTGATGCAACTATAGTGGTAATATTACTGTTAATTTAGTGTATTTCTAATTACGAACCCGCTAATATTATATACGAACGTTATAATTTTAAATATGAACCCGTTCAAGAAATTTCTGGATACATTCCTAAAGCATGATTTGAAAGCTAGTTCAACTTTTGCCACCCAAACAAGTCAAGAAATAACATGCCGCAGTTCATGAATCACGATGAAAGTAAATGCTAGATAACAAAACATATAAAACAGGTTCACCTTTCTAAGAAGAACAGCAATATCAGCTTGGGATTCTTCAATGGACTGACTACCACACTCCAAACAACGAACGTTGTGACTTATATTTCTTGCCCGAGCATCGACAATCTGTTGCTTCTTCACCGGATCCTCTTCGTTTTCCATTCTCTATAACTTCCTTATTTCACTTAACTCCCAAAACTACAAACAAAAACCCAATACTATTAGTACAACTTTCAACTGGGCATTTCATCAAACAGTTGCCGTGCATAAAAAATTCCTTTCCACAAAACAACAAATTTCCAAAATCTAATGGAGCATAACGGCTATGCACAACACCCAAAGCCGAATTCTATATATGTTTATATGTATACATACACCCACTTTCAAAATTGTTCATTGATCACAATGCGAAGCAGTAATGCGATATATACGAATAAATATATAAAATGAACAAAATAATGAGCAGGATTTATAGATAAAGAAGTTACCTTTATCTTCTGAAATTAAAATTACTAAGGATTTCCGATTGCACATCACCGAAATCAATAGACTCCAGTTCAGGAGCGATTTGGTTCATCTTCAAAGTTTATGATTTTGTTGTTAACTTGTTAAATTTCTATATTTGGTCCTTCACTTTTTCAAGTTTTTTCATTTTAGCCTTTTCTGAATAATTTAATCTTATTTATCCGGGGTTGTTTACCCACTTTTTTTTTCCTCGGTAAAAGTTTAGGGATGTAGCCGAACCGAAACTCGAAAATGTTATGTATAATATATTTTTAACGAATATAAATCAATGATAAAAAATTATTTTAAATAAATATAAAAATAAAATAAATCGTCAAAACTAGTAGAGACTTTGTAAAATAATTTAACAAATTTAAAATTATAAAAAAATTATTATCCACATATCAAAAATTACATATATATGTATATACACACATAGATACTAATTGAGACTTAAAAAACTCGATAATTGCTCGGGCTCGAGCTCGACTCGATACATATTTCTAGCTTGTTTTATAGAGGATCCGAGAATTTTGATTCAATTTGATCTTACTTTATTTGAATTAATTATTAGCTAAAAAAATAAAATATGATGTTTTTATCATATAAAAGACTAAGATACTAATCCTTTAATCAATCTATGATAGTAAAATTAACTATTTTTTCAAATTCCATAGTTTAACACTGGGAAATTTCAATATCTTAGTAGTTTTATTCATTTTGAACTATAAATACTTTATTGATAGTTCAAAATGAATCAAACTATTTATTACTCATACTTCTTATCAAAGTTTGGTTTTTCATCAGGATATTAGAGAGATAGAAAGAAAGTTCACATTTTGTTAATTGTTAAACATATAATACAATAATTATTAAGATCGATACGGAAGATGGAAATGAGTGGATACACTCCTACATACACATCACATGGAGTTAAAAAATGTACACGCAAGAACATGCGAAACTTGTTATAAATATGTTACCCCTAAAGATGTACAAATGATGATACCAAAGCCAAAAGTGACTTGCCAAACCGTACTTCCACCAATGCGGTTTGAATTTGTATCGCTAATCGTCATACACACTTGATAAGAACTTACTCAGCGAACGTGTATCATATATTAGCTTCTCTCAGAAAATTGAAGAGGCACTATAGCTTTTTCAAAGTCTCCTTGTTATGATTTAAAAATCTTGTAAGGTTAGAGATAGAGTAAGGTTCAAATGAGTACACCAATTTTGAGTGAGAATAAGGGAATCAACAAATTTCTGCCATGTGTCACTTTATTCTCTCTCCTCCACACTTTATTCTCTCTCCTCCACATTTTTAAAAATTAAATATCTCACAAACGGTAAGTCGAAAAATCATGAAAATTGCACCATAAAATTCAGCGTTTTCTCCTCTTCGATTTGCCGTCCCTCAAGGCATACTTTTGACAACTTTTTTTTTTTCTCATTTTTTGGTGGGTTTTACAAATTAGTAACACATGAGTTAGTGATTAGTTGTACATTTAATTTGTGGTTAAGGTTAGGGTTTAGGGTTAGGTTTAGGGTTTAGTAGGGTTTATGGTTTAGGGTTTATAAGGGTTTAGGGTTTAGAAGGGGTTCAAGGTTTAGGGTTTAGAAAGATTTAGGGTTTAGCGTTTTGTAAAGCGTTTATGGTTTAGGATTTGGGGTTTAGGGGTTAGGGTTTAGGGTTTAGGGTTTGAGGTTTGGGGTTTATAAGGGTTTATAAAGCGTTTTGTAAAGCGTTTCGCCGAAACCCCAAACCTCAAACCCTAAACCCTAAACTGTAACACCCGCCAAATTAGGACTAGTAATTAGTGCATAATCAGATGTTAATACATGTAATTAGTTCTGTGTTAGGCTAATTAATGTATCGAATTATATATATTGTTGAATATATACGAAAATGCGATTTGATTAAATCGTACGCAACTTAAATCGAATGTATTTCGATTCAATTTAATACGGACGTTGGTGACCAATTTTATTAAATAACACTTTATGTCAAAAATATTATTATGATAATATTTCGTATTCAATCGTATCGTACAAACAGAACGTACACAATTTAAAATGTTTAAAACGCACAAACTAAATAAACAAACTTACATTTTATAACTCAAATATAAATCGAATTGTAAAATATTTAAACAATATATCGCGTAATAAATCGTATTTTAAAACTTATAATTAAAATGTAAATAATTGTTTAACGTTAAACGACGGAGCAAACGAACACCACACGGAACGCGGGGCGAAAACTGGAAAAGTGGGGATAAACCCCACCTCCCACTTTTCTTTCTTCATTTCATCCATTCCTTCACTCTCTCTCTTTTCTTTTCTCTCTAAAAAGAAAAACCACCAAACTCGTTAAAATCGCAAAATAAACATACTAAACTCGCTTGGATCATCTCGGCTCTTTGGAACAAAACGACCACGACATCTCGATCTATCATCCTATCTTTCCGGATTTTCATTTCGGCAATTTGTAAGTTTCCGACAAAATCCCGAAATCTCTCGATTCTTAGTATTTTTCATTTGTGGTTGTTATTATCACTTGTATATGTCCATTACAATGTATAGAACACGATTTTATAACCTGAAAACGAGTTTAAAACGGATTTTTGGCCGGAAAAACCTTGACAGCCGGACTTTCTGGGCTGATGTTCATCCATGCGACACAAGCCTTGTGTCGCATGTTGTGTCGTATTTTGCCACTTGTGTCGTATAAAACCTCCTGTGTCGTGCCAGATAATTAGTGTCGCAAGTCTTGCGACACAACCACTATGTCGCATACACCATACGACACAATCACTATGTCGCTGTTGAATCAGCATCTCGTATCTATGCGACACAACCCTTGTGTCGTATAGACATTGTGTCGCATTCCTATGCGACACAACCCTTGTGTCGCATGACAAACTTTTGTGTCGCATATTGTGTCGCAAAACACAGAAAACTCAGATTTTTACTAAGTGTCGAGACCTAAAATTTTAACACCTGATGTTACCCAAATTCGGATCCAGATGCGTTTTTCGTCAAAGCAATATAGTAGAAATAAAAATTTTCCAGCTCGACCCCAGCCAGGGGCTCTGCCCCTTGGACCCCGCCAGGGGCTGCCGCCCCTTGGACCCCGCTACCAGGGGCGCTGCCCCCGGACCCCCGTATTTAGATTCCGTAACGGCTTCTAAAACACAATCGAAACACATTTTTCAAAGTAAAACGCCACGAAATCACAATGATAATAGTTGAGATTATTATTACAAATCCGTCACCAACGGGCCGTACATGTTTTCAAACACTTAACAAATCAACCAAATCGTAGTAATTTGGACATATATATAGTTGTGTAACAACTACAAGGGTGATCTTTTGAGATACCCAATCATGATTATAACCATCGCGTGTCGTGGACACCCTCAGGTTACGAGTCTTTGGACTTCATATTCGGCTAATCAACTTATGTTTGTGTAAACGCATTCAGACTCAGGTGAGTCTCATAGCCCCTCTTTTACTGTTTTACTCAGGGGTGTGATATATTGCTCAACTTTTAACATGTGAACGCAAGTACCAACTTTTCATATACTACATGAGTTTTTCGAAACTAATCAATTTAAAGTCCTCCGTCAGCATAGTTGTTAATACGTTGTAGCGTGAATATTAGTATATGGTACCATATAGGATTGACCCACCTCGTTCGGGTTAGCAAGCACTAACCGGGTAAACGAACGTACTAATATTTGGGAAGACGAATGTTGATTAGGCATTCGTGGAGGCACCTCGCCCGGAATTCTCTATAGGGGACCCGGCCCTCGAGTTAAGCTCAACTATGTGCTCATGGCTGTATACACGATGACTATCATTTAATTGCTGGATGCAATTCATTATTTAATTGCTGGATGCAATTCATTATTTAAATCTTGCGGTTCACACTATATTAACTGATTTCAAACCTGTGAGCTCACCAGCTTTTAGCTGACCTTTTAGCATATATCGCAGGTACCAAGCAGTAGGATGTTTCTGCTTCAGGATTTTAGCTCGAGTCAGCATACAGAAGATTGAGATTTTCTTGCATTAGTATATTTTGTACAAGTACTTATGTACTGAAATCTCATTTGATTTAAACTTGAGCTATGTAAAGCTTTAAATGTTGTAAACATTTCTATTATCAATATATTTTGTTAAAACGACGCATATAGAGTCGTTTACTATATATCTTTGTGCTTTGTTATTGATTAGTAACACCCAAATCAAGCTTCCGCAAATCATTCAATTTGGGGGTGTTACATAAACCCCAAACCCTAAACCCTAAACGCTTTACAAAACGCTAAACCCTAAATCTTTCTAAACCCTAAACCTTGAACCCCTTCTAACCCCCAAACCTCAAACCCTAAACCCTAAACCATAACCCCTAAACCCCTAAACCCCAAACCCTAAACCCTAAACGCAACACTTTAACACATGTGCTAGTAAATGTGAAACCCACCAAAAAATGAAAAAAAAAAAAAAACTTTTCGAAAGTATGTCTTGAGGGACGGCAAATCGAAGAGGAGAAAACGACGAATTTAATGGTGCAATTTTCATAATTTTTCGATTTGTCGTTTGTGAGATAATTGATGTTGGGGGTAAATGGGTTTTGTACATGTGAAACATTCTCTTTGTACACATGGCTTGATATCATTGGTTACCTCATTCTCACACAAATTTCTATTCTCATTTGAACCCTACCTTAGAGATAATGAAAGTAAAAGTGAGACCCCAAAAACAAATTCTATATTTGATACATTATGAGATTACTAGTTTTGATCTATATGTATTAGTGACATTTAGAGGTGGCAATTTTAGACCCATTGGTTAATTTTGGGTTAATTTGGTTAATTTTTAGGAGGGGGTGGGTTTGTTGGGTTTCCTCCCCATTTTTTGGATGGGTCTAAATGGGTTTTTCAATATAACCTCTAATTATGTAACAATTAACCAACGGGTTTAGACGGGTCTAGCGGGTAATTTTTTTTTTTTTCACCTCATTTCATTTTTTTCATTTTTCACTCAAATAAAAAAAAAAAATTTTGGTGAACCCGATGACCCGACCCGACCCGAGACCCATTTGACCCGGATCCATTTAGACCCATCCTTCTAAATGACCCATCTAGACCCGGACCCATCTAGACCCGTAACCCGACCCGACCCATTCATTTTGCCACCTCTAGTGACATTCAAGTCTTCCAGCATAAGGAAGATATTATAATCTCCCACTTGCTATTATTGTCTTATATTTTCTGTTAAAGAATTTTTCTTGCATATTTGAGTTCGGTATATCAAACACAAATTTGTCAAACTCTTGGTAACCATAATAGTGGTGACAAATAATAGTGTGGTTTTATCAACTTTCTTCTGTTATATACATACAGACCAAAATTGAAAATAACCTAACAAATAATTAACCTCTAAAAAAACCCTATATTAGTTCCTCATAGCAGGACTCTTTATAAACTTATAGTAGAAAACAAGTCTTTTGCTAGGCTGCTAATTCCTTATAGCCTCGATCAACAACCTCTACCGTAACAGGCTATGTATAAAACCACAAGGGGTAACGTAAACCTGTGTATGACGGTCCTCCTCTATTGTGTTCCTTAAAGATTCTTTTCACTGATAACAGCACACATCTCGTACCAAAAGGCAACATGTTGAATCCTGGAGAAAAACTCGACAGCTACCCGACAACATATGATACCTGGAAATCAATAATTTAAACGAATAATTAGATGAAAATTATAAGGAAATTTAATCTGACAATACTCGTGTATGTTTTGGTGATAAAATGAACAATTTGCAGAGATAATGTACCGTCAACCAAGCTGAGCTGGAAGAAGTGCCAATTCAATCTCTTGCAGAGTTTTTCCTTTAGTTTCCACCACATTGTTTCTGACAAAGAAAAATCCTACCAAGCAAAAGCTTGCGAAAACTGTGTATAGAATCAGTGGCCCAAGTTGCTCCAGCATCCGCAAAAATAGCAAACCAACAAAGAAATTTATAACCTGTAACAAGTGTATAACAAGGAAACCGGTAACCAAACACTCCTCAGATTATATTAAATGAAATTTACACCTATGAGGCAAATATCACAGTTTGAAAGAATACAAAGAAATAAGAATTTCAAATCACATGGAGATAGATAACACATATTTATGAAGAATGCACTTACCCAGTGTACAGCCATGCAGATTGCCATTGCCTTTGCTCTAATTCGGCCTGGAAATATTTCTGATAAGAGAAGACCAGGTACCGGCCCCACACCCATGGCAAACGACAGCACAAACCTGCATTTTTGAAAACCAAAAACAATATATATCTAGTCATAAATCTGTACATTTGTCCAATATATCATATCTAGACTGATGCAAGCACATCCTCCTTGTTATTTTACTTTATTATTCTTATAACTACATTTCCATTAACTGCAAGTGTATACGTTGTAATGTCTGCTATTTGAGAAAAATATATTCAATCAATGACTACCATCAGTTGCCACAGATGGAGCCAACTCATGATGAACTGTCAGCTTATTGACCCACCTTATTTTGGATTTATTATTGTAAATTCAGATAATCTTGCATCTTATTTATTGTAAATAGCAATGTAGTAAAGTGGATGACTACTCACAAAAGCACACCACCAACCGAGAGGTACACCACTAAAAACTCTGACACTAAGGAACTTCCTGCAGCTGCTTGCATGGCCATTGACAACGCCTGAAATCAATCAAAATGAAAATAACATAAATAGGAGTTACCTACAAAAAAACAGATGTGATGTAAAAACAACATAATTACAAAGCTAAGATCACTGATCACAAATTGTACTCGAAATTCTTTTTAAAGAATTTATATACCATGCCCATGAAACTTCCAAGAAGAAGACCCTTCCTCCCCACTTTATCCATCAAAATCATAGCGACTATTGAACCTGTAAAAGATTAAAATAAATATCATTATAAAGTAAAGCAACAGCCTCGCGATGAATACTAACACGGTACGACTTTGTGCCAAATAACCTGATAAGTTCACTACTCCAACAGACATGTTTGCAATATCTGAAGGTACTCCAGCACTCTTGAAGACAGTTGAAGAGAAATAGAAAACAGCATTGATGCCAGATAATTGTTGTAGAGCAAGCAGAGCAGACCCAATGAAAACCACTGGTGCACAGGAACAAACAGTCTTAAATCAAACAGAAACATCATTTAAAAAACTACAGCAAAATAGTGATACATATATACCTCTGAAATGTCGTCCATAAAACAAATCAGAAAGCTTTACTCCATCTACTTCATCCCCTCTATCCGACTTGGATAATTCTGCCATCGAAGACTTGACATGTAATGCTCCTAGAAGCTTCCCAAACTCTGCTTCAGCTTCAGCACTTCTTCCTCTCTATATTAGGTCAAGATTCCAAAGATTAATATAACTAATTACGCGTAACTACGACCCCATAGCAATTAAACAGAAGCAGAACATCATGATCAATACACATCTGAACTTCTGAAGTACTACTGATAGCTTCCATCATGAAGCATCACCAAATCATAAGCTTAGTGTAGTTTTTTTAAGCTATAATATCATAAGGATACCCTGATAAGGAATAGTGTGATCTTCAATGATTCCGATCAACGTAAGACTTAAGGGAATAACACTCTGATTCACAAGGAGCACCTTGATAACATTTTACCATCTTTTGTTGTGGTTACTCTAACAGTAAAATACGAAGAAATTAATCATTTCAAACCCCTGGTCATACAGTGGGCATAGACAGACTCAGGTATAGTCCGTAAGCCAAGTAAACAAGTTATGGCAATTCTGAAAATAGAAACACACCTGGCAGGAAACAGAAAAGTGGGTTCCCAACTTATGTAGAACATGTCGTCTACATGAGTATTTTTATATCCAAAACCGATCGTTTTCCAAAATCTTAATCACCAATGTTTCAGTATTTAGTTTGGTTTTAGGCTATAATCGACCCATACTCACCTGCATGTGTCAATCATGGGTGCCTCACCAAGATATTACCACCTTTTGCAACCGGGCATGGTTAGGCAACACAACAAATTTCTGGACAGGAAATTAGGAGGCAAGATAATGCAGCTGGTAACAGCAACAGGGTGTTGTTGACAGCTAAGCTTTAGTAGTATCACTAGGACACAGATTAGGTTACGGCGGTTACCAAAGATACCATGGAAGTGTTCTAACGTTAAAATTTATGTTTTATAGGGAAAATCCTTATGAAACATATGTTAAGATGGACAAGTTGAATGAGATCAATGAAATAAGCTGTGCTTAAGGAAACCTGATGAGACAAAGAAGTACATGTAAAAAGATATTTATATGGATATGGATAAGTATGCACTACAAAATGTATATGTGGGACAGTGAAAGGGTAGTGATGAGTAATGCTTGCCTTAAAAAGCCAATGAGGACTTTCTGCACAGAATTCCATCAGTAGAGCAAGCAAGGCTGCTGGAACAGTGGATACCCAAAAGCACACACGCCACCTGATCCAATAATCAAGGGAACATAATTAGAAATCAAGTGGAGCATGTCAGAATGCAGCTGGGGGTCAACTGATCAAAATGGCTGTATAAGTATTAAGTAATTATCAACAAGAAATACAAGTATGTACTATGCTCCCTACCAACGAGGAACATCCTTTGCTGGGATGCCAATGAAGAAAGAAGCTATAAGTCCAAGACATGTCGCAATCTGAGTGAAGCTCCCATAAGTGCCTCGCACAAAAGCTGGTGAGACCTAACTTTTAATTATAATAGGTCAGAAAAAAGACAGCACAGAATGCCAATGGTACAAGGTAATGCAAGTAGCAAATGACAACATCTGAGAACTCAATCAAGTCCAATACCTCCGTAATGTAAAGAGCTGCAACAGGAGGACTAACGCCCATTGCGGTTCCAACGAGAAACCTTCCAAAAAGCATACCTCCAAGACCATCTGCTGTGGCACTGCAAATCATAGTTTAAACATCATTAGGCTCCTCCATGAGGATGCTACCGAAGACCTGATGTGACTTATTTCTGATTGCACATCTTTAGCTTATAGCATTTAACTATCCCTTATAGAATGTTCCACTTTAAAAACTACTCCAGCGCTAATAAGCTATTACATCAAAATTCGGGATAAGTATGCTATTGATCTATCGTTGTCCAAACCTCAAAAAGTTGAATGGAAAAGCAATTACTTGAAACGAAAAATCAGGCACACTTCAACGGAAATAAACAGCTTAAGAACATAAATAATATCTACACCTCATTGAAGCACCAATTATCAGTGGTATTGCACACAACTGGAATGACCTTCGACGTCCAATCCCATCGGCAATCCAGCCACTGACAGTAGATCCAATAAAGGCACCTCCTAAACATGTACTCACCACCAACCCTTCATTTCACAAATAATGAATCAATAAAGTGGAAAACAATAAGCGCAGGCATAGATACATGTAAAGTTCATCCCAAAACATACCTTCAGACATTGTATCCCCATGAAAGCTAAGGTCGATCGAAATACTTTCTAGTGTGTCATTAACCACCCTGGATTAAAGATCGGCATTTGAAGAAGGTATGAGTAAATTTGCCAACAACCTATTGAACTAGAATAGTTGGAGTTTTGAGAAGTGGTAATTACCCAAGGTGGTAGCCAAATAAAAATGATGCAAGGGCTGCAACGATGACATGTGGCAATGAACGAATCCAAGGTGGATTTCCAGATCCTTTTCCAATATCAATCTGCACATGATCTGGATTCCTTACAGCAAACAGAGAATTTAGCAATCATCCAAATAAAATGCGAACTCAATAAAAGAAGGATCCATGGAGGCGAAAATAAAATGCACTCAAGTTTTGCAAGATTTTCACCTCATTCAACAATATTACACAAAATATATATAAATAGAGATATATGGTTCAAATTACAGAGTTTGGATGCATAATGCAAAGTAAAAGTACCACCTAACCCATCTTCTCTGTCTTGTGCATTCAAACGATCTCTAGAAGAAGCACGCTTGTATGTAGTGTGGATATGCTCCCTTTGACGCCCTCTCATATTCAAATACACGGAAACAATTCACAACAGAACCTGCCACCAACAGACCACCACAGTTACCAATCAATTACAGATCAAATCAACAACCATGCATCATATCACATCACTGATCACAATAATCACATTTCAACAAAGTGAATCAGAAACAATACAATTTCCACACATCGCATCAAATACTCACTTGAAATTCCAAATGGCAAATCACTACAAATCATAGCAATACACACTCTAAAAGTCCAATTTTCCAGTATTATATTTAATCCATCACAATAGGAATCAGTTACACTATCATCAAACAAAATAAACCACAAACGAAGGCAAGCGCGACATCGTGTATTTGTACATGTCTGTTTTTGTCACTAAGCTAATGTACTTCAACAGATCGACAGTATAATTATATATACATACGCACACACATATATAACAGTAAACAAATTCGGTTAACACAGAGTGATTTATGTAACATGTGCGATTAAATTTCACGGATAGAATTTTATAAAGCTAATCGTATATCTGTACATGCACATGCGTAATAATCAAACAGATATCGAAATGCATTACCGAAACGAGATGTGGAAGCCGACGGTGAGGTCCGGCGAGAGATACGGTGGATAAGCGGTGGTAACATGCGCCGGTGGTGGGGATCAGTGACAGTGGATCTGTTTGTGAGAAGTGAAAAGGAAGGAATTATAAAGTGAAAGGTGATAACGTGCGCCGTGGGAAATGAGGAGTTAACTTTATTATATCAAGCACTCATACAAATGAAGGAAAGTTTATATGAGAATGAGCAGGAAAGTGACACGTGTACCCTAACGATCTTGAACTTAGATCTGGTTCGTCAGGTGGTTGGTATGTGTTTAAATAATTTTTAATTTTAATTTTAATAAATGTTTTTTCATTCATAATTTAGATGTGTGACACGTGGAGAATTTAACGTCGACATGTTACCAGTCAATTATATGTTTGGTACAAAGTTAGATGGTTATGCACTTAATAAATAAAGTCTTTGATTTTAAGTTTTAAAAATGATCGTAATCGTAATGTATATATTAAAAAAATTAATTAAATGATAATGAAATGTATATAAATTCGAAAGTATAGAAAGAAATTAAGAGGAGATAGAATCTTTTGATTATACTAGTAATGTATGCCCGTGCGATGCACGGGTCTTATTAGTTTACATTAATCGTTTATGATAATACAACTAACTAAAACGGTTTTAATATCTTTTTGAAATATATAATGTTAACTTATTCTAATAAGTATTACATAATGTATAGAGGATTAGTAAAACATCATCGTCCTTTAAATTGTGCTAAACATGGTTGGTTAAAGGTATGTATCTGAGTTGGGGATTAATTTCCTTTGCGTTGTTTCCATATACATACATATCCTTCAACTATTTTTTAAGTTTGACATTAACAAAATGAATTAACTATAAACTATATATATAATAGTATGGTGATGATTATAACATATATCTAAATCTAAATCTAAATATAAATATTAAAGGAAAAAGTAATGAAGATTATCAATAAAATATACTCTAGGGATACACATCGAATTGTGTAACAAGCACATAAAATAAGTTAATAACATACAAAAATATCTTAAAACTAATGTTTGAATCCACATACGTAATATTAACAGAACTATATATCATCAAATATCGCCAAATTCATTTCACGTGTAACAAACAACAATAGGCAACTACATAATAAATTAAAAATGAAATAAACTTTAAATGATAGTATAAGAATACCATAAAGATGGTAAATCACATGACCGTGTAATCAAATATTTCATGGATTTTGATTGTTGCCCGTTTAGATGTTCAATTATGTTTGTCACATATATATACAATGAGTTAGCTCTAACAACGTACCTTTACAACATTTACTATCCAGACATCCACTGTGAAATAATCAAGAAATTTGTTACATCCACAAAACATTAATAATGAAGCAACTATTTGATTACATAAAGGTGGGTATATATAGTGGAGTATAGGAGCAAGTAATTTTTCCATAATTAATTACCTTTGGGAGTTACAATTAGAATTCATAATAATTAAAACCAATGGAAGAAAATGAAAAGATTTATATTCGGTTATATGTATTTATTGTATTACTAATACTACTATGATTAACGGGTGAAGAAAATCAAAGGATGTTACAATCATTGTGTTTTATTATTATTTTACAATATATTACCAATACCATAATTTATTATTATTATTATTAATGATAATAATAACAAATTCATTATTTGTCGTTTTCAGAACTACTAATTGCATTATGTCAAAAAAAACTTACGATTCTTTTTTGCCATCATTAGGGCAGTAATAGCTTAATGAAACTTAAGAATATTGACCGAAAATATAAATGGATCAGGGGTATTGGTAAAATTACTTTAGAACGTAATTAACATTTATTCGCCTAATTAAATAAGAAAACACAAAAAAAAATATTGATCGAACAAATAAAAGGATTATGTATTGGTTAAATCATAACTTAACTATTACTCTTATTATTATAGAACTCACCATTTATTAACCTAATTTATTGTAAAAGAACTCGAAACAAACAAATGGATTAGGGGTATTGACAAAATTACTTTAGAACTTAATTAACATTTATTAGCCTAATTAAAAAAGAAAACACAAAAAATATTGATTAAACAAACAAAAGATTATGTATTGGTGAAATCATAAGTATTATATTATTATTATTATTATAGAACTTACCATTTATTAACCTAATTTATTGTAAAAGAACTCAAAAATTATAGTATTGTAGATTTTAACTATTCATTAGGCAGATTATCCGTTACTCGAATAGACTCAACAAAATGTTACTTCATACATCAAGTCAAGATAACAATTATAGAACAAGTGCTTAATATCTTTTTATCTATGTTTATTCTGATTAATCATTGAATTGTTACATTAAAATGTAAAGTTCTCTAATATAAGCTTTGTAAGTGTATTGTTTCTCTTATGTAAATCTAAATCTAAATCCAAATAATTAGAAAGTAAAAAAAAAAATAAAAAAATCCTCTAGTGGTCATACGACCAACATTGTAGAGGTATATAAATACGGGTAGGGTTCAAATGAGACTAAAAATTTATGTGAGACTAAGGGAACCAATGATATCATGACACATGTAGAAAGAGAATGTTCCATACTACAAAACCCATTTACCCCTTAAGTTAAATATCTCACAAACGACAAATCGAAAAATTATGAAAATTGCACCATTAGATTCAGCGTTTGATCCTCTTCGATTTGCCGTCTCTCAAGGCATACTTCCGACGAATTTTTTTTTCCGTTTATTTGGTGGGTTTCATATGTTACTAACACATGTGTTAGAGTGTTGCGTTTAGAGTTTAGGGTTTGGGGTTTAGGGTTTAGGGTTTAGGGTTGGGAGTTTGGGGTTTCGTCCCGAAACCCCAAACTCCCAACCCTAAACCCTAAACCCTAACCCCTAAACCCTAAACGCTTTATAAAACTCTAAACCCTAAATCATACTAAACCCTAAACCCTAAACCATGCTAAACCCTAACACTAAACCCTGCTAAACCCTAACACTAAACCCTGCTAACCCTAACTCTAAACCCTAGCCCTAAACCCTAAATCAAATGTATAATCAATCACTAACACATGTGTTACTAATATGTAAAACCCACCAAAAAAATAAAGAAAAAAAAAGTTCGTTGGAAATATGCCTTGATGGACGGCAAATCGAAGAGGATAAATGTGACACCCGGTCAAAAATGACCCAAAATTTGGTCCAAATTTAAACTTTTAAGTCGCGTATTTTATACGTGTTAATATTCAAGTACTCAAGTATTATATATATATATATATATATATATATATATATATATATATATATATATATATATATATATATATATATATATAATTATATATATAATTCAAAATGATTATTTAATAATCGTGTATATTCGAATCTGACAGAATACAGAAAACTATATGTAAGATCAAAGTAAAACAAAAATATAATTTTATATTCCATTAAAAGTATTATGATAAAATACTTTGATTAAAAATATATACGATGTAATACTTAGAAATTTATGGTTTAAAAACATTATACTACTGTTACAATCGGGTACAAAAACACGGGCTTTTTGTACCGTGAGCGGAGACAACAGTCCCCAAAAAGGGGATCTGGTCCCCCTTTTCCTTCCCACACAAGTCGATCAAGACACCCCTCCTATTTCATTTTATCTTCTTCTTCCTTATCTATCTTTTTCTCCATTTTTTTTTATTCAACAAAAATCATAACAATAATAATAACAAAAATAACATCAGCAGCAACATCGGATCGAGCAACAGCATCACCACAGGATAATCATCATCTTTTCTTCTTCATTGTCATCGATCAATCATCATCATAATCTGTTTCTATCTCTCGGCACACCACCGGACACCACCACCACCGCCGGCCGCCACTCCATCTCTGATTACCAAAACAACACAAGCAGCAGCAGGAGTGGAACAAAAGCAAACTCATCATCTTCGTTTATCCTCACCTTCTCGGCATCAACATCACCACCGAACCCATTTTTTTTACTTGTAAGGGTTTCACATTTTTCTTCATGAATTCATGTTATTTAGCTTATAAATATTATGTATTATCCTTGTATAAACGGATTATAGCAAAATAATAAAGTTGGAACTTATTATGGTTGTTACTAGGTTAGCGATTGGGAGGTAACAGAAGACACAAACCATACTTGGTTTATAACATATAAAACATAAATCTAGCAAAAGATTATTGAATATAGGTGTTAGCCCAGTGGTTGGGGGTGCGAGTTTGGCAGTGAGAGGTCACAGGTTCGAAACCTGTGACCCTCTTTTGATTTCATTTATTTTTTTGATAAACTGTTGATAACACATAAATATATAATATAACCAAATGTGTAAACAAAAGTTGGAATAGCTTAGTGGTTAGAGTGTGTGGCTGTTAACCCAAAGGTCACAGGTTCAAACCCTCCCCATGACTTGTTTCAATTTCTTTTTTTTTAGTGACTTGTAAATATGTATTTATCTATATTATGGAATATTTAGATAATATTACCACAAAATGTGTAAACAAAATAAACGAGATAATATTACCACAAAATGTGTAAACAGAATAAAGTAACTGAATTTCGGAAATGATAACTTTTATAACGGGCTCAAAGTGAATTATATATATGTATATATATAACTCGTACGTTTAATATATATATACTTTTTCAAAGTATACAACGAAACAGGCATAATAATAATAAGTTTTTGAAAATTATTATTACAAGAATATCACCGACGAATCGTATATAATTCAACTCAAACGATCCATCAAAACAATTAAATCATGTGTACGACGATATTAATATATCTCTCGCATGTTTAGGACACTAGGAGATTATCTTGGTACACGCGCGCACCTTAGGATTTGCTTGCTCTTCAGGTGAGTCTCACAGCCCCCTTTTTACTGTTTTACTATTTTGGGGGAGATGCCTCACTTGTTTTACTTGAATACATGTATAAATGTATTAATTTCCTACTTGTACTTACTGTGTTACAAACTTGTAAACAAAATGCTTTACTGATTTACAAACTTACTAATTTCTACTTTGTCACCTTATGGGTTTACTACTTTATGGAGTTACTACTCCACAAACTTACTACTTTACCGATGTACTACTATACAAACTTAGTGACTCGCTGTTTTACTATGATACTGATACTCTGTTACTTTACAAACGAAGCGAGCCACTGTTTTACTACGTTACCGATTTACTACCTTGCTACTGTACAAACTTACAAACTTGCTGTTCTACTACGATACTGAATTACTACTTACTGGTATATCAAATTGCACGAGTTTCCGTTTAATCCAATGAAGGCCTCTGAAATCATAGTAGTTAGTTATCGGATAAGCGCGAGTTTTAGTATATGGATCCATATGGGACTGACAATCCCCACCTGGGGTGGTAGCGCCACCACGAACCGTACTCGTATAAACAGGTGTTTTCTACTCGTTTCATATGAGTGTTTTTGGATTAGCACTCACGAGGGGCACAATTACGTACGTTAAGCTTCGACTATGATGGCTCATGACAAGATAGACCGACTCCACTACAACTGTGAATTACTTACTTACTGATATATATACATTGCGAATGTATTTACTACTAATTGGTTTTACTTGTATGATAAATTACTTACTACTTTGTGTACAAAACTCTGTTGCTACTTATTACAAACTTGTGAGATTCACCAGCCTTTTGGTTGACGTTTTTAGTGATGCATTCTCAGGTACACAACAACAGTAGTATTGCTCAGTAAGGATGGCCCGTAGGATATGCTAAGATAGTACGAGTCGCATGCATTAACACTTGTGAAGATTTTACTTGCATTATCTTTTGTACTTTGATCATGTACTTAAAATCTTCAGAATCATTTTGCGAACTCGCTAATGATGTATTACTTATGACTTAAAACTGTATACTATTTTTGTAATGTACTGAATGGTAATGTATTTTCTAAATGTCTTATTTAGAGTCGTTTGCTTGTACTTTGGTGTTTCGATATTTGATTAGTCATGCCCTAAAACAATCGCTTCCGCAAAGCATGAAATTGGGGGTGTGATAGATTGGTATCAGAGCCTAAGGTTATAGTGAACTAGGTGGCATTTAGTAAGCCTAGACTATGACCGTTAGGTAGTATTCCTCATTAGATATAACTGGTTCAGGGATTTCATCATACAAATTTAATTTAACATAGCCTGATCAACTATGTACAATTAAATGAAGATGATGTGAACTCTGAAAGGGGTTATGTTGAACAGGAATGCATTAGTTGACTCTGACCACGAGAGAACCGTGACTTGTACTTGTTTTGCGTTAGACACGACTACGTGGATAATACGTATGTATAGCTTACACATATATGGTTAGGCCTATTAATATCCTCCGATACTTGGTAACGAACTTATTGTTCATATACGCCTTAGAACTCGCCAACGGTAAGTTGATCGAGTCAGGAAAATAGTACCGAGATGTGCCCTGGTTTCGAGGGTCATCTCTTCGAAATAGGCTTACTGTGACACCCGACCAATTAGGGCTGGAAATTTGCGCCTAATCATTTTGTAATACATGTAATTAGTTCCATGTTAGGCTAATTGTATGTATCATTACGTGTATTTTATAAATATACGCATTTACGCGATTTAATTTGAATCGTGCATCTTTAAATCGGCCAAATTCTGATTCATTTTATGGACGTTGGTGAACCTATATTATTAAATAATATGAATATATTTAATAAACACATTTGTTTCTAAATATTATTTTGATAATATTTCATAAGTATTTCGTATCGTATAAATAACGTCTACGCGACCAAAAATATATTTAAACGATCGGGTAAACAAACACGGATATAATACCAATTATTTGAGACAAAATATAACAAAATTCACCTCCTTTTTGACTTGGAAAAATCAGCCAAACAAGATCCATAAAACATGGATCTTGTTCTTGACTTTAAACCACCAACAACACCCACCAAACTTCTCATTCAATCATACACCTCCATCTCTCTACTTCCTCTCACTAAAACTCTCTCCCTCTTTCTCCTCCCCAACCTCACGGCACCATCATCATCACTATAATCTCTTCTCAAATCACCTTGGATCATCAAGACGATTGAAGCAAAAAAAAAAAAACGATCACGAGAACGAGAACCACGTTTCCATCTTTTCGGATTCTCCATACGAGCATTGTAAGAAATCCCGACACCTTCGGAAAATACTTTTATTATGTTTATATAGATGTTATATTGTTCATACAACTTGGGGATGTCCAAAAATCATAACGGAAAACGTTTTTCGAACATATATGAATGAAGACAGATTCTGTCCAGAAATTTTCATCACACCAAAACGTCTATATCTTGAAAACTAGGAAGAACCAACTCTCGACATCTAAACGAAAAATGTTCATTAGGATATCAGCTACAACTTTCATTTTTGGCTCTCGGACCAGATCCTCACGGATCATGGTGAAAAACGTGGATCTTTGGACTGAACTCATCTCCGAACATAATCTGACCACGTCTCATGTTTATTTTTGTTAAAAATAGTAAACAAACTTATAAAATTACCATAAAGTGCAGATTTACATTAGACTCATAGGGGAACATGTGTGATTTTTGGTTAGACTTGGTTTGGACTAAAAAGTGTAGAAAACGAGAGGTTTGTCGAGCCAAAAATAAGCAGTAACTTATAACTATCAGCAGTAACTTATAACTATCAGTAGTAACTTATAACTATCAGCAGTAACTTATAGCTATCAGCAGTAACTTATAGCTATCAGCAGTAACTTATAGCTATCAGCAGTAACTTATAGCTATCAGTAGTAACTTATAAATATCAGCAGTAACTTATAACTATCAGTAGTTACTATAATCATCAGTAGATACTTATACTATCAGTAGAAACTAATAAGTGTCGCCACTAGTGTCCCTGAAAATAAATTGTTGCAAACTCTTTTTATACTAAGTGTCAAGCTTGTAAACCTCAAACGCTTATACGATACGACTTTTAAAACACATTGGAACATTCCTTTTAAGTATAACACTTCAAAAATCATAATGATAATGTTGAGATTAATATGACAAACCATCACCAACGGGCCGTACATGTTTTCAAAACTCAAACATAATCAACAACCAAAGTATTTGGGCATAACTAGTTGAGGGAACAACTAGCATAGATGGTCCGTAGAGTCATCTAATCAATTAAATCTTGCGCGTGTAATACGCCTGCAGGTTCAGTCGTTGTAACGACATCAAATCATTGTGAATCATCAATAATTGTTGGCTAACAATTCATTAGGCTCAGGTGAGTCTCATAGCCCCTTTTTAAATATGTTTTCTCAGGGGTGTGATCCATTGCTTGTTTTGTTTTACAATATGAACGCAAGTACCATCAAATCAATTACTACATGAGTTATTTTCACTAATCATTTTAAAGCCCTCCATCAGCATAGTTTGGTAATACTTAGTGGCGTGAATATTAGTATATGATATCATATAGGTTTGACCAGCCTCGTCCGGGTTAGCACGCACTAACTGGTAAAACGGATGTATTAATATTTGTGTAGACGAGTGTTGATTAGGCACTCGTAGGAGGCAACTCGATCAGGATACTTTAAATGTGGACCTGACATCTCGTGTTAAGCTCAGACTATGTGCTCATGGCTGTAAAACTTTTATTTTGCTTAATTGCATTTTAAATTCAATTATCATTAAATCTTGCGGTTCATACAAATATGTGTTGACATACAAACCTGTGAGCTCACCAGCGTTTTCGCTGACCCATTTTAGCATGTATCACAGGTACTCAGCAGTAGGTTGGACTGCCCATCAGGATACTGTAGCTCGAGTCGCATGCAAATAATATCATCAAGAGATTTAACTGCATTTCTATATTTTGTACAAATTAGATATGTATTGGAATCTCTCAAGTATCTTATGCGAACTCACCTTTTGGAAAACAATTATGTAATTTCTATTACATTAATGTATTTTATCAAACGACGCATGTAGTGGTCGTTCATTATGTAATCTTATGTGTTTTGTTATTGATTAGTCGCGCCCCGAACCGACCCGCTTCCGCATCATAATTTGGGGGTGCGACAGATTGGTATCAGAGCCTAAGGTTATAGTGAACTAGGTTGCATTTAGTGGGCCTAGACTATGACCGTTAGGCAGTATTCCTCATTAGGTATAACTGGTTCAGTGATCATGTCATACGAGTTTAATTTAACATAGCGTAGCTAACTATGTACAATTAAATGAAGATGATGTGAAATCTGAAAGGGGTTATGTTGAACAGGAATGCATTAGTTGACTCTGACCACGAGAGAAACCGTGACTAATACTTGATTAGTGTTAGACACACATTAGGCTATTATGTGATATAGGCGTATATACATACATAGGCCTCATTTATGTGTTACCTTATAGGCTATTATATATTGAAGATATATGATTAAGCCCACTCGCGTATTATCTTCTAAGCTATTATATATATCGAATATATATAGATCACACACGATAATTCACTCGTTAACACTCTCGCTACCAAAGACGATGCGTATGAATTACTATCGTCTATCCCTTTATATGCACATAACATCTCACAACACAATTCCGCTGTACGATCACATGTTCGTGAGGAATATATCATTCGTATTTCCTCCATTATTCTATTTCCTTAGAATCACAAATGGAACTTATTGTTTGAAGGACTATAGGCTTCATACGTAAACCATACCCCACCTACTCGCAAACTCGCATCTAGTATGCAACTCTGTTGTTTGTCAAATGTGATTATCACTTGTGTCATTGTATATTAGCCCATAAATATATATGCATATGTGATGTATCATGTTTTGGTGCAAACAACTCATCCACTCTCTTTGCTTTTGTCAGAATCATGCCGCCAAAGAGAAAAGATTTCAGTCAAGCTGAACTCAATGCTGCGGTTACCCGAGCTGTAGCCGAAGCCATGGCTGCTCGAGAGGCTCAAAGGAATGCAGAGACAGTCAATGCTACTTCTACTCCTGTTATCAAACCTTGTTCCTACAAGGATTTTATCAGCTGTAAGCCACTCTACTTTAAGGGCACGGAAGGTGCTATTGGCTTAATCAGATGGATTGAAAGAATAGAATCTGTCTTCAGTCTCTGTAACTGTGCTGAAGATAGTAAGGTCAAGTTTGCTGCTTACACCTTTCAAGAAGGTGCACTAACGTGGTGGAACACCCACGCAAACTCTATTGGCGTTGAGATTGCAAACCGACTTCCTTGGCCCGAATTGAAGAAAAAGCTAAGGGAGAAGTACTGTCGCGAGGAAGAACTACACCGACTGGAAGTGGAGTTCTGGCATCTGGAGGTACAAGGGAACGATATTGCTGGGTACACCACCAAGTTCCAGCAATTTGCTCTGTTGTGCCCAGGTCTGGTTGATACGGAAGGAAAAAGTATCAAGAAGTACATTCGAGGACTTCCGGAGAATATCCAGGGGAATGTCGCCTCAGCTCAACCAACAACCCTTGATAGAGCTATCGAAATTGCTCATGAACTCATGGCCATGGTTGTCAGCCGTGAGACATCTGCTCCATCTCTTGGTAACAACAACAAGAGAAAGTGGTCTGGGAACACCACTCAAAACCAATCATCATCAAAGAGGTCTGAGTCTGATAAGACCCTCAACACTGGTTCTGGTTTCAAAAAGGGTTACACTGGAAATAAACCCTACTGTTCAAAGTGCCGCCGTCATCATGATGGTCCTTGCAGCACACCTTGTGGAAAATGTCAAAGGTATGGACATTTGACCAAAGACTGTAGGTCTACTACCGTCAACACCAACACCACCACCAGCCAACCAAAGTCCTGCTATGAGTGTGGAGAAACTGGGCACTTTAGGAATGATTGCCCAAAGCTGAAGAACAAGAGTAACAACACTGCGAAGGGAAGAGCTTTCGTTCTGAACTCAGGAGAGGCCCGTCAAGACCCGAATGTGGTCTCGGGTACGTATCTTCTCAACAATCTTACTGCTTCTGTTCTGTTTGATTCTGGTGCTGATAGGAGTTTCATATCTGATGAGTTTAGTCAATTGCTTAACATTGCCCCTATTGCCTTAGACGCTAAGTACATGGTAGAATTAGCTAATGGCAAGTTAATTGAGACTGACAGTGTAATACCAAATTGCACTTTAAATCTATCTGATGAAATCTTCTCTATTGACCTTATACCCGTTGAGATTGGAAGTTTCGACGTCATTATTGGAATGGATTGGTTATCCAAGCACCGAGCTGAAGTTGTCTGCTATGACAAAATCATCCGCATTCCTCTTGTCACCGGTAGTACTCTAATCATACAAGGGGAGACTGGTAGGACGAGACTAAATATCATATCCTGCATGAAAACTCGCAAGTACCTTAGGAAAGGATACCAGGCGATCCTCGCACATGTCTTGGAGAAAAAGTCGGAAGAGAAACGACTTGAGGATGTGCCCATTGTTAGAGATTATCCAGAAGTCTTTCCCGAAGACTTACCTGGCCTTCCACCACCGAGACAAGTTGAGTTCTCGATCGATCTCGTGCCGGGGGCAGCACCTGTTGCACGAGCACCATATCGTTTAGCCCCTTCAGAACTTCAGGAGTTGTCTACTCAGTTGCAGGAACTCCTGGATAAGGGATTCATTAGACCGAGTTCTTCACCATGGGGAGCTCCGGTTCTGTTTGTGAAAAAGAAAGACGGTTCATTCAGATTGTGTATCGACTATAGAGAGTTGAACAAATTGACCGTCAAGAACCGTTACCCACTTCCTCGTATAGATGACCTATTCGACCAACTTCAAGGGTCAAGTTTCTATTCGAAGATAGATCTAAGATCAGGTTATCATCAGTTACGAGTTCGTGACATCGACATCCCAAAGACTGCTTTCCGAACTCGCTATGGACATTACGAGTTCCAAGTGATGCCATTTGGTTTGACTAACGCACCGGCAGTATTCATGGACCTCATGAACCGAGTGTGCAAACCATATCTTGACAAGTTTGTCATTGTTTTCATTGATGACATTCTTATTTACTCGCGCAATGAGCAAGAGCACGCGCAGCATCTCAAAACCATTCTAGAAATTCTTAGACACGAAGAGTTATATGCAAAATTCTCCAAGTGTGAGTTCTGGATGCAAACTGTTCAATTCCTTGGTCATGTGATTGATAGTCAAGGAATTCATGTAGATCCATCAAAGATTGAGGCTATCAAGTGCTGGCAAGCACCGACGACGCCGACCGAAGTACGCCAATTCTTAGGACTGGCAAGTTATTATCGGCGTTTCATTGAGAATTTTTCCAAAATAGCTCAACCTCTCACAATACTGACTCAGAAGGAAAAGAAGTTCGATTGGACTGATAAACAAGAGTCAGCATTTCAGCTATTGAAGCAAAAGCTTTACAGTGCACCAATTCTATCATTACCCGAAGGCAATGAAGACTTCGTGGTATACTGCGATGCCTCACACCAAGGTCTTGGTTGCGTGTTGATGCAACGAGACAAGGTTATTGCCTACGCCTCCCGACAACTCAAAGTTCACGAGAAGAACTACACAACTCATGATCTCGAATTAGGAGCCGTAGTGTTCGCACTCAAGATCTGGAGACACTATCTGTATGGCACAAAATGTACCATCTTCACCGATCACAAAAGCCTCCAGCATATATTCGATCAGAAGGATCTCAATATGAGGCAACGTCGCTGGGTCGAGTTACTCACCGACTATGACTGCGAGATCAAGTACCATCCGGGCAAAGCAAATGTGGTTGCCGATGCCTTAAGTCGCAAAGAGCGCACAAAACCACTTCGAGTCCGAGCCCTTAGCATAACCATCCATAATGATTTAATCATTCAAATTCTCACTGCTCAACTAGAAGCATTGAAACCTGAAAACATCAAGGAAGAGGCCTTGCGAAATATGGAGAATCAATTGGAAACCAAACCCAATGGAGTCAAATACTTCGCAAACCGAATCTGGTTACCCAAGTTTGGGAATCTTCGAGACTTTGTGATGGATGAAGCTCACAAGTCCAAATATTCTATACATCCTGGATCTGACAAGATGTATCATGGCATCAAGGGATCATACTGGTGGCCAAATATGAAAGCAGAGATTGCCACGTATGTCAGCAAGTGCCTCACATGTTCAAAAGTTAAAGCTGAATATCAAAAGCCCACCGGTTTGCTACAGCAACCGGATGTTCCTGAATGGAAATGGGAGCAAATTTCTATGGATTTCATCTCTAAACTCCCGAAAACATCAAGTGGTTGCGATACTATATGGGTAATAGTTGATCGTCTAACCAAATCTGCTCACTTCCTTGCCATGAAGGAAACCGACAAAATGGAACGTCTCACGCGAATCTATATGAAGGAGATCGTATCCCGACACGGCGTTCCAATCTCAATTATCTCTGATAGAGATAGCCGATTCACATCTAACTTTTGGAAATCATTGCAAAAGTCATTGGGTACTCGTTTAGATATGAGTACAGCCTATCATCCACAAACCGATGGCCAAAGTGAAAGGACTATTCAAACACTAGAGGATATGTTACGCGCCTGCGTAATTGATTTCGGTGCAAATTGGGAGCATCATTTGCCTTTGTGCGAATTCTCATACAACAACAGCTATCATACCAGCATTGGAGTTGCACCGTTCGAGGCACTGTACGGTCGTAAGTGCCGATCGCCTATTTGTTGGACCGAAGTTGGAGACAGTCAACTCACTGGTCCTGAAATCATTCATGAAACCACCGAGAAGATCGTTGGTATCCAACAATGGCTGAAGGCCGCACGTGATCGTCAGAAGAGTTATGCTGACGTGAGACGCAAGCATCTCGAGTTCCAAGTTGGGGATCGAGTATTGCTCAAAGTATCACCTTGGAAAGGTGTCATCCGATTCGGCAAACGTGGGAAGTTAAACCCTAGATACGTTGGACCTTTTGAGATCCTTGAAAGGATTGGTCCAGTCGCATATCGATTGCAGCTACCTCCAGAGCTCAGTAGCGTGCATCCCACATTTCACATTTCTAACCTGAAGAAATGCTTGTCCGACGAGACACTCATTATTCCGCTCGAGGAAATTCAAATAGACGACAAGCTTCATTTCGTCGAAACACCAGTGTAGATCATGGACCGTGAGGTCAAACAGCTTAAGCAAAGTCGTATCCCAATCGTCAAAGTTCGGTGGAATTCGCGGCGTGGTCCGGAATTCACCTGGGAACGGGAAGACCAGATGCGACTCAAATATCCCCATTTATTTTCAGACTCCACTCACGCGCCAACTCAAAGCTGAATTTCGAGACGAAATTCTCTTAACAAGGGGAGAATGTGACACCCGACCAATTAGGGCTGGAAATTTGCGCCTAATCATTTTGTAATACATGTAATTAGTTCCATGTTAGGCTAATTGTATGTATCATTACGTGTATTTTATAAATATACGCATTTACGCGATTTAATTTGAATCGTGCATCTTTAAATCGGCCAAATTCCGATTCATTTTATGGACGTTGGTGAACCTATATTATTAAATAATATGAATATATTTAATAAACACATTTGTTTCTAAATATTATTTTGATAATATTTCATAAGTATTTCGTATCGTATAAATAACGTCTACGCGACCAAAAATATATTTAAACGATCGGGTAAACAAACACGGATATAATACCAATTATTTGAGACAAAATATAACAAAATTAACCTCCTTTTTGACTTGGAAAAATCAGCCAAACAAGATCCATAAAACATGGATCTTGTTCTTGACTTTAAACCACCAACAACACCCACCAAACTTCTCATTCAATCATACACCTCCATCTCTCTACTTCCTCTCACTAAAACTCTCTCCCTCTTTCTCCTCCCCAACCTCACGGCACCATCATCATCACTATAATCTCTTCTCAAATCACCTTGGATCATCAAGACGATTGAAGCAAAAAAAAAACGATCACGAGAACGAGAACCACGTTTCCATCTTTTCGGATTCTCCATACGAGCATTGTAAGAAATCCCGACACCTTCGAAAAATACTTTTATTATGTTTATATAGATGTTATATTGTTCATACAACTTGGGGATGTCCAAAAATCATAACGGAAAACGTTTTTCGAACATATATGAATGAAGACAGATTCTGTCCAGAAATTTTCGTCACACCAAAACGTCTATATCTTGAAAACTAGGAAGAACCAACTCTCGACATCTAAACGAAAAATGTTCATTAGGATATCAGCTACAACTTTCATTTTTGGCTCTCGGACCAGATCCTCACGGATCATGGTGAAAAACGTGGATCTTTGGACTGAACTAATCTCCGAACATAATCTGACCACGTCTCATGTTTATTTTTGTTAAAAATAGTAAACAAACTTATAAAATTACCATAAAGTGCAGATTTACACTAGACTCATAGGGGAACATGTGTGATTTTTGGTTAGACTTGGTTTGGACTAAAAAGTGTAGAAAACGAGAGGTTTGTCGAGCCAAAAATCAGCAGTAACTTATAACTATCAGCAGTAACTTATAACTATCAGTAGTAACTTATAACTATCAGCAGTAACTTATAGCTATCAGCAGTAACTTATAGCTATCAGCAGTAACTTATAGCTATCAGCAGTAACTTATAGCTATCAGTAGTAACTTATAAATATCAGCAGTAACTTATAACTATCAGTAGTTACTATAATCATCAGTAGATACTTATACTATCAGTAGAAACTAATAAGTGTCGCCACTAGTGTCCCTGAAAATAAATTGTTGCAAACTCTTTTTATACTAAGTGTCAAGCTTGTAAACCTCAAACGCTTATACGATACGACTTTTAAAACACATTGGAACATTCCTTTTAAGTATAACACTTCAAAAATCATAATGATAATGTTGAGATTAATATGACAAACCATCACCAACGGGCCGTACATGTTTTCAAAACTCAAACATAATCAACAACCAAAGTATTTGGGCATAACTAGTTGAGGGAACAACTAGCGTAGATGGTCCGTAGAGTCATCTAATCAATTAAATCTTGCGCGTGTAATACGCCTGCAGGTTCAGTCGTTGTAACGACATCAAATCATTGTGAATCATCAATAATTGTTGGCTAACAATTCATTAGGCTCAGATGAGTCTCATAGCCCCTTTTTAAATATGTTTTCTCAGGGGTGTGATCCATTGCTTGTTTTGTTTTACAATATGAACGCAAGTACCATCAAATCAATTACTACATGAGTTATTTTCACTAATCATTTTAAAGCCCTCCATCAGCATAGTTTGGTAATACTTAGTGGCGTGAATATTAGTATATGATATCATATAGGTTTGACCAGCCTCGTCCGGGTTAGCACGCACTAACTGGTAAAACGGATGTATTAATATTTGTGTAGACGAGTGTTGATTAGGCACTCGTAGGAGGCAACTCGATCAGGATACCTTAAATGTGGACCTGACATCTCGTGTTAAGCTCAGACTATGTGCTCATGGCTGTAAAACTTTTATTTTGCTTAATTGCATTTTAAATTCAATTATCATTAAATCTTGCGGTTCATACAAATATGTGTTGACATACAAACCTGTGAGCTCATCAGCGTTTTCGCTGACCCATTTTAGCATGTATCACAGGTACTCAGCAGTAGGTTGGACTGCCCATCAGGATACTGTAGCTCGAGTCGCATGCAAATAATATCATCAAGAGATTTAACTGCATTTCTATATTTTGTACAAATTATATATGTATTGGAATCTCTCAAGTATCTTATGCGAACTCACCTTTTGGAAAACAATTATGTAATTTCTATTACATTAATGTATTTTATCAAACGACGCATGTAGTGGTCGTTCATTATGTAATCTTATGTGTTTTGTTATTGATTAGTCGCGCCCCGAACCGACCCGCTTCCGCATCATAATTTGGGGGTGCGACACTTACCCTGGTAGAGTCGAGAACTTCGAATTCTATTCGATACGAACCTATTAGTAATTAGGATCGACATACATCTAAGGACAAAAATCCTTTCTCGCCACCCTTTCACGTTTATATAACGCTCAATACTTATTCGGATGTAATATCCCCTTCACTTTTGTAAACCTCAATCCTCGTAATCATTTGGACTCCCAAGTTAAGTGATTGCAACCACTATTATTCTACACTATTGATTGTCACTTGTGTTGTGATATATTTTTGTTATATATACAACTACGATGATCATATTCTTATACGAAACTCTGACATGTCCCTTATCTTCATTGAAGGAACATGCCTCCACGACGCCAAAAGTACACTCAAGCTCAGGTTGATCAACTGGTTGCTGACGCACTAAGTGCTGAGCGACGACGATCTGACGGCGCTGAAACACCACCAAGTACCACTGTGGTAAAACCTTGCACCTACAAAGACTTCATTAGCTGCAAGCCTCTGAACTTCAACGGCACTGAAGGTGCCATTGGGTTGTTACGATGGCTGGAAAAGACAGAGTCAGTCTTTCGCATCTGCAACTGCGCTGAGGACTGTAAGGTCAAGTTCTCCACCTACACTTTCATGGATGATGCTCTGACATGGTGGAACACTTATGCTGACTCTGTGGGCCCAGACATTGCTTTGGAAACTCCTTGGGATGAGCTGAAGAAAATGCTCAAGGATGAGTATTGTCCTAGGGATGAGATCCAACAGCTCGAGGCAGAATTCTGGAATCTCACCACTCAAGGGAATGACATTGTCGGCTACACTTCTTGATTCAATCAGTTAGCGCACCTGTGTCCATCTATGGTTGATACGGAATCCAAGCGTATTGAGCGCTATCTCTGGGGACTTCCTCCACAAATTTAGAGGATGGTTACTTCATCAAACTCTCCCACATTTCATGGTACAGTACGTATGGCACACAAACTGATGGCACAAATGGTTCGTCAAGGAACCGTTGTTGACAAAAACGCTGGTAACAACTCTGGAGATAACAAAAGGAAAGCTGATGGAAACCCTGGAAACCAGAGCCAAACTAACAAGAAGCCTGCAACTGCTAAGGCCAACGCCTATGAATCTGATGACAAGGTAGGGTATAAAGGAAGCAAGCCCTATTGCACAAAATGCAGCCTTCATCATGATGGTTCATGTCCTTGCCCCAAATGCAAGCGATTTGGGCATGTGGTCAAGGACTGCAAAGCAGTCACAACTAGTACCAACACCTCTGCCCCTAAGACCTGCTACGAATGCAATGGTACTGGGCACTTTAGGAGGGACTGCCCAAAGTTGAAGGACAAGAACAGCAACACCGCTAAGGGCAGGTTCTATGTGCTTAACACTGAAGGTAACCACCAGAACCCGAGACTTATTGACTTACTCAACACGGGTATGATTACTTACTGATGACCCGACTGCCTGTATACTATATTACTATTTACCTCAGTAGATTTTACTTGCTGTTTGAATACTTCTATGTTTTCCCTAGATTATAAGTGTACGAAAGGGTTAGGGAAAAACGACAATTTAGATTCTATAGTTTCTATATGAGACGAGGTTTAGCTTGCATATGTATAGGAATAACATATCCTACACTGTTTTATACCAGAAGACATACCGGTTAATTTTTATACGAGGGGTAACATCCCACATAAAACTAATGTAGGCTAAACCATTTAGTTTCTATAGGAGACTGATAGAGTCTAGTTTACGTTACGATACTACTATCCGTTACAAACTGTGTGAACACAGTGGAAGTTACTACTATACTTTAAGCTACTAGTACACATTGCAGCTACCTTCTAGTGACGGGCCTTGTCATGCAGACATAATGGTCAACACATCCCGAAACTTCCTTTCGTGGCCGGTAGGGCACTAGTTCAACAAGGGGAGGAAGACAATGCTAGATAAGTGTTGTGTCGCTTCCACACTTCCTTAGAATATGCACATACTATAACTTAAATACATCGATAAATTCTACGAACGAATTTCGGGACAAAATTCTCCTAACAAGGGGAGAATGTGACACCCGGTCAAAAATGACCCAAAATTTGGTCCAAATTTAAACTTTTAAGTCGCGTATTATATACGTGTTAATATTCAAGTACTCAAGTATTATATATATATATATATATATATATATATATATATATATATATATATATATAATTATATATATAATTCAAAATGATTATTTAATAATCGTGTATATTCGAATCTGACAGAATACAGATTACTATATGTAAGATCAAAGTAAAACAAAAATATAATTTTATATTCCATTAAAAGTATTATGATAAAATACTTTGATTAAAAATATATACGATTTAATACTTAGAAATTTATGGTTTAAAAACATTATACTACTGTTACAATCGGGTACAAAAACACGGGCTTTTTGTACCGTGAGCGGAGACAACAGTCCCCAAAAAGGGGATCTGGTCCCCCTTTTCCTTCCCACACAAGTCGATCAAGACACCCCTCCTATTTCATTTTATCTTCTTCTTCCTTATCTATCTTTTTCTCCATTTTTTTTTTATTCAACAAAAATCATAACAATAATAATAACAAAAATAACATCAGCAGCAACATCGGATCGAGCAACAGCATCACCACAGGATAATCATCATCTTTTCTTCTTCATTGTCATCGATCAATCATCATCATAATCTGTTTCTATCTCTCGGCACACCACCGGACACCACCACCACCGCCGACCGCCACTCCATCTCTGATTACCAAAACAACACAAGCAGCAGCAGGAGTGGAACAAAAGCAAACTCATCATCTTCGTTTATCCTCACCTTCTCGGCATCAACATCACCACCGAACCCATTTTTTTTACTTGTAAGGGTTTCACATTTTTCTTCATGAATTCATGTTATTTAGCTTATAAATATTATGTATTATCCTTGTATAAACGGATTATAGCAAAATAATAAAGTTGGAACTTATTATGGTTGTTACTGGGTTAGCGATTGGGAGGTAACAGAAGACACAAACCATACTTGGTTTATAACATATAAAACATAAATCTAGCAAAAGATTATTGAATATAGGTGTTAGCCCAGTGGTTGGGGGTGCGAGTTTGGCAGTGAGAGGTCACAGGTTCGAAACCTGTGACCCTCTTTTGATTTCATTTATTTTTTTGATAAACTGTTGATAACACATAAATATATAATATAACCAAATGTGTAAACAAAAGTTGGAATAGCTTAGTGGTTAGAGTGTGTGGCTGTTAACCCAAAGGTCACAGGTTCAAACCCTCCCCATGACTTGTTTCAATTTCTTCTTTTTTTAGTGACTTGTAAATATGTATTTATCTATATTATGGAATATTTAGATAATATTACCACAAAATGTGTAAACAAAATAAACGAGATAATATTACCACAAAATGTGTAAACAAAATAAAGTAACTGAATTTCGGAAATGATAACTTTTATAACGGGCTCAAAGTGAATTATATATATGTATATATATAACTCGTACGTTTAATATATATATACTTTTTCAAAGTATACAACGAAACAGGCATAATAATAATACGTTTTTGAAAATTATTATTACAAGAATATCACCGACGAATCGTATATAATTCAACTCAAACGATCCATCAAAACAATTAAATCATGTGTACGATGATATTAATATATCTCTCGCATGTTTAGGACACTAGGAGATTATCTTGGTACACGCGCGCACCTTAGGATTTGCTTGCTCTTCAGGTGAGTTTCACAGCCCCCTTTTTACTGTTTTACTATTTTGGGGGAGATGCCTCACTTGTTTTACTTGAATACATGTATAAATGTATTAATTTCCTACTTGTACTTACTGTGTTACAAACTTGTAAACAAAATGCTTTACTGATTTACAAACTTACTGATTTCTACTTTGTCACCTTATGGGTTTACTACTTTACGGAGTTACTACTCCACAAACTTACTACTTTACCGATGTACTACTATACAAACTTAGTGACTCGCTGTTTTACTATGATACTGATACTTTGTTACTTTACAAACGAAGCGAGCCACTGTTTTACTACGTTACCGATTTACTACCTTGCTACTGTACAAACTTACAAACTTGCTGTTCTACTACGATACTGAATTACTACTTACTGGTATATCAAATTGCATGAGTTTCCGTTTAATCCAATGAAGGCCTCTGAAATCATAGTAGTTAGTTATCGGATAAGCGCGAGTTTTAGTATATGGATCCATATGGGACTGACAATCCCCACCTGGGGTGGTAGCGCCACCACGAACCGTACTCGTATAAACAGGTGTTTTCTACTCGTTTTATATGAGTGTTTTTGGATTAGCACTCACGAGGGGCACAATTACGTACGTTAAGCTTCGACTATGATGGCTCATGGCAAGATAGACCGACTCCACTACAACTGTGAATTACTTACTTACTGATATATATACATTGCGAATGTATTTACTACTGATTGGTTTTACTTGTATGATAAATTACTTACTACTTTGTGTACAAAACTCTGTTGCTACTTATTACAAACTTGTGAGATTCACCAGCCTTTTGGTTGACGTTTTTAGTGATGCATTCTCAGGTACACTGCAACAGAAGTGTTGCTCAGTAAGGATGGCCCGCAGGATATGCTAAGATAGTACGAGTCGCATGCATTAACACTTATGAAGATTTTACTTGCATTATCTTTTGTACTTTGATCATGTACTTAAAATCTTCAGAATCATTTTGCGAACTCGCTAATGATGTATTACTTATGACTTAAAACTGTATACTATTTTTGTAATGTACTGAATGGTAATGTATTTTCTAAACGTCTTATTTAGAGTCGTTTGCTTGTACTTTGGTGTTTCGATATTTGATTAGTCACGTCCAAAAACAATCGCTTCCGCAAAGAATGAAATCCGGGGTGTGATAATAAAACGCTGAAAAATATATTGTGCAATTTTCATGATTTTTTGACTTGTCGTTTGTGAGATATTTAATTTTTAAAAATGTGGATGAGAGAGAAAAAAGTGACACATGGCATATTGTGGTTGGTTCCCCTAGTCTCACACAAAATAAATGGTCTCAATTGAACTCTTCTCATATAAATACAAAAGTATTATTATTTTATTATTATTATTATTATTATAACAAGTATTTTTGCTCACGAGAATTTCTCAAGTTTCATATACATATGGGTTATTCAATGATGTCGGCTATGTACTGGTCCCATTTGTTCCGACTTATGCAACATTTACTATAAATGTTCAATGTACGCAACCAAACCCGCTAACCTGTGTTGATATCGGTAACATGGTAACCCGATACCCATTGAGCCGGTAAAGGTGGCCCCATTTCGCTTTAACCTTTATATTTATATGTTACGTGGAAAATAAATGCCTACGTGGACCGGGTTAGTTAAATGGATCAGGTCACAGAAATAGTTGGGTCGGGTAAATACGTTGGATCGGGTTTGAACATATATCTCATTTAATTATCTCATATCTCATTTAATTTCCATTTCCTACAAACTAAATTTCACTAACAGTTGGACGCATTCATCGTTCGCTTAGATCTGGATGCTTTTCGGCGCTTAATGTTGTTCAATTTCACAGCCAAGGTATTGTTAGGCTACAAGTCTTTGACGTAAGATCGTTGTAATGGGTGGTTGAAACCCTAATTTTGATAAATCGAAGAAAATTTGAAATTAGCTTCATGATTTTGAGATTTTGGCAAAGATCGTTGTAATGGGTGGTTGAAAATGTGTTTTTGTAACCCAAAAAGTAAAAACCCCCAAATTGTGAAACCTTAAATTTTGAAATTCAAATTTTCATTTTGAAAATCTGAAATTAGCTGCATTATTTGGACATTTAGTGTACTAATTATCTTTGCGTATTTTTCAGGATGAGATATCTGTTGACTGTTAAGTTTCACCATGAAGGTTATTTCACCCCGAATCCACTATCATACGAGTACGGTGATGCTGATGAAATACATGATGTGGACTACACTGGTTTGTCCTTTGAGCAGCTTATGGAACATCTTGCCAGGTTTACTACTGCACCATGTAAACAACTATACTATTGCATCCCTGGCTTTTCTCTAAACATGGGGTTAAGGGAAATCAAACATGATGGTCATCTTCATGATTTTCATAGGGTGGCTCATGAAAAGGGGGGTCAAGTAGATTTGTATGTAGAACATCATGGTTATGATGTACTGTCATGGTTGGCCACTGATACTGGGGTAGATGAGTGTCCTTCTGATGATGAAGACTCTGAAATCGAGTTAGAGGATGATGTATTGCCTTATGTCCAGTTACACAATGAGGGTGAGGATAATGTTGAGATTCCTAATAAAGGCATTACAGACCCATTCCTAAATAAACTGTGTAGTGGTAAATTCATCAGCTCTTTTGATGAGACTGTCGTGTATGACCCTGCTGATCCCCATAGGGTGGGTGCTAACAAGAATAGTGATGCACTAGAAGAATTGGAAATCGATGGTAGGTTCAAAGTTAAGCCGGGTGTAAGCTATCCTATACATAATCCTGATCAGGATTGGAACTTAATGAAGCCTATTTTGGGTATGAGATTTGAAAGTCCAGGCCAGCTTAAACATATGATGGTCAACTATGGTGTAGCCAATGGATTTCAACTTTGGTATGGACGTAATGACTGGAAAAGCTTATTAATAAAGTGTGGAAGGGATGTTGATGCGGGTAGGTGTGCTAGTGGTAACAGGAAGATAAATAAACAGTTGAAGTTATTGGAACTTGCAAATCCGAAAAATGTGGCAAGTACTAGTAGTCAGAAGGTTGGTACACCATTGAAGGGTAAGAAGGTTGCTACACCATTGAAGGGTAAGAAAGTTGGTACACCATTGAAGGGTAAGCAGGTTTCTACACCATTGAAGGGTAAGGGAAAGAAAGTTGTGACAACCAAAAAGGGTAAGAAGGGTAAGAAGCCTGTGACACCCAAGAAGGGTAAGAAGGGTAACAAGCCTATTTGTCCATTTAGACTATGGGCTACCTGGATGGGTAATGAGAGATCCTTCCAGATCAAGTCCCTAATTCCATCTCATAAATGTACAAGAAACTTTGACTTGGGGACTTTGGTTAGTTTCAAATGGATTGCAAAGATGTATGCACAGGAGATCATGGAGAACAAAAAATTGACTATGAGGGCAATGCAAGCAGACATTAAAAAAAGGTTTCTGATAAATGTAAGCTTGGGTCAATGTAGAAGAGCCAAACAGAGGGCACTGTATGATCATGAAGGTGGTTTGATGGAACACTATGAAAGGCTATGGGACTACCAGAATGCTATCTGACAATCCAACCCTGAATCTACTTGTAAAGTTGAAAGTGACACTCTGGGTAATGGGGTTGAAAACTACTTCAAAAGGATGTATGTATGTTTTAAGGGGATTAAAGATGGATGGCAGGATGGTTGTAGAAGAGTGATTGGACTGGATGACTGTTTTTTGAAATCTACTATGAAAGGTGAGTTATTGACAGCAATGGGTAGAGATGCAAACAATCAAATGTACCCAATTGCATGGGCCGTGGTAAATGTAGAAAACAAAGACAACTGGTGTTGGTTTCTGGCATCATTATGTGATGATCTACAGCTACACAATGGGCACTATCTGACTATCATCTCAGATGGTCATAAGGTATTAAACTTTATAATTTGGTACACATATGGTACAATGTCTTGCATTATATCCATTATAACCTGTTTGCATAATTGTAGGGTTTAATTGAGGCAGTTAAAGAGTGGCTTCCAGTTGCTGAGCATAGGCAATGCACCAGGCATGTTTATCAAAACTTCAAAAGGAGATGGTCTAGTGTCCACTACAGGAGTTTATTTTGGTCTGCAGCTTCTAGCATCCAAGTGCCAAGATTTGAAGCTAAAATGAGAGAAATCAAAGAATTAGATGAAGCAGCATACAACTATTTGTTACAGAGGGACCCAAATACCTGGTGTAGGGCGTTTTTTCAGATGGATAGGAGCTGTGCAGCTTATGAGAATGGCATCTGTGAGAGCTATCACAGGGAAATATTAGATGCAAGGCACAAGCCAATAATAACATTGTTTGAAGACATCAGAGTGTACCTTATGCAAAGGTTATACAGCATGAGAAAGCTAGCACAAGCACTGGATGACAGCATTTGCCCTTCTATAAGGAAGTATCTGGAAGATGCTAAGGTCAGGCAAAGGTATGAGACATTAATTATAAGGTAATTTTATTATATATTTCACTACATACAAAATTATTTATGACTCTGTTTTATCATATAGGGATTGGGTTGTTTTTCATAGTGAGTACCAAGTGTTTGAGGTAAGGAGAGGTGATGAGTCATATGGTGTTAACTTAGATGGCAGGCATTGTGAATGTAGGCTCTGGGACTTAAGTGGCATACCATGTGTTCATGTTGTTGCTGCCTACATACATATAGGCAAAGAGGCAGATGATGGTGTGAGTAATTGGTTGATGAAAGACAGTTGGCAAAACACATATGCATACTCAATTAAGCCTGTGCCAGGTAGTTCAAGTTGGTTAAGAAGTGACTTGCCAACCATTCTACCTCCAATCCAAAGAAAGATGCCAGGTAGGCCTAAGAAAAAGAGGATTAGGCATCCAACTGAGAATGATTATCAAGTTAGTAGGGTTGGTAGGACAATGACCTGCAGCAACTGTTGGGAGAAAGGCCATAACAAA
Organism: Helichrysum umbraculigerum; assembly: GCA_949592205.1. Lineage (NCBI taxonomy): Eukaryota > Viridiplantae > Streptophyta > Magnoliopsida > Asterales > Asteraceae > Helichrysum > Helichrysum umbraculigerum. The sequence goes on along the minus strand of CATIUR010000007.1, from coordinate 63,453,754 downwards.
CTTAAGTGTACTAATCCAACAGCAGAGAAGCCAGTGTGTGTTACTAGAGGTGGCCGAGGTAGAAGAGGTGGGAGAGGCAGAGGAGGTGGTGGCAGAGGTGGTGTTACTTGTGACAATACAGCACAGGAAACTGGTGGACCTTCTGAAGTTGTGGTTGAAACTGGTGGTGCTTCTGAAGTTGTGGTAGATGTTGATATGGGTGAAACTGGAATAGGCAATGGGACACGTGGTAGAGGTGGTGGCACAAGAGGTGGTAGAGGTGGTGGTGGCAGAGGTAGAAGGGGTGGTAGGGCAAGAGGTGGTGGCACAAGAGGTGGTAGGGCAAGAGGTGGTACAAGAGGTGGCAGAGTCACAAGAAAGGTATTCAAAATACAAGTAACACAAAGAATTTCAGAATGAATTATATTAAATACTATGCTATTCTTTAATTGTATGCATACTCATAATTTATAGATAATTTCATACTGATTTCTGCACCAACCTTATAGACTGAGCTTGTGGATGAAGAAGTAAGTGAGCCTGAAGTTGTGGTTGATGAGCATGTCAGTCAACAAGAATGTGCAGATGACCAAGTTAATTCACCTGCTATGGAACAACTTACCCAGCCACTTACTCAAGAAGCACCAGGATGGAACACTGATGAGTCTGAGCCTGCAGATGAGGAAATTGAGATGGAACCAGCACCAACCTTAAAGAGAAAGCTGTTCTCTGATGAGCCAAGCACCCAAGAAAGCATTGCTACCAAAAGCAACGGAGCAGGTATAGTTGTTGCATACTTTGGAGGTGAAAGGGTTGTCATTGAGAAGAAAAGAAAGAAATCACAGAGGATTGCAAACCAATGGAGAGCCAAATTGCCTAAAGATGGTACTGGTACATCTGCAGATAAGCCATTCGATTTGGTTGCTGAAGAGTAGTAGCAGGGTGAATTGGATCTGGACACTAGGAGGATGCTTTTGATGGTTAGGTTTCCTGTAAGTTGTGATGGTGTAAACATTATCATCTTGTATTATTGTGGTCCGAGGAATCATATTTTGTAGTCAAAAGACATGTAAAGTGGTCCATGGTCCATGTGATCCGTAGTTTATGTAGCTTTTATCTAGGGTATCTATTGTAAAGTAGACAAAAAACATGTGCAAGTGGTACTGCCTTTTCCCAGTATGCAGTATTTAATTGCTTTGTAACATTGGAAGCACTAAACCATGGGTTTTAATATAATGGAATCCAATGCAGGCTTTCACTATCTTGTGTATGACTTTATCTATACTTGTGCACTTTTCTACATATGTGTCGTTGATTAGTTCAACTATAGATGGAATCCAATAAAAACCACATGCAGCATTCATTGTGTTTGTAACCTCTATTGAAACACCCACTGTCAAATAGAGGATAAAGTAGTGCTTTCTCATTACAATAAAAGGTCACCAACTTTGCAACTACATCTGTTACTGCAATAAATTTTGCTACTACAGCTTCAAAGGAACAGCTACTGCAACCATCTAACAAAATACAACTACCACCATCTACCAAAATACATTAACTACTATGGTTATTCAATACAGCTTCAATAGAGGTTATACTGCAGCTTCAATACAACTAACACCTAACGAAACATCACAAGTACAATCAAAACACAACAAACAACTACAAATGCATTCTTCCACATAACACCCAATTCCTTGTTTCTCTGCAACTCAACTTGCAGAGTAGAATGTTGTGCCTCCATTCTCACCTTGTATTCTTCAAATTCGATTTCAACTTCATCTAACATTTGTCTATGGAACATGATTTCCCTAAACGTTGCCGATTGTTCTTGATTAAGTACGGAGTAAAGTTGAAACAGGTTAGCTTTGTACCAGTCATCATGTAGTTCATCATCAACCCAATGAAAAGCTTTACACCTACTAGTTGGATGCTGCATTGCAACTAACAATAATTAGATGACAATCTTCATAACAATTCGAAGTTAATTAAACAGGTACTAACCATCGATTTGGGACAATTCAAGAATCGACGACCTGGGTTATCTTTCGTCCATGAGGTACGTTTCTTCAGTGGGAGTCGTGGCTTACAGTCGCAAAGAGATGAAAATAGACGCCGTCGGGTTGAATTGATCGAACCAGATGCTGAAGACGACGACATCAGAGCGAGCGGGATTAACAAAATTAGGGTTACCACTAGCTTTTTAAAAGGGGAAACAAACGTATTAAAATTGTTTTTTAAATGACGTGGATGCCAGTTGGCAGCATACGGGGAATATTTGATACACGTGGAATCCTACGTGTCTGCCATCTCACACTTTTTAAATTGCAAACGGTCATATAAGACTTTACCAACATATCAACACAGGTTAGCCGGTTTGGTTGCGTACCTTGAACATTTATAGTAAATGTTGCATAAGTCGGAACAAATGGGACCAGTACGTAGCCGACTTCATTGAATAACCCTATACATATTTTTTTGTCTTTAGCAAGGTAAGCGCAATATGGGATATGCACTTATAAACATGACAAATCCACTTTAGATAGTTAATGTTGTCGTGTGTATAGAACTATAGATCAGAGATACATGTTTAGTCAAACATCTTTTGCTTTTAAGGAAACAAGTTATTACAAATGATTCTGAAGTGAACTTTAAAAACACTATCTAAACTCTTGAATCATGTAGGAATTTCGCATTATCATCCATTGTTCCTATGAAAATTTTCCAGGTACTTAAGCCATCAGATCAAGTTTGAATCTTTCTTAAATCAAACTCGAGCATGTATCAAGAAGACTCGTCATAGTTCACCATAAGAGGTAACAAATGACAACCTGTATCTGTTCCAAAACATTGATCAGTCTACCCTCTAATGTCTTAATCTATCCGCTTAACACAAATGACATTAAGAAAAACGAAATTTGTATTCTACTTACAGGGAAACCGTTTTTTTTTCTTTTTCCTTTTTAATATATCTCTAATAAAGAAATGAATAATGCTCCATCTTTAAGCTTGAATATGATGTCATCTTTAAACTCTGCAACACAAAAACAATGTGGACATAACCGAACCTGTACTAGTGAATATCAATCGATGAACCCTTTTGGATCTGCAGGGAAGTACAGTTAAGCAAAAGAATGTGATTTAGTTGCCGCATGGTGTCTAGTGTATGTTACTAGGCTTATTTACAGCTTCATAACTGCTTTTGCAGGATATAGTACCTTATTTACAAGCATGTTTACTTGTTCTCTGTACATTTCCTTCAAGTCCACTATATCAGCACGAAGTTCTTCAAGCTACAGTAAACAATATTGGTTTTCATATACTTTGTATTGTTAATTGTAGAAAATTATATACTTGGTTGGTACGCGTGGTAATTTTGAACCAATAAGGTTTAGTGATTTTTCAATTTGGTTGTGCTAATGCGTTGCGTCTCCAATGAGTCAAATTGATCATAACACAAACGTAAGCCAAAAGGAGAATGGGCCAAGTGGGTTGAGGAGGCTGCAAGTCACCCAATGTCTATCTTTAATTCATACAACTTTTATCGGTTTACTAAACAATTTAGACTATTAATATTAAAATATAGCTTTTGTAATCGTAATTAACACAATAATAATTAACATTTATATATAGAAAACTTGAAAAAAAGGACAATGAGGTGTCTAAAGATCAAGCCAGACATGTGTCAACCCGTACCAAAAAAATGACCCATTTTGACCCGTATTTTACCTCTTCATCTCGCTCACCCATCAACTCTAGTGCAGCAGAGTGCCTGACTCTTAGTGCTTCTAGCTCTGCCTTAATGCTAGGCAGCAGAGCCACTTCTGATCGTAGTTTTTCACACTGCAACAAAATAGGAAAACTGTTATAAACCAAAAAGAACATGGCCATATTTTGTTCTTCCTGTTTCTAAGAGTGATTGAAGGTAAGTATACCTCCTCAGTCATTTTAACCAACTCCTCAGATAAAGAGTCGCGAACGGATTCCATGGATGCCTAAAATGATTCACAAAACGAAAATACTTAATTTTAGACACAAGGATGGGGATTGAGGACCCAACTTCGACCCATTTACTTATAATTGGTTCATATAGTGTTATGATTACTTTAATGGGTCAAATAAGTACAAAAATAGCTTAGAAAGAAACAGGTAAAACTGGAACCCACTTCTCTTAAATTATCCTACCAAAAATAATGTATAATAATACAAGCTTTGTAATCATATCCAATACACTAATTATCAAAAGGAAAGAACTTAGAGAAAAACATGTTCCAGGTCACCCAGCCCATTTTGACCCACAACCAAAAGAATTCCATTTTGAACTGAACCAGCTTTAAATCATTAGCCAATCCTTGTCACCTCTTGATGAGGGGAATAAAATGTTGTTCATCAGTTGATGACAGTTACAACTTTAAAGAGTTTCATACCAATCTAGACATATAAGATGCAAGTTCACCCTCTTTTTGACGTAGAGCTGCTTGAAAAGCATGCGGGGTCATGCTCTTTAAATAATACGAGCTTCGGGTAGGCTCCCTGGGACTTCTCTCAGAGAAAGTATGAGACGAGTCTAAAGATGCCTGCAAAAAGAAACTCTCCTCCATACTACATAAACTGCTAGCACTTGAGAGTCTACGAGTCAACCCTGTACGAAAAATTAATATACAAAAGAACTGAGAAAAAGGGTCAAGTGTCTACAAATAGATTATATTTGACCCAAGTTCCATTGTATTTATGAAACTTTTTTTTATAGGTGATGATTTGTGCACCATCAAGTTTTAGCCTTACACCACCAAACATGCTTTAACCTTAAAGCACATTTGCATGGCTAAAAATTGATGGTGTACCATACTTTCAGTTAGCGTTATTTTATGTTCTTCTGTTGTCATGTCAACCACCATGTTATCAAGTTTAAAACTCATAAAAAGTCATATACTTACACTAGAAAATAAACTGAAGCTTAATGGTTAATACATATGATAGACAATTCAGAAAGTTTGATACACGTTCAGATGCCAAACCCAAAAATTAACAAAAAGAATTTGGATAGAGAATATATAATATTTGTAGTATATGAGCTAATCTCACCATTCTCAGAGGGAGACTTTGGTTGGGCAATGGAACTTTGTCCAGGAACAGTCGAAACTTGAAGACGAGCTGTTTTTTCTAGTTCCAAACGAGCAGATTTTTCGCGTTCTATATCCTAGAATCGTCACAAGCATAATTTATGCAACTTAAGTCCTTGAATTATTTTCATTAAAATAGTCGTAGTGTTGTACCAATCAACATAATTTAAGACTTTAAACAGTAATGAAATATATGGTTTAAAAAAGGCTAATACCTGCTGAAGAAGTTCACGCTGTGTTAATAAGTCGTGCAACTCTCGCTTATGTTTTCTTTTAAGTTCGGTCATTTCATCTTTGAGCTGATTCTCATGACCTTTACGAGTATCCGCTTCTTCTTTTAAAGCCAGGTACTCCTGTCGATTTTCTGATGCTCTCTGTCTTTCCTTCTCAAGAGATTTAGTTAGTTGTGCTTGCTCAGCTCTCGAACATGATATCTGGCACATATTAAGCTACCAGTTGTTGCACTGATTAATCAAAGTAAGCAACACTTTCAGGCATGTCGGGTGGGTAGCTAAGTCTGGTCAAACGGGTAACATGTATATGTGTTGTCATTTTATAACTAACATTACTATTCTTCCAACAATATTGTGATTTTTTAAAAGAATGATTTGAAAGGTTTTATGCATTATTACATTTATATTTTGGGAGACTTCAGAGTTTCAACTTGTTTGACCCATTTCCTATTATGCTATCTTTGTATTTGACCCGTTTTGAGATTAACATGACACAACTTGACTCGTTTATAAGTACACGTGTTTAAATTTTCACTTCTAAAACAACAAGAGCACCTGGGCTTCCAGAACATTAATCCGGGATAATGTTTGTGATAAGCGTTCGTTAACAGAACGATCTCTCTCCTCTGCAGCTGCAACTTTGTCCTCTGCATCCTGCAAATTGAGCTATCAGGGAGGTCTATGAAATAATGAGCAATAATTTATATATTAAATATTATTTACGGGACCTGAAGACGTATATTAAGTGACCTCTCCAAAGCAGCCCAAGCTTCTGCCTTTCTAGCAGTTGTTTTCTGTTATTTGGAAGATCAATACAATAACCATAAAGCTCAAGGAATAATGTGTTAAACAAACGAAGACCTGCATAGCCTCGATCTGTCTCAAAAGAGGCCTTGTAGATTCAGGAATTTGCATAACTAGCTCTTCACATCTACGCTCACTGGCCTGATGACAGATGTGATATAGGTGGTTATTAAGTTAAGAAGTGAGAAAAAATAGAGGACAAAAGATACAATAACAAATTAATAACAAATAAATAAATAAATAAGAAACACAATGTGTACTTAATACTCTATAAGTGGCATTTCAATGTGTTGATTCGGGTTGTGCTGTAAAATACAAATACAAATTAGCTTAAAATAGATATGAGTACATAGTCCGTTAAATCGTTTTGTCCATGATAATAGTTTTTTATAGAAATAATAGTAACAATTTGTAATCGCACTCGACATACTAACAGTTTTGGAGAAAAACATTATTTGTCGACCAGTTCCATTTCAACCCATACCAAATATATTATTTTGACCAGAACCCATTTTACCCATTGCCAGACCCTCCTATTATTCCACCTCTACTATTTATAAAAGCAGTACTGCAAAACATACTTGATATCGCTTTTGAAGGTCGTCAATGTCTTTCCTTAGCACATCTTCTCTAGAAACTGCCTGCAACAATAAAATACACTAATTTATAAAAGAAGTTACCAATTTTAATACTCAAGTCACGTGTTCCAAACCGAAACCTGATGTTCCTTTCTGATCAGAGTTTGTCTTAACTCATTCAAAGTTTGAACTAACATAGCTTCTCGTTCTTCAACCTCCTTTAGGTGACTCTCTAGTTCATTTCTAGCTTCATCGTTTGCTCGTGCTTCGGCTAGTGCTTTTTTATCTTTGGCTGCAGTCAAAGCATTCATATAATGATTCTTTTGTGCTGCAAGTTCAGCCTTGTTCTTTGCTATTGTTTCCTGTTGCAACTTCTCTGTGGCTTCCTTGTCCCTTTTTAAAGTCTCCAGTCTGTTCTCTTCATTCTGAAAGTTACTCAGATATGTAATTAGGTTGTTCAAGAAAATTTTGTGATTATATTTAATTAGGTAAATTATATGAAATCATCAGTTAATGAGTTTATTTAGATCTTTTTTTGAAAAACAAGCTCGAAAAATACCTGTAGCTTGCTTATCAATCCTTTCCTGTCTTCTTCAAGCTCTCTAGTCTAAGATTCTCATGGGAAAAAAAAAAGAAAAAAAAGTGTATAATAAGAACTTGTGTAACGAACAGTTCCAAAGGGTAGAAGTACATTCAATTGCATACCTGTGCCCGTAGTTTCCTAATTGTAGACTCTTGAACAGCTTGTTTCTTTGAAAGTTCTTCACCTATATGAAATATATATAAATAAATAAATAAATTTAAAAATAATGGCACTGTCAATAGTAGTATAGAGAACATGGGCTTCAAAGAATGAAGAAACTATATAAGCATGATATGATTATTCTAGAAATCCAAATTGGAAATGAAGAACAATCTTACAAACACACAATTAGGAACTTAAATGAACAAGAATTAAGCTCGAAATCGAGTGTAACCGAATGATTGAATTAATTGGTGACTGAAAGTCTGAAAGTTTACAAAGAGAGAGAGGATTACAATTTTCTTAGCTAAAATGGAAATGAACACCTAATCAGCTTATTTATTCATCAACTGCCTAATGACCTATCTAGCCTCCATGTCACGAGCCGAGCACATGTTTTCTGTTAGGATTTGCACGTGAGAATCACGTGAGCATTTTACTAAAAAGGATCGTAACAATCCATTCCCCTTAAAGATTCTTGTCCTCAAGAATCCTTTCTAACATTGAAACTTTTCTATGTCTTCATAGTTCATACTACTTGATAGTAGCACTTTAATCTTGTTGACCCGTAAATTTTGATTCATGAGACAATCCATTTTGACCATGATTGCAGCTCTTATTCCTTTCTCCATTCCAACTTCAAGCTCTTGGCCTTTCTCCCTTGTTGTAGCAACGAATCTATCGACACTTGAACCCTTGATTGTGCTGCCCTTAGATTTCAACACCATTTCAACATAAAACTTCACCAACTGTAGCAGCTTGTCTTTACTAACAATTTGTTGCTTAGCCAAATATCCATGCTGAATTTCTTTAACCTGCTCAAACTTGTGATTATGATCATGTGCTAGCATATTCACTTGTAGAATCCAATTACCAAGGCATGTATTCCCAACTGATCTTATGTCATTTCTGGAAGAAATACTCAAATCAGCATGAGCATAATTGGCACCATTTGTTGATTGTGGAACTTTCAATTCCAAATCATTTGTTAAGATATCAACATCACTATCCTTAAAAGCATGTGGAACACCCTTCTTCCCTTTTTCAGTTGACCAAAACCAACCCAATTCCCACTTAAACCTTGCTGCAACTATCAAATCCTTTGTTTCATAAAGAACACCAAAACCATGGGATATTTCTATATCAAACTCAGCTGCTAAGTAAACAATGAATCTGTCCAATCCATGTGATTTTCCCCAATCTTTGTCACTACACTTAATTAATTTTCCCGGCCTTTTGTAACTCCTTACATCCTTGTCAATGTAATGCATTTTAGTTAATAGCCCATCCCAGCTGAGATGAGGTCCTACTGGTACCATCATTGAACCATGGCTAAACATTTCGGCATGTAACTCATCCAACATTCTGAGCTGATGGTCATCGCAAGCATTCCCTACCCCATTAATTATAATACCCGGCTTCCATTCAAATGTATCAACAACTATCAGTTCACTCCCTAACAGTTCCATTTTCTTTTCACTGATCAATACACACAGTCCCATTTTCTTTTCGCGGATCAATACAAACTCACCAAACTCAGAAACATTATCATGTTCTTTAAAAAGAATCCACTTACCTTCTTCTCCAAATTTCCTTGGAATCGTAACAACAATTAGCTTGGCTAAACTGCTCTCTGTGAATTTCGTTTTGTCAAATATCTTTTTCTTAACTTGTATGTAACCAACTCCATCAAACGCCATGTGATCTTGCATATTGATTATTTGGATGTAAGCAGCTTTCTTTTCGAATTCTGGTCGATCTCCATTAGAGTTAACAGCCTTATTCTTAACTATCCGAGCCCTTGGTTGGTTCAAGTCTAGATATATTCCAGGCTTCAAATAACCAACATCACATATATCCCGAGACTTTTCTGTTTCGCTATTGTTAGTGTGTCCTACGACATCCTTCAATTCCAAATTTTCGATATCTTTATTCACTGCAGCCTTTTTAACTTTTACCACATCCTTATGAGTTCTATCTATTTCACTCAAGTGATATGCATCAACATGTGCTTCATCCACTTCGTTCTCTTCCAAATTTGATTCTCCCAAAACAGGGCAAGAATTATTAAAAGGTTCCATTTCAACACTTGCTTTCCCTGAGTTATCATTAAGTACCAGCTTCTTGTTATTTTCCACACAACTAGCATATTCAAACCCTTGAGAATTCAGCAAAAAAGGATCAAACTTTTCCTTAATAAGCTTGTTGGTTGCTTCTTGCATTTTAGCCAAACAATACGCATCCGAAAGTGTTTTGGGTTTTAACACCTTAACCCACTTCTCAATTTCCGGTTGTAACCCCCAAATGAAGATATCAACGACATATGATTCATTCAAGCCCATATCTTTAAACAAAGAATCGAATACATCATAATACTCTTGAACCGTACCTTTTTGTTTAAGATTTCCTCCTGTTGACATTTCATCGAACACTTCGTATGCATTCTTTTTCTTCTCAACACTACTTCCATCTTTAACCCTATTTTCCCCAAAAACTTCTCCCTTGTACTGTGATGGCAATCCTCTGTTATTACTTCCATTTCCTGATTTGAACAAGCCATTGATTTTGTCGATTGATTGCTGCAAATTCATCAACGTGGTTACATATGTGTTCACCATTTTTTTAATCAACTGAATGGTGGATTAAGTGTTGAAACTTCAAATTGATGATAAAATTGATACAGAATGATTGATCGATTGCCAAGAAAGTGGCTCTGATACCAATTGATATGATTATTCTAGAAATCCAAATTGGAAATGAAGAACAATCTTACAAACACACAATTAGGAACTTAAATGAACAAGAATTAAGCTCGAAATCGAGTGTAACCGAATGATTGAATTAATTGGTGACTGAAAGTCTGAAAGTTTACAAAGAGAGAGAGGATTACAATTTTCTTAGCTAAAATGGAAATGAACACCTAATCAGCTTATTTATTCATCAACTGCCTAATGACCTATCTAGCCTCCATGTCACGAGCCGAGCACATGTTTTCTGTTAGGATTTGCACGTGAGAATCACGTGAGCATTTTACTAAAAAGGATCGTAACAAAGCATTCTACAATAGAAGTCACATGTAATAAAGTTTAAGCACTTAATTAACTGCTTCATTACCTTCTGCCATAACTTGAGTGATGATATCATCTTTTTCTTTCAATAGAGCTGCAGCGTCACTTCTCTTATTTTGCTCTCTACGTAGTGTATCTCTTTCTCGAGTGAGAGCATAAACCTGACGTATTGAAGCCGAGTTAACATATAGAACCCATTGATTGGGTATATACCAATATGCCGCAGCTTCGGGCCTGCCGATTCTCCCGAAGCTCCGCCTAATATTAGTAGCTACGTCCGAGAGAATCTTTGACTGAAATACGGTAACCAAGGATGGGACTCACCACAGGGAATACTTTGGGTTACCAATAAAGTGTGTAAAGGTAAGGTCATGTCAAAAAAGAATAAAGGTAAGCTATCACTAAAAGAGGAAGGTCTGCTGCGCCGCGCTGAGCTGCGGAAAGCAGACCAACTATTTATGGAAAGGGAATCTTTGCTCTAGATTAGTATAAATATGCAGTATCAGCCCAAGGCAAAGGGACACAACACTTTTACTCACTCATATTACTTACTCTCTCTCTCTAGAATATTTACTCTCACAAGTCCGTAGCTTATTCTCTGACCACCACCTCTTGTCGGAGGTTCTCGGCCTCGTGGCGTACAAACCGTATCTACCTATAACGTAGATACGGGTACCAATTGGGAATCGCCAGCCGATAAGCTCTTAAGCTTCGGCCCGAGCACCTTCGTCCTAACCTATATCTCATGTTTGCAGCAAAGACCAAGCACAGGTGGACGAGACGCAGCTCTTGAGTATCGTCCAGAAGAAGGTTCTTAAGCTTCGTCCTGGGGCTGCTGGTTTTTGTATCAACACCCATCCAATAAGAAAATGTTGAAGTATATAGATATAAAACTTTCTTCCATTTCTACGGTATCCTTATAAATTAAACAAGATTTAGAAAGATACAAACCCTTTACCTTTCTTTCCAGATTCGAGACCCTTTGATGACACTCTGCTCTTAAAGACTCAATTTGAGCTTCATTTGATTTTTTCTGCATTGCAAAGTGAAACTCAGAAAAAAATAAAGGACAGACGAATTAAATACGAGAATCTGTATTAATATTGAACTGAATTACACATATATATGGATGCATTAATATATAATTCTTAGTATACAAGTTTTCAATAACAGATTACTGGAAACCCATAAGCATAAACTTGAACATACCCTCTGATCAACGATTATCGATTTTAGCTGCTCATTCTCATTCATCAGCTTTGAAATTTCATCTGCTTTTGCCTGTAACAGATGACTACCACGGTTGAGGACAATTAAACATATAAATAAATGTATGTCCAAAAAATGTAGAATAGCTAATTAAGTGGTATAAATTAAAAATATGGACACCAACATTCAGCCAGAATTATATGTAACACAAAAACTGTGAATACAAAAAATAAACAAAAATAAAATATTGTCACAATAAATAACTTGTCCACAACTGTTAAACAAAACTTAGGTGACTATATATTCTCCATCGTTTTAGAGCATATCTTCTAAAACAAAATCACTAATACCAGTATCTTTTTCTTCATATAATGACACCAAAATTCAAATACCTGAGCTTGTCTAGCAGCTCCGAGAAGTGCAGTTTCCATCTTCTTCATTTCCTCCTTTAACGTCTCCAATTCAACTGTAGAATCTGCATTGTCAGCTGAATTGCTTCCCAAACTCGTTTGCTGCTCTTTTTTCACGCTGTGATCATCACCAGCAAGGTGCTGGTTTACAGCATTAACTTTAGCATTTTCATTGTCATCCTTACAGACTACATATAAATTTGGCAATAAATACTGTTGGCCTTCTTTGACACTTTTAGTCACTTCTGGTACAGAAGATTGAGATCCATATGGCTGTGAGTCAGATGAAGCCTCACCATCTTCCTGTGAATGCGCTTTTTCTGACTCATCCTCCGTTGATCCGGGATTTTTTACATAATCTATTTTTGAGTTTTCCCTATGTTGTACACTGTCCAAACACTCTGATTCATCACCATCAACGACAATTGAAACATCATAAGAATCAATCGCTTCAACCTGGTTGTCAGAATTAGCAGTTGCTTCAAGAGATGTTACAGTATTAGTTTCTACAGGCTTTTCAGCAACATTTTTTGCTTTCTCAACAATGTCATCTGTTGGAGCACGGATAACAGTATCTGTATCGACATGTTTTTCATCACTGCTATCATCTTTCTCACTAATTACAATGTATGCTTCCACATGACCATCTTGATGGTCTTCAGGCTTTAATGCATCATCTCCTTCCTTTTCATTTATATGGTTTGAAGATTCGTGTTTTTCCGAAGAATCATCATGTTTTTCTGAAGGATTGTCTTTCTTTCCACAAGATTCTAACTTCTTTGAAGATTCAGTAGCGGCATTGCCATCTTTTTGTGGCACAAAAGCCATAAACTCGGGAGACCATGCTTGTGAAGCTGGACACAAACAAATACAATTTCAATTAGGAAAAACAAATACAAAACCCATCACCATCTCGTATGACCACCGGTGATAGGTTCTTTTTTTATGGTAAAATCGTACATCCCTCAAACTATATTTGCATCTGAATTTAGGGGAAATGAGTTGTGCAGCTGCACTTAATTATATACAAAAAGTCAACAAATGACTGTTTAATTAAAGCATCACAATGCAAGTACTACTCAACTGTTATATCAAATCTGTTTTTCAATATACAATAACATGTTTTTACGTCGATATGGAGAGATAAGGGTTTATGGTTTCACACTTCACACATTTTACTAGTATATGTTTTTGCCTGTTTTATGCTACACAAAAAGACATTTTTTTGTAAGTTCTATTCCTGCAATAGTAAGTTAAATTCATACAATAGATACTTTTAGAACAAAAATACTACAATAGGACATTCCAAAGTTGGACACACACAGGTATTAAAACGTGTAAAGTTCCATACGCTTTGGATATATGAACACGGTACATAAAACAAATTACATGATGATATTACATTCGGAAATTAGTAACAAATTATGATCATGTGTACGTACAATCAACAATGGTTGAGGTTGAAGTAGAAGTGCCAGTACCAGTACCAGGCTGGCCTTCAAAACCAAGAGCATTATCAAAATTCTTCTCAATATTTTTAACGCTTTCGCTTAATTTATTTACGGCTCCTGATAAATCCGGAAAGCTACCTAAGGCCACCTTCCCACGTAACCATGCCATTTCTAGATCTATCTAAAACCTGTATATATCATATCCTTCAAATTTCTATAAATCTACATGGATCAAAGGGGAACCCTGCAATCTGTAACGATCATCATGGACATAAAGAAATTTACAAATTGTTATATATGAAGATGTTCTGCGTTCCTCCACCCATAAACATATATATTCTGTTTATTCTGTTTAATAATATCAAAATGAAAAGGTTTACATGGTTTTATCATTTACCAAAAGATAACAGAAAACAAAAGTATTCGGAAATTTTATGTTTTGTAATAATAATGTTATTACAAATTTTATATTTTGTAATTATGTTTTATATTTATTGTTTAACCATAATCGAGGTGGCCTAATGGTTGGCTTCGAGGATGTGTTAGGTTCAAACCTTGCACATCCGCGTAAAAAACCTCGCCCACTCCGCGTAAAACACGTGGTAATATTAAAGTAAATTAAATTTGTCTATACATAATTAAATTGGGATTAAATGCCAGTATTGTAAGAAAATACGGAGTATATAACTGGAAATTTTATTCTTAAAATTAGATTCAATATTTATTTTTATATTAATTTAATTATATTTATAAAAATATTATACAATTACTGAATTGAAATAATATAACATCCCAACAGAAATTGGACTGACATTCATAAATTAGTGAAAAAGACATTACTCACTACTTAAATGCAGACAAAATTGTATACTAGAGCATATCAATTTGTTAAAATAAATAAATTCAAGTTTGTAAATTTTAAGAGAGACAGAATTCAAAATGGGTTCATGGAATTCTTTGAAGCTCAAGGTATTGTCAGATGTTTTTGGATGGATTGCCTTTAGTGTTTGGTCTATCAGCTTCTACCCTCAAGTTTTGTTAAATTTCAAAAGAAAGAGGTAATAATTGCTCCTTAATTATACTTATAAGTTATAATCTGTTTATTAGTTCATTATGATATATACTGAATTATGGATTCAAATTTAATTATTTGCAGTGTGGTGGGGCTGAATTTCGATTTTGTTGTACTGAATTTGACCAAGCATTCGTCGTATCTCATATACAATGCTTCAGTTTTCTTTAGCTCTGCGGTCCAACGTCAGTATCACAACAAATATGGTTCCAAACAGATAAAACCAGTGGCTGCAAATGACGTTGCTTTCTCCATTCATGCCGTTTTGCTAACTGCATTCACTTTGGTCCAGATCATGATATACGATGCAAGTATAATCGTCTCAACTATTCCGATACTAGATATTACCAAAATAAAGGTAACATGGTATACCAATATTGACAGTGTGGGGTATGAATATGACATGTAGGGAAACATTACCTGGGCAATTGCAACTATAAAGGTAACACGATATATCCATTTATGTTGCATTTTGTTCTTTTGATGAACGAGAAATACTACATATGTACCCCACATTGTCACAATTAACTGGTATATTTTGTTACATTTCTTGCCAATTTTACTTATATAAAAGGAGTTGTAGTGTTTTATTGAAGTGTGATTCGCTTAAAAAGAGACCGTTTTTTATGATTATGTTATTTATATGCAGCGGGGAACTCAAAAAGTCTCGAGGATTACTATGATCATTTTTTTAGCAGGGTGGATAAGCGTTGCAATATGTGTCTTTATAGCCATACCAAGACATCATTGGTTATGGCTAGTCACATGTTTTAAGTAAGATTTACTAACTATGATCACGAATATAGTTCTATGTTTTTATGTGTATGTATATAAGTACGTGTGCTCAATTCTGCTACTCTGCCTAACAATATTGTTTATTTGTAAGGCCCAGACTTTACTCGACCCAAAAGATATCATTTATATATTTTATGTAACACCCTCCCCCTGAGCCCACTGGGCTCACGCGGTCCACAGCTGGGCCTGAGGAGCAATGTTAATATAAACCCACTGGGTCAGGTCTGCAGCCCAATGCACCCCAACCACATCACCTATGGATTTCACCAATAGGTAGGTTGTTGAGTCTCGAACCTGAGACCCCTTTAATACTAAGTCTTACCACTTAGTATCACCAATTGAGCTGCAGCTCAATTGGTGATACTAAGTGGTAAGACTTAGTATTAAAGGGGTCTCAGGTTCGAGACTCAACAACCTACCTATTGGTGAAATCCATAGGTGATGTGGTTGGGGTAGGTGAATTCCTCAGGTGATGTGGTTGGGGTGTATTGGGCTGCAGACCTGACATTGCTCCTCAGGCCCAGCTGTGGACCGCGTGAGCCCAGTGGGCTCAGGGGGAGGGTGTTACATAAAAAGTGCACTTTTTTGTAACATCCTCCCCCTGAGCCCACTGGGCTCACGCGGTCCACAGCTGGGCCTGAGGAGCAATGTCAGGTCTGCAGCCCAATACACCCCAACCACATCACCTGAGGAATTCACCTCCCAGGTAGGTTGTTGGATTCGAACTTGAATCCCTTTAATACTAAGTCTTACCACTTAGTATCACCAATTGAGCTATAAGTGATAATTTTAATGGCAGCACGTTGCAGGTTGTCATGACAGTTATCAAGTACATACCCCAAGTAAGGATTGGATCCTATCTGACTCATGGTTTAGCCTGTAGATATTAAGTGGATTAGTCTAGAGGTGGAAACTTCAACCCATTACGATTTGGGGTATAATCTATATGTAATGGGCTGAATGGGTCAAATCCGACCTGTCACACTTTGACTAGTTACCTAACCCTTCCGATTCGCCATTTTTGTCACCTCTACTAACAAAGCGATTGTATGGATTCAGTCAATTATGAACTTCCGAAGAAAGAGCACAAATGGGTTCAGTATTGGTAACATATTGCTTGATCTGCTTGGTGGATTGTCAAATTAAGGGCAAATGATGGTCCAATCTATAGACCAGCGTATGTTCTCTTTTTCTTTTTTCTGTTATATCGATAGAGGTCTCAGCATGAGTTATGATCTAACTAGGCGTTTTATCACGTTGCGCAGATTCTTGGGTGAATTTTTATGGAAATATTGGCAAGACATTACTTTCGTTGGTACGTTTCTTTTACCTCAAACATATCGTGTAACGATTTAGTCAATCATCTCCATATATACAGAATAAAAGCGTGTAAAAGTATAGATAAGTTATGCTGCCATTCTATGAATGCAGGTTTCGATCTTCTTTGACGTGTTGTTTATCTTGCAACATTATGTGCTTTATCCTGTGAAGAAGAAGATATCTCCAAGTCCAATTGCAGTAAACCATCAAGCACTTGTTACTATATCACAAGGTGTTTAAAGTCATTTTCTAAATGTGAAAGTTCAATTGTACCCTCAATGCTTCATGATAGTTCTCTATTTGAAATATAGTTGGTTAATCTTGTGCTCAATTTTTTTGTATATAAGCATATATAAATATAATTATATATACATCTGAAAGTTGGAAGGATTTAAAACCAAATTAACATTTTTTATTTTTTAAGCAACAATGATTTACACAAGTTGATGAATATCTAAAGTGGCTTAGTTTTCTACTTACATATAGGCGTGAACAAAACCGGGTATTGGTCGGATCCGACCCGACCCGAATACCCGAACCGGGTATTGGTCAAAGTCAAAAAACCGGGTTTTGGTCAACCTGACCCGGAACCGACCCGGTTTTGGGTGGGGGAAAACCCAACCCTATACTAACCGGCTGGTACCGGGTAGGAACCGGTTCGGGTCTAATACCCGGTTCCAAACCGGGTACGGTGTACCCGCCGGGTATATAGGGTTCCCGCCTGGCAGACTGGGTTCCCGCCAGGAATATATTTTTCCCGCCGGGTACTTTGGCTTGATCCACTTCTGTCCACATTTTTCAAACACTACCCGCCGGGTACAAAAGTACACGCCGGGTACTAGAGGCTTGATCCAGCATTACTAACCATTTCCCGCTGAAATTTCACCTAATTTCAAATAGAAAAGTGTTTATGGATGTTGTTGTACAAAAACGTACCCAAACGCCATCCACAGACCACAGTCAAGCATTCCAAAATATCCAAACATAAAATTAAAAGTACTTAAATAAACCGTAATCAAATTGTCTAGAAAGGTGTCTGAATCACATGAGGCACGCAAGCACTCAAAATGGGGAATAGTCATAGGGGAATCCACGCTCCTCTTGCTCTCTCTCCTGCTGCCTTCGATACTCTTCCTGCAGCTCTGCCAAGGCGGCACCCTCGTCATAAACCGGTGGTGGATAGCTTGCTCCAGACTGACCCCACATGGGTGGGTAGTGGTAGGATGTAGGTCGGTAGTTGGGCACCACTTCAGAAAGTCTTTGTGTGTTGTGTGCCGACCAAGCGTTGTGGTAACGCTGTGCTCCAAGCTCATACCTGACTTCCTGCGAAAAATCATTATGGCTAACCTAAAGGCCCTGAATACCATGCATAATATTCAGCATGGATGATAGTGCTGCGCCTTGCTGCTAGAAACCTCCCTGCTCATATGCAGCTTCTTCCTCTTGATTTTGTTCTTGTTCCACCTGCTGTTGTCTTCTTCTTCTTCTCGGTGGTTGAGCCGCTTGCTCCTCTGGTGGTGGTTCCTGGTAGGGCACGAACCGGTTATTGACAATTGAGACAGCCTGTGCCCCCTGAAACTGAACTAGCCCTACTGTTTTCGGCCTAGTCGTCACTCGCTCTAAATTCTCAAAACTGATGTTGAAGGACTTGGCAATCCTAGTCACAAATTGTCCCCCACAGATAGGGGATACCCCTCTAATCCCGCTAGCATTATGATGTAAATACCAGGCAACAGCGTATGGAACATTGATATTCTCCTCCGCTACAAACTTCCTCATATACCATAAGTCGGCGAAACCGACTCTCTCCGTGTTCTCCCTTCTATGAGAAATGGTGTGCGCAAGACATCGTTGGATAACCCGTAACTGCATGTCATCTATATCTTTGTATGAATTTCCACCTCTAGCGTAAGGTATTTGTGAAAATTCGTGCCACACATCCTTGGGAAAAATTCCGTCTCGATCATCTCACTAGCCATCAAATAATCCTCAAAATAAGTTGCATCCAGCTGCTCTCGAGAATAAATGCTCACACAGGCAGCAAGTTCCACCATACTCATTTTCCTTGGTTGACCTCCCAGTCGGAAAGTCATGAAATTTTTATCAGTCGCCGACTCAACATCCTCTTTCATTTCATATGTGCAGTGGAATTTCACGCATAGCTCTTTGTATACCTGCTCATTAATCTTGAATATGCCTTCCCATTCTTCATATTCGAATGGTATGTGATCCACGAAATAACGTTGCCTAATCATTTCCTTAATTCCGGCGGCTACCCCTGCTTGTTCTAGTGGTTCCCAATCGACCACCCGAGATAAATCACATTCTTTCACCCTCAATAAGTTCAGTTTATGACAGTATATATTGTACTTTGTTAACCTGTTACTAAATTTAAGCCATGGGTGAATTGTCTCGGGAATAAGTAGAGCATCAATGCTCATCGGCTGAGGGCGGTCACCCTCTTCATCGTTAGCAGTACCAGAGGTGCTGCCTTTTTGTTTCTTTCTTCTTCCCTGCAAAACACAACACAAATGAGAGAATTGCCTTGACCAATTCATCCATGACCTAAGATAGTTGCACAATTATTCCCACATTTTATTTACAAAGCTCAAACTCATCCTCTTTCACAAATGCCCTAATATCAAGCTAAACTCGAATTATGCAATTAAACACATAATTTGATTCAAGTGAGCATTACAATCGTGAGTATTATGTAAATGGATTACAATTCTAAGCATATCATTTAACAGAATTAATTTTCCCCAAATTTTGTTTCAAGAACCCTAAATTCGTATTTTTCATAATCATGTAAATTAAACACGAATTCACAAAATAAGAAGGTGTGAGTACATATAACTCACAATATAATCAGAAATAAAAACAACTAAAACTTCCCCACATTCAATTTTAAGAAAATCTAAATCTAAAAACTTCAATCAATCCATGAAAATTAAGTGTTTGGAATTAAAAAGTTGATAATCATACCTTAAACATGCTGTAGAAGAGTTTTTTGCCCGTTTAAATCGTGAGTTTTTGCTTCAAAAATGGTTGAGTGAGGGGTTTGGTGGTGTTGCTCCCGTTTTTTAGAGAGAAAATTGGTTTTTTGGAGTGTGTGGAAAGCGTGGAATGCTGCAGGGATAACCTGAAAAATGAGAATACCCGGCGGGTACAACTTATACCCGGCGGGTACTAATGTTTAGTTCCCGGAAAAAGATGAACTACCCGGAGTGAATATAAACGGGTAAATACATAGTACCCGGCGGGTACTCTTTGTACGCAGCGGGTACTCAAGGCTATCTAAATTCTGTAATGGAATTAACCTTTGTACCCGGCGGGTACTACTTGTACGCACCGGGTAATGTTTGGTATGTAGAATTTTTAGAAGCGAAATTCCGACGCGCATAACTTTTGACTCGTAAATACTTAGAAGCTGAAATTTTGCAGACACCTCCACTATAACAAAATAAAACTTTCCATTTTTACACTTTTTCAAATTTCACGTTAACGAAGAATTCGGACGTGTGACCAATTTTTGGTCATTTCGGACACTTTTGGTGACCATACCAAATCACAAACGACTCACATTCAGAATTTCATTTTTTACCAACACATTTTAACATACATTTAACACCTAAAGCAATTGCAAGCCGCTACATAATTACACCATCGCTCGTTTTGACATAACCACACTTTTATGAACCATTTGGACACCTTTTGACCCGTTTACCATAACAACAACACTTGATCATTGCAAAATCTTCATAAAACATATACACAATTATTTCACAAAATCTTCAAGTTTTATTAATCTTCAAGTCTTCTAACATCTTCAAATGCGTAGTCTTCATTGTTCAAAGGTCGTAATCTTCATCGGTGTTAGCCTCTCGCGAAGCTTCATCAAGAGCAATTTCTTCATCGGAGAGTGATATTGCCATACCCGCTTGCACCTTGATATCGTGTATATCTCCTTCATATTCCATTTCACCTTCAAGACTAGAAATGTGTTGTATACGTTCCGCGGCGTCTAAGTGATCCTTCAAGCAAATGCACATCTCTAATGAGGCCGGTGTCAGTCTTGTTCTTCGTATAGATAGTACCCTGCCACTAAGAGAAAAAGCGGATTCCGAAGCTACCGTAGAAGCTTGGACGGTTATTAAATCTCGGGCCATGATGGTTAGAACGGGAAATTGAGATTCCCTCCCTTTCCACCAAGCCAAAATATCAAATTGTGCGAATTCATCGGGTTGTATAGTGTTTAAAAAATCGGTTCCGGTATACCTCCCATATTCGCTAGTGTTCGTTTGATTACCTTCACCCCTTGCTCGTTTATGGTTTTCTTGTCTTAAACTATTATATAAGTTAAGCATTGGATCGCGAGAGGAAGATGAACCAAACATTGTGGAAGCCGAACTAGAAGAAGGATTTGTTGAACCATATAATTGAAAATAATGAGTAAATAAATCTTGAAAGCATTTGTTAAAATGTTTTTTTGTATTTTGTGAAAAAAATGGGTCCTCGTCATTCAATTCCAAATCGTTACAAATGTTATCGATAAGCAATTCCACCCCGGAAACGTTTAAGCATGGGTTTATTACGGCGGCACAACTAATTATCGGTGGCATTTCTTTAAAATATTTTCTTAGTTTTTCTTTCATGGGAGCCACCATTTGTGCGTATAAAGTATCAACAAATTCGTATTCGCTTAGTTTTGAACACATTAAAAAAATTTGCTTAAGTACCAAGTGAATCGTGGGATAATAAACACCCGATAACAAAGTAGTTGCGGTTTTAAAAGGTTTGAGCAATTCGGTTATCTTTTCAATAATATCCCAACATCCGTTTGGAAATTCGTTTGTAGCATAACCCCTTTGGACAAGTTGTAAATGAAAAGCTTGTAAAGTCTCACGTTGGCGTAAACCACATACAAACATGTTGTATGTTGAATTCCATCTTACGGGCATGTCCCAATTAGGGGTTAAAAAAATGTTCTCCGTTTCCTTACACAATTTCATATAAAGTTTGTATCTAGCCTTACCCTTACAAAATATATCTTGCAACATGTTTTTATACGCGTTTTTTACTTGACTTATTTGTGGAACCGCTAACCCGTCTTGCACAACCAAGTTAATGATGTGTGCAACACATCTACTATGGTAGAAAATGCCTTTCAAAGATGGGTTGTATTTTAGTATTAATTTTTGAACGGCGTTTGTGTTATTACTCGCATTATCAAACGAAATAGAAAAAACCTTTTGTTCTAATTTAAACATTTTCATTACATCCCGTAACATGCAAAATAAATTTTGACCCGTGTGAGGATACTCAAAGTCTTCAAAAGCAATGGTACGTTTCATCATTTGCCAAGTTGAGGGATCAACCCAATGTGCGGTAACACAAAGGTACGAACCGGGCAAACCATGAGGAGCCGACCAAACATCGGTTGTTAGTGATACACTTGTAGTTAAGTTTTCAAAACCGGTTATTAGTTGAATTTTAGCATTTTTCCACAATTTAAGTGCATCACGTCTAAGAGTAAGACGTGATACATGATTATATCGGGGTTGAAGAGTATTTTGAATAACCTTAGTAAGCCGAGGGTTGTCGAAGTGGTTGAACGACAAAGCTTCTTGAATCACAAAGCCGGCAAATGCTTATCGACAACGATCCGCTTGGTATGTGAAAATACCTCCATCCCGTGACATGGTTGCTTGACCCTCCTCCGGATTAGTTTTGTTTGCACTACAATACTTTAAAGTATGTTTGCTCAACGTTGAGTTGGAGTCGGCTTTTAAAAAACTCCCACATCGTTTACAATGTGCTTTAGTCGAACCATCCGACAACAACACTTTGTCAAAGTTACACCAAATCTCCGGATTACGTTTTGTTGTAAAGACTTGAACAATGGTTGGTGCATTTGACGCATTTGACGAACCAACAAAATCGTTAGTTGAGGAACTTTGAGTTGCCATTATGAGAGCGTTTTGAGAGGATGTGAGTAATGTTTTGAGAGTTTCGTATGTAAATCGTAAGCGTTTTGAGTGTTTTTTCACTAGAATGAGTGAGTTTGAGTGTTGTAACTAACCCAAACCCAAGGTATCTATTTATACTAGTTTTAGGATGGCAAAATGGTAAAAAAAAGCAAAAAAAACGGATATAAAACGGCTAGGAGCTCAAACACAATGGCTAGTGTAAAAACCGGGTAAAAACCGGGTATTAAAACCTGTTTTTGGAACCGGTTCGGGTACAACCCGGGTACAACCCGAATTGAAACGTATGGGGGCGTACCCGGTTTGGTACCCGACGGGTACTAGAAAAACCCGAATTGGGTAGAGTCTACCCGGTTCTTGACCGGGTCGGGTTTCTGGGTATTGACCGGGTCGGTTTCCCAACCCGGTTTTTTTGGTCACGCCTACTTATATAGTCTAATAACAGATTAAGGCCCAATAGCTTATAGTGTGGCCCATCAGCCCAATAATAAATAAATAAAATAAAAGTTGTGTATACCAACAATTTATATATGAACATGTTTATTTGTTAGAATCCGATTAAGATAGCGTAGGCGTAACATCTCTTTAATTTTTAGGTTAAAATTTATTGATGAATTGAAATCTTTCTTCATTATATTGGGTATTCTGAATGACTATTTCAATCAACATTATTACTTGTTATTTTTGAAGAAATTGAAATAATCGTGTATAACTAACAGTACAAAACTATCCGAGCAATTTGCTACGAGGAATATTTTTCTAGTTATAAATAGCATTTTTTAGAAAAAAAAAAATAAAGGACCGTACAAAGTAATCTTTACTTTTTATCGTTTTGGTCCATTGGCAATCGAAAGAATACGTATCGTATAAGTGATTGTTTTTTATGTTTAACAAACCATGATATATTACCATAAAAAACAAGGGATAATCACAAATTTGATCTCTTGCCCAAACTCATTTAACAAAGTAATCCACATTTTCGCGCTACAGTACACGAGAACTGAAACGCCCTGAAAATCTGAACATTTTTTTCTTTTTTTTTTTTTTTACACTGAAACATATTTCTATTGGTCCCACTATTTGTATTATCATGTTTAATATTCTAATCTCCTTATCTATATTGCTTTTAAAACTTAAAATTTAAAACCTGCTGAAATCATCACCTACCCGCCGGGTAGATGGGTTACCCGCCGGGTACCCAAGTCTAGCCGCCGGGTTTTTCCCATTAACCGCCGGGTGAATTAATTTTTGTGGTAACAGAACCTAATGCCCGTTTAAAGGCTTGAGAAGCCGCCGGGTGGGTTTAGGAAACCACCGGCTTGATCTTAATATTGCTTTTACCCGCCGGGTACTCAGGCTACCCGCCGGGTACCCTGGCGCTTACAGCACCTGCAGTTTTCTTTCCACTATTTACCATTTCCCGAACTTTGGACGCGCTTATCTTTCAAACGACAAAGAGTTAAAACATGAAACTTTGCAGGCACTTTACTATAGTCAAAATGAAACTTTCTATTTTCGCACTTTCTCAAATTTCTCAATTTATCGGAATTTGGGCTTAAGGGTCATTTTCGGCTAAATTCCAACATTTTTCTAACATACTAAGTCTCAAACCATTGAGACTTAGAAGCTGAAACTTTAGGCACACATTTCTACTATCAAAACAAACTTGCGAGACTAATCACTATACTTCCAATCTTTATCTAACTCAAATTCGTTCGTAGGCATCATTAAGACCCGTTTTGACCCATTATGACCCGCTGATCCAAAAGAGCTAATTTGACCCATTCAATAACTAAACACACTTCCAAATTAACTAATAACATCGTTGACTTTCGTTAAAACTTTCAATATGTACATAATCAAAATATCACTTCTATTACAAGTTACAACTTAACACTTTCCAACCATTATCTACTAATCTTACACAACTTTACTCTATTACACATAATCAATCTAGTCATTTCTTTCAAAACCAAAACATGTCAAAACATTGTTTGGGCGATCTTTCAAGGTTCCAAAACGATAATTTAAAGAGAAAGCTTGTGTAACTTACAACAAGCTAGCATTCCACTTCTACCCTTTTGCAACTTCTTTACCTCTTCCACTTTCACTTGTACCTACAACATAACTAAACTAATTAAGCAATTTGCTTAGTGAGAATATGAAATCTAATCAACACAATGCATTATTAACATAAAGCAAATAATGAACAAAGTAAAGAACTACTTCCCTTTTTCTTGCAACTTCACTTTCACAATTCTAATCATATGTGCACATAGCTAATCAATATTTGGCTAACATAAGTTAACCACTAATCATACAAGGCTAACCTTGGTTAGCTATACTAATCAAAATATGGCTAATAAGCATTAACCATTCTACTCACAAACTTTCATCATAATCATGATATAATCATAAGCTAATCACAACAAGTTACATGATCATGATCTAATCAATTCATAAACTCACCTTGGTTTGTAGCACAAATTGAAACAAGATGATCAAATGAGGACAATTCTTCTTTAGCACCTATTACATACACATAGCACATAATCAACAACTAATTCACATTTTCAATGACTAATCATCTATTTCTTTCTCCCCCACTTGAGGTTTACTAATTTCACTTCAACTAAGCTAACTAACTTACTTATCATAATCAAAATCATTGCTTTATTATGAATTTAACTACTTTCTAATCACTAATTCAATCTACTAACATATCAAAATCATGATATACACTAAAACATATGATTCATGAGAAATTTCATAAACCATAATCATAACCTATCACTTGTAATAAGAAATTAGGATTCTAATCATTGTTTATAGGTTATACTAACACTAACTAATCAATTATAAACCCTAATTTCGGATTAATTCATACTAATTAGCTAAAACCCATGAAACCCAAGTTCTAGGGTTTTAGAGAAGGAAGAACACTTACAAGAATTAGAGAATGATAGAGGATGCTGATTCTAGTAAATTAAAACTTGAATTGAAAGACTTAATAATAATTTGATGATTGATTCTTGATGTTTCCTTGTTCCCTGCGATTTTACTCTGTCTAGTTTTGAGGTTCTGGATAGAATGAAGATACTGGAGGATAAGTACGTATAATATACTTATCTTCTTTTAATTTTTACACTACACAGTCTGGAACTGAACAACTAATTTGCGTTTTCTATCATATCTCATTGTTTAGAGATCTAAAAATAAAAGAATGTATATTTTATCGTACACTAAAATAATACTGTAAAACTGAGCTATAAAAACTTATTTTTTATTTACTAACATAATACCTTGAAAACTGGGGTGTTACAATTCTCCCCCACTTATTCTGTTCGTGTCCTCACGAACCATTCTTGGTGTACCGCAGGGTAGTATATCATCATCCACTCCTCCGGTTCCCAAGTAAATTCTGAACCCTTCCTATGTCGCCACTGAACTTTAACTATTGAAACTGATTTATTTCTGAGCTGCTTTACTTTCTGATCAAGAATTTTAACTGGCTCTTCTATATAACTCAACTTATCATTTATTTCTATTTCTGTCAGTGGTACATAAGAAGCCTCATCAACTAAACACTTTCTGAGCTGAGACACATGAAATGTATCATGAATACTACCAAGTTCTTCTGGTAATTGCAATCGATACGCAACCTTGCCAACTCTATCAATAATTTCAAAAGGTCCAATATACCTTGGACTCAACTTTCCCCGCTTTCTAAAACGTATAATCCCTTTCCAAGGTGAAACTTTAAGTAACACCTTATCGCCTACTTGAAATTCAATAGGCCTTCTCCGCTTGTCTGCATATGACTTTTGTCGATCTTGTGCCATCTTTAATCTTTCTCTAATCTGATCAATCTTCTCAGTAGTTAACTGTACTATATCTGTACTTCCAAGCTCTCTCTGACCAATCTCACTCCAACAAATTGGAGTTCGACATTTTCTACCATATAGCATTTCATAAGGTGGCATTTTGATCGAAGAATGATAACTGTTATTATAAGAAAACTCAACCAATGGAAGGTGAGTATCCCAACTGCCACCAAAGTCAATGGCGCAAGCTCTAAGCATATCCTCAAGAGTCTGAATGGTACGTTCACTCTGACCATCCGTCTGAGGATGAAAAGCTGTACTAATATGCAACCGAGTTCCCAAGTCTTCTTGAAATTTATTCCAGAATCGAGAAGTAAAACGAGTATCACGATCTGAAACTATAGAAAGTGGAACTCCATGCCTAGCAACTACTTCTTTAACATAAAGATCGGCTAACTTTTCTGAAGAAGAAGCTTCTTGAATAGGAAGAAAGATAGCACTTTTTGTCAATCGGTCCACAATCACCCAAATAGTGTCATGTTGCCTAGGGGTCTTCGGCAACTTGGTAACAAAATCCATGGTGATGTGTTCCCATTTCCATACTGGTATATCCAAAGGTTGAAGTTTACCATATGGTTGCTGGTGCTCTGTTTTAACTTGCAGACAAGTGAGGCAATTCTGAACATGTTTAACTATGTCGCGCTTCATACCGGGCCACCAATAGTCACGTTTAAGGTCACGATACATCTTGGTAGCACCAGGATGAATTGAATACTTGGATTTATACGCCTGATCTAATAACTCTTTCTTTACTTCACTCGTTCTTGGTATCCAAATTCTACCATAACGAGTCTTTAAACCTCTAGAATCATCTACTAATTCAGAAAGTTGACCCGCTAAACGTTGGTTATTCGGGTCATTAGAAGCTAAAACTTCAATCTGAGCAGCTTTAATAGAATCAAATAACTGAGGAAGCACAGTCATTTGAAAAGATTTCACTGAAAGAACGAAATGGCTAACCTTTCTGCTAAGAGCATCGGCTACAACATTCGCTTTGCCTGGATGGTAAAGTATGTCGCAGTCATAATCTTTGACTAAATCTAGCCATCTTCTCTGACGATTGTTCAAATCACGCTGATCAAAGAAATATTTGAGGCTTTTGTGGTCTGTATAGATAATGAATTTAACACCATAGAGATAATGGCGCCAAATTTTAAGAGCGAAGACCACAGCTGCTAACTCAAGATCATGAGTGGGATAGTTTTGCTCATGTGACTTTAACTGGCGTGAAGCATAAGCAATGACTTTCCCACGCTGCATAAGAACACAGCCTAATCCAAGTTTTGAAGCATCACAATACACCACCATATCCTCGTTGCCCTCGGGTAAAACAAGAATAGGGGCTTGACTAAGCTTTTCTTTCAACATCTGAAACGCTTTAGCTTGCTTATCTTCCCACTTCCACTGAACGCTCTTTCTAGTCAACTGAGTCAAAGGAGTAGCAATCTTTGAAAAATCTTGAATAAAACGACGATAATAGCCAGCTAGGCCAAGAAAACTCCTAACTTCAGTAGGACTCGTAGGAGGGTCCCACTTCATCACTGCTGCTATCTTGGAAGGATCAACTTGAATACCGTGAATATTGATCACGTGTCCAAGAAATTGGACTTCTCGTAACCAAAATTCACATTTAGAAAATTTGGCAAATAGCTTTTCACAACGAAGTGTTTCAAGAACTTGCCTGAGATGTGCTGCATGCTCAGCTTCACTTTTAGAATAGATAAGAATATCATCAATGAAAACTATAACAAAGATATCAAGCATGGGCCGACAAACTCTGTTCATCAAATCCATGAATGCAGCTGGAGCATTAGTTAAGCCGAAAGGCATAACTGTAAACTCGAAGTGACCATAACGAGTACGAAAAGCAGTCTTTGAAATATCGTCTTCCCTTACCTTTAACTGATGGTAGCCAGAACGAAGATCAATCTTTGAAAAGAAACTGGCACCCTGTAGCTGATCAAATAAGTCATCTATTCGAGGCAAGGGATATCTGTTCTTAATGGTCACTTTATTTAGTTCCCGGTAATCTATACACATTCTTAGGGAACCATCTTTCTTCTTT
This sequence comes from Helichrysum umbraculigerum, assembly GCA_949592205.1. Taxonomy (NCBI): domain Eukaryota; kingdom Viridiplantae; phylum Streptophyta; class Magnoliopsida; order Asterales; family Asteraceae; genus Helichrysum; species Helichrysum umbraculigerum. The sequence goes on along the minus strand of CATIUR010000007.1, from coordinate 63,425,034 downwards.
ACAAATAATACTGGAGCTCCCCAAGGTGAACTACTAGGACGGATGAAACCTTTATCTAAAAGTTCTTGCAATTGTTTCATCATTTCTTGCATTTCAGTTGGAGCTAACCGATAAGGAGTTTTAGCAATTGGAATAGCTCCAGGAATAAGATCAATTCGAAATTCCACTTGTCTATCAGGTGGAATACCTGGAAGTTCATCAGGAAACACTTCAGGAAATTCTTTCACCACTGGAATACTAGAAAGTTCGGGTACAGCTTTAGAATTATCAACCACGTGCGCCAAAAAGGCTTGACACCCGTGTGACAAAAATCTTTTAGCTCGAGCAAAGGTACAAACAGGAATGGATCTATTAGAACGCTCGCCATAGACAACAATCTCCCTTCCGCTAGGTGCTTTCAGGAGAACTATCTTTTCATAACAATTAATCATACCCTTATTCTTTCCCATCCAATCCATTCCTATAACTACATGAAATTCCCCCATTGGCATAGGAATCAAGTCTATTTTGAACACCTCACCTCCTATTTCAATAGTACACCCTCTATAAACATCACTAACAATAACTAATTTGCTATCAGCAATTTCAACTTCCAAAGGGCGTTCTAATTTAACAATAGGAGTATTCAACTTTTCACAAAATGACAATGATACAAAAGACTTGGTGGCTCCAGAGTCAAATAAAACATGGGCAGGTATAGTATTAATTATAAAGGTACCTGTCACCACGTCATGTGACTCCTTTGCCTCATCTGCTGTAATCTGAAAAGAACGACCTTTAGCTTTCTGTCCACTAGCTTCTCTTTTCTTTTCTGCTTCTTTCTTCTGTTCATTCCTTTTCATATCTTCTAGTTTAGCAGGACAGTTAGCTTGTAAGTGGTCATCCTTATAACAATAAAAGCACATCCTATATGGATTAGGGCAATTAGCAGCAATATGCCCTTGCTGACGACACTTATAACAAGCTGTACTCCCTAACTGACATTCTCCTGGATGCTTTCTGCCACAATTATTACACTTGGGAAATTCCCGAGCTGGAGCTTGAGATTGACGGTTAGATAGTTGAGATTGTGACTTCTGTTGTTGTGGTTGTGATGACTGCTGCTTTCCGAAATTTTTAAACTTCTTAAATTGCTGTGATTGAGAAGAAGATTGTTCTGCTTTTCTCTTATTGGCTCTATCCTCTGCTTTCACTTGCAACTCCTTCTCTCGAGTCAACCCCTTATTCATCATCTTAGGAATATAATCATAAATAGTCGGGTCAACTGCTTCTTTGATATCAATGTTCAAATGTCGGTAATAATGGTCCTTCATTAACCCTGGATTCGAGGTATATTCGGGACAAAACTGAGATTTGTCATAAAACACATTAGTGTACTCAGTTACCGACATTTTCCCTTGATTGATGGCTAAGAACTCTCCTTTCAATCTTTCTACTTCCGCCATTGGAGCAAATTCTGCTATAAACTTCTCTTTAAACATACTCCAAGAAAACTTTGCAGCTTCTGCAGCACCATGTGTTTTAATTTGAGTACCCCACCAATCCTGAGCACTATCTTTTAACTGATGAGCAGCAAACAGTACACGTAGCCTTTCTGGACAGTCACAGAGTAGAAAAGTCTCTTCTATCTTATTAATCCACCTATGACTACTAATCGGGTCTCTTTCACCGTGAAATTCTGGGGGACTACAATTGGCAAAGTTTTTATATTCAAAACGTTCTTTTTCTTTATTCATTTGTTGCTGAGCACTTAACATTTCACTATTCAACTGAGGGTTAACTAAGACAGGATGCTTCTGTTCAAATTCTACTAATCGTGTATTAATAATTTGCTCCATTCGAGTATATACCTTAGGAGCAAATTCTTGTAGGGCTTGCCCAATCACATCTTTTAATAGCATCCGGTCCTCGGGATCTAAACTTCTTTCTGAAACATTCTCCTCTTGAGTGGGAGAACGTACGTTTGAACCCTCAGCTTCTTTGTTTGGTGTGGATTCCATTTACTAAACAATATAAGAACACAATTAATAACATAGAAAATCTCTACTTCAACTATTACATATTGATTGCCTTTATCTTCACATACTTAACAACTTTGAATCTCCCACATGACTTTAGCAAAATATAACCTCGTTGGCCAGACGTAGTTATATTAAACTAAATACATGTTTCTATTCAAAATTCTTAAATATGTTCCAAGTCCAAGCAATCATTCTTACTCTGATCATAATCTACTAATCATATACAAAACATTGCGAAAACATAACTGTAATTAACTACTGCACATTTATAAGTGGTTTAAGTTTAGGCAATCCTACTGTGGATTGCTTAAATCTCTTAAACCATCGCTCTGATACCAACTTGAAACGCCCTGAAAATCTGAACATTTTTTTTTTTTTTTTTTTTTTTTACACTGAAACATATTTCTATTGGTCCCACTATTTGTATTATCATGTTTAATATTCTAATCTCCTTATCTATATTGCTTTTAAAACTTAAAATTTAAAACCTGCTGAAATCATCACCTACCCGCCGGGTAGATGGGTTACCCGCCGGGTACCCAAGTCTAGCCGCCGGGTTTTTCCCATTAACCGCCGGGTGAATTAATTTTTGTGGTAACAGAACCTAATGCCCGTTTAAAGGCTTGAGAAGCCGCCGGGTGGGTTTAGGAAACCACCGGCTTGATCTTAATATTGCTTTTACCCGCCGGGTACTCAGGCTACCCGCCGGGTACCCTGGCGCTTACAGCACCTGCAGTTTTCTTTCCACTATTTACCATTTCCCGAACTTTGGACGCGCTTATCTTTCAAACGACAAAGAGTTAAAACATGAAACTTTGCAGGCACTTTACTATAGTCAAAATGAAACTTTCTATTTTCGCACTTTCTCAAATTTCTCAATTTATCGGAATTTGGGCTTAAGGGTCATTTTCGGCTAAATTCCAACATTTTTCTAACATACTAAGTCTCAAACCATTGAGACTTAGAAGCTGAAACTTTAGGCTCACATTTCTACTATCAAAACAAACTTGCGAGACTAATCACTATACTTCCAATCTTTATCTAACTCAAATTCGTTCGTAGGCATCATTAAGACCCGTTTTGACCCATTATGACCCGCTGATCCAAAAGAGCTAATTTGACCCATTCAATAACTAAACACACTTCCAAATTAACTAATAACATCGTTGACTTTCGTTAAAACTTTCAATATGTACATAATCAAAATATCACTTCTATTACAAGTTACAACTTAACACTTTCCAACCATTATCTACTAATCTTACACAACTTTACTCTATTACACATAATCAATCTAGTCATTTCTTTCAAAACCAAAACATGTCAAAACATTGTTTGGGCGATCTTTCAAGGTTCCAAAACGATAATTTAAAGAGAAAGCTTGTGTAACTTACAACAAGCTAGCATTCCACTTCTACCCTTTTGCAACTTCTTTACCTCTTCCACTTTCACTTGTACCTACAACATAACTAAACTAATTAAGCAATTTGCTTAGTGAGAATATGAAATCTAATCAATACAATGCATTATTAACATAAAGCAAATAATGAACAAAGTAAAGAACTACTTCCCTTTTTCTTGCAACTTCACTTTCACAATTCTAATCATATGTGCACATAGCTAATCAATATTTGGCTAACATAAGTTAACCACTAATCATACAAGGCTAACCTTGGTTAGCTATACTAATCAAAATATGGCTAATAAGCATTAACCATTCTACTCACAAACTTTCATCATAATCATGATATAATCATAAGCTAATCACAACAAGTTACATGATCATGATCTAATCAATTCATAAACTCACCTTGGTTTGTAGCACAAATTGAAACAAGATGATCAAATGAGGACAATTCTTCTTTAGCACCTATTACATACACATAGCACATAATCAACAACTAATTCACATTTTCAATGACTAATCATCTATTTCTTTCTCCCCCACTTGAGGTTTACTAATTTCACTTCAACTAAGCTAACTAACTTACTTATCATAATCAAAATCATTGCTTTATTATGAATTTAACTACTTTCTAATCACTAATTCAATCTACTAACATATCAAAATCATGATATACACTAAAACATATGATTCATGAGAAATTTCATAAACCATAATCATAACCTATCACTTGTAATAAGAAATTAGGATTCTAATCATTGTTTATAGGTTATACTAACACTAACTAATCAATTATAAACCCTAATTTCGGATTAATTCATACTAATTAGCTAAAACCCATGAAACCCAAGTTCTAGGGTTTTAGAGAAGGAAGAACACTTACAAGAATTAGAGAATGATAGAGGATGCTGATTCTAGTAAATTAAAACTTGAATTGAAAGACTTAATAATAATTTGATGATTGATTCTTGATGTTTCCTTGTTCCCTGCGATTTTACTCTGTCTAGTTTTGAGGTTCTGGATAGAATGAAGATACTGGAGGATAAGTACGTATAATATACTTATCTTCTTTTAATTTTTACACTACACAGTCTGGAACTGAACAACTAATTTGCGTTTTCTATCATATCTCATTGTTTAGAGATCTAAAAATAAAAGAATGTATATTTTATCGTACACTAAAATAATACTGTAAAACTGAGCTATAAAAACTTATTTTTTATTTACTAACATAATACCTTGAAAACTGGGGTGTTACAAGAACGGCACGACCGTAATAAGACGAACCCAGAAAACTGATTATTTCAAAAATTGGTGGGCCAAAACCATGTCAGGGTGGCCCCGGCGCGACAGAGAGAAAGGAAAACGAAATACTAAAAAAATTTAGGTCGACTAAAAAAATGCTTTCGTTAAATCCATAACATATGACGATAAAATTTAGGTCGAAATGTAGATAAAATTGCACTGATCATGAATATATATTCGGAATTATTTTATACATTGTATATAAAAGTTTATCAAAGAAAAACGAAATACTACGTTAATTAAATATGAAAAATATAATATATTAAAAAAAAAATTCTTTCTCTCTCGTGCCTTTTTTTTCTTTTCCTATCTCGCACCTTCATTTGTTTTTTCCTTTCTCTCTGTCGCGCCGAGCCCACCCTGACATGGTTTTGGCCCACCAATTTTTGAAATAATCACTTTTGTGGGTTTGTCTTATTATAGTTGTGCCGTTCTTGTGTACTGTAGCGCGAAAAGGTGGATTACTTTGTTAAAAACAAAAGTCAATGGATTATTTTGTTAAATGAGTTTGGTCAAATGATCAAATTTGTGATTTTCCCTAATAAATTGTTAGTCACAAGTTGTCATATGTCTTCAAATATACATTTTTAAAGGGTGATGGTATATCCATCACCCATTTTGATAAATCCACCGTAATTATGCATTAACAGGTTGTACAATACAGTTTGTTAACGCATGATTATGGTGAATTTATCAAAATGTATGGTAGATATATCAATCCCCATTTTTAAACATCTTATGCTATTATATTCGTACACAAATGTAATAACGTATCAGATAACGTGATATCGTATTTGAATACACACTAATTTAGTCAATAATATTATATTTTTGAATAAGTTTGTTAACTCTAAAAGGCCAATCAACTGTGAAAGGCTTTTTAAACCTTTTAAAGACTATAATCAAGAGATGTTTTTTTAACTTTATTATTAATTTAATTTAACTTAAAACTTTGAAAAGTTAAAGTCTAGGGTTTAAATTAGAATATTAAAATGAGAAGCCGCCCCTCAGGACTAGAAGAAATTGCGCCAGACAAAGATGTTGACGTTTATCGTTTTAAGCACGGGTGCGATTTGTCGGTGATCATGTACATCGAAAAGGTGCTCAAATCTTAAATATCAGGGTCTTTATTGAACATGATACCAAACTAGAAGGATGCTTTATGAAAATACACTTTATTTCAATTAATAACTTTTTATGTTTTATTTTAGCACATGTTTGTTCAAACAAATATCTTGTTAGACCTTGAAGAGATTCGATGTTTGTGAGAATTGTTAAGCGTTGAACTGTTGAACTCAGTGTTAAAGGATAATTACAAAATTACTTATTGACAAATGACATTGAAAAAAAGAAAAATATTAGGTTTGCGACCTTAAAGACAATGTTCCTGACGCTGAAGCTTTAACTTTATGTTCAACGTTGTCGGCCGCCATAACTCTTATATTTGATAATTATATACTCAAAATATCTTATGAAAGAATTGAATCCATAACCTTTTTTAATCTTGTTGATGGATGATACTTACATAATTATTATTTGTCACATATTGATACAATTTTTTATAGAAATCAATATTTTTTATACACTTTATGAATTGTAGTAACATCTAAACCACTTTTTCTTGTTTTTTATTTCTAAATAACTGGCTAATGGAATAGTTTGTTTTTATTCAGCACGAAATAATGACATTTTAATGTTCACTTGACTTTTTTAACGTTGTAATACGGATTATGACGTGTTATGTTCTTGCATTCACTAATATGTCTGTCTCTATGAACGAAAACGTCCTTTCGATGTGTAGTTTATATAAAGTACAAAAATATGTGGACTACATTTTATATTTCCTTTTATATGTTTTTGCAGTCTTCGTATTTTAGCTAAAGTTTGAATACTGTTCTTTAGTGAGTTTATCGAAAAAGGGTTAATAGTTTCGTAACGTATTCAACTTTACATAATTTACTATCATATATATTCAATTTTGATAACTTTTATTGTATGTATTCAACTTTTAAATACGTGTTTTCTTATCATTTATACTTACTATTGTATGTGTAGACGGTAGACGTGTAGTAATTACAAAGAACGCATCAATATATGTATGCAAATACTTACAAAATACATAGGCTATGTTTGGCGCGCAAGTTTTAAGAGCTTATGGGAGCTTGTAGCTTGTAGCTTATAGCTTATGGTTTTCATAAGCTCTGTTTGGCTTAGTAGCTTATGAGTAGCTTATGGTTTCCATAAGCTCCAAAACTATAAGCTACTTGAAGTAGCTTATGGAAGTAGCTTGTAGCTTATGGAATATGAAATTACATAAATACCCTTCATGTAATTATATATCATCTTTTAAAATTAATATATTTGTCCTTTTACGTCATTTTACATTCATAAGCTACAAGCTCCAGCTACTCTGTCAAACACAAATATTACCAAAAGCTACCAGCTACCAGCTCCAGCTACAAGCTACCAGCTCCAGCTACCAGCTACAAGCTACCAGCTCCAGCTACAAGCTTCAGCTACCAGCTTGTTGTGCCAAACATACCCATAGAATAAACAGTTTTGAAACTTGAATATACATATAATATGACGTTTCAAAGTTGATTGCATAAAGTATTAAAATGTTTACAGTTCGATATATAACCGAATTATAAACCCTTTTACAAATTACCCCTCACTGTTACAAGTATTAAAAGACGGCTATGAAGAATGTGTCACGGTAAAAATCGTCATTTCTTGTACATTTTTTTAACAAATATAGTGAGTTTTAGTGAAAAAATATTACAAATACAAGATTAATAATTATTTTAGAAGAATATGAAAATGAAAAAGTGCTGCACGACTCATTTATGAATTTTGTCCACTTATAGGTTGTTTTTTTCTTCATTATTTATGTTCTTTGGAAATTAAAATGTGTCATAAATTCTATTGTCTCATTATATTTATTATATAATTTCAATTTATAATTAAGTTAAACAGTTCACATTTTTAAAAATTTAATCCAGTGCACACCAAATAACTTATCATATTTTGTTTTACTTTTCCTTAATAACAAACGATATAATGTTACAATATTTCAATTTGATATCTTCCAAGTAATGCATTCTTCTTATTTTATGTAAAATAATGATAATGATAATAATAATAATACTTACGATATATACTTGTATATATGGTTTGTCTGTTAATAAGTTTATTTAAATTTAAATGAACCTATGTCTAACACGTTTATTGGTTGATAAAGAACGCCTAAAATAACAGCATTTATCAAACCCATCGAACTAATTTATCACTTATGGTATGATTTAACACATTTAAACACGAAAAAGTTAATCCTACACATATAGTTCGTAAAGAATGATAAAATTTTGTTTGCATGAGATTTTTAATTGTACAAGAAACTACAAAATATTCAGCGGTCGGCATCAACAAATAAATGCACCTACCTCTGCTGGAAGCCAACATGCTAAAAAGGGGCCAACCTTTTTATTTGGTAACCTCCAAATATTGCAACTTTCAACCCCACTATCGACGGCAACATGCACCACAAAATTTTAACTAAACTATTACTACTCGTATTACGGAGTATTATATTATCTCCGTCTCACTCATCACTAATTACATTCTTCATCAAACAAATAACATCTCTACTATAACACCCCTCATTTTATTACCAATTAATTAAAATATATCGGAAGCTCAAGTTCAGTTTAAACATTAATAATTTATAATATTTAATGAACACAAAAATCCAACTAATTTAAACCATAATTTATCAAACTGGGTGTTATATGTAAACAAGAATAACACTAATTTATAAAATCAGATATCAGAGTAACATTTAGTGGTCAAACATTCTTCGGTCCATTCCCTGCCCAGTCCAAATCATGTCAAAACCTGCAAGGGTAAATAGTGGGATTAGCACGAAGCTAAGTGAGTCAACCTGTCACTATCAGTACTATAACACCACAATATTTCAAGAGACAATTTTTTTTTTTTTTTTTTAACATATATCGGAAGCGATTAAATACAAATCATGCATTATAGATTGCGTATAACATAGTTCCCAAAACACAATCTATGCCTGCATGATAAGTTGGTACAATAATCATATCAACTACAACATTAAGTTAAGTGTTATTTAAATTCTAAAACATAAGTTTATTAAACGACTACATGTCGTATAGTCAGAGTAGGCAGTCAAACATTCTTCAAACTAACTTCTTGCCCACCCACATCAAAAGTAATCTGCAAGAAGTGAGGAGAGGGATTAGCACGAAGCTAAGTGAATAGATCACAACTATCAATCTAAACTATCATAGCAATTGATCACCACAAAGCATCATAACAAATACATCAAAGAGGATCGGTGGTCCTTGAGGTACCCTCATGCCGCGGTGGTTCCCCAAGTAACACTTATAACCACTGAAGGCCAAACAGTGGTCTTACCGATAGTTTAGTACCATTACTACATACGACATGATTTCAATAAACAACACATGTACAAAGTCATCATGTCGTCCAAAGTAATAGTATCCAAACCCAATATCATATTGACCCCTGACAAGATAGCACATTCCATAATCATCATGGCAAAATGTACTGATTCAATATATATATAACTGTAAAACCACGTTTACCCGTTGTAACCGGATTGTTACAACTAATTCAGAAAGAGAGTCAATGATCCACTCACCCTTACTGACAATGTCACCACTCAGAGATCTAGTCTCACTGAGTCTTCGCTTTATCTGAAAATACGACCAACCCGAATTAGTCTCACATTCAAGTTCACTATGATATAATCATGTATATAGTGTCATATAAGAATATCTACTATACTATTACTACAATGCGATTAACACGAATGCATAAGTCACAAGTTAACAAATTTGTCATTTTTACAACATGCAAACGCGATCCGGGTGAGAGTAGGCTGGATCGCGTTCCAATGTACAAAAAGTTCTGTTACCGTTTTTCACTATCAAACGCGATCCTGAAGATGTGCCGGGATCGCGTTCCAAAGAACAAACTCAACTCAACACGGATTTACACTAACTAACGCGATCCGAACTTAAGGGGCGGGATCGCGTTTCAAAGAAGGATTCAGGTTTGAGACAAATTATCACTATGGAACGCGATCCTGGCCTGATGCCTGGATCGCGTTTGTCATCTTTCCAGCGACAAAACCCAGGTCAACAAGAACACCATCACGAACCAAAAACCTTAATTCCACCAATCTAGATACAATACATATTTTTAACAATCAAAATACCTCAAATAACATCCTACAACATGTTATAACAACAAATAATCATCATCAAGCTTCTAAATCTATTTAGGCATCAAGAATCTAACCTAATTCATTCAATCATATAAATATGCATAATTGAGGTATGAACTTACAATTTAAGATGGTGATGATGAAGGAGAAGATGATGATGTTCAGTGGTAACCACGAATCCAAGCTCAAATCGATTGATCAAAGTTTTCTTCTTTTGATTTCTTAGTACTTAGGGTATATGTGTTGTTGAAATGAATTGGGGAAAAATAAATGAACCGATCCATCTGCTAAGGTTGGTATAAGTTGGTTCCAAATTACACCCGATCTAAACCTATTGTTTGGAACCTAAAAACCGTTTACGTGAAAATATATATTATTATACCGTCAACTATAATAATTTAAAACAAGTAGTAATTCATGTATCACAATAAGTCATTTGACCGTTAAACATATTTATTTTAATTTGGCAATTAATACTAATTATTTCTAAATTTAATTAAATAATCAAATGGATTAAGTAGATTACCAAATTTCTCCTAGGCCGGTAATGAGGATGTTACAAATCTTCCCTCCTTAAGAAGATTTCGTCCCCGAAATCTCGCCACGCTCAAAGAGATTAGGGTAACGCACCCTCATGCTTTCCTCCGTTTCCCACGTAAGATTTGCACCCAAACTATGTCGCCACTTAACCAAAACCATGGTTATCTCCTTCTTTCGAAGTTTAGTCACTTTTCTATCTACAAGCTCTATGGGTTCTTCTACAAGTTTCTGACTTAAGTCGACACGCAAGTCTTGTAACGGAAGGACTTGGGATTGGTCATCCACCTTACATTTTCTTAAGTAACAAACATTGAAGGTGTCATGAATACCCGCTAATTCAGGAGGAAGATCTAACGATACCGTATGATCATTAACTACTTGGCGAACTCTAAATGGCCCAATAAACCTAGGAGCAAGTTTACCACGCTTACCAAACCGAATCACACCTTTCCAAGGAGAAACCTTTAAGTAAACCAATTCACCCACCATAAACGAAACCGGACGACGCCGCGGATCGGCATACTGTTTCTGTCTATCCCGAGCCGCTTTCAACTTCTCACGAGCTATAGCTACTTTATCCGCAGTAATCTGGACAATATCTGGACCTGCAAATTGCTTCTCACCCGCTTCCAACCAACACGTGGGTGTTCTACAACGACGCCCATATAGCATTTCATACGGAGGCATACCTATACTCGAGTGATAAGAATTATTATACGCGAACTCAATCAATGGCAGGTGTGAATCCCAAGACCCACCATATTCCAACACACAAGCACGCAACATGTCCTCCAAAGTTTGAATTGTGCGTTCTGATTGACCGTCCGTCTGAGGGTGATAAGCCGTACTCAAATTAATTCGGGTACCCAATTCCTTCTGCAAACCCTGCCAAAACCCGGACACGAATCGTGGATCTCTATCCGACACAATAGATAAAGGAATTCCATGTCGTGAAACGATCTCATTGACGTACAATTGGGATAATTTACTCAAAGAAGCCGTCTCACTAGTAGCAAGAAAGTGAGCACTCTTAGTCAATCGGTCCACAATCACCCAAATCATGTCGTTTCCTCTAATGGTTCACGGAAATTTTGTTACAAAATCCATCGTAATGTTTTCCCATTTCCACTCGGGGATCTCAAGTTGTTTCAACGACCCATACGGTTTCTGGTGCTCGGCCTTTACTTGAGAGCATATATGGCATGATTCCACAAATCGAGCAACATCCATTTTCAAAGTAGGCCACCAATATAAAGGTTTCAGATCATTATACATTTTTGTGCTCCCGGGATGAACCGACAATCTGGACTTATGAGCTTCCATCAATATTATATCACGAAGTCCACCAAGCAAAGGAACCCAAACACGCGATTGAAATGTCTTTAATCCACGAGAATCGTCACATAACAGTTCTTTTCTTTTCAATAGAATCTCGGCTTTCAAATTTTGATCCAACGATGCTTCCATTTGTGCCATTCTCAATTTTTCAATCAAATCAGAGGAAACTTCCAATCGCATAAAGCAAACTTTCTCAATTTTTCCTTTTCTACTCAACGCATCGGCGACCACATTCGCCTTACCCGGATGGTAACGAATTTCACAATCGTAGTCCTTTATCAATTCCAGCCATCGCCTCTGACGCATATTCAGTTCTTTCTGAGAAAACATGTACTGAAGACTCTTGTGATCCGTACAGATAACGCATTTAGTACCATACAAATAGTGTCTCCAGATTTTCAAGGCAAAGACTACTGCTGCAAGTTCCAAGTCATGGGTAGGATAATTCTTTTCATGAGGCTTAAGCTGACGAGAAGCATACGCAATGACCCGACCACGTTGCATCAAGACACCACCCAACCCCGCATGCGAAGCATCACAATACACAATAAAATCCTCGGACCCTTCAGGCAAGGCGAAAATTGGAGCCTGACACAATAACTGTTTCAAAGTCTGGAAAACCGACTCTTGTTGATCATTCCACTGAAACTTAATATCCTTTCGAGTCAATTTCGTCAAAGGACCCGCGAGCTTAGAGAAATCCTTGATGAACTTTCGATAGTAACCCGCTAGACCAAGAAAACTCTTAATCTCCGAAGCAGACTTAGGCGCTTGCCAATTCATAACTGCCTCAACTTTAGATGGATCAACCTTAACTCCATCCTCACAAATAATATGTCCCAAAAACTGGACCTCACGCAACCAAAATTCACATTTGGAGAACTTAGCATACAACTTCTCCTGTTTCAAAGTGTCGAGTATTAAACGCAAGTGTACTTCATGATCAGCCTCAGTCTTAGAATAAATCAATATATCATCAATAAATACAATAACGAACTTATCAAGGTAGGGTCGACAAACTCTATTCATCAAATCCATAAAGACCGCCGGAGCATTAGTCAATCCAAAAGGCATAACAAGAAATTCATAATGACCATATCTAGTGCGAAAAGCCGTCTTAGGAATATCCTCCTCACAGACCCGCACTTGATGATAACCCGACCTCAAGTCAATCTTAGAAAAATAGGAAGACCCTTGTAATTGATCAAATAATTCATCTATTCGGGGCAAAGGGTACTTATTCTTTATGGTTCGCTTATTCAACTCTCTATAATCAATACACATCCGAAGGGTGCCATCCTTTTTTTTAACAAACAATACGGGTGCACCTCAAGGAGACGAACTAGGCCTGACGAAACCCTTATCTAATAGCTCCTGGATTTGGGTCATCATTTCACGAATTTCGGAGGGAGCTAGTCTATAAGGAGCCTTAGCTACGGGAGTAGAACCCGGAATTAGGTCAATTTTATATTCCACCTCTCTAATGGGAGGTAACCCAGGCAATTCATCAGGAAAGACATCAGGGTAATCAGAAACCACCCGAACATTGGAAACGGTTTTCTTTTCTAATTTTGCATCAACTATATAAGCCAGGTAGGATACACACCCCTTAGCTAGAGATTTACTAGCTTTCATCATAGAAATCAAAGGGATACTACCCCTTTCCCGTTCCCCTCGAGCCACAACATATGACTCATTAGAGATTGGAATCCTAATTAGTTTCTTATGGCACTCTATACTTGCCTTATTCTTACTTAACCAATCCATGCCTAAAACCGCATCAAAACTGGGGATAGGCATCAATAGAAAAGAAATTGGGAAACTATGATCCTCAATCAAGATGCTAGCTCCAGTCACCGATGTGGTAACTGGAACTATCTTGCCATTTGCTATCTCAACCTCAATAGGATTTGTAATACAAGTGGGAGTCAATTTCAGTTTATCGCAGAAAAGCATGGATATAAATGAGCAATTGGCTCCCGAATCAAACAGAACAGTAGCTGGTACAGAGTTGATTAGGAATGTACCAGTTATAACATCTTCAGTCCTGACAGCATCATCAGCTGTCATTTGAAATGCCCTGCCGGTTGCCGTTGGGGGATTCTTTCTTTTCTGGCCAGAAGATGAAGACCCTCCGACCACACCCATCCTTTGTTTCCTAGCCTCCGGACACAAACCCGACCGATGACCTTCCTTTTGACAATTCCAACACACATGTCTAGGAAACGCACAATCCTTGATGTCATGACCAAGTTGTCCACATTTGATACACCTAGCAGTTTGTGGAGTGCAAGGACCCGTGTGTCGCGATTTATAATTTTGGCACCAATTGGTTCTGTCCAATGATTTACTATCCGAACTGGACTTCTTAGGTTGATGAGATCCCTGCCATTTCTTCTTTCCAGGACTACCCGAAGATTCACCCTTGGGTTTAAATGGAGATTTTTCCTTAACCTCCAAACCTTGTGCCCTAACATCCCCATCCACAAAACGGGCAAGATCAAAAGCTTGGGAAAGAGTACCCGCCAACCTCACGGTCGTCCGATAAGCATGCGGTAACATCCCCACAAAATGGTCAATCTTCATACGTTCCTCTGGTACCCATTGTTGCACGAATCTCAACTTGTCAGTGAATTGGGAAATGAGATCATCCATCGTCATCTTGTCCGTTAATTGCAAATCCAAAAACTCGCGTCGAATCCGGGTCATGTCAAATCCCGAACAATATTTCTTACAAACCTCATTGTGGAAATCAGACCAACAAATCGATGCTCTCTGCTGTGGGGTAAAATGTGATGTAATGGAATCCCACCAAACCATTGCGGGACCCTTCAGAAGTTGCACCGCAAAAGGAACCTTGACTTCCTCTTCACATCGGCCAACCTCAAACTTTCTTTCCACATCCCTCAACCAATCCAAGGTAACGGAGGGATTTGTACTACCCGAATAATCCGATGGTCCACAAGACTTGAAAGTCTTAAAAGAGCATAGCTTAGGTTGATTCTGAGGTTGAAATATCGGAGTCTGATAACCCGAAGGTCCGGAAGAGAACGGAGCCGAAATCGGATAAGTACCATAGTGAGGATGATGATAATAAGACTGAGATACTGGAATCTGCGAAGTCACCAAGAGTGGTGGTACAGTGCTAACAGTAGGTGGCAAAGATTGTAAGATTTGTTGAGAAGACCGGTTTTGTTGTTGTTGTTGCAAAAACTGTTGTTCTATTGCCTTAAGTCTCAGATTTTCTGCCTCTAGATGAATCATATAATCCTCATGATCAAAATCCCCTGCAGAAAAGGTAGTACCAGTTTGACCTTGGCTAACATTTTGGGTTTCAGGAGGGGATACATTAGTTCGAGGGGCATCATTGGGTGGGTCAGCTGGAGGTTCATTCTCTGCCATATCTGTACCAAAACAACATCTCATAACACGTTAGTTGTTAGTACCTATATACTAACCATCTTCACATGCTAACAAAATCCCACTCAAAGGAATGTTTGACTGACACACATAGATTTGGGATTGAACAATTAACCCATGCTCAATTCACCCAAACCTAGGCTTTGATACCAATTTATAACACCACAATATTTCAAGAGACAAATTTTTTTTTTTTTTAAACATATATCGGAAGCGATTAAATACAAATCATGCATTATAGATTGCGTATAACATAGTTCCCAAAACACAATCTATGCCTGCATGATAAGTTGGTACAATAATCATATCAACTACAACATTAAGTTAAGTGTTATTTAAATTCCAAAACATAAGTTTATTAAACGACTACATGTCGTATAGTCAGAGTAGGCAGTCAAACATTCTTCAAACTAACTTCTTGCCCACCCACATCAAAAGTAATCTGCAAGAAGTGAGGAGAGGGATTAGCACGAAGCTAAGTGAATAGATCACAACTATCAATCTAAACTATCATAGCAATTGATCACCACAAAGCATCATAACAAATACATCAAAGAGGATCGGTGGTCCTTGAGGTACCCTCATGCCGCGGTGGTTCCCCAAGTAACACTTATAACCACTGAAGGCCAAACAGTGGTCTTACCGATAGTTTAGTACCATTACTACATACGACATGATTTCAATAAACAACACATGTACAAAGTCATCATGTCGTCCAAAGTAATAGTATCCAAACCCAATATCATATTGACCCCTGACAAGATAGCACATTCCATAATCATCATGGCAAAATGTACTGATTCAATATATATATAACTGTAAAACCACGTTTACCCGTTGTAACCGGATTGTTACAACTAATTCAGAAAGAGAGTCAATGATCCACTCACCCTTACTGACAATGTCACCACTCAGAGATCTAGTCTCACTGAGTCTTCGCTTTATCTGAAAATACGACCAACCCGAATTAGTCTCACATTCAAGTTCACTATGATATAATCATGTATATAGTGTCATATAAGAATATCTACTATACTATTACTACAATGCGATTAACACGAATGCATAAGTCACAAGTTAACAAATTTGTCATTTTTACAACATGCAAACGCGATCCGGGTGAGAGTAGGCTGGATCGCGTTCCAATGTACAAAAAGTTCTGTTACCGTTTTTCACTATCAAACGCGATCCTGAAGATGTGCCGGGATCGCGTTCCAAAGAACAAACTCAACTCAACACGGATTTACACTAACTAACGCGATCCGAACTTAAGGGGCGGGATCGCGTTTCAAAGAAGGATTCAGGTTTGAGACAAATTATCACTATGGAACGCGATCCTGGCCAGATGCCTGGATCGCGTTTGTCATCTTTCCAGCGACAAAACCCAGGTCAACAAGAACACCATCACGAACCAAAAACCTTAATTCCACCAATCTAGATACAATACATATTTTTAACAATCAAAATACCTCAAATAACATCCTACAACATGTTATAACAACAAATAATCATCATCAAGCTTCTAAATCTATTTAGGCATCAAGAATCTAACCTAATTCATTCAATCATATAAATATGCATAATTGGGGTATGAACTTACAATTTAAGATGGTGATGATGAAGGAGAAGATGATGATGTTCAGTGGTAACCACGAATCCAAGCTCAAATCGATTGATCAAAGTTTTCTTCTTTTGATTTCTTAGTACTTAGGGTATATGTGTTGTTGAAATGAATTGGGGAAAAATAAATGAACCGATCCATCTGCTAAGGTTGGTATAAGTTGGTTCCAAATTACACCCGATCTAAACCTATTGTTTGGAACCTAAAAACCGTTTACGTGAAAATATATATTATTATACCGTCAACTATAATAATTTAAAACAAGTAGTAATTCATGTATCACAATAAGTCATTTGACCGTTAAACATATTTATTTTAATTTGACAATTAATACTAATTATTTCTAAATTTAATTAAATAATCAAATGGATTAAGTAGATTACCAAATTTCTCCTAGGCCGGTAATGAGGATGTTACAAGTACAACTCAACATAACAATACTGATTATCAGCAAATATCATATAGACACTGACACAACATCACCAAGAGGATCGGTGGTCCTTGTGACACCGCTCAGACCCGGGAGGTGCACCAAGCGACACTTACAACCAACTGCAGGCCAATACAGTGGTATTACCGATAACTGTCTGCTACCTTTAGTCAATATGTGTTCCATTCTCAACACATGATCACAAATCTCACATTGACTAACCTGTAGCAACCCAGTCCAATAATCATTGACCTCCGAATCACAGAATGCCCGAAGGCGACACATCACTTATTACACGTGTATTTCACCAATCAACAGTCACAATCACAATCACCATAGCAACTATATTCACTTGTTGTAACCAATTATGTTACAACTAAATCACACTGAGAGTACGAGTCCACTCACCGAATACCCCAGTGTCCACTCAGAAGTCTAATATTACTGAGTCTTCTGCTGATCTGAGAATACACCAAATAATGAGTTAGTAACTCATTCCATAATCACATGCCATATTTCGATACATAATATCAAAATAATAAACAATAATCAAACCTTAACAATAATCATAATTGAATTATAATTACAGTTATAAATACTTTACAACTCTATTCCAATATGTAATATCATACTACTATTTATCATTTACTATTCCGTATTTACTATGCACTATTCACTGTTCATCTATCTTTAACTCAGAACGAATGAAAACTTCAAAATCACAAAGCTCAATTTCTAACTAGATCCATGCATCAACTATCATCCACAAACATCATATATTAATGCAAAAATCACTTTCTAACACTAAATTCCATTCTTAGAATAATTTGCCCAATTTCATCAAATCAAACACATACTTTTTTTTAAGTAACAATTCAAAAACGATCATCAAAACTATTTACGATTCAATTACCAACATTCAAATGATCTCCATAATATTAAGTAACAACAATATTATCGACCACATAATTAATTTCACTATATACTACTAATATCTAATTTCGATATAACTAGGTTCATAAAATAATACAACAATTACTTACCTTGGAGTAATTCTGACTTATTGTTTGAATTTAATGGAAAGTAGGAATTAAATTTAAAAATGATATTTATTGCTTTCTAGTTCCATCGAAAACCACAGGGAAGGTTCATGCTTTTTCTCATTCATTCCTACTATGTGTTTAATTAATAATTGATAGAAATGGGAATAAATGAGAAAGTAAAGAATATAGGTAGGTCACTACCTCCACCGCCTCTGTCTATTTTCCTTAATTTAGTCCCGTATAAATCTATTATTTGGAACCTAAAATCATTCACGATTCCAAACACTTTTATATTCCGTAAACTATATTAATTTAAAACAATTAATATTTCACTAACCACAATAAGTCCTGAAACTTATTTCCTAGTTATTATTATTATTATTTTTAATTTTTTTTAATTAACTCAACAATATTATTTTCAAACACTTTAAATAATATAAAACAGCTAGGTCCGATTTACGGATGTTACAAATATCTCCCCCTTAAAAGATTTCGTCCTCGAAATCTGATCACACTCAATTTCTCTAAGTTAACATAATCACATACATCTTATCATACCTTAATCCTCAAGAGCAACTTATACTAATATTTATATATCTCAATTCTTTCCACATTCACATATACCTAAAGGTACATGTTTCTATCTTTTACCCCTGTATATGTATACTGTGCATTTATCCAACATTTTCTATAAAACAATCATTTACCTGAATTCTCTATCATCAATCATATATATGTTTTAAACACACACTCACTTTAACAACTAGACACATAATTACTTACAACCAGACACTAGTAACGTGTCAAAATCTTTAACAACTATATTAACCAGAAATTAGCAATATGCTAAAATCTTTGACAACTTATCTTCTAACAACTAGAACAACAACAAACAATAATAGCTAACATCAGTGGTTATAAAACCACAATACACCTAACAACACTTGAAAATTAATTTCAGTTCATAGCCAACAATCAACAATATTAACATATCACTTCAACTATATGAAATCCTTTACCTAAAGTAATCCGGATTCATATTACTTTAATAAGCAAAGTAGAGGTCACACAAAGTAGGTAAAACATCATCAAGAAGTACATTGTTAAATCAGCACATGTACTGCCACACCGTATTACCTACATTCAACCGACCTCTGCATTGACTTATTTCACCTTAAGTCACAATTTATTCTATCATCAAATACACCTTTCTGCAATAATGGAAATATAATCATCATTTCCCAAAATTTCAACTATTACTTTCACAATATATTACTTTTTATCAACTATATGTTTTTATACACTTTTCTCAATTAATGGTATAACATTTCCAATTTCCCAAATTTAACCATTAATTTTATATTATCACATTCACATCATTGTGATTATTATTTAGTTAATTCTCTCCCCCTTAAGGTTCAGGTTATCACCCCTTTTCAACTCAATTTCTTCAACTATGGTTTAATAATAAACTTGCATAAAGTTTATTCACAATTCAACCTTAGTATAATTAAATATAATAGGATGAAATCATCCTTCACCATGAAGTCACTATTTCAGCACTCATTACAATGCATCACGATCATCTAACATCGTTTTGCAATTATCTTAGATCAGTCAGTGATCTTATATAGATCACATTACAACTACATATCAGTACAACTGTCTAAACAGTTTCAGTATACAATTGCACACACACATAATTTCATCTTTAACAATATCATTCACTGATATCTTCTTATTCCACAACAAAAGTTCAATATTTTATTCACACTATTCACATGCCAAATAATTTAACACAATTACTCAAGGTTTCATAACTTTTGATGATTCTTTTAACTCATTTGGGTTAACAACCCATTTACCACTTATCAACCAGTTTTTAGGAATTCAATCACATTTAAACAAATATTACTAAAATTTCGTCCATAATTAACTCTTTCCATACGGTTGACTATTTGTCAATTTCAACTTAATCAATTAATCAACAAGTCACTCTAACCACTTTTCTCAATTTAGACTCGCAGCAAAATTAATCTCATTCTTATGATTTCATATTATACACTAAACTCTTTATTCATAGTTGACTTTCAAAGTTCACATATAATATAGTTACTATGTTTAACCTCAAACATAGATTTTTCCATAACTACATTCACAACAGTGGCCTATTCAACCAAAATGAAACCACTATACCATTCTCTAGTCAATTATCATTCAATGACATTCTAATAACTTATTTAATACACAATATAAGTTATTTACTTATCCCACTGATCACATACCTAAATATACCTCATCCGGTAATTATCTCAGGTTTTAAATTTAACCTAATCATAAACTTCAAAACACTGCTTTCACTAGTTTTAATGACTCAATCACCATACTGAGTCAGTAACTCAACTCGACTTAATACAAACCATATACACATTAATAATCCGTTAGGATACTACATAACTCACTAATAGGAAATCCACACCCATTAGTTACACAACCATATTTCAATCAACTCACACATCTGCAAGTACCATACACACTTGCAATTTTCACTTACTGATTATCATAATTTTTTATTTATTTATTTTTTTTTTTTTTTTACTAACTAGTTTAACACAACTTCATATTATATCTCTCTCAATCACCTTCAGTTTCTTAGATACTTGGCAACCTCAACAAGTTCATGTGACACAACATAATGTAACAACGGTGATCAAGCGTTGCTTAATTATGTTCTTCACATTTCCTTCTCAGGTTACTTCATATCATCAATCATCAATGTGATTTTCTTTCACTTAAACACATATTACTTAAACCTTTGTTTAAACAATTCTAAACACTCTAAATGCATCATAATCATAGATACATACTAAATCATCTTTTAGTAGGCATTTATTCATACAAAATGTCAATTCAACAACTGACCTAAGTCATCATTCTCGTTATCTGAAATTTCAATTATTCTCAACTTTTATATGTATTTTCATTTCACATCTAACTTATTCAGTATTTCAACTTGTCTGAAACTCTAAACACATGATAATCTATCATCATGATTTCAACACATAGCACTTTGTCAAATAATAATAACACGATAATATCACGTGTAATTCCAAACACGTATTCTACAGTAGTTAATTGATTATAATATTAATCCAAATCATTTTGCTCCAAAATCCTCTATTTTCTAGGAACATATAATTCCTCACAATCAATTCACTATATACTTAAGTATTTCTCTTTACCGTTATTCCCATATCAGTTGACCACTTTTAATTATATCATAATTTTAACCTATGATATATATATATATATATATATATATATATATATATATATATATATATATATATATATATATATATATATATATCAAATACTAATATCACAACTTTACATATAATATAACACATGTATAGTTAATTATCAATAATCAGTACAAAGTATCACCTTATATACTAAGTACTTTATCACTTTACTTGGCATTACCTCACACCTCAAGTTACCTATTAATAACATATAAGATTTTCATCATTTCTTATATTATTAACTCAATATATATATATATATATATATATATATATATATATATATATATATATATATATATATATATATATATATATATATATATCACTTACAACAAGTATTAACAAATACTTTTCACAACTTTATCAACATATATAAAGATTTGTCAACTATCTTTATTTTCTTACTACATTAATATATCACTTTTATACATAGATCATAATTCAACTCACAATTATAATCACTGTCACACATCAACATCTAGTCACCTTATCTCTAGTCACCTCATCACTTTATAGTATAACTATTACCAAGTTTAATGACATCACATTCAACTCTAACTTTGCCTAATCAAGGCACACATTACAACAACTATACACTTTTTCCATCTAGACAACAAAATGACTCTCAACTTATTAATTGAGATATATAACATCTCATTAATTTCACTATCTGGTGTCACATCTATTCAGTTTATCACATAACAGCAATTTCTCTAGCAAGGTTTCCTAATCACACCTTGCATTTATCACAAGAAATCACACAACCGATTATATTTTATATCTATATAGTAGACACATTCAGGTTCAACAATTTCACTATTAACAACTTGATCAATACTGTGTCTATACAACTTAACACATAATCCACAATTCAAAATTCAGTCAGAACTACTCATATCACTGGAAGATTCATCTAATGCTTATATCATCATAATAGCAAATAACACTCATCACTGACTCCTTACTTGGGAATCATGTCAGTCTGACCCAATTTACTTTACTACTAATCACATCATAGCAGGATAATCAATTCAAGCTTATTTAAATTCAATAAGCTTATCGAAAGGTACCTGTCACACTTATGCCGACGAAAATCGAGGAATCATTGAGAATACCAATTAATTACTCATGTTCCTCCGTCTCTGCAATCAAAGCAACAACTTTGCATCTTGTTATAGGTTAGTACACTTTTAATAATCACTTTCTCATACAACCACTAATCCCACACTTTAGAATGTTTGACTCAACACAAAATAGATTTGGGATTGAACACTTACCAATGTCCAATTCACCCAAATCTATGCTCTGATACCAACTTATAACACCCCTCATTTTATTACCAATTAATTAAAATATATCGGAAGCGCAAGTTCAGTTTAAACATTAATAATTTATAATATTTAATGAACACAAAAATCCAACTAATTTAAACTATAATTTATCAAACTGGGTGTTATATGTAAACAAGAATAACACTAATTTATAATATCAGATATCAGAGTAACATTTAGTGGTCAAACATTCTTCGGTCCATTCCCTGCCCAGTCCAAATCATGTTAAAACCTGCAAGGGTAAATAGTGGGATTAGCACGAAGCTAAGTGAGTCAATATGTCACTATCAGTACAACTCAACATAACAATACTGATTATCAACAAATATCATATAGACACTGACACAACATCACCAAGAGGATCGGTGGTCCTTGTGACACCGCTCAGACCCGGGAGGTGCACCAAGCGACACTTACAACCAACTACAGGCCAATACAGTGGTATTACCGATAACTGTCTGCTACCTTTAGTCAATATGTGTTCCATTCTCAACACATGATCACAAATCTCACATTGACTAACCTGTAGCAACCCAGTCCAATAATCATTGACCTCCGAATCACAGAATGCCCGAAGGCGACACATCACTTATTACACGTGTATTTCACCAATCAACAGTCACAATCACAATCACCATAGCAACTATATTCACTTGTTGTAACCAATTATGTTACAACTAAATCACACTGAGAGTACGAGTCCACTCACCGAATACCCCAGTGTCCACTCAGAAGTCTAATATTACTGAGTCTTCTGCTGATCTGAGAATACACCAAATAATGAGTTAGTAACTCATTCCATAATCACATGCCATATTTCGATACATAATATCAAAATAATAAACAATAATCAAACCTTAACAATAATCATAATTGAATTATAATTACAGTTATAAATACTTTACAACTCTATTCCAATATGTAATATCATACTACTATTTATCATTTACTATTCCGTATTTACTATGCACTATTCACTGTTCATCTATCTTTAACTCAGAACGAATGAAAACTTCAAAATCACAAAGCTCAATTTCTAACTAGATCCATGCATCAACTATCATCCACAAACATCATATATTAATGCAAAAATCACTTTCTAACACTAAATTCCATTCTTAGAATAATTTGCCCAATTTCATCAAATCAAACACATACTTTTTTTTAAGTAACAATTCAAAAACGATCATCAAAACTATTTACGATTCAATTACCAACATTCAAATGATCTCCATAATATTAAGTAACAACAATATTATCGACCACATAATTAATTTCACTATATACTACTAATATCTCATTTCGATATAACTAGGTTCATAAAATAATACAACAATTACTTACCTTGGAGTAATTCTGACTTATTGTTTGAATTTAATGGAAAGTAGGAATTAAATTTAAAAATGATATTTATTGCTTTCTAGTTCCATCGAAAACCACAGGGAAGGTTCATGCTTTTTCTCATTCATTCCTACTATGTGTTTAATTAATATTTGATAGAAATGGGAATAAATGAGAAAGTAAAGAATATAGGTAGGTCACTACCTCCACCGCCTCTGTCTATTTTCCTTAATTTAGTCCCGTATAAATCTATTGTTTGGAACCTAAAATCATTCACGATTCCAAACACTTTTATATTCCGTCAACTATATTAATTTAAAACAATTAATATTTCACTAACCACAATAAGTCCTGAAACTTATTTCCTAGTTATTATTATTATTTTTTTTAATTTTTTTTAATTAACTCAACAATATTATTTCCAAACACTTTAAATAATATAAAACAGCTAGGTCCGATTTACGGATGTTACAAATATCTCCCCCTTAAAAGATTTCGTCCTCGAAATCTGATCACACTCAATTTCTCTAAGTTAACATAATCACATACATCTTATCATACCTTAATCCTCAAGAGCAACTTATACTAATATTTATATATCTCAATTCTTTCCACATTCACATATACCTAAAGGTACATGTTTCTATCTTTTACCCCTGTATATGTATACTGTGCATTTATCCAACATTTTCTATAAAACAATCATTTACCTGAATTCTCTATCATCAATCATATATATGTTTTAAACACACACTCACTTTAACAACTAGACACATAATTACTTACAACCAGACACTAGTAACGTGTCAAAATCTTTAACAACTATATTAACCAGAAATTAGCAATATGCTAAAATCTTTGACATTTGTAGTAAGATAGAGGGAGTAATAAATAATTATTATTTATTACTTTGTATGTTAGTAATAAATAGTTTATTGTTAGTTATATCATGACATACAATAAACTTTGTATGTTGTTAATGTTGTCAATGTTGTCTTTCGTTCGCAGAATGATTTTGACGTGATTGGAATTCATCAAACGAATTTGAAATTTAAGAATTGTGAATTCAGGGAAGGAATTTAATAACATATGGTTCAATTCATGGTTGAACCAGTTGACCTTTTCGTTTATTTTATTTGTTTATTGTGTGTTTCGATATTAAACATTAAGAAAAGGGTATAAAATATCTAAAGTAAAACTAGAATAATACCCGCGCAATGCAACGAAATTTGATACTTTTTTGCAAGCGATCTCAATATATAGATGATGGTCCTAGATATCGATATCAGTATGGGTGTTTGATTGTGTTGGAGGAGAAGCAACACATTAACAAATTTTAATAATTATGTTTTTAAGATAAAAAATTTAGAAATTTAATTATTACTAACATAACATCTATGATTGTTATGGGATATTCGTTTTAACTATCACATTTATATTTATTTATCAAATATTAATTATAGTTAATTTTATTTGTTTTTAATTTTTTTTTTTTTTAACAATGTTGAGTTGTCTAATTAACAATTAACATAAATATGTTTGACTTATAATTAGGGGTAAAGTGAATGCTTTCCATAAAATCAATTTTCTAAGTAGTTATATCATTAATGAAAGGTAGAATAAACATATCTGATAGGACTAGACTAAGATTTAAGCATATATTGTAAATGTTTTATAAGGGGTTTAGATACGTATATATGATACTCCATAAATGTTAAGTTGTAATTTTAAAATTTGATCGGAAATTTGAAATTCTCATATATAAAACTTGACAACTTAAAAATGAAATTAAACATGTAAATAAAGGTGTAGAACTTTTAAATCTATAAAAATACACATTAATTTAAGGTTTCTTATTCATTAAAAAAGTGTTAAGACATGTAGAAACGTTAATATTGAAGAATTTTAGATGTTGAACTTGACTTCGAGAGACGGGTTGTCAAGACATTCCGTTTGTGTCGATTTTTATGTTCATAAGTACCACGTTTCGTAGCTTACAACAATACAAAAGTTATGGTCGTACGAAAATTGAAATGATTTATATGTTATGTTGGGTTTTCTATTCCCTAACTAAATTAACATATGCAGCGGAAAATAACAATTAATTTAGAGCAACTAGGAAACTGAACCCTAAAGGACCTTGACTTAATAAAGATATTAACAATAACAAAATAAATAGATAAATGAAAAAATACTAACCTTTGAGAAAACCAATTTCTCACGTGCAGACTCCTTGCTTGACCTTCACGCAGACTCCTTACTCGACCTTCCATGCTTTGGAGGCAAGTATCCAAAATAGAATACCTCTAATGCCTCACACCCAAGAACCAAGAGAAACTTCAAATCCTAGGGTTTCGACTCTAAGTCGTGTAAACTCTCACAAAGATTAGGAATGAGAAAGAGAGAAATAAACGAACTAAATTCGAATATGGGATACCTTGAAAGCTTAGGGATGACCTCTATTTATAGGGGAGAGGAAGCCTTGGGGTTTGGTATCTTGGTAGATGTGGGATAACATCTGACGTCCTCCAACCGCCGATTGAAGCCTTTAGCCGGCGGTTGGGATTAATCCTTTCCCAAGTCAAACACCCGTCGCACCGCCTTACAAACCCTAACCTCCAATCGCCGGTTGAACCCTCCAACCGTCGGTTGGAACTTGCTTCCAGATTATTCCTTTTAGTTTCATATTAAAATTCAATTAATAAACTAATTAAATATTCTTAATGTTTCTGTTAACTTCTTTTAGCTTCTTATTAATTTATCAACTTTGATAAATTAACAAACTAATTAATTAACTACAATTTTATTTCTAATTAATATTATCTCTCAATTAGTTTATCTTACTGTTCATTGAGGGCAACCCAAAAAGGACTCCACTTTTAATGACAGTCTTACCAATTAGTTATGACATTGGACATACCTTGGATACTATTCCAACATATTACACATAACGATCCCGCTACCCGAACCCACAACAAGACAAGCCGAGTATGGGATGCACCAGACCTTGCAGCGAGGATAACATGGCCGGACTGCGAGCTCACAACTCCACTTAGGGATGATCATGGTCCGGTTTGGCCGGTTTTTACTCAAAATCTGGGCCAAACCAATATTAACGGTTTGACATTTTTTAAAACCAAACCGACCAAATAGTTGTGTCAAACCAAACCAATTAAACGGTTTGGTTTGGTTGGTTTTACGGTTTGAACCATTTAAGTACAATAAGATATTAAGTCACATTATTAAGCTCTATGTAAATGTTACCGAATTGTAGTTAAGTACTTAATAATCAGAACCAACATTTGAAATTAAAATAAGTAATTGCATGTGCATACATTGCCTTGACACAAACCAACAGACTATACAAAGTTCATACGAAATACGACCGAATACTAAACAAAAAGACTAGTAGTAAACCAACAAGACATAATACCCATAAGACGTCGGGTAACTTATTAGTAGCCTAGGAAACTCAAAATATCTTTGAGAAATACAGCTAATAGATATGGTCTATAAAAAGTAGATAGATACGGTAATCAAAACAATAATTACTATAGATTTTATATACGGAGTATAGTATTTCTTTAATTAATGAATAATATAAATTATAAAATGTATATATTCAATTATATAATATATACATATATAAAAAATTATATTTTATATATATATATATATATATATATATATATATATATGCACAAACGGTCCGGTTTGGTTTAAACGGCCGGTTTAGTCCCTCAAACCGCAAACCAAACCATATAAACGGTTTACGCTAAAAAAAAACTGCCGGCCTAGTTTTTAATATTCGAACCACCCAAACCAACCAAATCACTCCGGTTCGGCCGGTTTAGTCGGTTTCGGCCAAACCGTGATCATCCCTAACTCCACTAAGTAATCATATCGAGTTCAGAGTTCATCCCCTTTTCGGCTTTTCGCAATCCGAAGGTTTTCGATATGGGGATTTTTTTTTTTTTTGGGTAGTTTATGACAATTTTTGAGAAAGAATAAAATGTAATTTTTCCCTAATAAAATGTATTCTTACGATGCTTAATTGCTATGCACAATTTGTTACACATACACAATTAATTGGTCATGTTTAAACTCTCGCATATTTTCGAACGCTTATCCATTTTTATCAAAAGTGGATAGATTGGGAGTGTTTGATTTTAGAACGAATCGATTACAACTATTGATATTATTAAATACATTATAATATGGGGAAATATATATTGTGTTGTTGAATAACACATTTTATTTGTGCTGTTAGTTAATTATGAGGGACCATTTATGTATAAATATAAAAGTTGGAGAATCAAAAATGTAAAATATATAATTTTTGAGAGAAGATGATTGGTCAACTACACAATTGAATTGTGCAGCCAATAGCACAATTGATTTGCCCTTATAATATTGTTATCCAAATAAAAAACCGCAATTCTTGCACATTTTATTCCTCACAATTATTTTTCATCTTGAATGTTTGATCATGTGTATATCACCAACCTTAGTACTCACAGCCGTCTCCTTGATTTTTGATGCCCTGCGTGATTAAAAAAAAAAATATAGGCCCTTTAAAAATTAAAGGAGAATTTGATAAAAGGTCTTCTTCCCCAAACCGGATTTGTAACCTCACATCCTCCATTGAAACATATATATAAAACTTGATTTTTTGTTAACATTCAATGATTATCGTATGTACTATGTAGCATCATAAAACTTTTTTTAATGAGATTAGAAGTATAAAAATCAACCTACTTACAACCTAAAAATTAAAAATTTGCCCCCCACCCCCCCCCCCCCCCCCCCCCCCCCCCCCCAAAAAATAGAGACCATGTGCAATAGCTTACCTTGCACACCCTCAAATCTGCATCTATACTCACATAATGTGATGAGATTAATAACATGGTTGGGGTTCTAATTGGCATCAATGTTAGCTTAATGATTGGGACAACGAAAATTTGCTACCTTACGACCGTTGTCACTTACAACCAGGGGCGGAGTTAGGATTTAGTAATTCAGGGGCATTTTTTATTTTTATTTTTTTTCTAAATTTTGAAGGTCAAAACTTATAAAATATCGTATACATTTATTTTTTATGTGATTTTAATTTTAATTTTTTAGGGAGGCGACTGCCCCATGTCCCCCTCTACACCCCCTGCTTACAACCACCGTTGATTATTACATACATCAAACCACTTCATTATCGGAGCTCCCATAAAGAGGTATCCTTCGCCTTCTATTTATACGACACAAGAAAGACCACATATGGTTGATATGATATTTGATAGCGAGAGGAGATGGTTTTGTTGAGAGAAAAAAAAAACAACCGTCAAAGCTTAAGTTATTTAGATACGTATTGTGTGTCGTGTGTTATTTGTGCTATTTAAAGATAACAAAAAGAAATTTAGATACAAAAATGTTGAAAGGCTTGTGTTAGTAATTTTACATCATGATTGTTAATCAAAATAGCCCAATAATGTCGATTTTGGGTAATTATCAACCTTTTGTTACAATAATGTAAATAATTTTGTGTGTGAATAAATTTTTTTTATGTAAATAACATGTAATATTGTGTTTCTTTTTCCTTGATATGTCCATACCACAAATATACATCGAGTATGTATTGAATGTTTTGTACGCCATCTAACCCAAATTCAATGTTCACATATAAATATGTAATTTAAGAAAACATAATTATTACATTGTAATCTTGTATACTGTGACAACTTACTTTTACTTTTTACCCACCTTTCAATGGTTCACATATAAAGTACAGTTATATAGAAAGTTTAGTTAATATTTTAGAAAAGGCAGACATTGCATTTCAATACCAGGAAGTTTAGTTAAGGGAAAATGCTCCGTAAATGTATCGAACTTGTCCAAAAATGTTTTTGTATGCATTCAACTTCCAAAAGTGCTATTGTGTGCGTCCAACTTGCTAATCAGTGCTATTGTGTGTATTCATTAGCGCTAATTACTTTGACCGGTCATAAGTACCTCACGTGGCACTTTCACGCCACGTGGCACTGCCACGTAGGTGCCACGTATGCATTGTAATCTAAAATGTAGTGAACTTATATATGTATATATACCCATTTAGTTTTATTATCCCGTCACTTTGTGTCTACCTATCAAAGTGTGTAATGAGTTCGTCATCTTCTCGGTCGCTCAACCCCAATTGGCCTCGATTTTGTGATTGTGGCCATCGACTCTACGTGCGAACATCTTGGACGATCACTAATCCTGGTAGACGATTCATCAGTTGTCCTGTGTTCGTAAGCAAAATTTCGTGCCCTAATTTTAAAATTTTCAAATCCTTCAAAATTGGTCCTGTTTTTTACATAAAACTTATATGTGGATAAGTACGATCATATATGTTTACTGTGATTGTGTAATTTTGTAGGACAAACGCGTCAAATGTAAGGTATACCATTTTCTTGATGACGAGCTTCCTAGCGACTACTACAAAGAGTTGTTATACGGAATGCGGTTGCAAAAGATGAAATTGAAGACCGATTCTGAGCATTATGAAGATGTTGCAGGTGTTGAAGCACTAAAAATGTCCTGTGTTCGTAAGCAAAATTTCGTGCCCTAATTTTAAAATTTTCAAATCCTTCAAAATTGGTCCTGTTTTTTTACATAAAACTTATATGTGGATAAGTACGATCATATCTGTTTACTGTGATTGTGTAATTTTGTAGGACAAACGCGTCAAATGTAAGGTATACCATTTTCTTGATGACGAGCTTCCTAGCGACTACTACAAAGAGTTGTTATACGGAATGCGGTTGCAAAACATGAAATTGAAGACCGATTCTGAGCATTATGAAGATGTTGCAGGTGTTGAAGCACTAAAAATGGAGAAGGTTAAGCTCAGTGAAGAGTTGACCATTTCAAAGTCAAAATTGAAAGTCACCGAGCAGCTAGTAGTTGTTTTAGTAGTACCTCTTCTATTGCTCTGTGTAGGTGTTTGTATCTTGGCTATGAAAATATGAAGTTGTTGTACTGGATTCGTCCTGGCGTAATGTATTTTGAACATGAAGTTATGAAATGTAGTGAACTTTTTGGCTAATTCTGAGAGCCTTCCTTCTGCAAATATGCATGTACATAAAGCAAAACTACATGAGTCATAAAGCAGCATGTACATATAACAAAAATGCAAAGTAAATCGACAACTATTTTACATAAGTCATTAACATAAGGCATATGTTTGCCATTTACATACATAAGACAACGTTTGTACATAAGGCATATGTTTGCCATTTACATACATAAGACAACGTTTGTACATTATAAACGTCATGGCTGCTATTGCTTTACAAAAAGGCATTTGTTTGCCATTTACATGCCATTAACCACATAGAAAGACTAAGACTAACAGTGAGTTTTTGGGCATAGCACCATTGCCCTCACAAGGCATATACATGGGTACAAAACAGGTCATTGTTGCTACGACTTAACTCGACATTTACATAAACCTTACATAAATACATCACACATACTTGGATCAGTTTAAAGCTTAAGTTAATGATCAACAGAATATGGTGAATCAAAAATAGCAGTCTTCATTCCCACCTACACATCATTCATTTCTTCAAGGTCCAAAGCTGTTTCATAGGTAGCACCAGGTCCATCATAAGTTGTGCTCAACTTCTTCATCACAATCCTGTCACTTTTTCTCCTCTTTGGTAAGTTGTTGTACTTCAGTTGCTTTTTTGGTGTTGCCTTTTCAGGAGTTTTGGTTTGCACCTCCACAGTTTCAACACCTGATGCTATTTCCTTCCCTTTACCATGGCTACCATCAATTTTTTGCTTCCCCTTAGATGCAACAGCAGCAAGGTCCTTTGAATTTGGCATAGGTACATCTTTTGGCCATATTGGAAGTGGGATACCATTCTTACTACCAATAAATTACTCTCCGGTTAAAGGATCTACACACAAACCAACACCCACCAAGTTGGGTTCATCAATCCTCCTGTGGCATTATTAAAGTGTTTAATTAATTATGAAACTACTTAGGGGCCATTTATTTACAGTGATATATATCTATATATATACTAATGTAACTGTAACAAAATATTAGGAGTGTACCTTTGAAATTATGTCCTCCAGAAGCACTAGAAACTCCAACACCAACACCACCTCTTGATGTTGGATTTGTCCCACCCAAGAATACATTATTGGAAGCATTATTCTTGTTAACTGACCAATCAACAGGTTCAGTACCAGTGCTATCAGTTGAGCCTTCAAGAATAATTGTAGCCTCAGTTAGAACCTTTATTTTCTTACTTCCATCCTTTCCAACACCACCCTTGTTACCTCATATGTTACCACCCTTCTTTGCTTGATTGTTGCTTCCACCTCCTTTGTTACCACCACCATTGTTACCTCTGTTACCACCTCCGTTGTTTCCACCTCCTCTGTTACCATCACCATTGTTACCTCTGTTACCACCACCGTTGTCTCCACCACCATTGTTTCCACCTCCTCTGTTACCACCACCATTGTCTCCACCTCCATTGTCTTCATCACCATTATTACCTCCAGGATTTTTCTTTGGTCTGCCCACCTTGTTAACCACTTTCTTTGGTGGTTGTCTTTTCTCATTTTTGCATCCATTTTTGTTGTGACCTGGTTGAAAGCAGTTTTGGCAAGTCATTACTACTCCTTGCCTTGAAATTCTTTGCCCTACGGCACCCTCTGCTGCTCCTCTAATCCTTTGTCCAGACCCCCCCTCATCTGCTGCTCTAATCCTCTTTGTTTTTGGCCTGCCAGGCATTTTCTTTGGTATAGGTGGCAATGGTTTGTTCAGGTCGTTTGGCACCCATGTAGACATTCCACCAACAGGTTTCAGGTAACAAGTATAAGCGCTAAGGTACATGTCTTTTTTGAACCATGCAGGTACATAATCTTCTGGACTCTTTTTTAACTTAAAGATCACAACCACTGCATGTGGACATGGCAATCCAGAAAGCTGCCACATTCTGCAACTGCAAGTTTTCTTAGCCTCATCCACTTTAAATCCTTCATTACCTTGCCTACATTCATATAAACTGCCACCTGCAAAGAACACATGCCAGAATCTACCAAAATAGAACAATTAGTATCACAAAATAAATGTATTCAAGTTGTATACTAAACTGAATGGCAATTACCTGTGTTGATCTTTAGACCACTCAAGCCTCTTTTGAATTGATAGACCTGTCAACACACCAGTTGGCACACAATTTCCTCATTGTTTCCATCCTTTCCATAACAATCAGTCTGATGGCCTCCAACATTGTTATAATAGGTTTGTTCCTAATCTTGACAATCACAGAGTTGAAGCACTCACTAAAACCATTCTCCACTGAGTCACATCCTCTGTCTACCTCAAAAAAGGCCCTTGACCATGACTTAGGATCCCTATCTTTTAGATATTTCCAAGCATTTGGATTAACTGCCTTCACTTTATCCATCATCTTATCAAATAACACTGGATAGCTAGCTTTTGAGGCTGCCCAAAACAGACTTCTAAATTCCAGCCCACTCCAATGTTTCCTAAATCCTTGGTATATGTGCCTAGCACATTGTCTGTGCTCTGCATGAGGCATTATGTCCTTAACTGCTTGTATCAATCCCTGTGGCATTAACATACAATAATAATACTAATAAGGACAAAAATAAGATGCAATATATGTTTACAACCAATAGGATAGAATAATGACAACAATAATAATTAGACAACATTAAAATGTAAATAATATTTACCTTATGTTGATCTGACATTATAGTGAGACCCACCCCACATTCCACTTCTAGATCTCCAGTTACTAATTCTAAAAACCATGACCAGTTATCTTTGTTTTCCACACTCACCACAGCCCAAGCAACTGGATACACATGGTTGTTCCCATCTCTCCCAATTGCTGTAAGTAACTCTCCGGTGTTTGGACTCTTTAAGAAACACCCATCCAATGCTATTATTTTTCTGCATCCCTTTCTCCATCCATCTGCCAATCCTTTCAAACAAACATAAAACCTATCAAAGTATGTTTTTCCATCTGGATTGACAGTCACACCTAGCTTCACAGTGGAGCCTGGATTGGTTGCTACTAATTCTTCACCATAAGCCCTCAACATTCCATAGTGATCTACAAGTGACTGTTCATACTCAACTTGAAACACCCCCAATTTAATGATTTGCGGAAGCACGATTTGGGTGTTACTAATCAATAACAAGGCACAAAGATATATAGTAAACGACTCTATATGCGTCGTTTTAACAAAATATAT
This sequence comes from Helichrysum umbraculigerum, assembly GCA_949592205.1. Classification (NCBI taxonomy): domain Eukaryota; kingdom Viridiplantae; phylum Streptophyta; class Magnoliopsida; order Asterales; family Asteraceae; genus Helichrysum; species Helichrysum umbraculigerum. The sequence goes on along the minus strand of CATIUR010000007.1, from coordinate 63,390,372 downwards.
TAATATGGAAATGTTTACAACATTTATAGCTTTACATAGCTCGAGTTTTGTAACACCCCCAAATTTACTGTTGGCGGAAGCATACTTTGGGGTGCTACTAATCAATACACAAAGCACATAAGATACATAATGAACGACCACTACATGCGTCGTTTTACAAATACATTGATTAACGTAAGAGTCTACATATGGTTTACAAAAGATGAGTTCGCATAGCTACTTGAGAGATTCTAGTACATATCTAATTTAAGCAAAATATAGAAATGCAGGGAAATCTCTTGATGTTTATATGATTGCATGCGACTCGAGCTACAGTATCCTGATGGGCAGTCCAACTTACTGCTGAGTACCTGAGATAACATGCTAAAAGGTCAGCTATAAAGCTGGTGAGCTCACAGGTTTGATATGATAATATATGATTTGTGAACCGCAAGATTTAATGATTCGATTTACAAAGCATGTAAATAATTGATTGATGGGTATCACATGAATATTTGTAATTAAACAAATAAGTAAAGATTGATACAACTAACATGAGCACATAGTCTGAGCTTAACTGAGGGGTCAGGATCACTATCAAGTGCCTGATCGAGGGTGCCTCTATGCGTATGCCTAATCAACATACGTTTGAACAAATGATAATGCGTCCGTTTGACAGGTTAGTGCTTGCTAACTCGGACGGGGATTGTCAATCCCATATGGTACCATACACTAACATTCACGCTAAATCATATTAACAGAACTATGCTTCAGAGGACTTTGATTGATTAGATGAAAACAACTCATGCAGCATACGTGATAATTTGATACTTGCGTTCACATGTAAAACAAAACGAGCATGTATCTCACCCCTAGGTAAAAGCATTTAAAATAGGGGCTATGAGACTCACCTGAGTCTGATGAATTGTTAGCCAACAATTATGATGATTCACACAGATTTGATGTCGTTACAACGACTGACCCTGCCGGGCGTCCTAAACGCGCAAGGTTATAATAATGATTAGATGTCTTAACAGACCATCTTTGCTAGTTGCTCATTCAACTAGTAATGTCCAAATACATTTGGTTTGATTAGGTATGATTGGAAAAATATGTACGGCCCATTGGTGATTAATTGTAATAATAATCTTAAAACATTATTATTAGAATGTTGTAATGATATACTTATAAAGTATATTTGAAATGATTAGTATTTGAATAAGTCAAATGTTGTTATCTTAGGTGATTATAAGTTACCACTTCTAGTTATAATCTCGTTCCCATTGTTAGTTATAATTTCGTTCCCATTGTTAGTTATAATTTCCTTCCCTCTGTTAGTTGTAATTTCCTTCCCTCTGTTAGTTATAATTTTCCTTCCCGCTGTTAGTTATAATTTTCCTTCCCGCTGTTAGTTATAATTTTCCTTCCCGCTGTTAGTTATAATTTCCTTCCCACTGTTAGTTATAATTTTCTTTCCCGCTGTTAGTTATAATTTTCCTTCCCGCTGTTAGTTATAATTTTCCTTCCAGCTGTTAGTTATAATTTCCTTCCCGCTGTTAGTTATAATTTCCTGATTTTTACTCGGTTTCGACTCGCGATTTCACCCGTTTTTATTCCGATTCAAGCCTAACCAAAAATAACACATGTCCTCATATATGTCTAGTTCAGTTCTGCACTTTATGGTATTTTTATATTTTCATTTACTATTTTTAACAAAAATAAATACGAAGAGTGGTCGGTTTCGTCTCAACAGTGAGGTCAGTCCAAAGACTCGTGTTTTTAGCTATGATCCGTGAGGATCTGGTCCAAGGGCCAAAAATAAAAGTTGTAGACAATATCTTAAGGAACATTTTTCGTTTATATGTCGAGAGTTGATTCTTCCTAGTTTTCTAGATATAGACGTTTTCGTGACGGTTATTTTCTGGGCAGATTTGTGTACTTTATATATACTTAAGAAAAACGAGTTTCAACCATGGTTTTGGACATTATCTTGTTAGATGATCAACTAAACATGTAAATAAACTTGTTCGTAGGAATTATAGAAAAAGAGTTAGAGTTTCTTACAAAGAAAACGTGATCTAGAGGCGAAACAAGGTGATGTGCTCGGTTTTGGACTTCCTCTTCCTCTTCCTTGCTTCCTTCTTCAATATGATGGTAGATTTGGGAATTTTTGGTATGGTTTTAGAGAGAGAGAGCAGAGAACGTGAGGGAGTGAGGAGAGAGTGAGAAGTGAGTGCAATTATTGATGAAATGGGATGAAAAAGAAGAGTGATGGTGGTAACTTTGGTCTTGACTTTTAACAAACAAGATCCATAAAGTGTGGATCTTGTTTTCAAGTTTGAAAACTGGTGGGTAGGTGGTCCCACAAGGTGGTGATGACTCCAATTTTTGTTCCCCGAGTTTGTGCTCCGTGCGGTGTTCGTTTCCCCGGTCGTTTAAACGTTAATTCGTACGTTAAACGTTATACGTATACATTTTAAATACCAATTGAATTTCGATAGGTTTACATTGAAGTATTACTTATAATACTTGGAAAACATTTATAAAAGTGTTTGTTTATAGTGTCGATGTTGATTTACGGTTTCGTGTTTTGGTCGTTTAATCGCGTAGCGTTTAAAATACACGTTTTTGTTATCGGTTTGAAATACGATATTTATAATGAAAGTATTTAATCAAATTACTTTGTTTGAAGTTATAAAAATATAACTTATGATTATTTTATTTGTCGGGCGTATCACACGCGTTTAATTCGTGTCGGTTACGTTTTATACAAAACGTACATTGTTTTGTATATTATTAATACATAATAATATAATGTAAATAACTACTATTTAATCACCAAATAGATTTAGGTTATTTATTAAAAAGTTTCACCAACGTCCGTATGAAAGTGTATCGGAAATTCGGCCGATTTGAAAATGCACGATTTAAACAAATCGCGTACTGATATATATATATAACAATATACATATTGATACATACAATTAGCCTAAAACATAGTACTAATTACATGTACTACTAGATGATTAGGATCTAATAACTAGTCCTAATTTGATGGGTGTCACATTCTCCCCTTGTTAAGAGAATTTCGTCCCGAAATTTAACTCGAAGTTGGCGTGTGAGTGGAGTCTGAAAATAGATGTGGATATTTGAGTCGCATCTGGTCTTCTCGTTCCCAGGTGAATTCCGGACCACGCCGCGAATTCCACCGAACCTTGACGGTTGGAATACGACTTTGCTTAAGCTGTTTGACCTCACGGTCCATGATCTCCACTGGTGTTTCGACAAAATGAAGTTTGTCATCAATCTGAATCTCCTCGAGCGGAATGATGAGTGTCTCGTCGGACAGACATTTCTTAAGATTAGAAATGTGAAATACGGGATGCACGCTACTGAGCGGAGGAGGTAGCTGCAATCGATAAGCGACTGGACCAATCCTTTCAAGGATCTCAAAAGGTCCGATGTATCTAGGGTTTAACTTCCCACGTTTACCAAAACGGATGACACCTTTCCAAGGTGATACCTTGAGCAATACTCGATCCCCAACCTGGAACTCGAGATGCTTGCGTCTCACGTCAGCATAACTCTTCTGACGATCACGTGCGGCCTTTAGCCGTTGCTGGATACCAACGATTTTCTCGGTGGTTTCATGAATGATTTCAGGACCAGTGAGTTGACTATCTCCAACTTCGGTCCAACAGATAGGCGATCGGCACTTACGACCGTACAGTGCCTCAAAAGGTGCAGCTCCAATACTGGTGTGGTAGCTGTTGTTGTATGAGAATTCACACAATGGTAAATGCTGTTCCCAATTCGCACCGAAGTCAATTACGCAGGCGCGTAACATATCTTCCAGTGTTTGAATTGTCCTTTCACTTTGGCCATCGGTTTGTGGATGATAGGCTGTACTCATATCTAAACGAGTACCCAATGACTTTTGCAATGATTGCCAAAAGTTAGATGTGAATCGACTGTCTCTATCAGAGATAATTGAGATTGGAACGCCGTGCCTTGTTACGATCTCTTTCATATAGATTCGCGTGAGACGTTCCATTTTGTCGGTTTCCTTCATAGCAATGAAGTGAGCAGATTTGGTTAGACGATCAACTATTACCCATATAGTATCGCAACCACTTGATGTTTTCGGGAGTTTAGTGATAAAATCCATGGAGATTTGCTCCCATTTCCATTGAGGGATTTCCGGTTGCTGGAGCAAGCCGGAGGGTTTCTGATATTCGGCTTTAACCTTGGAACATGTGAGGCATTTGCTGACGTACGTGGCAATCTCTGCTTTCATGCTCGGCCACCAGTACAGTCCCTTGATGCCATGATACATCTTGTCCGATCCAGGATGTATAGAGTACTTGGACTTGTGAGCTTCATCCATCACAAAGTCTCTAAGATTCCCAAACTTGGGTAACCAGATTCGGTTTGCGAAGTACTTGACCCCATTGGGTTTGGTTTCAAATTGATTCTCCATATTTCGCAAGGCCTCTTCCTTGATGTTTTCAGGTTTCAATGCTTCGAGTTGAGCAGTGAGGATTTGAATGATTAGATCATTATGAATGATAATACTGAGGGCTCGGACTCGAAGAGGTTTGGTGCGCTCTTTTCGACTTAGGGCATCAGCAACTACATTTGCTTTACCCGGATGATACTTGATCTCGCAGTCATAATCGGTGAGCAACTCGACCCATCGTCGTTGCCTCATGTTGAGATCCTTCTGATCGAATATATGCTGGAGGCTCTTATGATCAGTGAAGATGGTACATTTCGTGCCATACAGATAATGTCTCCAGATTTTGAGAGCGAACACTACGGCTCCTAATTCGAGATCATGGGTTGTGTAGTTCTTCTCGTGAACTTTGAGTTGTCGGGAGGCGTAAGCTATGACTTTTTCTCGTTGCATCAACACGCAACCCAGTCCCTGATGCGAAGCATCGCAATATACCACGAAGTCTTCGTTACCCTCGGGTAGCGATAGGATGGGCGCACTGCAAAGCTTTTGCTTTAATAACTGAAATGCTGACTCTTGCTTATCAGTCCAATTGAACTTTTTCTCTTTCTGAGTCAGTGTTGTGAGTGGTTGTGCTATTTTGGAGAAATTCTCAATGAAGCGCCGATAGTAACCAGCCAGTCCTAAGAATTGGCGTACTTCGGTCGGTGTTAATGGTGCTTGCCAGCACTTGATAGCCTCGATCTTTGAGGGATCTACATGAATTCCCTGACTGTCAATCACATGACCAAGGAATTGAACGGTCTGAATCCAGAACTCACACTTGGAGAACTTAGCATATAACTCTTCGTGTCTGAGAAGTTCTAGAATGGTTTTGAGATGCTGCTCGTGCTCTTGCTCGTTGCGTGAGTAGATAAGAATGTCGTCTATGAAGATAATGACAAACTTGTCAAGATATGGTTTGCACACCCGGTTCATAAGATCCATGAATACTGCCGGTGCGTTAGTCAAACCAAAGGCCATAACCTGAAACTCGTAATGACCATAGCGAGTTCGGAAAGCAGTTTTCAGAATATCTTCATCGCGAACTCGTAACTGATGATAACCCGATCGTAGATCTATTTTTGAATAGATGCTTGACCCTTGGAGTTGGTCGAACAGGTCATCAATACGAGGAAGTGGATAACGGTTCTTGATGGTTAATTTGTTCAACTCTCTGTAGTCGATACACATCCTGAATGAACCGTCCTTCTTTTTCACAAACAGGACCGGAGCTCCCCAGGGTGAAGAACTCGGTCTTATGAAACCCTTATCTAGAAGTTCCTGTAACTGAACAGACAACTCCTGAAGTTCTGAAGGGGCTAAACGATATGGTGCTCGTGCCACGGGTGCTGCCCCAGGCACAAGGTCTATTGAGAACTCAACTTGCCTTGGTGGTGGAAGACCAGGCAATTCTTCAGGAAAAACTTCTGGAAAGTCTCTAACGATGGGCACATCCTCGAGTCGTTTCTCTTCCGACTTTTTCTCAATAACATGAGCGAGGATTGCCTGATAACCTTTCCTAAGGTACTTGCGAGTCTTCATGCAGGATATGATATTCAATCTCGTCCCACTAGTCTCCCCTTGTATGATCAAAGTACTACCAGTGACGAGAGGAATACGAACGATCTTGTCATGACATACAACTTCAGCTCGATGCTTGGATAGCCAATCCATGCCTACTACTATGTCAAAACTTCCAATCTCGATAGGTATGAGGTTTATGGGAAATAGTTCATTTGCGAGGTTTAGGGTGCAATTTGGTATTACACTATCGGCCTCGATCAATTTGCCATTAGCTAACTCTACAGTGTACTTAGCTTCTAAGGCAACAGGTGAAATGTCTAATAGTGGGCTAAATTCCTCAGATATAAAACTCTTATCAGCACCAGTATCAAACAAAATTGAAGCAGTTAAATTGTTGAGAAGAAACATACCCGTGACCACATTAGGGTCTTCACGGGCCTCTCCAGCATTCAGCACAAAAGCTCTGCCCCTAGCAACGTTGTTGTTGTTACCCTTGTTCTTTAGCTTCGGACACGCATTCCTGAAGTGTCCAGTGTTTCCACACTCATAGCATGCTCGGGGTTGGTTGTTGTTGGTGTTGGCGGTGGGGTTGGTTGCAGGTGTTCGACAGTCTTTGGTAAGATGTCCATACCTCTTGCAGTTGTTGCAGGGTGCACTACAAGGACCATCATGATGACGATTGCACTTTGAACAGTAGGGTTTACTTCCAGTGTACCCTTTCCTCTCTCCAGAACCTGATGTGTCATTCTTGACAGTCTCAGTCTTTTTGAAGGTCTGCTGGTTCTGATTCCCAGACCATTTTCTCTTGTTGTTGTTCCCAGAAGATGAGACAGGGTTTCCTGGGCTCTCTTGCATAGCCATGAGCTCATGAGATAATCGAATCACTCCCTGAATAGTGGTTTTGCCAGAAGAGGCGATGTTCCCCCGGACAGGTTCCGGAAGACCGCGAATGTACCTCTTAACTTTGTCGGTCTCAGTGCTTACTAGGGCTGGGCGAAGGGTTGCCAGTTGTTGGAACCTAGTGGTATAACCAATAATGTCGGTTCCTTGAATCTTGAGATGCCAGAACTCCTCATCTAGCTTCTGGAGTTCTTCAGATGGGCAATACTCCTCTGTGAGCATTTTCTTCAGATCTTCCCATGGAAGTAGATAGGCGGTATCTATACCCACAGACTGGGTATAAGAGTTCCACCAGGTGAGAGCACCGTCAGCAAGGGTGCATGTGGAAAACTGAACTCTATCCCCTTCCGCACATTTGCTAATGCGAAAGACGGATTCCATCTTCTCAACCCATCTGATTAGGCCGATGGCTCCTTCAGTTCCATTAAAGCTTAGGGGTTTGCAGTTTTGGAAATCCTTGTAGGAACAAGGCTTGGCAGTGGGAGGGGTATTGGCAGTATCACTATGCCTTTCGGGGGTCGATGACGAATGTCGCGCCAAGGCTTCAGTCACAGCCTGAGAGATGATAGATGCCATCTGGGCATCAGTGTAAGTCCTTGTCTTTGGCGGCATGATTTTCCTGAGATTAGAAGGATAGGGTTCGTGAGAGATTGTCCATAAATGATGATTATCATAGATGTACATATACAAATGCGGTAATATACAACATCACAATATGACAATCAACATTATAGAACAATCAAGAGGAGTTGAATAACCATCTCTACTGACTAGCAACTACGTGCTAACTAGCCTGGTTATTTGAATTGTTTTGAGTTGGGTAAGGTCTCGCTCGAAGTGACTTGGTGGTCCTCCTAGCTACCTATGAGTTTCGTGATCCCAAAAGAAATTGTCGAGAGTGGGATGAATTAGAAGATGTTTCGGAGGTTGTGTTTGCTATCTCCATGACAAAGTGTTTGAATATGTGAGTGCCTATATATATATATAATATATAATAGACTAGCGTACAGTGCTTGAGCGATGACTATCTATGTATACATACATATATCACATAATAGTCTTATGAGTGTCTAGCACAACAATTATGAGTCCCGGTTTCTCTCGAGGTCAGAGTCAACTAATGTATTCCTATTCCAGCATAACCATTTCAAGCCTTACATCATCTTTATTTAATTGTACATAGTTGATCAAGCTATGTTAAATTAAACTTGTATGACGTAACTCTTGAACCAATCACACTTAACAGAAAATACTGCCTAACGGTCATAGTCTAGGCCCACTAATGCAACCTAGTTCACTATAACCTTAGGCTCTGATACCAATCTGTAACACCCCCAAATTTACTGTTGGCGGAAGCATACTTTGGGGTGCTACTAATCAATACACAAAGCACATAAGATACATAATGAACGACCACTACATGCGTCGTTTTACAAATACATTGATTAACGTAAGAGTCTACATATGGTTTACAAAAGATGAGTTCGCATAGCTACTTGAGAGATTCTAGTACATATCTAATTTAAGCAAAATATAGAAATGCAGGGAAATCTCTTGATGTTTATATGATTGCATGCGACTCGAGCTACAGTATCCTGATGGGCAGTCCAACTTACTGCTGAGTACCTGAGATAACATGCTAAAAGGTCAGCTATAAAGCTGGTGAGCTCACAGGTTTGATATGATAATATATGATTTGTGAACCGCAAGATTTAATGATTCGATTTACAAAGCATGTAAATAATTGATTGATGGGTATCACATGAATATTTGTAATTAAACAAATAAGTAAAGATTGATACAACTAACATGAGCACATAGTCTGAGCTTAACTGAGGGGTCAGGATCACTATCAAGTGCCTGATCGAGGGTGCCTCTATGCGTATGCCTAATCAACATACGTTTGAACAAATGATAATGCGTCCGTTTGACAGGTTAGTGCTTGCTAACTCGGACGGGGATTGTCAATCCCATATGGTACCATACACTAACATTCACGCTAAATCATATTAACAGAACTATGCTTCAGAGGACTTTGATTGATTAGATGAAAACAACTCATGCAGCATACGTGATAATTTGATACTTGCGTTCACATGTAAAACAAAACGAGCATGTATCTCACCCCTAGGTAAAAGCATTTAAAATAGGGGCTATGAGACTCACCTGAGTCTGATGAATTGTTAGCCAACAATTATGATGATTCACACAGATTTGATGTCGTTACAACGACTGACCCTGCCGGGCGTCCTAAACGCGCAAGGTTATAATAATGATTAGATGTCTTAACAGACCATCTTTGCTAGTTGCTCATTCAACTAGTAATGTCCAAATACATTTGGTTTGATTAGGTATGATTGGAAAAATATGTACGGCCCATTGGTGATTAATTGTAATAATAATCTTAAAACATTATTATTAGAATGTTGTAATGATATACTTATAAAGTATATTTGAAATGATTAGTATTTGAATAAGTCAAATGTTGTTATCTTAGGTGATTATAAGTTACCACTTCTAGTTATAATCTCGTTCCCATTGTTAGTTATAATTTCGTTCCCATTGTTAGTTATAATTTCCTTCCCTCTGTTAGTTATAATTTCCTTCCCTCTGTTAGTTGTAATTTCCTTCCCTCTGTTAGTTATAATTTTCCTTCCCGCTGTTAGTTATAATTTTCCTTCCCGCTGTTAGTTATAATTTTCCTTCCCGCTGTTAGTTATAATTTCCTTCCCACTGTTAGTTATAATTTTCCTTCCCGCTGTTAGTTATAATTTTCCTTCCCGCTGTTAGTTATAATTTTCCTTCCCGCAGTTAGTTATAATTTCCTTCCCGCTGTTAGTTATAATTTCCTGATTTTTACTCGGTTTCGACTCGCGATTTCACCCGTTTTTATTCCGATTCAAGCCTAACCAAAAATAACACATGTCCTCATATATGTCTAGTTCAGTTCTGCACTTTATGGTATTTTTATATTTTCATTTACTATTTTTAACAAAAATAAATACGAAGAGTGGTCGGTTTCGTCTCAACAGTGAGGTCAGTCCAAAGACTCGTGTTTTTAGCTATGATCCGTGAGGATCTGGTCCAAGGGCCAAAAATAAAAGTTGTAGACAATATCTTAAGGAACATTTTTCGTTTATATGTCGAGAGTTGATTCTTCCTAGTTTTCTAGATATAGACGTTTTCGTGACGGTTATTTTCTGGGCAGATTTGTGTACTTTATATATACTTAAGAAAAACGAGTTTCAACCATGGTTTTGGACATTATCTTGTTAGATGATCAACTAAACATGTAAATAAACTTGTTCGTAGGAATTATAGAAAAAGAGTTAGAGTTTCTTACAAAGAAAACGTGATCTAGAGGCGAAACAAGGTGATGTGCTCGGTTTTGGACTTCCTCTTCCTCTTCCTTGCTTCCTTCTTCAATATGATGGTAGATTTGGGAATTTTTGGTATGGTTTTAGAGAGAGAGAGCAGAGAACGTGAGGGAGTGAGGAGAGAGTGAGAAGTGAGTGCAATTATTGATGAAATGGGATGAAAAAGAAGAGTGATGGTGGTAACTTTGGTCTTGACTTTTAACAAACAAGATCCATAAAGTGTGGATCTTGTTTTCAAGTTTGAAAACTGGTGGGTAGGTGGTCCCACAAGGTGGTGATGACTCCAATTTTTGTTCCCCGAGTTTGTGCTCCGTGCGGTGTTCGTTTCCCCGGTCGTTTAAACGTTAATTCGTACGTTAAACGTTATACGTATACATTTTAAATACCAATTGAATTTCGATAGGTTTACATTGAAGTATTACTTATAATACTTGGAAAACATTTATAAAAGTGTTTGTTTATAGTGTCGATGTTGATTTACGGTTTCGTGTTTTGGTCGTTTAATCGCGTAGCGTTTAAAATACACGTTTTTGTTATCGGTTTGAAATACGATATTTATAATGAAAGTATTTAATCAAATTACTTTGTTTGAAGTTATAAAAATATAACTTATGATTATTTTATTTGTCGGGCGTATCACACGCGTTTAATTCGTGTCGGTTACGTTTTATACAAAACGTACATTGTTTTGTATATTATTAATACATAATAATATAATGTAAATAACTACTATTTAATCACCAAATAGATTTAGGTTATTTATTAAAAAGTTTCACCAACGTCCGTATGAAAGTGTATCGGAAATTCGGCCGATTTGAAAATGCACGATTTAAACAAATCGCGTACTGATATATATATATAACAATATACATATTGATACATACAATTAGCCTAAAACATAGTACTAATTACATGTACTACTAGATGATTAGGATCTAATAACTAGTCCTAATTTGATGGGTGTCACAAGTTTAAATAAAAGGAGATTTCAGTACATAAGTACTTGTACAAAATATACTAATGCAAGAAAATCTCAATCGTCTGTATGCTGACTCGAGCTAAAAGTCCTGAAGTTGAAGCAATCTACTGCTTGGTACCTGCGATACATGCTAAATGGGTCAGCTAAAGTTGGTGAGCTCACAGGTTTGAAATCAAGTAATATAGTATGAACCGCAATATTTAATAATGATTGAATTGCATCTAGCAATTGATAATGTATATGTATACAGCCATGAGCACATAGTTGAGCTTAACTCGAGGGCCGGGTCCCCTATAGAGAATTCAGGGCGAGGTGCCTCCACGAATGCCTAATCAACATTCGTCTTCCCAAATATTAGTACGTCCGTTTACCCGGTTAGTGCTTGCTAACCCGAACGAGGAGGGTCAATCCTATATGGTACCATATACTAATATTCACGCTACAACGTATTAACAACTATGCTGACGGAGGACTTTAAATGATTAGTTGTAAAAAACTCATGTAGTATATGAAATGTTTGTACTTGCGTTCACATGTTAAAAATTGAGCAATATATCACACCCCTGAGTAAAACAGTAAAAATAGGGGCTATGAGACTCACCTGAGTCTTGTGAGTTTAACTTAATAAACTTGAGTTGATTAGCCGAGTAATGAAGTCCAAAGACTTGTAACCTGAGGGTGTCCACGACACGCGATGGTTATACACATGATTGGGTATCTCAAAAGATCACCCTTGTAGTTGTTACACAACTATATATATGTCCAAATTACTACGATTTGGTTGATTTGTTAAGTGTTTGAAAACGTGTACGGCCCGTTGGTGATTAATTGTAATAATAGTCCTGGTGTTATCACATTGATTTCGAAGTGTTATTCATGAAAAGTATATTCCATTATGTTGAAAAGTTGTATCATATAAGCGTTTTGAAGTCATACAAGTTTGACACTTGGTGAGAAATGTGCTTACGGAATCTAAGTACGGGGGTCCGGCGGCAGCGCCCCTGGCGGGGTCCAAGGGGCTGGCCCCTGGCTGGGGTCGAGATGCCAGGTCAGCTCGAAAAATTTTTATTTCTACTATATTGCTTTGGTGAAAAACGCATCTGGGATCTGAATTCGGGTAAAATCGTGTGATAAATTTCGAGTCTCGACACTTAGTAAAAATCTGAGTTTTCTGCGTTTTGCGATACAATATGCGACACAAAAGTTTGTCATGCGACACAAGGGTTGTGTCGCATAGGAATGCGACACAAAAGTTTGTCATGCGACACAAGGGTTGTGTCGCATAGGAATGCGACACAAGAGCTTAGCGACACAAGGGTTGTGTCGCATAAGCGTTCGATGCTAAATCAATAGCGACATAGTGATTGTGTCGTATGAAAATACGACATAAGATGCGACATAACGTTGTGTCGTAAAGGGTACGACACAAAAGGATTTATACGACACAAGGGGCAAAATACGACACAACATGCGACACAAGGCTTGTGTTGCATTGAAGAACATCAGCCCAGGAAGTCCGACTGTCGAGATTTTTCCGGCCAAAAACCCAATTCAAACCCATTTTTAAGCTATGAAATCGTGTTCTACACTTTGTAATGGACATATATAAGTTATATAAATAACTAACAAGTGAAAATACTAAGAATCGAGAGGTTTCGGGATTTTGTCGGAAACTTACAAATTGCCGAAATGGAAATCCGGAAAGATAGAAATGTAGATCGTTCCGAGGTGGTCGTGAATCTCTAAAAATATTGATGATCCGAGTGCGTTTGATTGTGTTATTTGTCGATTTATGATGGTGGTGGTGGTTTAATGTTTAGAGAGAAAATGAAAGAGAAAAAAAGAAGAGAGAGAGTGAGGTAGTAGAAAATGAGGAAAAAGGAGGGGAAGAGTGGAGGTTATCTCCACTTTTTCAGTCTTCGTCCCGCGCTCCGTGTGGTGTTCATTTTCTCCGTCTTTTAACGTTTTAAATAAATATTTATTTTTACATATTAATTATCAGTTTTAATTTACGAATTATTACACGATATTTTTATTGAAGTATTTTACCAAATGTCTTTATATTTGAGTTATAAATCTAACTTAGTTCGTGTCGTTAGTTTGCGCGTTTTAATATTTTTGTTACGTAAAAGTTTGTTTGTACGTTATAATACGAGCCTGGAAATATTACAAGGACTTGTTTTTAAGTATAATTGGGTTGTTAAATAGTAATTAAATTATTCAACAATTTGTTCACCAACGTCCGTATTTAATTGAACCGAATTACACTCGATTTAAATTGCGTATGATTTAATCAAATCGCATTTTCGTATATATTCAACAATATATATTTCGATACATCAATTAGCCTAACACAGAACTAATTACATGTATTAATAATGAATTAGGCACTAATTGCTAGTCCTAATTTAGCGGGTGTTACATTCTCCCCCTGTTAGAAGAATTTCGTCCCGAAATTTAACTCGAGGTCACGTTTGATGTAGAATCGGAGAATAGCTGAGGATATTTGAGTCGCATTTGGTCTTCCCGTTCCCAGGTGAATTCCGGACCGCGCCGCGAATTCCATATGACCTCGACGATGGGAATACGACTTTGTTTTAGTTGTTTGACCTCACGGTCCATGATTTCAGCGGGTTCTTCAACAAAATGAAGTTTGTCGTCAACTCGAATTTCATCGAGTGGGATAATCATTGTCCCATCGGACAGGCATTTCTTTAAGTTAGAAATGTGAAAAGTAGGGTGCACGCTGCTGAGTTCGGATGGCAGCTGCAATCGGTAAGCTACGAGGCAAATCCGTTCGAGGATCTCAAAAGGCCCGGTGTACCTGGGATTTAACTTCCCGCATTTGCCAAAACGGATGACGCCTTTCCAAGGCGATACTTTTAAGAGTACTCGATCCCCAACTTGGAACTCGAGTGGTCTGCGTCTCACGTCAGCATAACTTTTCTGACGATCACGTGCGGCTTTGAGTCTGTTTTGGATTTCCACAATTTTCTCAGTGGTGGCGTGTATGAGTTCAGGACCAGTGAGCTGACTATCTCCCACTTCAGTCCAACAGATCGGTGATCGGCACTTACGACCGTAAAGTGCCTCAAAATGTGCAGCCTTAATGCTGGCGTGATAGCTGTTATTGTACGAGAATTCGCACAATGGTAGATGTCTTTCCCAGTTTGTACCGAAATCAACTACGCAGGCGCGTAGCATATCTTCTAGTGACTGAATGGTTCGTTCACTTTGGCCATCGGTTTGAGGATGGTATGCGGTACTCATATCGAGGCGAGTACCCAATGCTTTTTGAAGTGACTGCCAAAAGTGAGAAGTGAAGCGGGCATCTCTGTCGGAGATGATCGAGATTGGAACGCCGTGATGAGAAACGATTTCTTTGATGTAGATTTGTGCAAGGCGCTCCATTTTATCGTTTTCCTTGATTGCCAGGAAATGAGCAGATTTGGTGAGACGATCGACGATCACCCAAATGGTATCGCAACCGCTCGACGACTTGGGTAGTTTGGTTATGAAATCCATGGCAATTTGTTCCCATTTCCATTCAGGGATTTCAGGTTGTTGGAGTAAACCAGGAGGTTTCTGATGTTCGGTTTTGACTTTCGAGCAAGTAAGACACTTGCTGACATAAGTGGCGATTTCGGCTTTCATGTTTGGCCACCAATAAAATTCCTTGATTCTGTGGTACATCTTATCGGATCCCGGATGGATAGAGTATTTGGACTTGTGAGCCTCATCCATCACCAAGTCTCGTAGGTTCCCGAAATTAGGCAACCAGATTCGGTTTGAGAAATACCTAATCCCGTTAGATTTGGTTTCAAATTGTTTGTCAATACCCCGTAAGGCTTCGTTTTTGATGTTTTTAGGTTTTAGGGCTTCGATCTGAGCGGTATGAATCTGAATGGTAAGATCGTTGTGAATGGTCATACTGAGGGCTCGGACTCGAAGTGGTTTTGGTCGTTCCTTTCGACTGAGAGCATCAGCTACAACATTAGCCTTCCCTGGATGGTACTTGATCTCGCAATCGTAATCGGTAAGCAACTCGACCCATCGACGTTGCCTCATATTGAGATCTTTTTGGTCGAAGATGTGTTGGAGACTTTTGTGATCGGTAAAGATGGTGCACTTAGTGCCGTAGAGATAATGTCTCCAGATCTTGAGAGCAAAAACGACAGCTCCAAGTTCGAGATCATGGGTGGTGTAGTTCTTTTCGTGAACTTTGAGTTGTCGTGAGGCGTAAGCAATAACTTTGTCTCGTTGCATCAGCACACAACCGAGACCTTGGTGGGAAGCATCGCAGTATACCACGAAGTCATCGGTGCCTTCGGGTAGGGATAGAATGGGAGCACTGCAAAGCTTTTGTTTTAATAATTGGAACGCTGACTCTTGTTTATCGGTCCAATCAAACCTTTTGTCCTTCTGAGTCAGTACCGTGAGTGGTTGAGCTATTTTGGAGAAATTTTCAATGAATCGCCGATAGTACCCAGCAAGACCCAAGAATTGGCGTACTTCAGTTGCAGAGGTGGGTGCTTGCCAGTCTTTGATAGCCTCGATTTTTGATGGGTCAACGTGAATTCCCTGACTGTCGATCACGTGACCAAGGAATTGAACTGTTTTTATCCAGAACTCACACTTAGAGAATTTGGCATAAAGCTCCTCGTGTCTAAGTAGTTCTAGAATGGTTCTGAGGTGTTGCGCATGTTCTTGTTCGTTGCGCGAGTAAATGAGTATGTCATCGATAAAGACAATGACAAACTTGTCAAGGTAAGGTTTACACACCCGGTTCATGAGGTCCATGAATACAGCCGGTGCGTTGGTTAGACCAAAGGGCATCACTTGGAATTCGTAGTGCCCGTAACGAGTTCTGAAAGCAGTTTTTGGAATATCAGTGTCGCGAACTCGTAACTGATGATACCCTGATCGTAGGTCGATTTTTGAGTAGAAACTTGAACCCTGAAGTTGGTCGAATAGATCATCAATGCGAGGAAGTGGGTATCGGTTTTTGATGGTCAATTTGTTCAATTCTCGATAGTCGATGCACATTCGGAATGAACCGTCCTTCTTTTTAACGAATAAGACCGGAGCTCCCCAAGGTGAAGAACTCGGTCTTATGAATCCTCTATCCAGGAGTTCCTGTAACTGGGTGGACAACTCTTGAAGTTCGGATGGGGCTAAACGGTACGGTGCGCGGGCCACCGGTGCGGCACCCGGCACGAGATCAATTGAAAACTCAACCTGTCTAGGTGGAGGTAGACCAGGTAGTTCTTCCGGAAAGACTTCGGGAAAGTCTTTAACAATTGGCACATCCTCAAGTCGCTTCTCCTCCGACTTCTTCTCTGTGATGTGTGCGAGTATTGCAGGGTAACCCTTCCTCAGGAATTTTCGGGTTTTTAAGCAAGAGATAATATTGAGTCTCGTCCCACCGGTCTCCCCCTGTATGATCAAGGTTCTACCGACTGCGAGTGGGATACGGATGATCTTATTGTAACAAACGATTTCGGCTCGGTGTTTGGACAACCAGTCCATTCCAATAATGACGTCAAAACTTCCGATTTCAACGGGTACAAGATCAATTGAAAAGGTTTCATCAGCTAGATTTAAAGTGCAATTAGGTATCACACTATTGGTTTCTATAAGTTCTCCATTTGCTAGCTCTACTGTGTACTTAACATCTAAGGCAACAGGAGTGATGTCAAGTAATGGGCAAAAGTCATCGGAGATAAAACTTCTATCAGCACCAGTATCAAATAAGACAGAAGCAGTTAAGTTGTTGAGGAGGAACATACCCGAGACCACATTCGGGTCTTGGCGGGCGTCCCCGGATTTGATGATGAAGGCTTTACTTCGGGTGTTGTTATTGTTGCTGTTGCGGTTGTTGTTGTTGTTGTTCTTCAGCTTTGGGCACGTGTCCCTGAAGTGCCCGTGGTTCAGACACTCAAAGCAGACTTTGGGTGTTATGGTGTTGTTGGTAGGGGAACGGCAATCCTGGGTGAGGTGACCATACCTCTTGCAATTGTTGCAAAAGGAGCCACAAGAACCTTCATGGTGGCGGCTGCACTTGGAACAATAGGGTTTGCTCCCAGTGTAGCCCCGTTTGATGTCTGTGGTGGCGTTGTAGGCTTTGATGGTGTCGGATTTCTTGTTTTGTTGGTTTGAGTGGTTGTTGTGGTAGTCGGACCACTTTCTTTTGTTGTTGTGGGAGGATGAAGTGGGTGGTTCAGAATCTTGGCTCATTGCCATCAGGTCTTGGGCCAGAAGGATTGCACCGTCAATGGTGGCTTGGTTTGAAGAGGCAACGTGCCCCCGAACGGGCTCAGGAAGACCAAGGATGTACTTCCTGATTTTATCATGTTCTGTGCTTACCATGGCTGGGCGGAGGGCAGCGAGTTGCTGGAATCTGGTGGTATAACCATCGATATCACCACCCTGAACCTTTAGGTTCCAGAACTCCTCGTCCAGCTTTTGGAGTTTGGCGATTGAGCAGTATTTGGCGGTGAGTTTTGCTTTCAAGTCCTCCCAAGAGAGTTGGTAGGCAGTGTCAGCACCCACTGATTGAGTATATGAGTTCCACCAAGAGTGGGCATCATCTTCGAGAGAGCAGGTGGCGAAGTTTACTTTGTCGTTCTCCGCGCATTTGCTGACACGGAAAACAGTTTCCATCTTTTCGAACCATCTGATTAGTCCGATGGCTCCTTCAGTACCCTTGAAGCTTGAGGTTTTGCAGCTCTGAAAGTCCTTGTAAGAACAAGGTTTAGCAGCAGGGGTTTCAGCGGCATCGCTGTTTCTCGCGGAATTCTGTGGAGTATTCCGAGCCAAGGCTTCAGTCACAGCCTGGGTTATGAGCGATGTAAGTTGAGCATCGGTGTAAGGTCTTGTCTTTGGCGGCATGATTCTTCAATAAAATAAATGAAGATACATGAGATTTTGTAAGGAAGTTGTATTTGTCTCAGATGTACATGTATAAAAGCGGTAATACATAACATCAATATGAGAAATGGCAATTTATATGAGTTGAAATAGTAAGAAATATTTGATAGATAATATGAGTTCAAAGGTTACATCTCATAGATGTATTACAAAAGGCGTCGGGAATTGTTACATCCGACCGAATTATAGAGTAACGCCTAGATAGTTAAATTACGAGACAGATTACAAGACAAGAACTACACTAGTCTTAACGTAGATTAATCTGTTCCATCATTTCAATGAGGCGATCCACAGTGTTTGCAAGTCTGCTAGCCTGACGGGCATTGTCTTCAGCCAATGCTAGTCGCTGTACTAATCAACGGGCATATTCATCCGTTTCCCGTGAGCGTTGCTCACACTCTTCAAGCCGGTGTTTCAAAAGGGCGGTTTCTACGCTTATCTCCACCACTTTGTTGAAAAGAATGTCTACATTGTTAACGGTGGTTTCGTGATCCTCGGTGACTTGTTCGATGCGTTCAAGAGATGTAAGTCTCCAGTTCTCGTTGGTTTCTTGCAACACGACATCCATGGTGGGAAGTCGCTGCTCGTGTTGGTCCATCCTAGCAGCTAAGGCCGGTAAGGTGATGTGAGTGGGGTACGGGCCAGCTCGAGGCAACCTGGCGTTCCTCCTTGCTACCCTTGGGTTCTGCGACCCGGATTGAAAGCGCGATGAATTGGGTGGTGTGTTTGCCATTTCTGAGACAAAGCGTGAGTAAGAGTGAGGCCTATATTCATATAGTTCCTATATAATATAGCCTATTGAGTTTCTAGCATAAACAAGTTTAAGTCTCGGTTCTCTCGAGGTCAGAGTCTTCTAGTGTACCCTGTTCAGCCATAACTACTTTCAGATCTTACATCATCTTTGCTTAATTGTACATAGTTGATCAGGCTATGTTAAATTAAACTCGTATGACGTAATCACTGAACCAGTTATACCTAATAAGGAATACTGCCTAATGGTCATAGTCTAGGCCCACTAAATGCAACCTAGTTCACTATAACCTTAGGCTCTGATACCAATCTGAAACACCCCCAATTTAATGATTTGCGGAAGCACGATTTGGGTGTTACTAATCAATAACAAGGCACAAAGATATATAGTAAACGACTCTATATGCGTCGTTTTAACAAAATATATTAATATGGAAATGTTTACAACATTTATAGCTTTACATAGCTCGAGTTTAAATAAAAGGAGATTTCAGTACATAAGTACTTGTACAAAATATACTAATGCAAGAAAATCTCAATCGTCTGTATGCTGACTCGAGCTAAAAGTCCTGAAGTTGAAGCAATCTACTGCTTGGTACCTGCGATACATGCTAAATGGGTCAGCTAAAGCTGGTGAGCTCACAGGTTTGAAATCAAGTAATATAGTATGAACCGCAAGATTTAATAATGATTGAATTGCATCCAGCAATTGATAATGTATATGTATACAGCCATGAGCACATAGTTGAGTTTAACTCGAGGGCCGGGTCCCCTATAGAGAATTCCGGGCGAGGTGCCTCCACGAATGCCTAATCAACATTTGTCTTCCCAAATATTAGTACGTTCGTTTACCCGGTCAGTGCTTGCTAACCCGAACGAGGAGGGTCAATCCTATATGGTACCATATACTAATATTCACGCTACAACGTATTAACAACTATGCTGACGGAGGACTTTAAATGATTAGTTGTGAAAAACTCATGTAGTATATGAAATGTTTGTACTTGCGTTCACATGTTAAAAATTGAGCAATATATCACACCCCTGAGTAAAACAGTAAAAAGAGGGGCTATGAGACTCACCTGAGTCTTGTGAGTTTAACTTAATAAACTTGAGTTGATTAGCTGAGTAATGAAGTCCAAAGACTTGTAACCTGAGGGTGTCCACGACACGCGATGGTTATACACATGATTGGGTATCTCAAAAGATCACCCTTGTAGTTGTTACACAACTATATATATGTCCAAATTACTACGATTTGTTTGATTTGTTAAGTGTTTGAAAACGTGTACGGCCCGTTGGTGATTAATTGTAATAATAGTCCTGGTGTTATCACATTGATTTCGAAGTGTTATACTTGAAAAGTATATTCCATTATGTTGAAAAGTTGTATCATATAAGCGTTTTGAAGTCATACAAGTTTGACACTTGGTGAGAAATGTGCTTACGGAATCTAAGTATGGGGGTCCGGCGGCAGCGCCCCTGGCGGGGTCCAAGGGGCTGGCCCCTGGTTGGGGTCGAGATGCCAGGTCAGCTCGAAAAATTTTTATTTCTACTATATTGCTTTGGTGAAAAACTCATCTGGGATCTGAATTCGGGTAAAATCGTGTGATAAATTTCGAGTCTCGACACTTAGTAAAAATCTGAGTTTTCTGTGTTTTGCGATACAATATGCGACACAAAAGTTTGTCATGCGACACAAGGGTTGTGTCGCATAGGAATGCGACACAAGAGCTTAGCGACACAAGGGTTGTGTCGCATAAGCGTTCGATGCTAAATCAATAGCGACATAGTGATTGTGTCGTATGAAAATACGACATAAGATGCGACACAACGTTGTGTCGTAAAGGGTACGACACAAAAGGATTTATACGACACAAGGGGCAAAATACGACACAACATGCGACACAAGGCTTGTGTCGCATTGAAGAACATCAGCCCAGGAAGTCCGACTGTCGAGATTTTTCCGGCCAAAAACCCAATTCAAACCCATTTTTAAGCTATGAAATCGTGTTCTACACTTTGTAATGGACATATATAAGTTATATAAATAACTAACAAGTGAAAATACTAAGAATCGAGAGGTTTCGGGATTTTGTCCGAAACTTACAAATTGCCGAAATGGAAATCCGGAAAGATAGAAATGTAGATCGTTGCGAGGTGGTCGTGAATCTCTAAAAATATTGATGATCCGAGTGCATTTGATTGTGTTATTTGTCGATTTATGATGGTGGTGGTGGTTTAATGTTTAGAGAGAAAATGAAAGAGAAAAAAAGAAGAGAGAGAGTGAGGTAGTAGAAAATGAGGAAAAAGGAGGGGAAGAGTGGAGGTTATCTCCACTTTTTCAGTCTTCGTCCCGCGCTCCGTGTGGTGTTCGTTTTCTCCGTCTTTTAACGTTTTAAATAAATATTTATTTTTACATATTAATTATCAGTTTTAAAATACGAATTATTACACGATATTTTTATTGAAGTATTTTACCAAATGTCTTTATATTTGAGTTATAAATCTAACTTAGTTCGTGTCGTTTTTAATATTTTTGTTACGTAAAAGTTTGTTTGTACGTTATAATACGAGCCTGGAAATATTACAAGGACTTGTTTTTAAGTATAATTGGGTTGTTAAATAGTAATTAAATTATTCAACAATTTGTTCACCAACGTCCGTATTTAATTGAACCGAATTACACTCGATTTAAATTGCGTACGATTTAATCAAATCGCATTTTCGTATATATTCAACAATATATATTTCGATACATCAATTAGCCTAACACAGAACTAATTACATGTATTAATAACGAATTAGGCACTAATTGCTAGTCCTAATTTAGCGGGTGTTACACAACTAATGCCCAATCTTTTGCATTTCTACACTGATGCAGGGACACCTCACACTTGTATTTCTTCATGACCAGATCTGCAATATCCACCAATCTTATATCTGGATTAGCTCTAATTTTGGGACCAAACTGTCTTCCTATCCACTTGTAGTTTATCAATGATCCAAATCTAAAATTTCTCACACATGTATGAGTGTCCACCAATGATATAACCTGAAATGATCCCTCCTTTCTCATCAGTCTGCCGAAACATCTCCAGGGGCATTTGGGTTCATCACCTTTTACTACACTAGGATACATTTTGATTTTCCTCTGCTTTCCCTTTTCTTTGTCCTCTAGTTTGGGTGGTCTTTGCCCACACCTGGCAATCACACTCTCCGAACTACTCCTCTCATACTAAAGTGAAAATCCATTGGCAATTGCATAATAAGTAAGACAATCCTTAAATTGTAAATTGTTTTCATACCTTTCTCCTACTTTAGGTTCTTTTAGGCTCCAGTGTGTTGCTTGGTCATGTATGGGGAACCTATCAGCTGTTACTACACGTTGAGATGGATCCTCATTCATATCCTCACCCATTTTCAACTTCTTCATCAAAGATTCCATGAACTCATCATGTTCAGCAAACACATGAGTCAAACCCTCATTCACCTTTTCATCCATCTGAAATGCCAAACCACCTAAAATTGGTTGTGCAGTTGGCTTAGGTAATGTTCTGGCATTTGCTTTCCGAGTCCTCAGCTCAAATAATTCATCCTCTCCTTCAGAGAGATGATCCAAGGACTCTGTCTCACTTTCACTATCAGTGTCATGACAATGATGACCAAATAAATCATACTCATCATCAACACTGTCACTATCTTCAGCATGATTTTCTCCAACATTTTCTTCATTTGGGTTATCTGACTTGTCATTGTCCTCACCATTCTCTTCATGATTGTTTTCATCATTATGGACCACATTGTCCTCACCATTGTGGACCACACCATCCTCACCATTCTCTTCCACAGAATTCCTTTCTTGATCATGTAACACACTTGGGTCCTCAATAGCATCAACATCATTATGTCTTTTTAGCAAATACTTACTTAAATCATCACCATAGTGATCCAAGTAAATATTTATGGTACCATAACACAAAGCTAAATCAAACAACATATCCATATCTTCATTATTTGAAACTGTGACACCCCCAAATTTAAGGATTTGCGGAAGCTCGATTTGGGTGTCACTAATCAATATACAAAGCACATAAGATATAATGAACGACTACTATATGCGTCGTTTTAAACTTGTATTAATAAAGTAAACGTTTACATCAAAATAATGTTACATTAGCTCGGTTCCTGAAATTGAGAGATTACATAGCATAATTACTTTTACAAAATATAATAATGCAATCAAATCTCTAGTTGTATGTATGCTGACTCGAGCTAATAGTCCCTGCCTGTGCAGCCAACCTACTGCTGGGTACCTGTGATACATGCTAAAATGGGTCAGCGAAAACGCTGGTGAGCTCACAGGTTTGTATGTCAATGTATAGTTGTAAGAACCGCAAGATTTATATTGAATTTAAATTGCAATTAAGCAAAATAAAAATTATACAATCCATGAGCACATAGTCTGAGCTTAACTCGAGCGCTAGGTCCAATTAAGGAAACTTAACTGATTTGCCTCCTACGAGTGTCTAATCCACACTCGTCTTCCCAAATGCTAATACATCCGTTTGACCGGCTAGTGCGTGCTAACCCGGATGAGGATTGTCAATCCCATATGATATCATATACTAACATTCACGCTAAAATATTAGAGACTATGCTATAGAGGACTTTAAATTGATTAGCTTGAAACTCATGTAGTATTTGAAGGTTTGTACTTGCATTCTACTTGTAAAACAAAACAGAGCAGTAATATCACACCCCTAGTTGAAAAATAGTGAAAATGGGGCCATGAAACTCACCTGAGTCTTGAAGTGTTTAATTCAATAAACTTGAAGTAATTAGCTGTGAATTGGTGTCCAAAAACTTGAAACCTGAATGTGTCCACGACACTTGAATTGTTATAAATTGTACAGGTATCTCGAAAGTCTACCATTGAAATTGTTTGTTTAACTTGATGTCCAAATTACCCCGATTTGGTTGTTTGTATTGTTACAAGTTACAATGACTTGTTTGATTGATTTGTTCCAAGTTACAACGACTTGGTCGATATTGAAGTATGTTTTGAAAACGTATACGGCCCGTTGGTGATTGTTGGAATTTAAACATTTTAATGTTCTCCTTATGTCTCGAAGTGTTAATCTTGAAAAGTATGTCTCATAGTGTTTGAAAAGTCGTATTGTATAGTTGTTTGAAGTTGTATAGGTTCAACACTTAGTGAAAAACTGGTTTGGGGTCTGCTGTTTTACGCGTCACTTGATAGCGTCACTAAGGCAATTCATGCGACACTTAGGAAGTGTCGGGCAGAGTGACGGATTAGAAAGGATAGCATCACTAGGGTAGTGTCGGGTATAAGTGTCGGTATTGTATAGGGCGTCACTTACAGAGTGACGGGTAGGGATCAAAATGTAATTCTATGCGACACTTATGAAGTGTCGGTATAGGATATAGGGCGTCACTAGCCCAGTGTCGGGTATCGTAGTAAGGCGTCACTTATCTAGTGACGGTACACAGGGTCTGGTAATAAAATGGGGCGTCACTTATCTAGTGACGGTATATAGTGTCGGGTAAAAAGATATGGCGGCACTTAACAAGTGTCGCTAGGCAGTGTCGGTATATGTATAGACGTCACTTAAGTAGTGACGGTTAGGGGCCAACATTTGGCTTTAGGCGACACTTAGGAAGTGTCGGTATCGGGAGTATAGCGACACTTAAGGAGTGACGCTGGAAGTGTCGCATATCTGGGTTCGTCCATGCGACACTACCGTCTGTTCGACGGATTTTGAGCCAAAAACATGTTTTCGGGTTTCCGTTTGATCTGATTCTTTTACCCAACCCTCATAGGGACATATTAAGCTTATACAAACAATAATATATGAAAAGTAAGTAAAATCGAGAGATTTCGTCATTTGTCGGAAACTTACAAAGTGGTGAAATGAAAATCCGGAAAGATAGAAATGTAGATCGTGATGAGAGGAACGTTTTTCTCCAAACGAGTATGGTGATCCGAGTGCGTTTCGTGTTCCTTTTTGACGATTTTAATGGTGATGATAATGGTGGTGGTGGGTAATTAGTGAGAAAAAAAAGAAAGAGAGAGAGAAGAAAGAAAAGTGAAATGAAGAAAAAGAGAAAGATGGTGGTGGTTTTAATCCCCACCATTTTTCAGTCCGTGCACTGCGCCCCGTGCGGTGTTCGTTTCCCGTTTGTTTAAACGTTGAATATTTATTTTATACATTTAAATGTCCGTTTTAAATTACAAATTATTATAAAATGTTTTATTGTAATATTTTACCAAATATCTATTTACGGTATTTAAAATGAAATTCGTTTTATTTGTTTGCGCGTTTGTATATTTATTGTATGCATGTTATTTGTACAATACGAATTGACTACGAAATATTACAATAAATAATATTCTGAATAGAATTGAGTTATTAAATAATATTTGTATTACTTAATAAAATTGTTCACCAACGTCCGTATTTATTGTATCGAAATTTATTCGATTTGAAGCTCGTACGATTTAAACAAACCGCATAATTGTGTAGATATATATTCAACAATATATATAATAATTGATACATTAATTAGCCTAACACATAACTAATTACATGTATTAAAACTTGATTAGGCACTAAATTCTAGTCCTAAATTGACGGGTGTCACAGAAACCCTGTATACACCATTACTAACTGCCTGATTTGGTAGACAGAAGTAAACACCCATAACTTGTGTACGGGATTCTGTCTCCACATATTCAAGCAACTCTGCAAAGTCCATTTTTGCTGTAAACAAAGGAAACATTCCACCATATTCATACCTGAATGGGGCGTACATAAATGCACCATCATAATGCACTTCAAACTGGAAACCAGGAAATGCAACAGGGGTTCCAGCCATGCTGAAAAAATTACAAAAGATAAGTACATTTAACTAAAAACCATGTTAAATTATTCAGTTTACCATGCAAAACCAAACACTTTTCACAAAATCTACCAAAAACCCTTCTATTTTAAATATAAATGCATAATACGGATAAGGTAAACATTATAAACATGATCAAGCAACCTTTTGGTACACATATTCACCTATTAATAGGTTTGATGTTTGATCAACATACTTTCCAAAAAAATTTAAGAAAACCCTAAATAAAACCTAGAAATCATAATACATGCTAACTAACCAACAATAACACATACAGACCTGAAATCGGTCGACTTTAACATCTCAAATCACATACTACTAACTTACAAAGTTCATCAACTTCATTTATAAACAACTACAACAAATAAACGAAAAAAAAATTCAACAAAATTTAAAATTTTACACCGTAGAGATTATTGTACATACCTTAGGAGACGTTCACATGAAAATTATGTTGAAATCGAGCAAGAATTAAAGGAGAAATCGTTGTTTTTAGATGCGGTTATGGAGAGGTTTTTGGCGGGTGAAGGTTGGTGGGAGGTGCACGAGGTGATCAAATGAGCCAAAAGCCCTAATTTGTCCTTATAAGTGATGTAACGAGCAAGTGGGAAAAAAATGTATCGAACTTTTTACATACGTGGCGCCTACGTGGCAGTGCCACGTTGTAACACCCCAAAATTTGAAAGTATTATTGTGGCAAATAAATTAATAGTTGTTTTAAGTTGATATTCTTGTAAGAAAAATAAAAGAGTGGAGATCGCGAATGGATTTTAAGTTCCAGACAATGAGTATTAAAGGGGGACTAAATTATTATATATGTTTGCTACGGGATCCCATTCCATTCTTTTCTAAAAAGTTCCAGAATAAAAGAAAATAAAAGAGAGTTGAGTCGCAGGAGGCTAGAGCAAAAAGGGGGAAACACAACTTTTATTCCAATCATCAAATTGGGAGCTAGAAATCATGATTATCATCCTCCTCTCCTCCCTAATCTATTAGTAAGTCTGATTTCTCCATTTTTAATATAGAAAGTTTGAGATATGGTGGAATTGATATGGGGTTATTGATTTAATACGAAATTAGTTTAGAAAAGTGTTATTTGGAGGTTTAATTGATGTTATTTGACATGTTAGTAAGAAGTAGAAACCGGGTTTGAGATTTAAATGGTTAAAATTAGATTTTTGGTATATAAGAAACTGAGTTGCATTGCAGGTTGTTGGAAATGGGATGTATCCGGCGGATACTTAGTTATCCGGCGGATAAGGCTGCTAAACTGGTTACCCGGCGGGTATCCATCAATCCGGCGGGTAATCCAGGTTTCTAGTTTTCTTCCGTGTAAAGTCTATCGAAATAATAGTATATTGTAATAATGAGTAAAGATCAGAATCTGAGTTGGGGTACGAGTGATTTATCACTTGAATAATGAGTGCTGTTAAAGCTATGAATTATTGAATAGTTAAGGAATTAGATAAGGTAGTAATGTGTTAAAGATAATAAACCAATTACAATCGAACGATTAATATGATGTGGAAACAAGGTCATATTCAAAGTGAGGACTTAAATAATGCAATAATGAATCTAGTAAAATTATAATGAGTATAATTAAGGAATGGTGACAATTATTAATTAGTGAACATGTTGTGATTTGAATGTGTTACGTAATAGGTGATTCAAGACGCGGAAGCTTTTGTTGATCCTTATTGTGAAATCATCTAAAACACCTAGGTGAGTAATATGGGGGTTAAATGGGTAATGGTTGTATGTACCGGATTGCTTACGAGCAAGAGGTTCATACAATCAAGTGGATTATGATTGTTTCTTACACTTATTTATTACATTGGTATCTTGTGCTCGTATCTTGCATTGAGATTCGTTGTTAGATGTTGTTGATTGATTATGTGATAATTTTGTGGAATTATGTGGCTTATGTGGATTGAGCAATAGTGTAGCTATTTGATTGTTACGAAATAAATGATTGTTACGGAATAAGTGCTTAGCACTATTTGTATCTATTGGATCGCGGATCCGTACGAAATATTACGAAATACAGAGAATCTCAACCCTTGCTCAGAATCTAGTTGTTAAGAGTGATAAGTGGAATTACTTATGTGTTTATGTGTTAAGTAAATTGATAGATTATTCATTTAATTGCCTATATACTCACTAAGTTATGTGCTTATTCCGTTAGTTGTTTTATATTGTAGGTTATTATTTAGTTGAACCTACAATGCATAAAGGGCGATATATGGAGGCTTGAGCATAACGTGGATCGGAGCTTGTTTTGTGGGTAGTCAAGCTCGACTCTTTTAAATTATCGTATGATTGCACTTGTGTAAATCACCCAAACGGAATATGATTTAGTGTAAATTGTGCATTACAAATTGGAAAAAATTTGTTATGTTATAATTATTGTACGAAATTGATTTTGTAAGATTCAAGGTTGCAACCAGTGAGACGGTTGAAATATAATTCTAAACATTATGTTTTATAAATTGTTGCGCACTCGTTTTAAGAAATTTGGGTGTTTCAAGTTGGTATCAGAGCGATAGTTTAAGGGATTAGGTAATCCACGATAGGATTGCTTTAACTTAAACTAATATGAATTTCTTACGTTGCAATGAGTATTATCTGATACTATGATTGGAGATGGATTTGCTCCTAAGGGAAAATATGTGGTGAATAAGATAAGATATTTACACGAAATAAACATACTTACGAAATAAATGAGTTGTTGTGTGAATAGAAATATGTGTGTCTAATTAAATGCTTATTATTAAAGATGACGATTATATGAAATTTCATGCTCATAAGGAACTAAGGATTTTGGGGTAATACGATAAAAGGAATATAATAACAAGTAAGTGCTGAATTTTGCATCAGTTGATAATATGTGATGTTGTGAGATTGGTACTTGATATCGTGCCATATGCTGAAAAATGTGGTAGTAGGTTAACATGCGATTGGAATCTTATATAAGCAGGAATATTGAATTATGTCAGTTGTTGGGTTGAAATTTTATACGAGTAGATACATATTAAGGGATGTTACGTGTCTATGTGAAATAACTTGTATCTGTACAGTTGATTACGTGTGTAGCAAGTGATTTTAAGCATGTATATGTGATAAGAAGTTACTATGTGTGTTTTGATTGCTTTTGAACTTTTGTGTTATATATTATGTGTTTAAGTGAAGGAAAATTTCATTGATGATTTATGATATGAAGTAGCCTGAGAAGGAAGTGTGAAAAGCATAATCTGACAACGCCTGATCAACGTTGTTATATTATGCTATGTCACATGGAATTGTTGAGGCTACCAAGTATCAAAAAGATTTAATGTGATGGTGAAAACGGAATATGAAATTTGTGTTAAAGCACTAAACTGTTGTTTTAATGTGGTATTTAGTGAATTTAAAAGCACATGTGCATATAACACTTGTCATACGAGAATTATGGATGATATGCATATATTATGAGTTGATTATGTTGGACATTTGATTTATAATGGTGGGTTACTCATTAACTGGGTTATTTGTAATACTATATGTATAGATATGAAGAAAAGGGGTTCATGTTTTAAAAGCTGAATTATTAAACGAGGTCAAAGATATATATATATGCGTTTTATGTAGTATTGAAGGTGATAGGAATATGGATAGATATATTTTATTTGAATTAATGAAATATCTTAAAATGTCGAAACATAGTGGTTAACGAATTTGAAGATTGACATATAGTTAATTATAGTGAAATAGTCAAATATATGCGGAGTTGGGTAGAGTGTTGGTTGAAATATGGTTAATGTGGTAAACGGGTCAAAAAGTGCCCAAATGGGTCAATAAATTATCTATCGGCTAAAACAAGTCGGAATTGTGTTGTAGGGCCAATGTAATTGTTTTAAAGTTGATATAAGTGGTAAAGTCCAGTAGTAAAAGACTAGGGTCTAAATGGTTATGATTTGAAAACTTGAGCCGTCACTAAAAAGGGCTTAAATAGCCGAAATTTAGTCACGCGTCCAGATTTTGAGTAAGAGTGAATTTCGGAAAAGTATAAGAAGTAAAACCTTCATTTGGTAATAGTGAAGGTGTATGCAAATTTTCGTGTCCAAATTCGTATCGAGTAAAAAGTTGTATAAGTTTAAGTTTCGTATTTTGGTAACAAAAGTGCAGACTGCGGGTGATAAGGAAGTACCCGGCGGGTAATGACTTATCCGGTGGGTAACAGCCAACGGGTAAATCCAGATTGGTTCTGGACAAAAAAAAAAAAAAGACTAAAGACTGGATGTGAAGTACCCGGCGGGTACGGGTACCGACCATTTTTGATGTTTTTGTTTTGAGTCTTGTATTGATCTAACATTGTTATAACTTAATTTAATACACATAGTAATGAATCAAGGGGTATAATTGACTATGTTTATATATAAACTTGTGTCTAAGAATCTAAGTCCAACATATTTAACCGCGACGCAACTTGAATATTTTATTAGAATTTGAAATTTCGGTTTTGTTTAATTGATAACAGTTTATCATAAGCACAAATGTTAAAATGTTAAGATTCTAAAATAGAAAGGGAATTTCATGTGCAACTTTTAAAGTAACAGAGAGCCATATATGTGTTTGATGCTTAAGTATAATATTTTGGAATATCTTGACGTTAAATATGGAATAGAAAATGGATAATAATCGGTGAAAAAAAAATGATTCAAAATGATTAAACTGATACTAAATGTAATATATGTTGTAAATAGAATGGTAAAACGAATCTAAGTGGGGGAGGAAATTGAAAGTTGAATGGAGGATAATTGCGATATAACAAAATATGATAAGTTATAATACTCATAATTGTTTATGATGTATATGAGTACCAGTCAGTGTCTCTTGATTCATGATGATACAGGTTGAATAAGGCTTTAACGGCTTGAACGATTTGGTTTAGAAGAAATAATGGCGTGATAAAGTGATACGTTACGCATTTAAGTAATACGTAGTTCACCATTTAAGTGTAACCGGAAGGGTAAAGGGTTTTATATGACCAAGTAGTATTTATTATTAGGTGTTGCCAACTAGTTGAAAGGTGAAAATTTTAGTATTTTAAGAGTTAAACTAATACGCGGGGTACTAATTCCGTTACTAATTATGATTAAAGTTGAGATCTTCTTTGTGGATATTGTGTTGTGGTGTTATCGCCACCATTGTGGGATATAAAGATTCTAGCACATAGCTAGTTTCAAGCTGTAATAGTGATTTCAAGTAATTGTGTTCCAAAGTGTTTAAGAATTGGGTTATAGATAACTCTTGTAAGTGATTAGTTAACCCAAATAGGGTCAAAGGTATATACACCATTTGTGTACCAATGAAAGTGGTTGAATTAAACATTTTATGTATCTAGGTGAAAAGGATTAAATATACGTGTTTATATGCATAATTTTATGCATAAACGGTTTTAATTGTGTGTTGAATTCTATGTGTATTAATGAAATCAAACAGTTGATGTTACTGCATGTTGTGCTAATATTGCACTATGTGGCAATAAACGGTGAATAGAATTAAATGCACATGTTTTGTGCTTACGTGGATCCGAATCGCTAACTTATGTTAGCATGGTGTTATTGTCTCATAATGTATGCTGACGTGGTATGGTATCAAGTAAGCTTGTTTCGGAATCTGTGTGTTACACGTGGGTTTGTTTCAGAATATATGTATAAGTAGTTATTAAAAATATATATACTATACATATTATGAATGATTATGTATTATAAGTTGTTTATACGAATAATGATGAATGACTCGTGTAAGTGGTCAACTAATTCGAGTGGATATAATTAAATACACACCTTTATGTGTATTAGCGGAAATAGTTAAATATGCGTCTCTATATGTACAAAGTATATGTGTTTAAAGTCAATCAAAGTGAGTACACAATTATTTGCGAGTTGATAAAAGAAAATACACATTTCATGTGTACGAAATAATAAGGTGAAATGTATGAATCTTATGTGTTTAAGTTGTTTAACATATTGGCTGAATTATATGTGTTAATTGAATCGACTACCATGCGGTTTAAGTTGATAAAGCGGATGAAGGTATAGTGAATCAAATTGATTAATTGTTATGTTGACTAGTTCATATAAATTAGGTATAGCTGAAAAGCTGTTGAGATTGAGAATATTAGTTAAATCGATGACCATATATTTGCCGTTTATTAGAAACTGAATTGAAATATATAGACTCGTGACAAATACAGTGGTAAAATGTTTAAAAATTTACCAAAATGATTAGAAATAATTAATTTATGTTTTAAATTAAGTGGGTTAAAATTTTAACGAGATTTGGTGTATGAGAAAAAAATGAATGTAGCTGAGATCATTTGATATAGGAATTGTAAGGTGATAAATGTATCAAGAAGTAAATTATAACTAACATGAATGACCTACATTCATGTTATGGAATAAGTGATAGAGAAAACGTTAAGATTGAGATGGTATAGGTGACATTCGTGAGGACACGAATAGAATAAGTGGGGGAGAGTTGTAACACCCCAAAATTTGAAAGTATTATTGTGGCAAATAAATTAATAGTTGTTTTAAGTTGATATTCTTGTAAGAAAAATAAAAGAGTGGAGATCGCGAATGGATTTTAAGTTCCAGACAATGAGTATTAAAGGGGGACTAAATTATTATATATGTTTGCTACGGGATCCCATTCCATTCTTTTCTAAAAAGTTCCAGAATAAAAGAAAATAAAAGAGAGTTGAGTCGCAGGAGGCTAGAGCAAAAAGGGGGAAACACAACTTTTATTCCAATCATCAAATTGGGAGCTAGAAATCATGATTATCATCCTCCTCTCCTCCCTAATCTATTAGTAAGTCTGATTTCTCCATTTTTAATATAGAAAGTTTGAGATATGGTGGAATTGATATGGGGTTATTGATTTAATACGAAATTAGTTTAGAAAAGTGTTATTTGGAGGTTTAATTGATGTTATTTGACATGTTAGTAAGAAGTAGAAACCGGGTTTGAGATTTAAATGGTTAAAATTAGATTTTTGGTATATAAGAAACTGAGTTGCATTGCAGGTTGTTGGAAATGGGATGTATACGGCGGATACTTAGTTATCCGGCGGATAAGGCTGCTAAACTGGTTACCCGGCGGGTATCCATCAATCCGGCGGGTAATCCAGGTTTCTAGTTTTCTTCCGTGTAAAGTCTATCGAAATAATAGTATATTGTAATAATGAGTAAAGATCAGAATCTGAGTTGGGGTACGAGTGATTTATCACTTGAATAATGAGTGCTGTTAAAGCTATGAATTATTGAATAGTTAAGGAATTAGATAAGGTAGTAATGTGTTAAAGATAATAAACCAATTACAATCGAACGATTAATATGATGTGGAAACAAGGTCATATTCAAAGTGAGGACTTAAATAATGCAATAATGAATCTAGTAAAATTATAATGAGTATAATTAAGGAATGGTGACAATTAT
The DNA here is from genome assembly GCA_949592205.1 of Helichrysum umbraculigerum. Lineage (NCBI taxonomy): Eukaryota > Viridiplantae > Streptophyta > Magnoliopsida > Asterales > Asteraceae > Helichrysum > Helichrysum umbraculigerum. The sequence continues at coordinate 63,357,031 of CATIUR010000007.1, read as the reverse complement.
TAATTAGTGAACATGTTGTGATTTGAATGTGTTACGTAATAGGTGATTCAAGACGCGGAAGCTTTTGTTGATCCTTATTGTGAAATCATCTAAAACACCTAGGTGAGTAATATGGGGGTTAAATGGGTAATGGTTGTATGTACCGGATTGCTTACGAGCAAGAGGTTCATACAATCAAGTGGATTATGATTGTTTCTTACACTTATTTATTACATTGGTATCTTGTGCTCGTATCTTGCATTGAGATTCGTTGTTAGATGTTGTTGATTGATTATGTGATAATTTTGTGGAATTATGTGGCTTATGTGGATTGAGCAATAGTGTAGCTATTTGATTGTTACGAAATAAATGATTGTTACGGAATAAGTGCTTAGCACTATTTGTATCTATTGGATCGCGGATCCGTACGAAATATTACGAAATACAGAGAATCTCAACCCTTGCTCAGAATCTAGTTGTTAAGAGTGATAAGTGGAATTACTTATGTGTTTATGTGTTAAGTAAATTGATAGATTATTCATTTAATTGCCTATATACTCACTAAGTTATGTGCTTATTCCGTTAGTTGTTTTATATTGTAGGTTATTATTTAGTTGAACCTACAATGCATAAAGGGCGATATATGGAGGCTTGAGCATAACGTGGATCGGAGCTTGTTTTGTGGGTAGTCAAGCTCGACTCTTTTAAATTATCGTATGATTGCACTTGTGTAAATCACCCAAACGGAATATGATTTAGTGTAAATTGTGCATTACAAATTGGAAAAAATTTGTTATGTTATAATTATTGTACGAAATTGATTTTGTAAGATTCAAGGTTGCAACCAGTGAGACGGTTGAAATATAATTCTAAACATTATGTTTTATAAATTGTTGCGCACTCGTTTTAAGAAATTTGGGTGTTTCACACGTGGCGTGAAAGTGCCACATGAGGTACTTATGACCGGTCAAAGTAATTAGCGCTAATGAATACACACAATAGCACTGATTAGCAAGTTGGACGCACACAATAGCACTTTTGGAAGTTGAATGCATACAAAAGCATTTTTGGACAAGTTCGATACATTTACGGAGCATTTTCCCTTTAGTTAATTACACTCTCGTACTTTTATAAGTAGACAATTAATCTATAAAGTAAAACATGGAAACGTGGACTATTAGAGTATGCGGGTGGGGGGTTTTGTTGGCGTTCCCGGTCAATAACACTGTTCGACAGTGTTCACCTACTCCGAGACGCGTTCTGAACGGCGTTTTGAAATGACATTTTGAAGCGGCGTCCATGGCTGAACGATCTAATTTTTGCTTTTTTCTTTCTTTTTTTTTTTGTTTTCTTACTCACACACTAATTAAAAAAAAATCAAAAATACATTTTGAGAACAGTGTAAACTCAATATTTGTCACTCCTTCACTTCTTGAGCATCCATCGGTGTTCTCGCGAAAATAATGTACGTGTCAACTGTGACACCCGCCCAATTAGGACTTTAATTAGTGCCTAATTACTTGTAATTATGTGTATTTAGTATTATATTAATCTAAATATACGTAACCTTTTGTGTAATTACATACACGTTTCTACGATTTGTTTAAATCGTACACTTATGAACCGGACGAGGTCCGACACTATTTACTATGGACGTTGGTGACAAACTATTTAAAAATAATGTGGATTATCCAAACAAACATTATTTAACTTAATATATTACGAAAATATATTACACAATGATACGTTTTATTAAAATGTAACCCTACGCGACAAAACGTACGAAACGCGCCCGACACACGAAATAAACTTAAGTTGTATTTTTATAACTTCATAATAAGTATTTTGATAAGATACTTCAAGTAAGAATATCGCGATTGCACACGCACAGTTAAAACGTTTAAAAACGTTACACGATTCGGATAAACGTACAATTCACCACCGACAACCATATGAGACCAAAAATATATTTTAACAACTTAAAATATGTTAATTGAGTAAAACTTACATTGAAAATATTTTGTTTTAAATCGTTAACAAAACGTATTATATAAAACGTTATACGATTAATTAAAACGTAAAACGACCAGGTAAACGAGCACCGTGCGTAACAAAAATTGGGGAAACAATTTAGCTCACCCACTAGGTGGGTCCCACCCACGAAAATCAGCAGCCAAGACATGGCATGCCATGTCTTGACTTCTTCCGTTTTTGTTTACTTACAAGCCACTCCAAACACACTATACCATCTCCATTTCCCTTAATCATTTCACACACTCAATCAATACAACTCTCTCTCCCTCTCTTTTGGGGCTGCCGAAAACCACCCTCCACCACCACAAGACCACCATCAAACACCTCCTAAATAATCATCATCACACAAAGGAGCTTTGGAGGGAAACGTTCACCATAACGAGAGGAGCACTTTCACCTTCTTCGTTTCTCCATATCATACTTGTAAGGACTTGAACACCCTTATAACATACTTGTATTATGCTTATTTACATGTTAGTATGTTCATTAGACTATAAAATGTCCAAAAGATAAGTCGAAACACAAATTAAAACTCGAAAACATGAAGTTAACCTTCCTGTCCAGATTTTGTACCCACTTTCATGAATGTTATAAAAATCATTACAACGCCAAAATGGATGTTTATTAAGTCTAAAATGTAGTACAAGAAATTATATTTCCAACAAAATTAGTCTCGTGACTTTTCGACTCCGTTTACTACTCGAAAACATTTTTCTCCGGTGACATAAGGCTACTGTTCCGGCGGACAGAAACTTTCAGTAACTTCTCGAGGCCATATCTCGAGTTCTAGACCTCAAAAACGTATGAGACCACTTGGGAAATCTTGGTAATTTTGTTATATACAAAAAGTTCTTCTTTGGCTTGTTCCAGAAATACACCTATTTTTCCAGAAAATTTGATTTGTGAGAAGTGGTCTAATCTCGGATTAAATTGAACCCTAATACTTTGTGAATTTTTATAAAATAACAAACTACCTCCAAAAGTCATAAATAAATTACAGGAAGTACATAACATATGTGGGAACGTCGTGTAAAATTTTCAGAACGATTCGATAACGTTTACTATTTTAAATAAAAATCACAAAATCGGATGAACAGTAACTCCGTGAATCTATTGTCGGATGAACAGTAGCTCCGTGATTCTAGTGTCGGATGAACAGTAAAAATTGACTTTCGTTGACTGTCGGACAGAGGGTTGACTCTCGGACTTTAGGGTGAGACTCGGATGCATAGTTTCAGACTTGATAACACTCGAATCAAACCAAACCCGTTTGACCTAGTAAACGAAAACGAATACTTAAAAGAAAACAGAAAACATCCACCTGCGACAATCTATTATCGCATGAACAGTGATCCGACAATCTATTATCGCATGAACAGTGTTACGAGAATCCATTGTCGCATGAGTCTTCTTCTTTTGCCTACGACAATACCTATTGTCGCATGATTATGTATTGTCGCACGAAACGAAAACTTTAAAATACTTTTTACACAAAGTATCGAATACATACAATAACTATACCTTATACGACAATACACTTACACGATATACATATTCTTTGAGATATATATATATATATATATATATATATATATATATATATATATATATATATATATATATTTATATACTACTTTGCTCGACACAATTAGTATAAGAAAACTACTATACTTTGGGAAGTATACACTACAACTTCAAATACGGATGAGTTTACACTCACTTTATTATGAGATTACACTCATACATACACGAGATTACACTCGAATCTCTTGACTTAAAAAGACGAGCTTACACTTTGTAACACCCCCAAATTTGATGATTTGCGGAAGCTTGATTTGGGTGTTACTAATCAATAACAAAGCACAAAGATAAATAGCAAACGACTCTATATGCGTCGTTTTAACAAAATATATTGCTAACTGAAATGTTTACAACATTTAAAAGCTTTACATAGCTCGAGTTTAATAAAATGAGATTTCAGTACATAAGTACTTGTACAAAATATACTAATGCAAGAAAATCTCAATCGTCTGTATGCTGACTCGAGCTAAATCCTGAAGCAGAAACATCCTACTGCTGGGTACCTGCGATATATGCTAAAAGGTCAGCTATAAAGCTGGTGAGCTCACATGTTTAAAATCAAGTAATATCGTATGAACCGCAAGATTTAAATAATGAATTGCATCCAGCAATTAAATAATGAATTGCATCCAGCAATTAAATGATAATCATCGTGTATACAGCCATGAGCACATAGTTGAGCTTAACTCGAGGGCCGGGTCCCCTATAGAGAATTCCGGGCGAGGTGCCTCCACGAATGCCTAATCAACATTCGTCTTCCCAAATATTAGTACGTCCGTTTACCCGGTTAGTGCTTGCTAACCCGAACGAGGAGGGTCAATCCTATATGGTACCATATACTAATATTCACGCTACAACGTATTAACAACTATGCTGACGGAGGACTTAAAAAATGATTAGTTTCGAAAAACTCATGTAGTATATGAAAAGTTGGTACTTGCGTTCACATGTTAAAGGTTGAGCAGTATATCACACCCCTGAGTAAAACAGTAAAAAGAGGGGCTATGAGACTCACCTGAGTCGTTGAGTTTATGAAAATAAACTGAGAATGATTAGCCGAGAATCGAAGTCCAAAGACTTGTAACCTGAGGGTGTCCACGACACGCGATGGTTATAATATGCGAAGGTATCTAATAAGATTACCTTGTAGTTGTTCGTCCAACTATAATGTCCAAATCTCCACTATTTGGTTGATAAGTTTAAGTATTTGAAAAGTGTACAGCCCGTTGGTGACGGATTTGTAATAATAATCTCAACTATTATTATTTTGATTTCGTGGCGTCTTACTTGAAAAATGTGTTTTTGATTGTGTTTTAGAAGCCGTTACGGAATCTAAGTACGGGGGTCCGGGGGCAGCGCCCCTGGTAGCGGGGTCCAAGGGGCGGCAGCCCCTAGCGGGGTCCAAGGGGCAGAGCCCCTGGCTGGGGTCGAGCTGCCAGGTCAGCTTGGAAAATTTTTATTTCTACTATATTGCTTTGACAAAAAACGCATCTGGAACCGAATTTGGGTATAATCGAGTGATAAATTTCGAGTCTCGACACTTAGTAAAAATCTGTGTTTTTGAGGTTCTGGTTTGTGCGACGTTGGGTGCGACGTCGCAGGTAGGACTGCGACGTTGAGTATGACGTCGCTAAAGGCGACGTTTCGCAATTTAATGCGACGTAGGGTGCTGCGTCGCTAATGCGACGTAGGTGATTTCTGCGACGTAGGGGCTTGCGTCGCTAAGTGCGACGTGGCGAGGTATTGGCGACGTTAAGGCTGACGTCGCTATATGCGACGTCGCAATTTAATGCGACGTTGTGACTGACGTCGCACTATGCGACGTCACGAGGGGTTTTGCGACGTAGAAGCTGACGTCGCATAAATTCTGGGTCAAATGCGACGTAGCGGTCTGTTGGCCGGAAAATGTGTCGAAAACGAGTTTTTCGGTTTCCGTTCGGTCCAAAACTTTTACCCAACCCTTATAGGGACATTATAAGTTGTTACAAACTACTAGAAAGTGAAAACACTTAAAAACGAGAGATTTCGGGATTTGTCGGAAACTTACAAATTGTCGGATGAGAAATCCGAAAAGATAGGATGATAGATCGTGTCGCGGTGGTCGTTTTCTTCCAAAGTGATAATGAGATCCAAGGTCGTTTGATGTTGCTATTTGCGATTTTTAGTGAGTTTTGGTGATGAAAGTTTGAGAGAAAAAGATGAAGGAGAGAGAGAGGAAAGGAAATAAATGAAAGAAAAGAGGAGGTGGAGGTGGGGTTATATAACACCCATCATTTACACTCATTTAAATATAATAATTCGGAAGCGTAAGTCCAAATAGATAGTAATAATTTACATCATTTTATCAGCTTATAAAATCCAACCTTTTCAAAACATAATTTCACCACAGAGGTGTTATATAAAAACGTGTTAAAACATTATTTTATACAAATCAAATATCAGAGTAACGCTTCACGTCAAACATTCCTTCTTGTCCAACTTCTTGCTCACTCAAATATATCAATAACCTGCAAGAAGTGTTATGTGGGGGATTAGCATAAAGCTAAGTGAGCAGATAACTAATCAACATCATAACTTAGCTCAACAACCTTGTGTACAACACTTAACACTAAAACAAGCAAGTACACAATACGACACATCAACAATGCATCAGTTCAACAATGCAACATTTCAACTAATCAACAACACCATAATGAGGATCGGCGGCTCTGGGGATAACCATAAACCCGGGTGGCTCCCCAAGAACACTTATCCAACCTAACCGTATGGCCATACGGACGAGACCGATAGCTAGTGATTATCTTCAACTAACACAGGAGGTGTGTTAAACTTTAGATAACCAACTAGCCCAACCAACAGTTCAACAACTCGTTGCCTCATTAACAACTGATGCCCGAAGGCCAACAACAAGTCAAGTGATCACATAATCAACAAGTCACATATTCAACTAGTCAACATATCAACAGTATTATTACTATCAACATAATCATCAATGCAACTAATAAAGTAATAATACGTTACTTGTTGTAACCAAACTTGTTACAACCAAGTTACGCTGAGGATTAGAGATCCACTCACCGACCACCTCAGGCATCCACTCAGTAGTCTAATATCACTGAGCCTTCTGCACATCTGACAATATAATTAAACAAAATGAGTCAGTAACTCATTCATAATAATTAACTCATGTTAGAGTCATACAACATGATTCATAATCTCTATTTCATTGAATTATTACTCATTTCGTTAATCATTTAAATTGTATCATTTCAAGATTATGAATAATCACTTTAATCATCTCAATTCGCAATCACTTAATAAACTATGATCATCTTTCAACATCAAATCAAGTAAGTTTCCAAGATTATGAATAGCCATTATAAACATCAATATTCATAATCAATTACCAAATTATGATCATTAACATCACCTTCTCACCTTTATCCATCTTAATCATGGTTAACTAATATAATTAACCCATTAACAAGATCAATAACATCTAACATCAACAATTAATCAAACCCCTCATAATCATCTTCATGAATCAATCATAATCACCATGAACACTTAATCAACTTTACACAATTTAGTTTGAACACAACTAATCATCATCATGTATCAACTCTAACATGATCACTAACAACAATTATCAAACATACACTAATTACACAAGTTTTGATCATATCATAATCAACTAAACCCTTTAACTTTATTAATGATCGTATATCCAATTCACCATTTTTAAACTAGGTTTAGATTATAATCCACATATAATCATCAACTAACAACTATATGATCATTACAAGCTTCAATTCCATCATTTACACCAAAACCCAATTTCTAAGTTAACATAAAATTCAAGAATTATCACATACAACATGTTTATAATGATGATGGAATGATTAACCATGTTATAAAAGCATAACTAACATCAATTCAACCATTGGAAACCCTAATTTCGAATTAAAGTCAAGAACACCCAAAAACCCCCAAATTCTAGGGTTCATCTATAAGAATTAGAAGCTTACTAGTTGATTAGGAGGATTACAAGATGATAATCCTTGCTCTTGAAGCTTGAATTCGAGTTTACCACCTTCAATTTGATATAGAGGAGGAATTTGATCTAGGGTTTTCAAGTTATGTATGTATGTATATGATCGTACGTATGTATATGTGTATATAGATATGTTTAAAACAAACACCGACTCAAATATGGAGTGTACCATATAATTGGTTAATTTTCATTCCCCGTACTTATCATAGTCTGGAACTTAAAAACCATTTGCGGGGAAACATTATTTTATTTTACCGTCAACTAAATAAAATTAAAACACTGAATAATTTATTAGTCACAATAAATTATTCGACTATTATCACTATTTATTTCAAATGATACAACACACCTATTTTCTGACACACTTAATAATAATTCACAGTCAGAAAATATTAAATACTACTAGACCCAAATACTGGGTGTTACAAATCTCCCCTCCTTAAAGAGATTTCGTCCTCGAAATCTGATCACACTTATATAATCTAAGAACACAACCACATATTACTCCCATTCCTCATGTGAGATTTAACTCACATTTTATTTCTAATTTGCTAATATTTATCCTTTCATATTACACTAATTGTATACTACTCATTAATATATGCATCCAATTTAATTCACTAATGCATATAACCATCATGCATATCAGTAATCACACAACCCCCGAATCAACTTGCATATATTTAACCACTAAACACAAAATGTATATACATATTATCAACTTACACACCACCAGTAAGTTGTGTTTTACCTCTATTTAATTTATTGACACAAAATGTTATTTTCAGCACCCAATGTAGCATCATCAACTGTTTAATTACAACATATACACCCATCATGTATTATTCCCTTTGAGTAACTCATAATATTTATACACTTGTTTTCAATTCTTTCCACATGCACATATCCAAATGTACATGATCTCTGCACCAATACTGTGCCTATACCCTGCCTCTAATGAGTTAAATCAACCACTTACATAGTCAAGTAAAGTATCATATTTATCACAACAGCAACTATAGCAGCAAGTCCAACTATAACGACAACGACAACCACAATAACAACAAGTGGTACTGAACACTACTACATGCATCTTAGCAACAAGTTGTAACTCGATCCGTCACTAGCAATTTAACTAATAATTATATACTTCTTTAGTTATCACTTTGCTAGATTTTCAAATTTTTGCAACTCATTAATTACTACTTTACAACTTGTAGTTATAAATACAACTTGATTATATGAAATCCTTTATTTAACAGGAATTCACAATCATATAATCATCAACATATAAGATTAACTAATAAGCATTATGTAGAGGTCCATTTCTATAGTTAAACTTATTATCATGTAATCAACTAACATCACATCATACAATTTGGGATGCTAGACAACACCTGTTAATACCAAACATCTTTAACAATGGTATTTCAACAACACAAGGTGTTGTCATTAATCATCCATTCAACAATATTATTCACATTCAACTGACCTCTACTTTGCTTATATCATCTTTTAAGTTTTACAATTAACCATGCATCACACATACACTTCAATTGTACAATAGATACCACGTTAGTAACAACAACTTAGTGGTTTACTACCATTCCACTTTAGTCAATATCTGACTATTTCTCAGCTACATTTCAACATCCGATTATATTAAAACGGTTAACTTTATTTGGTACTGAGTAGCCTCAACAACTCCATGTGAAATGGCATAATATAAATACGTTGGCCAGACGTCGTCATATTATGTCAGTCACACTTTATTCTCAGGCCACTTCATACCATTTATCTCATAAGTAATTATCTTTGCTCTCACATAATTCTCAACAGTAATATCAACACTTTACACAATTATAACAACCTGTAATGGCAAGTATATTCCCAATTATTAACCTGCTACTATTTTCAACTTATCACTTTTAGTATGAACTACTCATATTATCATGTATTTATTAACAATATAAGCGTACTACACCAATGTCTGACACAAATACATCAATCAACTCCCTTAATACCCAATTCACTATCCAGTATTATTTATACAACTTAATACTTATAGTACTTTTAGTACTAAACAATTCATCAATAATATAAGTAATATTCAACACATAATCATCAATCTATATACCTTTAATCAAATTACAATTGAGTATTTCATGCTCAACTATTACATCTATATAAGCTCATGTGCTTATTTCGTATTTCGTAATTTCTTAAAACGCTTAATTCAACATTTTATATTACTCTAAGTAATTTAACTAATTCATCACCTTTCAATTAGTCCACATAATATAGTTCATATGATTATCTAATCAATGTTTACTAATTCTTGCTAGTAGCAATCAACAATACCATTTACTGGTATACTTTGTAGTTAAGTAAACCGCCTACAATCAACTCATACACAATGAACCATATAGACCTCTTAAAACAAGTTTTAATATTACATATAGTCACAGGAATGATCTCTGGGCTCAATAAAACAAAAGCCCAATACAAAACGTAAACTGAAAGTTCAAAATAAGGTCCGAAAAACAATAAAACGCGATTTTCGAGCCCCAAACGACCCCGAAGTGCCGAAAACTGACAGGGCTCATGGCAAAGCGATGAGCTTTGACCGTTGGCCCGTTTTTGAGTGGACATGTAAATTTCGTCTTAATCGGACACCGAAATTTCATAACGGAAAATTTTACGTCAAACGTAACTACGAACGTCGAAAAAACTTAAAAATTTTATTTTTCACAGAAAAGAGCCACAAGCCGCCGGCTATAGAGTCAAGCCGCCGGCTTCAGACCCCAAGCCGCCGGGTCCTACACTCTAACCGCCGGGTAAATTAAATTTTTGCCAAACAGAAACATTTTGCCGTATTTAGGCTATAGCAGCCGCCGGGTTGAGTGACCAGCCGCCGGTTTTATACAACTAGCCGCCGGGTCCACCATCAGACCCGCCGGTTCCCTTGCCTGCACAGCAGCCTGCACAACTTAGTGCAAAAATACGAAATTCAAACGCGCATATCTCCTAAACCGTAAAGAGTTAAGTCATGAAATTTTGCAGGCACCTCCACTATGCCAAAATACAACTTTCCCTTTTTACACTTTTTCAATTTTCACATTTTACGAGAAAACGGACGTGTAACTCATTTTAGGCCATTTCCGACCATTTTAGTGGACACGCCATATTCCAAATGGCTTACTTTCTGACTTCAACCCTTTACCAACATGTTTCTATATATATTTGGGACGTGTGGGTACCTTCATCACCTATATATACACATTATATCATGTTTTGACTCATTGACCCGTTTAGGGGTCCAATTGGGCACCTTTACCAAAATCTACTAGTTTAACTACTTCAACACTTTCAACACACATTCCTACTATATGTAGGACTTAAAATCACTGTTACATCGGTCATAACCAAACCAATACTCATTTTAACCGTTTAACCACCAAGTGACCCATTTGGGCACTTTAACAACCCATTTGGGTTTCAACCAATATGTTCACTAATTTAACACCCATTTTACACTTCTTTGACTTTACCAAGTCAAACAACTTCACTTCCAATATCGGTGTCATATTATAACTTTGAAACACCAAATTCACATAAATTCATCAAATTCACAACAATTACAACAAGTATCCATTCATGACTTTTCACAACTTCTCAATACATATTAATTTGGTTGACCACTTCGACTTCATTATTTTACCACTTTTAGTATATAGATCATAATTCAATTACAATCATGATCATTATTAAACACATAAAAATCTTACCATATTCATCACTTTATAATATATTACCAAATTGGACCTTTCCACATTCGACTTTGACTTTTTCAAGTCAACGACACACATTCCAATTAATGGACACCTTCTAATTTGAACATCAATACAACTCCATATTACTTCAATTGAGATATTCCAACATCTCATTTCACTACATGGAGTCATTTCAACTTTATTTATCATATTACTTCCAAATTATTATTTCACATAACAATTCATACAACCGATTTCATATTTTAATTTCATATTGTAGACACCATTAAATCCACATAATACAACTATTACACCTTATTCAACAATGTGTCTACTCAATGCAACAATATATTACACCTTCATATGATGTTAAACATCTTATTTAATATCTCATCATCATATTTACAAACAACAATCATCAAGGACTCATCACTAAGGAATCATAGCAGTTTGACTCAACTTACTTCACTACTAATCATATCATAGCAAATCAAACAATTCAAGCTTATTAAATACACCAAGCTTATTAGAAAATACCTGGTATATCTAGGCCCACGAGTATTGAGGAATCATTGAGAATACCCTTGGGTTCCTCATATTCCTCCGTCTCTGCAATAAAACAACACTTTTGCAACATGTTATAGGTTAGTACATTTTCAACAACTAATTTCTCATGCAACTATTAATCCCGCACTCCCAGGAATGTTTGACTTGACACTACCATAGATTTGGGATTGAACACATTGCAATGTCCAATTCGCCCAAACCTATGCTCTGATACCAACTTATAACACCCATCATTTACACTCATTTAAATATAATAATTCGGAAGCGTAAGTCCAAATAGATAGTAATAATTTACATCATTTTATCAGCTTATAAAATCCAACCTTTTCAAAACATAATTTCACCACAGAGGTGTTATATAAAAACGTGTTAAAACATTATTTTATACAAATCAAATATCAGAGTAACGCTTCACGTCAAACATTCCTTCTTGTCCAACTTCTTGCTCACTCAAATATATCAATAACCTGCAAGAAGTGTTATGTGGGGGATTAGCATAAAGCTAAGTGAGCAGATAACTAATCAACATCATAACTTAGCTCAACAACCTTGTGTACAACACTTAACACTAAAACAAGCAAGTACACAATACGACACATCAACAATGCATCAGTTCAACAATGCAACATTTCAACTAATCAACAACACCATAATGAGGATCGGCGGCTCTGGGGATAACCATAAACCCGGGTGGCTCCCCAAGAACACTTATCCAACCTAACCGTATGGCCATACGGACGAGACCGATAGCTAGTGATTATCTTCAACTAACACAGGAGGTGTGTTAAACTTTAGATAACCAACTAGCCCAACCAACAGTTCAACAACTCGTTGCCTCATTAACAACTGATGCCCGAAGGCCAACAACAAGTCAAGTGATCACATAATCAACAAGTCACATATTCAACTAGTCAACATATCAACAGTATTATTACTATCAACATAATCATCAATGCAACTAATAAAGTAATAATACGTTACTTGTTGTAACCAAACTTGTTACAACCAAGTTACGCTGAGGATTAGAGATCCACTCACCGACCACCTCAGGCATCCACTCAGTAGTCTAATATCACTGAGCCTTCTGCACATCTGACAATATAATTAAACAAAATGAGTCAGTAACTCATTCATAATAATTAACTCATGTTAGAGTCATACAACATGATTCATAATCTCTATTTCATTGAATTATTACTCATTTCGTTAATCATTTAAATTGTATCATTTCAAGATTATGAATAATCACTTTAATCATCTCAATTCGCAATCACTTAATAAACTATGATCATCTTTCAACATCAAATCAAGTAAGTTTCCAAGATTATGAATAGCCATTATAAACATCAATATTCATAATCAATTACCAAATTATGATCATTAACATCACCTTCTCACCTTTATCCATCTTAATCATGGTTAACTAATATAATTAACCCATTAACAAGATCAATAACATCTAACATCAACAATTAATCAAACCCCTCATAATCATCTTCATGAATCAATCATAATCACCATGAACACTTAATCAACTTTACACAATTTAGTTTGAACACAACTAATCATCATCATGTATCAACTCTAACATGATCACTAACAACAATTATCAAACATACACTAATTACACAAGTTTTGATCATATCATAATCAACTAAACCCTTTAACTTTATTAATGATCGTATATCCAATTCACCATTTTTAAACTAGGTTTAGATTATAATCCACATATAATCATCAACTAACAACTATATGATCATTACAAGCTTCAATTCCATCATTTACACCAAAACCCAATTTCTAAGTTAACATAAAATTCAAGAATTATCACATACAACATGTTTATAATGATGATGGAATGATTAACCATGTTATAAAAGCATAACTAACATCAATTCAACCATTGGAAACCCTAATTTCGAATTAAAGTCAAGAACACCCAAAAACCCCCAAATTCTAGGGTTCATCTATAAGAATTAGAAGCTTACTAGTTGATTAGGAGGATTACAAGATGATAATCCTTGCTCTTGAAGCTTGAATTCGAGTTTACCACCTTCAATTTGATATAGAGGAGGAATTTGATCTAGGGTTTTCAAGTTATGTATGTATGTATATGATCGTACGTATGTATATGTGTATATAGATATGTTTAAAACAAACACCGACTCAAATATGGAGTGTACCATATAATTGGTTAATTTTCATTCCCCGTACTTATCATAGTCTGGAACTTAAAAACCATTTGCGGGGAAACATTATTTTATTTTACCGTCAACTAAATAAAATTAAAACACTGAATAATTTATTAGTCACAATAAATTATTCGACTATTATCACTATTTATTTCAAATGATACAACACACCTATTTTCTGACACACTTAATAATAATTCACAGTCAGAAAATATTAAATACTACTAGACCCAAATACTGGGTGTTACAGGTTATCCCCATTTCCAGTTTTTCGCCCCGCGTTCCGTGTGGTGTTCGTTTGCTCCGTTGTTTAGACGTTAAATAATTATTTTACGTTTTAATTATAAGTTTTAGATTACGAATTTCTACGCGATAGTTTGTTTAATTATTTTACTAATCACTTTATTTTGAGTTATAAGTTGTAATTTATTTTATTTGGTTTGCGCGTTTTACGTTTTAAATTATGTAATTCCTGATTGTACGATACGAAATATTATAATAATAATATTTTTGACATAAACCGTTATTTAATAAAATTTTGTCACCAACGTCCATATAAAATAGAATCGAAATACATCCGATTTAAATTGCGTACGATTTAATCAAATCGCATTTTCGTATATATTCAACAATATATATAATTCGATACATTAATTAGCCTAACAAGGAACTAATTACATGTATTAACATATGATTAGGCACTAATTACTAGTCCTAATTTGTCGGGTGTTACATTCTCCCCCTGTTAGAAGAATTTCGTCCCGAAATTTAGCTCGAGGTTGTGTTCGATGTAGAATCAGTGAAAAGTTGAGGATATTTGAGTCGCATTTGGTCTTCCCGTTCCCAGGTGAATTCCGGACCACGCCGCGAATTCCATCTGACCTTGACGATGGGAATACGACTTTGTTTCAGTTGTTTGACCTCACGGTCCATAATTTCAGCGGGTTCCTCAACGAAGTGAAGTTTATCGTCAACACGAATTTCATCTAATGGAATGATAAGTGTCTCATCAGACAGACACTTCTTCAGATTTGAAATATGAAAAGTAGGGTGCACGCTGCTGAGTTCGGATGGCAGCTGCAATCGATAAGCTACGGGGCCAATCCGTTCGAGGATCTCAAAAGGCCCGATGTACCGGGGATTCAACTTCCCGCGTTTGCCAAAACGGATGACGCCTTTCCAAGGCGATACTTTTAAGAGTACTGGATCCCCAACTTGGAACTCGAGTGGTTTGCGTCTCACGTCAGCATAACTTTTCTGACGATCACGGGCGGCTTTGAGTCGATTTTGGATTTCCACAATTTTCTCAGTGGTGGCATGTATGAGTTCAGGACCAGTGAGTTGACTATCTCCCACTTCAGTCCAACAGATCGGTGATCGGCACTTACGACCGTACAGTGCCTCAAAAGGTGCAGCCTTAATGCTGGCGTGATAGCTGTTATTGTACGAGAATTCGCACAACGGTAGATGTCTTTCCCAGTTTGTACCGAAATCAACTACGCAGGCGCGTAGCATATCTTCTAGTGTTTGAATGGTTCGTTCACTTTGGCCATCGGTTTGAGGATGGTACGCGGTACTCATGTCAAGGCGAGTACCCAAAGCTTTTTGAAGTGATTGCCAAAAGTGAGAGGTGAAACGGGCATCTCTGTCGGAGATGATCGAGATTGGAACACCGTGATGAGAAACGATTTCCTTGATGTAGATTTGTGCAAGGCGTTCCATTTTATCGTTTTCCTTGATTGCCAGGAAATGAGCAGATTTGGTGAGACGATCGACGATCACCCAAATAGTATCGCAACCGCTCGACGACTTGGGTAGTTTGGTTATGAAATCCATGGCAATTTGTTCCCATTTCCATTCAGGGATATCGGGTTGTTGAAGTAAGCCAGAAGGCTTTTGATGTTCGGTTTTGACTTTTGAGCAAGTAAGGCACTTGCTGACATAAGTGGCGATTTCGGCTTTCATGTTTGGCCACCAATAAAATTCCTTGATGCCATGGTACATCTTATCGGATCCCGGATGAATAGAATATTTAGACTTGTGAGCCTCGTCCATCACCAAGTCTCTTAGGTTCCCAAAACTGGGTAACCAGATTCGGTTTGAGAAATACCTAATCCCGTTAGGTCTGATTTCGAATTGTTTGTCAATGCCCCGCAAGGCTTCATTTTTGATGTTTTCAGATTTCAGGGCTTCGATCTGAGCGGTATGAATTTGAATGGTAAGATCGTTATGAATGGTCATACCGAGGGCTCGGACTCGAAGTGGTTTAGGTCGTTCCTTTCGACTGAGGGCATCAGCTACAACATTAGCCTTCCCTGGATGGTACTTGATCTCGCAATCGTAATCGGTAAGCAACTCGACCCATCGACGTTGCCTCATATTGAGATCCTTCTGATCGAAGATATGTTGGAGACTTTTGTGATCGGTAAAGATAGTGCACTTAGTGCCGTAGAGATAATGTCTCCAGATTTTGAGAGCAAAAACGACAGCTCCAAGTTCGAGATCGTGAGTGGTGTAGTTCTTTTCATGAATTTTCAGCTGTCGTGAGGCATAGGCAATAACTTTGTCTCGTTGCATCAGCACGCAACCAAGACCTTGGTGAGAAGCATCGCAGTATACCACGAAGTCATCGGTGCCTTCGGGTAGTGATAGAATTGGAGCACTGCAAAGCTTTTGTTTCAGAAGTTGGAACGCTGACTCTTGTTTCTCAGTCCAATCGAACCTTTTGTCCTTCTGTGTCAGTACCGTGAGTGGTTGAGCTATTTTGGAGAAATTTTCGATAAATCGCCGATAGTACCCAGCAAGACCCAAGAATTGTCGTACTTCAGTTGCAGAGGTGGGTGCTTGCCAGTCTTTGATAGCCTCGATCTTTGATGGGTCAACGTGAATTCCCTGACTGTCGATCACGTGACCAAGAAATTGAACAGTTTGGATCCAGAACTCACACTTAGAAAATTTTGCATAAAGCTCCTCGTGTCTAAGAAGTTCAAGGATGGTTTTGAGGTGTTGCGCATGTTCCTGCTCGTTGCGCGAGTAAATGAGTATGTCATCGATAAAGACAATGACAAACATGTCGAGGTAAGGTTTGCACACCCGGTTCATGAGATCCATGAATACAGCCGGTGCGTTGGTTAGACCAAAGGGCATCACTTGAAATTCGTAGTGCCCGTAACGAGTCCTGAATGCAGTTTTTGGAATATCGGTGTCGCGAACTCGTAACTGATGATAACCTGATCGCAGGTCGATCTTTGAGTAGAAACTTGAACCCTGAAGTTGGTCGAATAAATCATCAATGCGAGGGAGTGGATAACGGTTCTTAACGGTCAATTTGTTCAACTCTCGGTAGTCGATGCACATTCTGAATGACCCGTCCTTCTTTTTGACAAATAAGACCGGAGCTCCCCAAGGTGAAGAACTCGGTCTAATGAATCCTCGATCCAGAAGTTCCTGTAACTGAGAGGACAACTCCTGAAGTTCGGATGGGGCTAAACGGTATGGTGCGCGGGCCACCGGTGCGGCACCCGGCACGAGATCGATTGAGAACTCAACCTGTCTAGGCGGAGGTAGACCAGGTAGTTCTTCCGGAAAGACTTCGGGAAAGTCTCTAACAATCGGCACATCCTCAAGTCGCTTCTCCTCCGACTTCTTCTCGGTAATGTGTGCGAGTATGGCAGGGTAACCCTTTCTCAGAAATTTTCGGGTTTTTAAGCAGGAGATTATATTGAGTCCCGTCCCACCGGTCTCCCCCTGTATGATCAATGTTCCACCAACGGCGAGTGGAATACGGACAATTTTATCGTGACAAACGATTTCAGCTCGATGTTTGGACAACCAGTCCATTCCAATAATGACGTCGAAACTGCCGATTTCAATGGGTATAAGATCGATCGAAAAGGTTTCGTCAGCTAAGTTTAAAGTGCAATTAGGTATCACACTGGTGGTTTCTACAAGTTTTCCATTGGCAAGCTCTACCGTGTACTTAACATCTAAGGCAACAGGAGTGATGTCAAATAATGGGCAAAAATCATCGGAGATAAAGCTTCTATCAGCACCAGTATCAAATAGAACAGAAGCAGTTAAGTTGTTGAGGAGGAACATACCCGAGACCACATTCGGGTCTTGACGGGCGTCCCCAGATTTGATGACGAAAGCTCTGCTGCGAGTGTTGTTGTTGTTGTTGCGGTTGCTGTTATTGTTGTTCTTCAGTTTTGGGCACGAGTCTCTGAAATGCCCGGGTTTTCCACACTCAAAGCATACTTTGGGTGGTCTGGTGTTGTTGTTGGAATTGTTGTTGGAGGGAGAGCGGCAGTCTTTGGTGAGGTGGCCGTACCTCTTGCAGTTGTTGCAAAAGGGACCACAGGAACCCTCATGGTGACGGCTGCACTTGGGACAATATGGTTTGCTCCCAGTGTAACCCCGGATGATGTCAGTGGTGGTGTTGTAGGCTTTGATGGTGTCAGGTTTCTTGTTTTGTTGGTTGGAGGGGTTGTTGTGGTAGTCAGACCACTTGCGTTTGTTGTTTTGGGAGGATGAAGCGGGTTGTTCAGAATCTTGGCTCATTGACATCAGGTCTTGGGCCAATAGGATCGCACCGTCAATGGTGGTTGGTTTTGAAGATATGACGTGTCCCCGAACAGGATCAGGGAGACCAAGGACGAATTTCCTGATTTTATCAGGTTCAGTGCTAACCATAGCTGGGCGGAGAGCAGCTAGTTGTTGAAACCTGGTGGTATAACCATCGATATCACCACCCTGAACCTTTAGGTTCCAGAACTCCTCATCTAGCTTTTGGAGTTTGGCGATAGAGCAGTATTTGGCAGTGAGTTTTGCCTTTAATTCCTCCCAAGTGAGTTGGTAGGCAATGTCAGCACCCACTGATTGGGTATATGAATTCCACCAAGAGTGGGCATCATCTTCAAGGGAGCAGGTGGCGAAGTTTACTTTGTCGTTCTCCGCGCATTTACTAACACGGAAAACAGTTTCCATTTTCTCGAACCATCTGATCAGTCCGATGGCTCCTTCAGAACCCTTGAAGCTCGAGGGTTTGCAGCTTTGGAAGTCCTTGTAAGAACAAGGTTTGACGGCAGAGGTTCCAGCGGTATCGCTGTTTCTGGTGGAGTTTGGTGGGGTATTCCGAGCTAAGGCTTCAGTAACAGCCTGGGTTATGAGTGAGGTAATCTGTGCATCTGTGTAAGGTCGTGTCTTTGGCGGCATGATTCTTCAATAAAAGAAATGAAGATACATGAGATTTTGCAAGAAAGTTGTATTTATCTCAGATGTGCATGTATAAAAGTAGTAATACATAACATCAACAGGAATAATGGCAATTAATATGAGTCGAAAATAGCAAGGAATATTTAATAGATAGTACGAGTTCAAAGGTTACATCCTACAGATGTATTACAAAAGATGTCGGGAATTGTTACATCCGACTGAATTATAGAGTAGATTACAAGGCAAAGACTACACTAGTCTTAACGTAGATTAATTTGTTCCATCATCGTGACAAGACGGTCCACAGTGTTTGCAAGCCTGCTAGCTTGACGGGCGTTGTCTTCTGCGAGTGCTAGTCGTTGTGTTAGTCCACGCGCATACTCTTCTGCTTCAAGTGAGCGCTGTTCACATTCTTCCATCCTTTGTTGCAGAAGGGCATTTTCCACCCTTATTTCTATTATTTGGTTGCGAAGGACATCCACGTTGTTGTTTGTGGTTTCAAGGTCGTCGGAGACTTGTTCGATGCGTTCAAGGGATGTAAGTCTCCAGTTTTCGTTGGTTTCCTGCAACACGACATCCATGGTACGAAGTCGTTGCTCGTGTTGATTCACCCTAGCGGCTAAAGCCGGCAAGGTGGAGTGAGCGGGGTACGGGCCAGCTCGAGGCAACCTGGAGTTCCTCCTTGCTACCCTTGGGTTCTGCGACCCGGATTGAGAACGAGATGAATTTGATGGTGTGTTTGCCATTTCTGAGACAAAGCGTTAGTAAGATTGAGACCTATATTCATATAGCTCCTATATAATATAGCCTATTGAGTGTCTAGTATAAACATGTTTAAGTCTCGGTTCTCTCGAGGTCAGAGTCTTCTATTGTATCCTGTTCAGCCATAACTACCTTCAGATCTTACATCATCTTTGCTTAATTGTACATAGTTGATCAGGCTATGTTAAATTAAACTCGTATGCTGTAATCCCTGAACCAGTCATACCTAATAAGGAATACTGCCTAATGGTCATAGTCTAGGCTCACTAAATGCAACCTAGTTCGCTATAACCTTAGGCTCTGATACCAATCTGTAACACCCCCAAATTTGATGATTTGCGGAAGCTTGATTTGGGTGTTACTAATCAATAACAAAGCACAAAGATAAATAGCAAACGACTCTATATGCGTCGTTTTAACAAAATATATTGCTAACTGAAATGTTTACAACATTTAAAAGCTTTACATAGCTCGAGTTTAATAAAATGAGATTTCAGTACATAAGTACTTGTACAAAATATACTAATGCAAGAAAATCTCAATCGTCTGTATGCTGACTCGAGCTAAATCCTGAAGCAGAAACATCCTACTGCTGGGTACCTGCGATATATGCTAAAAGGTCAGCTATAAAGCTGGTGAGCTCACAGGTTTAAAATCAAGTAATATCGTATGAACCGCAAGATTTAAATAATGAATTGCATCCAGCAATTAAATAATGAATTGCATCCAGCAATTAAATGATAATCATCGTGTATACAGCCATGAGCACATAGTTGAGCTTAACTCGAGGGCCGGGTCCCCTATAGAGAATTCCGGGCGAGGTGCCTCCACGAATGCCTAATCAACATTCGTCTTCCTAAATATTAGTACGTCCGTTTACCCGGTTAGTGCTTGCTAACCCGAACGAGGAGGGTCAATCCTATATGGTACCATATACTAATATTCACGCTACAACGTATTAACAACTATGCTGACGGAGGACTTAAAAAATGATTAGTTTCGAAAAACTCATGTAGTATATGAAAAGTTGGTACTTGCGTTCACATGTTAAAGGTTGAGCAGTATATCACACCCCTGAGTAAAACAGTAAAAAGAGGGGCTATGAGACTCACCTGAGTCGTTGAGTTTATGAAAATAAACTGAGAATGATTAGCCGAGAATCGAAGTCCAAAGACTTGTAACCTGAGGGTGTCCACGACACGCGATGGTTATAATATGCGAAGGTATCTAATAAGATTACCTTGTAGTTGTTCGTCCAACTATAATGTCCAAATCTCCACTATTTGGTTGATAAGTTTAAGTATTTGAAAAGTGTACAGCCCGTTGGTGACGGATTTGTAATAATAATCTCAACTATTATTATTTTGATTTCGTGGCGTCTTACTTGAAAAATGTGTTTTTGATTGTGTTTTAGAAGCCGTTACGGAATCTAAGTACGGGGGTCCGGGGGCAGCGCCCCTGGTAGCGGGGTCCAAGGGGCGGCAGCCCCTAGCGGGGTCCAAGGGGCAGAGCCCCTGGCTGGGGTCGAGCTGCCAGGTCAGCTTGGAAAATTTTTATTTCTACTATATTGCTTTGACAAAAAACGCATCTGGAACCGAATTTGGGTATAATCGAGTGATAAATTTCGAGTCTCGACACTTAGTAAAAATCTGTGTTTTTGAGGTTCTGGTTTGTGCGACGTTGGGTGCGACGTCGCAGGTAGGACTGCGACGTTGAGTATGACGTCGCTAAAGGCGACGTTTCGCAATTTAATGCGACGTAGGGTGCTGCGTCGCTAATGCGACGTAGGTGATTTCTGCGACGTAGGGGCTTGCGTCGCTAAGTGCGACGTGGCGAGGTATTGGCGACGTTAAGGCTGACGTCGCTATATGCGACGTCGCAATTTAATGCGACGTTGTGACTGACGTCGCACTATGCGACGTCACGAGGGGTTTTGCGACGTAGAAGCTGACGTCGCATAAATTCTGGGTCAAATGCGACGTAGCGGTCTGTTGGCCGGAAAATGTGTCGAAAACGAGTTTTTCGGTTTCCGTTCGGTCCAAAACATTTACCCAACCCTTATAGGGACATTATAAGTTGTTACAAACTACTAGAAAGTGAAAACACTTAAAAACGAGAGATTTCGGGATTTGTCGGAAACTTACAAATTGTCGGATGAGAAATCCGAAAAGATAGGATGATAGATCGTGTCGCGGTGGTCGTTTTCTTCCAAAGTGATAATGAGATCCAAGGTCGTTTGATGTTGCTATTTGCGATTTTTAGTGAGTTTTGGTGATGAAAGTTTGAGAGAAAAAGATGAAGGAGAGAGAGAGGAAAGGAAATAAATGAAAGAAAAGAGGAGGTGGAGGTGGGGTTATCCCCATTTCCAGTTTTTCGCCCCGCGTTCCGTGTGGTGTTCGTTTGCTCCGTTGTTTAGACGTTAAATAATTATTTTACGTTTTAATTATAAGTTTTAGATTACGAATTTCTACGCGATAGTTTGTTTAATTATTTTACTAATCACTTTATTTTGAGTTATAAGTTGTAATTTATTTTATTTGGTTTGCGCGTTTTACGTTTTAAATTATGTAATTCCTGATTGTACGATACGAAATATTATAATAATAATATTTTTGACATAAACCGTTATTTAATAAAATTTTGTCACCAACGTCCATATAAAATAGAATCGAAATACATCCGATTTAAATTGCGTACGATTTAATCAAATCGCATTTTCGTATATATTCAACAATATATATAATTCGATACATTAATTAGCCTAACAAGGAACTAATTACATGTATTAACATATGATTAGGCACTAATTACTAGTCCTAATTTGTCGGGTGTTACACACTTGCACGAGTTTACACTCGAACGGACTTACATCCGAACAACAACTACGTGTCACATTGCAAATAATCAACTTATGTATATGCTTTACAAGGTATACAAACACGATGAATTACATAATAATAATATTTGAATTATTATTACACCTCTGTCACCAACGGTCCACACTTAATTACAAACAATTACAAACGTACAAACAAATACTTGGACATTTCCTAGTTGAGTGGACAACTAGCATGGGTGATCTTTTAAGACACCAACCTACTTACTCATTTACTTACAACCTTGTGCGTTTCGGACGCCAGAAGGTTGCAGGGTTCGGAGAACCACATACGGACTTACATCCGCGTTACTTGTTTGATTCCTCAGACATACTTGCTAGACTCAGGTGAGTCTTATGTAACACCCGCCAAATTAGGACTAGTGATTTAGTGCCTAATCATATGTTAATACATGTAATTAGTTCCTTGTTAGGCTAATTAATGTATCGAATTATATATATTGTTGAATATATACGAAAATGCGATTTGACTAAATCGTACGCAATTTAAATCGGATGTATTTCGATTCAATTTAATACGGACGTTGGTGATCAACTTTATTAAATAACGCTTTTATGTCAAAAATATTATTTTGATAATATTTCGTATTCATTCGTATCGTACAAACCAAACTTACACGATTTAAAACATTAAACCGCGCAAACTAAATAAACAAACTTATATTTCATAACTACAATATAAATTAAATTGTACTTTGAACTTATAATTAAAATGTAAATAATTATTTAACGATTAAATGACGGAGCAAACGAACACCACACGGGACGCGGGGCGAAAAACTGGAAAAGTGGGGATAAACCCCCACCTCCCATCTTTTTCTTCATTTCATCTTTCCTTCTATCTCTCTCTCTTCTTTTTCTCTCTAAAAAGAAACAAACCACCAAACTCATAAAACCGCAAAATACTATCACGAAACGCGACCGGATCACAAATATTTTTAGAGATTCACGACCACCTCGCGACGATCTACAACGCTACCTTTCCGGATTTTCATTTCGGCAAATTGTAAGTTTCCGACAAAATCCCGAAATCACTCGATTCTTAGTATTTTTCGTTTGTGGTTGTTTATATAACATGTATATGTCCCTTACTAAGCATATAACACGATTTCATAGCTTAAAAACGAGTTTAAAACGGATTTTTGGTCGGAATTAACGTTGACAGCCGGATTTCTGGGCTAGTGTTCATCCATGCGACACAAGCATTGTGTCGCATGTTGTGTCGTATTTTGGCTTTAGTGTCGCATAAAATCCCTTGTGTCGTACCTTATGTCGTACCAAAGATTTAGTGTCGCAAGTCTTGCGACACAACCACTATGTCGCATACCCCATACGACACAATCACTATGTCGCTGTTGAATCAGCATCTCGCATCTATGCGACACAACCCTTGTGTCGTATAGACATTGTGTCGCATTTTCTATGCGACACAACCCTTGTGTCGCATAACATCTTTAGTGTCGTATATTGTGTCGCAAAACACAGAAAACTCAGATTTTTACTAAGTGTCGAGACCTAAAATTTATCACTCGATTTTACCCGAATTCAGATCCCAGATGCGTTTTTCGTCAAAGCAATATAGTAGAAATAAAAATTTTCCAAGCTGACCTGGCAGCTCGACCCCCGCCAGGGGCTCTGCCCCTTGGACCCCGCTACCAGGGGCGCTGCCCCCGGACCCCCGTACTTAGATTCCGTAACGGCTTCTAAAACACAATCGAAACACATTTTTCAAAGTAAAACGCCACGAAATCACAATAATAATAGTTGAGATTATTATTACAAATCCATCACCAACGGGCCGTACATGTTTTCAAACACTTAACAAATCAACCAAATCGTAGTAATTTGGACATATATATAGTTGTGTAACAACTACAAGGGTGATCTTTTGAGATACCCAATCATGATTATAACCATCGCGTGTCGTGGACACCCTCAGGTTACAAGTCTTTGGACTTCATATTCGGCTAATCAACTTACGTTTGTGTAAACGCATTCAGACTCAGGTGAGTCTCATAGCCCCTCTTTTTACTGTTTTACTCAGGGGTGTGATATACTGCTCAACTTTTAACATGTGAACGCAAGTACCAACTTTTCATATACTACATGAGTTTTTCGAAACTAATCATTTTAAAGTCATCCGTCAGCATAGTTGTTAATACGTTGTAGCGTGAATATTAGTATATGGTACCATATAGGATTGACCCTCCTCGTCCGGGTTAGCAAGCACTAACCGGGTAAACGGACGTACTAATATTTGGGAAGACGAATGTTGATTAGGCATTCGTGGAGGCACCTCGCCCGGAATTCTCTATAGGGGACCCGGCCCTCGAGTTAAGCTCAACTATGTGCTCATGGCTGTATACACGATGATTATCATTAAATTGCTGGATGCAATTCATTATTTAATTGCTGGATGCAATTCATTATTTAATTCTTGCGGTTCATACGATATTACTTGATTTCAAACCTGTGAGCTCACCAGCTTTATAGCTGACCTTTTAGCATATATCGCAGGTACCCAGCAGTAGGATGTTTCTGCTTCAGGATTTAGCTCGAGTCAGCATACAGACGATTGAGATTTTCTTGCATTAGTATATTTTGTACAAGTACTTATGTACTGAAATCTCATTTTATTTAACTCGAGCTATGTAAAGCTTTAAATGTTGTAAACATTTCGGTTATCAATATATTTTGTTAAAACGACGCATATAGAGTCGTTTGCTATTTATCTTTGTGCTTTGTTATTGATTAGTAACACCCAAATCAAGCTTCCGCAAATCATTAAATTTGGGGGTGTTACAGATTGGTATCAGAGCCTAAGGTTATAGTGAACTAGGTTGCATTTAGTGAGCCTAGACTATGACCATTAGGCAGTATTCCTTATTAGGTATGACTGGTTCAGGGATTACAGCATACGAGTTTAATTTAACATAGCCTGATCAACTATGTACAATTAAGCAAAGATGATGTAAGATCTGAAAGTAGTTATGGCTGAACAGGATACAATAGAAGACTCTGACCTCGAGAGAACCGAGACTCAAACATGTTTATGCTAGACACTCAATAGGCTATATTATATAGGAGCTATATGAATATAGGCCTCAATCTTACTAAC
This sequence comes from Helichrysum umbraculigerum, assembly GCA_949592205.1. Lineage (NCBI taxonomy): Eukaryota > Viridiplantae > Streptophyta > Magnoliopsida > Asterales > Asteraceae > Helichrysum > Helichrysum umbraculigerum. The sequence goes on along the minus strand of CATIUR010000007.1, from coordinate 63,330,861 downwards.
GCTTTGTCTCAGAAATGGCAAACATCCCAACTAATTCATCTCGCTCTCAATCCGGGTCGCAGAACCCAAGGGTAACAAGGAGAAACAACAGGTTGTCTCGAGCTGGCCCGTACCCCACTCACATCGCCTTACCGGCTTTAGCCGCTAGGGTAAACCAACACGAGCAACGACTTCGCACCATGGATGTCGTGTTGCAGGAAACCAACGAAAACTGGAGACTTACATCCCTCGAACGCGTAGAACAAGTCTCCGACGATCTTGAAACCACGAACAACAACATGGATGTCCTTCGCAACCAAATAATAGAAATAAGGGTGGAAAATGCCCTTCTGCAACAAAGGATGGAAGAATGTGAACAACGCTCACATGAAGCAGAAGAGTATGCGCGCGGAATAACACAACGACTTGCGCTAGCAGAAGACAACGCCCGACAAGCTAGCAGGCTTGCAAACACTGTGGACCGTCTTGTCACGATGATGGAACAAATTAATCTACGTCAAGACTAGTGTAGTCTTTGTCTTGTAATCTATCCTGTAATCTAGTAACTATCTACGCGCTACTCTATAATTCAGTCGGATGTAACAATTCCCGACATCTTTTGTAATACATCTGTAGGATGTAACCTTTGAACTCGTATTAGCTATCAAATATTTCTCGTTGTTCAACTCATATTAATTGCCATAATTCTTTTTCATATTGATGTTATGTATTACCACCTTTATACATGTACATCTGAAATAAATACAATTTTCTTACAAAATCTCATGTATCTTCATTTCTTTCATTGAAGAATCATGCCGCCAAAGACACGACCTTACACAGATGCTCAGATCACGTCACTCATAACCAGGCTGTTACTGAAGCCTTGGCTCGGAATACCCCACCCAACTCCACAAGAAACAGCGATACCGCTGGAACCTCTGCCGTCAAACCTTGTTCTTACAAGGACTTTCAAAGCTGTAAACCCTCGAGTTTCAAGGGTTCTGAAGGAGCCATCGGACTGATCAGATGGTTCGAGAAAATGGAAACTGTTTTTCGTGTCAGTAAATGCGCGGAGAACGACAAAGTAAACTTCGCCACCTGCTCTCTTGAAGATGATGCCCACTCTTGGTGGAATTCATATACCCAATCAGTGGGTGCTGACATTGCCTACCAACTCACTTGGGAGGAATTGAAGGCAAAACTCACTGCCAAATACTGCTCGATCGCCAAACTCCAAAAGCTAGATGAGGAGTTTTGGAATTTGAAGGTTCAGGGTGGTGACATCGATGGTTATAACACCAGGTTTCAACAACTAGCTGCCCTCCGCCCAGCTATGGTAAGCACTGAACCTGATAAAATCAGGAAGTACGCCTTTGGTCTCCCTGATTTTGTTCGGGGACACGTCATCTCTTCCAAACCAACCACCATTGACGGTGCAATCTCATTGGCCCAAGACCTGATGTCTATGAGCCAAGATTCTGAACAACCCACTTCATCATCCCAAAACAACAAACGCAAGTGGTCTGACTACCACAACAACCACTCCAACCAACAAAACAAGAAACCTGACACCATCAAAGCCTACAACACCACCACTGACATCATCCGGGGTTACACTGGGAGCAAACCATATTGTCCCAAGTGCAGACGTCACCATGAGGGTTCTTGTGGTCCCTTTTGCAACAACTGCAAGAGGTACGGCCACCTCACCAAAGACTGTCGCTCTCCCGCCAACAACAATTCCAACAACAACACCAGACCCCCCAAAGTATGCTTTGAGTGTGGGAAACCTGGGCATTTCAGGGACTCGTGCCCAAAACTGAAGAACAACAACAACAACAACCGCAACAGCAACAACAACAACACCCGAAGCAGAGCTTTCGTCATCAAATCTGGGGACGCCCGCCAGGACCCGAATGTGGTCTCGGGTATGTTCCTCCTCAACAACTTAAATGCTTCTGTTCTATTTGATACTGGTGCTGATAGAAGCTTTATCTCCGATGATTTTTGCCCATTACTAGACATCACTCCTGTTGCCTTAGATGTTAAGTACACTGTAGAGCTAGCCAATGGAAAACTTGTAGAAACCACCAGTGTGATACCTAATTGCACTTTAAACCTAGCTGACGAAACATTTTCAATCGATCTTGTACCCATTGAAATCGGAAGTTTCGACGTCATAATTGGAATGGACTGGTTGTCCAAATATCGAGCTGAAATCGTTTGTCACGATAAAATCGTCCGTATCCCACTCGCCGTTGGTGGAACCTTGATCATACAGGGGGAGACCGGTGGGACGGGACTCAATATAATCTCCTGCTTAAAAACCCGAAAATTTCTGAGAAAGGGTTACCCTGCCATACTCGCACACATCATGGAGAAGAAGTCGGAAGAGAAGCGACTTGAGGATGTGCCGATTGTTAGAGACTTTCCCGAAGTCTTTCCGGAAGAACTACCTGGTCTACCTCCGCCTAGACAGGTTGAGTTCTCGATTGATCTTGTGCCGGGTGCCGCACCGGTGGCCCGCGCACCGTACCGTTTAGCCCCATCTGAACTTCAGGAGTTGTCCTCTCAGTTACAGGAACTTCTGGATCGAGGATTCATTAGACCGAGTTCTTCACCTTGGGGAGCTCCGGTCTTATTTGTCAAAAAGAATGACGGTTCTTTCCGAATGTGCATCGACTACCGAGAATTGAACAAATTGACCGTCAAGAACCGTTATCCACTTCCTCGCATTGATGATCTATTCGACCAACTTCAAGGTTCAAGTTTCTACTCAAAAATCGACCTGCGATCAGGTTATCATCAGTTACGAGTTCGCGACACCGATATTCCAAAAACTGCTTTCAGAACTCGTTACGGGCACTACGAATTCCAAGTGATGCCCTTCGGTCTAACAAACGCACCGGCTGTATTCATGGACCTCATGAACCGGGTGTGCAAACCTTACCTCGACAAGTTTGTCATTGTCTTTATTGATGACATACTCATTTACTCGCGCAACGAGCAAGAACATGCGCAACACCTTAAGACTATCCTTGAACTACTTAGACACGAGGAGCTTTATGCTAAATTCTCTAAGTGTGAGTTCTGGATTCAAACCGTTCAATTTCTTGGTCACGTGATCGACAGTCAGGGAATTCACGTGGACCCATCGAAGATCGAGGCTATCAAAGACTGGCAAGCACCCACCTCTGCAACTGAAGTACGACAATTTTTGGGTCTTGCTGGGTATTATCGACGATTTATCGAAAATTTCTCCAAAATAGCTCAACCACTCACGGTACTGACTCAGAAAGACAAAAGGTTCGATTGGACCGAAAAACAAGAGTCAGCGTTCCAACTTTTGAAACAAAAGCTTTGCAGTGCTCCAATTCTATCCCTACCCGAAGGCACCGATGACTTCGTGGTATACTGCGATGCTTCTCACCAAGGTCTTGGTTGCGTGCTGATGCAACGAGACAAGGTCATTGCTTATGCCTCACGACAGCTGAAAATTCACGAAAAGAACTACACCACTCACGATCTCGAACTTGGAGCTGTCGTTTTTGCTCTCAAAATCTGGAGACATTATCTCTACGGCACTAAGTGCACCATTTTTACCGATCATAAAAGTCTCCAACATATCTTCGATCAGAAGGATCTCAATATGAGGCAACGTCGATGGGTCGAGTTGCTTACCGATTACGATTGCGAGATCAAGTACCATCCAGGGAAGGCTAATGTTGTAGCCGATGCCCTCAGTCGAAAGGAACGATCAAAACCACTTCGAGTCCGAGCCCTCAGTATGACCATTCACAACGATCTTACCATTCAAATTCATACCGCTCAGATCGAAGCCCTGAAATCTGAAAACATCAAACATGAAGCCTTGCGGGGCATTGACAAACAATTTGAAATCAAATCTAACGGGATTAGGTATTTCTCAAACCGAATCTGGTTGCCTAGTTTTGGGAACCTAAGAGACTTGGTGATGGACGAAGCTCACAAGTCTAAATATTCTATCCATCCGGGATCCGATAAGATGTACCACGATATCAAGGAATTTTATTGGTGGCCAAACATGAAAGCCGAAATCGCCACTTATGTCAGCAAGTGTCTTACTTGCTCGAAAGTCAAAACCGAACATCAGAAACCTCCTGGTTTACTCCAACAACCTGAAATCCCTGAATGGAAATGGGATCAAATTGCCATGGATTTCATAACCAAACTACCCAAGTCGTCGAGCGATTGCGATACCATTTGGGTGATCGTCGATCGTCTCACCAAATCTGCTCATTTCCTGGCAATCAAAGAAAACGATAAAATGGAACGCCTTACACAAATCTACATCAAGGAAATCGTTTCTCATCACGGTGTTCCAGTCTCAATCATCTCTGACAGAGATGCCCGTTTCACTTCTCACTTTTGGCAATCACTGCAGAAAGCATTGGGTACCCGTCTCGATATGAGTACCGCGTACCATCCTCAAACCGATGGCCAAAGTGAACGAACCATTCAAACACTGGAAGACATGCTACGAGCCTGCGTAGTTGATTTCGGTACAAACTGGGAAAGACATTTACCGTTGTGCGAATTTTCGTACAATAACAGTTATCACGCCAGCATTAAGGCTGCACCTTTTGAGGCACTGTACGGTCGTAAGTGCCGATCACCGATCTGTTGGACTGAGGTGGGAGATAGTCAACTCACTGGTCCTGAACTCATACACGCCACCACTGAGAAAATTGTGGAAATCCAAAACAGACTCAAAGCCGCACGTGATCGTCAGAAAAGTTATGCTGACGTGAGACGCAAACCACTCGAGTTCTAAGTTGGGGATCGAGTTCTCTTAAAAGTATCGCCTTGGAAAGGCGTCATCCGTTTTGGCAAACGCGGGAAGTTAAATCCCAGGTACATCGGGCCTTTTGAGATCCTCGAAAGGATTGGCCCTGTAGCTTATCGATTGCAGCTGCCATCCGAACTCAGCAGCGTGCACCCTACTTTTCATATCTCAAATCTGAAGAAGTGTCTGTCTGATGAGACACTTATTATTCCATTAGATGAAATTCGTGTTGACGATAAACTTCATTTCGTTGAGGACCCGCTGAAATTATGGACCGTGAGGTCAAACAACTGAAACAAAGTCGTATTCCCATCGTCAAGGTCAGATGGAATTCGCGGCGTGGTCCGGAATTCACCTGGGAACGGGAAGACCAAATGCGACTCAAATATCCTCAACTATTCACTGATTCCACATCAAACACGACCTCGAGCTAAATTTCGGGACGAAATTCTTCTAACAGGGGGAGAATGTAACACCCGCCAAATTAGGACTAGTGATTTAGTGCCTAATCATATGTTAATACATGTAATTAGTTCCTTGTTAGGCTAATTAATGTATCGAATTATATATATTGTTGAATATATACGAAAATGCGATTTGACTAAATCGTACGCAATTTAAATCGGATGTATTTCGATTCAATTTAATACGGACGTTGGTGATCAACTTTATTAAATAACGCTTTTATGTCAAAAATATTATTTTGATAATATTTCGTATTCATTCGTATCGTACAAACCAAACTTACACGATTTAAAACATTAAACCGCGCAAACTAAATAAACAAACTTATATTTCATAACTACAATATAAATTAAATTGTACTTTGAACTTATAATTAAAATGTAAATAATTATTTAACGATTAAATGACGGAGCAAACGAACACCACACGGGACGCGGGGCGAAAAACTGGAAAAGTGGGGATAAACCCCCACCTCCCATCTTTTTCTTCATTTCATCTTTCCTTCTATCTCTCTCTCTTCTTTTTCTCTCTAAAAAGAAACAAACCACCAAACTCATAAAACCGCAAAATACTACCACGAAACGCGACCGGATCACAAATATTTTTAGAGATTCACGACCACCTCGCGACGATCTACAACGCTACCTTTCCGGATTTTCATTTCGGCAAATTGTAAGTTTCCGACAAAATCCCGAAATCACTCGATTCTTAGTATTTTTCGTTTGTGGTTGTTTATATAACATGTATATGTCCCTTACTAAGCATATAACACGATTTCATAGCTTAAAAACGAGTTTAAAACGGATTTTTGGTCGGAATTAACGTTGACAGCCGGATTTCTGGGCTGGTGTTCATCCATGCGACACAAGCATTGTGTCGCATGTTGTGTCGTATTTTGGCTTTAGTGTCGCATAAAATCCCTTGTGTCGTACCTTATGTCATACCAAAGATTTAGTGTCGCAAGTCTTGCGACACAACCACTATGTCGCATACCCCATACGACACAATCACTATGTCGCTGTTGAATCAGCATCTCGCATCTATGCGACACAACCCTTGTGTCGTATAGACATTGTGTCGCATTTTCTATGCGACACAACCCTTGTGTCGCATAACATCTTTAGTGTCGTATATTGTGTCGCAAAACACAGAAAACTCAGATTTTTACTAAGTGTCGAGACCTAAAATTTATCACTCGATTTTACCCGAATTCAGATCCCAAATGCGTTTTTCGTCAAAGCAATATAGTAGAAATAAAAATTTTCCAAGCTGACCTGGCAGCTCGACCCCAGCCAGGGGCTCTGCCCCTTGGACCCCGCCAGGGGCTGCCGCCCCTTGGACCCCGCTACCAGGGGCGCTGCCCCCGGACCCCCGTACTTAGATTCCGTAACGGCTTCTAAAACACAATCGAAACACATTTTTCAAAGTAAAACGCCACGAAATCACAATAATAATAGTTGAGATTATTATTACAAATCCATCACCAACGGGCCGTACATGTTTTCAAACACTTAACAAATCAACCAAATCGTAGTAATTTGGACATATATATAGTTGTGTAACAACTACAAGGGTGATCTTTTGAGATACCCAATCATGATTATAACCATCGCGTGTCGTGGACACCCTCAGGTTACAAGTCTTTGGACTTCATATTCGGCTAATCAACTTACGTTTGTGTAAACGCATTCAGACTCAGGTGAGTCTCATAGCCCCTCTTTTTACTGTTTTACTCAGGGGTGTGATATACTGCTCAACTTTTAACATGTGAACGCAAGTACCAACTTTTCATATACTACATGAGTTTTTCGAAACTAATCATTTTAAAGTCATCCGTCAGCATAGTTGTTAATACGTTGTAGCGTGAATATTAGTATATGGTACCATATAGGATTGACCCTCCTCGTCCGGGTTAGCAAGCACTAACCGGGTAAACGGACGTACTAATATTTGGGAAGACGAATGTTGATTAGGCATTCGTGGAGGCACCTCGCCCGGAATTCTCTATAGGGGACCCGGCCCTCGAGTTAAGCTCAACTATGTGCTCATGGCTGTATACACGATGATTATCATTAAATTGCTGGATGCAATTCATTATTTAATTGCTGGATGCAATTCATTATTTAATTCTTGCGGTTCATACGATATTACTTGATTTCAAACCTGTGAGCTCACCAGCTTTATAGCTGACCTTTTAGCATATATCGCAGGTACCCAGCAGTAGGATGTTTCTGCTTCAGGATTTAGCTCGAGTCAGCATACAGACGATTGAGATTTTCTTGCATTAGTATATTTTGTACAAGTACTTATGTACTGAAATCTCATTTTATTTAACTCGAGCTATGTAAAGCTTTAAATGTTGTAAACATTTCGGTTATCAATATATTTTGTTAAAACGACGCATATAGAGTCGTTTGCTATTTATCTTTGTGCTTTGTTATTGATTAGTAACACCCAAATCAAGCTTCCGCAAATCATTAAATTTGGGGGTGTTACATCTTACATCCCCACTTTTACTGTTTTCTACTTTGGGGTGAGATATTTGCTACCGTTTTACGTATGAACACAAGTACCGAACTGTTTACACTGCTTTTACATGCATTACATGAGTTACTTTTATCCACTGAAATCCTCCTATCATAAGTTGTTAGTTATGGACTTAAGCGCGATTACTAGTAAATGGATCCATTTGGGACTGACAATCCCTGCCTGGGGTAGTAGCGCTACCACGGATTACACCGTAGAAACAGACATATTAGTATTTTTTACATATGAGTGTCCGGATAGCACTCACGGGGGTACGTGATACTGTACTTGATTGTACCATTCACACTACACTGTTAAGCTTCAACTTGTGAGCTCATGGTAATTGTGTTGACCTACTGATTTACTTACTATGCTCGAGGGCATTACTGGTACTTACTTGTGGTTCATAAATGACTTACTATACTAAACTTGTGAGATTCACCAACCTTTTGGTTGACACTTTTTAGCATTTATCTCAGGTACATTACAGCAGTAGGACTGCACACCCTCAGGACTGATAGCTCGAGTCGCATGCATACAAACTTGTGGAGATTCTTTTGCATTACTTTTTGTATATCAGTTATGTATTAGAATCTCTGGGAAACCATTTTCGAACTCGAAGCTTGTTAATATGATTTAACAATGTAATACTTTTGTACTATTGTACGACGTTGCATATAGATGTCGTTTGCTTTACTTTGGTGCTTGATTATTGATTAGTAACACCCAAAGCTTCCTTCCGCTAAACAGTGAATTTGGGGGTGCTACATCAACACTTCTCATGCTCTCGTAGATCCGTACTCTTGTCGATATGAGTTGAGTCACAGAATTACATTGTAAATTAATAATATCGGATATATATATATATATATATATATATATATATATATATATATATATATATAGATAGATAGGCTATATAGATATAGATATAGATATAGATATAGATATGGTTAAAAAAAAAAAAAGTTAACCCATTGGGGTGGTAACTAGTAACCGTGGTGAAAAAGATGAAAGGAAGTTAGTTGGAAAACTAGACGAGGGTGTACTGGTCCAACAATATCTAACGGTCAACCCCCACCCGCCCCCACTACTCCCTTCCTCCCCCTCCCCTTTTGCTTTTTCTGCATCTCCTCTCTCTCCTCACACTCCCACCAAAATTAAACCCCCAAAAAAAAAAAACATTTGCGACCTCATTTCCCTCCCCTGGACCCCCACACTTCCCACCACACCAATATTACCCAACAAACAGTACACACACTCCATCACCGCCATGGCTAATCCATAACAGACGCACACAAAATACTACATACACCAGAATTCATCATTTTACTGCTATTTATACGTCCTCATGTCGTCTTCTAACGATAATAATAATATTAATAATCAACCGGCTTCTTCTTCATCTACTAAACACTTTTTTCCTTCTACATCTCTCGCTCTTACTCTCGTAAGTGTAGCTGTAATTAATTAATTTTATTATTGTATGTATAGCAATATATGTGTATGAATATGTGTGTGTTTTTTTTGATTTGATAGGGAATTTTTCGTGACGGAGAAGAAGCGGTGGATGATGATCGAAAACAAGACGGTGTTGCGGCTAATACGACGGTGACGGAAATCAGTAGTGAGAATTCAGGTGCGGCGAGATCACGATCGGATGATGATTTTGATGTTGATCCTGACGTCGATGATGGTGACGACGATAATAATAAAAACAAAAATAAAAAGAGAAAAAAGTACCACCGCCACACCGCTGAACAAATTCGTGAAATGGAAGCGTACGTCACTCATTTCCCCCTTTTTCTTTTCCTTTTACTAATTTTTTATTCCTTGTTAATTATTTTAATCGTTACTATTACTTGCCCTAACACACCATTTACACACCTAGAATTTCACATGCACTTGATCATGCCACAATTAATTAATCCCTGATTAATTTCTCGTAGTACATCAAAATTAGTGTTATAGTTTTTTGATTAATCCGCGATTAGTTTCGCGCATTACATCATTCTTTATTTATTATATATCTTAAATTTCATGAGACCACCTACCACTAGTAATCATCTGGAAGGGTTTATTGCACAAAAACTTCAACAGATGCAAAGCATATACTCATATAGGGGAAATGAAAGAACTATAGAAAGTGTAATTTGATGAATGGTTGTACAGCTTGCATTTATTGCAAGAATGATTGTGAACAAGCTTTAGGAATTGAATTAAATAACATAGATGATCAGGAGTTTGTGGATATGAATAAGGTTAATTTCACAAGGTGATTTTAGTCGGTAGCTTAGGGTGCGTTTAGTTACAAATAAACTCCTCACTTTTCCATAATTTTTTCTTTTAAGAAAATTAGAAAACGTGTTCAAATTCAAGTTTTCTAACAAACTTTTCTAACAAAAGGAAAATTCTTGTTTCCTTTTTATAAATACAAAGTTGAAAACTACTTTTGATGGTTTTCTAAGTTTTCCATATCTATCTTTCCTTGGAAAAGGAAAACTCCATCCCTTGCAACTAAACACGTTTTCAAGATTTTCCATACATTTCTAAAGAAGTAAAACACTTCTCAATCTTTAGAGAAATGGAAAAAGAAAAATGGAGAAATTTTTCTGTTACTAAACGCGCCCTTAGCTTGTAACTCGGATTAATCATAAGAACAGACTGAGTTGGTTTCGGTGACTCGGCACATAATGAGTGAGGGTGGACAGTTTATCAAATTAGTTAGAGAAGAATCTTTGCAAGAAAATGGAGGTGGTTGGGTAATCAAGATTAAGATGATACATTGAATAGGATCACTAATTCAGCTTTAAGAAACAAGAAGAAAAAAAAAAGTTAAAGCTACTGGTAATTGTTAATTAAGTATTGTAAGTATATATTAAATAAAGATAACTAATGGTCATCATGTAAAGCTATTTCTTTTCTCTTATATAATTTAATAATATAAAGTGCAACACTTAAAATCACGATAGGGGAGGTAACAACTACCCACAACATGCGTGTTGGTATATTTTAAAGCTGATGTGATTAACCATGGTTCAATATTGTCACATGTATATATATCTGATATATAATATTATATTTGATATTTGATATGAATATTAAATGTGCGATGTCTTTGTGCATACTGACAAATTTGGTCCTTTGAGTTTGTTAGATGACAACTTATGCAGAAGCATTTAAGATTTTTGTTTTTATTGTTGGCCAAATAATTTAAGAGAAGTGGCTAGTCACTAACTCTATCTCAGTCGACACCTCTAGTATCAACTAATTACATGTCAAAATTAATATCAAATCTTCGAATTAGGATCCTCTTAAGTTATAGTTCTTTCAAGTTCTTAAGTTGCAAGTGGAAACAAAATATCAGACCCCTTTTTTTTAGTTAGTAGTGGGCCCTTGTAAGTTTTAATGTGTTTTGATTGAACATGACTAACTTGAGGGATTTTAACTAAAAAAGTATCCCAATCTTAACTCTTCTTAATCTTATTTGTGTATCTTGTTGAAACATATCCAGATTGGTTATATATTCTCACTTGATGTTGAATAACCTTCACAACTCACAAGCATATATAATATCTTAAATATGAATAGGTTTTAATGCTGTAATATACTAATGTGTGTAGTTTTTAACTAATAACAATGGAAATATGTCTATACCATCCTTCGTATTTTGGAATTATTGTGTTTAGTTCCTAGCTACCTTTTGGTTTATAACCTGCAATATATACCAATTTCTGAAGATATATAGTTAGTCATTGATTATTGGCCTTCCATTTACAGGCTATTTAAGGAGTCACCTCACCCGGATGAGAAGCAAAGACAACAATTGAGCAAGCGGTTAGGCCTTCATACCAGACAAGTGAAATTTTGGTTTCAAAATCGTCGTACCCAAATCAAGGTTTTTCATGTCTTTTCATAAAATGAACTTTTATGTACTCATCATATTCTTCTATAATTTAGGGTGGCATCCTCATCAGATGCATGCCAACGAAAATTTGTTGGTTATATCTGTCAAAAACTGTGTTGCTGTTGCAGGCCATACAGGAGCGCCATGAAAATTCATTGTTAAAATCAGAAATGGATAAGCTACGAGATGAAAATAAGTTGTTGAGGGAGACAATCAAGAAAGGTACTTGTGCTAACTGCGGCTTTGGTAGCTCTAGCAAGGATGTCACGTTGGACACTGATGAACAACAACTTCGGCTTGAAAATGCCAAACTTAAAGCTGAGGTTGTACAGTGATCATTTTTCATGGTCTTTTTCATATTACTTCTCATGAAGCTATGCAACTAAAGTTCATAGTTAAATTGGTGATCATATGTAGATTGAGAAGCTGAGGACGTCAATTGGGAAATATCCACAGGGAACATCACCAACAAACTCATATTCTGCAGTAAATGATCATGAAAACAGAAGCTCGTTGGATTTGTGTAGTGGGGTATTTGGGCTAGAAAAATCTAGAATAATGGAGATTGTCAATCTAGCTACAGAAGAGCTTTTAAAGATGGCTAGTGCTGGCGATCCACTGTGGATTCGGAGCATTGAGACAGGTCGAGAAATACTAAATTATGATAAATACATGAACGAGTTCCCCATCGAGACTTCAAGCATTGTTCGGCAGAGATGCATTGAGGCATCTAGAGATACTGGCATTGTGTTTGCGGATCTCCCACGGCTAGTTCAAAGCTTCATGGATGTGGTATGCATATGTAACTTGATGACCTACATATAGAAATGGCATCCCGGTCGATTTTTAGGTTTTGTTGTAACTCAAAACGGGCCAAATCACTAAAATTTAACATCGAGGGAAATGGGTCAAACAGTCACATGGGTTGTATGTTCGACCAAAATCTGTTATTAATGCGTACCACCTCCTCAATTGTTTTATTTGAAATTTTCTTATCGTAATAATAATGTTTTGCGTTAAAAATTAGCATGGTAATTAAGCATGAATTTATAAGTGGACAAAGTGTTTACGGGTCAACCCGACCATGCATGTTCCCCCTAAATGACCCGTTACACCAACCTGTCTGACCCGCTCATCTTGCCACCTCCACTTGCAGCCCTTATAGTCAACCACATGATCTAGCTGCACTTTGCAGCATCGTGTTTCTAATGTAGATGAACACGGGGTTGCATCTTACTTATTTCCCACTTGAAGTTTATATCTGTTGACATGAAAGTATATGGTTGTAAAATTTTGTTTGGATAGGTTTTCATTGTTGATTTATTTTGTCTATTTGTTATTGCAGAAACAATATGAAGAGATGTTTCCATGTATGATCTCGAAAGCAGCTACCCTTGATGTTATCTGCAATGGGGAAGGTGCTAACAGAAATGGCGCGGTTCAATTGGTGAGCAACATACTCAAACCAATCAATTTCTGGATTGCATACTCATTATAGTTTCCAACATTAACTTGGGCAAAGTTGGTTGATTTTGTTCATTGGCTGCAGATGTTTTCAGAGCTGCAAATGCTAACTCCTTTGGTGGCTACAAGAGAAGTGTATTTTGTGAGATACTCCAAGCAATTGAATGCTGATAAGTGGGCAATTGTTGATGTTTCCATTGACAACTTAGAAAAGAACATTGATGCATCCCTTGCCAGATGTAGAAAACGTCCATCTGGTTGCATCATTGAGGACAAATCCAACGGTCATTGTGAGGTAAAGAATTATCGAGAAACCTTACGAGTTGCTCAAAGAATCATTCCAAAGCTGGACTTACGGCCTGTTTACTTTCCACTTAATGGTCTGTTTCCAGACAATTCTTAATCCAGACAGATAAATTGCTGTTTCTTTTTCACTTAATCTGAAAGTAATGTCTGTTTATGAAATAGGAGGAAAAATGAAGCCCTTACCAAAAAGAGGCACTTAATGATAAATATACATTTTTTTCAACATTTTTTCTCCAATAAAATTTGAACACGTCATTTTTATTCAAACTATATATCATTAAAGTTCATCATTTTGGTCAAAACAAAAATTACATTTACATAAACAGCACTTGTCATAAACAGACATATTTATCCAGATAGACATCACATGTAAACAGCACTTTATAGGAAAAAAAGTAAACAGCCCCTTAGTTCCTTATAACTAATATAGGTTGAACTGACATATAAAGAGTACTGCACAAATAATAAATATGCAAGAAAAAATTGATATCAAGTGTTTGTTGGTGAAGATATATTCATATATCCAATTTTTTCTTTTAGGTGATGTGGATAGAGCATTTAATATGCCAGAGAAGTACAACACATTCTATGTATCGTACAATCATTAACAGTGGCCTAGCTTTTGGAGCAAGGCATTGGATGGCAACATTGCAGCAACAATGCGAACGTCTTGTGTTCTTCCTAGCAACAAATGTTCCTACGAAGGATTCTAGTGGTACTTTAATTTGTATTTATTCGCACTCTACTTTCATATATTGTAGACTTAGCAATTATAACATGTTTACATATGAATCGGTCAATTTGGGTTGTGTTTTATCCGAAACGGGTCAGATGGTTTGGATCAAAAGCTTTAGCTAGAGAAAATGAGTCACATGGGTCCAACGGGGTGCAAGCCACCCAAAAGTCTAGTTTTAATGCATACAACCTCCGAAATCAAGTTTTTTTAAAGATTCATGTATTATTGTAATATTATTGTTTTCTAAGCATAATTAACACATTAATTACATATAAAATAAAGTACAAATATAACGAGCGAAAAGGTCTTTGTGGGTCAACCTGGGCCACTGTGGCGCATTTTGACCTGTGCTATGTTACCCATTTTTATGTCAACACGTTTTGACCCATTACCCAACTAATTATGACTCATGGATATCCAATCAGGGATTAGTACACTGGCTGGTAGGAAAAGTATTTTGAACTTAGCACATAGAATGACATGGAGTTTCAGTCGAGCACTAGGAGCATCAAGCTATCATATATGGAAGAAGATACCTAGTAAGACAGGATATGACATAAGGGTGGCTTCCAGGAAGAATCTGAATGATCCTGGTGAACCCTTAGGGGTGATACTATGTGCAGTATCATCTATATGGTTGCCCGTATCTCACACTCTTCTTTTTGATTTCCTAAGAGATGAAACTCGAAGAAATGAGGTAATAATAAACACATTTTCGGGGATTCCTATGAATACTGTTAAACAGAGACTACATAAATGATTCTTATATTTAATTAATACATATTACCGTGTGAACTTTCAGTGGGATATCATGTCAAATGGTGGACCAGTGCAATCCATAGCTAACTTGTCAAAAGGACAAGATAAAGGAAATACCGTCTCCATCCATGTAAGATCTATTTCTTTTCAGCAGAGGCTCAAATTACTACCCATTTACAAGTGAATGGGTTGATTTGTATTGTGTGAAGTTGGCTAGAAAATAAGTTGCTCAATCGTGTCAAAAATCAGCTAACGTGTTTATTTTCAATGCATAAAGCCTGCTAAAAAAGTTATTCGAAATGTAGATTAGTAATGAAATAATATAAACTTGTAGTACAATTGACAAACTATACTTGGACCCATTTCAATCCCTATAAATATGGCATGTGTTACCCACCCTGCCCGACCCTTATGTATTTACTTATGAATGGGTCAATTCGGGGTTTATTATTAAAAAAAAAAAAAAAAAGTTATGGGTTAAATGGGTTCAACAATAAAGTTGGTTGAAAAGGATTTAAAGGGCCACACGGGTCGAAAGTCATCAAAAGTGTCTTCACAACGCGAACTGTAAATCATTCTATTCAGAAAAAAACTAAATTACTATTGGAAAAATATAGTTGTGTAATTACAGTTGAGACGTTTATTTATAAAAACAATTTGACAAAATTGTTTCAGGCCTACCCCATCTAGTCCAACCCATACAAATGTTGACCCACCTCGACACGTTACCCAACCTGCCCAACCTGCCCAACCCACCATTTATTTTTTTCTCTTGAATTCAGACAATGAAGACGAAGGAGAACATGTGGATGGTCCAGGATTGTTGCACAAACACATACGAATCCATGGTGGTCTGTGCACCAGTGGGTGTGACCAGCATGCAATCCGTAATGGCTGGCTGTGACTCTAGCAGCATTGCCATATTACCCTCGGGTTTCTCAATCCTGCCTGATGGAGTGGAAACAAGGCCTTTGGTTATCACATCCAACTCAGTGAATCAGATTTCGGAAGGTGGGTCCTTGTTAACAGTTGGTTTTCAGATTCTTACAAGTGACTCCCCAACATCTAAACTTAGTATGGAATCTGTGGAGTCGGTCAATACACTTATCTCGAGCACGCTGCACAATATCAAAGCTGGTTTACAATGTGAAGACCAGTGATTACTGCTACAATTTAAATATACTGATATCAACATATATAGTCGATTCTAAAGAGGCCACATAGTGTTCTTTTTACCTCAAAGTTCGGCTTTTTCCAAATATTAGGTGAAGAAGTCTTTGTGCAAGTAAATATTTGGTGGATTCCATAGATGGTTTTTAATCTGGGAAGACAAGATGCTAATGAAGGCTAGAAGCTAATGAACTTTAAGTGTGTAAAACTCTTAGATTATGGTTAATTTACAGTTGCATTGTATACTTTTTGTTTGGCCTGTTCTCCAGAACACGAATTTTGGCTGAATATATTGATCTAGATGGTTTTTTATAGTAGTAGTTATATTCGCTCACCACATCATCATCATCATCATCATTTGCATATATAAGACAGTTTAATCTGTCCACGTGACAACCCCATAATACTCAAAAATGACGTCTTTATTACAATTACTAGTAGATGATCCGCACAATGCAGCGGATAAGATCTTTTAAAATTGACCAAATAGTGTTGCGATCAACCGTTGCATAGTTCGTGAATATTGTATGACATTATATTATGAAGTGGAACATAGAATTCTAAATAAATTTATAATCAAAGGTATCTGAAAAATTAAAATGTATGTCCGAGAAACATAAAAATACGAAAACGAATTAGTAAATTGGTTTGACCATTTTTAAGATTACTTGTTTGATCAGCAATATATCAGCATAAACATAAGCAATAAAATTAGTCATTTTCTTGTATAATCTATATTTTAATTATAAGTTCATGTCTAAAATTTGATCTGACCTATTGGTACTTTCTAATTATATGAAAGTTATTTATTGTATAATCCAATTAAATATCGTTTGACCTGTATATCATTTCCAGTCATATAAATGTGGAATATTTAATAAAGAGGAGTAGATTTGTCTTCTTACACCTTTAAGCTTATATGGCTTAAAATGAAATGTTAAAACCCTTTATAAGGGACTAAGGGAGTATAGATTATTCAATTTTTTACTGTATCAAATTCTAGAACTGCTACGTGGCTTACCATTTTTATTCATTTGAATATTAAAATCCATTTTGATTAATCCTATTAATTAGCAAATTATACCATTTTTATTGATTTGAATATTAAAATTCATTTTAATTAATCCTATTAATTAAGAATTTATACATAGTTCATTAACGACAATTATTATAATGTAAGGTTACTCATTGAAAATTCACTCGTTACACAAAACAATATGATTTTGATGGGTGATGCTAATATAAAATGTTCATCGACTTCGTGATTTTAACGAATATACAACGTTACAACTTAAGAAGATTGATAATTAGGATGTTGGGATTTAAATCTCAATGCACATCAATGTTGACACCACGACATTTCTTACAAATATTTATGTCATCTTATGATAGAAGAATAATGTTTAAATTCCGTAGAATATAGAAGTGTTAGAAATTAATTATGCATATTTGGATATGTTTTAGGCACAAATCTAAGAGGTTTCAACTCCATAAGAATTTTACGTTTCTATTGAAGACATGTTTTGTATTGACAAATACAAGAGTTAAGTACACACATTGTCTTAAGTGAGTTTATTTCGTCAACGATCAATTGTTATTCCTGACTAACTTGATGTTGACATTTTATGAACACCTATTACAAATGTTGTTTATGTTACAATTTTACAACATTTATAATTGTAATATATATGTTTTTAGCATTTGTGAACATGCTTTTTTTCGTTTTCTTATGTCGTTATTGACAAAAAAAACTTCCAAAAATTATTGTTTTATATATGTTTTGGTTGTATTTTTCACTATAACAATATTAATTTCTTTTAGATTTCATAATATTTCATTGTATTTTATGTACTCCGTACATCGCACGAGCTTAAAAACCTAGTGAATATATATAACAAAAATAGATGGTTAAACGAAAGATAACAACAGTTATCAAAAATTCAACTAACCAATAGCATTACTTAATTTAATTAAATTAGCTTAAATTAAGGATACGATGACATTGTAAATAAGAATATAAAAAACAATCAATTTCATAACGAAAATGATAATGACAGCTCTAAGCTGTCAATAAGAAACTTCTGGGACAACTATTAAACCTAAAATTTCGTTTTAGATTAAAGCTCTCAATAATACATCACAAATAAAATAAAGTTTTAATTTACTAAATGCAAAATTAAGGTAAGTATAATTAATAAGGAAAGTTCATCTCCATTAAATGCATTTGATTCATCTTATTGACAGCCCTAAGGGCTGTTATTATCATATCTCATTCATAATTATCCTGAATATAATATAATTCTATTTATACGATGTCATAAATTAATGTTAGTCAAATCACAATTTTTTATTCCTTAATTTATTTTATAATTTATACGTCTATTTTTATTACTAGTATTGTTCACCATTCGTGGGTATTTTTTCCTTTTTTCCGTTGGCGCTACTTAAACGCATAACAACATATATTCTTCTTTTACTTATATATATATATATATATATATATATATATATATATATATATATATATATATATATATATATATATATATATATCTATTTGAAGTTTAAATTTATTTTCAATTATCTGTTATATAATTTTTTCACGTAATCATATGAATATGACATTTATAATGCACACATCTTAGACATGCAGTGTTTTTTTAATTTGTTATAGTGGTGTTCATCATATTACTTCATATTATTATTATTATTTGCTTGATTTAAGCCGTATATTTTATATCAATTTTTCAACTGCTCTTTCACTACCTTTTTTCACGAATTTCAAATATATTCCTGCCGCATTGCGCGGGTTATCGGCTAGTGTTGAGTTAAGCGGTTTAAGCATCTTGTATTACAGCCGAATACTTGCTTTCTTTTCAGAACTCATTTATATCAGGTTTAAGCATAACAACTCCGTCATGAATTAGACCCTCCTTTGCTATCAGGCGTTCATCCCTAGGAATACTCACGGTGTACAGTGCATTTGGCATATCCACAGTGTTCCAGACTCAAGGTATACTCACGGTGTACAGTGCATTTGGCATATCCACAGTGTTCCAGACTCAAGGCATATTAACGGTGTACTGTATATTAATGTAGTTCCACAGCTGTATGTTAACCTTGGTGTACTAACGGTGTACGGTGCAGCGAGCATTTCCACAGCTTTATTGTTCCTAGACCCATATTCTAAAAGGGTGACTTTTAGGTATTCCACGATGAAATAAACCTACGGCAGTTCCTTAGCTTCCACGTATTTGTACTCCACACGAGGTGTTTCCAACGCTATACGAAGTACTGTGCCGATTTATGAAATATTCATAGCTTCATATTGTAATATGAGATAACTATATCTACGTAGTATTAGGGTTGATCAGATCCTATCCTAAGGCAATAGTCACGTGAAAGACTAGAAAGGGTGGAAACTTGATTAAGTCTTATATTCACGTAAAACTCAACCAGATATACAGCAAAATAATCACCAATAATAGCATGTTAAATATGAATTAAATATCATCCATAATCCTAATATCTACATTTCAACAATCACAGTATCAAACTACGTAAATTGCATGGCAATATTCGCAACACAAACAAAGATATCAAGCAAACAAAACATAATAACCGTACGTAGAGGAATAAGTAATAACCAGTATTTAAGCAGCGTAACACTGAGTAGTACAAGCCAGAGTCTTGAAAACTTCAATACAATAAAATTCCCAAGCTACAACTATCTTCCCCACTCGAAC
Organism: Helichrysum umbraculigerum; assembly: GCA_949592205.1. NCBI lineage: Eukaryota > Viridiplantae > Streptophyta > Magnoliopsida > Asterales > Asteraceae > Helichrysum > Helichrysum umbraculigerum. Next base: position 63,310,975 of record CATIUR010000007.1, on the reverse strand, counting down.
CGTGCCTACATCTCTCTAGTTCTCTAGAGAGAGAAACTAGAGAGATAACTAACCTAAACTATAACACACCACAATTTTAAAGGCAAATTTTTTTTTTTAGGTCGGAAGCGAAATCCCATTCATATATTAACATAGATGACATGATGTCATCAACCAAAACATTATACAAGTTATAAGTATTAACTGCTAGTTTACAAACCATTAGATTATATCCTGGGCTATATATAAAAAGTATCAAAATAATATCAGAGTAATCCTGGTCAAACAACTCCCAGTCACTCATTGCCCAGTCCCAGTCATCTCAAAACATGCAAGGAGTAAACAACGGAATTAGCATGAAACTAAGTGAATAAACCTGTTACAAACAATTTGACTTAGCTACAACATTATTAATTATCAACAATAACACATAAACTCTACATCATCAAGAGGATCGGTGGTCCTTGTGGAGCCCTCAGCCCGCGGTGGCCCACCAAGCAACGCTTACAATCACTGCAGGCCAATACAGTGATTTTACCGATAACTGATTGCTACCTTTAGTCAACATGTGTTCCATTCTCAACACATGATTACAAATCTCACATTGACTAACCTGTAGCAATCAGTCCAACAATTGTTGACCTCCAATTCATCAAAATGCTCAAAAGCAGTTTATCACAGTTATATATATCTCAGCAATAATCAACAATCAACTATACTATGTTTATTTCGTTGTAACCAATATGTCACAACCAAATCATACTGAAGTTCCAAGTCTATTCACCTGTCAACTTTCAATCCAACCACTCAACTGTCTAATTTACTGAGTCTTCTGCTTATCTGGAAACACAACAAAGCACTTGAGTTAGTAACTCAATTCAAATTTTATATAACTTACTTTAACATAATTACTTAATATTAACAAGTGACCATTTCATGATCTAAACACTACAAATTTATTATCACAAGTACTAGAATTATATCAAGGTCACCACATCACATGTTAAGCATTTTACAAGTCATTGTATAAATAATAACCAAGGTTCTAAGCATTAATTATAATAGACCACAAGTATCCATATGTACTAAGTTTGTAATCGTTAACCTCCTTTCAATTTATTATCATAGAATCAAGTAGCATATAATTTCTAAGTTCTCTATATAAATCGTTACCACTGTAAATATACTTTCGTTTTATTACATATATAGTTGAATGCCGAAAATAGGAAACTGGACTAGTAAACTTAATAATCGCGTCGCAATATAAGGGAAATCGCGTCGCTATTTAAGAAGAGAATCGCGTCGCGATATATAGTAGGTCGCTTCGCGACCTTTACCGATTTTGCAAGACCTGAACCTGCTGTAACTCAAGTCCGATTTAATCTCAAATAACAATTACAAACCCATTTTCGGTTGTGACTACTAGCTAATTTAACATCAAGTAACCATTCTATATCACCAACAACATAGTTTCTACCTCACCTTATCATACAAACTCAAATCAAGCAACAATTCTAATTATTCATTCTAATGGTTAAAAACCCAAAATCAAAGTCAGAGAACATTAATTGACTTGGATTACTAACATCAAGAAATAACTTCTAAATATATATATTAACCTTTCATGCTTCAATTTCACAATTTAATCAAGTTCATCAAACAAATTAATAACAAGGAACACAAGAACTCTTACACTCTAAAATAGAGAAACAAGATTATGTTAGTAGTCTGACTTTTGATGCTCTTGAATCCAACACGTAGAAGTGATTTAAGTCCTTATTGGAATGCTTGATTTTTTTTATTTTTTACTTTTGTGTGAAAGGAATAAGGATTTTGACAAATTAGAAAGGATAGGAAGGTTAGGGAAATGAAGGTCGGTTCAAAACTCAACCAACTTAACATATTTGTTATAATCAATTAACTAAATTCCTAAATTATAAATCAAAACGTATAAATGCTCAATATTTAAAATATAACAAATAATAATATATAAGTAAAGGAAATTACCGAGTTATCCTCAAGCCACAAAAGCGGGTGTTGCATAAACTATTCTACAGAGAGAGAGAGAAAGTGTGTGAGAGAGAAAGTGAGAAATGTTGAAGATGTGAGGTGTGAAGGTGTGTCAAATGAGGTAGAGGTGCCCTCTATTTATAGGCAAGCCTTGGATCAAGAGTACAAGTCCACAAGCATGCACGTACAAGCAAACGAAGCAAAACGAGAGACCACAAGAAGGCAGGAGGCCATACACGGCCTAAACAAGGCCATACACGGCCTCATGGTGGTCGTGTGCTAGGCCGTGTGATTTTTTCGGCTTTTCTCGTTGCTTAATTCGCGCGTATTTTCTTCGTTTCACGTCCGTTTGACTTGATTCTTTCTCTTACGGTCTCGTAATTCCGTTACGCTTCTAATGATGCCAATTTGGTGGAAATTGGAGGTGTGGAGCCTAGGCGTGTCCAGAATACATTTCATAGTCTTCGGTTGTGCTGTTTGTTGCATATCTTCTTCATCCTTGATTCATCTTAAGCAATCCTTATATCCACGTTCTCGTAATATCCATGGCTACAAAATAAGACAGTTATGAGGTTCTGGTATGAAGTTTACAGTGGATTTAGGGTTAGGCTCAAAATGGTGCCTATTTAGGTCAGTTTTCTATCATTTTTGCTTGATTTTCTAAAGACCGACAAGTTTATACCTTTCTAACAAAAGTTGGTGAGTAATGATGATTTTAAGATGTATTTGTTAGAAAAGAGCTAAATATGGGACAGATAATGCATGTAAAAATGTGACTTTTTTCGATACATCACGGATAGGGAGGAATATGATGCTGATGGAAATGTCAAGACTCAAGTGCCAAGTGGTCAAATCTCCGTTTGTGGCACATCTAAGTTGATGATCTATAGAATTCCCATTCTCAACTAACGTAATTAATTGTAACCTAATAGTAATTAAGATAAAAAAACACACATGCACTAATATCTGCTGGCAAGAAGTCGCAAATTTATGTAGATTTTCATTCCCAACTAATGTTATCTATTGTAGTCTAAGTGCCTAACAGTAATTAAGTTAAAAAACCACACAGGCACATATATCTTCGGGCAAGAAGTCGCAAAAGTATGGACAACAAATAATAGAACACTAGAGGTCAAATAGCAGGCACATAAAAAGACACATGTGAACGGATTCTTAATGCACAAATTAAGTATAAAGCATTTAGTTATAGAATTTTTAAATTACTGTAATATAGGATATACGAGATTTATCAACGATGACATCATGTTGATATGGCAAACATACAATAAGATAATACACAAGATTAAATTAAATGCACAATATTATAATGAACAACTATAGCTCTACCTGCACGAAAAGCATGAGGGCATCCGTCACATATAACCAGTTCTCCTCTATCTCCACATACTGCACACGTATCATCACTATTGATGGTAGTGATACTTTGACCATTTGCAACCTACAGAGCTATATCATGAAGCGTCAGACCATTAGGAATATAAATATGCCGGTAGCTGCAATAGAACATGGCTATTAGATTAACATAATGCACTCAAGAATGCAATTAGAATTTGCTTCTGAAACGCCACTCAAAGTTGACGTTTGCAGCCCAGACTAATTTGTTAGAAAAAACTATAGAAAGTTAATACCATAATTAATAAACAAGCATGCTCACTCCATAGATTGAATATAAATGGGATTATGAAAAATCCAAATGGGTACAAGAAGAAATAACGTTTACCTCAGTGTCACAATGGCTACAGTCTATACCGTTCCCTTGCTTGTAACAATAAAAGTATTTTCTGCAAGATTTATACACGTTTTTTTTAGCAAAAGAAACATGCACATCAAAAATATAATTATCCTATCTTCAATTTAGAAATCACTCACCTTCCCTCTGGCATAATAAGCCAGTTCAGTCCCATCTGGAAGTCCGTTTGGCATAAATAGTAAACGATGCAGATCATTATCCCTATCATCACATACAAAAGAAAGCAACATTTTTCTTACATAACTCTGAAACACAAAATAGTAATAGTAGTAAGGAACACCTTACCACTGATCTAGTTCAATATATGGGCAATGGGAAATACATGTTTTACATATGCGGTATGCCACACAATGAAACCTTAAATGTTAACTTAGAGCCCCCTGCACTTGGCTATAAGGTGGTACAAGTTGCATCATATCACCAGCTAAGAAGTTAATATAACCAGCTGGGTGGAAAGAACCAAAGTCAAGCAGCTTTTTTAGATTTTTGTATGCATGTACATTTAGACCAGATTCAAGTAGAACGGTAAAATAGACTCTACCTTTTCTTATGGCCACCTTCAGTGTTTCATCTAGTTTCAACAGTAGTGTAGGATGTGCATGACTTTGTCCTGCAACATAAATGTGAAATCAGCATGAAAATATAAATGTACACAAAACAATAAAAATAACACCAATAGCAACAAATCAGGTAGATGGGTCGCCTTTTTGACTCTCGTAGACTCCTAGGCAAACCAAAGGTAAATAGCAACGAATGGGTAAAGCGCACCCAAATACACATTGCAATGGCCCTCTCTTGGATCATATACAAGTGACATTTTCTCTTCGTTTAGTGACACATTGTACATAAGATGATTTGTATATGTGAACATTTATACAAGTGACATCCTCTCTTTTTTTTATTAACACATTGTACATGATATCGCTCATTTTGTATAAGTTTATCTCTAGCGATATCATTAATTTTGTTATTGTTTTTGTGTATTTACTTGAACTTTTGGTACTTAATTGGTTGGAAAAACTCATTTCAGGTAAAAACATAAAGATTGATAAAGAACAAGCAGAGATGGAGCAATGTGGTAGCAAAAGCAGAAATGTGGCCAAACAAGCAGAATCCGTCGGATTCTTATTGAATCCGCCGGATTCAATCTCCATTAATGCCAGATCAGGTCGACTTGATCAACTGCCACGTGTAGGTCGAAACCCATTGAATCCGCCTGATTCAAGAGGAATTCGCCGGATTCATCTCCCGTCCAGAAAAGTCAAATTTTGCTTTTAATATCTACTACTCACCTAACTTATCACCATCTCGACCTAGCAGCCCCCAATGGCGATTTTTATGGTTCTTGGAGCCATTTTTCATCATCTAAAAAGTCTCTCATCATCTTAACTCTTTTGGTCACAAGAATCATCATCCGAACATTGTAATCACTCGGTTTGCATCTTTATTCGATTATAATTATGTTTACTTTGATTTCTCTTATTTCATGTGTTTATCTTGTTGTTATGTTGATTAGTGGCTAGATTATTGTGCTTGTTTGGATTAACTAACTAGTTGATTAGGGGTGTATCTTTTGGTGTTAATTTATGCTTTGAGTTTGTGAATCATCCATGAATTCGTATGTATGTGGTTTGTTGTTGTTATGAAACTTTTGGCATTTTAGCTAAGCGATTATAGCGAACGTTTGTTGCTTATAAAAAATACCTAAATAGTTGTTTGTCATTTGTGGAACAAAGCATTTGATGATTGTAACAACAACTAGTTAAATACAAACAAGTTAGCGATTATAGCGAATGTTTGTCGTGTGGATGATTTGCAAACTCACAAAAATCTAAATTTATGTTTAATCGGAGAACCTTGTGTGATTGAGCTTAATCTCTAGAATTTGGCCATTTGGTAATTTACTAATTGATATAGCGAACGTTTTCAACCTAGTGAATTACTATTGATTATTTGTCTATAAACAATTGAACAAAGTTGCGAACGTAACTTTGGAATGTGTCAAATGATTTAGCTAAATGGTGCAAGTTTGTAACCATGGCGAACGTCCGTTACTTGATTAAATCATAGGTTTGTTAATTGAAGTTGAACGATAGGTCTTAGCGAACGTTGAGCTTATGTTTGATGAATATTTCCTTAGCATATGTCTTAACCGGTTATAATTCTACACCCCAAAATCACTAGTGAAATAATCCAAGCAAACATTGTTTTTAATATTTGAAAGTTCCAATCAATTAATCAGACTCTTCAGAGTCCACCTGCCTAGATTAACTAAAATTGTAGTTTTTAAGCAACGTGACAACTCGGTCACAAAAACCCCACATTTACTTTTCTGTATAAATTACTTGCACTTTAATATAATTTTTAAACTCACATTCCCTGTGTTCGAACCCGAACTTACCAAACTATACTACCGCTCGACAGGGTCCACTGCCCGGTTGTGTTTTGGTCTAGCTCGGTACTTTTTGGTTTACTTATCAACGATAAATTTTATAACTGGATTTAGCACATCAAGTTTTTGGCGCCGCTGCCGGGGAATGTGATTGATTAAGAGTTTGATTCGAGTGTAATTAATTGACCCTTTTTCTGGAAATTAATTCCAGAAAAGTTACTTTAAGAGTTTTAGTTATTATTAGTGTATATATTTTCAATGTTTGTTTATTTTGTGTTGAGTGGTTACGTTTTACCGTTTTTTAGTCTTGATGTTTGTAGCAGATTTGTGATTTAGCATCAATGTCATATTACTCAAATCATAAAGGTTACAAACCTTTATGTAAAGAGAGTGATTATGATGATGTGCCAATGATATCACGCGAAAGGTGTGCACCACCAAGACACTACCAAGATGAATGGAACCAACCTTATCAATCAAAATCTTGGAATGATGAACCTTCCATCACCAAAGAGATAGAACAACCGGAAATGTCAAATCTTGAAAGGTTGTTGAAAGGGGCGATAGAGCAAATGGAGAGGCGAAGTAGAGAATGGGATGACATTTTTGATTGGAATATAGAGTTTGGTCAAGAAAGGTCATATGATACATACACCAATGCAACCGAGCATTTGGATAATGTTGAGGCTATTGAGTGTAATGATTATTATTCTAACGTTGATGTTCCATATTCTTCTAACTTTGTTTTTCAGGATGATGGTGAAGACGAAATGGATGAGGTGGAAGAAGAGAATGAAGTCACTAATTACCCTCATGAAACTTCACAAATTGTTTTGCAGGATTCATACATGCTAGAGCCTGAAGTGACTAAGGACGCAATTGTTGACTATGATGCCGATATAATGGAGTTACAAGAACTGCTTGGGCTTAGTGATCATGAGTTAGATAAGCTAGTGGAGAAAGGAGTTGGAGATGATCTCTTCCTATATGCAGAATTTAAAATTTATATCGAGTTAGTGGCACACATGTACAAACTGAAATAGGTGGTGGCGAGTTAGATGAACTCAAAAGCAATGGAGAGTCTATGGTCCAAATATCATCGCATTTGAATGGTGAATGTGAATTGTCAAAGGTAGATGATCAAATATGTACCATTTCTTCAATCAAGGAGGCACCCATAGGTTTGATGTCTCATTCTTTGCTATGCAATTATGAGTGTGTTTTGTTGAAAGAACCGAAACCCCCCGATGACTTGGTGGTAGAATCAATTTTTAGTGGAGGAATGGTGAAGTCTAACATTGGGCATGGGCAAATAACTGAGTTGCAAGAGGTAGATGCTAGGTTGGATAGGGGTATTGAGTATGTGCATCTAAACTATTTTGAAGAACCACCCGATTATTGTTGTATACTTGTTGAAGGTTTTTCAGAAGACGTGGGGAAAACTAGTCATTCTTACTTGAAAGTGGCGATCATTAAGTTTATCATAAGGCCACTCAATGAATGGAAAGTTTATATTCACGTTATAAGTTTTAGTCGGAGGATGTTCTACCGAAATGACAAAACAAAAGAACACATCCTCCTATGCGAGTATGATTGGAAAGGCGGAGAAGAGGTGATTACGAATCCACATGAAGGGGAGCTCAAACCCCAATAAAAACGATCACATTCGGGGTTGAGTCAAGCTTAAGACTCATTAATAAATAAGCATGTTTAGGGTTAGATATTTATTTTGCGTGCTTTTGTTAGTTATCTGTGATAAATACGTATTATTTTTGTGTTAAAAGTTTGAGTTTTAAGTTTAAAAAGGAAAATACCCTGAAAGGACTTGGAATCCGCCGGATTCAATGTTCTTGCACGAACTCGTTTTTTGGCCAGCACTCTCAAAAAGAATCCGGTTGTCACTTTTTGCCGGATTTAAATTGAATCCGCCGGATTGGTGTTGAATCCGCCGGATTCATTTGTTTAAAACGGGTTGTGCAGGTCGCAGCCCCCTTTTCACTCTCACACCCAAATCTCTTTTTCTCTCTCGGCGAAAAATGAACAAAAACCCCAAAAACCTTCATAATTCACGATTTTCACTCGTTTCAACTCAATTTCTTCAATATAATGGCATCTAGGGTACGTATAACATCTTAATCTTTCGATTTTACCCATTTTCACGCTTTAATTCATACTTTGGGAAGAATTGGGTTTTGCTCATTTTAAGTGTGTAAGAGTTTTTGGTCGATTCTTTTGCTATAATACTTGTATATTCATGCTCCTAGTACCATTCCTAACATGATTACATGCTTTAATTGCTTGATTTGATGATTTGCAAAATTAGGGTTCTTGAGACCAAATTTGGGGAAAATGTTCATACATGTTTGAATTAGCTTTCTGAGTATGATTTGTATGTTGAGATGTGATTACATGCTTAAACATAAACTAATTCAAGTATAAAAATTGGTACATTCCCTATTGAGCAATTGTATGTACATATGGGTTTGGTGTTGATTAAATGGCATTGTTGGTATGATTGTAATGGTTCTAAATACATGAGAATGTGTGTATTGTAAGAGATACCTTAGAATTTTTGCCGTAACTTGGTTCACTTGTGCTTAAATGAATATAATTTGATGAATCATGCATGATTTGGAGTGAGCATTCTGTGAATTTGTATAGTTGATTTTAATTGTAAGTACTCATGATTGTAATACCTTCTTGATAGAGAATTAAATGAACACTCGCATGTTTCAAGATAGGTTTGATATTTGAGTATATGCTTTGAGTGCAATTCACGGTTATGAGTGTTTTGAGCATAATGAATGATTTTTGAAAGTGTCTAAAACAAAGCTGACAAGATTGTGAGAATGGATTGAATGTGAGTTCCCAAAGCGTGATTAGTCAAATTTCTTTTGATCCTTAGTTGTGCACCAATGTTGGTCCCTTGTTGAAAATAAAGTTTCCTTGTTTGATTGTTGTGAAATTGGATATCATGTGCATATTTGAACTGATTGAGATTGTTTTGTTAGTTGATTGGTTGTAACTTGAATTGCATTGCTAACACTAACTTGAGAACAATTCGGATTTTCTTTTATGTGTTATGTGTGTCGCAGAGAAGAGCAGCAAATGTTAGAAACAGACCTGAAGAAGATGTGGTTCAACAAGAACCAATGAATGCTTATGCTCAGATGATGCCAGCTAATCTTCACCAATGGCTGCAATTTCACCCCCACTCTCCTCACTTCAACAAGCGTAGTGAGGCACTGTATAAGCTATTGGAGAAACAGTTCATTTGCCCAAGGACACCGGATTGGGGACCATTAGAGCAAGCTGGGGTAGCACCTGCCATCAAAGAAACATTAATTCAGCAATATCTAAATAATGATGGTAGTGTTAGGCATGAATACGAGGATTGGGAAAAGTTGTTCAACTTATGGGCACCTATTTACAAGGAGCTTTGTTTTGAGTTTTTGGCTACAATCAAGATCAAGGAAAAGATAACAGCAGCTGATGACAACAATTTCCTTTTATTCCGTTTAGGAGGAGAAGAAAGACAAATGAGCCTCCTAGATTTTGCCAACTCTTTGGGCATTTACACTGCAGCTGAAAGAAGAGCTCCTTACTTTCAGAATTATTTGATCACTGGGTACAAGATCAAGGAGAGCATTTCAAAGAGCATATGGAGTGACCTTTCAGGGGAACCATACGGTACCAGTGCTAACCATGTGTCTGATATCACTAGGATGGAGTTTAGAGTGATCCAAAGATTTCTCTCCCACTCTATTACTGGTCGTGGAGAGAACACTGAGAGAGTTAGTCTGATGGACATGTGGTACTTGGAAAAGATGAATGAAAGGGATGTTGTCTCTATACCTTATTGTTTAGCATGGTTTCTAGCAAAGAAGGCTGGTGGAAGAAAGACCCAATCTCCCATTTGTGGTGGTCATTACATCACTATTATTGCCCGTTCTCTTAACATTAATTGTGCAGGTCTAACTTTGGTATATGATCCAAGAGAAAGAGTGGAGAGGCAAATGTACATGAAGGTGGAAGCAATTAGTCACAATGGGCAGAGATATGTGCCATTCCAAGCTGAAGGAAATGAGCCACCTCACCGGAGAAGACGGACCGACACGGGACCTTCTGGTACTCAGCAGGATGATGAAGAGAATGAGGAAGAAGCATACGACCAAGGTGGCTTTCAAGTTCCACACCCACCACCTCAGCACACCTATGGCCCTACTCCTCCGGATTATTTGGATGTCATGCACCGCCTTGATGACTTTCAGCTTAGTAATGACTATAGGATGGGGCGGATGGAGTATAATTCAGATTGGCGTGATCACAATGCCGAGCTCTTTTATGCCAGTCCATCTAACTACCAACCCACACCATATCACCAGATTCCACATTGGGGTACTCCGGGTGCAAACTATCCTCCACCAGTTTATGATCAAGACGTTGCATTGGAAGAAGCTCAGAGACTCCATCAATAGCAATTTGAACGACGTCAACAGGAGGAAAGATATCATGAGGAGCAGAGGAGAAGTGAGCAAGGAGGGACATGGTCCCCATTCGATTGGTTTCCATATTGAGGGCCGAGTTCGGGGGATTGGGGGATGACCCTTCTAGTTTGGTCATTGCCCCCTTTCTCAGATATTATCATCACTATCTTTATGTTTCAATTAAGAGTGCCTACGTGCCTCAGTTGTTAGACATTTTTATTTCATGACTTGCTACTTATCTTAGTTGGTATTTGGAACTATTTGACTCGAGTGACATTTGGGTGCCGTTTTGCACAATGTCACTCGAGTTCAAACCCCCTATGTTTGGTTTTATTTCTATTTAGGTAATGGATAAAGTTCTTGCTTATTGGATTTGGAACACGTGCGCCGGCTGGCAATAAGTTCAGCAAATGCACTCGCCCCGCAAACAAAACCCCAGGGAAGTTCTCGTTCCCTTTGCCCCTTCGCACTCGTACTTTTATACTGTTTTTGCATTGAGGGCAATGCAAATCTCAAGTGTGGGGAGGTATTCACTTGAATTCCATTCCTAGTAAATTGTTGTTTCTCACCTTTCATTGGGTTTAGGAAGTCTATTGGCTCTCCAATCGAACTTTACGAATCCCATTAACGGGCTATTGGTCACTTATTGGGTCTGTTATTGATCTTGGGTCCGATAGATTTTTGCAAATTCCAATGAAAGGCCGGGAAATGATAATTTGCTAGGGGTGTGCTTGTCCTTAAAAGATTGATTGCTTTGAAAATCTTAAACTTTGAAAATTAATTAAAAGTGATTTAATCTTCCCTCTTGCAACTAAACCTTTTGAGATGTGTCATAAAAAGCAACATAATAGGGTGAATTGCATGACTAGCACACTTGTAGCCTCCACTATGAAAAATTGTGAGAAATTTGAGCCTTATTGAGAAAAACACTTACCTTTAGTGTTTATATCGTTTGATTACTATGAGTGTGCCGGTGATTGTAGTTTGTTCTAGAACTTGCCTTAGTGATGCATTTTGAGACCGCTGTGGGATCACAGAAATGTGATATAGGTGGGGTCAAAGACGGGGAGGTATTCATAGGATTTTTGATCTTATTTTGTTTTAAAACCATTTATATCCAGTTTACACAGGTCGTTAGCACTCATTTTTAGTGCTAAGAAACCCCTAGAAAACTTTCACTTTCAATCCACTAAATATTAGCCTTATTTTTGTGTAGTCAATTCTTGAACCATCACTTTTCTAAGATGTTGCCTAGTTGGAACTTATGATGAATTTTACCAAAATGTGACTTAAATCGTTTTGAATTGGGATTCTAGTGTCAAATTCTATGATTGAGATTGGAAACAATTAAATGAATAGAAGTTAACTATTGAGCTTAAGGTTTATGGTTGGGTGATTGTGGTCAACTAAATGGCCTTTGGATTCCTGAATAAGTAGTTCCCGAGGGGTGTTCAACACCTAGCCACCAAAGGCCTTTATCCGGTCTAGGATGGTTGGTCCGAAAGTTCGTTACACAGGATTCATAGAAAGTCATAGAGTGCAATTATTCCAATCAAATGTGAAAAATCAATTTGAGTTATTTGTGTGCAATTGTTGAAGTATGAGTTATAAATGAGAACAAATAATAATTTGAATTGATTTAGCACGAGAATCCTAAGTTTCATTACTGTCACGTGTTTAAACCAATAGGTAACATTTCCGCATTTTTTCACGGGTCTTGATTACCACTTTTCACCAATTATTGTGTCTATCATACCCCTATTCCATAATTAGCCTACATTTTGTTACAACACATGCTAAAATACCTCCTTTGAGATCTCACTTGGTGCTCACGCCAAGTCGGTGGAGATTTGATCCTTTTGCAAGCCTATGGTAACAATGCATCACGACTTGGCTTGATTGAGTGTTACATTGCTTACTTCCTTACCTTGTAGTCTTATAGGTTGAGAGTGAGTGACTAAACACTTATCCTTATGTGAGATGCTAGGTTGTGCATTCGAGCTTGACAAACTAACACATCTCGAGTTTCTAATGCTTATACATATGTTGCTAGCCTAATTGCTTTGGTAGTTAGTGTTAGTATTGTTTTGGTAAACTTGATCTTCACTTATAATGTTGCAAGAGTGGGTTGAAATGGTAAAATAATGATTTGCTTGAGGACAAGCAAAGTTCAAGTGTGGGGATATTTGATATCGCTCATTTTGTATAAGTTTATCTCTAGCGATATCATTAATTTTGTTATTGTTTTTGTGTATTTACTTGAACTTTTGGTACTTAATTGGTTGGAAAAACTCATTTCAGGTAAAAACATAAAGATTGATAAAGAACAAGCAGAGATGGAGCAATGTGGTAGCAAAAGCAGAAATGTGGCCAAACAAGCAGAATCCTCCGGATTCTTATTGAATCCGCCGGATTCAATCTCCATTAATGCCAGATCAGGTCGACTTGATCAACTGCCACATGTAGGTCGAAACCCATTGAATCCGCCGGATTCAAGAGGAATCCGCCGGATTCATCTCCCGTCCAGAAAAGTCAAATTTTGCTTTTAATATCTACTACTCACCTAACTTATCACCATCTCGACCTAGCAGCCCCCAAGGGCGATTTTTATGGTTCTTGGAGCCATTTTTCATCATCTAAAAAGTCTCTCATCATCTTAACTCTTTTGGTCACAAGAATCATCATCCGAACATTGTAATCACTCGGTTTGCATCTTTATTCGATTATAATTATGTTTACTTTGATTTCTCTTATTTCATGTGTTTATCTTGTTGTTATGTTGATTAGTGGCTAGATTATTGTGCTTGTTTGGATGAACTAACTAGTTGATTAGGGGTGTATCTTTTGGTGTTAATTTATGCTTTGAGTTTGTGAATCATCCATGAATTCGTATGTATGTGGTTTGTTGTTGTTATGAAACTTTTGGCATTTTAGCTAAGCGATTATAGCGAACGTTTGTTGCTTATAAAAAATACCTAAATAGTTGTTTGTCATTTGTGGAACAAAGCATTTGATGATTGTAACAACAACTAGTTAAATACAAACAAGTTAGCGATTATAGCGAATGTTTGTCGTGTGGATGATTTGCAAACTCACAAAAATCTAAATTTATGTTTAATCGGAGAACCTTGTGTGATTGAGCTTAATCTCTAGAATTTGGCCATTTGGTAATTTACTAATTGATATAGCGAACGTTTTCAACCTAGTGAATTACTATTGATTATTTGTCTATAAACAATTGAACAAAGTTGCGAACGTAACTTTGGAATGTGTCAAATGATTTAGCTAAATGGTGCAAGTTTGTAACCATGGCGAACGTCCGTTACTTGATTAAATCATAGGTTTGTTAATTGAAGTTGAACGATAGGTCTTAGCGAACGTTGAGCTTATGTTTGATGAATATTTCCTTAGCATATGTCTTAACCGGTTATAATTCTACACCCCAAAATCACTAGTGAAATAATCCAAGCAAGCATTGTTTTTAATATTTGAAAGTTCCAATCAATTAATCAGACTCTTCAGAGTCCACCTGCCTAGATTAACTAAAATTGTAGTTTTTAAGCAACGTGACAACTCGGTCACAAAAACCCCACATTTACTTTTCTGTATAAATTACTTGCACTTTAATATAATTTTTAAACTCACATTCCCTGTGTTCGAACCCGAACTTACCAAACTATACTACCGCTCGACAGGGTCCACTGCCAGGTTGTGTTTTGGTCTAGCTCGGTACTTTTTGGTTTACTTATCAATGATAAATTTTATAACTGGATTTAGCACATCAGTACATAATGATTTGTGTGTGAATATATATACACATAAGCAAACAAAAAAGAGGGACCTAGCAAGCAGAGGAAAGAAGATTGACACAGAGAACATACAGAGCTCCATTCAACAATATGTTTAATGATCCCATACAAATTGTATACTTCTAGGTGTCAATCGCTCTCCTCAACCTCTAAGTAGATATCCCTCGCTTCCAATGGGTCCTATTTATACATACATATATACATCTATGTGTATGTTTAGGTGATACAATTTGCATGTGAGTAGTGAGCGAGAGAGAGGGAGAAGATGACAAAGAAAAGGACATATAGAAGATACATACTCTTAAACAGGCATTATCGCTCTTTCAAGGGCTCATCAGCATCTGATCGAGGTTTGAAAGCAAAAATCTTACCAGAGTAACTGTATGGGCTAAAACCATCTTCTCTCATGTCCCTGGTGCAGCTAACAAAAAAATCACTAAGTTGATGATCTACAGAATTCCCATTCCCAACTAACGTCATTAATTGTAACCTAATAGGAATTAAGATCAAAAGCCACACATGCGCTAATATCTGCTGGCAAGAAGTCGCACAAGTATGTAGAATGACAGGTTGCAGAACAGAAGACTCTGAAACACCCTCATTTAAAGCCGCAGTTTGGTTGCATCTTGACACAAGTCTCTGTTTCCATTTCACTCAAGCATTCTTTGACAAGTTTCTGAACAGAGGAGTCAGTAAAACTCTCATCCAAAGCCTCTGTCGGTTGCATCTTGCCACAAGCCTCCATTTCCATCTCAACTGGACATTTTTGGAATGGTTGCTGAACAAAAGGCTCTATGTAACACTCTCATTTACAGTCACAGTTGGTTGACTGCATTTCCATGTCAACTGGACATTAATTTGTCGGGGATAGTTTCATTTAAAGCTTCTGTTGATAGCCTTTTACCACGAGGCCCTAGTTCCAACCCATCCGAAAGATTCAATTATGTTTTGCTCAACACAAGGGACAAAGTGAATACCATCTAAACCCTCTGTCGGCAACCTTTTAGCACAAGAATCTTCTTCAATAGAGACTACAACCAACTCCAGTTGATCCCTAACACACGCATCTCCTTCAACCTCGCCTAAACCCTCTTTTCGCCTGTTTCTTCGCGACAGGCCCCATAGCCGAATTACCGGATAGCCACCGATGATCACACGCTGTTGTTGAATTTTGTCACCCTCCAGTTCCATAACATCACTCACCGCCGCCAAACACACGTCCCCTTCTCCCATCCCAAAAATCCATTACTCTACAAAGTCAAAAACTTTCACTCATTCAGAAGCCCATAACAACACCACCAATCCAAAACAAACCAAACCAAGTAATAAACCTAAAACCCTAATTCCTATGATAACAATCCAAACCCTCACTATTACTCTCACTCAACTCAATTACACCATTCAACCTGTGACACTAATCATACCACAATTGACTTCCTATCAATTCACTTCTCCAATTGCGTTATTCAACGTCAATTTATTCCATTTCTCAACACACAAATTCACACAACTAAATAGCCTATGAATTCAATTATATACCGGAATACAATAATTCGCAATCTAAATTCACCAATAAACTATTCAAAGTTCATGAATCTATTTATCATGCATCATAAAGCATAAATCATGAATATAATAAGCATAATAATAGACATAGATCTATCTGTAACTGAAAATGATAGAGAGAGAAGACGTGAAACTAACCGTGGAAATCGAATGTGATATTTAGGGTTTATTTTCGGTATTCTATTTTTCCGATCTTAATTTGTAATTGTATATTTGTTTGTAGTATTATTCAACGAGTAGAGCGGCAACCAACGAAACAGAAATTCGTGTTCGCAGGAGAGTAAAATAAATCGTGACATATGGAAGGCACGGGAAGAGGGGGTTGGGTTGTAACTTGTACGTAAGGTGGGGATGGATAGGGGTAAAAGCGATATGAGTGGGACCCTAGATCATGCCATGTCCCCTGAATTACTGGGGGATACCCCTGACCCACTTCGGCCCCGTGCAGTCATTTTTCAGTCCAGTTTTATTTAAGATCGGTCCCAGTTCAGTACAAGATCAGTTTCAGTTTTAGACTAAATAGGGGGTAGGAATTAGAAAAATATGAGGTATACACAGAAAGTAAAAGAAAAAAGAGCATGATGTGATTGATTAGATGGGTGGAGGGGGTAAAAGATGGGAAAAAGTGAGGTAAAAGATGGGAAAAAGTGAGCCAAGGGGGTATCTTTAGTAGGACCCTTTTTAAAAAAATGGTGTACCTTATATCTGACGTACCGATATCATCACAACACACAAGTCATGTTCCCGCATTCCCAAATAAAATAAAACTTTCAACCTTCAATAATTAATGTAATAATTTATATGTTGTTATTTGACTAACATTTACAAATCAAAAAATCAACATATATCCCAAATCAAATTATAATAACACTTTTTGTTAAATGAATGAATTTGAGCATACAAACTTTTAATTGATAACTACAAAACACAATACATATGGGAGTCTCTTGTCGAGTTGTAATTGTCTATTTAACTTACTAATCATTAATAGCTACACATCCTAACTTTTGGTGTTAACCTAAGTGCACAGTTTTCGCATTGGTTCCCCACACAAATGTTAAGGGTCTTAAAAAGGAAGTAGATAACAACAATACTGCATACCTTAAAAGATCTAAAGAACGTCGCTATAATATATATGGTAAACACATGTAAGAACCGGTCAATCAACATACATAATCAATGGGCAAATAGCGAATAGCGAGGAGATTTAAAAAAAAAAAAAAAAAGATTACCAGCCTTAAGCATATGTTTGCTTTAATCGATGGCGCCAAAGTAATTTGTTTGATAGAAATCGTAAATGAATCAACTTTTTCCTTATCAAGAAATTGAGATCTCCAAAGCGGATGAGAAATTCTGGGAAAGAGGGTTTTAAAGTTGGAGATCAGTAAAATTAAAGATCGCTTGAAAAGATTATAGCACATATCAAATACTAAATGCCATTATGCGCCCAGGTCAAAGAGGACACAAATAACTATTTAAGTACAACTTTGTAGGCCCAATAAAAATCACAAGAATTACTTGTCTAAAATTCAAATAACTCACCGTGTTCATACGTATCCATTAGAGTTGCATATGATATTGCGTATCCGTTTCCACTTGTACTTACTTGATTACAAAAACCGGATTCATTTTAAAATTTTGTCACATTTGAGTACTAATATCGTAAAAATCCTACATACATAAAAAGTCATTGCTTCATATATGTTTTGGGTTGTAATACCTTAAATGAATCTCAAATCGGCTTTGAACATAAAAAGTGTTTGAGGCATAAGAATTAAAATATTGTTTTTATCATAAACAACGCGTTTACTCGTTTAGGTCATAAAACACAATAAAATCCCACAAGAACTATACATTCGTCGGGATTGTGAATTGGTCATTGAATCATCCGGGTGTGTTGTTCCAACAAAAATAAAAATAAAAAAATGACAAATTTGATTGTAATCACCTAAGTGGGCGTTACTCGTGAGTGTTGGATGCATTGATGCAATGCCAACATAAAAGAACAAATATATAATAATAATCATCATCAATCATCATGATCATCATCATTATAATAAAACGAAATAATAAAAATAGAAAAATGAGTAATAACTAATACGTAATATCTTGACACAACCACGATTTCATACTAAAGAGGAAATAAAGTTATAAGAAATAGATAAACAAAAGCAGAATGTCGAAATGCACAAATTTCCATATGTTCATTAATGTTTTCCCTTAAATGTATAAAATGCAAATCTAATGCACTTCGCAGTTATGTTGACTTACTAAATGTTGAACTTTTGCGATGCACGATATACCAATTCTCCCAGCTTTCTTTGCTTCTCTTCAAACGGTCAATAACATATTAACACCAATCCATATCTTTAATATTTTCCAAAGAATCAATGGATGGTAAAAACTTCTGATTCACAGTAGAACATGACACACTTTCCACCATGATTATCATAATCAATACCAGCATATGTAGCTTGAATTTAGCACCACCTAGATTCTCACTCTTAATAGCATCTTGAACAGCTCCTAAATAGATTCTTTGTGTGCCTTTAGAAGGCTTTGGATACAAACTTCTGAAAGCATTAATATATCTTCTATTCCCTATACCTGCTTTTTCTACTGCCTTAACAATTTTTCCTCCAATAGGGAAACCAAGAATTTCTTGGACATCATTTTTAGTTACCTCTAGAACCTGATCTCCCCCCGGTACAAGCTTACAGTTTGTGACATAAAACTTGTTAACAAGCCACAAACATAACTTGTTAGGTAGACTACTTATTCTAAAGTTAATCATACTCTCAAAACCCATAGCTTTGAGATCTGCTTTCTGCTCATCTGTTAATTAAGAAACAACTCTAACAAGTGGTTTTGGTGATTGCCTAGTATTAAAGATTTCTTTCTTATCACCTTTTTCTTTGTTCTTTTTTTTTTTCTTAATTTTTTTGCCTTCACTTTTAATTATCTTACCACCAGATCCCCTATTGAGTTTTATCTTTAAACTCAGCTCTTCTTCTTTCTGCATTTCCGTTTATTCATGATGAAGTCATCATCGTCTGTTTCAGTCTCATTAGTTTATGTAAATTAAAAACAAAAACAAAATATTGTTACATCAAGTTATTGTGTATTTTGGTTGTTATGTATTATTAATTAAGTTTGTTATATTGCTTATTCATATCCACACATCTATAGATGCATCTAAATATACATCATATTCACATTATTATAAGTGACATAATGTATTCCACATATGCACTTTCATGTAAGTGCTTGTAACATACAAGTGTTTTTTAATCACTTTTCATATGTATCTTATACTGATCATTTAAATTGCAGTATAGTAAGTCTGTATAGCATCTCATTACAAAAATCTGGTATCCAGACTCACCATAGATATTCATAATCACATGTATATACATCTACTGTTTTGAAACTATAACATCTATATACACATATGCACATTCATATGCTTAATCTAATATATAAGTTATTTAAATCGTTTACTGTATAGTTTTAGCATAATACTCGGTATAATAACTCAGAATAGCGTCTCAGTATAGTATTTAGTTTATTCAATAGAGATGCGATGTCGTCGTTCATTTTAATCTATCTATCTATCCAAAAGAGTAAAAATGGATATTAGAATTTTACTGTGGTAAAGCCACGTCACCTGTGAAACACCCCTTCCCGCCAAAATTTTTTGGGGCGGTTACTTTTGCAATTTTTACTAATAATAATAAATATAGTATAATAAAATAATTTCCCCTTACTATCAATTTGATAGCTTATGAATAGTATCCTTAAAAAAATTTATAATTATTACCCCTAAATTTTTAGCCCTTTTCAATTTTATACCCTTTATATTTTATTGACTTTTTACTTTTCACCCTTAACTTTGATAACTTTTTCATTTTCTACCCTACAACTTTTTAATCTGCACCCCTTATGTTTTAACACTTTTCCATTTCTTACCCTTCAACTTTTAGCTGTTTTTCAATTTCTTCGTCTGAACTTTTAGCATCTTTTCATTTTCTACCCTTTACATTTTAACATTTCAAATTTTCCCCCTTTACATTTTAGATTTAACTTTTTTCCCTTTTTTTTACTAATAGTTTATACAATTTTTTTCTCTTTACTTACAATAAAGTTTTATGCTAATTTTATGACGACAAAATTATATAAATTATTATTGCAAACGATAATTTAAGTTAACATTTTTATAACGCTTTCCAAATTTTTTTTATCAACAAAATTATTTTAATAATAAATTGTATGTTATTACTTTATTTTCTTTCAAATATACACATACATATTTGCATGAAAAAAAAAAATTAAACATACAAACATCAACTACAAATTTCATATTTTATATTGGAGTTTAAGAATGTACTTTTAACCCCGTCGTAACGCACGGGTAAAAAATAACTCGCTATTATCAATTGACTTGCTGCTATGAATAATTTTTTTTTTTTTGTCTTTTGTGGCTTATCTTATCATTTATATATTTAATGACTTAAATTTTTACAAATGGCATTCCTAGCCTGGTGGTTGCGTAGGCAATTTATCTCAACAAAGGTGTAGGTTCAAGTCCCGGTAGGGGCAAATCTTTTCCTTTTGATGTTGTTTATGGAATCAAGTGCACTTTTTATATCGTGGATTTTATGGCTCCGAATTTTGTCAAATAAAAGTTACGTAGTAATTAACTAAATTTTTATCACAAAATGTGATTTTCGGATTTAAGTATGGATCATGTAATTGCGGGAAGTTAAACATGATAGGAAGATTGGGAATTTAAGCATTGTAGGAAGATTGGAAATGGATCTTTTATAGAACATTTTTTAGAAAAATATTATTATTATTGTTGTTGTTGTTATTATTGTTTCTAACTTTTTGCTTCTGCATTTGTGATTAATTCAATTTTGTGTACAGGAGTATAAGTTCAAAGTGGTGAAGTTGCTGTGAAGCTGGTATGTATATAAGATTTAAATCCACTTGATAACATGATATACTGCATGCTATAGTTCGTTATATGGGATGGGCAGATTGTATTTATGATTATGGATTTATGGTGCAGGGTGTTTATGATCTCAAAGGCGAATAATTGCACGCAATGGTTAGTAAATATCATTTAAATTAGAAACATATGTGATTTTTGGTTCATTATCTTGATTACTTTTTTTCGCAGTGAGTTGATATAATTTTACTAGGATAAGTGTTCAGGAAGAATATTAGTTAAAAAATGCTAAATCTTGCTTCAGTTCGTAAGGAAACATACCAATGAGATCGAATCTGAAAATAAATAAAAAAAACAGATTTTGATCCCGTCGCAACGCGCGGGCAAACAAATCACTTGTTAAAATCATATGAACAACTATGAATAAATAATGAAAACTTATTTGATTAAACATTACATAAACACGATATAATAAATATTTAAATGATCAAGATGCAATTTTTAAGTTAGTCCTCAAACGCGTAGCCCAATTGGTTACAAAGATGACTTTGTAATAAGAAAATGTTCATATTTTTCAAAATGGGCCGATTCTCTCCTTGGCGGGTCGATAGGTCAATTTGGAACAAATGTTTGTCATTGCCCTCCACATATTATTCTCTGATGGGGCTTGTTTATTGGTTATCGTTACCGATGATCGACGTTTTTGTACAAAGTAATTTACTTTATTTGTCTGTATTAATTGTATTTATTAATCAATTACTAAATAGCCTAGTTGTAAAGGCAGCCCATGACTTCCTTTAGGTTATGGGTTCGAAATCTGTCATGAGTATTATATATCATAAAGGTTACCTCCCACCAATGATGTACATGATCCACAACGTTAAGGCTTAATCCGTGCAAGTTCCGGCTCGGACGTTGTGGTATATGTGATGGAGGTGATTTTCCCAGTGATGTTGAACCTTTCGGTCGTGCTCCATTAAAATATGGAGCGGCTTCAGTGATTGGCCCAAATACCCATTTTTTAAATTGTAGTTATTATACTTATATTTAAGTCGTCAATTATTAGCCAACGTAACATCTATTCCCAGATAATAGTTTCCGTAATTTTTAGCATATAATTAGAATTGATGCCGGTTCTATAATTTTACTTTAGTTAATTTTTAAGTTCTAATCTAAGTTAAAATGTCGTAAAGCATGACGTTCTAATTATATGCAAATTCCATGTTCTTTAGTTTCAAAAAGATAAATATACCTCCCCCAGCTAGCAAACATAAATGTTAAAAACACTTTTCGTCTTTTTGTCTCATTAATTCAAAGAAATCGCATAACCGTTGGTTATTATATTATTATTATTCCAAATATTATATTATTATTCGAAATCAGCATTACCCTTACTCCTTTAAGCAATCTACGGCTGTGGTCACTCCATTTAACACACGGAAGACAAAAAAAAATTTGTGTCAAATCTTGACAGCTAAAGTGGTCACGACCACAATTATGCGTGTAAACTTTAGGTCAAAAATATGTCACATTTTACTTATTATCGATCGAATCTTCTGAATATTTCGAGTTCGATCTCTACTAAAATTAAAGTTACCCTTTTATTTTTTAATTTTTATTTTTTTTAGTAGAAGAAGCAATATCGAGCATTAGAATAAAATCGATCTCCAACGTATTTGTAGTACACCAGTACTATATTAATTTAGACAATAATCATATAGATTAATACAGTATTAAACTTATAATACCCGAGGAATTGAATTGGTACAATGATACACCGCTACTTTAATCTAGTGGATGAGGTAATCATGTACATTTTGTTAGAATTAGGGCTTTGAACTAGTTAATATCAATTACCATAATTATAACCGTTTAATGTATCAATGGACGGAACGTTTCACTTTAGTCACAACCGTTCTCACCTCTTATTACGAAGTATTATATGTATTATTTCATCAATTCTCTACTTTTACTTAACATTATTAATTATTAATTATTATTATTTATTTGATTTCAATGCCGGTTTACGAAAATATGTATTTAATTTACTTTTCTAGAACGTCATATTCACAATCCCTTATCAAATTATAACTTGTTTAAATATTATTTATATTTGTACCCAAAAAAAAATTATTATTTTCCAATATAGCCCATAAGATTATTATAATATTGACATACTCCTTCCGTCTCAGTTAAAATGTCCATTTAGCTAGATTATATATATAATTTTAGTATTTTTCACTAACTACATTTTTCACAAATCAAATAACATATCTAGCCACTAAAGTTTATTTTAATTGTGTGTAACATAAAAGTGGACAATTATTTGAGACAACTTAAAATATCAATTTGAACACTTAAATTGAGATACATGGAGTATTATATTTGTCAAGAAAAGTCCATGATAGTAGTATTTGATAAGTTTCTTTACTTCTTCTGTATTGTATTAAATCTTTTTATTATTATTATCTCTTTTTTTATGATCGATGATCGATGATTGATTGAATATAATGGGTATGGTAACTGATCGATATTTGTACCAGACTTTTGTGATTAACACTTGAGACAAGTTGTTCATAAATACACAAAGAAATAAGGGTCCGGTTCGGAGGAGATGTGACATTTGCAAGAGCAGGAAAAGCAGACATGATCTGCACCCTCCATTATCTTTCAATGGCCAGGATTACACCAAACAAAAAGGACGCACAATGCAATTACTTTGTTCAAGGGACTAGTTTTGTAAATATGTTGACACCATCAGTCTGAATCGGTCAGGTACCTCACTGCCCTAATTTCTCCACTGTAACACGCATACCACCTATTCTCTCTACCAATTCTTTCATTTCTCTCTCTACCGTAACACACTTACAAAAAAAAAAAAATCGCAAACTACACTTGATTTCACAAGCAATGGATCACTCTCTTCTCCAACAAATCGCTGCTATTAACTGCTCTTCTTACTCTGACTCCGATAAGGATCTTCTGTTTCTCCTTGAAAACCATTTCCGTAACCTAAAATCTCTCCCCGCCACTACCGCCGTTTATCGATTTCCTCCGGCCAAGTATAAATCATTCACACCTACCTCCAGTCACGATTCCAAGTCAAACGAAACACGTCCTACTTTTTCTACGGAAAAATCGTCTCCGGATGAAAATTCCGATGGAAATCGAGATGTTCCGGAATCGAATTTGATGCTAAAATGCTTGAACTCGGATTTATCTAAACGGAACAGTTTGAAATCGGAATCAAAATCGAATTTGAAATCCGGAAGCGGTTTGTCCAGATCGCCGTCCAACCAAGTTTACAACTCCAGAAAACAAGGCTCCTCTTGGTGGCAAATTGATAGGATAAAAAAATACACCAATATGTTACACGTAAATTTATTATGCAACATTTTGTTATTATATTGTACCTATGTGATGAGTGATCTTGTTGTTTTCATTTGTTCATTTCATATCAGTGACTAAAGCATAACATGTAAAGCGTCTGGATAATCAAATTTAATGTTGGACATTTTCTTGCAGGTTATGTTGTTTATAGCTATAGAATTTGCAGATAGGTCTGATACACAAATACTCTTGACTTCCAACGCAACATCGATGTGAACTTTGCTATAATTGTGCATAAATTAGTTTCTAAAGTGGTACACTTTCGTTGTTTATTACGAAATTTGACTGTTTTTGTAGATATCATTCATTGAAAGCTACTTAAGTACGTAGGAAAAATTGACTGTTTTTGGCGTATTTTGAATACCTAACTGATGTATTTCTATTAGCAATTACAGTATGTCTTATTGTTGGTTTACTGCCTTTTCGATACCCAGCTTAATAATGAAGCCAATGGTCAGCAGTCGCAATTGGATGATCTTAGGAAAAAATATTTAGAAAAAATGTTACTATCCGACTTCAATGATATTGCAAACCATACTCGTGAGAAGGTCAAAGAATATGATAGGTTAGACAAGAACATGAGGTTGAAGCAACAAAAAGCAACAAAAGCCAAAATCAAAAAACGTATTACAAATACGTTGGACGGTTGAAAAAAAAAACATCTGTGTGCTTTTAAAAAAGTTTATATTTGGTGGTACGTTGGTTGGTTGTAAAACAATTTATTTTTCGTTTTTTGGTTGGTTGTAAAACATGTCTAATACTCTATGCATGAAATAGTTTGTATGCTTGCTACTTTTTGAATTCAAAGTCTAAATATCTTTTTGCATGAAGATAGTTTTTAGTTTTAAGACTATACTTTACGGCATTATAAGTTAATAACTTATGTTAGTCTACTGCATTTTAAGCATTTTCTACTGCATTTTTTATCATATTATACCGCATTTTAAAATTTCCACTGCATTTTATATTTTCTACTCTATTTTAAACATAAACATAATCTACAGCATTTTAAAAATTCTACTGCATTTTATATTTCCTAATGCATTAAAGTCAGTCTACTACATTTATAACTATTGTATTCTTAAATTTATAATGCGTGAAAGGTAGTCTACTGCATTTTAAACATAATTTACTATATTTTAAACACATAATCTACTGCATTTTAAAAATAATCTACTGCATTTTAAACATAATCTACTGCATTTTAAATTTCCTACTATACAAAGTATGTATTAAAAATGAGAGGTAATGTAATGCAGTAGAATGTATTAAAATGCAGTAGATTGTAATAAAAATGCAATAAGAGGTAATGTAATGAAGTATGATGTATTAAAATGTAGTAGAATGTTTTAAAATGCAGTAGAATGTATTAAAATGCAGTAAAATATATTAAAATGCAGTAGATTGTAATAAAAATGCAATAAGAGGTAATGTAATGAAGTAGGATGTATTAAAATGCAGTAGGATATATTAAAATGCAGTAGGATGTATTAAAATGCAGTAGAATGTATTAAAATGCAGTAGAAGATAATAAAGAATGCACCCTAAGTTAAATGCGATTGTAAAAAAAGTAAAATGTAATAAGAGGTAATACAATGCAGTAGAATGTATTAAAATGCAGTAGATTGAAATAAAAATGCAATAAGAGGTAACATAATGAAGAAGAATGTATTAAAATGCCGTAGGATGTATTAAAATGCAGTAGAAGATAATAAGAATGCTCCCTAAGTTAATTGCAATTGTAAAAAAAATGATGATATGTTGTCCAACTACATTAAAGTTATACTGCATTTTAATAATCATCTACTGCATTTTAAATTTTCTACTGCATTTTAAATAACCTATTAATATCATTATACTACTATTAGGCTTAAAATGGCCATTTTTACATCCAAACCTAACAAAACTAAAATGGCCATATCTGTTACCAAAATTTAATCTAAAATGATCATTTATACAACCATGATTATTTTTACAATAAGCCCTAAAAAACGACAAACAAAAACTCTTCAAGTCTTCAAGCTCTTCCATCTTCATGTCTTCAATCCCATCCATCTTCATAGCTTCAAGCCCCCAATCCCCTCCATCGTCATAGCTTCAAGCCCCCAATCGCCACACCAAACCCAATTATTCCTGATCTGACTTGCCAGTGATTTACCAGATCCGAAACTGAAGGAAATAGTGCCTTTGAGATCCCCAACGAAGTAAAGTTGGATGGACTTCCTGCAAAATATAATTACATCTTAATCATCAAATTAATATGATTTAAAATGTGGGAGATCAGATAACTGATAATGGCATTCTTCAATAATGAATAAACTACTCTTGGTTATATGTCTATCGATTGTAAAAATACCTCTAGGAGATCTTACAAGTTCTAATTCTCATGATCGAAACAGAAGATGCAAAAGTTGTATTAATTGTCAATATGATAGCAACGTAGCATATAGAAGCATAAAAAATATCAATTTGCAAGTTATCATACATTAAGATACATACTTTTATATAATTTAACATTAGGAAACAAATTGAATTTCCTATGGAACAACATTGTTGAGATTGATGAAGTTTCAAAGCTCTTAAATTCTTCAATATGATATCATAATCTAAAATGGGAAAAACCTTAATTCGAGAAATCTCATAGTGAAGAAGCATCATCGAGTCTGAGACTGAGAATTATATTATAAAGGAGTATTTATAAAATGCAGTACTCCGTTGGTAAAATGCAGTAAATCTGATCGAAATTTTGCCATAAAAAACAAGGAATTAGACCTGCTCCTCATGCTTCTCGTTTGATGCTAATGTTACATTTAATAGCATTTTACATACCAAAATCTACTACATTATGATTTATAATAGTTCATCTCAATAGAGTTTGACATTATACTACTTTTAACACTAGATTCATAAAAGACAATGGATTCAAGTCATACTGCATTTTAACACAATTATACCACATGTTATAATCAAAATCAGATATGAGGGAAAAGAATCTAAATTAAAGCAAAATAAATACTATCACATGGATGTATGTAAACATATAAATCGAGAAAAGTATTAAAGATTACATCTACACATTTTTCGCCAATAAAAAAAAATACCTTGAAAATATTCTACATAACACATTCTACTGCATTTTGATTTATACTAGTGCATTTTAAGAGAGTGTTACATTATACTACTGTTAATATTGAATCCATCATGATTATACACACAATTATAAAACCTAAAAACTGCATTTTATAAAACTCGTACTGCATTTTAACACAATGATAACACATCTGATAATCAAAATCAGATCTGAGAAGAAAAATCTAAATTACAGCAAAGTACACATAGACAAATCATGTGGATGTATGTATACATGGAAAAAAGAAAAGAAAAACAAAAACGATTTTTAGACGAAAATCATCAAACGCTATCTGCATATCTGTGTAAATACACACAGATGAAAAACATGCATATATACACATATATGCGATACATATAAATACTTACTTTTGTTAATAGCTTCTACGATTGGTGTATGTTCTTCGAATGCAACATTAATTGCAGGGATTTCATCTACAGGATGGACAGAACATGAAGATGGGTCTGATGATTTACTTTACGAACAAAAGCAGAGAGTGTACATATACGATCGTATATAATGATATATATAAGCAATTTTGAATAA
This sequence comes from Helichrysum umbraculigerum, assembly GCA_949592205.1. NCBI lineage: Eukaryota > Viridiplantae > Streptophyta > Magnoliopsida > Asterales > Asteraceae > Helichrysum > Helichrysum umbraculigerum. The sequence goes on along the minus strand of CATIUR010000007.1, from coordinate 63,282,944 downwards.
GAATCGTGTTAATTCAAAGTTATAATCGAGATTTAGGTTAAAAATCGTATAGATCTAACAAAACAAATCGGATTTTGATTTCATTATATTCAAGATTCTGTTTAATTCGTGATATTTTAAAGCATTTGCGGGCACATCCAAAAGTTTGACAAAAGTACAAAACTAGTCCCTGGTGAGTTGCTGGATGGGGACAAAATAGAACACGTGGATAGCTCCTATTGGAAGAGAAACTGCCTTCCCTGCTCCCATATGGAGGACTGCTCCTCCGATCCGTTCTTAAGAAATAATAATATTCTTGATTCTTGATCGACTTTCTTTATGACGTGTTTGTAGTTATCTATCATTGTTTGATATTTTCATTAGAATATAGATTTTTGTTTGTTATTCATGTGTTTACCTGAAGAGATGTTTATGTCATGCTTAATTATTTTACATTACATATAATTAACCAACGATAGCATCGAGTTTTTTTTCCCTCAAACTTTGCTATTGCCAACTCTAACAAGTTGTTTTAAAACTTTGGTTGTGTCTCGATGAACGACAAATTCTCATAGTTTTCTTTTTTAGTTTTTAATCGGTATTTTATTAGGATAAGGTTCAGAGGAGACGGTATTATTTGAGGAGAAGGAGGAAAAGAATTTTCAAATTTTAATTTTTACCCCTCCACATTTTTAATAGTGTACATGTGACAATCCTCCAATTAGGGTATTTACTTAGCCTAATTTCATGCATTACCTAGAGTAATTCCCTGACTAAGTGAATTCAAACTATTTTGTGTATAAGTTCTGTGTAACTTACTATGTGTTATGTGATATATTTGATTGTAGTTATATGTGTATATATATATAATTTCGTACGAAATAAATATATCAAACTCTTTGAATTGAACACGATAATATTGGTGATACAAAATAATTAATAATTCGAAAATTATTAATTACAACTATTATATAATTATATTATTGAAATAATATAATAAATTATACGTTTTAAAATAAACGTATTAATCGCGAATAATAAAGTTCCAAAATGAACTTCGAAAATACTTTTGAAAAATTTTTAGTATGAAATTATTGTATAAAAGTACTATAACGAAAAGAAAACGAAACATTTATACGACTTTTGCTACGCGTATTACGAACAGAAACAATTTTAAAACGCGCTTAGAGGTTTTAAATAATAAAAGTATTATTTCGTAAGTTACTGTTTTAATGTGTAGAACATTACCTCAAAATATGATTTCAAAATTTTGACTGAAATCTGGCACGCGTTTTAACTATACAGTACTTTTACTGTGATTAATTTTAATGATACTTGTAACAAAGTATTTCACATTTCGATTTCAAAGTTCTAAATCTGTGATAACGAGAAACATAACGCAAAATTTTATTATACATAAAGTACCACAAATTATACCCGTACACGAAATTAACGGGCTAAAAACTACCAATATTGCACAAAACAAAATATCTGCTCGACATTTTATACTCCCTCCATACCGTGCCTTTGAAAATGATCACTGATTTCATTTTATAATACTCCCTCTCACAAATTCATTCACCAAACTTCACCTCCAATAATTCACACTCTCTATTCTCTGTTATTGTTGGTGTGTACTGGAGCAGAGGAAGAACAACAAGAGCAGGAAGAAAGCAACAACATTATCATCACCTTCACTTCATCATCTTCACTTTCAAACACTCAAATCAAACACAACAAAATGATCACATAATCATTATCATCATCTTCGTTCGTCATCAACATCATCATCAACCTCAGAAATCATCATCCTCTCCATCTAAAACCATTGTGAGGATAATCTCTCTATTTTTCTTCATTTATATAATTTCTTCAAATTATTACAATTGTTGATGATTGTTGTTAGAACTTGTTAAAAACATGTTACAATGAGTTTATACAACCTATTGTGATGTTTAATCATGTTAAAAACAAAGCTAAAATCAAAACCCGTACGAAATTGTTGTAACAGAGAACGAACCAGAACCTGCAAAACCATTGAATCCGGCGGATTCAAGCGAATCCGGCGGATTCCCAGCCGAAACTCAGATGAATACGGCGTATTCCCACCTTCGACCGCATACAAACCTCGACTAAAACGATGAACGAGTAAAAGACATACATGAATCCGGCGGATTCATGTGAATCCGGCGGATTCCCCACAATTGAAACGAATACGGCGGATTCATGTGAATCCGGCGTATTCCCCTAATTTGGCCCGAATCCGGCGGATTCACCGGAATCCGGCGGATTCCCCCACTGGTCCAACTTGTTACTTTTGCATTTTTAAATAATGTACAAACTAAAAATCGTTATATGAACCGGGACTTATTACTTGACTAATATTGCGACAACGAGACCTTGTAATAATATGGACACAACTATGAGACATAATTATATCCGCGACATAAATTAATACGGACATTTAGAACGTGACAAAACTTCGAAATAATTACAAAACATATATATGCAAACGAACGGACAATATAAATATAACGAGACGTATGAAATGGAACGATTTAATTATCTAGTACAAACTATATACGATAAACAAAAACGAGATATATTTTATAACAAACAAAGTTATTTTGATAAACAATGATAATTATGTTTTGAAAACATAATCGACAACAACGACAACTACATTTATAACTATGTATATATACATACACGCGACATTTATAATATATGTATATATAGACATTAACAACGACGGCAACTAATATATATATTAGAATATATATATTCAACTAAAATGTATATAAATATACATACTTGAACTTAACGACTAATTGAAACGCAAACCTCACCAGCAACTGAAATATTATAAACTTTTCAACTTAACAAATAATCCACATACTTATACAAGTATTATTATTTGCGTCTAGGTATTTGAGGACGCGTTGGGATTATTTGCTAGCTATCTATTTGTGTTGAAGACTTGCAAAACCGTGAGTTCACAGCCCCTACCTTTTATTGTTTTAAATGCTTTTAAAACCAGGGGTGGAAAACATAGAACAATGTGATAACATGCTATATGCTTTATTGTATTGCGCTGCATGCTATTATGTGAACTGATTAACATGATCATTTTCATGCTATTAAACTTGGATTGTTAATATGAAAGGTGTTCATATTATATTGTTGAACTGGAACTATTTCAATAAAATGTTTTCATATTGATTTAACTCGAACTAATTATATGAAACGTTTTCACAACATTTTGGGAATAAGACAACAGATCTTGGTACGATCCTAGGTTTACGCGAGGTAGTTGTAGTGCACATAAGTCCCAGTGCTTACAACCTATAACCATTAGCTAGGTGACTCTAGCCACTGAGTATACAGATAGTACTATCGATTTGACAACCCTCCCAGGATATTACTCGTTGGTCATTCCAACCACATCGACGATAGTCGTAACGAGGAGTGTATACTTAAGATGTTACTGAGGCAACAACAAAACAACTAGTCGTGGTTTGGTTATAGTACTAGTGTCGTTACTTTAACTCTAAAGGTTTAGCTCACCTTGGAGGGATTATAGTCTATATTTCCCACACATTTACAACTAAACAACTAAACAACAATTTGATTTGGGAAGGGTATTCCCTGTGATGACTAATAGGACAGGTGTTCCTTGAGAGACTATTACTAGGAAACGTTTACCTTAAATGGTTAAACTTGGTTTCCCACAAAACAACTATTTATAGGAAATGTTTACTTGATTGATAAACCTGTATTTCCTGCAACAACTATTATTGGAATGTTTACCTTATTGTTAAACTTGTATTCCTGTTAACTATCTGTTGGAAAATGTTTGCTTGATTGCTAAACCTGATTTTCCTTAACTATTGAAATGGATATGTTTACTTATTTGATAAACCTGTATATCCTGCAACTACTTGCTAGGAAATGTTTATGATTAAACTTGTGTTTCCTACACTGCTATTATTATTGTAAGAATGACATTCTTACATATTTAGGAAATGTTTTCTTTAATTAGAATACTTGTGTTTCCTACTTACATATAAATATTATGTTTGTGTACATGAATGATTTATACAAAACTAAACCTGTGAATTCACTCAACATTCAATGTTGACAGTTTACTATGTTTTTCAGGGAATTAGGACTCAGGTACTCCTGCATGCATAAAGGACGTAGGCAACCTGACTATTTATGATGCCACTTTTGGGACACATGGATTTCCTTTGTATTATCAATTCCATTGATTATACTTATGAAATCCCTCTTTTATAAATATGTATTTTCAAATACTTAAGTTGTCTTCGACAACCTTACTTATGTACGACTTTATAAGTCGTATCTTTTGTAATAACTTTAAACTTATGGCATCTTAAATATATATGTATGTTCTGTATGATCATATACTCTGATACAATGAATGCACTATCGAATCTGTCAGCCCTCAATGCTTAAATATTATTAAAATGCTTCCGCTAATCAAATAAAAGCTTCCGCTAAACTGTTATTAAACACGATTACCGTTTTGGGGGTGTGACAGTACACTACTCCCTCCTACTTTCTTCCTACCCACCCCTCCTCTCCACCACCCACCACTAGCTGCTGCCACCACCCGCCGCCGCCGCCACCACCGATCGTCGGAAAAAAAAATTCATTTTTTTTAAAAAAAAAAAATAAATATTTTTTTTTAAAAAAATTAAATATTTTTTAAAAAAAAATATAAATATTTTTTTTCATAATTTTTTTTTTCCAAATTTTTTTTACATATTATCACTTTGTACTGCATTTTATTATTTTTATTGCATTTTGTATATATGTTTAGTAGATATTATTCGTTTTTACTGCATTTTTGTATTTTACACATAATTCTTTTGATTTGTTTACTGCATTTTATTTATACACCTTAATCTTATATATATTGTTTGTTTTTACTGCATTTTAAGTTATACATAATATATTTTTTACTGCATTTTATTATTATTCACTGCATTTTGCATATATTTCATATATTACATATTGTTTATTTTTTACTGCATTTTATATTATACATATGATCCATTTTTACTGCATTTTGTATGAAAGTATAATACATACTACTGTTTTTACTACATTTTGCATATATTTATTTAGTACACATTGTTCGTTTTACTGCATTTTATATTATATATAATCTATTTGTACCGCATTTTGTTTTTTTACTGCATTTTGTTATTTTCACTGCATTTTATATTATACATAATCTATTTGTACTGCATTTTGTTATTTTTGCTGCATTTTTCATATATTTCATTTATTATATATTGTTTGTTATTCATTGCATTTTGTATTTTACATATTATCGATTTGTACTGCATTTTGTATTTTACATATTATCTATTTGTATTGCTTTTTGTATTAAAGTATAATACATATTGTTGTTTTTATTGCATTTTGCATATACATCATTTAGGACATATTCTTCTCTTTTTACTGCATTTTAGATTATATATATAATCCATTTGTACGGTTTTTTGTTGACGTCGGGTATAGAAGATGCGGTAAAATATACTCCCTCCGTCCCATATTAATAGTCCACTATTCCTTTTTGGGCTGTCCCAAATTAATTGTCCACTTCCAAAAATGGATAAAAATGATGAGCTAAAATCCTTTTATACCCCTACTTTATATATGTAAGACAAAAAAGTAGGTAAAAAGTAAGGGGTAGAATTGTCATCTTATCAAAAAGTAAGAGAGAGTGAAGTTGATGTTTTCTTAAACTGCGTGTTTCTTGTCTGGGACAATTAAATTGGGACGGAGGGAGTATAAAAGTTTTAGTTAATTAACAATAATATACAAAATGCAGTGAAAAACCGTATAGTTTTATTAAAAATGCAGTAGGAAAATGAATACTATATCTAATAAAAGATTTATGGGAAAAAAAATTAGAAAAAAAAAAAATTTTGAAAAAAAAAAATTTTGAATTTTTTTTTTCCGGCGGCTGGCGGCAGTCAGGTGGTGGCATCAAGTGGTGGGGTGGTGGTAGGTGGGGTTGGAAGATGAAGAAGGTAGGAGGGGGAAGAAAATAAAGTGGAAGGGTTAAAATGTAAAAGTCTAAATAGTGAGAGGGGTGTGGAGTGAAAATTAATGTTATGTTTTTTTTTTTGTTAACTAATACCCTTATTTTTTAAAGTAATTACAAAATTGTCACCCTTTTTAACCATTGATCCAACCCAAAAGATCATCCAATGGCCACAAATAATACTTCTCCTCCTTCTCCTCATATGATCCCTTCCCTATGATCCCCAATATTTTATTATAGTAATTTTATTTTACTCTGTTTGTCATGCAATTAGCAAAGATTATCATGAATACTAAATAAGGTAATTTTTTAACTTTGCTTGCCAAAAAAAGGTAATCTTAAAACTTGATGACACGTAAGATTATAAATAATTAAAGAAGTTTATGTTTTAAATTGATGACACATATATTTTAATATAAATTTTAGAAATTGAAATATAACAATTTGCATAAAGTAACTCTAAAGAACTTTTCTTTTTATTATGAAGAGCAATATCTACAATTGGGGTGTTTGTCTTAGCATACTTTTGACACTATCACCTACTTAAAACTAGTGTTATACCCGGACGATGCCCAGGTTTACCAATTTTAGTAATGTTTGATATGATATTTTGTGAGCAAGAAGAGTAAACAAAACATATAAGCTTGAATATCTCAAAAATACTCTGAAACTAAAATATCAATACATTCACTGAAGTCGAAGATGACAAACATACATACATATGTGAAATTAGGATGCCCGTGACACGATTATTTTATACTAAAGAGTCAAATGAGACAGATTTCGTCAACTTGAATTTATAAATAGAAATTCTTACTACCTCTAAAAACTAATAAAAGTCCAGAGATTCGAGACAAATAACAGGCAGGTATAATGCTCAAAACTCTCACCAAAGTACCACATTTTTCAGTTTTCCTAATGGAACTTCATTCCCATTACAAGAAGGCCAACATTGGGTGCAAATCCACTGATATAGTAACAGTATGAGGATACATTTTCAAATGATCAAAATTACACAAAGAGAAATAACTTGATTTGTAAAGTATTAATATAAATCAAAATTCTCAGGTTAAAAATGGTGACCATTGGGAGTATTCTGTTATTTAGGAATAAGAGGCTCAAATATGTCAATCAGCAACAGAAAGTGTACACACAATAAAACAAAAAAAGTTAACAAAGCAAACCACTTCTGAAAGAAACAAAGTTGCCTTTTTAGCACTAAAAAAGATTCAAGTGATATGCATTGGACTTACATATCTCGTGAGAATTGACAAACTCTCGTGCCCTTTCCATTTATATCTGCCATAACATCAGGAGGAAAAAGAGTAGTAATAAGGAATTAAGAGCAACAACACTTCTTTCGTAGCAAAACTAAATAATAAAAACATATAATGACTAACCTGCCACAAAAAAAGGAGTAGTTCTGATCAATCATGTAACTGTATGTCGAGTGGATGTAGTCAAATGTCATCCATAGGGTGTCAGTTTGGGTAGATTAACAAAACTTATGATCGAACTTTATCCTAAAAGTAATAACATTTTAGAAAATATCATGCAATATATAAATGATCAATGTTAGAAAACAAAAACACATGTGCCATATGTGCCACTTGAATTAATACTTGCCTACCTTATAAAAGAGGTGATGTTTAGGACCTAAATGCTTATGAGTTATGAATGTGTCAATCTGAGGTATGCTTATTACAAATTCGCAAAGAATTTGGTCAAAACTCACCTAGAATACTTGAATGCATACAACCTCCTACACCGGCTTAGTCAATATAACATTATTATCGTTGTAATAATTCATCTTTTGTTATTATAAGTAACACATAAATCACTTATATCTTATTTAAATAAATGGATAATCGTCTTTTCGGGTCCATCTGTCCTGAGGCAATTCAACACGTGCTAAACGTGACTCGTTTTGACTCTAACGCAGATAGCTAAGAACATTGAGCAAAAAGTTGTAGATAACAACCTAACCTGAGTCGTACCACAATTTATCAGTTTGAGCCTCGCCCATTTTGATGTTTATCCAAGATGCGTGATGTGTCCAATTTGCCAACTGAAGTCAACCACACACCTCGATTAAATGAAATATTTGGCTCAAGTCAATTCAGAAAAGAAATCCTACTTACCAAAATCATTACCACCACTTAGATGAACCTTACCTCTTATAGTCACTAAATAAGTCTCCGCTTGCAGTAAGAATGTCATAGAGAAGATTGATTAGTTGGTCCCGTTGTATTAAACAATTTACATTGTAGTTGAAGTTACAACTACAACAGTCAATAGTGTAGGGCACGTTGTATTAAACAATTTGCAGGTCCAAAATTCTATATTTCCTGCAAATAAGGTTGTACCAAAGCCAACACTAAGAATGATAAACAGAAAAACCATTAAATTTCATTTACATATGATCATTAAATGATCCTTTGAGAGCGTAGGCTAAAACTTCAAACTAAAACTATTACCTCTAAAAGAGGAACATGAAACAGTGGTTGATTCTCATGATCCTTAGCAGCCAACACCAGAAGCTTTTGATTCATCAACACATCTTCAGCACTATCCAAGTTCACATCAAGTAAATAAATGATCCATTGCAAATACACTTTGGCAATTCAATCGTAAAACACCATAAATATTAATGTGAACCTTGCAGATGACAAGGTGATTCCACTTCATTATAATAACGTGATAATACACACAATTATACATCACAATGACGTAAAAATTAATTTAAAAAAATGAGTCACGTGCATTACAATTACATAGCCTAAATAAAAAACAATCAAACGTGAGGTATAATTAGTTTTCAAGAAATGATTCCGGTGCATTAAATTTACATAAATTAGCTAACCTGCTCTAATTAGTGTATTCAATAAAACCATAAAGATAAATGAATCGAAAACCTACAGGGCTACAGTAAACAAAATACCAACAAAAATCATGCGTATAACAATAACAAAAATGCCAGGGTCTAAAAAAACTTACTTCGCAGTCAAAAGAGCATCGAGTAGACTTCAGCACCCACAACTTATTCTCGATTTCGGAAGCTGTTACCCAAATCATCGTGATTAACGAAGAAGAAGATACAATTTCTGGAATATTAGCTCATAATTAAATTTCGGGCATTCGTTTTTCTGCATTAAAAATTGTGTTGATTTGGGTGCGTAACCCTAATTTTGATGTCGATTTTGGTTTAAGGGTACGTAACCTACCTAATTGATATCAAATACTATGTGAGATTTCAAGGTGATCGTGTGAGCGGTTATTAAAACCCCCGACAAAAAAAAACTGCAGAGATAACTAACAATGATAAGTTGTAATGGTGGGGATAAAAAGTAAATATGATCGTACGGTTGAAAATGGGAGTCAACAAAAAAACTGTAGGGTCAACTTACCTGGAACCATATATATGGATAATTTTCAAAAACTTAATCATCTTTAAGAATATCCGTGCGCGGGTAATAAGCTCGTTTATATATAAAATAAAAGGGATAATTTCATCTATATCCTTGAAAACTTTCGTAATTATGTCAATATCCTTGTAAAAATAAATATTACGTCAATATCTTTAAAAACCTCAAAATACACACAAATATCCAAATAACTAATTTAAATAATTTTATTACGTAAAACTCTAAATAGATACCAATTAACAATTATTATTACAATTTTACCCTTCCCCATTTGATTCATTTTCATCCGATATCTTATTCTTCTTAAAAACTGAACCTAATTACTACTCCCTCCATCCCGATTCTATTGTCCAGTATTCCTTTTTGGGATGTCCCAATTTTATTGTCCACTTCCATAAATAGATAAGAATAATGAGATAAATTTCATTTTTGTCCCTAATTTATATATGTAAGACAAAAAAGTAGATAAAAAGTAAAGGGTAAAACTGTCTTCTTACCAAAAAGTAAGAGAGATTGTGATGTTTTCTTAAACTGCGTGTTTTTTGTCCGGGGACAATAAAATTGGGACGGAGGGAGTATTAGTATATGCTACTCATAGCAAAGGATAAAAAACGATATTAGTGTCCGAATACAACATGCACTTTGGCACCTGACAACCATGAACTAGTAGGCTCCAATTAATTCTGCGATCTATAACACCTATAATAATGTATATACAACGTATTAAATTACTCCGTATAAAACTATAATGATAATTACAATAAGGGTAAGCACCAACATGTGTCGTCGGACTTGAATCAGGGGCGGAGCCATGTACAAGGTAGGGGTAGCTGTCGCTACGGGTCCGTTCAGAGTACGAAGTGTAAATTTTTTAAAAAAATATAGTATTCTATACTACTGCTACGGGTCCAAAAAAATTTAGATACCGGTCCTATATATCATTAAGTTGATTCATATGCTATCAATTTAGAAAAAAATATAGCAAAATTTATGTGATTTGCTTAATGTTTTATAACATAGTAAGCTGATTCATATGCTATCAATTTGTACTTTCTCAAAGTCACTTGAGTATAGCTCACGTAAGAGATCAAATTCATACAATTATATACGACTTTCTTTATTTATAAATTATGTAATTGCATTGATTTATGCTTAATCTCTTAAATCTTTATATATCTTTGATTTAGATAAGAGGTTAAGGTTATGACGGAGCAAGTAACATGCGTGGTGAGTTTAATGGTCTGAAAGCTTTGACCTTGAAAGATAATCCATCGGCATATTATGTGCATTGCTTTGCTCGCCAACTTCAATTAGTGGTTGTGGCGGTTGCAAAGAACCATGAAGGTGTTGAGAAGTTTTTCGATAAACTAAGCTTGGTAATTAACGTGGTTTGTGCTTCTTGCAAACTTAAGGATATCATAAGAGAAAGTTATGAAGAAAGAGTGAAAAAAGAAATTGCAAAGGGTGTAATTGAAACTGGAAGTGGCAAAAATCAGGAACTTTCTCTAATACGAGCCGGAGATACAAGATGGGGGTCTCATCATAGAACAATCACAAGTTTGATGAATTTGTTTCCGGAAGTTCTTAAGGTGCTTAAATATGTTAAAGAGGAGGGGTCTGCTTTATGTAACCGAACTCAAGCAAAAGGTCTCCTGATATATTTTAAAACACTTGATTTTGTGTTTTATTTGCACTTGTTGGAAGAAATTTTAGGTCTCGTAGATACCTTGTCACGACATCTTCAAAAAAAAAAAAAGATCAGAACATATTGAAAGCAGTTTCATTAGTAAATGGAAGAGCATTGAAAACTAAAAGAGCAAACGGGTTTGATGCAATTATGAAGAAAGTCTCTTCTTTTAGTCAAAAGAATAATATTCAGATGATGAAGATGTCAGATCAGTCTACGACATTGTATGCGACGTAGGTTGTTATGTCGCAGGTCATGACTGCGACATTGATCGTAGCGTCGCTATACGCGACATCCGCAATTTGATGCGACGTTGGGGGTTGCGTCGCTATATGCTACTTTGTTGGTTCTTGCGACGTAAAGGTCTGTGTCGCTATGTGCGACGTTAGCCATTTAAGGCGAGATTGAAACTGATGTCGCACCATGCGACATCGTGAGGTATGTTGCGACATTGAGACTGATGTCGCAATGTCGCTGGGACAGATGCGACATCGGCGTCTGATCAGGTCCCGGTGGCCGGAAAAACGGCCGGACGACTTCCGTTTGGTCCGAAACTTTTACCCAACCCATTTTTGGACATTATGAACTTATAGAAACCATAAACAAATGATAATATACCAAATCGAAAGGTTTCGAGATTTTGTCGGAAACTTATGCGGTGGCGAATCAAAATTCCGAAAAGACGAAGTTGTAGATCGTGATGCCGTGGTTCTTTTTCTTCAAACAAGCGGGATGATTCGAGTTCGTTTGGTGTTGTTAATTTGTGGATTAAGGTGATGGTGGTGAGGTTGTGGTGTCAGGGAAAAAGAGAGAAAAGAGTGGAGAGAGAGAGATGAAAGATGAGAAAGTGAGAGGTGGGGTGGGGTTCCCCCCCACTTTGGCTGATTTTCGGTGGGGGCCCACCGGAGTGTGGGTCTCCATTTTTACTCCCGTGCATTCGCGCTCCGTGCGGTGTTCGTTTTCTGATTGTTTAAATGTTTAAATCATTTTATTTACGCTTAATTATAAGTTTTAAAATACAAACATTTAGTCAATATTTTACTTGAAGTATTTCACCAAATACTTAATAATTGAGTTATAAAATATAACTTAACTTGTTTCATTTTGTTTGTGCGTTTAATACTTTAATCGCGTAGACCTTGTTTGTACGATACGAAATTGAATTGAAATATTATCAAAATAACATTTTTGGATATAATAGCGTTATTAAATAACGTTATATTACTTAATAAAATTTTTCACCAACGTCCGTATTTAGTTGAATCGAACTACATTCGATTTGAAACTCGTACGATTTTTATCAAATCGCATAATTGTATATATTCAACAATATATATTATTTGATACACAAATTAGCCTAACACCGAACTAATTACATGTATTAAAGCTTGATTAGGTACTAATTACTAGTCCTAATTTGGCGGGTGTTACACACGTCCCCTTCTCCCATCCCAAAAATCCATTACTCTACAAAGTCAAAAACTTTCACTCATTCAGAAGCCCATAACAACACCACCAATCCAAACCAAACCAAACCAAACCAAGTAATAAACCTAAAACCCTAATTCCTATGATAACAATCCAAACCCTCACTATTACTCTCACTCAACTCAATTACACCATTCAACCTGTGACACTAATCATACCACAATTGACTTCCTATCAATTCACTTCTCCAATTGCGTTATTCAACGTCAATTTATTCCATTTCTCAACACACAAATTCACACAACTAAATAGCCTATGAATTCAATTATATACCGGAATACAATAATTCGCAATCTCAATTCACCAATAAACTATTCAAAGTTCATGAATCTATTTATCATGCATCATAAAGCATCAATCATGAATATAATAAGCATAATAATAGACATAGATCTATCTGTAAACTGAAAATGATAGAGAGAGAAGACGTGAAACTAACCGTGGAAATCGAATTTGATATTTAGGGTTTATTTTCGGTATTCTATTTTTCCGATCTTAGTTTGTAATTGTATATTTGTTTGTAGTATTATTCAACGAGTAGAGCGGCAACCAACGAAACTGAAATTCGTGTTCGCGGGAGAGTAAAATAAATCGTGACATATGGAAGGCACGGGAAGAGGGGGTTGGGTTGTAACTTGTACGTAAGGTGGGGATGGATAGGGGTAAAAGCGATATGAGTGGGACCCTAGATCATGCCATGTGGCGATCACGTGAGGTTTGATCCGTTTATTATGTGCGTAAGATTTTTAAAAAAATGGTGTACCTTATATCTGACGTACCGATATCATCACAACACACAAGTCATGTTCCCGCATTCACAAATAAAATAAAACTTTCAACCTTCAATAATTAATGTAATAATTTATGTGTTGTTATTTGACTAACATTTACAAATCAAAAAATCAACATATATCCCAAATCAAATTATAATAACACTTTTTGTTAAATGAATGAATTTGAGCATACAAACTTTTAATTGATAACTACAAAACACAATACATATGGGAGTCTCTTGTCGAGTTGTAATTGTCTATTTAACTTACTAATCATTAATAGCTACACATCCTAACTTTTGGTGTTAACCTAAGTTCACAATTTTCGCATTGGTTCCCCACACAAATGTTAAGGGTCTTAAAAAGGAAGTAGATAACAACAATACTGCATACCTTAAAAGATCTAAAGAACGTCGCTATAATATATATGGTAAACACATGTAAGAACCGGTCAATCAACAGACATAATCAATGGGCAAATAGCGAGGAGATTTACAAAAAAAAAAAAAAAAAAAAAAAAAAAAAAAAAAAAGATTACCAGCCTTAAGCATATGTTTGCTTTAATCGATGGCGCCAAAGTAATTTGTTTGATAGAAATCGTGAATGAATCAACTTTTTCCTTATCAAGAAATTGAGATCTCCAAAGCGGATGAGAAATTCTGGGAAAGAGGGTTTTAAAGTTGGAGATCGGCAAAATTAAAGATCACTTGAAAAGATTATACGACATATCAAACACTAAATGCCATTATGCGCCCAGGTCAAAGAGGACACAAATAACTATTTAAGTACAACTTTGTAGGCCCAATAAAAATCACAAGAATTACTTGTCTAAAATTCAAATAACTCACCGTGTTCATACGTATCCATTAGAGTTGCATATGATATTGCGTATCCGTTTCCACTTGTACTTACTTGATTACAAAAACCGGATTCATTTTAAAATTTTGTCACATTTGAGTACTAATATCGTAAAAGTCCTACATACATAAAAAGTCATTGCTTCATATATGTTTTGGGTTGTAATACCTTAAATGAATCTCAAATCGGCTTTGAACATAAAAAGTGTTTGAGGCAAAAGAATTAAAATATTGTTTTTATCATAAACAACGCGTTTACTCGTTGAGGTCATAAAACACAATAAAATCCCACAAGAACTATACATTCGTCGGGATTGTGAATTGGTCATTGAATCATCCGGGTGTGTTGTTCCAACAAAAATAAAAATAAAAAAATGACGAATTTGATTGTAATCACCTAAGTGGGCGTTACTCGTGAGTGTTAGATGCATTGATGCAATGCCAACATAAAAGAACAAATATATAATAAAAATCATCATGATCATCATCATTATAATAAAACGAAATAATAAAAATAGAAAAATGAGTAATAACTAATACGTAATATTGTAACACCCTGTTTCTGGGTCTGTTAGTATGTTAATATTTTCAGACTGTGAGGTATTATTTAATGTGTCAGAAAACAGGTTCGATAGTTTATTTGAAAATAAATGGGTAAAAGAGCCTAATAATTTATTGTGACTAATAAATTATTAACCGATTTAAATTAATTTAGTTGACGGTAAAATAAAATGGTATTTCCCCGCAAATGATTTTTTAAGTTCCAGACAATAATAAACACGGGGAATGAAAATTACACACTTATATGCTATAATCTATGGAATAAATCGGTTTTATTCCCACACAATACATACATACGTACGTTCATACATACATATGAAACCCTTGATGGATTCACCTCCTCTCTTCAAATCAAAGCTCTCAAGCTCCAATCCAAGCTTCAAACACATAGATTAATCATCCTTCAACCTTTCTAATTGCTTGGTAAGTTTTATTTCTCTAATTTTATAAACCTAGAAATGATGTTTTGGGGTTTTAGCAAATTAGTGACATTAAATTCGAAATCAAGGGTTGAGGTTGCTAAAATGATGCTACTTGAGCTTATTAATGATGATGATTAACATCAATGAAGCTAGGGTTTATGAATTGTTTGAGTGTTCTTGATATTGATGATGATTAAGATAAAAGTTGTTTGATTAATATGAAATTGAAGTTTGTAATGATCATATAGTTGTTAGTTGATGAGTATATGTGGATTATAATCTAAACCTAGTTTAGAAATGGTGAATTTGATATATGATCATTAATAAAGTTAAAGGGTTTAGTTGATTATGATGATCAAAGCTTATAAGCTTGTGTAATTAGTGTATGTTTGATAATTGTTGTTAGTGATCATGTTAGAGTTGATACATGATGATGATTAGTTGTATTCAAACTAAATTGTGTAAAGTTGATTAGGTGTTCATGGTGTTTATGATTGATTCATGAAGATGATTATGAGGGGTTTGATTAATTGTTGATGTTAGATGTTATTAATCTTGTTAATGGGTTAATTAAATTAGTTAACAATGATTAAGATGGATAAAGGTGAGAATGTGATACTAATGATCATAATTTGGTAATTGATTATGAATATTGATGTTTATAATGGCTATTCATAATCTTGGAAACTTACTTGATTTGATGTTGAAAGATGATCATAGTTTATTAAGTGATTGTGAATTGAAATGATACAATTTAAGTGATTAACGAAATGAGTAATAACTCAATGAAATAGAGATTATGAATCATGTTGTATGACTTTAACATGAGTTAATTATTATGAATGAGTTACTAACTCATTTTGCTTAATTATATTGTCAGATGTGCAGAAGGCTCAGTGATATTAGACTACTGAGTTGATGCCTGAGGTGGTCGGTGAGTGGATCTCTAATCCTCAGTATAACTTGGTTGTAACGAGTTTGGTTACAACAAGTAACATATTATTACTATTGTAGTTGCCATGATGATTATTATAGTTAGTAATAATATGGTTGATATAATAACGTTGACCTGATGAATATGTGATTTGTTGATTATGTGATCACTGGACTTGTTGTTGGCCTTCGGGCATCAGTTGTTAATGAGGTCAACGAGTTGTTGAATTGTTGGTTGGGCTAGTCGGTTATTCAAGGTTTAACACACCTCCTGTGTTAGTTGAGAATAACCACTAGCTATCGGTCTCGTCCGTTATGGCCATACGGATATGGTTGGGTAAGTGTTCTTGGGGAGCCTTCCTGGTATTATGGTTATCCCCAGAGCCACCGATGCCTCATTATGAAGTCCGTTGCTTGTTGAATAGTTGCTTTGATGATAAGTTGACCAGTTGAACAGTTGCCCTGTTGCTTTGCTAAATGGTGGTATTGTCTACTTTGTTGGTTATGTGTTAATTGTTGTATGCAAAGTTGTTGAGCTAAGTTAGCCTGTTGATTAGTTATCTACTCACTTAGCTTTATGCTAATCCCCCACTTAACACTTCTTGCAGGTTATTGATATATTTGGGTGGGCAAGAAGTTGGACTAGAAGGAATGTTTGACCGTGAAGCGTTACTCTGATAGTGGATTTGTTTAAAATAATGTTTTATCACGTTTTATATAACACCTCTGTTGTGAAATTATGTTTTGAAAAGGTTGAATTTTATATTTTGAAAAAAATGAGGTAAATTATTACTAGCTATTTGGACTTACGCTTCCGAATTACTATATTTAAATGATTATAAATGAGGGGTGTTATAAGTTGGTATCAGAGCATAGGTTTGGGCGAATTGGACATTGCAAAGTGTTCAATCCCAAATCTATGGTAGTGTCAAGTCAAACATTCATGGGAGTGCGGGATTAATAGTTGCATGAGAAATTAGTTGTTGAAAAAGTACTAACCTATAACATGTTGCAAAAGTGTTGTTTTGTTGCAGAGACGGAGGAATGTGAGAAACCGAAGGGTATTCTCAATGATTCCTCAATACTTGTGGGCCTAGATATATCAGGTATTTTCTAATAAGCTTGGTGTATTTAATAAGCTTGAATTGTTTGATTTGCCATGATATGATTATTAGTAGAGTAAATTGGATCAAACTGCTATGATTTCTCAGTGATGAATCCTTGATAATAGTTGCTTGTAAATCTGATGAGGAGATACTAAATGAGATGTTTAACATCATAAAAAGGTGTAGTATATTGTTGAATTGAGTATACACATTATTGAATAAGTTGTAATAGTGCTATTATGTGAATTTGGTGTTTCGAGGTTATAATGTGACACCGATGGTGGAAGTAAAGTTGTTTGACTTGGTAAAGTCAAAGAAGTGTATAATGGGTGTTAAATTAGTGAACATATTGGTTGAAACCCAAATGGGTTGTTAAAGTGCCCAAATGGGTCACTTGATGGTTAAAAGGTTAAAGTGAGTAGTGGTTTGATTAAAAAGAATGTTAAAGTGGCTTTAAGTCATAAAGATAGTAGTAAAAGGTGATGAAAATGATTTGGGTAGTCAATGTGATTATTTTCTTAAAAGCGTCCATTTGGACCCCTAAACGGGTCAACGTGTCAAAACAATGTAGAATGAGTATTTGTAGGTGACGAATATGTCCACACGTCACTAATGTATATAGAAACATGTTGGTAAAAGGTGGAAGTCAGAAACCAAGTCGTTTGAAATATAGGGTGTCAACCAAAATGGTCGAATATGGTCAAAAATGAGTCGTACGTCCGTTTTATCGTAAAACGTGTAAATTGGAAAAGTGTAAAAAGGGAAGTTTCATTTTGGCATAGTGGACGTGCCTGCAAAATTTTAGAGTCTAACTCTAAACGAGTAAAAAGTTATACGCGATTGAAATTGGCTAAAAATATGAATTTTGCTGAAACTCAGATTTCTACTTGGGAACGCGATCCCAACAATCTTTTCTGGATCGCGTTCGTATGTGTTATTTTGTCACAGATTATTTTATGCTTGGGAACGCGATCCCAGCCATTTTCCAGGATCGCGTTTGTGTGTGTATTTCGGGTCTAGATGCGTTTTCTCTTGGGAACGCGATCCCGCTCACTTCTCCGGATCGCGTTTGTATGCTTAATTTGGTTACAGAACATTTTTAACTAGGGAACGCGATCCTGACCCGTATTCCCGGATCGCGTTAGTTAGTAAAAAAAAAAAAAAAAAAAAAAAAAAAAAAATTCTTGCGACGTTCGACGTAATACTTGACGTAGAAAATTTTTTGAAAATTTCGGTGTCCGAATAAGACGAAATTTACAGGGTCACTTGGAAACGGCTCAACGGTCAAAGCTCATCGCTTCGCCATGAGCCCTGTCAGTTTTCGGCACTTCGGGGTCGTTTGGGGCCCGAAAATCGCATTTTATTGTTTTTCGGACCTTATTTTGAACTTTTAGCTTACGTTTTGTATTGGGCTTTTGTTTCATTGAGCCCAGAGATCATTCCTGTGACTATATGTAATATTAAAAGTTGTTTTAAGAGGTTCACACCTTTTATGGTGTATGAGTTAGTTGTAGGTAGTTTATTTAACTACAAAATATGCCAGTAGATGATATTGTTGATTGTTACTAACAAGGGTTAGTAAACATTGAATATGAAATCATGTGAACTATATTATGTGGACTAATTGAAATGAGATGAAGTAATTGAATTACTTAGAGTATGATAAAATGTTGAATTAAGCGTTTTAAGAAATTACGAAATAAGCATAGGAGCTTATATTGATGTAATAGTTGAGCATGAAATACTCAATTGAGATTTGATTAAAGGTACATAGATTGATGATTATGTGTTGGATATCACATATATTATTGATGAATTGTTTAGTACTAAATGTACTATAAGTATTAAGCTATATAAATAATACTTGATATTGAATCGGGTAATAAAGAAGTTGACTGATGTATTGTGTCAGACATTGGTGTTGTATGCTTGTATTGTTAATATCTACATGATGATATGAGTAGTTTACCTTTAAAGTGATAAGTTGAGAATAGTAACGAGTTAATACATAGTTGTATACCTGTTGCACGGTGTTGCTATATATGTGTAAACTGTTGATATCAGTGTTATGATATATGGTAGAGTAAAGTAATAACTTTGAAAATGAATGGTATGAAGTGACCTGAGAATAAAGTGTGACTGACATAATATGACGACGTCTGGCCAACGTATTTATATTATGCCATTTCACATGGAGTTGTTGAGGTTACTAAGTACCAGAAAAAGTTAAGTGGTTGTAAATTAACAGGTAGGATATGTTGACTTGCAGTTGGGTGATAGTCAATGATTGACTAAAAGAAAAGAATAATAGACTGTTAATCTGTGTTGCTAGTGTTGTATTGAACAAGTGATGTGTATAGGTGATGCATTGCCAATAGTATGAATTAAAAGATGATTTAAGCAAAGTAGAGGTCAGTTGACTTTGAATTATTTGGTTGTTAATAATGTTGAATAGATGATTAATGATAGCACCTTGTGTCGTTGAAATACCATTGATGATGATACATGGTATAACAGGTGTTGTCGTAGCATCCAAATTGGTGTGATAGGATGCTAGTTGATTATATAATAATAGTTTTAACCATAAGAATTGACCTCTACCTATTGCTTATTATTTATTCTATATGTGATTATGATTATATAAATTGTGATTCTTTGCGAATAAGAGTTTCATATAATCAAGTTATATTTGTAATTACAAGTTGTAAAGTTGAAATTAGTTACTTGCAAAAGTGAAAATCTCTAACAAGTTGTTAGTTGTAAATTGAGTTTAACTGTTATTGTTAATGTGTATGTTGTGGTATTCCTTACCACGTGTTGCAGTTGTTGTAGAGTTGAAATATTCACATGGATTTGTGTTACAGTTGTTACCGGTGATTATGTGTTTTAAATTGTATACATGATTAAGTATGAAAGGTCATGTAAGTGGTCAGTTGACTTATTAGAGATATGATTTAAGTACAATATATGTGCAGGGTAAAAGATAGAATCATGTACATATGAATATGTGCATGTGGAAAGAATCGAAAGAGTATATGTATATAAATAAGTTATTCAAGGGAGTAATGTATGATATGTATATGATGTGATTAAGTATTTGATGATATGATACTGGTTGTTGGATGGTGTCCTTTATGATAGTAAATTAAAGTACAACTTAAGTGTTTGGGTGAATTTAGGTGAAATACATACGAGTGATGTATAAGCTGATCAAATAGTATATGATTATATAAATCCAGGGATATATCTTTGATGTTGGGTAATGGAAAGATATGCACATGATGATACCCTTGGGTGAATTAAATTGTAACTACATATTGGGTGTATAGTAATAAACAAGGAAGTGGTTAGAAGTGTATAAGAATATGACTAGTGATTTAAAACAGTCATACATATTGTATGCATATAGTGATGAACATACATGTAGTTGGAATTGTAAAAGGGGTATAGTCTTATTAAATTGAAGATATAATATAAGATGAAGCTCTCATGAGAAGTGAGAGTTAGTATGTGATTGAGTTTCCTAGATCAATTAGGGATGATCAGATTTCGAGGACGAAATCTCTTAAGGAGGGGAGATTTGTAACACCCTGTTTCTGGGTCTGTTAGTATGTTAATATTTTCAGACTGTGAGGTATTATTTAATGTGTCAGAAAACAGGTTCGGTAGTTTATTTGAAAATAAATGGGTAAAAGAGCCTAATAATTTATTGTGACTAATAAATTATTAACCGATTTAAATTAATTTAGTTGACGGTAAAATAAAATGGTATTTCCCCGCAAATGATTTTTTAAGTTCCAGACAATAATAAACACGGGGAATGAAAATTACACACTTATATGCTATAATCTATGGAATAAATCGGTTTTATTCCCACACAATACATACATACGTACGTTCATACATACATATGAAACCCTTGATGGATTCACCTCCTCTCTTCAAATCAAAGCTCTCAAGCTCCAATCCAAGCTTCAAACACATAGATTAATCATCCTTCAACCTTTCTAATTGCTTGGTAAGTTTTATTTCTCTAATTTTATAAACCTAGAAATGATGTTTTGGGGTTTTAGCAAATTAGTGACATTAAATTCGAAATCAAGGGTTGAGGTTGCTAAAATGATGCTACTTGAGCTTATTAATGATGATGATTAACATCAATGAAGCTAGGGTTTATGAATTGTTTGAGTGTTCTTGATATTGATGATGATTAAGATAAAAGTTGTTTGATTAATATGAAATTGAAGTTTGTAATGATCATATAGTTGTTAGTTGATGAGTATATGTGGATTATAATCTAAACCTAGTTTAGAAATGGTGAATTTGATATATGATCATTAATAAAGTTAAAGGGTTTAGTTGATTATGATGATCAAAGCTTATAAGCTTGTGTAATTAGTGTATGTTTGATAATTGTTGTTAGTGATCATGTTAGAGTTGATACATGATGATGATTAGTTGTATTCAAACTAAATTGTGTAAAGTTGATTAGGTGTTCATGGTGTTTATGATTGATTCATGAAGATGATTATGAGGGGTTTGATTAATTGTTGATGTTAGATGTTATTAATCTTGTTAATGGGTTAATTAAATTAGTTAACAATGATTAAGATGGATAAAGGTGAGAATGTGATACTAATGATCATAATTTGGTAATTGATTATGAATATTGATGTTTATAATGGCTATTCATAATCTTGGAAACTTACTTGATTTGATGTTGAAAGATGATCATAGTTTATTAAGTGATTGTGAATTGAAATGATACAATTTAAGTGATTAACGAAATGAGTAATAACTCAATGAAATAGAGATTATGAATCATGTTGTATGACTTTAACATGAGTTAATTATTATGAATGAGTTACTAACTCATTTTGCTTAATTATATTGTCAGATGTGCAGAAGGCTCAGTGATATTAGACTACTGAGTGGATGCCTGAGGTGGTCGGTGAGTGGATCTCTAATCCTCAGTATAACTTGGTTGTAACGAGTTTGGTTACAACAAGTAACATATTATTACTATTGTAGTTGCCATGATGATTATTATAGTTAGTAATAATATGGTTGATATAATAACGTTGACCTGATGAATATGTGATTTGTTGATTATGTGATCACTGGACTTGTTGTTGGCCTTCGGGCATCAGTTGTTAATGAGGTCAACGAGTTGTTGAATTGTTGGTTGGGCTAGTCGGTTATTCAAGGTTTAACACACCTCCTGTGTTAGTTGAGAATAACCACTAGCTATCGGTCTCGTCCGTTATGGCCATACGGATATGGTTGGGTAAGTGTTCTTGGGGAGCCTTCCGGGTATTATGGTTATCCCCAGAGCCACCGATGCCTCATTATGAAGTCCGTTGCTTGTTGAATAGTTGCTTTGATGATAAGTTGACCAGTTGAACAGTTGCCATGTTGCTTTGCTAAATGGTGGTATTGTCTACTTTGTTGGTTATGTGTTAATTGTTGTATGCAAAGTTGTTGAGCTAAGTTAGCCTGTTGATTAGTTATCTACTCAC
The DNA here is from genome assembly GCA_949592205.1 of Helichrysum umbraculigerum. Classification (NCBI taxonomy): domain Eukaryota; kingdom Viridiplantae; phylum Streptophyta; class Magnoliopsida; order Asterales; family Asteraceae; genus Helichrysum; species Helichrysum umbraculigerum. Next base: position 63,260,112 of record CATIUR010000007.1, on the reverse strand, counting down.
TTAGCTTTATGCTAATCCCCCACTTAACACTTCTTGCAGGTTATTGATATATTTGGGTGGGCAAGAAGTTGGACTAGAAGGAATGTTTGACCGTGAAGCGTTACTCTGATAGTGGATTTGTTTAAAATAATGTTTTATCACGTTTTATATAACACCTCTGTTGTGAAATTATGTTTTGAAAAGGTTGAATTTTATATTTTGAAAAAAATGAGGTAAATTATTACTAGCTATTTGGACTTACGCTTCCGAATTACTATATTTAAATGATTATAAATGAGGGGTGTTATAAATATCTTGACACAACCACGATTTCATACTAAAGAGGAAATAAAGTTATAAGAAATAGATAAACAAAAGCAGAATGTCGAAATGCACAAATTTCCATACGTTCATTAATGTTTTCCCTTAAACGTATAAAATGCAAATCTAATGCACTTCGCAGTTATGTTGACTTACTAAATGTTGAACTTCTGCGATGCACGATATACCAATTCTCCCAGCTTTCTTTGCTTCTCTTCAAACGGTCAATAACATATTAACACCAATCCATATCTTTAATATTTTCCAAAGAATCAATGGATGTTAAAAACTTCTGATTCACAGTAGAACATGACACACTTTCCACCATGATTATCATAATCAATACCAGCATATGTAGCTTGAATTTAGCACCACCTAGATTCTCACTCTTAATAGCATCTTGAACAGCTCCTAAATAGATTCTTTGTGTGCCTTTAGAAGGCTTTGGATACAAACTTCTGAAAGCATTAATATATCTTCTATTCCCTATACCTGCTTTTTCTACTGCCTTAACAATTTTTCCTCCAATAGGGAAACCAAGAATTTCATGGGCATCATTTTTAGTTACCTCTAGAACCTGATCTCCCCCCAGTACAAGCTTACAGTTTGTGACATCAAACTTGTTAACAAGCCACAAACATAACTTGTTAGGTAGACTACTTATTCTAAAGTTAATCATACTCTCAAAACCCATAGCTTTGAGATCTGCTTTCTGCTCATCTGTTAATTGAGAAACAACTCTAACAAGTAGTTTTGGTGATTGCCTAGTATTAAAGATTTCTTTCTTATCACCTTTTTCTTTGTTCTTTTTTTTCTCAATTTTTTTGCCTTCACTTTTAATTATCTTACCACCAGATCCCCTATTGAGTTTTATCTTTAAACTCATCTCTTCTTCTTTCTGCATTTCCGTTTATTCATGATGAAGTCATCATCGTCTGTTTCAGTCTCATTAGTTTATGTAAATTAAAAACAAAAACAAAATATTGTTACATCAAGTTATTGTGTATTTTGGTTGTTATGTATTATTAATTAAGTTTGTTATATTGCTTATTCATATCCACACATGTATAGATGCATCTAAATATACATCATATTCACATTATATTATAAGCAGGGCCGTCTTTGAGGGTGGGCGAGATGGTCGATTGTCCAGGGCCTCTAAATTTCGAGGGCCTCCAATTTTTTACCAAGTAATATGATATCTGTAGTATATATGATGATTACATAAGAGATTGACACCTTTTTTATTTTGAACTAAGAGATCTTTGTTAGTAAGGCTTGTGCTAACGGGTCCGTCGCTTGGCATCGGTTGGGGGCGTCGGTTGCACCGACGCACCGACGCCGTTGGCACGGGGCGTCGGTGCCTCCGCGTCGGTTGGGCTCGTCGGCAGACCGAAGCAAGAGAGAGGGTGGGGCTGGGGTCCACGTTTACCTTTTACCGTTTGAAAACAAAAAAAAAAAAAAAAAAATTTGAAAAATGTGTGAAACGGTCAACAAAAAAAAAACATATTTTTTTATTTTTTTTTATTTTTTACACTCTATAAATTCAAACCAAATCCAACCCATTTTTCACAACATTCACTCCTCAATTCAATACTTTTATATACAATTCCCCACTTTTATACAATTTATTCTTTTCAATTCCCCACTCTCAACCAACTTTCCACATTATTTTACACCCAATTCACCACTTTTATATAAAACTCACCACTTTTATACAATGTTTTGAAAACCGGTTTTTTAGGTGAACCGGAATTCAATCCGGAGCCGAGTTAATCCGGTTCAACCGGTTGGATTTCCGGTCCGACCGCCCATTATACACTATATAAGTTCGACCGGTTTTCTGTCCGTTTCCGGTTCAACCGGTCCGACCGGCCGGTTTGAACCGGTTTTTAAAACATTGCTTTTATATAACATTTTATTTTTTAGGATTTGTAACATTTTATTTTTTTAGGAATTGTAATTTTGTCCTTTTTTTAGGAATTGTAACATTTTATTTTTTAGGATTTGTAATATTTAATTTTTAATTAATGTAATGTTTTTAGTTTTAATTTAAATGTGTTATTTAAGTTTTTGTATTAAATAAATAGATTAAATAGTGTGTGGGGCCCTGAAAATAAGGGAAGTGATGTTGCTGTTGGCAGGGGTATGTCAGTTGTGTGTCAGTTTGTGTCAGTCTGACGTGGCGCTGAGCTGGCAGGCAACTGACGCGTCAGTTCGTGTCACGGTTGGGAGCAGCCTAACTAGATTTGGACTAACAAATATATAGGTCGACTGAATGGTCCAAAATTGAAAACTTATATTGACGTGTTAGAGTTTGACTAAAAGAATTAATAACTAACAACTAGGATTTGAGAGAATAAGTATCAAATCAATAAATATGTATTAGAGAAATAAATAAATTATTTTAAAATCGGACCGTTGATAGTCAATTTCATCGAACCTTTATCTTACTTGATATCTAGTTATATGGTCTCATTTCTGTAACATGACAACTTTGTCCAGGGCCTCTAAAAGTTCAGAGACGGCCCTGATTATAAGTAACATAATGTATTCCACATATGCACTTTCATGTAAGTGCTAGTAACATACAAGTGTTTTTTAATCACTTTTCATATGTATCTTATACTGATCATTTAAATTGATAACTCAACATAGTAAGTCAGTATAGCATCTCATTACCAAAATCTGGTATCCAGACTCACCATGGATCTATATATTCATAATCACATGTATATACATCTAATGTTTTGAAACTATAACATTGATGTGACTCAAATAGTCATGTTTTTAAGGGCAATATTCCGCACTTTTTGGACGTAACTTTAGTGAAAACATTCCAAAATGATCATTATTTACTAAAATTCACTAAAGTGGTCTAAATATAGGCGTTGCTGCAAAAATCACCTAAAACGTCCAAATAACAAGCAAATCAGGGCGAATAAACGTGCACAAAATCCTCCGGCCTCATTTACCTTATATATATCACATTCTAACTTCATCATATGATAAAACAGGTAAAATCGAGACGGGAAAATCAAGAATCATGCAAATCGGATAAAGAACGGAGAAGACTGAGCAGTATCAGACCCTATAAAGGCATTTCGGCTATGCTTGAGCTATACAAATCCAATTTCAGTGAAGTTGGATCATTAGAAGCGTAACGGAATTACGAAGACACAGGCGAAAGAATCAGGTCAAACGGACGCATAACGAAGGAGATACGCGCGTTATAAGTAACGAACGAAATCAGACGGACACCGTATACGGCCCTGGGAACCGTATACGGCCCCACAGAGACCGTATACGGCCTTACACACACCGTATACGGCCCCTCTAAGGCCGTATACGGCCCCTGCTGCCCTGTATCATGCTTCGTTTGCTTGTACGTGCGGTTTCGCGAGTTGTACGGCTGATTTTTGAGCTTTGCCTATAAATAGGGGGTCACCCCTCCTCATTCTACACACCTTAACACATTCACACACTCTCACATTTCTCTCATTTTCATTTCTCTCATTTTCTTTCACTTTCTCTCTCTAACTTTCTCTCTCTAGCACTACTCTTAGGAGTTAGAGGAGAAAGGTTAGGGTTGAGCTTACGGTTCGAGTCTAGAGGAAGTTTTAGCTTGGTAATCTTGTTGTAACGAGTTTTTCAAGTTCAGACTATCTGTAATCCTCAGTATTACGCTGCTGTATTCCCGGTGATATCTAAACTTTACTTACTGTTATAATGCTTGTGTTTTATGTTATTTCAGTTTGTATTCTGCATATTGCCATGTTTATAGAGTAGTTTAATATTGTGATTGTTGAAATGTAGATATTAGGAGTAGGGATGATGTTAAATTAATGTTTCATTTATACGATTGAAAATTGTTATGTTGTGTATCTGGTTAAGCTTATCCTGAATATAGATCTAGTCTCTCATCACCCTTTCCAGACTTTCACGTGACTGTTGCCCTAGGATAGGATCTGATCAACCCTAATACTATGAATATACAGTTATCTCCAGTTACAGTATGAAACTATGAACTTTCCTTTAAAAGGCACGGTACTTCGTATAGCGTTGGAAACACCTCGTGTGGAGTACAAATACGTGGAAGCTAAGGAAATGCCATGGATTGTTTCATCGTGAATTACCTAGAAGTGATCCTTCTAGAACTGTGATCTAGGAATCAAAGCTGTGGAAATGCTTGTTGCACTGTACACCGTTAGTACACCTAAGATCTGGAACACTGTGGAAATGCTTAAATGCCCAGTACACCGTCAGTACATCTAGGGTTTGGAACACTGTGGAAATGCCTAATTGCCCTGTACACCGTGATTATTCCTAGGGATGAACGCCTGACTGTAAAGGAGGGTCTATATTTATGATGGTTAAGTAGGTGCTTCAATAGAAATAATACAGGGTAGTGTCAATCATATACCTAGACATGCAAAACCCTAATCACACCAATAGTTTAACATACACAGGATACAATCAGTATTTGCTATAATAAAAGTAAATAGACGATTAGGTGTTAAGAAATGTCAGTAAATACAATTGCGGTCTGTTGCCTTATGCCTGATCCCTAGAACATTTAGGGTGACTTTGCCTTAGTTAAGCAAAGGCTCAGGAGGGTTTGAAAACAGCCTGATCTGATCAGAATCATGATAACCTAGGATTCCAGTGACATATGTTTCTAGGGTTTCACCTGAACGTAGGGTCCTAGTGTTTATACCGAAAGTTTGTTTACTCTTTATCTGGTAAATCTCCAATCAATTTTATAATGAACATCATCCCGAAACCCTAATTATCCAAGTTTCAGCAATCACATCTCTACCTGTCTGCTTATTCCCTATCTCTTATCTTTGTTATTTACTTTACTGCACTTAGGAAAATTAGAAAACCAAATCAATCCAAAATCTATCTACATACCCCTATCCTAATTGCGACCATAATCTTTGGTGACCCGCTTTATTTCAATTCGCTCCGATTTAAGAACGACCTCGAGTTATACTTACTGCTTGTTCCCAAGGTAGGTAGTACTTATAGTTTGAGCCCCAGCTCTTATAAATTTAAAACTCACTGTCCGCCGCTTCTGTTGCTGTTGGAACAACGACCGGAGTCAAATCCGACCGACCGATAGGAGCCGCGACAAACATCTATATACACATATGCACATTCATATGCTTAATCTAACATATAAGTTATTTAAATCGTTTACTGTATAGTTTTAGCATAATACTCGGTATAATAACTCAGAATAACGTCTCAGTATAGTATTTAGTATATTCAATAGAGATGCGATGTCGTCGTTCATTTGAATCTATCTATCTATTTCAAAAGAGTAAAAATGGATATTAGAATTTTACTGTGGTAAAGCCACGTCACCTGTGAAACACCCCTTCCCGCCAAAATTTTTTGGGGCCGTTACTTTTGCAATTTTTACTAATAATAAATAATAAATATCTAAATATTAATAAAAGAAAACTTATCCTATTGAAATTTTTTGAAAATTAGAGAGCTATTAACCAATCAAATTCTTCAATTTCACCAAATTTTTAATTGACCAATCAAATGTAATGATTTACCTAAAATTTATTATTTAAAAATAAAATCTTAATATAATTAAATATATCCATTACCATCTAATTGAAATACTAATTTAATTTAATTCTTAAACATTAATTCACAAAAGCTTCTAGCTTCATACTCATCCATATCTCTACGTTATTAATGTTAATAAAACATAATCATACGGAATATTAATATTATATTAATTAAATTAAACATATCTAATCTAATCTAATATTATATTATAATATAATATAATATAATAGTAATAATAAATAATTATTAATTTGAATACGTTTTTTAATGTTAAATATTATTTTACATTCGGTTTAATCAAACTTTAAAAATCAAATCTCTTAATGTTACTCAACCTTCAATTAATCAATCAAATCGCTTTAATTTGTTAAAATTTTTAATTAGATATAACCTTTAAAAAAATCACGGAAATTTAAATTTATATATTCAATATTTGTTTATTCAATCTTATAATTATCGAGTATGGAGTAACATAATACTAAAAAAATCACGGCAATTTAAATTTAAATATGTAATATTTGTTTATTAAAACTTATAATTATCAGAGGATGGAGTATAATAGCATAATACATAGTGATAATTAATATACAATGCAAACACTACACTTAATCAAAACCTACACAAGTTTTTTGGTATCATTAACAATTTTAGTATACAATATTTGTTAATTGAAAATTAATGATTTATCAATATAAGAATCAAATAATGGAGTCATATATTTGTTATTATGAATTATGAATATGAATGAAAAATAAATTTAATTATGGAAGTAACACCTATATTGTTATATGAAATAACATTTCATGGCATAAATATAACAACAATATTTCAATCATTCACTCACTTATCAATTTATCATCATCACTTCTATTCTCATATAAATACGATCTAACCATTTTGCATATATGCCATTATGTACTGATTATTAACTACTAGCACGTTCCCCGCACAATGTGGCGGTGATAGTCAATTTATTTATTTTCGCTACATGTGATAGTATGTTTGTCAAATTAACACGGCATCCTTGAATAGTAATATTACATTTTCTAATATTATTTAATAGATAATAGTTTTATTGGTTAAAATAATATGTTAAGGGCTTTACAAATAAATATAGAGGTATAGATATGTAATATAACCAACTAAGATAAATCTTATTATAATTATCATGTATGTAGATAACAAAACATTTTATGAGGAATTTAATTTTACCTTGTAAATTCAACTTCAAAATTTTAGGACGAAACATTAAATTTAAGAAAATTATATACAATTAGAAAATAAGTATCCAGTTGGTGGCAACAAAAATTAAATTTTAAAAGGAATTAAAAAGCATGATAAACCAAAGTCAAAGGTATCAAGTGTTAGTTATGGAATAAGGCTTTTCTATGTAATTGTTACTTATAAACGTAATATGGGTAAATTGAGAATTTTAGTTATTTTTAAGAGTTTATGATTCAACATAGTAAGATGCTTTATAAGTAGTATTAGATATTAGATAATAATAACAATAATGTAAAATACAAAAGCATTTTCCCTAACTAATTTAGCTTCACACTAATAATTAATATGCTTTAAGAACCACCTAATAATAAGAAGCAAGTTTTATTCGAAATTCGTGTGCATATATTCACAGGTTTAACATTCAAATAAACGAAGAGTTTGATTCAAAATCCATGTACATTCACGGGTTTGGTTTAACTTTCAAATAAATGAAGATAGTTTTATTTGAAATCTGTGTGTCTTCACGGGTTTTACATTCACATGAATCGAAAATAGTTGATTCAACATCTGTGTGTATTCGTGGGTTTTACATTCACATAGCAGAAAAATAGTTTGATTCGACGTACGTGTGTATACATGAGATAACATTCACATAAAAAAAAGATATTTTGATTCGAGATCCGTGTGAAAATAAGGATTTAACATTTACATAAACAAAAGGTTATTTGATTCAACATCTGTGTGTGTGTGTGTATATATATATATATATACTGATTTAACGTTCAAATAAAAAAAACTACCTATTCTATTGAAATTTTTTGAAAAATTGAGACCTAATACACAATTAAATTCATTGATTTTATTACACTTTCGATTAACCAATCAGATACATTGAAAATATTCTACCTAAATATTGAAAAATAAAAAATGATCTCATAAAGTCTCTATCTAATACTTTGTATATATCAATCTTAGTTATATGTATTAGTTTTGCATGTGACAATGAAGAAATGATTGAATAGTCTAATTTGTGAGGAACACGATTAGCTTATAAATACTACGACAAATGTAGTATGCACGAAGGTACTACAAGAAAATATGATGCCTTACGATTGATGTTCGGGACTACTTTATTATCATTTCCTCGCTTAACAATTTTCAAGCTCTGAATATTCTTATTTTTGTACGTATTGTTGGATATTTCATTAGTATTCTACAATAATTAATTTCTCTTAAAACCCGTGTATACACGGGTCTATAATCTAGTAGTATAATAAAATAATTAATTTCAATTACCATAATTATAACCGTTTAATGTATCAATGGACGGAACGTTTCACTTTAGTCACAACCGTTCTCACCTCTTATTACGAAGTATTATATGTATTATTTCATCAATTCTCTACTTTTACTTAACATTATTAATTATTATTATTTATTTGATTTCAATGCCGGTTTACGAAAATATGTATTTAATTTACTTTTCTAGAACGTCATATTCACAATCCCTTATCAAATTATAACTTGTTTAAATATTATTTATATTTGTACCCAAATAAAAAATTATTATTTTCCAATATAGCCCATAAGATTATTATAATATTGACATACTCCTTCCGTCTCAGTTAAAATGTCCATTTAGATTATGTATATAATTTTAGTATTTTTCACTAACTACATTTTCCACAAATCAAATAACATATCTAGCCACTAAAGTTTATTTTAATTGTGTGTAACATAAAAGTGGACAATTGTAACACCCTCAAATTTAACGATTTGCGGAAGCATACATTGGGTGTTACTAATCAATATACAAAGCGCAAGATTAATAGTAAACGACCTCTAAATGAGACGTTTCGAAAAGGTTTCATAAATAATAATCGTTTGAAAACCGTAGGTTTCGAATACAAAAATGTAGTTCCTAGAGTCCGCGCGTATAGCGGGAGATTCTATTACATAATCATAATATACAAAAGATAATGCTAAGAATCTCCGTTAATGCAAGGTAGAAATCATGCGACTCTAGCTAGTGTCCAAGGGTGGTCCTACTCCGTCTGTGTACCTGAGATACAAAGCTAAAAAGTGTCAACCAAAAAGGTTGGTGAATCTTACAGGTTAGAATTAAGTAAGTGTTATGAACCACAAGTATGTATCCGTATTGCTATCAAGCAAAGTAAGTAAATCAGTATATCAGTACAGTGCCATGAGCTCATAAGTTGAAGCTTAACCGTGTGGTGTGAAAATATCACGTACCCCCGTGAGTGCTATCCGTACACTCATAAGTAACAAATACTAATATGCCTGTTTCTACGTGTAAATCGGTACGTGGTGGCGCTACCACCCCAGGCAGGGATTGTCAGTCCCAAATGGATCCATCTATTAGTAATCGCGCTTAAGTCCATAACTAACAACTTACGAATAGGAGGCTTTCAGTGGATAAAAGTAACTCATGCGTTTGTTTGTAAACAGTAACGTATGCAGTTCAGTACATTGTGTTCATATGTAAAACAGTTGCTAAGTATCTCACCCCAAAGTATAAAACAGTAAAAGTGGGGCTGTAAGACTCACCTGAGTCGAGCAGTGGTAAATAGCAAGTAGTAGTAAAGCAAGTAGGTTCTCCGAACCCGTAACCTCCTAGTGCCTAAACACGTAAGGTTAAGTAAGTAGATGTCTCGCAAGACCATCTAGGCTAGTTGTTCATACAACCCGTTGTGTTTAAATGTTGGTTTGTTCGCGTTTGTATCAAAAGATATACGGCCCGTTGGTGATTTGTTATAATTAAAGTTTATCATTTATAACGCAATTTAGTGCAATTGTAATAGAAAGTATGTTCTATGATGTTTGTTAAGTCGTATGGTATAAGTATTTGAAGTTGTATAAGTTCGACACTTAGTGTAAAAAGAGTTGGAAAGCTGCTGTTTTATGCGACACTTGTATGCGTCACTTACATGTTCTATGCGTCACTTGTGAAGTGTCGGGTATTGGTGTCAGTGTAAAGGTATGCGTCACTAAGATAGTGTCGTGTATCATATTTATGCGTCACTTAAGAAGTGACGGGTTCCGTAACATTGCGGCACTTAAGCAGTGTCGTATAAAAGAATGATTTTCAGAATTCGGGCGTCACTTAAGGAGTGACGTGCAATATAACGACACTAAAGAAGTGTCGGGTAAAATAGTATGGCGACACTAAGGGAGTGTCGTTAAGTAGTGTCGGTTAACATAGAGTGCGGCACTAGAGAAGTGCCGTTAAATAGTATGTGCGTCACTATGGAAGTGACGGTATGAGGTTCGTGTGACGTCATCAGTAGTAACCGGACGTCATTTGTTTCTACTGAAAGTTACGGGCTAATACTGATGATAGCGGCACTTACGAAGTGTCGCATGTTTCTGCTGATAGTTATATGCTTGCGTCACTAAAGAAGTGACGGTATATGTGTGATAGCGACACTTAAGTAGTGTCGCTATAGGGGCGACAGAGAGGCATAGCGACACTATAGTGTCGCTAGCACTGTTTTTGGCATTATAGCGACACTTAAGACTGTTCGACGGATTTCGAGCCAAAAACATGTTTTCGGGTTTCCTTTTGGTCCGACTCTTTTACCCAAACCTCATATGAACATATTAAGCCTATTTAAACCGTAAACTAGTAAAAATGATCAAAAAAGAGAGATGTCGGGATTTGTCGGAAACTTACAAGGTGTCGGATTGAAAATCCGAAAAGATAGGAATGTAGATCGGGTAGTGGTGAACGTTTTTCTCCAAAGTGATGATGAGATCCGAGGTCGTTTAGTACGTTTATTTGTCGATTTTGTGAGGTTTTTGGAGGTGGTGGTGATTAGAGAAAAAGAAAAAGAGAGAGGAAGGAGAGAGAGAGTGAGTGGAAGAGAATGAAGAGAAAAGAAAAGGGAGGTGGGGGTTTTACCTCCACTTTTCAGTCCCCGCTCCCCGTGCGGTGTTCGTTTGCTCCGTCGTTTAACGTTAAATAATTATTTTACATTTTAAATGGTAGGTTTTAAATACAAATAATTACGCGACATTTTTATTTAAATATTTTACAAATAAGTTTGAATACTTTTGTTTTTAAATCGTGTAAACTTTGATCGAGCGATACGAGATAATTACTAATTATTATAAAATAGCGTTTCGGTCATAATTGCGTTATTTTAGTTTATAAACATTTGTTCACCAACGTCCGTATTAACCGAATATAATTTCATTCTATTTAAATTGCGTACGATTTAAGTCAAATCGCAAAGTTGTATATATTTAACAACATATAATCCGATACATAAATTAGCCTAACACAGAACTAATTACATGTATTAACAAGGAATTAGGCGCTAATACTAGCCCTAATTTGGCAGTTGTTACAACAATTATGTGAGACAACTTAAAATATCAATTTGAACACTTAAATTGAGATACATGGAGTATTCTATTTGTCAAGAAAAGTCCATGATAGTAGTATTTGATAAGTTTCTTTACTTCTTCTGTATTGTATTAAATCTTTTTATAATTATTATCTTTTTTTATGATCGATGATTGATTGAATATAATGGGTATGGTAACTGATATTTGTACCAGACTTTTGTGATTAACACTTTCAGACAAGTTGTTCATAAATTTCTTTATGACGTGTTTGTAGTTATCTATCATTGTTTGATATTTTCATTAGAATATAGATATAGAATTTTGTTTGTTATTCATGTGTTTATAATGTAAAACTTAAGTTTTAACTTGATGACACATATATTTTAATATAAATTTTAGAAATTGAAATATAACAATTTGCATAAAGTAACTCTAAAGAACTTTTCTTTTTATTATGAAGAGCAATATCTACAATTGAGGTGTTTGTCTTAGCATACTTTTGACACTATCACCTACTTAAAATTTTCAAAAACTTAATCATCTTTAAGAATATCCGTGCATCGCACGGGTAATAAGCTAGTTTATATATAAAATTAAAGGGATAATTTCATCTATATCCTTGAAAACTTTCGTAATTATGTCAATATCCTTGTAAAAATTAATATTACGTCAATATCCTTTAAAAACCTCAAAATACACACAAATATCCAAATAACTAATTTAAATAATTTTATTATGTAAAACTCTAAATAGGTATCAATTAACAATTACTATTACAATTTTACCCTTCCCCTGTTGATTCATTTTCATCCGATATCTTATCTTTTATATATAATTAAAAGAGGATACCACGGAGCAATCTGGACCTTATATTGGTTCCATCCATAAAGATCCTACGGTTAAAATTATTTCCTACATTTTTTTTCAAATTAAAAAATGTGTACCCACAACTATTGAAATTGGCACTTTCAGTACTTCCCTATTTTTTTGGTCCTTATAATTTAAATATTATAACCTTTTAAGTGGTAATTTATAATTAAATCAATCTTATTTGAAATATTTATCTATATTGATTGATTACATGAAGTTTTTATCAACATCATGAAACTAAAAACTGGTCGTCCATATAGCCATATAACCATAATATGATGAATATTTTAAAGTCGTAACTAAAATATTTTATCATTTTAACTAATAAGGTATTAAATTAAATGTAGATTTTCATATTAAAATCTTTGCATTTATTATAACAAGTTTTTAATGTAATTGATGATGAATCTGCTATCGAGCGTTTTATTGATTAGCTAAAAATTAACGTTTACAAAGATCAAGTTGGCGAATATGTTTTCAAAAACCTTATGAAGAAAATTGTGATGTCTGATATACTAACTAAATAATTTCGCTCATTTGATTATTCATTATCTTTTAATTTTTATAATTACATAATATTTTTGTTTGCGTTATATAATATTTGATGTAAAATATATGAATAGATTTAGGTTTTGAATTTATTTTCATTGGTATAATTTGCATCAAGTATTATATTATATAACACAAACAAAAATATTCAGGGTCAAAGTTGTCAAAAAAAGACTACAAAAGTCAAAAGGGGACAATAAATATGGGACGGAGGGAGTAGATAATATATACTTTAAAATCGACATGTCCTATATTTTAATACAAATTTTTTTTAATTAAAAACAGCTTTCATATATATTTTTAATAACGTAATTAAAAAAATAAAAAAACCTGAACCGTACCAAACCGATGGAGTATATGCTAAATGTTATTAGTTGGTGATTATATTATATAAAATTCAAATTCATTGTACAATTTCATTTGACTTAAATTTTTTATTAGACAATTTATAAAATCAAATGTCGAAGCCCCGCGTTATCGCGGGATCTCACCTAGTTCTTCTTAAAAACTGAACCTAATTACTATTAGTATATGCTACTCATAGCAAAGGATCAAAAACGATATTAGTGTCCGAATACAACATGCACTTTGGCACCTGACAACCATGAACCACTAGGCTCCAATTAATTATGCGATCTATAACACCTATAATAATGTATATACAACGTATTAAATTACTCCGTATTAAACTATAATGATAATTACAATAAGGGTAAGCACCAACATGTGTCGTCGGACTTGAATCACAATCATCATTTTCTAAATGCAATTGTGAGATACAAATACGATTTACGATTTAAAGCTTTAGAATCCATACATGAATAAACACAGCACAAAACTAAAAATCAAAATCACAAATATAAATCATAAACATCATTAAGTAGAAGAAGATGGTGTTTGTTAAAATGAGTCTGATATGAGACATAAGATCGCAAATTTTGTTGGCTTGTTGTTACCGATCGAAACATTGTAGTAGAATCAACATAACGAACACTATCAATTTCAGTAGGAACACTGCATCTGGTTTGGCGTGACGGCGTCGCTTTTTGTGTGCCGGTGAGAGGAGGGGGAAAAGATATGATAGCAAGTTAACCTAAGCGTATGCAGATCACTAGATGTATCTTAGGGGTCTTGGGCTTTAAGAATAGATTTTGGGCTTATGACCCTATTTTAACTAAATACATTGGATTGTCTCCAACCCATATAATACCTGTAAAGAACTAAAGGAGTAGAAAGTTTTTTTTTAACCATTTGCACATTATCATATAACGGATCATCAGAAGAATGTAACAAACATGCAGTAAAACACAATTTATTGCAAATATTCTAATAGCATTACAAATTATTTGAATGAAGTGTACACTTGTACATGTTATTTCAAACATAAAAGATAAACAATAAAGAAAACGGAAGCATAATATACATCATTATCATAGCATATATATATTGGCGGTTAAAGTCGGTTAAATTGGGTCGGTTAATTTACGTTAACCGTAACCGACCCAAGTTAGTCGGTTAATTCAAAATCCACAACCGAACCGTTGGTTAATTAGTTGGGTCGGTTAAATTGGTTCGATTAAGTCGGTTAATATGGGTTATGGGTCGGTTTCGGTTTTTGTTGCTCACCCCAACATTAAACAAGAAAAACAATAAAAAGTGATGGGGAATATTCCTCACCAATCACAGTCCGCATTACAACGGCCATTACGAATTTACCCTTAATATTTCTCTTTTATTATTACAAGAATTAGGGGTAAAATAGGTATACACCACAAAGGGGACCCACCCCTCAGCACACACTATACGGATGAGCTTTTTACGCGCGCACACACACACACACACACAAATATACATACACCACCATACATATACATATATGCATACACGTCCGTCGATCATCACTACATTACATACATATACATATATACATATACACACTACATATATACACACTACATTACCAGAAATTAAATCAAAAAAAAAATTAACATGAATTCTTCTTTCACATTCGCTCGATCATTCTCCCAGGTTGCCAAATCCACCGCGTACTGCAATTGGTTGGCGAAGATTGAAAAAATCGAGGGCAGAGACGCGCATGCTGCACAGAACCTGAAAGCTGTGATTGCACAGAGCAATAAGTTCGTTACTCAGGACACGGTGGTTGGCGGAGCTCGGAAAATGGAGCTGGACTTCTGCGGCTTCGACAAGGGAGAAATCGTGCATACGGTTTACGGGAACAATCTGCACGTCTTCGCTGAGAAGGCCCACCAGCCCAATCAGAAGGTGCAGGTGCGTTGGATAAAGCGTGAGGTGGCTGAGTCAGTGAAGGTTGAGGACGTGCAATACACGTATGATAGCGGCGGCACCGTGAAGGTAACGATTCCTACGACGGTGTAGCGCTGGTGTTTTAGTTGTTTTGTTTTCAAATCAAAGAGCATGAACTCTGTAATGAAATAATATTAGTTTTATTAGTTGGTCTGTAACAGGGCCGTCTCTGAACATTTAGAGGTCCTGGACAAAGTTGTCGTGTTACGGAAATGAGACTCTATAACTAGATGTCAAGTAAGATAAATGTTCGATGAAACTTAGTTAATGATCCGATTTTCAAATAATTTATTTATTTCTCTTATACATATTTATTTCTCTGATACTTATTCTCTCAAATCCCAATTGTTAGTTATTAACTTTTTTAGTCAAACTCTAACACGTCAATATAAGTTTTCAATTTTGGACCATTTAGTCGACCTATATATTTGTTCAAATATATATTTAGTTTAAATTCAGTTATTAACAAAGATCTCTTAGTTCAAAATAAAAGATGTGTCAATCTCTTATGTAATCATCATATATATTACATATTTACATATCACATTACTTGTGGAAAAAATTGGAGGCCCTCGAAATTTAGAGGCCCTGGGCGGTCGACCACCTCGGCCACCCTCAAAGGCGGCACTGGTCTGTAATGGAATTTTAATTTTGAGTAATGAATGAGAGATATGTCTTTATTACACTAGTATTATTTTATACTAGATTATAACCCGTGAATTCGCGAGCTAGTACATGATTTTAATTTTTTTTTTAAAGTTTATATTATGTTTCATAGACTACTATCGATCATAAATTTATGAATTCCCTAATGATTATGTATCACATCCAGATTCGTTGTTTAAATGATGAGTAATCACATGATCGAATCAACTCATTTATCAATTTACTAGCATATGAGATCTATCTAATTAACTTAAGAACGTATAAGATCTCGAATCTTCGTTTTACAATTTATTATTTTAATACGTTATAATTGGATGATTATTTGAATCGAAAACAAGGTTCTAATCATAGGACTAT
Source organism: Helichrysum umbraculigerum (assembly GCA_949592205.1). Classification (NCBI taxonomy): domain Eukaryota; kingdom Viridiplantae; phylum Streptophyta; class Magnoliopsida; order Asterales; family Asteraceae; genus Helichrysum; species Helichrysum umbraculigerum. The sequence continues at coordinate 63,243,861 of CATIUR010000007.1, read as the reverse complement.
GTGTATAATAGTTGGATCAAATCATAGCTAAACACAAGTATCCTTTATTTAATTTCAAATCAAAAAATGCATACATTAATGAAATTAATTAGATTGTGCACATTGATCCATAAGCGGTGGCCGATATAGTATGAACATGGCATGCAAATTAGTATATTACGGACATACTGTGCAAATATAGAATTAGATAGTGCATTGAAATTGAAACAAAATCTGACGATCCAGTCAAATATAAGAGTCGAATAACATATTTATGAAAAGATAAGTTGGTACCTCATGATTAACGGTTGAACGTTTAAAGTTTAAACTCAAATTGGCAGAGACTCGTGCTGATAACGTGTTGTAAAAGTAAAGAACAACGAACAAGAAGATAATAGAATTGTATTATTCATCTCACCAAGGAGGTATATATATAGTTACATGATAACTTATTCTACAAGAAATCAATCTCCTAATATAATACAAACTCTATCTAATAAATATGGACATCCATTCCATATTTATCCGTAACAAATAGTTAATTTATTGTGTTGTTAACTTGGAATCCTTAACTTCGCACAATTCATTAATTATATTGTCGACTAATGTTTTTCCACATTATATACGGAGTATTTATTTATTGAATAAAAAAATTAATAAATAATAAATTATTAATTTGTTAAATAAATATAATCGATTAAATAATTTTGTTAATTTACAATATGTTGTCACGTGTGGCAAATCCTGAAGCCATCTTTACTATTCGATTAGTATATAGATAGATACAGCTAGTTATTATTATATATGTTTTAAATCCACGTAAATGAGTACATACAAATAACTGATATTATTATATTTATACAAATTGTTGTCATCGTTATATTTACCTTGTTATGAATTTTAACAATGTTATTTTTATGATTGAGACTTTTGGTTTTATATTGGGCTTGTTGAAACACCTATCTGACAACTAAAAGTAAACATTATACTTGAATTATTTTATAGTGTTGTATTGTATTTAGGGGCGAATTTAGAAGGGAGCAACTACCCTGTCAAATTGCGTAAAAGGAATTTTTTTAAAGGGTATTAATGATGATATTTTATGACTTTTCCCCCTCAAAAATAGAGAAAGAACAAAAGAAAAAAAATTTCGCTCTCTCAACTTTTTTTTTTCTAGCTCCGGAGCTGCTTGTGTTTATTAGCCTAATTAGCGCGTTTCATGTTTTGACTTGAATAGGATAAATATTCACGACTAATTATAAAAGAATATACTAAAGTTAACGAGAAACAAACTCGATCTAATATGTTCGTTTAATGTCATATCGTTACTTCAGGAACGATATCCTCATTGCAAGTGTACCACCTATCAAAATTTGGAATTCTGAAATCCCAAAGGTGGCTAGCATTTAATGGTTTTTGTTTCTTTAACGAAAATTCTAAGTTCGAATCATGTAAAGCTGTAATTTCTCGATATCACTTATCCAAGCCTAATAATTCAATTTCGTCGATGATTGATGATTTTCCCAACCTAATAATCTGAAATTGTCAGGACTGATGATTTGTTATTATGCTGTACTTATAATAAGGGTGATGATAATAAATACATCATTTTTGATAAATCCATCATCATTCTGCATTATTTATTTGTACTGTACAACTCTGTATTGCACATTATTGGTAGATCTATCAAAATTGTTGGTGAAAATATCATTACCGTTGTAATAATTTTGTAACACCAATTAATAAATTGTTCTATGAATATTTGATCAACTTATATGCTCTTAGGGAGCCATAAGTAATACGGAGTAAGTAATATTGAAATATTACAAACTTGTTGACTACAAAGTACAGACTATGGAGTATGAAAGCAAGGGCTGTTTATTTATCGTTAAAGCGGGGCCTAAGGTCCTTTCATATTGAGCGACTTGCTTACTCAAGCATTTCGTCGAACAGGTAATGGACAAAATAGGGGTATGGTTTACCTGCCCCATGTCCAGTTATCTTCAAGATGAGGTCGCAAAACGATTCAGTCTCATTAAATCATGGGAACTCAATTCCCAATCCGAGTTCATAAACCAACACTCAAATTCAATCAGAGCAATTGTAGGCAACGGATCGCACGGAGCTGATTCCACTTTAATCGAATCACTTCCGTGTTTAGAAATCATATCGAGTCATAGTTCAGGTCTAGATCAGATTGATTTAGCCAAATGCAAGGAAAAGGGAATTAGGGTTACTTCTACACCTGATACTTTGACTGATGAAGTTGCTGATTTGGCTATAACATTAATTTTAGCAACTGTTCGAAGAATCTGTGCATGTGATCAGCACGTGAGGAATGGATTGTGGAAGCAACGAGACTTCAAACTGGCCACAAAAGTACGTACCTTTATTTATATTGTTTTTGTAGAATTTCAAATTCAAAATCTTAAGTTGTTTAATGGCAAATCAGCAAATGTACAAATATCTAACAATGTGTATCATGTAACTGACATTATTATTATTATAGGTATATAAATATAAATATATTTGATAGGATCGAGCTTTAGCTCAATATATGAAGCTCGGGGTATGCTGGAGCTCGGCTCAAGCTTGTTAAAGTTAGGCTGGAATCGAACTTTTAATGAGCTTAAATAGTTCAGCTCATTTACATCCCTAACTACCATGTGAGTAAAAGATCTTACAAAAGTTGAAACTTCACCACGTAGTTGATGAATAGATCACATGATACATATAATAAGCTTGTTTTAGTTAGGGTAGAATCAAGTCTAGCTCTAATAGCCTCGGCCGTTTACACCCTACAGCCATGTGAGTAAAATATCTTACAAAAGTTGAAAATTGATGAATAGATCACGCCATCAAGGGATACGTATAATACGGTTGTTTTAGTTAGGCTAGAATCGAGCTTTTAACAAGTTCTAATAGGTTAGCTCTTTTGCACGCCTAACTGCCATGTGAGTAGAAATATGAAACATGTTACAAAAATTGACCACATGTTTGATGAATAGATCACATGATACTTATAATAGTGAGAATTTAATGTTTATTATGCAACATGGTTGCTTAGAAGTACGCTCCATACAATTACACCACACAATTAATTGGATACATTTCCATTCTTGTTCTATAAATCATACGTAAATCTTTGCAACTTTTTAGCTGTTCCTAGAGTTAATGATTGTTTAACTTTATTATTTGCAGGTTAGTGGAAAAACTGTAGGGATTATAGGTTTAGGAAGAATTGGGTCAGCAATTGCTAAAAGAATAAAGGCATTTGGTTGTCCAGTAAGTTACTATTCCAGGTCAGAGAAACCAAATTCGGGTTACAAGTATTACCCAAATGTGATTGAATTGGCTACTAATTGTGAAATCCTAGTTGTCGCTTGTTCGTTAACTGAATCAACTTATCATATAATTGATCGTGAAGTCATTGATGCTTTGGGACCAAAAGGATATCTCATTAACATAGGACGAGGGGCTCATGTGGATGAACCAGAGCTTGTATCGGCTCTTGTTGAAGGCAGACTTGGTGGGGCCGGTCTTGATGTGTTTGAACACGAACCCGAGGTGCCTGATCAACTCATTGGACTTGATAATGTAGTTTTGTCACCACATGTAGGAACTTGCACAGTCGAAACTCGTAAGGCTATAGCTGATCTTGTTGTAGCAAATCTGGTGGCTTATTTTTCTAATCAACCACTGTTGACGCCGGTGGTCTAAGAGCATTTACAACGCCTTACACCCTTCAGGGTCTAATTCGGGTCACATGCTAAGATATCGTTACATCAGCATATCACTTTTTTATACATAACACTCACATTTTATTAAACTTTACCAAGTAGACTACCATTATCATTAGAAAGGGGTTATGTTGGTTAAGGTTATCTGCAAAAAGATGCAAACTTTTGCTGTCATAGACTCATATTGAACAGTTTAGACCATTTTGATACCTATGTGTGATATAAATAAATGAAGGGCTAATTGTTTCGTTATGTATTTAACTTTACCTCTTTTACTATTGTATGCAACCAACTTTCAAACGTTCTATTGTATGTATCGAACTTTTCAAAAATGTCTATTGTATGTATTGGATGACCTTTTTGCTGATGTGGCACCGGTCATGCTGACGTGACGCTGATTTGTCATCCTACGTGGCGCTAACGTGGCGTTGATTTGTCAGCAAAAAGGTCACCCAATACATACAATAGACATTTTTGAAAAGTTCGATACATACAATAGAACGTTTGAAAGTTGGTTGCATACAATAGTAAAAGAGGTAAAGTTAAATACATAACGAAACAATTAACCCATAAATGAAAATATGAACTATTAAATCACTTATTATACTAGCTTGTTGTAAATGTGTATAAGCTGCAACTTGTAATCATGTTCAATCTTTAAACATACTTATCCATGTTTTCGCAATATGCACGATGTCTAAGCAGGGGCGGTTCTAGAAGAAATGCAGACCATATAAAAATTACTACCTCCTCTGCGGGCATGATATATCTTATGGTTGATAGTAACGTCATATGCTATATGTTGGTGCTATGTTCAACTTACGGATATCTCAAAGATTAAATAGGGAACTTTCAAAATTCATTTTAGTATACGTGGATGATATATTGATAAATCATTATTTCAATCCATGGCATCATCCGTTGTAGCATAATATACCACTTCTAGTTTATGACAAGACCGTTTCGGGAAGGTCAATCTCTTGATTAGATGAATTTTCTCGTTAATGCAGGTAACACTTATAAAGAAAAGAACTGCAACTACTTACTAGACTCTAGGAAACATGGAAACATGCCAACTTGATACTACTAATTAGATTTTAGGATTATAAGAATAAACAGGAACATATGAACAATATGCAACAACTAAATATGAATTGGTCTTTATGTGTCCATAGAACCCTGGCTGTCTGCATGCAAGGAGGTGACCCTGTCAAGATATCCACGTATCACTTGATTTTAAGCCCAAGCACAGACGAAGTAAATACAAAAAGGACCATGAAAACCAGAATAATGAAAGTATTATTTAAGTACATTTATATCTATAAAAACAGGTGCTTGTATAGCAAACAGGAAAGAAACATATAGCATAAAATAGGTGTTAATGTTCTCAAAGGCTTTAGCAGAACTTGAGAAGATGACGAGGAGAATGGTGGCGAAAAGTTATGGAATAGAGAAAGACTATGAATTGCTCCTAAGGTCGACCACTTATATCCTTAAATTCAATAAAAGTCGAGTCCCTCGGGGGAATGAAAATAATATAGCAGTTATTCCTCACACGAATAAGTGTTTCATGTCTGTTATTCGTCATCAAGATGAAGGAAAAGGTCTCGAGATACAGACCAAAGATGGGGAGTGGATTGAAGTTGATCTTTCACCCTCATCTTTTGTAGTCATGGCCGATCTGCACAGTTTGTAGTCATGGACGATCTGCACAGTACGTTTCCGTCTCAAATTATTTGTTCATCTAACTATTTTTATTTGTGTCAAATTAATTGTCCATATTCAAAAATAAATATGAATTAATGATTAGATTTCCCGTTATATTATCCTTAATTTTAAACTTCAAACAAACCATTAAATTATTGGTTGAGGGTTAAAATTGTCATTATGTGCTAAGGTCAAGGCTGTAACTAATGTTTGTGACTATATGAATATGAATGTGTGAATTCAATGTGAGATTCATTTTGTTTCTTTGAATTTTTTAGGCATGGTCAAATGGAAGAATTGAAGCACCATCTCATAAGGTGTTGGTGCATGGGAATAAACCTGTAATTTCGCATGTGACATCTTCGATGATCTAGGATATCAAGATACAGGTACCTCAAGAACTTGTTGATGAGGACCACCCCCTAAAGTTTAACCCATTTTTTCACTACGAGTATATTAAGCACCATAGCATAAAAAACACCGCTGATGGGATTGGACCAACTATAAAACCCTACTGCAAAGTATGGTCGAGCCACCCTTCAGTAATCTCTACTTTCATATCAGTTGTGTCGTTTAGTTTGATCCGTTTGTGCTTGTTGCCATTTTTCTAATAGGGGGGGAGTTAATTGCTATGTATCTTCACAAGTGTGTTTCTCATTTCCCTTTGTTCGAGTATTAATTCACTGATGATGTATTTGTATCTGGTGTATTTCTTTCCATCTTTAACACCTTTTTATTGATGATTACAATTTAGTTTTTAAAGCCGTAATATAATGTTCAATTTTTTCTGAGACTGATTATGAAATGGGGCTATGATTCTTTATAATTTATCATCAAGGTAATAAAAAAGATCTGAACAAACAGCCAAAAAGGTGTGATGGTTTTAGCATACTCATCACTAGTTTTTAATGAGCTTAACAAAATTTTATTCTAGTTAGTTTCTTAAGTCACAATATCGTTTCGAAAACACATTTGCAAACAAAACGTTCAAGTCATTTTGAATGCTAAAGCATACTATTATGAGAAATTTAGTGTTACTTTGGTAATCATGTTGAATCTTGACCCAAATTCAGCTCTTTAGCAACCAGCTTGCCCATTGGTTACAAAGTATTTTGTGAGTCTCTTTTCACAATGTGTTTCACACTCAACTATTCCCTTTAGAAAAGAAATTCAGTGTTAAACTCAACACTACGTTCAACATCAAACCACACATTGCGCTCATAGAATAAAAACAACATTAGTGTAAAAGAAAATTATTATCGTACCAAATTCTGCGCATCCTAAAATTCTAATCTGAGACAAAGTTGGGTGGTATCACTTAACCCCTTCATCAATATAATCATCAAATTAGTAAACTTAATAAAATTAGTATCAGTTATTGTAAGCTATTTCTTTTTCTAAAAGCTATTGTAAGCTATCTTCATCTTTTAATTAGGTTTGAGGGATGATGCAGAAATAAAAATACATCAAAGGGTAGGAATCTGCATTAGGAAAACCAAGAAAGACTACTAAAACTATCACAAGCTGCCAACCACTAAAACATATCTTAAACACTAACATTGGCTATAAGATAAGTTAGGCTAGATATAACTATGGACACATATTATAGCTAATCTTTTTGGTCATATAGGTTTATAAAGAAAGAGAAGAAGCTACTTTGAAGATGAGGAAATTGAGTGTCTCCAATGTGAAGTAGATAAAAGTCCCTTGGGTGTGAGTGAAGAAACATCCAAAATTTGATCCCACCACACATTGCCATCCACTCCCATATTTCTTGTCAAATTCCTGTCACCACCATTTATTCATTTCCATATCATAAATTTAGAGGGTGTTTGGAATTTAGCATATTTCAAGTACACATATGATATATTTTTAATTTTTGTTTAAATATGACAGTGTTTTACCTTATATTTAAAGAGAAATGCATTTTTTGATGAAGTGGTGTTTATTTGTGGGACAATTACATCAAAAATGTATCCAACTTACCAATTTTGCTATTCTATATATCGAACTACATATAATTTTACTGTAAGTACTTAAAATATGCAATCCCAAATCAAACCGTTGAAAAAGATTCCCTTTTTCTTCAAGATTCACAATACCCAGATGCACACATACAAAATATACATATTTACGACAGAAAGATGGGATCTTGATGGTAAAGATTGTACCTTTTTGATATGGGCAGCAATGGATTTGCAGTCAAGAACATCATACAGATCTAGGGCTTGAGAAGCATAAGCCATAGCTTGAACCTGCATCTTAATTGGCATGTCTGTATCATCAATCAATGCTTTACCCTCCAACATTTTTATTTTAACTATTTTGATAATCCACAAATTGGCAGATTTTTTAAGCGATTCAAAAACCAACCTTTTGCAGTCAGGTGTATACGATTAGGTAGAAAAGATAAGATAGCAATATGGATTTTAGATTTTATTTTAGTAGATATACAAGAGAGGTTGCAGTGAAATGAAATGACTAATAATTTCATAGTCATCCAACTTTTGCCCTCAACTTTTTTTATTCAAAATGTTAAAAATAGTGACGTTATAGGCTGTCTTTTTCAAGAGTTAAGGATGCTCATTTTAATGTGACAAAAGGCTAGCCGATTTGTTCGTTGATCCATATCTAACTCAGTGTTCAAAAATTTATAAATAAATGTATATGAAAAAAAAAAAAGTTATTTGAAGTCTACCTTATCTCTCGATCATACATGTGATGGCGTAGTATTTACGGTGACGATACCAATTGAGTTATACAAAATTAATTGAATAAATCTATAATTGAGTTATCCAATAAAGGGCCGTCAAGTCTTCTATATAAGGTCAAAGTGGTTTCATATATTTGGGTCTCGAATAGATGTAATTGAGTTCCTTTTAGTTGGGAGTCTTGGTGCTCAAACCCGGCCAGCGTTCTATGTTAAATGCTTGGTGTTGGGCTGAGTTTTGTGTTTGGTTCATGTGTTGTTGCTTGTTTGATCTCTTTTTCTTAAATCTTGTATGTGGTTGTCTCCTCTAGTTTCTTGCTAGAGGTGTTCTTTGGAATAAATCTAAATCTTTAGCTGTTAAATTTTTTTTAAAGATATATATTTATACATACCAAGAAATTACACTTGTATTGACCATTGACCAACTTAACCTTTTAATCATGTGTATATAAATATAATTACAAAGCTTACCCGCTATTAATAATGAGGTAACTTTATAATTATAAAATCTGTGAGTCTAAGTTCTGATTTGAAACATGTACATATTCATAAGTAATAATATAAAAAATTGTATACAAAGAAAACTTGTAACGTATATCGATGTGTCAACTTTTCTAAAGTAACAACTAATGATGTCTTGTTGATGAACTTTGCCCCCACACTAAATAAATGGTAACAAATACTCCGTATAAAATAAAATAAAATAAAATCAGTTGTTATATTATGAATCTAGAACTGCTTCAACAAAAGCCCAAGCTGAAACCCAAAGAAAATAAGAATAAAAAATAATAACCTAAGGAGAAGAAGTCAAGAAACCAATACAATTTGGGCTAAACAAAGTCACAGGGAACATAGCCAATATGGGCCTTTTTGCAAACCTTAATGGTACACTGACATGATCCATTAGTATATTAATCATATTTTAAGCTTCAAGTTCAAGTTCAACTTTCAAGTGTTCAAGCATCACCTTGGATCACAAATCCACAATGTTATTTAATTGATATTAGCATAATACCCGCGCTATGCAGCGGAGTACTATATATTATTGTAATTGTAATTTGTAACTTAATGATAGTTTTGTATATTGTTTGTTATTTCTTGATGTATTAGGTATGATGGTAAATCAATAACGATCACTTAGTGTGTAGAGTTAGACATCCAAGATATGAGGTTTAATAGTGAAAGAAAATATGAAAATGATAAAGTTACTAAAATATGAATGGTTCACAATTCTAATTATAGAATTGTTGAGTCTTAATTTTTTAAGATTTTCTAAAATAAACTATCAAAATGCATATATATATAGTATAGATATAGATAGTGAGAGTATATCTACTTATCTAGGTGGTTGATGAATATTTATTTTTCCATTAATTATGTTAAAAATATTGGCTTAACAAGTATTTTGTTGACTCAATATGTGTATCAAAGTTAAAATTATTTCTTAAAATATTACACTTCGTCTTTGAAAATACACTTCCAATTTATTTGGTCTCTCCTAAAAATATATAATTATAATTATTTAATAAGGGAAAAAAATACACTAAATAAATCAACGGAAACATTTTCAGTGACTAGCAAAAGAAGATATGACAGGGAAGAAAGCGACAATAGGGCATCCTATGAGTTTGAGTTTGAGTTTGCAAGTGAATATCACTAAACCTAACAAAATTAAATGTTCACTATATATATAAAGTAAAAAGAAGGTTAAGGCTTCATCAAATTAGAACTAACCATATAGTAAGAAGTTAGCTTGATTTAGTTGAATCGTTAATTACATGTATGTATCGGTGACTTGAAACATTGCTAAGCGTCCTCTTACAGATACTAATACCTACAATTCAAGTACGTGACTCGAAGAGCACAGCTAAAATACGTTCAAATCGGATATTTCATCTAACTTGATTGTGATCGATTTGACCCGTATACATTCAGAAACGATTTCAAGTAATTTATTGTCTATAAAAAGTGTTCAATTTGGATCAAATAATCAAACGTCTAGCACACTTAAGATCCTGAATAAAGATGAAGTCAAAAGATCGTACATTATGTATCCCAACACATGCCAATTAATCAGATAGTTTTACTAATATATACTATTTATTTGTTTAAGTAAAAAAAAAAAGAACTTTGAAAGGAATGTTTAAAGGATTTGATCAGTTGATCCAACCCATATTTACATGCATTAGATTTAACAAATTCATTTGAAAATGATATCCAAATTCCAAACTATCTATTTTACTTTTTTTTATTTACCTAATTGATGATGTGTAAAGTTAAGTATAGTTAACAATCTTCTTCAAAACATTGAATATGATGCTTGTCATATCTTTGATTTAACATCAAAAAGCCGAACTCAATTATTGATGCAACATTTTGTGGAAAAAATAGTGTTAGCATTTATTCTCTTTTTGTCTTTTAAAGACATCGATATGATTATTATTTTATTATTATTGGGAAAAAAAATACAAGTTTAGTTTATAATTGAAATAGAAGGATTGCAAATCTTTCAACACTAAACACGTTACGGTTTATTAATTGCAACAATCACGTATTCTCGTAGTTCTTTCAATTCTATTTCTTTTGTTGTTCTCGTTTGAACTTTCATGCATTTTTATATATCATATAGACATTCATATTCATATACATGTTGCCACCAAATAATAGTAAAATCATCAATATACTTGTACCTATTACGTTAAATACTTAAATTAAATATTGTATACTCATGCTACAATATTCCCAACAACCATCAAGCATGATATGTAAACTTACTATATATACTATTTATAAATCATTCTTTATGATTTAAAAATGGTTAATTTAATAAGATTAAAACATAAACTTTGATGTAGTAGGTTGATGATATAAATTCACAAGCCACATTATGGTTAATACAATTTATTACTACGTATTTGATTGGAAAACATTATGCCACGTTGACCACAGTCTTATTTAAATACTTAAATGAATAATTAATATTGTTAAAAAAGGTTGGCTGCCGACACTGTAGATTGGTTATTTGGAGGCAAGAATCCTACTAGGCATGGAGTTAGGCTCGGATTTAGGTTCGGTAATTATTTGTTTGGTGGTGGTCAGTTCTGCTTCCTTTAAACCCCTACTCACAGCTCATTGGTTTGGGTCCTAGCTACTCATGCATATTGCAAATACAACCCCATTAGGCCATTACACTCATCATTTTTTACTTGCAAATACACACCACAATTCCATTACATACCTTAAAAAAGTAAGATAAAACACACACTAACACACAGTCTGTGTTTTGTGTCTGCAAGATAGACCTTAGCTTGTTCTTGATTTTTTCATAATTCTTGAGTATCAATCATTTGGTACAGAATTATTTGGTTATAGTTTATATAATTTGTGGGTTATTCAAGATTTGTAGTTCCCATATCCTATACAAAATATCTTTAACTTTTATGGAGTAAAGCTTGAAACTTTATCTTGTACATTTTTATTTCTTGAAATTCTAGTTAAAAGTGTTTATTTCAAGATGTTGCATACAAAATCAGAGTCTGATATTACTAGTTTAGCTCCATCATCACCATCAAGATCACCAAAACGTCCGGTTTATTACGTGCAAAGTCCATCAAGGGACTCACAAGATGGTGATAAATCATCATCAATACAAGCAACACCTACTTTCAGGAGTCCTATGGAATCACCTTCACACCCTTCTGTGGGTAGGCATTCAAGAAACTCATCATCGAGTCGGTTTTCTGGGATTTTTCGGTCACATTCGGGTCGAAAAGTTCATCGAAAAAGGAATGATAAAGGTTGGCCTGAGTGTAATGTGATTGTGGAAGAAGGAAAGTATGATGAATATGATGATGAAAAGAAACTTACTAGAAGATTACAAGCTTTGATGGCTCTATTGAGTTTTATTGTTTTGTTCACTGTTTTATGCTTGATTATATGGGGTGCTGCTAGACCTTATAAAGCTGAGATCACTGTTAAGGTTTGTTTGATTCACTTGAATTATCATAAAGTCGATAATGGATTTGGTTTGATATGAATATCATGGTGTTAAAAACTTAAAATGCTTATTAACTAAATCTTTTTTAAACCTATGTCATTAAGATTACAAAGTTTGTTACTCTTTGAATTCATCAAACGTTTGAATCGGGTTTCAGTTTCATTCTTATTTGGTGATAGATGGTATGCATTCGTCTAAGTTTGAGTTTTAATTTGAAGATCATAGTATCAAGATAGTTAAAAATTGAATCTTTTCCAAATCCATGTCATTGAGAGTACAAAGTTTATTCATTTTATTGTATCTTGAAATCTTGAATTGAGTTTTAATTTGATTCTTAGATGGTGATAGATGTTATGGATTTCTTTCAGAGTTTGATTTTTAAATTGAGGATCATGTTGTTATAATGCAGAAAGATTAAATCTTGTCTAAACCCGTGTCATTAAGAATAATAAATGTACTAGTCTTTAGAAATATTGGAATCTTGAATTGAGTTCCAAACTGGTTCTTATATGTTGATGCATTTGTTGCAGAGTTTGGCTCTGAATAGTCTCTACATTGGGGAGGGTTCAGATTCATCTGGGGTCATAACCAAGATGCTGACAATCAATGGTTCATTGCGGCTAGGTGTTCATAACCCGGCTACGTTCTTTGGGATTCATGTTAGCTCCACCCCTGTGAACCTAATATATTCAGAGATTGTGATTGCAACTGGTCAGGTTAGGACCAACATTCACCTCGTATATAAGAAAACGCTGATTCATGGGTTACTCATTATTTGTATAAGTGGCAATATAGGCAGGTTGGACAGGTTGGGTAACGGGTCAAAATGGGTTTACATTGAAACAGGTCGGGTTGGGTTGATTGGAAAACTTTTTTCATCCATTTATTTACTAATTAATGGATTTATTACTCTTAAAAATTACCAGCTTCCCTTTTAGCCAATTGTCTTTATTTGACCTGTTCGAGATAATTCACAACTCAAATCGACCCATTCATAAGTAATTAAGTTGAAATTTACTCATTTACTACTTTGGTTATGATGATTTCAGTTGAAGAAGTATTATCAGGAAAGAAAGAGTAGAAGGACAGCCATTGTGAATTTGCAAGCAACCAAAGTACCCTTATATGGTGCAGGTTCGAATCTAGTGGTATCTAATACTGGAGTTTTCGAAATACCATTGAGGCTAGAATTTGAGATCAAGTCAAAAGGGGAAGTTGTTGGTAAATTGGTGACCACGAAGCACCGAAGGCAAATTTCCTGCAATATGAACTTGACATCGAATACAATCAAGCCACTCAGATTCAGAGAGAGTTCTTGTATCTACAATTGAGTGCACCTTTGAATGAGAAATGTGTAGAAATGGTAAGAGTTTTGATCAAATATATGTTCTTTTTCTTTTCAAATTTGAATACAAAGCATGTGTTTTGAATATTTGTAGTCAAGACTTTCCTTTTTAGTATGTGGAAAATGTGTAAATGTTGGTTGGTGTGGTAATAAAGTGTCCTATAATTGGCTTGATCGTCTATTATGTTCATTTGAGCAACAAACATCATTGATATATGTGATAGTATGATGATATGATATGATATGATATTATGGTTAAGGACATAGAGGTGTGAGTTTTCTGATGAGACCGATTCGTTCGATTAAAGTGAAACAGCAAACATGGTCGAATATATCACAAGTTTGAGAAAATGTAATTGACGAAATAATAACTTTTTGAGGGTATTTTTTAGTACTTGTATTTGTTACAACTATATACTTCAAATCAAACATGTGGCTTACTTGAAAATGATAATCAAAGAAGTACCAATTTAACATGAATTTGTTAGTTGTAATAGTAACAACATTTAAGTTCATATACATATGTCGTTGAACAGAGAAACACTCAAGTAGTTACATACTTACATGTCGAAACTAACATAGTAGTTGATGTAGTGGATAATTTAACAAGTACGAATTTAACCTGTTGATTCTACGAATACCCGGGAAAAATCTCTTCTAACAATCGTTGATTCTATAAGAATACTGACGTTAGGAAAAAATTCAACTCAAACGATCAATACAATTTGAGAGAAAATTCGATTTTCATAAAAATCAAAACTGAATTGTTTGTTACAGCTAGGAACCCTAAAAGGGGAAGAAGAAATTTAAATGGGCCGGAAAAACATAACGGACCGAACATAAAGCCCAAACATAACTTAAAAAACATAAAATGGGCCGTAACTTATTCTAGAAGCCATTTTAGGCCTGAAAGTTGGTTAAACCGCCTACGGCTATTTACCAAGAGATGGGTATCGTTCCATGTTTCGATTCGCCAACTCATGGGCCTGAAACGGAGTTCTATAGCCTAAGTTAAGACTTTTTCTGTGAAGCCCCTTTTGTTACACGGTCGTGGGCTTTTAGAAACAAAAGGGTCCGATCCATAACACTTTGGCCCGCATCATTATTACTTTAAAGTTCACAGATATAAGAACAATGTCTCTCAATCAATTTTGGTTGTGGATATGTAATTTAGAGATAATATGGGAAAGGCGTGATGATCCGTACATCACCAAAAATTATCCATATACCATTAACTATGCTTTACAGTGTTGTACTATATAATACCATAAAACATATTTAGTGGTATACGGATAATTTTTTATGGTAAACGGATCACTCTCCTATGGAAAAACATTCATACCACTACTAAATCCAAAATTTTAATAATTTTTTCCATCTAAAAACTTGTAAGTTTCTTGGTGAAACATAATTATCACTTATCTACCATGAACACTATGCAAGCTTGCATACTGTAGCATTACTAATGTTTGTGATGCCGCTAATGTTTGTGAGAGGTTTCAAAATCGCTACCACTAATGCAACTCTAAAAATTGTGCTATTTGTATTGCATCCGGTGATCTCTACTTCAATCCACTTACAAATTTACGTTCTTTAAATCTATAGTAGACAAGAGACTCCAATATGATTAATCGTTGTATTTTCAACATAGCCAAATCAAAATGATTTATGATGAACAATTAAAGTACGAGTGTACGAGAGTACGACATTGATGTGTCATCTGTATATTAAGCTGGAAAATTAATCGATTTGCCACAATTTTGAAACAAATATATCGTTTTGCCCTCTCAAAAAATTTTTTGACGTTATGCCCTACTCAATTGCAAATTTGCTTTTACGACCCGTGCACGTGACCGAGAATTTGTGGCAGACGCAAATCGCAAATTTGCGATTTGCCATTTGCTTTTTGCTTTTGCCATTTGCTTTTGCGACTCGTTTGTAATTTGCTTGTGCCGACGAACCGACATGACAGGAACTAGAACGATGAACTGGTAGCAAAAGCAAATCGCAAATTTGCGATATGCGAATTGCTTTTGCCATTTGCTTTTGCCTCTTTTAAGACATCAAGTTTGATTTCTCGGGTACAAGCAACAACGACTTGGTCACGGGCACAAGCAAAAACCCTCGCAAAAGCAAATGGCAATTGGCAAATCGCAAATTTGTCATTTGCCTCCGCCACAAATTTGCGACTCGTTAGAGGTTATCTCGGGCACAAGCAAAAAGCGACTGGCAAAAGCAAATCGCAACCGCCACAAATTATTGATCACATCTCGGTCATGTGCACGGGTCATAAAAGCAAATTCTCGGACGCAAAAAGAAATTTGCGATTGGATAGAGCATAACATCAAAAAAATTTGAGAGGGTAGAACGATATATTTGTTTCAAAATTGTGATAAATCGATTAATTTCCCTATTAAGCTTTAACAAAAAATGTCAACAATTTAACTTCGAAAATAATATAGTACTCCCTAGTAGTCAAAATTTACACAACACAATTCACAAAAAGCCCAAAAGGGGACACATCCAAACCTGAATCCCGTTAGTCACTGCACGTCTCACGGGAACATAAAAGCAAAGTATTTGCTTCCCCACTTCTTAATTTTTCCTTTTAATAATTTTATTGTCAATTTCACACAGAGATCTTGATTCTTGATCAACCCTTACTAAACCTCAATACATAAAGCTTGAATCTTGATCAAAACCCATTACAATACAGATCTCAATCACAATACAGATTGCTTCTTTTCACAAACCCGCAAATCTTTCAATGTTTACTTCAAAACCCACTTCAAGATTCATCTATCTTACACTAATTCTTCTGATTTCATCCAACATCTTGATTAATTCAACAGCAAATGAAGATTCTGATGACATTGAGGATCTTATAGCATTAGATCAAGAACAAGATGATGCACAAAAACCATCATCTGAAGCAGAGGTACTAACTAAAGCTCAAAGAATTGTTCTTGAACTTAATAATGATAATACCCAAAAAGCAGTTAGTGGAAATGAGTATGTTTTAGTATTGGGTTATGCACCTTGGTGTGTTAGAAGTGCTGAACTTATGCCTAGGTTTGCTGAGGCTGCTAGTTCTCTAAAAGAAATTAGAAGTACACTTTTAATGGCTAAGGTTGATGCTGAGAGGTATCCTAAAGTAGCATCAAATCTTGGGATTAAAGGGTATCCAACTTTGCTTCTTTTTGTTAATGGCACTTCTCAACCTTATACTGGTGGCTTTTCGACGTAAGATTTCATTTTAATTCAGTTTTCTCTTATGGTTTAAAAGTGATTGTATGATATTGAATTGTGGTTATGAACATGGGCGGAGCCAGGAAATATAAGTAGATGGGGCAAAATATATTTTTTTTTATTTTGTAGTTTACTGGGGGCGAAATAAATTTTTTCTTATTTCTTTTGTAGTTTAGTGGGGGCGAAAATTTTAAAATGTCATTAATACCTTAGAAAAATTTCTTTTCTACGTGATTTGAAAATTCTAGTGGGGGCGGCTGCCTACGCTGCCCCCGCCCTGTCTCCGTCCCTGGTTATGAAAGTGAACAAGTGATTATGTAATATTTAGCACTTAGGGTGTTTGGGTTAGTTTTGTGAAAGTGGTCATGTTATATTCACCATAGTTAGTAACCTAGTACTGCTGAGTGTTTGGGTCAAAGTGATTATGATTATGACTATGATTATATTTTTATGATGATTTAGATATATATATATATATATATATATATATATATATATATAGATAGATGTTTTTTTTTTTGGAATTTGGAGTAAATCTTTATTGATATATATGTGACATTAGCTCCCTATCCGTAGCTTTACTCAACTGGTTATGTGATTCTAATTGGTAAAGTTGCAATAATCGTATTCACTATTTACATCCTAACACCTCCTTACGTAGCTATTATCCAATGTGACATGCATCTCACGTAGCATATTATGTGTAAAAAAATTTGTTTCTTTAATTTTATGTTTCGAGGTTTCTTGTAAATTAGGGAAGAAATTGTGCTATGGGTAAGGAAGAAGACGGGTATGCCCATTATCAGAATTAACACTATCGACGAAGCAAACGATTTTCTTAAGAAACATTCTACATTTGCAGTTGGTTTATTTGATAAATATGAGGTATGTGTTTCTTAGTTCATGCTTCTTATTATCCCAGATAATTCTTTATTTGCACACATACATTGGTACGCAAAACTAATCACTCATGTCTAATGGTTATACATGCTTAAAATTTGCTAGGGGCCTGATTATGAAGAATTTGTAAAGGCAGCAACTACTGATAATGAGATTCAATTTGTTGAGACTAATAACCCCCAGATTGCTAGTGTTCTATATCCAGATGTTAAGTTTAGTAAACTGTTTCTTGGTATTATTAAAAGTGAGCCAGAAAGATACACTTCATATGGTAAGTTGAAGATTTGGTAGTGTTTGATTCATACATTTGATATGCATGGAGAGGTGACAGTTTCGGCCCATTACATTATAGATGGGTCGACTGGTGTTGTGTTTTATCTCTATCGGGTCAAAATAAATTAGGTATAACTTATAAGGCGAACGGGTCAAATGGGTTGAACAGGTTGAAAGTCGCCAAAAGTCTACCCAAATGGGTCGATTGGGTTGTTTTTGTGATCATAGTGAACAGCATAATTATATATAAATTATTTATTTAAAATATGCACTTAAAATGGTTGTGGGTCAACCCACCCTGACTTGGCCCATTTTACCCTGTACCCAATTGGCTTGTTGCCCAATCAGCCCGATCACCCATCTTGGCACCTCTAAGTTAGTGTCAATGTTGATGGAATATTTTCTTTGTACTTTTATAATTGTTTCTTTTGTTTTTCATGTTCAAGTGAGCTAAACAATTGGGTTGATACACACGGAGGGGATTAAAGTATCCCAAAATGTTCGCTTGGGGTACTAAAGTTTATGATTTGACAAAACTATGAATTAACTATACTTATTGTGTTTAAGGGTAACTAAAGTTTATTAATATGTTTACAAGGATAACTAAAGTTTATTAAAATGTTTACAAGGATAATCAAAGTTTATAAAATGGTTCAAATTGATGAATCTTTATCAGCTCATTTTCCACTTGGGGGAGGTTTTAAAAGTTGGGTTATAGTTTTGTCAAATCATAAACTTTAGTACCCCAAGCGAACATTTTGGGATACTTTAATCCCCTCCGTGTGTATTAACCCCTAAACAATTTGAAGAAAACCTCTTGTAGAAAATGGCAACTTATACAATCTTTTAGCTCTCTAGCTATTTAATAATGTTATTTACTTTACTTTCTGTAGAAGATGCTTTCGAGAAGGACAAGATTCTGCAATTTTTGAACGATAACAAGTTCCCACTGGTCACTATTCTAACTGAGTTAAATTCCGTCAAAGTGTATTCCATCGATAAACTTCAGGTATCCATCATTTTTCAAGTATCAACTGTAATCTCACCATGTTCTTTAAGATCGTTGAATCTTATAAATGATCTTACAACAATATATACAAGGTGTTCAGATGTGCATTTTAAATGTTATACGGAGTTATTCATCTGAAATGAAGTGGCATGTAGGAATATAATTTGTGAGTGTGTTCCAGGTTTATGTCTTTGCCGAAGCCGACGCTTTCACGAAATTACTAGAGCCATTTCAAGATGCTGCAAGGAAGTTTAAATCAAAGGTTGACCACTTAGAATCATTATTACATTCAACTAATCTTAAACCTCATATTATCACCACATTTATTGATTACATTTTGTCGATGCAGATAATGTTTGTATTAGTAGACATCAAAGAAGACAATCTTGCGAAGCCTTTCTTAACTTTATTCGGGCTCGAAGACTCAGAAGACACTCTTGTTAGTTTTGTCTCTCCACAACTAACATGATAAATTATACATCTTCTTCTCTAAATTAGTTTACAATCAACTGGTTTTTTCTCATACTGATATTAATCATGCTTGATAGGTAACAGCATTTGATTACAAAACTGGTGCCAAGTACTTGTTGGAATCAGATCCAACACCGGGACGAATAGATGTACTAAATCAAGCACTTGGCTCTTTATAACTTATTATTTATATGATTATGATTGTTTGACTCTGACTGTATTTCCTGTATTTTCCTTTTTTAGGAGTTTGGTTCGGGGCTTTTAAAGGGTACTTGGCCTCCGTTTTACAAGTCCCAAGAAATACCAGAAAATGTGAGATTCTTATATGTTGTTCTTTATGCAGAAATGGTGGTTATGACGGGTTGTCTAATGGGTCAAAAAAGGTTCGGATTGTTGGTCGGGTCATATTGGGTTGATCCGTTTACGATTTTTTTTATGTCATAATAACTATCATATTAAATATGATGTCTAAAAATGATCGAATTCTTTTGGCTAAAGTATATTACAAAGATGTAAATATTTGAGTATGCTATAGCCACTTATAAACTGTTCCACACGTCTCACTTTTGGTTAGTATTGACCTGTTAGCAATAAGATATAACCCATATTGACCAATTGTCACTCTTATGTCAGCCCACCTTAATCCTTAGTAGTGAACTACTAATAAGTTGTAACATTATTGACGTAGTTGTATATTTTTTGAATCTATTTCCTTACACTTGGTGTTTTACATTTATAATTATCTTGTCCTACTAACAATCATTGTCTTGATTTTGAAATCATAGAAAGGTGCAGACATTCTAACCGTTGTTGGAAAGTCATTTGATGACTTGGTTCTTAGCAGCTCCAAGAACATCGTTCTTGAGGTTCGTATGTGTTTTTAATACAATCTAAAAAACACCATCTTCAGTTAAAAATATCAATTTAACTGTTGTAGCGTTTGTCTTCAGTTTTCAGTTTTTCACTCTCATTTTCGTCTTATTCCACTTACAAAACGATCCTGACTTATCTGGTATGACCTTTTATGTGATCATATTCAAGATACACACACCATGGTGTTTGAACTGTGAAACCACAAGCAAACAAGTGGAGAAGTTGGCAAAACACTTCAAGGGGTTGGATAGCTTGGTTTTTGCGAAGATAGATGCTTCAGTAAACGAGCACCCGAAACTGGAGGTCAGTGCTTTTTAAAAATTAGAGGTGGCATAATGGGTGGGGTGAGTAATGGGTAGTGGGATTATTTTTTGGAACGGGTTGGGTTGGATTGACCTGAGACACCCTAAAGCTTTCATAATATTTAGCTTGATTACCAAAACTAGATTATATTTTTAATTATGTATTGTTTTTTAATATAAATGATTTTTGAGGTTTTATGTATAACAATTACACTTTACGTGATTCTTGGTTTGTTTCTGTCTAAGCTAATATTCAAAATGTTACCAGTTGACCCGTTAGTAGATAAAATGTGTAGGTCTTAAAAAATAAAAATGTTATGCTGCAACAACAACAAGAACAAATAAAAATAAATACATAAATACAAACATGTTCAAGATTTGGTACGTTTTTTGCAGGCGGATGACTATCCAACACTTCTGTTCTACCCAGCGAGCAACAAGTCGAACCCAGTAAGTCATTTGCTTCGCAAAACTATTTCTCAAAAATTGTTTTCATCACCAACTTTGCACTCATATGTTGCTATTTTTGTGCAGATCAAGTTGCCTACAAAGTCTAGCTCGAAGGAGTTGGCGATACTGATCAACAATTATTTAAAAGAACAGGCGCATGATGAGCAACATGTGGAGAAAGATGAGCTTTAGAATGATTATGATGAGATTATATAGACTGCACAACACTTAAAAGGGTAATTTTCCGAAAACCCGACATCAGGGAAGAGGATTACTATTTTAGATTATGGGTTAGCATGGTTGTTGACTTATTGACCCTCCCACATGTATAACTAACTATAAATTGGTTTTGAGTGTAAACATGGAAAGTTAAATGACAACTAAACAATGTTCCAGTAGATTTCAGGATTATGAATGACTTGCAATATAAATACCACCGAGTATATTCATTATTATTATTATATCTATCTATCTATCTATTTTCATATATATAAAACAAAGATTTTTTTACTTATGTGGCAACATATTAACCCTCCTAAATGATGTGCCATTATAATAAATTTTTTACCATTTACATATTTTTTAGATATGCCAACTCATTTATTATTTTATTTAACCTTAATTTTCCCTTATTTAACCTTACTAAATCATATTTTGTCAAATTTATACCATTGTTTATTTTATTTTTATTTTAATGTCTATATATTTTTTTATTTTGTGATTTCCTGTATACGTTACTAAAGAGTTTCATTAATAAATTTTCAACTTTCAACGATATTAATGCAATTGAAAACATAAAAAATATATGATTAATTATATTTTTCAAATGCACGGGCTAACAAATGTATTAAAACTCAACATAATTTTCCAACTAAAGGTTGTTACTTTTGTCATTCACACGGTGATAAGATCGGTACAACACCAAGAATGCTCTGCAAGGAAACAAGAAGAATCTTCTAGGTGAAAATTGTAATTGTAATGTATGTTTCAAAAGAGAAAAGAAAAGAAAAATACCTGAGCAAGCCACTTCCGTGATAACGAAAAGGCTACAACACCAACACCATGTATGGAGGATTTTTGTATCATGTCACGCGGTGCAAATGCAAGAAGATTATCCTTGATTTCCTCTCCAATTTATTTTGGTACTTGAATACGTGAATACTTTTTTCTTAATTCAGGGTCTTTTCTTATTTTAGGCCATATAGTCAAGACATTTAGGCTGTCATGGTTAAGAAGAAAAAGGTAATGATACGAGTTTGTTAGATTCTTAGATAGCAAAGAAAGAGAGTAAAAACGCAGAAACAACATAACATATAGTAGGTACCAAGTGCAGTCACTATGCACCCATTTCTCCACGTTTTCAAAACAGGTAGGCGCTTCGTCTTCATCAGGGAAACTATCGAAGACGGCGCGATTTAAAACATTTAGGATTTCTCCTTCAAGGCTCCATCTCTTGTCTTCAACTTCCCCACTGCCAGAAGCTGCTTCCATTGACGACAACCTGTCCAGTGAACGAATACTAATTTCTTATTTCTTGTTTATATGACTCAACGATATCGTATGATAAATACCATATGACTTAAGATGATAATTCAAAAATACATCTTAATAATAAAAAAGTAATATCAAAGGCTAGATAATCAACCAAATCAAATCAGATTGAATATAATTAATTAACTCAAAATATACATCATAATAGTTAAAAGTAACACGGAAACCCTGCATGATGAACCAAAACAAATACAATTTAATTATTAATCAAATCAAGATGAATATAATTGATTAATTCAAAATATATATCGTAACACCAAACCCTAGATGATCAACCAAAACAAATAGTACAATTAATCAAATTACCACCTCTTGTACTACTATATAATTGAGTAGATGGATTATATCTGAACTTACATGAGCAAAACTGGGAATGCTGCAAAAATTAATGAATAACAAGGTGAAAAAGCATAATAATTTGGGCGTTTTCCAACTACAAGCTAATATTAAATTCAGCAGAGTGCATCTAATTCGATCCTAGGCTTTTTCGAAGTTGAGGGTTTATCTAGGGTTTAAGAAGAACAATGACTCAGAATTTGAAATAATTAGGCGTGTTTGGATTTGGAAAAATTGTAAAATTTAAGAAAAATAATACTGTACTATGTTGTTGTCATTGATCGAACTCCACACGTTCAGCGGTTCAGCCGTTCAGGTCAGGAGGTACAAAAATTACGACTCCATTTATTTGACAAATGTTTCATTATTCTTGGTATTATTACACATGACATGAATAAATTATTAATTTTTTGGTCCTACGTGGAAGACAAATTGAATTACTGCTACAGGAAAAACATTATATTTAAATTAAATAAAAAAAACAAATTTCAAATCTAAATACACAATTAAACATCATAGATACAAAATGTAATTTCATATAACTAAACATAATATATGTAAGTTCATATACCTATCTAACATCATAAGATTGTCTAGCCATCAAGCCAAAACATAACATAGTAACTTATCCAAGACACTGCTTGGCTGCTTGCTATTTCCGAGTAACTTTCAGTTTCATACAACCACCTTCACCCGACAAATTTCTTACTTTGCTGCCACCTTTTTCGGTTGGCAGCTTGAATTTCGGCCTGTCAAGAAAAAAGGCATTCTCCTGTGACAAGATCCTCAAAGTATACTTGAATTCTGAGGGTGACATCCTTGGGTACAGCCAGCATAGACCTCTTTGGCGTAATTATGCCAGATGTCAGCGACATTCGGCCATAAAAAAGTAATGCCTTGTAGCAAGTTCTCGTAAAACGACAATCATCAATATAAGGAAATTCATCTCCATAAAAAGCAAATATATGTCCATGCATTTCACTACCACAATTAGACCCCGCATAAACCTCCAGATCAATATCTATAGCGATATCTACTGCATCCTTTATTAGTGCGTAATACATCAATGTCCTCCCATCCTCACCTTTAAATTCGAGACAACCACACCTACTATTTGATTCTGTGGTCCATATATCATCCAAATCTATTTCAAGTAGCTTATTGCAAAGTTGATAACACGCATCCTCATCTTTAGTAGAAGCATATAGTTCCATCTGAATCTCAATGGACGAAGAGAATGGAACTGAATGATAAGAACTCTCCACGTATAAAACCTCACTGTTCCGCATCTCTATGGGATCACACCACTCATGGTCAAATAAAGGAATATAAGAAACACCAGGCTCATATAAAGTATACCCCCGACCTGATCGTAACCCATACCTATCTGCTACTGTAATGAGCCCAAACAGGTAACCCCCTTTGAACTTGCGGTCTGTAAGAATACTAGGTTGAAAAGAAAACACCTCAAACCGAGAATTTCTACATGGATCCCTGATGAAAAATAAAAAAAACCATAATTTAAATGAGAAACTTAGCATGAAAGATATCGATTATTTTCAAAATCGTAACCGGGCATTACCTGGCATCAGAAACTATACACGGAGTAATGAAACAATCCGCAAACTTAGACTCGTTGTTGCTGGATCCCCTCAAACCCCCCTGGGGGCTCTCTATCCATAATTGGGAGAGGAGTGAGGGATCTACTGAGACTGAGCCATCTGTTTCGTCCATTTGTTCTCTTCCAGCCATCTTATGCTTCATATAATCACATACATCTGTTGTGACTCTATAAAAAGGTTAAATACTAGTTAAGAAATGTAGATCGTGACTAACTTTGTTTTTTTATACTACTGTAATAAATTTATTGAGTTTTTTAAATTTGACTTGGTTTTCGAAAAGATCCTTTACACTTTCTTTATAGTGAATTATTTAAACATCCAAACCAATTTAAATTAAAGAACTTGAACCCAAAAACTTAAATAACTAATGGTTCATAATTTATAGACAGAAGATAGCCCCACATAACAAAATCCAAGGATAGAACCCCGACCCAAGAAACTGAATTTCGAAAAAAGAAAAAAAAAAAATTCTACTAGATAATACATACCGGAGTGATCCCCAAAAGATGAAAGCATTTTTCCATCACCACTTCAGTTGCCTCACACAGCAATAATCTACTTGTCTTCGCAAACCCGGTCTGCCAAAACTTTCAGAGTTATGCTAAATCCCAACTTAAATAATGACATGTCTTTTAAAAATCAAATTACTTTTAGAATATTAACTTGGTTTAAGAGAACCTTAAAATTAGATTCAATATTGTTTGAGAAAAAAACATTGGTAATTAAATATATCATAGATCTACTTTCTCCAAACCTAGCATAACTTTCAGATTTACACAAAATCAGGGGGGGGGGGGGGGGGGGGGGAGGAGGGAATGTCACATTTCCCCTCTTTAAAATTAAACAAATAATTTGATGATTAAATTTGGTTTTAAGGAGATGTGGAAATTAAATTCAATATTGTATGAGAAAAAGGCAAAAAGCATAAGTAAAGATACCATGTGCACGAAATCGATGTAATTCTTAAATTTGATGGATAAATCGTAAAGGTATTCACACATCACATGTGGCGAGAGATATAAAGACGACTCTTTGAGAACCTGAAAAAGAAAGTAAGATTAATATGAACACTTAAATCAACAATACATGTAAGAGCATACTAGAAGAAACTAAAATGTTTCAGAGTAACCTAGGGAAATAATCGTCTTACCTCAGTAAACTTGAGTAAATGGAGTTCCAGCATATGTTCTTTACCTTCCTCACATCCTTCATATTTCTCCAATATTAAATCTGAAGCCTGTTGCGAACATATATATATATATATATATATATATATATATATATATATATATATTATATATATATATGGGTTAATAATGGTTTGGTCCTCAAAGTTTCATTTTTTGTTCGTTTTAACCACTCAAGTTTTTTTTTCATGGTTTAATCCTTCAAGTTTCAAAGTTTTGGTGGTTTAACCATTAAGAGTTTATCTTTCATAATTATTTCGATGGTTTAATCCTCAAAGTTTATTTTCCATAATGATTTTGCCCTTATAAAATTTTCTAGATTAATCATCGAACTTTAAAAAATTTAACGGTTTAACCCTTCAAAGGGTTAAACCACCAAAACTTTGAAACTTGGAGGATTAAATCATTTGGAAAAAAACTTGAGTGGTTAAAACGAAAAAAAAGTGAAACTTTAGGGATTAAACCATTATTAACCCTATATATATATATATATATACCTGTTAACTTAATATTCAAGAAAAAGAAAGCAATAAAATTTGGGTACGGAATGAGAAAGTTGTAACGACATTGAAACGAAAAGATATTCTTACCTTCTTTAACGCATCGATGTCTCCACGAGAAGCATTGGTAATACTATGAACTTCAGCTCGTATATGTAGTAGATATACAAAAGTATTTCCCTATTTATCAATGAATTTGAGCAGATCAAAAACAAGATCAGTGTAAAGATTTCAAAACGATGAGAGATACAATATACAATGGCATAACATTACTAGTAATGGAAGAACATCATTAAAATACCTCTTCTTTAACCATCTCATCAAGATTGAATGTACAATCAGCCAATCTATGGTTTTTCAAGCATGTATACCTGCTCAGAACACGAATCTGAATAAGTATGTAACTTGACCTAAAAGTAGGGTATCTCGGTGTAAACATTATAAAATTCAATATAAAATATCTGATTATCACAGCAAGTCCATAGGAAATCGACATTTACCACTCTATTCGAATTATTGATACTGATAGCAAAATAAGGGTAACACTTAGGTTAAAGCATGAGAAACTTACATAAGAACACAATTGAAAACTGCTTCAGCAGTGTACCCGAGCAACTTAGCATCCTCGCCTGATAAAACGAAATATGTGAAATTAAGCCATTGTAAAATTTAACCCGTTATAATATTGATGGATTGATTATTTGAGACATGTTTTATCTCTATTAGGTTAAGAAAAAATATACTTTCAACAAAAACCGAAACAGGTAAAACGGGTAAAAGCTAGATTGCTTTATAGAAGGAAGTTGAATGGTTTTTGTAATAAAACGATTTGGGCAATCACATATAAAGGACAATAGAACAACATCCAGTATACCTTGTGCCGCCACATCACAACGAGCTTTAACATCCTGTAACAAATAATCAAACTCTTCCTGTTTAGTACTACTAGCTCGATATCCTGCATAAGTTAAAAGAGGGTATTCCTCCCCAAAAGATGGGCTCCACTTCCCCTCCATATTAGTTTTAATCGAGCCTTCAAGTTTAGCAGCCTGGAAAAAAAATGATATTAACATTGTCATCTTTTTTTAAACATGTTATCAATTTTGGTGTTGTGTGAAAATAACTTACAGTGAAACACATTTCAATATACTCTTGTTGCCGTACAGGACCCACAAATACTATCCAGTCTGCTAATAACTCGTTAGATCCCCACCTACATATGCAGAGACGGAAAATATCAAAGTCACTGTTCAAATATCATTGGTGAGATGCAACACTGTTGACAATAAATTTACTGGAAAAACAAATCTATTATTAGCCAATTGATATATATATATATATATATATATTTATAAAACAAGCAAGTAAAGTACCGCAAAAAATTTAGGAGTTTATAAAAAGTGTGGAAATCTTCCTTCGCAAGAATAAAAGGTGGTTTTTTTCCAACATATATCACCATATCTCTGTTTCTTTGATCAATCTTAATCTGGCTGTCCCAACTGGTTTTCCATCTATATTCCTAAAAATATATGGAGTTAATAAACTCATAAACTGCAAAATGTAATTTCATAAAAAGGTGAGTTTTTTTCAACATGTATTACCTCAACTCTTTCTTTTATTTCAATACTAAAATGGCTGTCCCACTCTTCCGAAAACCAGTGTGCATTTCCCTAAAATAAATGGAATCAATAAACTCATAAAGTGCAAAATGCAATTGCAAAATATAGATAGAGACATAAAATGATTTGATACAGCAAACATTCAAACAGCTAGATCAACTGCATATATACCTCAATCTTAGAATCATTTGGCCAGTAAGGCACCTCAACTTTAGAATACACAAGCATACGAATGAGCGTGTTTGCGATAGCACGTTGTCGAAACCAACCCATATATATTTTCTCGTGCAATGCGGGAAAGTCTACCAATACTCTTTCCACGGGAAGTTTTGGTGCCCATGTGTCTATACCATCTTTTAGCATCTTATGAATGCTCTGCAAGGAAACAAGAAGAATCTTCTAAGTGAAAACTGTAATTGTAATGTACGTTTTCAAAGAGAAAAGAAAAAAAATACCTGAGCGAGCCATTTCCGTGATAACGAAAAGGCTACAACACCAACACCATGTATGGAGGATTTTTGTATCATGTCACGGGGTGCAAATGCAAGAAGATTATCCTTGATTTCCTCACCAATTTGTTTTGGTACTTAAATACGTGAATACTTTTTTCTTAATTCAGGGTCTTTTCTTATTTTAGGCCATATAGTCAAGACATTTAGGCTGTCATGATTAGGAAGAAGAAAGTAATGATATGGGTTAGGAAGAAGAAAGTAATGATATGGGTTCGTTAGATACTTAGATAGCAAAGAAAGAAAGTAAAAACACAGAAACAACATAACATATACGTACCAAGTGCAGTCACTATGCACCCATTTCTCCACGTTTTCAAAACAGGTAGGCTCTTCGTCTTCATCAGGGAAACTATCGAATACAGCGCGATTTAAAACATTTAGGATTTCTCCTTCAAGGCTCCATCTCTTATCTTCAACTTCCCCACTGCCAAAAGCTGATTCCATTGACGACAACCTGTCCAGTGAACGAATACTAATTTCTTATTCCTTGTTTATATAATTATATCTCAACGATATAGTATAATAAATACCATACGACTTAAGATGATAATTCAAAAATACATCTTAATAACTAAAAGTAACATCAAACCCTAGATAATCAACAAAAACACATACAAGTAATCAAATCAAATTGCATATAATTGATTAATTCAAAATATATATCATAATAAATAAATGTAACACCAAACCCTAGATGATCAACCAAAACAAATACAATTAATCAAATTACAACCTCTTGTATATAATTGTGTGGATGGAATATATCTTAACTTACATGAGCAAAACTGGGATGGCTGCAAGAATTATTGAATAACAAGATAAAAATGCAAAATATTTTGGGGGTTTTACATCGACGAACTAATATTAGTTTCAGCAGATTGGAATTAGAGTGCATCTAATTCGATTGTAGGCTTTTTCGAAGGTGAGGGGTTAGCGAGGGTTTACGAAGAACGATGACTCTGAATTTGAAAAAATTAGGCGTGTTTGGACTTGCACAAATCTTTTATACTCCCTCCGTCCCAAATCTATTGTCCCCTTGTTTGACTTTGGAGTCTTTCTCTTTCAACTTTGACCTTCAATATTTTTATTTGTGTTATATAATATTTGATGCAAAATATATGAATTGATTGGATTTTGAATGTATTTTCATAAGTATAATTTGCATCAAGTATTATATAACACAAACAAAAATATTGAATGTCAAAGTTGGAAGACAATGACTCCAAAGTCAACAAGAGGACAATAGATTTGGGACGGAGGGAGTATAATTTAGTACTAGAGTAAGGTTCAAATGAGTACACCAATTTTGAGTGAGAATGAGGGAACCAACAGATTTCTGTTATGTGTCACTTTATTCTCTCTCCTCCACACTTTATTCTCTCTCCTCCACATTTTTAAAAATTAAATATCTCACAAACGGTAAGTCGAAAAATCATGAAAATTGAACCATAAAATTCAGCGTTTTCTCCTCTTCGATTTGCCATCCCTCAAGGCATACTTTTGACAACTTTTTTTTTCTCATTTTTTGGTGGGTTTCACAAATTAGTAACACATGTGTTAG
Source organism: Helichrysum umbraculigerum (assembly GCA_949592205.1). Lineage (NCBI taxonomy): Eukaryota > Viridiplantae > Streptophyta > Magnoliopsida > Asterales > Asteraceae > Helichrysum > Helichrysum umbraculigerum. Next base: position 63,213,968 of record CATIUR010000007.1, on the reverse strand, counting down.
TGATTAGTTGTACATTTAATTTGTGGTTAAGGTTAGGGTTTAGGGTTAGGTTTAAGGTTTAGTAGGGTTTATGGTTTAGGGTTTATAAGGGTTTAGGGTTTAGAAGGGGTTCAAGGTTTAGGGTTTAGAAAGATTTAGGGTTTAGCGTTTTGTAAAGCGTTTAGGGTTTAGGGTTTGGGGTTTAGGGGTTAGGGTTTAGGGTTTGAGGTTTGAGCGAAACCCCAAACCTCAAACCCTAAACCCTAACCCCTAAACCCCAAACCCTAAACCCTAAACGCAACACTTTAACACATGTGTTAGTAAATGTGAAACCCACCAAAAAAATGAAAAAAAAAAAAACTTTTCGAAAGTATGTCTTGAGGGACGGCAAATCGAAGAGGAGAAAACGACGAATTTAATGGTGCAATTTTCATAATTTTTCGATTTGTCGTTTGTGAGATAATTGATGTTGGGGGTAAATGAGTTTTGTACATGTGGAACATTCTCTTTGTACACATGGCTTGATATCATTGGTTCCCTCATTCTCACACAAATTCCTATTCTCATTTGAACCCTACCCTTTATTACTAATTTAAACCCGTAACACGATATGTTGATTATTTTAATAATATATTTTTTGACAAATACTAACTAAATTAATTAATGAATTATTTGTCTTACGAATAATAATAATCTATAACATATACTTAAAGCAAAATAGCTTGGGTCAATCTCGGCCCTTAATTGGTTTTTTCCATATTGATTCAACGATTAAGATTAATTGGATGATACTTACACTTAACTCCCTATTATATTTAATGTATTTTTTTTTATTTAAAAAAAATCTCACATTATATAAAAAATCGGCCATATATGTTATCCATTTATAAATTGATTTTCCTGATAATTTAAGATTTTAAAAATAACTCCCTAATAACATAGCACACATTAAAATCGCTTCTCTCCAGCTTTCTTTGTAGTTCTCGTCTTCTTTCTTTGATTCTCTCACTCTTCTTACTCTTTCAGATCAATCAATCGCTCGCTCGCTCGCTCTACTGTAAGTATTGATCTCAATTCCATTAATCGTTTTATTATATGTTAATTAATTGTTAATAACCGATTCATCTTTTATTTTTTTCATGCACGCCTTCATAGATCCTTAATTATATTGATTTGCATGACTCTTTATGTAATCGATTCAAATATATGTTTATTTATCATGAGTTGATATACATGATGCAGCTTACTTCGCTTTGATTCTGATTAATTGAAGAATTAGTTATTGATTTGGTTTATTTTTTTATCTTGGTTAAATATCATTGAAAAGGTTGAGAGTGTACGGGCACCGATATATAACGCTCATGGGCATATAGGAATTTAGTTTCAGTTTCGATAATGGGTGCGTGTCTAAAATCAGAAGTTAAGGTAAGAACATCGTTATGCTTCCACTTTTTTTCATATGCGGAGTCTCTTTTATCTGGGGTGTTCTTAAATGTAACCAAAATACATAATGATTTAATGCGTTGTGACTATGTACAAATTGTTCAGCAGAAGATTTGGGGTATTTTGTGGTAATTATCAAAGTGTTTATGTGCAGTGATGTTCAATTGGGGGTAGAATATAGTAATATAATTGTTGCTTTTGAATTTTTCATGGCTATGTATTGGACGTAGTAACCGAAAGGGCATGGATCGATTGGCGTTTGAGCAAGTTTATTGAAAAAAATGGATTTGTAGGAAGAGAATACTTTATGTTTCTATGCTATTGAAGTGCTGTTTGCAGATCTAGAGGTATGCATATTTGAAATTTCTAATGTTGATTTATTACTTGCAAGCAATGTGATTACTTATGTGAAGAATACATATGATATTCTTATATGATGTAGCAATGGGTTAACCTTTTGTTTTCCAAATTAGGTGTATCAAGATTATTATATTAAATTGTGTCTGTTCAAAATGGTACATTTGTAAAGATCTCAGCAGTATTGGTGATACAGGTACTCTAATCCGTTACTGGGTATCTTTGTTGCTATAATTGGTTTGGTTTACCCTGCAATTCTTTTAATATGTAAGGATTTAGAAGATACTTTTTTTTTGAATGGTTGTTGCTTGCAGTTGTAATTTCTGTGACAAAGGAAGGGGTCAAGTTTTCAACAAGAGGTGATATTGGAACTGCAAATGTTGTTTGTAAAAACACGACAGTAAATAATGTATGTATATGACTCTGTTGGTCTGGTGAAAATGATTGCTAAACCTACTTTTGCTGTTAAGTAGTTCATTTGTCATTTTTGGGTAAAGGGGATAAGACTTGGCAAATTTAGTTTCATTTGTTATTGAAAAGCGCTAGATTTACTGTTGCTGATTCAGCATGCATATGTGCAACAAACTAAACCCACCAAGTTAGGTGACCTGATTGGCAACAAAGTCAGTTCTTTGTGATACCATTTATTTAGTTTCGTGAACTGATTGGTAAAAAGAGATTTTGAAACATGGTGACTTTTTGTACAAACTCTTGGTTACCAAACTCTCATATATCAGTTAACATTCACTTATACATGTACTCTTTAAGATTGCTATCGGTGTTGGAGGAAAGCCTGGAAGGTTAAAGCTTATCTTTGGAGGTACGGTTATATGAATCTTCAAGAAAAACATTTTTTAAGTTTATTGTAACATTGATACTTTTTATGTTTTTTGGACTTGCATTGGAAAATTAAAGAGGTACGGTTATATGAATCTTCAAGAAAAACTCTATTAAGTTTACTGTCAAAATTGATACTTTTTATGTTTTTAGGACTTGCATTGGAAAATTATTGAATGTCACTTATAGATTTTGTGGTGAGTAATAGTTTGTCCTTTTTTTATTCGATATCTTTGTGCACATGTTTCTTGAAATTGAACTTTTGTAAGTGCAACCCAAACTGTATGCAGATTTTTACCTAAAAATGGGTAGATTTGGCTTGGATTTACTCTCTAATGGGTTAATGCGTAGTATTTTAAAACCTTTCTAAGATAATGAGGAAAAGTAAATAGGTAAAAAATGGGTTGGGAATGCTCAAAGCCTCAAATAGATTGTTTATTGAATGGGTGGGATTGTTTCGGGAAGTGCAGCTCAGGAGTTCGATGCGGTGGCGGAGACGCATTGTAATGCCGGATTTGAGCAACGGATGTAAAGCAACTGAAATGACTAAATAATCTGCAGAACATAATTTAGTTTCATGGGTAAGTTATTGCCTGAATTTCTCCTACATTTGAATTTTGTTTTCGATAATCGCAACGACCATGAGGGGCAAAATGACACGGGTTGGTTATCAGGTCAACCAAGCTCAATTCTAAAGTGCAAGTCTTACTACCTCTGAAAACCGGTTTGCTTGGGTATGACTACGAACTAAATAGTGAATGCATATAGTAAGTATGATTACGAACTATTCTTGGTTGATATTTAACTTAACAGTGCCAACTTTATAAGTAAACACTTCTGTAAATTGGGTTATATTTGAGCTTAAAGGTGGCAATTTCATCCCAATTACCATATTCTGTCTATATTTATGATATTTTATTTTGTAGTTGCTATATTGTTGTAAATTTTGATAATCATTAAAGGTGTAAAAAAAGACTTTGACTTTAAATAGGCTAGCATTGTATTTGAGTTAGTAGTTCATTGAGGGAACTATATTTGAAATGACAACCGATCATAGTTTATTTGCTAAATGCTTTTAATAATCACCTTATCAGATTTGTGTCAATTTATAATCATTTTATGGGTAGGACCATGAATGAGTGAGTTAAGAAGGATCTCGCCCCAGGAAAGGTTTACTAAGCACAAGGGCCATGAATATATAAACTTTATCCCAAGTGTTTTTTTTGTTTGGTGTCCTTATTGAATGACCTATGTTCCATTTATTAATTGCTTCCATACTTATCTTTTTTGTTTTTCTCCTGCAGTATGCATTGCGTAAATTGTATCACGAAAGTCCTAGACCCATTTGTACTATATTTATCAGATACTTATGGTTCGTGTAGGACATTACCTCCTATTCTTGGCTGCTAATTTTGTCCAGTTTGTTATCTCAATATACAAAGAGATTGCTTATTACTTAGTAATAGGAGTTTATTGCGTGGTCGGAATATGTTCCATCACCGGTAATGTCACTAATGTATTATATTTTTTTCTACCTGGTTTAATTTATGAATTATGGTTCTAATGTGACCAATTTATAAAGTGTAATGTCCAATTGTTGAATAATACTACATTTCTACTCTATGATACGATAATCTTTTTTGGTTGGTAATTACACTTTTATTTCTTTCATCTGGACGAGACCGACTACAAATTTATCTATATGGACATTTCTTAGTATGCTAATTGTCCCTTTGTAATTGGTTACTATGCACAAGGTGTTGAAGTGTTACACATTATAGAAGCTATGCAACTCATGCTCAGATGTACATGCATATATATGTATGTATGTCATGAATCCTTTACTTATGTATGTCATGCATATTATCCGATAAACTTATATATGTATATATATGTATGCATATGTATGTCATGTATTATGTATGGGGACAAATGAAGATCGTTCCCTTATGGAAACCTTATACAAAGCTCTAGACCAGGTAATATATTGTGATAAACTGTACATTATCTATGGTTTAACAAGCTAGCCTCAATGTTTGATGTGATTGCAAAATTTCAGATTATAAACCTAGCTGAATGTGAATTGTGAAGTAGCTTATAAATATGACTCAAACTATGACGTGGATAGAAAAAGGATCTCTTAACAAAAAGATAGTGTTTCACCGATTGGTAGCTCATTTAGTGAATTGGTACTTATGTATAAACAAATCATCAGATTAAAAAAATTTAAATTATGATTACAAAGTGACACTAACGATGGAATATATTTTGTTATGAATTTGAATATACATCGAATGATGTTTGTTATACAATATTGCCACTACACTTAGTAAGTGTAACTTTCTCATTATTATTCAAATCTAAAGAATCTAAATAAATATAACAATTTATCAATGATAAAAGCAATCACCTATTTACAACTTTAACAAAAAATTACGTATTATATTAGATATTTAACTAGGGATGGCACCCGCGGGTCGTGAGTATGGATATGCCAAACCCATCACCCGCCCGCGACGGGTTTTTTTACCCGCAAACCCGTGAATACCCGCTAGCGGGTTTATTTTTACAGTCATACCCGCAACCCGCGGATACCCGTGGGTCGCGGGTAACCCGCGAGTTTTAAATAATATAAACATTTTTATCTAAATATCAAAAGATTTTATATAATTTTAATGTATAAAAATGTTTTAAAACATGTTCAAATCAATAGATCGTAATTTTAAACGAATTAAATTGTTAAAATTTAAGACATGCGGACTAATAGTTCGAAAACTATCAATTTATTTGATAATTTTCTCTTGATCATTTGATAAGTTTGCTATTCGAAACATGAAAACTATACTTTTTAGTCACTATATGAATAGTTTTATTATATATTGTTCAAATTAAACCATTATATATACATATATATGCAATAAATTATATAAATCTAATTGTGGGTATCTATAATGTGTTTTATAGGTTCGTGGGTCGGGTTTACCCGCGGGTATAAGTTCATACCCATCACCCGCCCGCGACCCGCCAACGGGTACAAGTTCATACCCGTAACCCACCCATGGGTACAAATTTTACAGGTTTACCCACCCACGATGGACGGGTACCCACGGGTCGCAGGTTTTTTCTCTCCCATTGCCATCCCTAAATTTAACAAAATAATTCAAAACATCATTTAACTTAACTTTTTTAACAAAGACAAATATTAAAACCCGCGCTTTCACGGGTCCTTTACCTAGTAAAATATAAAATAAAATAAATAAATGGATTCTTGTTACGAAATAAATATTGAATGGATGTCCATATCCTATTATAATATTGATTAGAGATCTTTGAGTATAATTAGGAAATTGTTTCTTGGAGGATAATCCATCTTCGTACTATAAATATATACCTCTTAATGAGATGAATAATACAGTTTTCTCCATTCTCTTTTCTCACTGTCTTGTTTCTTTAGTTCTTGTTCTTTACTTTTACAACACGTTATCAGCACGAGTCTCTGACCTAATTTCGATTTCGAGTTCATAGTCGGCAATTAACTTGGAAGTACGGCCTAAAATCTTTGCTAACTTTGAGGTATATTCGTTCCATTAATCTTTCGTTGATGTTGATGGTTTTTGTAATTGATACTTCGTAAAATATCGTTTTTTATAAACATATGATAATACTTATCTAATACTGATCAATAAACATATATATTTGGTCTTCTGCAAAGTGCCCAAGTTGAGATCCACGTTGGTCCATATGACTAATTATATATTATTTGATAAATTTGATTATGACTATTTTTATCCAAACCTTTAAGAGATGATTATGGATTGTAAGAGGTAAATCTTAAATACTTTGTTTTATGTCAAATCTCATTGATATATTATTTGCATCCATAATTTTGATATACTGCAAATTAACGTGATCAATATTACTTGGAATATATCTTTAAGATAATCACCAATGTTACTTTAATAATATGATGATCGATATATTTAAATAGCATTAGTATCCACTGGTTAGGTCGTATATATAAATTGATTATTGCTATTGATTGTGTACGTATGAGTTGATAAGCCGTAGGGCTTTATGGTATTAATTAGTTGTACTTGGGTTGGATGTGTTCCTAAAACCTGTAGATTTTTTGTGTGTGTGTGTAACTTCTATTGTTATAGTGGTAGGGTTTATATTCTTAGATAATTGTATAAAAGCTATCTGTATCAAAATAAATTACAATTAAATTTACTTATAAAAAATAATAATAATAATTGTAAGGTTTCCTTAATTACGTCAAAGGAAGACTGTGATAGATAATTTCATGGGCAACTTAATTGTATGATTGTAGTAGAAATTAAAACGATGAAAGGTGTTAAACTATGTTATGATTTTTAAGGTTTTATTCATGTTTGAAGATGGTTTTGTAAAGACCTATTGTCGACTTGACTATGTGGTTAAAATCAATTAAATAGCTGGATTGATTGGTACCGAAATAATTAAACTTAAAAGTTACTCTATTTGATAACGAACACTCGTTGTTTTATTTGGTTTTTGTGATTTTGTCGTATCACCTTAAAAGCAGTTATACTTGTTAGGGTATGTCGATTACATACATTGTGCTCTAAATTCATAGTATAGACTCCATAGCGGTTATGCGTTGATTAGCTTAGGATTACTTGCTCGAGGATAAAAGAATGCAATAACGTAAATTAAAATTTGATAATGATAGTTGAGAGATGACACATGATAATTTACTCTGTTCAACTAGTTGCTTAGTTTGTTTGGTACGTATTGACCAGTATTTATCGGAGTTGATGAAGAAAGGGGGACATCTCTGTTTTTTGTGTCACATATTTGTTTCACTAATTGCTAATAATCTTATTGTTCTCTGTGTTGGTGAATCATATATGTTTCTTACATCGGTATAAGCGGTCATACACTACCTGACCTGACCTTAAACAACCCCAATGAGTATCTTATTGGTATAACTCACATAATAGATTAGGAGTTACGTGGTACTAGCATCTACCCGCACAACGCAAAATGAGTAATTTTGAAAATCGATATATATTAATGAGTGCAATTGTCTTTTAACTCCCTACTCATGGTCCACTAAAATAAACTAATCTTATTTGATTTCTCATTAAATTTGTATTGTATGGTGAGTTGGATTTCTAATTTGATATATGATGATTCATAAGTGGTATCCCTCTTATATGGAAATCAAATCTAGATACGTATCTTTACATGCGATATATGAGTTCAGTTACTACCGTGGATATACCTTACTTTATCGGTTTAAAAGTTCTATTACTAGTTGGAGTTATTGTTTAACCCTTGTTTGATTTTAGACATGAAAATAAAGGACTTGATTAAAGATAATTTTACTTTCAGATATGCATAATATAATTATTAAGTTGTCATAATAAAATATATATTATGAGCATATGTACTTCAAAATAAGAGATCGAGGCCACCTGAATATTTGGAATAACTTTCAGATAAATAAGTGACATTGGTAGAATGGATTTACTTGATCATGTTGTTATTTCTAACTTGATGCTATGTAGGCATGATACTATGTGGAATAGAATGTTATTTAGAGAAATATATAAAAGAGGATATTAAGTGAAGTTTTGATTTATCACTGTAATTACCTGCGCAAATGCATTGAGCTATAATGTAAATTGCATGAAACTGATAAGCATGTTATATGCAATACTCATATATGTTTTTAGTACGGGTGTGATACTTATTTGTTATGCTATATGGTATTTTTCATATATTTGTGCTAATCTATTTTTAGTATCATTATTCATGATAATTTCATAGTATATGGTGAAATTTATATATAGATCACTTACTCGGAGAAACATATTTTAAGTGATATGATGATAATGCATGCATCGGGGAAAGCAGAATATAAAGTAATGATGCATGCATTAACTTATATTTAAAAGACAAGTGCAACCGAAGCACGTATGGTCATAGACTTGATGTTTTATGGACCTTGATTATTATATAAATTGGCATGACCGGTTAGACCATCCCGAGTCAATGATGATGCGAAATGTACATAAGAACCAAGAGATTCTTAAAAGTGATGATTTTGACATGAGTTGAATGCTCTCAAATAAGGTTAATATTACCGACTAAAGGTGGAATTGAATTCCTTAAGATTACGGATATGATAAAAGGGGATATATGTAGGCCTATATATCCGCCTAGTGGACCATTTAGTGTTTTAAATCGATGCATCGTTTAAATGGTCATGAAAATTGCAACCTAGAGTTTGCATGAATAAGTAACTCGCTTAGTGAGATCGCGAGCACATATTTTAGAGATCATATTTGTTTTGGCAATGTCGGTGAATATAAGTGTTGAACATTTATTAGTTCATACAACGATTACTTTTGTCGAAACGCTAACAAGTGTATTTAGTATACAACATGACTACTGTCATGATGAGAGCATAACTATTACTTATAGTATGGGGCCATGTTAGTAAACATGAAATAATATGAATTCGCATCGGGCCAACAAGATTATGATTCCTCCCCTTGATAATTAATATGTGGTCATGAAAAAGATATATCACATCTTAAGAGTTTTGTTTGTGCAATATACATTTTAGTTGCTCCACCACAATGTACAACGTCTAGATGTGAAAGAATGTTGGGAATATGTATGGGGAGGGGATAAGCAGCATAAACTTGAATTATCACAATATGATATTGATCCTCATGGTGAAGAATGAACTCAAAGTTCAAATAATAATTCATATCAAATAGTTGCCAGACATATTCATTGACCGAAATTGAGTGACTTGGTCACCTGTATAAGCTGCTCATGCTCCTGTTAAGATTGGTAATAAGTCCACGGCAAGTGAAACGTGGTAGATTAATCGATTCCAATAAAATCCTCAAAGTATAAAGGGAGCAGGAAATTAAGATGGTCAAATTGAGGTAATAAAGACCCCGTGAGAATGTTCTAGAGAGACACTAGACATGAAGGTTCTTGTTGAACCTCAGGTACCCTAAAAGTGAAAACCGAATAGTGACAAGATTCTAATAATATATATCGTGTCTCGTACTTTGTGGAATTGAATAAATGAAATCGACGTCGTTAATATTTTGTATAATGTAGCGCTATATGTTGTTAACGAGGATCGTAGAAGTATTTCTGCTGAGAAGTGCAGATGTTGAAATTATTGGCCAATATGGAAAGACGCATAAAATTTATGAAAAATATAATCTCTTGATGTGAGATGGTTTGGCTTAAGTTCTATACACTTGAAAGTGTAAAATATATCATATATAAATCGGTCTTGATGCAAAAACCCCAATGAGAATGAAATTATGAGATATAAGGCAAGAGTGGTGATACAAAGATTATTTGCAAAGACTGAGATTTATTTATGAGGAGATACTTTTGATTGGTGGATACAACTATTTTATTGATTTCTTATAAAGTCTAGCAATAGAAAAAGAAAAGTGAATCGCGTCTATTGGATATTATTATAGCTCATTTATTATTGAAACTCCGTGAAAGATATGAAATGCATAAAGCATGTTTCACGATTTAAAAGATCTTAAGATAGAAAGAAAGGTTCTCGAGAACACTATTTGATCAAACGGAATAAGTAAATCCTTATATCGATGAGAAAACGTTTTGGGCACATATGATAAATTCGTTCTTGCAATATTTCTTGAAAAGAATATGCTATACAAAATGATTGTATTGGCCCGTGCATCATTTGAGTATAAATATTTTGAAATTCATATATTATTAGAACTATTTGTAAACTTCCAAAGGCGATTGATACTCATTAAAGAAATTGAGATGAACGGTTTTGTTCTATCATGGGTTAAGGATTGAAGCATCCTAATACATTAATATTTGTGGCCCAATAGAAACCTATATAAGAAATGCTAGCAAGACTTTTGGGCTAACGACATTCACTAAGCACTTCGACTCTTGTGATTATTTGATTCCTTTCGACCCCCGAAGGATGAAAAGGAAATTAGTGGTCAAGAAATATAGTATTAAATTATGATTGGGCGTTGAGATTTATAACTAGTCATACGAGACAATTTTTGTTAAGGAGATACAACTTGTTTCTTTTGACCGGCATTCGTTGTGTTGTGTAAACATAATACATGTAAGGAATGATACATCAACGGTGATGGAGTCATGATTTAGTTTGTGAATGTTTTATTATACTCATGACTTAAGAAAGAGTAAAATGAGATGATATTTGTCGTCAACAAGTTTGTACAAGTGATGAGATCAAGTGATGTGCTCATCAGGGGGAGAAAATATGCGTTGCACTCTTTTTCCCTTGACTATGATTTTGTCCCAGTGGGTTTTGCTAGCAAGGTTTTTAACGAGGCAACATCTCCAAGCGTATTGAAAGGATTATGTACTCTTTTTCCTTCACTAGATTTTTGTCCCTTCGGGTTTTATCTAGTAAGGTTTTAATGAGGCATACTCTTTATACAATGGACATCCAAGGGGGAGTGTTATGAAATAAATATGGAATGGATGTCCATATCCTATTATAATATTGATTAGAGATCTTTGAGTATAATTAGGAAATTGTTTCTTGGAGGATAATCCATCTTCGTACTATAAATATATACCTCTTAATGAGATGAATAATACAGTTTTCTCCATTCTCTTTTCTCACTGTCTTGTTTCTTTAGTTCTTGTTCTTTACTTTTACAACAATTCTTTTATTAAATGTGATTAAAGTCATGATTAAAGGAAATTAGTTTTGCATGTGTATTAGGATTCTTTTATTTTGTTCGTCTGTATATATGGAATGTTATCTATTTAATCTAATCTAAATATCTATCTAATCTAAATCTAATCTAATCTAATCTAATCTATCTAATCTAAATATTAATAAAAGAAAACCTGTGCTATTGAAACTTTTGCAAAATTGAGACCCTATTAACCAATCAAATGTTTTGATTTCGATCACCAAAGTTTCAATTAACCAATCATATGCAACGATTTACCTAAAAAATCTCTTTTAAAAATATCATTTAAAATAATAAAAAATTAATCCAATCTCATAAAAATAAATTCCCCTCCTCTATACGGATCCCACTTTCTATTTAATTAACTTTCTACGAAGTATAATATAATATTAATAATTAATATTCTTTATTAAAAGTAACCTAATAATTATTATTAAAAATTACTAAACTAATGTGATCAATTCCTCCTGTTTTTTATTCTTAAAGGGATAGATACGAAAGTTCACGACAAACTAATAATTTTATATATAGATTTTATTACTATCTCATTAAAATTCCATTTCTAATTGTTATATTTTCATGAAGGAGTACATTGTGACACCCCGCAATTTCGACATAATTATAAACGTTAATTGCATGCATTTTTAGGCTAATTCCCTAACTTAGAGTGAATTCACAACACATTTTAGAGATAAGTCTAGCAAAACCCAACTAGTTAATACGCGTAGTATTACATTTCGTAATTAGTTGTAATTACGCACGAAACATTTGGAACGAACGCGACAAAAATATACGACTGTTGGTGAACCCAATTTATTTAATAATATGAAATTTATTAAATAACATTAACGTTTATTAAATATTATGTTAATAATATTTACAAAGTATTTTGCAGCGTATAACGTTTATTTCGTAAACTGAAACAACTCAAAACGCATCCGTAAAAATAAAATAAAACAAAGTTATAAATTTTATGATTCAACCAAATTATTTTTATAAAATAACTCAACTAAAAATACAATCGAATACGGAATTAACAATTTATCATTTAAAATAATTGATACATTTAACGATCGGGTAAACGAACACAGGTTAAATACCACAAAATTTGGACAACTTTCCCTCCTTTTTGGCACCCAAAATCGGCACCACCAACACCCACCCAACCTCACTTTTCACTTTCCACTCTATCTCTACCTCTATTCTCTCTCAAATCTCTCTCTAAAACCACTCACTTCCACCACCAAAGCTACCACCAAACGACCTCCGTTCATCTCACTCATTTAGAGAAAGGTGATCACTGTAACGAGAGCTACACAACCATCTTTTCAGATTTCTCGTGCGTCAACTTGTAAGTTCCCGACAAATCTCGAAAACGCTCCGATTTCGTTATTTTCTTTGATATTTCGTGTTTAAGATACTTAATACATCATGTTTTAGTGTTTTTAACAGCTGATTATGTCCAAATCGAAGCTTAAAACTCGTTTTTCCAAACCAAACCCCGAACAGACGCGAGTGTCGCAGGGACCAAAAACAGTGTAATGACACTTCCTAAGTGTCGCACTAAGTGCCGCATAAAAACCCTAATTTTGCGTCACTTGCCTAAGTATCGCAAATTCAATACCCGACACTCTAAGCGGCACTCCATCGAAGTGACGCTTCAACCGGACACCGACACTTGCCTGAGTGTCGCCACCTTATGCGACACTTCTTCGAGTGTCGCCAATAACACTGAACTCACACTTTTATGCGACACTGCCTTGAGTGTCGCCGAAAGCTATTAAGTGTCGCCTTAAGTGTCGCCAAGAATGGTAAATGTACAAATCATTTTTTCACTAAGTGTTGAACTTAACCGGAAACAAATATTTACATACGATACAATATGCGAACTGTACAGACTTTATAATCACACTTATCTTATGGGAAATGTTAATTTCAAACTATCACCAACGAGCCGTATACATTTTCACAACTATGAAATGCAAACGTACATAATTAACAAACACTTTGGACATAACTTGGTTGTACAAACACTAGCATGGATGGTCGACTTAGGCATCCACATACTTATTAAATCTCATACGTTTAGGGTGTTAGGAGGTTTCGGATCAGACTTGGGCTTTAGGCTTTGCTAGCACTCGAACATACTCAACTCAACAGGTGAGTTCACAGCCCCACTTTTAACTGTTTTACTGCCTTCAACTTGGGATGAGAAACATAGTCAAACACTTTACTGCTTGCCATAACTGCTTTTACTCACATGATTGTTAACTTGATTGTTTACTCCCAACTATTGATTATTAATGATTGTGATCATGTTTTAATTGGTAACCAGAGTACTTTTGAACTGTTAAACGTTGGTACAACTAGTATTTATGAAATGACGCTTTCATACTGCAAACCTTGGTTAAACTTTGTTTGATAAACCGGAGAACGACCGGTAAACTACTTTTGTTTCGCTGGAGAACGACCAGCAGTGTTTTCGCCGGAGAACGACAGGCAGTGTTACACCGGAGAACGACCGGTACTGTGTTTCGCTGTAGAACGACCAGCAGTGTTTTAAGCCAGAGAACGACTGGCCGAGTTAGACGGGAGAACGACCCGTACGTGTTAAACCGGAGAACGACCGGTACTATTTTGGAAAACGCTGGAGAACGACCAGCAACGTATTTTAACTGTGTTTTGGGTAACATCCCACTTAAAGCGTAACTTTGGGTAACATCCCACTTAAATTGTAACTTTGGGCAGACATCCCACTAAACGTATACTTTGGATAACATTCCACAAAACGTTTACTTAACTATTATGGCAACAACTGTTTATGAATGTATTTTAGTTTAACGAACTGTACTTGCAAACTTAAAACCTGTGAATTCACTCAACCACGTTGTTGACTTTTACTATGTTTTTCAGGGAATTAGCAGCACACGTAAGGACCGCCTGCACATATGGAATATTGGCGACCCACGAAGGAATAGGATGCCAACTTTTGACAACTGGATTTCTTTTATATAACTAAAACTGTTTAGTCATATTTACGAAATCTACTTTTGTAAACTTAACTACTTTTACACTTGTACGATTCGATGAATCGTAAAACCTTGTAATTATTACTCTTGGCATCTTAATATATATGTTCTGTTGTAATCATATGCTCTGATATGTATGCATGTACTTTGTATACGTGGTACCCCTAGCTTATACCAATGCTTCCGCTAATCTAAATCAACGAATTTGGGGGTGTTTCATACATGCTAATTTATATAATGTTTTTCATATCATAATTAAATAATCATATTGTGTTATATCATTCAAATTTTTATTGACAATAAAAATTTATTTTTATGAAAGACTAAGAAACATTTTGTTAGATTAAATATAACGATTACGAAAAATTTGCTTTTACATTTGTTAGACCGCTCCCTATGAAACATTTTCTTGCAAAGATCGATATTTCTCCGAAGGATACCATAGGCACCATCAAGTTCTTGCATCCGTCTTTCTTTGACGTAGTTATATATTTTTTGAACCTAATTTCTTACGCTTGGTGTTTTACATTTATAATCATCTTGTCCTACTAACAATCATTGTCTTGATTTTGAAATCATAGAATGGTGCAGACATTCTAACCGTTGTTGGAAAGTCATTTGATGACCTGGTTCTTAGCAGCTCCAAGAACATCATTCTTGAGGTTCGTATGTGTTTTTAATACAATCTAAAAATATCATCTTCAGTTAAAAATATCAATTTAACTGTTGTAGCGTTTGTCTTCAGTTTTCAGTTTTTCACTCTCATTTTCTTCTTATTCCACTTACAAAACGATCATGACTTAACTGGTTTGACCTTTTATGTTGATCATATTCAAGATACACACACCATGGTGTTTGAACTGTGAAAAACAAGTGGAGAAGTTGGCAAAACACTTCAAGGGGTTGGATAGCTTGGTTTTTGCGAAGATAGATGCTTCAGTAAACGAGCACCCGAAACTGGAGGTCAGTGCTTTTTAAAAATTAGAGGTGGCATAATGGGTGGGGTGAGTAATGGGTAGTGGGATTATTTTTTGGAACGGGTTGGGTTGGATTGACCTGAGACACCCTAAAGCTTTCATAATATTTAGCTTGATTACCAAAACTAGATTATATTTTTAATTATGTGTTGTTTTTTAATATAAATGATTTTTGAGGTTTTATGTATAACAATTACACTTTACGTGATTCTTGGTTTGTTTCTGTCTAAGCTAATATTCAAAATGTTACCAGTTGACCCGTTAGTAGATAAAATGTGTAGGTCTTAAAAAATAAAAATGTTATGCTGCAACAACAACAAGAACAAATAAAAATAAATACATAAATACAAACATGTTCAAGATTTGGTACGTATATCTGTTTTGTAGGCGGATGACTATCCAACACTTCTGTTCTACCCAGCGAGCAACAAGTCGAACCCAGTAATTCATTTGCTTCGCAAAACTAGTTCTCAAAGATTGTTTTCATCACCAACTTTGCACTCATATGTTGCTATTTTTGGGCAGATCAAGTTGCCTACAAAGTCTAGCTCGAAGGAGTTGGCGATACTGATCAACAAATATTTAAAAGAACAGGCGCATGATGAGCAACACATGGAGAAAGATGAGCTTTAGAATGATTAGGATGGGATTATATAGACTGCACAACACTTAAAAGGGTAATTTTCCGAAAACCCAACATCAGGGAAGAGGATTACCATTTTAGATTATGGGTTAGCATGGTTGTTGACTTATTGACCCTCCCACATGTATAACTAACTATAAATTGGTTTTGAGTGTAAACACGGAAAGTTAAATGACAACTTGAAACGCCCTGAAAACAGAACCATTTTTTTTTTTACACTCTTAATTATGTCCCATGACTACCCCATATGTATAGTTTAACCTTAATAGTTATTCATAGTTAAAACAAGCTTTTTAAGACCTAAAATTTCATTTTTCATTGTCAAAC
Source organism: Helichrysum umbraculigerum (assembly GCA_949592205.1). Taxonomy (NCBI): domain Eukaryota; kingdom Viridiplantae; phylum Streptophyta; class Magnoliopsida; order Asterales; family Asteraceae; genus Helichrysum; species Helichrysum umbraculigerum. The sequence continues at coordinate 63,197,629 of CATIUR010000007.1, read as the reverse complement.
GCGATCCCGGAAAGTGGGCGGGATCGCGTTCCTTAGTTATAAACATTCTGTCACCATTTTTGCCTTGCGAACGCGATCCGGAAAATGGTGTCAGGATCGCGTTCCTTAGTGTAAATCCAGAAGTCCTCAAAAGTCAACTTTTTAACCAAATTCAAACACGCATAACTTTTTACTCGTGCATCCGTTTGACCTAAAATTTTGCGTGCACCTTCATATGACCAAAATAAATACTTCCCTTTTTGCACTTTTTCAAATTTCACAATAACACGGGATTTTGGCGTATGACTCTTTTTGACCATAAAAATGACCATTTTGTGAACATGCCAAGTCTCAAACCATGAAGGCTGAGACATTATGCCTTTGACCACATATCATACATATTAAAACAAAGTTGTAAGATGCTTCACCACACCCTTAACCCTTCTCTAACCCGTTTTAGACCGTAAGTGCATTTAATGACCCATATCGACCCTTTTTGACCCGCTGACCCACAATGACTACTTTGACCCATTGACTAGCCAATCACAACCCATAATTGACTAATGGAATGTTTGACTACATGTCAACACTTCATTTCAAATAAAAACACACTTGACCATTGATTCACTTCATTTTTAGGAAACCATTCTATGAACACTAAGTTAATTCAAACACTTATATTAAAACTTTAAAACCATAATTTACATCATATTCAAGTATTCGTGACTTTGAAAGTCAAACCACATCAAAATTTCATATGTCATGGCTCACCATGACTAACTTTTAAAACATGTCTTAAAAGGGCGCTTTACACAAGTCTTATCTAAACGATACTTCAAAGAGAAAACTTGCCATACTCTAATATCATGCAATCCACGCTATCCCCTTAAACCGCCTTCCCCTTTCCTTGTCCACTTTCACCTAAAACATAAAACACTTAAACAATAAGCACTTTTGCTTAGTGAGCATATAAACAACTTAACCAAATAATACATAACATAACTACATAAACACTATGCTAGTAAAACTAGTAACTCTATATCATAAACTTCATAAGCTTCATATCACTAACTTATGATTGTACCCACCTCTAGCTCGGAAGCTATCGGGTAACATGTACAACCACAATTCATGTCACTGTAATCATATACAAGTAATACACTTAATCTTCACTTGATTGTACCCACCTCTAGCTCGGAAGCTATCCGGTAACATGTACAATCAATTCATGTCATCATTTCACAAGTAACAATCTAAACAATTAATCATAATTAACTCCACATGATTGTATGATCACACACAACCATTTACTTGATTAAGTCCATATATAACTCACCTTAATCTTGAATTGATGATTCACAACGTACAACCAAAAGTAACAATTCCAACTTCTTATTACCTATACATACATCACATAACAACATATTTAAGTTCAATAAATCAAGGCTCTAAACTATTAATCATTTTTAAACCCTCCCCCACTTTGGTTAACCTAATCAATTCATTTACACTTTCACTTAAATCATATTATAGCATAGTTTTCATAATCTAATTATATCATAGGTCACACTTTTAACTAATTAAAACTAATTCATACATATTTAACCAAAACCCCATAATTATTCAAGAACACTTATAGCTAATTAATCATATTTAAGGTGAAATTTCATCATAAACTAACACAAGAACACTCATAAACAACAATTCCAACAATTCATAACCCTAATTTCGTGTTAATTTTATTAATTAATCATAGTCCATGATAAACCCCTCTAAACCCCAAGAATTAGGTTGAACATAAAGAAATCAACACTTACAATGATTAGGAAATTGGAAAGGAGATGATTAGTTGAAGATTTCTAGATTAGACTTGGAGATTTGATCAAGTTTGAAGATTGGTAATGGTTTCCTGCGATTTTCTCAACTCCCTGTGTGTTTTCTGGAATGTTTTGGAACTAAAAGAATAAACCACGACATTTCCATATGTATCTGTAGACTTATTTTAAATTTCTATTATTTTATAGTCTGGAACTGGTAATTCGTTTTACGTTTTTCACTATATCTTATTATTTACACAATATTACTTCATTATAAATTTATATCCGGATACGAAATTAAATTCCTAAAATCTGGGGTGTTACACAACTAAACAATGTTCCAGTAGATTTCAAGATTATGAATGACTTGCAACATGAATACCACTGAGTATATTCATTATATATAAATTTATTAAATTAAAAAAAATGACTCGATTTTAGCATATTGACATTATCATCTTTCCTTTCCAGTCAATATATTTATTTTTGGATAAATGGTACAGTACAAAATTGATTATTTCGAGTGCTCAATTGTTTCTTATCGGCTAAACTGCTAAAGGGTTTAAGTTTTTATATTACCACAAAATAGATGTTTTAGATTTTACTAGCACACTGTCTGCGCAAAGTGACGGGTGAAATTTTGTGTCATAGATTCTTGTTTTTAATGTTTGAATTGGATCAAAGATTTAATGGATTGCTCAAATTGTATTATATGTAATTTTGAAAAGATTATATTATCGATTCTTTAATGGATGATCAATCACATTTTAAGATGGAAATGTTAGAATTTCCTTAATTATATTAAATACTACTGATATAGTCTATGGACAAAATAGTCATTTTCTTCATTTTAAAAGGTTAATTTTATTTAATACCTTAAGTTTTTATAAAATCTGTAAATATAAGAAATTGTGTCTTGTTAAGTTGTGGTATTACGTTTTTCTCTTTCTCATCATCAAAAACCGGATATTTTTACCTAGAATAGAAGGGTACCTTCTAAACAAAAGAAAAGAAACTCAAAATAACTTAAGTTTTAAATCATATTCAATATCAAAACTTAACTTATATATAGTTGTTCTTTCTTTGATTATAGTGAAACTTTCGCTGTGTGGTATTAATTTTCAGAATGTTAACTTAAAACGGGTTATAGATTCAATCGGTTGGCATTCTGTTTAAGCGGGGGGAAATATGTTCAAGGTAAAACGGATTGTTTCAATATATACCATTAGCTTTATTTATTTTAACCTTAAAAGTTACACTTTAAAACGTTTGTTTAATCACTTTAAATATACATGAACCTTATAATTAACAAAATTAAATTATTCAGTTATCTAATGATCATACTAACTAACTTTCTGGATGTACACGTAATATAATTCAGAAAACGAATAGCATTGCTAGATACTCACACATAGTACTTGTGCTAGTATATATGTTCATCCAAAAAAACCTTTAAAGTTTATGTGCAATCTCTTCTTTATTGGCAAAACTGTATTAGCAAGACAAGGCACAAACAACTGCTAGGAATTATTCTACATCCTCCCAAGCAAAGTTCAAACTAAAAGAAGATGAGAAACATAAGATTAAAAGTGGTGTTTATTGATGAGAGAAAAAGAACTTATTATTAAAAAGATAAGTGATTTGAAGTCTGATTCTAAACTACATCAAACAAACATACGTTACAAATCGAACCTAGATCTAAGAATCTAAGCAAAAACACTTTAAAGAAATTAACAGGTGTTATTAGCATAGGAGAGATGAACAAACTATGTCGGGAATCGGCAATTAGAAATGTTTTGCAAATTTGAATAATACGACGTGCAAGATTATAATTCTTGATTATTTAACGAACACTCGCATTACATGCATTCCTTATGCCATGAGTTCACCAAATCGAAAAGATTGAACTAATAAACCCAAGACGCTTAATTTATACTCCACTAGTCGTTGTTCATGAAACAAACACGACTTTCATCTAGGTTAGATAGAACAGTATTATTTATATAACTAAATGCAAAACTGAAGTAAAAAAAAGTATGAAAACAACCACAGCTAGCTAAAAGTGTAAGCAAAATATTAACAACTATTATGTTAGATCAAATATGTCAACAAACATAAAAGAATCAACCAAGTAGCAAGCGAATCGATTCAATCCCATTATGTATGGTTTGGTTGAATGCATAATCATTTAACTACAAATGGGTGTGATGTGACGCAAAAAGTCATGTTTTTAAGTACGATATTCCACACTTTTTTGGGCACATCTTTAGTGAAAACATTTCAAAACAATCATTATTTACTAAAATTCACTAAAGTGCTCCAAATATAGGCGTTGCTACAAAAATCACTAAAAACGTCCAAAAAACGAGCAAAACAGAGCGAATAAACAACAAACAATTCTCACACCCTCATTTACCTTATGATAAACATATTCTAACCTTATGGTATCATGTAATAGGTAAAAAAGAGATGGGAGAATCAAGAATCATGCAAAATTGGATAAAGAACGGAAGAGATACGGCTTCTACAGATCGTTAAAAGTCATTTCGGCTATGCTTGAGTTACACACATCCAATTTCTGTGAAATTGGTATCATTAGAAGCGTAACGAAATTATGAAGCCACAGGCGAAAGAATCAGGTCAAACGGACGTGTAACGAAGGAGATACGCGCGTTTTAAGCAACGAACGAAATCAGATGGAGACCGTATACGGCCCTGGACACCGTATACGGCCCTACCAAGGTCCGTATACGGCCCTATGAAGGCCGTATACGGCCCCTCATGCCCCATATGCTGCCCGTTTGTGCTTCGTTTGCTTGTACGTTGGTGCTTTGCAACTTGTACGGCTGATTTGGAGCTTTGCCTATAAATAGGGGGTCACCCCTCCAACATTACATGTAACACCCGCCAAATTAGGACTAGAAATTAGTGCCTAATCATATGTTAATACATGTAATTAGTTCTGTGTTAGGCTAATTAATGTATCGAATTATATATATTGATGAATATATACGAAAATGCGATTTGATTAAATCGTACGCAATTTAAATCGAATGTATTTCGATTCAAATTTAATACGGACGTTGGTGACCAATTTTATTAAATAACATTTTTATATCAACAACATTATTATGATAATATTTCGTATTTATTCGGACCATACAAACAATACTTATACGATTTAAAAATATTAAAACGCGCAAACTAAATAAACAAACTTACTTTTTATAACTCAAATATAAATTGAATTGTAAAATACTTAAATAAAATATCGCGTAATAATTTGTATTTTAAAACTTACCAATTAATATGTAAAATAATTATAAAACGCTAAATGACGGAGAAAACGAACACCACGCGGAGCACAGAGACGGGGACCGAAAATGGGAGACTTAACCTCCCATTTTCCTTTTCTTCCCTTTCATTTTCACTTATCTCACTCTCTGACGAGCACCCAGCGGTCGGTTCAGGAATTGCTTCCTATCGTTGCAGACCTTTCCACTAGGCGCGGCGTCAGGTGGTAGTTTAAATTTATAATAGTCGGGGGAGCCTAAACCTCCGTACTACCTACTGGTACTGGTACGAATACCTTGATACGAGTATGCGGTAAGGATGATCCAGGGTCGTTCCTCACGACGGTAGAATTGAAACAGAGCTCGTTCCGATAAACTAACTTTCAAGCTAGGGTTTGAATAAGTGGATAAGTGATTGTTTTTGGTTTTTATCTTTAGTTAAACTACTAAAACTTATAAAGCATAAAAGTAAAGGGAGACTAGCATATGTAACACCTAAGGATAACAAAGACGTGGTTCACCATGATTTAGGATAGTGTATGTGCAGAGATGATGATTATATGGGGACACATTCAGTTGACAAACAAATAAACTTAGGTGTAAACACTAGGACCCTACTTATTTAGTTCCGGTTCTAAATTAGTATGTCACTGAGTACCTAGGCTATGGTGATTCTGATCAGAACAGGTTGCTCAACCCCCCAACACTGCCCTTGTGACGGTACAGTGACCCTTGCTCAACTACCCTGTTACGGAATAGTGAGTCTCTGGAGATAACTCCGGGGTGCATGCATGAGGTAACAAACTGCCATTAAGGATACTCTGACCTTTCTTAACACCTAAACCTAAATGTGTCATCTAAATGTGTACTGGTTATTTAACTATGTTATTCTAAACTATCGGTTATGAAGAGTTAAGGGGTTTAAGCATCTGGGAATACAGCCGACTCCTTGCTTTCTTTTCAAAACTCATGTTCTATTAGTTAAGCTCAAATACTTCCGTCTTGAATTAGACCCTCCTTTACAATCAGTCGTTCATCCCTAGGTATACTTACGGTGTACACTGCATTAAGTATTTCCACAGCTTGTATATATCTAAGTATACTCACGGTGTACAGTACTTTTAAGGTTTAGCATTTCCACAGCTTTATGTATCCTAGACCATGTTCTAGAAGGGTGACTTCTAGGTAATCCACGATGAGATGATCCTACGGCATTTCCTTAGCTTCCACGTATTTGTACTCCACACGAGGTGTTTCCAACGCTATACGAAGTACAATGCCATTTAACAGAGTCTCATAGCTTCATACTGTAACACAGATAACTATGTTTACGTAGTATTCGGGTTTGCAAAGTCCTATCCTAAGAGCAATAGTCACGTGAAAGACTGGAAATGGTGAACAATAAAGTCTAAATTCAGGATAAGTTTAGACTGATAACAAAGTATAACAACTCCCATTTATATAGATAAGGGTTTAATGTAACATCATCTATATACAGATAACAATTGGGAACATTATTCCACAACGGATTGTGCCCACGACTTTCATAGCTTCCACGTTCCGTACTTCACACATTAGTGATGTTTCCGGCGCTATACAAATGAAATCCGTATAACGTTACCTCCGTTGTTTCATAACGATATTATCCCAATCATATATTCACTACTGTCTAAATCATGGCGAACATACAAGCAACTACTCACAATGCATAGCAATAAAAATTTCTAAAATTAATAAATCACATACATCAAACAAGAACAATATGACAAATTAATAATAGAAAGGATAGATAATACCGATACGAATTGCGAGCAGAATAACACTTGTATTTCTTTATTAATATCCAAGCATTACATAAGCTAGCCTCTACTAATTAACTACATAACTAATCTCTCTCTAGTTCTCCTCTAACTCCTAAGAGTAGTGCTAGAGAGAGAAACTAGAGAGAGGAACTAACTACAAGAATAATTCTCCTCTAACTCCTAAGAGTAGTGCTAGAGAGAGAATGTGTGAGAGAGAAAGTGAGAAATGAGAAATGAGAATGAAGTGAGGTGTGTATGAAATGGTGGAGGAGGCCATCTATTTATAGGTGAAGATCAACTTGGAGCCAAAGTAATGAGCCATGGAGCCAATCTTGGAGCTAAAGTTGAAGCCAAACTTGGAGCCAAAGGAATTGATACGTACAAGCACCGAAACGCATCATACAAGCAAACCAAGCATGAAGGAAGCCAACCAAGCCACCCCTAGACCACCAAAAACCGTATATGGGGTATAGGGGGCCGTATACGGCTTGCCAAGGCCGTATACGGTGTGTAAAGGCCGTATACGGCTTGCCAAGGCCGTATACGTGGTGTTTCGGCTTTTCTGCGTTGCTTAAAACGGCCATATCTCCTTCGTTACACGTCCGTTTGACCCGATTCTTTTGCTCACGGATTCGTAATTCCGTTACGCTTCTAATGGTTCCAATTTCACAGAAATTGGATGAGTGTAGCTCAAGCATGTTTGGAATGACTTTTAACGATCTGTAGAAGCCGTATCTCTTCCGTTCTTCACCCAATTTGCATGATTCTTGATTCTACCGTCTCGTTTTTACCTATTACAACATACCATAAGGTTAGAATGTGCTTATCATAAGGTAAATAAGGGTGTGAGAATTGGTTGTTGTTTATTTGCTCTGTTTTGCTCGTTATTTGGACGTTTTCGGTGATTTTTGTAGCAACGCCTATATTTGGAGTACTTTAGTGAATTTTAGTAAATAATGATTGTTTTGGAATGTTTTCACTAAATATGTGTCCAAAAAGTGTGGAATATCATACTTAAAAACATGACTTTTTGCGTCACATCACTCTCTCTCTTCTTTTTCTCTTTCATTTTCTCTCTACACATTAAACCACCACCACCATCATAAATCGACAAATAACATAATCAAACGCACTCGGATCATCAATATTTTTAGAGATTCACGATCACCTCGCAACGATCCACATTTCTATCTTTCCGGATTTCCATTTCGGCAATTTGTAAGTTTCCGACAAAATCCCGAAATCTCTCGATTCTTAGTATTTTTCACTCGTAGTTGTTATTATAAATTGTATATGTCCCTTGCTAAGTATAGAACACGATTTCATAGCTTAAAAACGGGTTTGAAATGGGTTTTTGGCCGGAAAATTCTTGACAGCCGGACTTTCTGGGCTGATGTTCTTCCATGCGACACAAGCCTTGTGTCGCATGTTGTGTCGTATTTTACCTGTTGTGTCGCACGTTATGTCGTATTTCGCATGTTATGTCGTACCAAAGAATTAGTGTCGTAAGTTTTGCGACACAACCATTATGTCGTATTTTCATACGACACAATCACTATGTCGCTGTTGAATCAGCATCTCGCATCTATGCGACACAACCCTTGTGTCGCATAGACATTGTGTCGCATTCCTATGCGACACAACCCTTGTGTCGCATGACAAACTTTTGTGTCGCATATTGTGTCGCAAAACACAGAAAACTCAGATTTTTACTAAGTGTCGAGACTCGAAATTTATCACTCGATTTTACCCAAATTCATATCCCAGATGCGTTTTTCGTCAAAGCAATATAGTAGAAATGAAAATTTTCCAAGCTGACCTGGCAGCTCGACCCTAGTCAGGGGCTCTGCCCCTTGGACCCCGCCAGGGGCTCTGCCCCTTGGACCCCGCCAGGGGCTGCCGCCCCTTGGACCCCGCTACCAGGGGCGCTGCCCCCGGACCCCCGTACTTAGATTCCGTAACGGCTTCTAAAACACAATCAAAACACATTTTTCAAGTAAAACGCCACGAAATCAAAATAATAATAGTTGAGATTATTATTACAAATCCGTCACCAACGGGCCATACATGTTTTCAAACACTTAACAAATCAACCAAATCGTAGTAATTTGGACATATATATAGTTGTGTAACAACTACAAGGGTGATCTTTTGAGATACCCAATCATGATTATAACCATCGCGTGTCGTGGACACCCTCAGGTTACAAGTCTTTGGACTTCATACTCGGCTAATCAACTTACGTTTGTTTAAACGCTTTCAGACTCAGGTGAGTCTCATGGCCCCTCTTTTTACTATTTTACTCAGGGGTGTGATATATTGCTCAATTTTAACATGTGAACGCAAGTACAAACATTTCATATACTACATGAGTTTTCACAACTAATCATTTAAAGTCCTCCGTCAGCATAGTTGTTAATACGTTGTAGCGTGAATATTAGTATATGGTACCATATAGGATTGACCCACCTCATCCGGGTTAGCAAGCACTAACCGGGTAAACGGATGTACTAATATTTGGGAAGACGAATGTGGATTAGGCATTCGTGGAGGCACCTCGCCCGGAAATTCTCTATAGGGGACCCGGCCCTCGAGTTAAGCTTAACTATGTGCTCATGGCTGTATACATATACATTATCAATTGCTGGATGCAATTCAATTATTTAAATCTTGCGGTTCATACGATATTACTTGATTTCAAACCTGTGAGCTCACCACCTTTAGCTGACCCATTTAGCATGTATCGCAGGTACCAAGCAGTAGGTTGTTTCTGCTTCTGGACTTCTAGCTCGAGTCAGCATACAGACGTTTGAGATTTTCTTGCATTAGTATATTTTGTACAAGTACTTATGTACTGAAATCTCCTTTTATATAAACTCGAGCTATGTAAAGCTATAAATGTTGTAAACATTTCAATATCAATATATTTTGTTAAAACGACGCATATAGAGTCGTTTACTATATATCTTCGTGCTTTGTTATTGATTAGTAACACCCAAATCAAGCTTCCGCAAATCATTAAATTTGGGGGTGTTACATTACACACCATTCTTCATTCCACTCATTTCCTCACTCTCACTTTCTCTATCACACACTCTCTCTCTCTCTACTCTCTCTAGAATTAGGGTTAGCATCCGTTAGTTCTCAGTTAATATTTAACTGGGACTAACGGAGGGACTACTTTTGTAATAGCGTAGGGAATAGTTCAGGGGCTTATTTGTAATATTGTTGAAGATATTGCGGAGGTTCTGCTTGTACTCTCTCTCTCTAGCGTTTATTTAATCTACGCTTTATTAACGGTTACTTCTTTCCTTATCTATTATAATGATGATTGCTATTGTTATTATGCTAGATTTAGGATCTGTTATTATGCGTAGTGAGTAGTTATATTGTGTGTTTGTTGTGATGTAGTTAGTCGTTAATTGGGATGATGTCATTATGAAACAACGGAAGTAATGTTATACGGCTTTAATTTGTATAGCGCCGGAAACATCACTAATGTGTGGAGTACGGAACGTGGAAGCTATGAAAGTCGTGGGCACAATCTGTTGTGGATTAATGTTCCCAACTATTATATTATAAATGAAAACTCGGTGCTTTGATTACGCGTTCCATCTATGATTTTAAAACCGCATATCAACTAACGCCTTTCCACCAATAAACGTGGTTAAAACCTTTTGATAAGACGTCATATCGGGGGTAATTAATTATCTGTGTTTTGGTTTTGGATCTGTGGAAATACTTTATACGTATTGTACACCGTGAATAAACTTCTGATTAAATATCTGTATTCAAATAACATGGTCTGGTTTTGAAGCCGTGGAAATGCTGTTTTAAACAAGTATTGTACACTGTGAATAAACTAGGGATTTATTGGTTAAATACAAGTGAGGGCTGGTTTAAATCATAAATGGGGGATCTCTAATCTAAAATACAAACTCAGTTTATGAATCCAGAAAGGAAGACGGGGAATCATCTAATATTCCAAATTTGTCTATCACCCATGGATTCTACAAAAACCATTGATGGAAAGTAATCAAACACCAACCAAGTCTTAAACCTAAATGTTTTATTCAATTGAGTATCACTGTGGTGTTAAGAACGGTCGGACCGTTAGTGGGCCTGTTACTCTGTGCATGCGCCCAGGAATCTTCGTATTCCAGAAAAGGGTCACTGTTCCGTAACAGGGCAGTGTTGAGAGTTGAGCAGCCTCCTCCGATCAAAATCACGATAGCATAGTTACTCAGTGACATACTGATTGAGCAATCAATAAGTAGGGTGCTAGTGCTTACACCATAAATACTTAAGACAAATAAAATACAAATCTTTAGAAAGACGTTTTCATAACTTAAACTAAAACATCATCCCAATGCAAGGCTAACGAAGTCACAACAAACACCCCCTCTATCCTGAGTGCTATCCCTTTATTTTATTTTATTGCTTAGTTTAATTAGTAGTATAATTTGGAAAACAAACAAAAACAAACCTCCAACTGCTTTCAAAACAACCTACACTAGCTAGATTCGGACATCTTGATTTCTCTGTTTCACAATACCGTTGGTTTTAAAGAACGACCCTAGGTCATACTTGCTGCTATACACCTTTAGCACTGGTAAACTTAGGCCCCAACAATTTACAAATTTAAAACTCCACTGACACATCGCCAGTAGTCGGTGCAACGACAGGTTAATTCCTAACCGACCGCTGGTGGCCCGTCAAATTTTTGGCGCCGCTGCCGGGGAATCAACTGTAAGACTCAGAGACGTCATAATGAACTTTCTTGCTAGTGAACCATTAGGATGGTTCTCTCTTCTTAAACCCCTAAAACTTCTTTCAATCCTTCCTTTCCCCAATCCTAAATCATACGTCGTACCCATCCAACGAGAGAAGCGATCATCTTCCCACAATCCTACAACCACCGCACGCATCACTCTCGCTGATGGAAACAAACCCTCGATAGAAGTTCGAGGAGGACCCATACGCTACCCGGAGACTGAAGGAGCATCATTCAAACTCAAGCATGACGTAGTGCAGCTGATCTTGAATCGCTGCCAATTCAACGGACTACCGAACGATGATCCCTACTCCCACCTCAATAAATTTTTTACCCTATCCGACTCTTTCAAGCAAAATGGGGTTGAGCAAGATACAATCCGCTTATATCTGTTCCCCTACTCTCTTTCTCATCACGCACAGACTTGGTTCGAGGAACTAGAGACCAACTCTATCTCCTCATGGGAGGAAATGGAAGATAAGTTCTTAACAAAGTACTTTCCCCCATCCAAACGAATTAAGTTAAAGAAAGACATCTTGAACTTCCAACAGTTTCATGATGAATCAATTTACAGTGCATGGGAAAGATTTAAGAGGTTGCTTAAAAGATGTCCTAACCACCAAATCGAACGATCAACTCAGTTGTGCATGTTTTATAATGGTCTCGCACCGCACCACAAGCCAATGCTCGATGCCGCTGCTCAAGGAAACTTCACACGTTGCACGGATGACGAAGCCTGGAATCTGATTGAGAGCATGACCATGAATCACAACGATTGGAACACTGATGAGCATTCCTCATCATCGGCACCGCTTGCCCTTCCTACGCAAACTGAGGCGATCAAATCTCTGACGGAACACATCGGAACGCTGACCGAGGAAATAGGAAAGCTGAAGAAACCTCCTCAACAGGTCTACCATATTCAGTCCTGTCGGAACTGTACCAATCTACAAGCTACGAACCCTGTTGATGGAACAGCCTACCATGACCAGTTCCAAACTCACCCACGTCCACCTGATTATACTCAAACCTCTCCTCCTCGAGCCAACCAATACCTACCAATTCCACCACCCAACCAATTCCAATACCCAACCTACCCACAACAACCTCAACTTAGTTATAACCAACCACCATTGCTTCCCGGAACCACATCTGAGATGGCCCAATCTTCTGAACCCACTAGGCCAATTACTAGTCGAGACGACACCGTCATACAAATCATCCAAACGATTACGGCTAGACAAGACCAGGTTGATCTCTTCCTAAGAGACCAACTAACTTTACTAAACACTCTTGTAACCCAAGTAGGTCGACTAGCAGAACGTATCGACACTAGACCACAGGGTAGTCTGCCTAGTAGCACCTTTCATAACCCACATACTATGGAAGCCAACCACGTAACCAACCAAGACTCCAAGGTGGCACCGAGCCAACCTTCAGTTCTTTCTCCAGTGAAAGAACAATCTCCTGTCACACAGACAGTTGAGAAAAAGTCTTCTCCAAAGCATAAAAAGGAAAGCCTACCATTTCCAGGACGCCTCAAGCAACAATCTAATGAAGTCAGAGGTTTCAAGTACGCTAAATATGTTAGGAGACTTATCTCAAACAAAGACAAGGTACCCGAAGTACCTAATGTCCCGCTAACTGCAGAATGTTCAGCGATCCTTCAAAATCGTTTACCGGAAAAACTAGGAGATACCGGACGTTTTACCGTTCCCTGCTCTATCAACCAATCTGGTGATATTAGCTCTTTGGCTGATCTAGGAGCAAGTATTAACCTAATGCCACATTCATTATTCAAAAGACTAGAATTAGGAGACCTTAAACCCACTAAAATGAGTGTCCAGCTAGCTGACCAATCCATTAGATACCCTAAGGGAATAGCTGCGAACATCATGGTTAAAGTCGACAAGTTCTTTTTCCCAACTGACTTTGTGGTAATGGATATTCAGGAAGATATAAACATCCCTATAATCCTAGGTAGACCTTTTTTGAACACAGCCAGAGCAGTCATCGATGTGCACTCTCTGACGATTAGCTTACGCGCTCACGGAGAAAGCATCACATTCAAGACCGATAAGAACGACTGTGTTCCGATGGAGAATAATGAGCTATATACGGTCTCTATTAGCCAAGACACATCTGATGACGAGATCTCTGAACCAGCAGCCAAGCAGGAAGAAGAGATGAAAGAAGAAAAGGAGCCTCTTGCCAAAGTGGATATTCATCCTCTTGATTCTCCAGATTTGCCTGATTCACAAGCATTATCTCAAGAAATCATCTGCATCCCAATCGTCTCTACTCATGAGCAAATGATTTCTGTGATAGACAAATATGATGGTGACCCTCATATTATAATAGCAACTATCAGAAATTCGACCAATGATTACTCTATGCATCAAAGATGGCTAATAGCGGTTATTGAGGCAGCATCCACTATCTATCTCACTAGCAAAGGAACCGAAGATCCGCTCAACCTTAGACATTGCATCAGAGTATTCGCAGATGCACTCAAATCTCAGCTCAAGAAAGAAAGGAACAACGCGAATGAACTACTCTTCTACATTGAACAGAGACAAATATACCGAAAGGTGTATGATGTTCTCATAGGCTCTGCGTTTCCTTATTCATCAAAACAGAGGGAGAAGTTGGGTGCTATCAGAAGAAATATTGAAGATGCTACTGACTTCATGGTGATGAGGAATCTACAGGGATTCCTTGACTTATTAGCTGAGAAAGATCACCTGAGTACCAAAGAAAGCAATCGATTTATCATCAAGTCTACTTTAGAACATCATATTAAATTGATAATCGAGGAGCTTAGGTACATCACTAGGGACGAAAGCAGGCGTAATCACCCCCTCACGGTTAAAAATATGTCTCTACTCGATGTTGTCACTTTTGTGAGAACTAGATTACATGAGATATTGAATGCAGAAGACGCCGAGAAAGCAGAGTATATCCTCCAAGCTGGATATCGCGAGATATTCAACAAACTGATTCATATTATCAAAAACTCTGGCTTTCCTTTCACCCTTTATCAGCACCAGCTAATCAAAAGCTTGTGCAAATCTACAACTGTATTCGAAGGAGATCCTAATAGCGAAGAATTCGAAGATCTGAAGATGAAGCTACTGGAATTTATGGATTCCTTCAGACTTAAGAATCCGATTAGAGAATACATCACGACAAGCACAACCACTATGATTGACCCTAACGGGCCAGTCACTAAAGCGGTTGACTACATCACAAACGGATTGCTAGGTCTTTCTAGAGCAGCCTCAGAACAACTTCGAAACTTCAAAGTGGATACCATGGAACTGCTATATCTAATCTCAACCATGGTATGCCACTTCCAAAGGATCTATCCTCCGCGATACTCTTTTCCACAACCCAGGGCACATAATGGCACCATCACTCGCCCTGGGAGCTCCTTTCCGTACACCTAATCTCAGAGGTGTAAAGTCGAGCTCTCGACTCTAACAGCAGCGCTTCTCGGGAGGCAACCCGTGGAATAAGACGTGTAGAGAGAAACGTGTAAATAAGTGAAGAAGATCTTTGACTATCCTTCACACTTGGTCGTACCTAAATGATTTATAAAACCTTTTGATATTACAACTCATTTGCAAATAAACCACTCGTCTCAGAAAATAGGAAATCAATTTGAAACTGGTAATTCATATGTTTCGAGCATTTGAGATACTTGCATACTACTTTTATGCATTATGCTCGAACTCGTTTAAAAACACATGTTTTATAAAACTGATTTTTAGTAGAAAACATCTTTTCAAAATTCTGAGACAGTGATTTCTCTTTTCATTTGCAAAAATATTGAGTTTGTAAAAAGGGTACGACCAACGTGTTCACACTTACGAGATTAATTCACAAGAAGAATGATGATTGAAGAAAGTCAAATAGCAAGACGCTTGAATCCGAGCCACTCTTCATGGATGCAGAAAAGGATCCTGGTAGCATCTCTTTTCAGCAAATTCAGACTCTCAGCTTCATTGCAGCTCGCTATCTGGGGAGTGTCTTAACCCTTTACCCTTTTTTTTTTTATGATTATGTATATTATTTTCTTTGTTAAGTTTGTTAAAGTAATATATACTCTATCCTAAGCTTATCACTAAGTGTGGGATTCCATCCCAAAACAAACAATTGAGAAACATTTTCTTACATGTTCAAACTCTAAGTGTGGGATTTTACTTTTAGTAAATCTCAACTCAAGAGAACATTAGGGACAATGTTCCTCTAAGTGTGGGATAGCAGGTATAGAATACCTTGGTTAGTTTTTATGATTTTTAATGTCCGAAATAGCAAACCCAGAAAATGTTCCTCAAATTTTTCAAAATTTTTCAAGAAAATTAAAAAGTATGAGCTAAATCTCTCGATTATCTCTACTATTTTGAGTCAAAATATCTTTTGAAAGGAGCAATTTTCAAAGGTGAGTAATATATTTCGAAATCTAGGGAAAATAAGGTAGAAATTTCTTAAGCAAAAAATGATGATCTGATAGGAGCATGACAAAGCACATACAACCATAATTACAGTGAGGTATCTTGAGCCTAAAAGCATTCATCTTTAATGCTTCACTATTCATTTCTTGTGTGTGCCGATGCATGTATCTCTGAATTAGAACTTGCTCTTGACATAATCTTCGAGACCACATTGGTGTGTGCTGTACGCGGTATAGGTGTAATTAAATGACCTTGACGTTCCCTAGGATTTAACCCATTTTTACATATCTTTTCAAGCTCAAAACCCCTCCGATACTCAATTTTAGTATCGATGATCCGCCTAGTAAACCCTGTTGAGCCTAAACCTTTCATTTCATAAAACCCTCATCATTAAACCCTACTTCCCAAATATCCCCAAACTTATCTTAGAATTTCTGAGGTTGTGAAAAACATCTTTTAGAACATCCGATTCGATTATGCTCTCAAGTCTTCCTCTTTCGTGTTCTCCAAAAGATATATATCTCTAAAAGGTGCGAAAAATTGGCACCGCAAAAGGACTCGAAGTTCAAGATCTAAGATCATAGTTCTGAAAAGGATTTCTGAAAGAATCAAAAGAAAATATCCTTGGAAATTCTCTGGCAAAGAAGTTCTGAAAAAAAAATGCAGAAAAAGAAATAGAAAAAGAAGAAAAAGAAGAAAAGAAAAGAAAAATAGTTCTGCAAGAATAAAGCTACAAATTCCTTCGAAGTATCATCCTCGCAAGAAAAATCTGATAGAAGACAAACAACTATCTCCTTTCCGTTCTAAATAAAGTTGTTCATGATCTCAGTAGTTTTAAGATAAGCAACCCTACAACCCAGATATACCACTATCAATACCCTTTAACCCTCACCAAACACTACAACCCTCATGAATGTCTTGGGATAATTAGCACCGTCCTCACCTAAGTGGTGGAGATCCGATTCTCGATCAAGCCTATGACGATGAGTGTTGCATGACTGGCTATTTGAGCGATTTCATTTGTTCTAGATTGATAGGAAACCCGTTACACTTTGAGTGAATTGAGTGACCACCTTTTGTGAGATCGCCTAGTCATGTGTACTCCAAGATCATGAGATTTGGATGTATGCCTAAGAGAATCTTTTCTTGTTTAAGGAAGAATCATCTTATCTTTTCATATATTCTTGAAACTATCTTACTTGCATCTGGAAGTGGTAACTCTTAGAAATGTTGTGACTCGCTCTAAAATGTTTTAAAATGTTTTCAAAAACTGAGTGTTGCTTGAGGACAAGCAACGTCTAAGTGTGAGATAACTTGATGTGACGCAAAAAGTCATGTTTTTAAGTACGATATTTCACACTTTTTGGGCACATCTTTAGTGAAAACATTTCAAAACAATCATTATTTACTAAAATTCACTAAAGTGCTCCAAATATAGGCGTTGCTACAAAAATCACTAAAAACGTCCAAAAAACGAGCAAAACAGAGAGAATAAACAACAGCCAATTCTCACACCCTCATTTACCTTATGATAAACATATTCTAACCTTATGGTATGATGTAATAGGTAAAAAAGAGATGGGAGAATCAAGAATCATGCAAAATTGGATAAAGAACGGAAGAGATACGGCTTCTACAGATCGTTAAAAGTCATTACGGCTATGCTTGAGTTACACACATCCAATTTCTGTGAGATTGGTATCATTAGAAGCGTAACGAAATTACGAAGCCACAGGCGAAAGAATCAGGTCAAACGGACGTGTAACGAAGGAGATACGCGCGTTTTAAGCAACGAACGAAATCAGACGGAGACCGTATACGGCCCTGGACACCGTATACGGCCCTACCAAGGTCCGTATACGGCCCTAGACACACCGTATACGGCCCTATGAAGGCCGTATACGGCCCCTCATGCCCCATATGCTGCCCGTTTGTGCTTCGTTTGCTTGTACGTTAGTGCTTCGCAACTTGTACGGCTGATTTGGAGCTTTGCCTATAAATAGTGGGTCACCCCTCCAACATTACACACCATTCTTCATTCCACTCATTTCCTCACTCTCACTTTCTCTCTCACACACTCTCTCTCTCTACTCTCTCTCTCTTCTTTCTCTCTCTCTAGAATTAGGGTTAGCATCAGTTAGTTCTCAGTTAATATTTAACTGGGACTAACGGAGGGACTACTTTTGTAATAGCGTAGGGAATAGTTCAGGGGCTTATTTTTAATATTGTTGAAGATATTGCGGAGGTTCTGCTTGTACTCTCTCTCTCTAACGTTTATTCAATCTACGCTTTATTAACGGTTACTTCTTTCCTTATCTATTATAATGATGATTGCTATTGTTATTATGCTAGATTTAGGATCTGTTATTATGCATAGTGAGTAGTTATATTGTGTGTTTGTTGTGATGTAGTTAGTCGTTAATTGGGATGATGTCATTATGAAACAACGGAAGTAACGTTATACGGCTTTCATTTGTATAGCGCCGGAAACATCACTAATGTGTGGAGTACGGAACGTGGAAGCTATGAA
The DNA here is from genome assembly GCA_949592205.1 of Helichrysum umbraculigerum. NCBI lineage: Eukaryota > Viridiplantae > Streptophyta > Magnoliopsida > Asterales > Asteraceae > Helichrysum > Helichrysum umbraculigerum. The sequence goes on along the minus strand of CATIUR010000007.1, from coordinate 63,178,977 downwards.
AGTCGTGGGCACAATCTGTTGTGGATTAATGTTCCCAACTATTATATTATAAATGAAAACTCGGTGCTTTGATTACGCGTTCCATCTATGATTTTAAAACCGCATATTCAACTAACGCCTTTCCACCAATAAACGTGGTTAAAACCTTTTGATAAGACGTCATATCGGGGGTAATTAATTATCTGTGTTTTGGTTTTGGATCTGTGGAAATACTTTATACGTATTGTACACCGTGAATAAACTTCTGATTAAATATCCGTGTTCAAATAACATGGTCTGGTTTTGAAGCCGTGGAAATGCTGTTTTAAACAAGTATTGTACACTGTGAATAAACTAGAGATTTATTGGTTAAATACAAGTGAGGGCTGGTTTAAATCATAAATGGGGGATCTCTAATCTAAAATACAAACTCAGTTTATGAATCCAGAAAGGAAGACGAGGAATCATCTAATATTCCAAATTTGTCTATCACCCATGGATTCTACAAAAACCATTGATGGAAAGTAATCAAACACCAACCAAGTCTTAAACCTAAATGTTTTATTCAATTGAGTATCACTGTGGTGTTAAGAACGGTCGGACCGTTAGTGGGTCTCTTACTCTATGCATGCGCCCAGGAATCTTCGTATTCCAGAAAAGGGTCACTGTTCCGTAACAGGGCAGTGTTGAGAGTTGAGCAGCCTCCTCCGATCAGAATCACGATAGCCTAGTTACTCAGTGACATACTGATTGAGCAATCAATAAGTAGGGTGCTAGTGCTTACACCATAAATACTTAAGACAAATAAAATACAAATCTTTAGAAAGACGTTTTCATAACTTAAACTAAAACATCATCCCAATGCAAGGCTAACGAAGTCACAACAAACACCCCCTCTATCCTGACTGCTATCCCTTTATTTTATTTTATTGCTTAGTTTAATTAGTAGTATAATTTAGAAAACAAACAAAAACAAACCTCCAACTGCTTTCAAAACAACCTACACTAGCTAGATTCGGACATCTTGATTTCTCTGTTTCACAATACCGTTGGTTTTAAAGAACGACCCTAGGTCATACTTGCTGCTATACACCTTTAGCACTGGTAAACTTAGGCCCCATCATTTACAAATTTAAAACTCCACTGACACGTCGCCAGTAGTCGGTGCAACGACAGGTTAATTCCTAACCGACCGCTGGTGGCGCGTCAGGGTGTATTTATTGGAACAGTAAAAAGTTATAAATTGGTAACATACTCTCATTTTTATCTCAAAGTGGGTTACATACTCATTTTATTACCAATGTTAGATACAGACCGTTAATTTTTATTCTAATGTTGGATACAAACTATTTTTTTTTTGTTCCAATGTGAGTAATCTGATAGGTTTTGTTTGCATTTGTGATTACTTGACGCTGACTTGTTTACTTATTTAATGACGTGGCATTCCACATTGGATATGATTACATGCATACATATAACTTATTACTCGGCCAATAAGTTATATATATATATATATATATATATATATATATATATATATATATATAACATAATTGTATGAAGAACTTGACATTTTGAGGAACAAAGAAATAACAGCTTTAATTAGTGTTCCAAGTATGTGTGTATGTGCGTGTGTGATCATATCCAACGTGGAATGCCACATCATCAAATATGTAAACAAGTTAGCGCCACGTAATCACAAATGCAAATAAAACATACCGGCCAGGTTATTCACATTGAAACAAAAAATAAGAGTTTGTATCCAACATTGGTAATAAAATGAGTGTGCTACTCACTTTAAGACAAAAATGAGAATATGTTACCAATTAATAGCTTTTACTCTTATTGGAATGTTTGTGATAGGTACGATGGTATGAATGACATGCGGCTTCTAATTATGTCGTTTAATCTACACTTTGGGTGGTATGATTGACATGCGGCTTCTAATTATGTCATTTAATTTACACTTATCCATTGGGTGTTTTTTTATCTAAAGGCAAGGGAAAACTGTGACAACCGTCACCAAACCGTTATTGTAGTTCGCGCCATAATAAGTCATTTTTGTGAAAATACTAATTTCAATGATTTCTTTACATCAAAGTCTTCGTTTTTGAAAAACGAATCCATCGCAAAAAGAATCAACGCAATCGGACATGTAACGAAGAATATACGCGGTTTCACGGTTCGGGCCATAACTTTCTTATTCGGACTCCAAATGACATGAATCCAAAGCCCACGGTCTCTAAAATCATTGGGCTATAATATTTCCAAGTATTATCTTATAATTCCCTCAAGAAAAATCGAACCAAGACTATCCTTGGTGGATCCATTCGAACGGCCCAACCCAAACACCCTAACTTGGGCCCAAACCATTCTATACCAATAAATACAGATTCTAAGGGTGTATATTCTCATTATTTACAGATTCTAAGGAGTGTTCTCATACGATCCTTCGATAGTTGGTATATCCCTATTCGATTCCTTCATTATGATGTATTTCGATTGTTTCGTATTGTCAGTTTTTCATTCGGTTCAATCCATTGTATTCCTAGTGATAAAAACCATTAGGATGTATGTGAAATCAGTTTTTAAATCATTAAGAGTGAATTATATTGTTTGTTTAAGCATTTTGGATGGATTAGCATTAAGATTTAGGTTTAAACTCATAAACCCTAAATCTGGACAGATTCAAGTACTGGTTTGGGAAGCTGGTAACTTGGTTGTTTCTTGATGAATTTTGGTAAAAAAGAGTCTAAACATAAGTATTTTGAGTCTTCTTTCAAATGGCATCAGTTTCGTGTTCAAATGTTGAGTATAAGTTAGTCAAAATGATTTTATAAAGTCGAATGTCAAATCTGGGTTTTTCTGTTCATAATTTCGGTTAAATTGTTGATTTTTCAAACGTATGTTAAACTAAGAATTGGATCTTGAAATTTTTACTGAAGTATTTTTAATGTGTTTGTAATTTTCTGTAAAAATATCATAGTCATTTTAAATTTTTAAGTATTTTTAATAATTTGTAACTTTTATATACTCAGAAGTCGTTTTAGTTTCTGAGCAGATTGTTTTAGTGAATTTTTAAAAATAGTTAACTATAGATTTTACTTCTGGAAAAATTATATAATGTTCTCAATACATTGAAGTGTCACTGGTAAAATTTGTAGAGTTAAATGATTTCATTAAATCATGGTTTAAAATTCGTAAAGTGGTACAAAATTCTGGACAGAATCTGAGATATACAAAGAGTAGATTTTCGTAAAGATACGTGAGGTTTAGTTGTGAGGAAATTTAGTAGAGGTGATTTGAACTTGGGATACAATGGAAGGACATAGATATGTCTAGGTTGTAACCCGTATGCATATATATTCATTTGTAGATTGGCAAAGTTGTTTGGTGGATTCATTTAAGGGCGATACTTACTTTGGTGTTCAAGGTGAGTTTTCGTGGCCCCATTTTCATTACATGTTTTCAAATTGGGGGAAAAGTATGCTCACATGTTTTATCAATTGTTTTATGCTGTGAAACGTATTCATTTTCATTTTGGACATATGCTTGAAATGTGTGACACTATGTGATTTATATGGATTGGTTGTTGGATTCATTTTTATCAAAGGCCTTACTCTTTCGAGGGTAAGTACCTAATGTGTACTGTTGGTATACATTGAAGGTCATGATTTGGTGGTTTTTATCAAAGGCCTTACTCTTTCGAGGGTAAGTACCTAATGTATACTTAGGTGTACATTGAAGGTCATTTATGGGTAGCTACCGCATACACAGGATTTGGTTGGGTCATACTCCTTCGTGGGGTGATGACGGTTTGTGGATTGTTCGGTTGGATTATTTCACTTGTGTGCCATTTCTTTATGCATTGTCCTAAACTATTATTATCACAGCAAAATGTTTTATTTTCTGGTGTCTGGTTTCAAACCTACGAAACTCACCAACATTTGTGTTGACGTTTTCGAGCATATCTTTTCAGGTTATACTAGTGGACTTAAAGCAGTGGACAAGAGAACTTAGTGGACCTTTAGGGTTGCATTAAGAGTTATTCAAGACTTGTGTTACATCATTAAGGTTGTTTGTGAAGGCTTGTTTTGCCTTAACATCGTATAGTACGTTTGTTTGTAAGCTTTTGAATTCATTGTTGAAATGTATGCACGACATGAACCGTTATTCATGTTATTGGCATCATGACACATTGGATATTGTATTTCATATAGAATTCTTTATAATGATGTGTTATGGTCCTATCACCGTTATACCTCGTTTTTTACGCTTTAGACGGGGTGTGACAGATTGGTATCAGAGCCATTGTTTATAGAGAACTAGGTGGATTGGCCTAGACTATAAATAAGGATCCCACATATAGAACATGTGTTAGGAAGTTATGTGTGCATACAATTCCGTGAAGCTAGTTGTAGCTAGTGTCGATCATTCATCTTAACAATTTCAAGTAAGAAGGATGTAGTAAGCGTTTCTTCATCATCCTACGACTCTTTATGTGATTCGTCTACATGTTGCTTAGGATTCCATAACTATCTGATCTCTTTCCGTAAATACAAAGCTTATTGTGATACAAAGACTTGAAAGATAAGTATGTGTATGAAGGAATACTTTCACAATTACGGCTGCAGACGTAATTGACAAAGGTATTCTTACATATGTGTGTTTATCCGACCATATCTGCGTGTCCAATGTGCTATCTTCGTGTCATATGGGAATAAAATCCCAACTATATTCCTTACAGAATTGTTCTTATGTTTGTGAGCCTGGTGCATTGATGCCTAGACAAACTCCAAAGTATTCATTCTATTCTAAACTCATATGAATTCGAAATTATAGCAAGCATACTATTAAGATGCATTACCCGTAAATTTTACTCATGGAGGAGAAACACTCGGTGGTGGTCATACAAGTGATAGTGGTGATTGAACTGGTGGTTGAACTGGAGGAATTTGTTGTATTGAAGGCAAGAACTCCAATCTTGTTGCGATCATTGCACGACACAAGCGGGCCTTAATATTCAAGGTTGCCATGCAAGTTAGTATCAGCATATTGAAGCATGGTAGAGCTAACGACACCGAAGGCGAAAATGGAATTAATAATCGAGAATTCAAATGATAGGAGTGGTGATGGCGTGAAAAATAAATAAATAAATAAATAAATAAATAATATTATTAATAAAATAAATAAATAAATAGATAAATAAATAAAATAAATAAAGGGACTATTTAAGGAGAATTATTCTTTCAATAATGAAATGAAGAAGTTAGTGAACAAGTTTTGAAATTTCTCTACGAGGAGAGTTAAGCATGCAACATATATCTGACAATTTCATTAGTTGGCAAGATTAGACCTCATCGCGTGGCACTCGAAGCTAAGAAAATTGAGAAATACACCAACAACTTTGTTCTAGAGACTCGCGGGATGGTAGAAGTGACTGAGCCTCCTACCATCCAAGGCGCAATACTAATGGGTGGATTGTTAATCAATGAGATCAATAAGGCAGGGAATGTAGAAACAATACCAAGAATGAGAGGGTATTCAAAAAAAAAAAAAAATTGGTATATACTTACAAATGAAGAGAAGGTTACACTGGTTCACATTCCTTGTGTAAGGTGTAACTACTATCATCACACATCTGCATCATGTTGTGTTTATTCAAACTGCAACTTAAGAGGTCATTTTACAATTAAATGTTGGATGACAGCTCGTCAAGTGGCACCAATCAACACAGTAGGAAACTCGATGGCTTGTTTTGAGTGAGAGACTTTGAAATAATTTTGATAATGGAAGCACATAGAGATTAAAAGACTTTACATAAGGGTATACTCTAGTGCTAGAAGAATACGCTTTTAGCATTGACTTGTTACCCTTCGGACTCGGAAGCTTTGGTGTAGTTATGGGAATGGATTAGTTGATGAGTAGAAATTGCATGTTTGGGAAATTATTTCGTATACCACTCAAATGGTGGTGTAATACCTGAAATTTTCATAGAACACTTTAAAGACGAAATGAAACAACTCGTGAGCGTTAAGGCTAATAAGTTAAAATTTCAAAACATTCTATTATCAACGATTTCCTCGAGGTCTTCTCAAAAGATTTAGGAGGATTACTTCACTCTTTACTCGTAAAATTTTGTATCGATCTTATTCTTAGAGCAACCCCAGTTGCAAAAGCTCTAAATCGCTTAACACTATATGAATGCAAGAGTTATTTAATTCACTTTGAGATGCTCCAAGACAAGGGCTTTATTTTCCTTAGTCTTTTCCTTTGGGGGCACCTGTCTTATTTATCAAAAAGAAAGATGGTTCTTTTCATTTGTGCATTGATTATCGTGAACTTTACAAATTAACGGTTAAGAATCGTTGTCCTCTTCCAAGGGTAGATGTTTTGTTTGATCAACTTCAAGGGGTTTAGTGGTTTTAAAAAAAAAATAATAATAAAAATTCAATCTTTATTCTTGTTACCATCAGTTGAGGGTACCTATATCAGATATACCAAGCATTGCGCTTTGGACTCGTTATGGGCATTTGAAACTCTTATTATATCTTTTGATCTTACTAATGCGACTATAGCATTCCTATACTTAACGAACACATATGTAAACCGTATCTCAACAAATTTATTATACTTTTCATTTGCGACGTTCTGAATTATTCTAAAACCAAGGAAGAGCATGAAGTCCCTTTGAGATTAATCCTGGAATTTCTTTTGAAAGAAATGGTCTATGCAATATAATTGGAGTACGAAAGTTGACTACAAGCTTGGTCACGCTGTGAACAAAGAAGTCAATCTTGTGAATTTTAGTAAAATAGAAGCTGTAATGGGATGGAAGGTCCCACAGTTATCATCAGAGGTTCGTAAAGTATTTAAGATTCACAGGCTATTATCGGCATTTTATTGAGAGTTGTTCAAAGATCGCTCTACAACTCACATATATATAAGAAGTTTGTTTGAGGTAGGAACTAAGAAGAATCTTTTCAAACATTGAAGGATGCCTTGTGTAATGCATCAATCCGGACTCTTCCCGACGGATTGGAGGATTTCGTTGTGTTTTGGGATGCATCAAAACCGAGGTCTAGGTTGTCTGTTAATTAAATGGGAAAGGTAATCGTATTCATTTCTCAACAACTCAAGACACATAAGCATTACTATACTACTCACGATTTGGGACTTGGAGCGGTAGCATTCGTACATATGTGTTGAAGACACTACTTGTATGAGATGAAGAACGTTATGTATACCGATCATAAGAGTTTTAACACACCTATGTTTTAAAGAAGTTGAACACGAGGCAAACGAGAATGCTCGAATTATTCAGAGGTTACAATTGTGAAATTTAATTCTATCCGAGGAAGATGGATGTGTTGCAGATGTTTTGAGAAGGAAACAAGAGTATGCCAGGATGAGTGCAAATCAAGTGTGATGATTCACTCTGGCATTAAGGATAAGATGTTCGAAGTTCAAGATGAAGCGTTAAGGATACTCATATACCAAAACAAAAAGTTGTGCGGGTTAGACAAACAGTTGGAGCACAAATTGGATGAGAAATTAAATCTTGTGAGAGGATTTTGAATTCCTTTGCTAGGAGGTCTATGGACACTAGTAATGGACAGAGTACATAAGTAAAAAAAAAGGGTATATTAGCGAAGTAGTAGCAAGGCATGAGGTATTTGTATCGATTATATCTGATTTATTTTATGGTTACCTTACTTTACAATTTTGGCAAGTGTTACGGAAAGCTTTGGGAACGCAATTTGATATGGGGACAATTTATCATTCTCGAATTGATGGACGAAGTGAGCAAACCATTCAAACATCTGAGAATAGATTTATGGTGTGTTATAGATTTTTGTTGAAGTTGGGATACTCACTTACCACTAGTCGAGTTCCCATACAACACAGTTATTATGCTAGTATTCAATGGGCACTATTTCAAGCACTTCAGGAGTGTAGGAATCGTTTATTTCGGAGTGGATTGAATTTGGATTGAAGTCAGTTGATTGGACTGAGATAGTTCATGAAGCTATTTACCAGATCATTCGAATCAAGGAGAGGATGGAAACAATATGAGTTAGGCATAAGAGTCGCATAAACAAACGAAGAAAGCGATTAGAATGTTGTATTGGAGATCATATATCTCCTAAATATTACCTTGGATGATGTTGTATATTTTGAGAAGTCAGGATAATTAGCACCTAGGTTGTTGGACCATTTTAATTTATTGAACGTATAGGTTCAGTAACATATCGATGGAAAGTGGACACAAGAGCAAAGTGGTGTTCACGAAGTATTTCGTGTGTCAAATCTAAGAAAGTGTTAGCGGGTAAAGTCATACTCAAACCTCTTGAAGGAATTTAAGGGGAATCACAGATAACATTGGTTAGAGAAACTGGTGGAAACCATGGATTGAGAGGTCAAAATGTTGAAGCACAGAAAGTTTTAATTCGTCATTCCTTGATCGAATGCTTAGCGAGGATTTGAATTTACTTCGAAATGAAAAGATACGTACTTATTCAGTGATCGTGCTGACAGTATAGCTCCGACTGAATTTCGGGACGAAATTCTCTCAACTGGGGGATACTGTGACAACCGTCACCAAACCGTTATTGTAGTTCGCGCCATAATAAGTCATTTTTGTGAAAATACTAATTTCAATGATTTCTTTACATCAAAGTCTTCGTTTTTGAAAAACGAATCCATCGCAAAAAGAATCAACGCAATCGGACATGTAACGAAGAATATACGCGGTTTCACGGTTCGGGCCATAACTTTCTTATTCGGACTCCAAATGACATGAATCCAAAGCCCACGGTCTCTAAAATCATTGGGCTATAATATTTCCAAGTATTATCTTATAATTCCCTCAAGAAAAATCGAACCAAGACTATCCTTGGTGGATCCATTCGAACGGCCCAACCCAAACACCCTAACTTGGGCCCAAACCATTCTATACCTATAAATACAAACCTAAACTAAAACCTAACCCTTTTTCACCCTCAAAATTTCGTTCATGCAGCTGTCATATGGATTTCAACCGACCAAAACAAAGAAACCCCAAGATCGAGTCGAGTTTTGGCTTTCGGGTGTTACGTCTTGTGTATTCATGTGGGTATTTTCCTCATAAACCCTAATCTATGAATTTTCTTTATATTTTTCTGATATAGATATGTATTAGGGTTGATTTATACTTTTGGGGAAAGGTTATGTCAGTTTTAGTGTGTTTTGCAAACCGAAAGTTATATACTCGAAATCTCAAAATCTGTCCGGGATTTTTCTGTCCTGTTCGACATCCAATTTGACCTATTTACGTACATTTTCAGTCTTCGGCCAAAACTGTAAATTTGTAGATCTCGAAGTTTTACATGAAACCTTAAGGATTCGGCCTCTGAAACGCGTTGTATGATTTTATAAAAATTATTTCATAAACTGTTGCGGTGTATGATGAATTTTCTGAAAACATTTGTAATATTAAATCGGTTCGATCAATCTATAAAAATGAATTCTAAGGGTGTATATTCTCATTATTTACAGATTCTAAGGAGTGTTCTCATACGATCATTCGATAGTTGGTATATCCCTATTCGATTCCTTCATTATGATGTATTTCGATTGTTTCGTATTGTCGGTTTTTCATTCGGTTCAATCCATTGTATTCCTAGTGATAAAAACCATTAGGATGTATGTGAAATCAGTGTTTAAATCATTAAGAGTGAATTATATTGTTTGTTTAAGCATTTTGGATGGATTAGCATTAAGATTTAGGTTTAAACTCATAACTTGGAAGTACTGGACAGATTCAAGTACTGGTTTGGGAAGCTGGTAACTTGGTTGTTTCTTGATGAATTTTGGTAAAACAAGAGTCTAAACATAAGTATTTTGAGTCTTCTTTCAAATGGCATCAGTTTCGTGTTCAAATGTTGAGTATAAGTTAGTCAAAATGATTTTATAAAGTCGAATGTCAAATCTGGGTTTTTCTGTTCATAATTTCGGTTAAATTGTTGATTTTTGAAACGTATGTTAAACTAAGAATTGGGTCTTGAAATTTTTACTGAAGTATTTTTAATGTGTTTTTAATTTTCTGTAAAAATATCATAGTCATTTTAAATTTTGAAATATTTTTAATAATTTGTAACTTTTATATACTCAGAAGTCGTTTTAGTTTCTGAGCAGATTGTTTTAGTGAATTTTTAAAAATAGTTAACTATAGAGTTTACTTCTGGAAAAATTATAGAATGTTCTCAATACATTGAAGTGTCACTGGTAAAATTTGTAGAGTCAAATGATTTCATTAAATCATGGTTTAAAATTCGTAAAGTGGTACAAAATTCTGGACAGAATCTGAGATATACAAAGAGTAGATTTTCGTAAAGATACGTGAGGTTTAGTTGTGAGGAAATTTAGTAGAGGTGATTTGAACTTGGGATACAATGGAAGGACATAGATATGTCTAGGTTGTAACCCGTATGCATATATATTCATTTGTAGATTGGCAAAGTTGTTTGGTGGATTCATTTAAGGGCGATACTTACTTTGGTGTTCAAGGTGAGTTTTCGTGGCCTCATTTTCATTACATGTTTTCAAATTGGGGGAAAAGTATGCTCACATGTTTTATCAATTGTTTTATGCTGTGAAACGTATTCATTTTCATTTTGGACATATACTTGAAATGTGTGACACTATGTGATTTATATGGATTGGTTGTTGGATTCATTTTTATCAAAGGCCTTACTCTTTCGAGGGTAAGTACCTAATGTGTACTGTTGGTATACATTGAAGGTCATGATTTGGTGGTTTTTATCAAAGGCCTTACTCTTTCGAGGGTAAGTACCTAATGTATACTTAGGTGTACATTGAAGGTCATTTATGGGTAGCTACCGCATACACAGGATTTGGTTGGGTCATACTCCTTCGTGGGGTGATGACGGTTTGTGGATTGTTCGGTTGGATTATTTCACTTGTGTGCCATTTCTTTATGCATTGTCCTAAACTATTATTATCACAGCAAAATGTTTTATTTTCTGGTGTCTGGTTTCAAACCTACGAAACTCACCAACATTCGTGTTGACGTTTTCGAGCATATCTTTTCAGGTTATACTAGTGGACTTAAAGCAGTGGACAAGAGAACTTAGTGGACCTTTAGGGTTGCATTAAGAGTTATTCAAGACTTGTGTTACATCATTAAGGTTGTTTGTGAAGGCTTGTTTTGCCTTAACATCGTATAGTACGTTTGTTTGTAAGCTTTTGAATTCATTGTTGAAATGTATGCACGACATGAACCGTTATTCATGTTATTGGCATCATGACACATTGGATATTGTATTTCATATAGAATTCTTTATAATGATGTGTTATGGACCTATCACCGTTATACCCCGTTGTTTCCGCTTTAGACGGGGTGTGACACTTATGACTACATAAGCTATAGATAAAATTATTCAAATACGAAAACACCGACTAAAAAAACACATTGATACCACAACAGATGAGCTAAACTCATTTATAAAACCTAATGAATAACAAAGCAGACTTGCATACATTTCAGAAACTAAAGCATTTAATGTGTAGCATCTGTTGAATTAAACAATTAGCTCATATGAAGCTCACAAAGTTAAAGCTACTTTATCAAACATATACATAACTTAATGTAACAGAAATACATAAAATAAGTTACTTTCAATTCAACCGTATTATTGATTAAACACTTAAACCTAACAATTTAAGGATTCAATATACTATATTACACAATTGTTGTTTCCAAAGAATCTACAAGTACCTATACTAATCACGCTTTAATCTATACATCTTCAACATAAACATACATATCGTACATATACTATGGATCAAATCATTCAAATAAGACAAAAAATGTCTAAATAAAAACAAATTACTACAACAGATGAACTAAACTGCTTTTATCAAGCCTAATGAATATACAACCTTATTTTATTATTGATTAAACACTAAAACATAACATATTAAGTACTCAAAATGTTACACAATTGTTGCTACCAAAGAACCAACAAGTAGCTTTACTTATCAAGCTTAAATATAAATATTTTTAACATACACCTGAAAAAACATACATTTTATACCTATAAGTAACAATATGTTACACAAATTTTGTTACTAAAGAACCTACGAGTAAATTTAGTAATCAAGATTTAATACATAGATCTTCAACATAAATCTAAATGAACATTAGAATACCATTCAGTACATATACTACATATCAAATCATACAAATATTAAAACAATGACTAGATAGAAACACTTTACTACAACAACACATGAATTAAACTGGTTTTTCAAACCTAACTAAAATCAAATTAAAAAAGCATACATTTCATAATGTAACAACTGATGAATTAAATAATCATCATCGGCCTCATTTGAAGCTTACAAAGTGAAAGCTACTTTAATGAAGATACACATAACATAAAGCAACAGAGATAAAAAATAAATAAATAAAAATAAAAAAAATCAGATATCAATTTTATTCAGTTCAATCTTAATATTGATTACATATTTAAACCTAACAATCGTTGTTACCAAAAAAACGACAAGTAACTTTACTAATCAAGATTTAATACATATATCTTAAACATAAACCTTAAATAACATACATATATACCTATACGTAACAATGCAATGAATCACATTATTCACACATGAAACCAATGAATATATTGTATGAACTAAACACTAAATTGCATTTATCAAACCTATGGAATATCAAATCAGACATGCATACATTTCAGAAATTAAAGCATTCAATATGTAACAGCCGTTAAATTTAAAAGTTATCTCATAGGAAACTTAAACCTATGTCAGTATTAAATTTATCTCATATGAACGAAACTGATTTTATCAAACATAAAGAGCATCATATCATATCTACTTAAATTTCAGAGATTATAGCATTCAATATGTAACTAGTGATGTATTAAACAACTATCTCATCAGAACCTTATACAATGTATAGTTACTTTAATGAACATAAATATTACATAAAACAACAAAAATCATACAAGTAGGATAATATCATTCAATTAATATACTTCATAATACATCATCATCAGAGATCACAACATTATGTATCAAAAACACACAATATATGTTAATCAATATAGACTTCACAACACATAAATCGAAAACATAGTATTCTGTATCAAAATCACATAACTTATGTTGATCATTCGATTTAGAGACTTCATAATATATTTTCATCGGAAATCATAAAATTATGTATCAAAATTGCACAATATTTGTTTATCCATATAGAATTTATTATCATCACTAAGAAATCATTAATATATGTATCAAAATCGCACAGTATTGTATTGAGCAATCGCTTTATAGACTTCATAACATATCATCATCATCATCGGAAATCATAATATTATGTATTAAACAGGCAATCAGGGAATAAACAGAATCAACAGTTAGTTATATGAATATCAGTCTAGTTATTGCTTTCATTAAACATCAGAGATCATTAATATATGTATCAAAACCGCACAGTATTGTGTTGATCAATCGGTTTATTGACTTCATAACACATCATCATCATCATCAGAAATCATAATATTATGTATTAAACTGGTAATTGGAGAATAAACAGAATCAACACTTAGTTATATATATATCAGTCTATTGATTGCTTTCATTAAACATCAGAAATCATAAAATTATGTATTGAAATCGCATCAACGAACAAATAAGAAACAAAAACGAATAAAGAAATTACCATTGGTAATTCACCTTCTTCGAGTTGTTTAGCCATTGATGAGTGATCAGAGCTATGAATTATTCCAGAATTTGAAGAAATTATACTGAAGATGAAAATGCGGAGCTAGGGTTTTGTAACATTCGTAACGACTTTTCCCGCTTATTTGAGAGCGTGTGTGCGCTTGCGTTCGTTTCTTGTTGTTTTTAAATGGTTGAGCGCGCATGTTAGGCACGTGATCAATATTCGGAAAAGTGATTTGCACATGCATGTGACCCATTTTCAGGGGTGAGACTTGCACGTGATCCATATCAGGGTTTTGTGAATTGGTGGTGACTTGAGATTGTCAAACTAACCTCATCATGTGATAGGGTTTGATACTCGTTTTGTAAACCCGAACATATACGAAGAAGAAACAGAAAAATCAATATCTATTCATGGGATAGGGGTTTGAGTTTGAGATTGATAATGAGATAGAAGAATAACATCTAAGAATAATAAACGAAGATTCAATATATGTTTGAAAGAGGGAATTGGGGGGGGGGGGGGGGGGGGGGGAATATTTAGGGTTGGTTTTTTTTTTCCTTCTTGCAAAGAGGAGAAGAAGGGGAACTTAAAAAGAGGGGTAGAGAAAGGCGTAATTGTTGGGATCCAATCCAACGATACGTTTCTCGATTACACCTTTTTGTTTTCTTCTTTCGATCCCCGCCGTTTCGGATTGGGCCCTATTAAGTAGTAACTGATGTTGAGTATACGAGAAGCCCATATACTAACTAGTTTTTTTACCCGGGTGTTGCCCAGTTAACCGACCCACTTAACACTCATCCATGTCGTCAAGGATTCAACGAGGAAACCAGCCCGCATTGGCATGCACTATAAATTCAAACGTTAGCACATTATATGTCCATCTTAACCCGCCCATTTTGGTACCTATGTCATCTCCCACGGACCTTCGTAAATGAGTCAATATGTTATTTCAGGTAGCATTCTGACCAAAAATAATAAACTTACACATAGGTAATTCCAATCTCAAATAACTTGCAAATAAATACTACAGAGACTTTATGCATTGAAAAATTACGTTTTTGACGACCTTATAATGACTTATTTGACCGGTTTGCATGTCAGAGATTAAACATTACACAAAGCAACCCATTCATATTCAAATACAATAAATTTGCAATCCACATTTACTACAACTATATGTTTAATAGAATATCCACCATCACCAGCCTGCAAATCAACTTGAGCAACCCTTTCCACAAACACAGAAGGCCAGCAACAGCACTCACGCCTGCTCCTATCAATAAGCATTAGAGAATTATTTATGAATTGCAAATGACTTGCACGCATAAGTACAAAGACTATCCGCTATAAACGGAATGGACAGGCAAGCAGACAACAATATTATTAATTTTTTCAGCCAACTGCATAGCACATACCAATAAGGCAGTAATGACCTGGACTGTTGTCATGAGACCCGCAACAATGCCAAACCTGTCGTTAATCACCTGAAAGTTATACAAAGTGAAAACATATGAAATTGAATACCAATAAAATGTAAGTTATTAATATAACACATAAAAAGAGACAGTTCGTGTATTTACATATTGAATTATGATAAGATATAGCTTGGCCAAAGGAGCAACGCGGTTAGTTGTGCATCTAGCATTCAAAACAATGGTAACATTAGATGTGTACTCCTTCTCATTTATAAGTAGAGGCACCCAATTAGGCTCTCAAATACGAGTAAATTTGCCAAACACTTGCTTATTCCTTTATTAAAGTCCATTTTTTAAAGGCCAAGGAGATGGGCTTTTGAGATTGAGCTTTTTAAGCTCAAAAGCTATTAAGCTTAAACTCCAATTGATAAGCTAAGCCAAACACCCCCTTATAGGCTAATTGTTATTTAATTTATAAAACATTGAGAGTAAACTATTTTGGGATCAAACCAACTAAGTCCATACTGATAGCCCATTGTGGTATGTTAAGTTACTCCTCTAAAGGAAGTGAATAGTTGTGTCTACCTGTTAGAGCAACCCTTTTAGCTCATCCAACAAGGCACTCAGGGATGGTTTTGACAAAATTATGAATCATCGGGTACCATGTCATGCTTGACAATGTGAACAACCATCAATTTCTTACCAATGTTTTCTTGGAGTATCCTTTCTAAATGAAAGCATGAACTTTGGTTGCTTAGAAGCCATTGGAGTGATGTAACCCTATTCACAAAATCAAATATCCATCCAACAGTAAGTATAATCCACTAATATCCACCTTTACATATACATCATCTAATAACAATATTCGTAGAAATTTCAACTTTAGAAGTTAGAGAAGAGATATATGCGATATTGCACTTCAACTATTTGAAGAAAATAACAAAGATTTTGCACATAAATCGAAAGGATTGGTGCCCCCCAAAAATCTAGAAGTTTGACTATTTGAAGTTAAGAGGATTCAAGAATCTCTGAAGAAAGTCCCTGCAAATTCAAGCATTTGGACAAAATTGGAAACTAACGGTAGAAATGGAGTATTAAGAAAAAATAAAGTCGCCTAAAGACCACATATTTATTCAGTTTTATGCAAACAGACGATGGTAAATTTAATGACAAATTATCACCTTGTAAAGGAATATCTAATTTCATTAACCCCAATAACATGATCAGCTGTATTTATCAACAAAACAACAAAACAATATACATAAATACTAAAAGAATTTGTATGAACATGACTTAACTACTTGCCACTTGTAAATACTAAATAGTCACCCTGAATTTGTTTAAAAATGCATTAGTCATATATATAGCATGTTTAACAAAAATTGAAAGTACTGCAAGAACACTATCTATACAATATCACAAACTCACACATATCGTTTGTTGGTAAGGCACATTATAAAACTCAAGCTACTATTTAGGCATTCATTACGAAATAATTAGCGTATAAATCTATGTTAAAAATGATATAAAGATGTGAATTACAAAGAAAAACTTAGAAGAAACTATAAGATCTCAAAAAGATAGTGTCCACAACGTAGTAAAATCAAGAAGAGTTAACCTGCCCATTTAGCCACCTCTAAAAAAAGTATACACTTTGAGTTCTATTGAAAAAAAAAAAAGCGAAGGTCACATGGGGTGACATAGAACTAACACATTACAAGATACAAAATAGATATACCTTCATTAATGTTGTGCAACATTTGCATTGTATCCACCTGGCCATCTGATATGAGATGCCCTTAAACGTTGTGGACCTATACAAACAAACTTAATATCCATTATAGACAATCAAATTTGTAAGAACCTTTGAGTTATTATTAAATTCAAGGCATTAGGTGGATAAGGATTAAATACCTTATCATGTCTTTGCCTTAAGATCCTCTGAGCTACCTGACACGTTACCGAATAAGTTTTTTATATTCTTCAAAATTGAACAATTAACAATGAGAACCATAAATAGAATTAAAGCGAAAAATATATATATCTCTTTCACACCCTCACTGCCAGCCCTTTCTAGTAGTAAATGAAGCATAATATGCTCCATTCTTATGATTCTTTGAGATATAAAGCAAGTCAAACAACTCAAGATACCAAAACCATGTATAAGTTAAACATGAAAAATAGTTAAATGATGCATGATTAATTTCAATAAGTACTATGGAGACATACAAACAAAATATTGAATAGTAGCTTTACAGAGAACTACTACCAAGAAGAAAACAGAAAGTAACCTCAGTAACTTAATCTCACTCTTTAAGAAATAGTTAATCTTTTGTTGGTATACCTAAAAGTGATCTCTTTGCCCTGTGTTTCAAATTTACCACTAATCCTTACACTGTTGCATTAGGGAATAGCTACAAAGTTTAACTGCTCAACATGGCAATAGACATATTTATAGCAAGAAAATGCTAAACGGTACCTAGAGAAATGAAAATGAAAGTGGTTGTTACCTTTAAAAACAACCTTGATCATACTCAGGCTCATAACATCATAGATGGATTGTGTTCGATCGAAGTCTCCATTGATGATTTATGTTGGATATTTTGATCAGGTATATAAAGTTTACAAAAACCCACAAATAATGTGAATCCTAAAATGTAAACTCATTGCATTAACAAAATTGCGATTTGCAGAAACTGGCTGGTAAAGACGTGATAATAGTAAGGTTCAGAAAACGAACTAATCAGATTTAAGTGTTCAAATAATTCTGATAAACACGTATATGAGACCATAAATACATATCATCAATCATCAATAGAATATATAAGTTAGAAAATGAAAAACACCAACTGAATATTAAAATATACATAAAAATAGAGACCTTACAGCTTCTTCTGGCATCCTGTGGTTGGACTTGCAATGTTGAACAACAGATATTGAATTAACGTTCAAATGATAATGTATTTAATGGAATCAGGGTAAACATGTAAGTGAACATGTAAGTGATTTAGTACCAAGCATAGGTTTGTATTATCAAAGAATTGACCTCGTGGCAACCAAAATCTTCATTTCGTCTATTGCTGATTTGTGAAACTGTAACCAATCAAAAATATGTGGCATGAAGTTATGTTTGACTATATAGAGTAATCAAATTCAAATTCACGAATAAGAAAAACAGGAATAGACAACAAAAAAAATTGATATCAAAATCAAATGGGAACTCCAGATTGCATTTGATGTCAATTTTGGCTTTTGAGAGGATGTAATTGATGAAGAATAAATCAAATGATTATGATGTCAAGCAATTTGATTTTAGTACCCGGTGTTACACACAGTTTGAAACGGTTTACCAAAATCAACTGCGCCGGGAAAGAAGGAGAACGTGGGAGCGGGGACCCCTTGCAATGAAACTCAACCGCACACAAAAATAACCGAAACCCCCTTTATTAGAGGGTTCAGATTAAAAGTCAACGTGATCCAACGGATGAGATTCAGAGTCAACGCTAAAACATAACCGCTCGGGGCATTTACACTACCCGGTGACCATATATATGTAGAATTAGTTAAGAGTTTACTACCCTTTTATTATTATTTTTTATTATTATAATTAAATATTAAATATAAATATATTATGTTTGTATGCATATAACACAACATTTAATTCTATTTGATGATGGTATCAAGTATCAACAACTCAAATTAAATGTAATATAAGGCCTTTGATGTCTTGATAGAGAGATAATAAAAATAAATAAGAAAGCAGATAAACAAACGGCTTTAAAGTTTTAATTGGGAAGTAATATGCATCAAATTTCATATCGTTATAGTAAGGTAAATTTTTAATGGAACTCACGTGACCGGGAAAAGTACAATAAAAGGAGATATACTTATCACATGTTCTTATTTAAAGTACACAACTTTAACTTTTTTAATTTAAGGTATCGAACTTTCAATTTGTAATCAAGTTAGGGACGCGAATTTCACAAATGACGAGTTGTCACCGAATTTCTTTTTTATAATTAACATATATGTTTAATCGATTAATATTCCTTGATTAATTTTAAAAAATATTGAGTATAATGGGAGATATTAAAGTTGAAAGTGGTAATGAGTTTTTGTTAAATTCTTTCTCCTCACTCAATATTTTTTGAAATTGATCGGGGAATATTAATCGATTAAATAGATATGTTATTTATAAAAAGAAATTCGGTGACAACTCGTCATTTGTGAAATTTGCGTTCCTAACGTGATTACAAATTGAAAGTTCGATACCTTAAATTAAAAAATTTAAAGTTGTATACCTTAAATAGGAATATGTGATAAGTATAGTACTTTTTATTGTACTTTTCGCTAATTTAATTAGGTATTCAAATTGAGAGTACCGTACTAAAATTTCAGGGTAGTAGAAAATTCGACTAGCCAAGTTGACAGTACGAGTATACATTTGGGGGTATCATCTTCATCTTTTTCTATTACCCTTCTCTCTATTCAAATTCAAACCTAAAAGATTCTACTAATACCTCTGTTTGATCAAAAAACGATGTCTTTGAAATTAGATCTTGAACTGAATATTCTTATGAGTTATTATTATACATAAAAGGGTAATCAATCTTCATATTTGATGAAGTTGCGTACCTTCAATATGTTAATTTGGTCTTTGATAGAAAAAAAAAGGGTACACATGTGAGCAGATGAATGGCTTTGAAGTTTTGATTGTGAATTAGTATATGCAGCAATTTTTAGATCGTTATTGTACATTAACTTTTAACGGACATGCAAGTTATGTGATCGAGTTAACTGATTCAAGATAGTAATTTAATCGGATTTCTAAGTTGAGGGTACCATAGTGCACCACTAAAAGTTCAAGGTAGTAGAGAACTCGATTAGTCAAGTTCAGAGTATCAATATGAAAAGCTTGTATACGCAAATTTTATTATTCTAATTATTATTATTATTATTATTATTATATTAACATCAATCTTGTGTTACTTTTTTATGTTAGCCAAACATGGCAATCACAACTTTTTCACCAGGTACTTACCGTTTAGAGTTTTACTAACAAAAATGTTTGACCGCTATAAGTTGGGTTTTCTTCCGTTTGTATCATTTTCCCGGATGTGGTTTTTATAATACGCAAGAAGAGATAATAGTACACCTTGTGATTCGAGTCTCCAAAACCAAATTAATAACCGAGTTATCAAAAATCGAAAACACCTAGCAATGATCATTAATTACATTTCGATAAATACGAAAGCATTACAACCTACCAACACTACAACAATGATCTGTTTTTTTAAGGTTTTATGATAAATAAATATTAATCTGTAACTTTTAAATAAGCATGGTGAAGTGAAACCAAATGATATGTCATAAACAATTAAACTTGGTCTTGGCACAATCCTAACAAGTAATCAACTTGAGATAAGTTTACGATTTTTACAGAGAACACGTTTTTGTATAAACCTGTGGGTTATAAGACCCGACATATCAATTCCACGGGTAAAGCGATAAAAATATATATTGCAACTATTTTTAGGATGCATTTAGTTACGGAAAACTTCTCCACATTTCAATAATATTTTCTAAGAAAACTGAAAAATTAAAAAATGTGTTCTAAGTTGTGAGTTTCTAAATAAGTTTTCTAAGAAAATGAATCTAATGATTTATGGTTTCCTACATTTTCTATTTTTTTTAGAAAGTCAAACTACATTTCCTATTTTATAAAATGAAAACTCCATCTCTTACATTTGGACGTGTTTTATAGACACCTTTAGTTTTTCAAAAGACACAAAACTCTAGAAAAATGGAAAAGGAAAAATGGAGATACTTTTCCGTAAATAAACGCACCCTTTGTTTCCTCTAAAATTTATCTTCTACTTTTCTGGCAATTGGAGATTATTTTGGGAGCTTAACTTAGAGTAAGGTTCAAATGAGTCCATGATTTTTGAGTGAGACTAATGGGGTGCTTGGTAGGAGGTTTTAAGGGGTAAGGAATGATAATGATAATCATTAAAGATGGTTGGTTAAATATAATGCAATTAATCATTATAGAGTATGGGGTAATGAAGCATTCCCCACTAATATGGGGGTTATGGGAATGATTACTTGTAACTGCCATTATCTATTATTATGTTCATCTGTTTTTTCGTCTCTTTTATCATATCACTACACAAAGTGAATTACACCCACCCTCCAATTTGATTCTTATCATCGTGAATTCCTTCTTGATATATCTTAAATTTTTTATTTCTTATTCTTTATTTGTTTTTTCCATCGTCGCTAAAATATGGCTGTAGGTAGAAGTAATAACAAACCCGTATTATTTCAAATCAAAATAATAAGGATTGTCTATAAGTTATATTTAAAACCTGAAGCTAGATATTGAAATCAAATTGACTTATTGTCTAATGTATTTCACACAAAAATCAAAGTGTTCTTAAACCAAGCACTATCAAAGATAATGGTAATGCTCATTCCTTTCCTTAGTATTCCCTTTGCCAATCCCTTTCCCATTCCCCTGTTTGAACCAAGCGCCCCCTAAGAGAACCAATGATATCATGCCACATGTACAAAGAGAATATTCCATACTACAAAACCCATTTACCCCAAACATCAATTATCTCACAAACGACAAATCGAAAAATCATGAAACTTGCACCATATTTTTCTGCGTTTTATCCTCTTCGATTTGCCGTCCCTCAAGGCATACTTTCGACGAAAAAAAAATTCGATTTTTTGGTCGATTTATAAATTAGTAACATGTGTTAGTGATTGATTGTACATTTTATTTACAGTTATGGTTAGGGTTTAGGGTTAGAGTTTAGGGTTAGGATTTAGCAGGGTTCATGGTTTAGGGTTTAGATTTTTATGTTTTAGTAGGATTTAGGGTTTATTAGGGTTTAGGGTTTAGTATGATTTATGGTTTAGAGTTTTATAAAGCGTTTAGGGTTTAGGGTTTGGGGTTTAGGTTTAGGGTTTAGGGTTTAGGGCTTGGGTTTTGGGGTTTTGGGGTTTCGGGGAGAAACCCCAAAACCCTAACCCCTAAACCCCAAACCCTAAACGCAACACTCTACACATATGTTAGTAACATATGAAACCCACCAAAAAAATGAAAAAAAAAAAAAAAAATTCGTCGGAAGTTTGCCTTGAGGGACGGCAAATCGAAGAGGATAAAACACTGAAAATTATGGTGCAAGTTTCATGATTTTTCGATTTGTCGTTTGTGAGATAATTGATGTTTGGGGTAAATGGGTTTTGTAGTATGGAACATTCTCTTTGTATATGTGACATGATATCATTGGTTCCCTTAGTCTCACACAAATTTTTAGTCTCGTTTGAACCTCACCCGCTTAACTTATTCATTACCAATTTTTACAAAAATTTATTCCCCTCTAAATTCAAAGTTAAAGTTTTGTCTTCCAAACATTCGGCTATAAAGGAGGAAGATAATGTAAAACAAATAAAAGTTGATGTAACAAGTACCAAGTAAGTTTTTGCCCAATTGAATCAGTAGCTCATTCTCACAACTTGAAACCATGACACACAAGAGATACTATAAAACTACTAAGCAAGATTCATACAGCAATGCGGTGTCGACGATCATTAAACTAGGCAATTGCTCGTGAATCCAGCATATATCTCTGAGAAAACAAAACGGGAAAGAATAGAGTAAATAGAGTTACACGAGATACCAAGAAGAGAAGTGACCAAAAGACAAATGCAAAAGTTAAAGTAAATATAAATTGGAAGTTGAGACCTTATTGAGAAGGGGCAGGGTGGAAAACAGAGAAAAATATACATATATATGCCAACACAAGTTTGTAGCAATCATTATCAGAAAACTAGGATGTCGATATACTACAAGTATGAATTAAAAGAATTATTATAACCTTCATCTTTCGCTTCGCCTCTTTTTGTCTTGAGTATGTTATGTGAAAAAATAAATGACGACCTTGAAATATGGTTATAATTCAAGACCGCTTTAACACCCGTCTTGTTATTCTTCTTGTACCTCTTTTTCTTCAGTTCCGGTTTCCCATTTAGATGGGGAGAAACAAGGCTCTGCACATATATAGGGGCACCAATGTATCTCCCAGTCTTGGACAAACATATACCATCACGTAAGTACCAACTGTTGTGTTACATGTAAGGCTTGAGTTTGTGTGCAACATCACACTTGTTCCGTTGTTCGTCTCAAAATCATATGGCATTAGTTCCCAAGACTGTTTAACATTATAGTTTTTCATTATCCATGTGTGATAGGGGAGATTATTACGAAATATGCATAAACATTCTTCGAAAATCCCTAGGTTGTTGTAATAGTCGCATACATATCTTGAGTTATGATCTGGTCGGGGGATTTCTTTAAATTCCTCTCGTGATAAATCAAAACAAAGAATTACTTTCTTCTCATTGCTACTATCCTTCATTAACCAGTGAAGCCCTCCATTCCATAAGATACCCTAACGACTAATGAATTTATACCTAATTTGTCTAATAACTTTCCGTGTATTTGATTTTAATGACAACACTAGAAAAGGTGTCTCGCCCTTAATCGTCCTGATCCCCATAACAACCTTGTAATCTTCTGTGGACGAATCATCACCAAAACACCAACATAAAGAACACATGTCCATGCTAAGTACGTTAGGAATATGGGGCGTGGTTCTTAGTTTTTTCACCTCCCTGGTTGAAGGATTGGTAACCATAAACCGAGCATTAAATAGGAGGGCATGTCAAATTCACTACATTTAAGAATAAAATTGTCACGTAAATTCACTGCATTTTACCAATGGAACACTGCATTTCACAACTATAAAATTTGCGATCTATTTTAGTGACAAGCGCCTCGGTGTTGATAAACATGCCTGCTGCGCTTCTCGTAATTGTTTGTTTTCGTTATTTCACTTTGGAATATGATATGAAGAGAAAAGCTGCATTATATAACAGAAACCCATCCTCAGCCAATGTTTTATCTCGAAAGGAACCTGTCGTAGAGCCTAAAAGTTGCTCTCAGGAAGGTCTGAGTGGAGAAGAAAAGTCAACTCTCCTGTTGTTGAGGATGTTATTGATCAGTTTACAAGACATATAGTTTCCGAGTGGGTCACTGACCTGTGGTATTCCAAAATTACCCCAGACAAACAAGGCCCGGATGAGCTGGTGCTGATCATAAATGGTGTGCTGGGGGAGTTCTCTAGCCGCGTGAGAAACATCAACCTTATTGATCTTTTGACAAGGTTGACATGCTACAAATTTCGCTCATCTGATTAGATAAAGGATCTTTGATTAGTAATGTCTTTACTTATATTTTTGGTTTGTTATGAAACATTGTAGGGACATAATCAAACTTTTATGCACCCACTTGGAACTTTTTCGCACATGTCAGATGAAGATAATGAAACAGCAGTCTCTGACCGTTGGAAATAGTGGATTCGGAACATACCCGATTACACATAGCGGAAGCGGAAGCGACGAATCTTTGTTTAGATCAGCGGTCGGGAAAGCACTCACAAACGGAAAGAGATTACCTTTATCATGTTTGCCTCATACAACAAAAACCATAAGAGTGCTCACTCGTTTTTCTCCCTTGTCTTTTGTGTGTGTATTGTGTGTAGTTACTAGACTTATTATAGTTCCCCCTTTTTTTAATCAAATGAATATGACTCCCACTTGCGAAGTATATACTAATCACAAGTGTAACCACTGAGAATGTGGATAGTCACCATTAATACCAAGTTAATGGGTATCATTCATTTGCTAACTAGTTTAGTGACCCATGTTTACACGGGTTTGTTTAAAATAATAATGTGATAGTATTAAGTATTAACTATATAGACGCAATTTATATATTAAATCATACTATAAATATATAATATCATTATACACCCACCATTGATCACCAAATTTTCATGATATTGTGATAGTATTAACTATATTGACGCAATTTATATATTTAACCTAATGAAGATCAAATGAGTGAATGACCACTTGAGATTATTTGGTTAAAAAAGATCAGTAAAGAAGTCCATCAAACAGGCAACAACTCATTTGCCGTACATAAGATTTAAACACCAAAATATACTAAATAAATGAAGCAAACTTACACCTCACAAACTACATTTCCTACTCATATATTACCATTATCAACACCTAAACCATACAGAACATCATGCTTATATATCACCATTTCCGACGCCAATTTTTTGAACTCATATCATCCAGGGAAAAAAAAGTTCAGACGCACAAAAAACTACAACCAAAACAAAAAAGATTCTCCAAACTCTACCATTGATTAGGGAAGGCTTCTCTGTATTTTTGACTGATCCTCTAAGAGTCTAAGGCTCTAAGCTATATCCAAATCCACAAATCCAGATTACAAAAAAAGAATATAAATAATCTGTAACATTAATTTACACAAAATACTATGACCATAAACTCTTCAAAGCAAATATATAATATGCAGTATCATCAATAGTGGGTTAATAAAAACTTAATGAAAAGCAACTCAGTAGTAAGTAAAATATGTGAACCATAATCAAGTGGTACCAAAACTTGTTCAATAATAGATCAAAAGAAACCCATAACATGTACACTGTTCATAAACCCATAAGATCTGAAGGGTACATGTGGTACTGCAAAATTAAAGGAACCCACAAAAGTCAGATCTAAAGACTTCGAGGGGACTATAAATTTAAGCATATATATAGCTCAAACACCAATTCCACCAACCTTAGTCCAGTCTGGGATGAGATGATCCAGAATGAGAAAAAGACTCCATACGAACAAAAGCACATTTGCCTACTACAACTAACAAAAGCAACCCGAAACTGGAGAGCATTAACTTGTACATACAGATACAAATAGTTAAAAAAATTTACAATAAAAAAATAATAATGCAAAGATATAGGTGACAATTTTAACCCATTTAATTATGAATGAGTTGATTTGGATTAAGTTTTATCTCTAAAGATAACATAAAAAGCTAAAATATGATAAAAATGGGTCAAAACTTGCAAAGGTGTGTTTCTAAATAGATACAAACTAAATATTGTGCTAATGATTTTCGTACCCGCTGTTGCTTAAGGAGTATGTGCAAACATGTTTTCCAACAAAAAGATTTTTGTATAATCTTGACAAAAAAAATAATCACTGCTACTTGAAACTATAATCACCATATCACCATTAAGATTTTAGTATTTTTTCCAACATAGACATCTGTCTATTCCATATACAAGACTGGCTCTAGGCTTCAAGTTTGTTATCTAGTTTATATATAAGGAACATACTTGATACTTACTAAAACTATCTGGAATAGATGATCATTAAAGGTGTTGATCAAGTAAAGAGGTAATATAAATCAACTATTTTGATTAATATAATATGATAATCTACACAGACAAATAAACACTTACAGCTTGATTAAAAAAAAGTTAGAACTATACAATCATCAAAATAAAAATACTGTATCAAATACATAGATAGCAAAGAGATTTTTATATAGCGGAATCAAAAACGATGATGAACATTTGGGCAAAAGCAGCTACTTGAAAATACATCTTAAACTCGAGTATAATCTCTTATTTCACAATAGATGTCGGATTGAAATTTTATGCAGCAAAAGAGCCAAGTTTTCGAGACTTTTTACCTGATACATTTCATATTGCCTTCTCATCGAATCCTTCTTATGGATAACCTGATCAAGCAAGAAAGAAAATTTCGTTGACGAATCTTGGCAAAAACGTGCTTCTCCATGCCTTTACTGTTTATGCTCTCCTCCATATTTAATAAAAATACTACAAAATCCAAACTAATCATGATATATAATCATGCACACATCCTTCGAAAAACAAAAAGATATGCAAAGATTTAAAAAGTAAATTCAACAAACTCACAATAATATAACTGGTATATATCTTCAATTCCGGACTAAAGCAATGAACCGTATGCATACAGGCTTATTCACACACACAGTAAACCGCATCACAAAAACCATGTTTCATCACATGTATGCAAGAAGAAGGGAATTCAATAAAGCAAAAGGAAAGTTGGATATTGAAAAATCATACAAAGGTACCTTAGCCAGGGCATTTGATCAAACACCTGATAGGCAACAGTTTCTGAAACAATTATAGCCACAACCTTGCATAAAGCGACCGGTGTTTATCTCTCGAACATTTATTTACAGCCCGGATCCATAATCTGCAAATATCACAATAACGAAACAAAAACCCTGACAAATTGAATCATTAAATTCGAGACCCACTAAATACTTAAAGTTGAAGAAACCCTAGAAAGTAATATTACCTTGAATATGACATATAGAAGATCGTAAAGAAAGAAGATGCTGGAAAGAACTTTGATGAAGAATAAAGAAAAAGAAAGAAGAATAAAAGAAAGATAAATGGTTCAACAACTCAATTCTGGTGGCGGCATGGAGATACGGGGGAAGACAACCAGGCATGATATTGGATGGAGAGACCTACCATTTAAGTCTCAAAAAATGGACGTGATATTAAAAACCAATCCGATTATAAGTTTTACGGTTACATAAAAAGTAGGGAAGGTTTAAGAGAGATAATGGATTTTTTTTTCAGACCTATAAACTCAAAGATATATTAACCAATTAACCATTTAATCATACTAATATTTTTCACTTTATTAAAATAATTCAAAAAAACCACAAAATTCCTTTCACCACATTAAGCCACGTCATCAAGCAACCAACTTTAGAATTCGACAAATCATGTTAGCATCAACTCCCTATTATTAGATAGGAGAGATTAGAGGCCCGGCTCGCGAATTTTATTGGCCTGTGCTATAATTTCAAATTAAGCCCCTTATTCGAACTTTAATGTAGTTTTGTAAAAAAATAGAGCAAATGGTCATAAATGTGACTCGATATCAAGACCTCAGAATCAATTATTAAAGACTTGACCACTAAACCAGTACAACATTTACATCATAATTAATTTTTAATCATATATATACATATATAGTGGACACCATAAAGACAATTTGGGCCCCTTAAAAAGTTGGGCCTTGTGCTGCAGCCCATGTTGCACCCCTTAGGGCCGGGCTTGGCTAATTAACTCCAAAGAGTTATTAACCACTAAGTCATTATCACTAGAGATGCACAAAACCCGGTTTTTGGAAAACCCGACCCGACCCGACCCGAAACCGGTTTTGGTCAAACTTGGTCAAAACCGGTTTGGCCCAAAACCGGTTCGGGTTCAACCCGATTTGGGCACCCCAAAACCCCAACCCGACCCAAACCGGTTTGGGTAGGGTCCAAACCGGTTCGGGTTCAAAACCGGTTTCAAACCGGTTTTTTTTATAAAAATCGTATTTTCGCTCGCACGTCTTCGTTTTAAGGAAAAGCAACGTTTGGGCCAAATTTTTTTCATTAACTTTGTAGAACATTAGTAATGGAAACATAATTGATCAATAACATAACCAAAAGGCTTCTAAATCTCCTTAAAAATATTATTGAATCCGAAAATTCTATATAATTCATAAACGTTAGGGCGTTAAGCGTTTTAAGGAAAAGCAACGTTTGGGCCAAAATTTTTTTCATTAACTTTGTAGAACATTAGTAATGGAAACATAATTGATCAATAACATAACCAAAAGGCTTCTAAATCTCCTTAAAAATATTATTGAATCCGAAAATTCTATATAATTCATAAACGTTAGGGCGTTAAGCGTTTTAAGGAAAAGCAACGTTTGGGCCAAATTTTTTTCATTAACTTTGTAGAACATTAGTAATGGAAACATAATTGATCAATAACATAACCAAAAGGCTTCTAAATCTCCTTAAAAATATTATTGAATCCGAAAATTCTATATAATTCATAAACGTTAGGGCGTTAAGCGTTTTAAGGAAAAGCAACGTTTGGGCTAAATTTTTTTCATTAACTTTGTAGAACATTAGTAATGGAAACATAATTGATCAATAACATAACCAAAAGGCTTCTAAATCTCCTTAAAAATATTATTGAATCCGAAAATTCTATATAATTCAAAGTGAGTTGATACTTTCAAGGAATGTTTTACTAAATGCAAGGAAACATGTGCATAAAAAGTGATACTGTATGCATAAAGAGTTGTACATTTCCGTGTGTTTAGTAAAAACTTCCTTGCATTTATCAAACACGTTTTAGCGTTAGGCTTTTTAAGGATAAACAATGTTTGGAGCAAATTTTTTTTTATTGAATTGGTAGAACATTAGTAATACAAACGTAATTGAACAATAACTTAAACAAAAGTCTTCTAAGTCTTCATAATACAATTACAACTAACAATATAAAATATACCAACGAATACATTTCGAGCTTCGGCATGGCCATCACCCGAAAATGTAATCGTGTAGTAATCTTCAACTTGTATTAATCTTCAAAAGTCGAAATCTTCTTCGGAGGTAGCCTCGCGCGAAGCTTGATCAAGAGCAATTTCTTCGTCGGAAAGTGATATTGTTACACCTTCTTCCACCTCGATATTGTGTATGTCTTCTTCGTATTCCATTTCACCTTCAAGACTTGATACATTTTGTATGCGTTCCGCGGCGTCCAAGTGATCCTTCAAGCAAATGCACATCTCTAAGGAGGCCGGTGTGAGTCTTGTTCTTCGTATAGATAATACCCTGCCACTAAGAGAAAAAGCGGATTCCGAAGCTACCGTAGAAGCTTGGACGGTTAGTAAATCTCGGGCCATGATGGCTAGAATGGGAAATTGAGATTCCCTCTCTTTCCACCAAGCCAAAATATCAAATTGTTCGAACTCATTGGATAGAATAGTGGCCAAAAAATCCGTGGTCGTATATCTCCCATATTCGTTAGTGGTATTTTGGTTACCATCACCCCTTGCCCGTTTATTGTTTTCTTGTCTTAAACTATTATAAAAGTTTAGCATTGGATTGCTAGAAGAAGATGAAGAAAACATTGGGTTAGCCGTACTACCGGACACATGTGTGGTTGAACTATATTTTTGAAAATATACGCCAAATAAATCTCCCAAACATTTGTTAAAATCCGTTTTTGCATTATGTGTAAACAATGGGTCGGCCTCATTCAAATCCAAATTGTGACAAATGTTATCGATAAGCATTTCTACCCCGGTAACGTTTAAACAAGGGTTCATTGCGGCGGAACAAGTAATTACCGGTGGCATTTCTTGAAAATATTTTTTTAGTTTTTCTTTCATGGGAGCCACCATTTCTTCAAATATAGGACCTTCATACACGTAGTCGTTTAATTTTGTAGTCATTAACCAAATTTGATTAAGCACCAAATGGCTAGTTGGATAATAAACACCCGATAATAAAGTAGTCGCGGTTTTGAAAAGTTTGAGCAATTCGACAATCTTTTTAATATACTCCCAATATATGATTGGAAATGGTGTTGCATGGCCTTTTGTAACAAGATGATCATGGAAAACTTGTAAAGTATCGCGTTGGCGTAAACCACATACAAACATATGGTAGGTCGAATTCCATCTAACGGGCATGTCCCAATTAGGGGTTAAAAAAATAGAATTCGTATCCTTGCACAATTTCATATAAGATTTGTATCTAGCTTTACCCTTTTGAAAAACGTCTTGCAACATAGATTTAAATCTCGTTTTTACTTCGTCTACATCTTCAACCGCTAGTCCGGCTTGCACAACCAAGTTAATTATGTGTGCAACACATCGACTATGATAAAAAATGCCCTTCAATGGTGGTGCGTATTTTAGTATTAATTTTGAAACGGCAAGTGTATTATTACTAGCGTTGTCAAAAGATATTGAAAAAACCTTTTCTTCCAATTTAAACATTTTAATCACACTTCGTAACATGTAAAATAAGTTTTGACCCGTGTGAGGATACTCAAAGTCTTCAAAAGCAATGGTACGTTTCATCATTTGCCAAGTTGCGGGATCAACCCAATGTGCGGTTACACAAAGGTACGAACCGGGCAAACCATGAGGAGCCGACCAAACATCGGTTGTTAATGATACACATGTATTTAAATTTTCAAAACCGATTTTTAGTTGTTTTTTAGCATATTTCCACAATTTAAGGGCATCGCGTTTAAGAGTAGTACGACTTACATTGTTATATCGCGGTTGAAGAGTGGTTTGAATCACCCTAGTAAGCCGAGGGTTGTCGAAGTGGTTGAAAGGCAAAGCTTCTTGAATTACATAACCCGCAAAAGCTTGTCGACACCGTTCCACATCGTATGTAAATATAGAACCATCTCGTGCCATCGAAGATTGCCCACTTGCTTCCGGATTACCTTTGAGTCCCGCACAATGCTTCTCGGTATGATTTTTCAAGGTGGTGTTGGAGTCGGGTTTGAAGAACAACTTACAACGTTTACAATGCGCTTTAATCGAACCATCCGACAACAACACTTTGTCGTAAGCACTCCAAATCTCCGGATTTCTTTTGTTGGGCAATTGTTTCACAATCGTTGGTGCATTTGAAGAACCAACACCATGGGAAGCCGAAGAAGATTGAGTTGCCATGAGAATATAGTTTGCGTTTTTGAGTTTTTTGAGTTTTTGTAGATATGTATGAGTGTTTGGAAGTTGTGAATGAACCTAAACTCAAGCCTTGTATTTATAGTGATTTGGAATGGCAAAAATGTAAAAAAAAAACCATAAAAACGGCTAGAAAGTGAGCCAAACGGCTATTTTTTTCAAAAAATCAAAAAACCGGTTTGAAACCGGTTTTCAAACCGGTTTTTCAAACCGGTTCCGGTCAAACCGGTTTGAAACCGGTTCCAACGGTCCAAATGTCAAACCGGTTTCAAACCTACGGGTTGGGTATAACCCGAACCGGTTTTGGTCAAAACCGGTTTTGACCGGTTCGGGTTCGGTTTTTTTTCGGGTCGGGTTCTTGAACCCGGTTTCGCTGTGCATGTCTAATTATCACTTAGTTAGTAGGCGGGTTGGATTCGGGTCGAACCAAATCCAAGTTCCAACATGACGATTGCCAACGAGACTTGGAACTTAAAGCTGTGCTCTATGCTGAAAATAAGTTGCACCCTGCTTTATTTTCTGCTGGAGCTGAGCATAAGGTTTTCTTGCACTTCATCTTTTGATTTTCATATGATGTATTGTCTATAGCTAAACATTTCACGTTTCGCATCTGAGGTATATGTGTATCGGAACTTTATAGATATAGACATATAGTTAAAAAGAAATATAAGTCAAACAGAGAATAGAGATTGAAGATCGTGGTGCAAACTTGGTCATCCACTTCATCACGTGCCGTGCACATGATCGATATTTTGTGTTAAAATTTACGGATTTGATCCTTTGTGGACCCATATTTTGTGTTAAAATTTACGGATATGATCCTTAAAAGTTGAAACATGGGGATGAAGTTATAATTCACTCTTTGTTTTATTCATTGTAGGTTCTACAACATCTTATGGATGGTTAATGGTTTATCTCACTACAAAAAATATACTACGTATCATTTTACTACACTTTTTTCTCCACGCTTTTAGAAAGTGTGTAAAAATTATTGAAAAAGATATGATTTTTCACACTTATATATGTAAGAAAGAAAAGCTCACACTTAAAAGTGTGGAGAAATTACAAATTTTCAACACTTAAAAGTGTGGCAAAAAATTTGTAACACATGATTTTTTCAGATAAGAGAAAGTGTGGATAAATTGGGTGTTACAAATAGTTTTCCATACTTTTAAGTGTTGACAAGTTGTAAATTCTCCACAATTTTAAGTGTTAACTTTTTTTCTCTCACACTTATATATATGAAGATTGTGGTGATTTCCACACTTATTGATGTAACAATTTTCTCCACATTTTTAAGTGTGGATAATTTAACATAATTTCATACATTTTTAAAAAGTGTGGAGAAAAAAAGTGTGGATAAATGATATATTTGTTGTAGTGTCTCCGTAACATTTAGGACTGAGGATCTAATATGCTCTCTATTTCGATACATCGTCATGGAAATTCTTGCATGTACAGTAATACGACCTGTTGTGAATTTAGCTAATTGGATAGAATTAAAATTATTATTCATGACATCAACATATCCTAAATTTTAGCTAATTGGATAGAATTAAAGAATTTAATTGGTTAATTATAATAAAATTAAGATAGAGATAGATAATTAATCTATATCAAATGTTTTTTCAACCTATTAACCAAGTTTGTTTTATTTAATCCAATGGAACTAATAAATAAACATTGATAACTTATTGAGCTTTTCATTTTTAAAGAAAGGAAAGGTAAAAGTTAAATATTATAAATAATTATACATGTTACTACTAAAGAGTATATTTCAAATAAGTACATCAATTTTGAGTGAGAATACGGGAATCAATCTCAACCACTCATTTTCATCAAATACCCATTTCCCCCACATTTTTGAAACTTAAATATCTCACAAACGGTATGTCGAAAAATAATGAAAATTGCACCATAAAATTCAACGTTTTCTCCTCTTCGATTTGCCGTCCCTCAAGGCATACTTTTGACAACTTTTTTTTTTTTCATTTTTTGGTGGGTTTTACAAATTAGTAACACATGTATTAGTGATTGGTTGTACATTTGATTTGTGATTAGGGCTAGGATTTAGGGTTAGGGTTTAGTAGGGTTTAGTAGGGTAAATGGTTTAGTATGATTTAGGGTTTAGAGTTTTGTAAGTGTTTAGGGTTTAGGGTTGGGGGTTTGGGGTACCCCCAACCCTAAACCCTAAACCCCAAACCCAAAACCCTAAATCAACACTTTAACACATGTGTTAGTAAATGTGAAACCCACCAAAAAAGATGAAAAAAAACTCGTCGAAAGTATGCCTTGAGGAACGACAAATCGAAGAGGAGAAAACGCTGAATTTAATGGTGCAATTTTCATAATTTTTTGATTTGTCGTTTGTGAGATTATTGATGTTGGGGGTAAATGGGTTTTGTACATTTAGAACATTCTATTAGTACACATGACACAATATCATTGGTTCCCTCATTCTCACACAAATTCATATTCTCATTTGAACCCCACCCTACTACTAAAATATCATTGATAACACATAGAGACACGAATTGATAAAGAACGGGGGAGAGAACCCGAGGTGCGTTGCTGCCTTGTATTATAATTTACTAGTTTAATGACCCCCAGGGGCGGAGGTACTTAGGATCAAAGAGTAGCAGATGCTACATACCATTTTTATATATTTTGTGTATTTGTTTTTTACTACTTTTAATATAAATTAATTGCTACACTAATTAAAACCTAGTACTCCGTATTATTTTTATTTACGTTTGATAGACTCAATATTTGATGAAAGCCCAAGTCAATACAATAAAAGCCCAATTCTTCATTAGGATGTAGTCATTCTGTTTATTTTGCTTATTTTGATGTAGGGTTTAATGTTTCGTTATGTATTAAACTTTACACTTTTTACTATTGTATGATGAGTTGAACTTTGAAAACTTTTATTGTATGTATTGTATGTAAAATTTTCTTTTTGGGTAAGGCCCAAATAAGAAAGTTTCCTTTTTTGAACTTACCCAAAAAGGAAATAATACATACAATAGACCATATTTACAAGTTCACTACATACAATAAAACAAATGAAAGTATGTCGCCTACAATAGTAAAAAGTCTAAAGTTTAATACATAACAAGACAATAAACCCTTGCTGTATAGCTGCTCATGTTGACCTTTGTATGCTTATTTACTTTGACAATGGCATAATCCAAGTTATATATTATGCTCACTCAGTTTGTCATGTTGTGATGTAGTAGTAGTCTTGTAGTACGGAGTAATAGTTTAGAAGTTAGTGGTTTTTGTTGCTTTAAATTTAATTGATGAAATTGTATAATTCTAATTCGTTTGTAATAATTTATATAAAAAATTTTTGCAACCCCTAAAATTTATTTCTAGCTCCGCCACTGAATGACCCGTGTATACACGGGTTTGAAAAAGAATAACATTGCTCCAACATGTTACAAAAACATTGAACATTTGAACGACAATTTTATTGCATGACCAATGGGCTACACCCTCAGATGCTCTGCCCAACCCATCCTAGTATCACTTTGGTCTAAAATCCAATAAACAATTGATTTAATTAGCTGTTAGTCATTT
Organism: Helichrysum umbraculigerum; assembly: GCA_949592205.1. Taxonomy (NCBI): domain Eukaryota; kingdom Viridiplantae; phylum Streptophyta; class Magnoliopsida; order Asterales; family Asteraceae; genus Helichrysum; species Helichrysum umbraculigerum. The sequence continues at coordinate 63,143,724 of CATIUR010000007.1, read as the reverse complement.
TCCCTTTAATTAAATAAATCTTTTTTTTTCTTTTTTTATCCGTGCACCAAGACCCACATGTATATATATTATTATTATTCCAGAAAATAAGCATGATACATGTGAGTTAATTGCATTTACATCAAAATCTGAAAACAACCCACAACTCAGTATAGTACACACCCTATTTTTAATTAAGTTATATTAATCACACTCACAATCTCAATCACAGATGTACATAAAGTTTTAGCACATTTATGTACAACACATCCTATGTTGAATTTTAAAGACACATGCAAGAAAGATTGATATGTAGACGAATCAAGTATCTAGCATTACTCCAATACATGCTGCTCTTATTTCACTTGCTTAGAGTTGTGTGCTTCCTATCACATAATACTCTCCTCTATTATGCAGAAAATAAGAAGCTACTTAGAATATATGAATGGTAACCCAAAACTGATATACATTCAGAAGCATACACAAACACAAAAATACAGTAGTAGAAAAAATCATACCAACTTGTGTTTGATCAGTGCATTGTAGGCAACTCATAAGAAGTGGCTGCCAAAATAAAAATAAAATAGAACATAACGATCACTATATATGTTAAGGTCATATTAAATAAAATTTCTTAATACTAACAATCAAACGTCATATAAAATTTTGAATAAAGAAAAACAGATCTTAGTCATACATTTCACCAAATAGTTGATGTGCATGGTTGCTAACTTGCAATGGTTTCACCATTCAAGTATCTTCCTTTTATCCTAGAATTCTAATCCCACTTATTTCAATATGAAAATCAAAACAAAATTAGCACCAAGAAAATAATATCGAACCTCTAGACCAAATAATAAGCACAAAGGCAATAATTTTTTTTTTTAACTTGATAATCAGTGAAACCCAGCACTTTCAATTTCTATGTTATACATAACTTAAGCTTCCAAAAAAAATAAAAAAAATAAGAAGAAACATAAACAACCAAGCAAGTTATTTGAGGAACATCGATTTTTTTATCACTTTCTGTTTGAATCCGGAAAGAAAATGATCGTGAAGGAAGTTACAGTCATGTAAAACTATGGGTAACTTACCTGAAAAGTGCTCCTGATGAAAGCCAAGAAGACAAAGAATTCCAGAGAAAAATGTGGGGAAGAAGATGAAAGTGTAGTATGAATATTGTCACCTACTAATGATTCACCATCATCTTCATCGATCAAAATAGTGTATCATTGACTGATACCATATATATTAATACCGTAACAGAACGATCGAGAAAGAAAATTGTAATCTACCTTACAATTGAATCAGATAAAAAACAGGGAGAATAGAGATGATAGGAATAAGAAGATGATGATGATAGAGACAAAAGACGGATTCAAAATTCAAATTGTAAATGTAGGGAAAAGCATACGGATGATAAAGAACCAATAATATGAAAGTGTGCAAGATTCCCATTTTCAACGAAATGGGCTGCTAAAAGTGGTAGCAGGTCTTGAAAGTCACAACAAAATTTAAACAAAAGCAAAAGCATGGGTGGGCGCCTTTTTAGAAAAGTCAAAAGCAAAAGCATGCTTATTTAAAATTTAACCAATTTTAAGAAATCCAAAATTATGAGAAAATTTCTTGCATTACATAGTGCCACATCACCATGGTTAACCGCTTAATAATTTGACAAGTCAGTGTAGTGACATCAGCACAAACTTCCTTCTATTAGATAGGATGTAGTTGGGTAACTTCTAGTGTGTGTCCTTTTATTTGTTAAAGTATCGAAATGCTCATTCGTAATTCATCAAATTATTAATTATCTATCTCTATCTTATATACTATTTACAACCAACTTAACTCATATGCTATTTACAACCATTATATAATATACACAAGGCACCCACTACCTTAAGTGAGGTATAATCTCACAATTTTTTGATTGATGGATTTTTCTCATACTTCCGAACCAAAAGCCCTTTGATCTTCTTATGTAATATTTTATTATTTTATTTTTGTGTTCTTTGTTTATATGCAATATGAGAGTTAGTTATATTGATCTTTTCTTGTGTTGTTTGTGGTTGATTTCTATATCTCTAACAAACTTGTAACCTATGTTCAAATCCACAATATCTCTTTTACATTTGAATGGCTTTTTTAGTAGCTTCGATCTACCAGTAACTTCCTATATAACAACAATAATTAAAATGAGAAGAAAGAAAAAAAATGTTTTATAACTATAAGTATCACTATATCAGTAGCAGTTACCTCGGGGGATTCAGAGAAAGCAACAGTACGTAATCTCCGGTGAACGTGGATTCTGGTGAAGCAATGAGATTTAAGAGGTACAAATTGTGAATAATGAACTGGGAGAGGTACACGGTGGTGGCATTCATGGTATTTCCGTCGTGTTTACGGTAGCCATCATTTAACGAAATAACGACGGAGTTTAGCCGTATAGATAGTTTGTTGCTTTGTTTTACAGATGGACAGTAAGTACCCTTGTATTTCATGAGATATATAAATTACCCCCTGAAGTATATAATACTAACGTTATTACTCCTTTTATGAATCATAAATTCATAATTAATATATTATTAACGCTACAGCTTTTTTGTTGCTGTTTAGGTCGTATTTTTAATTTAATTTGGTAGCAACGTAGCCCGAATAATAATTTAATCATTGTTATACAAACCAAACAGATGCTTCACCTAAAAATAAAATTTTATACATATAAACACTTATAAATTGATGAATTACGAATGAGCATTCTGAGCATGAAGGTTATCAATAGTGGGTTAAATGTCAATTTACTCTTTTTATTGATTTCAAGAATTTATGAGCAATATATGTTACCCACAAAGTGCTAGCTGGATATCTGGATAAAAATATTACTAAAATAACAATTTGTTCATGTTATATGTTGTGGATCAAGTAACCATTTTATCATGGGACGTATGTTCGATTATATGTACAGTGTACAACACTTGAAACAATTAAGATGTGGAAATTTAACTAGACATAGTACCAAATATGTATTGGTAATTAAAATGTATGAAGTAGCAAAGTCAAGTTTTTTTTACAGTAGTAAAGTCTCAATCATACATGCATCATCTCTCATATATTATGCTTCCGTTGGACATGATATGTATATTTATGGGTGTTTCACTTAATTAATTAGTAATATATACCCTTTAGTGCGTGTTCTAAAATTATTATTTTGAAAAGAAAAATAACCCATAATTTTGCTATTGTAATCTTTTGAAAAATACGAGTTTTAAAATAAAATTAATGAACAAAACCTTTGTTATTGAAATTATTTAGAGACCTATTACCCGATCAGATACTTAAATTTATTAAACTTTCAATTAACCAATTAAGAAAGTCTTTGCCATTGAATTCTTTAAAATGATTGATAAGTTACTAACCAATCAAATGCATGCTTATATCTAACATTATTTTATAAAAACAGGTTTACAATTAAATAATATAACCTTTTAACAATACTAATGTTCATTTAAAAAGTGATTATATATTAACAACAACAAATATAATTCATATTTAAATTATTAATTAATATACATGAGTCTATAATCTAATTAATTAATATGTATAAAATTTTAATGACTAATGTTTATATGTTAATATTGTAAGTCGGCCGATTCGATGATCGGTCCGATTTTCAAAACTTTAATGTAGAGACGATCAGACTCTCATTGAAGCAACCAAGGTCAATGCATAACAGTAAAGCTCATCAAGGAACATGCGTGATTTAAATTATATAACCTTTTAACAATACTAATGTTTATTTAATAAGTGATTATATATTAACAACAACAAATATAATTCATATTTAAATTATTAATTAATATACATGAGTCTATAATCTAATTACAATAATGAAAATGTGCACATTTATCATCATATATTCATTTCTAAGACCATAACAAACAAATAAGTTGTGGATGGCACAAGTTTTTCAGCTTTATGATGAATTTAATTTAATAAAAACAATAAAATAAATAAGGCATACTTATTTAATATTAGTGCATAATCTAAGATTAACATAATGTAGTTGTTTTGAAGCCTTTCATTTCCTTATCAAATATATCTTGGTAATCAAAATGTATCAAGTAGCAAAGTCAAGCTTTTTACAGTAGCAAAATCTGAATCATATACGCACCATCTCTCACACTGACAGGACCATATATACGCCATCATATCTATGCCATCTCTGACACTATCATTAACACTTATACCAATAGTAAAGACACCAAACTAGCACCAAGGTAACCATGATGGAAATGAGGAAAAAGCAACCTCGAAGACATAACAATCGGCCCCCAAAGATAAGTAAATAAGAAGGTGGTAAATAACAGCCGCACCCAAACTCTTATACGTGGTTCGCGATGCGAGAAGTACACTATGACCCAAAGTGACACACAAGAGGAAACGGTGTATAAGAAGCATCCTATGTCAAGAATCAACATCAAGGAGTCATGCGCGGATGATGACTCGCCGACACTATACATAGTCCCGAAAAGCGCGACCACAGTACCAATGGGTGCAGAAATGATGATCAGTAACTGATTATGGACCATGGTTCGAAGCCTATAAAAGTATAAAAAAGTAAATTATATATTATAGATTTCATATCTTCACAGAGTGTAGGTATCAAAACTCAAACACGCATCATATAAATAAAATAAAAAAAGAAAGATAAAAAGTTAGATCTATTTATTGGGTCGGGTCACAATGGGTTCGGGTCAAAGCGGTTCAAAATTTTCAAATGGGTCAAATGGGTTGGGTCGGGTCAAGACCCGTTTTTCCTCAAAATAAATTTACTCTTTCCAAATACCATATCTATGGGACCACAATTTCATCTATAATTCCATAAAATTTATAAAATCACCAATTATGGAATGAAGATACATATTGTTATTGACGATGGGAATACAATTAAAAATCCATGAAGTTCCTTCATGTTTAATTAACTTAAAAACAGGTTGAAAGCATAACTAGAGTAAACCTTACCTTTCGGGATCAGGAGACACAATAGGAAGCGACGTCCTGGGAATCTCAATCACAATCAAACTGTTAATAAGCAAATATCAATATCATGCATTTATTAAGTACACATACAAATATAATTAAAACCTAACTGATAAATGCTAATAACTAACTAATACTAACTGATTAACAATAATAAGTAACTAAAACATAACCCCAAACAATTATTTGTAAACGTTACCTTTGCCGATCATATATCGCAGAATTCGAATTTAGGGGTTTTTTCTAAGGGTTTAGGAGCGCGCTTTTGGAGCGAGAGAAGTTAGGGTTACGCGGAGTCATTGTACGGGCACAATAATTATTAGGTTTGCATTCTTTTATTATTTTAATAATAATGTTTACTTTATTTTTAATTATTATTTATGTTTATTTTATAATGATTATGAGTGGCTAATTTCTTTGCACTTACTTGAATGAAATAGTTAATGATTAGGGGTGTTATCTTATGATATTTATGCAATTTAATTAATGTTTAATTGAAACTTTTTATGTGTTTAAATTTTATTATATTATTGAAGCTTGTTAATGATTTAATTAGTGGCTATAGCGAACGTTTGTCACAAAGTTATTTCATTATTTGATTATATGTCTATGTATGATTAATCTAATGATAGCGAATGCAGATTTGATATAAGTTAAATAATTAAACTTAAATGTATAAGGTAATGATATTGGCAAACGTCTTTCATTAAGTTAAGTTATTAATTAGTTAATCAAGATTTATGTGAAAGTCATGGCGAACGTTAAACCTGATCTAAATTAAGATAAGCATTGATTGCTAGATAACTTGATTTTAATTAAACACCCTGAATTCATTAATGAAATAGTTCAAGTAAGTGTCGTTTTTAATATCTGATAAAGTTTAATAAATTAAATTTAACTCTTTCTGAGTTTACTTGTCTTTTATTTTAAAGTAGTTTAAGCAAAGTAACAATTCGGTTACACAAACCCAAGTCTTTTTCTGTATTTAAATTAATTATATATTAAGTATTTAATTTACATTCCATGTGGAACGAACCTAGACTTACTGTAGCTATATTATATACGATAGTGTATACTTACCTCAGTTGTGTAATAGTTAAGTGCCAGTATTACTTAGTTTATTTTTATAACTAGATTTTACACATCACTAACCCCTAAACCCTAAATGCAACACTTTAACACATGTGTTAGTAAATGTGAAACCCACCAAAAAAATGAAAAAAAAAAAACTTGTCGAAAGTATGTCTTGAGGGACGGTAAATCGAAGAGGAGAAAACGCTGATTTTAATGGTGCAATTTTCATAATTTTTTGATTTGTCGTTTGTGAGATAATTGATATTGAGGGTAAATGGGTTTTGTACATGTGGAACATTCTCTTTGTACACATGGCTTGATATCATTGGTTCCCTCATTCTTACACAAATTCCTATTATCATTTGAACCCTACCCCTATACTCATATATAACATATTCTCCTTTTTTTTTTAGAGGGAAAAATACTAAAATGCCCCTAATACACTACTAATATCTTAAAAACCCCATTTAAAATGACAAACATGCCCCTACATTAATTTATTAAATGTATGCATTTATTGTTCCTATACTCTTTTACAAATGGTCAAACAAATTCACATCTATAACTTACAAAACTTACAAATTGTTAAACATATATTAAATCCACATCAATTACAAATTTACAAATCTTTAAACATATATATAATAATATATAAAGCATCTCCATGTTTTATATTTAGAAAACCTTTAAGATTAAGACTCAACACTTCTATATTTAACATATTTAATTTAATCTATTACTAATATATAAAGTATCTCCATGTTTATATTTATAAATCATTAAGAATAAGACTCAACACTTCTATATCTAACGTATTTAATTAATTTAATTCTCATATCTTTACAATTTTATTATTTTTATGACATTTCACTCTTCACTACTATACTGAGTCATCGTCGCGAATTTTTGTCGGTGAATAATATAATTTTGTATTCCGCTGCATTGCACGGGTGTTACGTTAATCTAACTTAAAGTTATCTGATAATATAGTATTTATGTGGAATAATTACATTTACACATAAAAACAAACAAATATTCGACACAGGCCCATAAATGATCGTCTAAGACAAAATCATTACATTATGCCAAGAGCTTCCAGCTCAAGTGGCACAAGGTGTTTCACCATGACCTCAAGGTCATGGGTTCGAACCTGGATATGAGCAAAATGCTCTCCGGGATGGAGACAGGGGTTTTCTCTCGAAATATTCGGGTTTCCCCTTGAATTGGTGATGGGTATATGAAGAGGCAATGCCACTGAGCCCAATACTGCCTTTCAAAAAAAAAATCATTACATTATAAAAACAACCATGTTACCTCAAGTTTTGACACATCATTCATTCTTGTTACTTCTTAGTTCTTATTAGGACACATCACTATTTTAAAGGATGACACGTGTCCTTGATTTTTACTTAATATATTTCTAAATTTCTTCTAAGTATTACTTAATCTTGATTTCAATCCTAATATATATATATATAATTTAATTATAATATACACATCAAGTCATCAAGAGTAATTACATTTCATTTTATATTGTAAGAACATATAGTTTCTTCAAAATTTGATACATATCTTTCTAAATTAACACATATAAATTAAAACTAACCAAAAAATAAAGGGTTTATTGTATCGTTATGTATTAAACTTTACACTTTTTACTATTGTATGCGAAATACTATTATTTGTTCTATTGTATGTAGTGAACTTGTAAATATGGTCTATTGTATGTATGATTTCCTTTTTGGGTAAGGCCAGAAAAGGAAACTTTCCTATTTGAGTCTTACCCAAAAAGGAAAATTTACATACAATAGATCATATTTACAAGTTTAATACATACAATAGAAGTTTTCAAAGTTCGACTCATACAATAGTAAAAAATAAAAAGTTTATACATAACGAAACAATAATCCTAAAAATAAATGGTAAGAAAATAATATTGGTGCAATGTATAACACCATGTAAACCAAAAAAAGACCCTAAAAAAAGGCCCCTCATCACTTAATAAACATAGATAAATTTGTTTGAGCAAATATTACAATTTCAAAATCACTAAGTAAAATTTATATAAATGTATTAGCTTCTTCTTGTGCACATAATGAGAGTCGTTATATTAAAGTTTTAAATGTCAACATATCATCATACTTCTACTAAGAGATAACTACATTTGAATGACTAATTTTAAGAAAATATAGTGACACTGATACATTTTTAAAGCTTTAGAAAATTTTTATCAAGTAAGTTAAAAGTTTTCAATAGACGGTACGTACTCGATAGAGATGTCTTAAGTCTTCAGTAGAATACTTTTTTTTTTCTTTATATATTTTTAGAGTGTAGATTTTGAGGATAAAAACTTCTAAATACCTTTTAATTTCTTGTAGTAAAATTTTCTTATAGTTGAGATAAATAAAAGTATCATATGGCAATAAAAAGAGGTTAGTATCTACTTTTTACTACCATGGATGTTGCCAACTCATAATTTTAGAAAAACGAAATCTCATAAAAATTATGATTTCAAAGCAAAATGTCGTAAAAGAGGAAAAGGAATAAGACAAGGTGACAAGAAAATTACTAAAATTAATATCAAATGGTGTAAGGATGAATCATCATTAGATGATTATAATAAGTTTCGTACCTTTCAATATACATTAAAAACTCAAAATTTATTATTTCACATCGTATACGAAAAATAATTTATGTATCGGACTCATTCATAGCTCTTATATCTATGTTTTTTTATATTTCATTTGTTAATTATTATTACTGTTCAGGGCCGTGCGTAGCACGGCTTATTACTCTTACTAGTATATATACAAAGAATTCAATAAGTGGTCGGTGAGGAACGCATGGCCCGGGTATGTCGTGTGGACCGTATGCAAAGAGAAGTAATCCGATATAGCTCTAATTATATAGACTTAAATGTAGACTATTTATCTCATTAGTCGATCTTTTTATCTCTCTTAATCTTATTTGATCAATTTTTTTTTTATATCCGTTAATCATATTTTAAAATTCTATATTTAAGCCTATAACTTTAAATCCACCAATCATTTTCCATGCAGATTCTGTAACAAGCATATTTCACTCTTTCGATGAAAGATTTGAATACTTCCCATCCCCCCAATTCCACAAAAAATTTCACTCGAAATTTAAGATAGTTGTATGATTATTTATTAAAATGTATTTTTTTAAGGTTTGTTTTGCCCTCATATTCAAGGATTATTTGATTGAATTATCTAAGAAATAAACGATTGAGAGTAATAAATTTGGGTAAACTGAGAAGTTTAATAAACATTAATAGTTATAATTTAAAATTGGACAATTGTTTACGGCATGTATTAATTGTAATGTGAATATTTATTTTGGACGAAATGAGTCAAAAAATTTGTGGTAATAACTAAAAGTGTTGTCCAAAAACTATTAAAACAAAGTATTTAAAAGCAAAAATATCTCCTTGTTGCTAAATATCAATCGTACTTCCATTTTCATATATATATTTTTGATTTCATCGCGTAACATAATTAATTTATATATACACTAGAACTAAAACTAATGTTTTTTTATAAAAAATAATGAAAATTTTGCGTGTTTCAAGTGTTTTGGAGGGTTCAATTATGCAAATCAAACTTATTAAAGAGTTGACATATAAAACTCTAAAAAAGATTTGTCTTTGCTACATAGACATACTTAAGTAGTACGTCAAGTGCACTAAGCACTGTGATTGTTAAACCCTTTATAAAAATCGTTAATTGTTGACATAATTGTCACTGATATAAATCAAACAATTGTTAAAGCCATTCTATCATAATATACACAAGTTTTGGTTAACACATCAACTAGTAATTATCCTAGAAGAAATTAAAAACAGTACTTGGTTTATCAGGACCCCGTTCATTAATTATTAATCACATATAGAGTATAAATGAAAAGTTGAAAACCATGCAATGCAAATGCATTTCATGGCCATTTATTTATTATACAAGGTACGTTATACGTACGTACACACCAAATTAAACTACACAAATACCATCACATACAACAGTTTTAATCGGGATTCAATTCGATGATCATGATTTAATTAATTAGGCCAATAGTAATTTCTCCAACTTAAGCTCGATTCCAGAAATATCGAGATCTTCGCACCCTGTCCTTGGCACGAACGCCACCAACGCCTCCTCTTGGCCGTCAGTATTTGTGTCCTCAAACAACTCCGTTAACACAAACCTCGCTGATTTCGTCTCCTTATCATCCTTCATACTCATTTCACTCATATCGCCGTGTGGAATCCGCGAAAAAGTGCCTGCGAACTCGGCACTACAACTGTCCGGGATTTTCCCAGTCCCTTCAACGTTGTCATTTACAAACACGTCGAACTTTACAAGCTTATCACCTTTAAATGTTACGTCTCTTATAATCAAAACCTCCTTCGCTTTCAACTTATCCTCTTTAGTGCGATTTACGCTTGGCCTCTTCATACGAACCTTAAAAATCTTGTCTAGTGTCACCGGGAACTTCACTTGATCCAATGTTTTCACGTCTGCTATTGACGTTACATTGGCATTTTTGCTTCGTTGTGGTGGTCGACTCTTCAACAAGTTTGAGATCTCAAACTCAGACGGTTCGTAGTTAAACTTGAGTTTGTTTAAGTCTACACTGTCTCTGTTATAAACACGTACAAGATCCTCATTCTCATCGTAGAACACATATGACGCGTTTAACCAATCAGGGTCCTTGGGCTCCACGTGTCCAGGAATGCCTAAATCCTTCCATAGTTTCCACATACGATCGACGTTCGTATGGTGGACGAAGAACAAAGGGTCATACCCCGCAGAGTAGAAGTTACCCAGGTCTTCTCTAAAAGGCTGTTTTGAGTCACCTACAAATACATGTATGGCAGTGTGAGATCCGTTTTCAACGGATCCACCTACTTTCGGTATCCTATCTCCACCAACTACGTACCTTCCACCGAAAAAGTCGGTTGCATCAGGTGCGTTACTGATCAATTCTTTGTACACAGTTCTGAGATTGCATTCTTTTTGATTTTCAATATTCCTTTCGAGATTACCTTTTCCTCCGGGTACATAGCTCAGATCCACCAATGTTGGTGGTTGATTTTTAGCCTCTCGAAATTGATCAAAGAGAGGATTTTCAACACCACCTAGAAAGATTGCGGGAATCACCATTCCGCCCTCCGGATTGTCCCAGTTCCAGTAAGGCAACGCGAAAGTAGGATCGTTGATCAACTTTCCGAGTATTCTCTCGTAGAAGTAAAGGTACCAACGATGGAACGGAAAGAAGAGCCACGAGTCATGAATCTGAATCCTAAGATTCGATTCGCCTTGAGTGTAACCTGCATTGCAATAAGCGCAATGAATTTTTGCTTGGCTCACGAAGCTATGCGGGTGGTCTGGTTCGAGACTCCTCATGATTGTCAAAGCTTCTTTATATTTTTTGATTTGCTCATTAGTCCCTTTATGTGCAGGCCATCTCACCCTGACGGCTTCTTTTCGATCTGGAAACTCGAAATTTTTGACTTTCTTGTTGGTAACAGGAGCGCAACAGTTTCGACTCCTTATACCACCCGCCAGGGACTTGATGCTATCGGTGTTTTTATCCATTATTTCTGCTAGCCTGCAGAAGAAGATATCATCAGGGCCCGTAATGGGAGCAGCTAATGCGCCCGGTACGTTGGCGGCAGTGTAAAGGCCACCGAGCCCAAGGAGAAGGTTTCTTCGGTCTACATTATTATTGGGTAGTACTAGTTTTTGTGGTTCAGGGAGTATGAGTTGGTTTTCTTGGTTGTCATTTGGTGGTGGTGCAACGTTGCATGAGAATCTCGAACCATGGGTTCGGTTGGCTCGAGTCTTGAAGGATTGATGGGAGTTGAATGGGTTATTTGTGGACGTTGTTTTTGGTTTGCATGGAAACGTAAGGAGAAGTAATGAACAAGACATAATTGATAAGAAAAAAAAAAAGAAAGAAAGAAGGGGTGGTGTGACTATATGCAATTAACTAGCTTCTATTTATAAGACCATCCGTAACCGTAACACCAGAACGCCACTTTTTCAGCTGCCACATCAGCGCCACATCAGCGTCAAACTATAACACCAGAACGTCCCTAATCATAACACCAGAACGCCACTTTTTTTCTCCATTCTGGGACCCACCACTAACTAACTAAATTTAATTTTCTTTTATTTAAAATACAATACAAAACATTTTAATTAAAAATACAATACACCACAATAATTAAAATAAAAACCATACATTAATTCAAATAAAAATGAACTACATTACTTTTTAAAAATAAAATACATCACAATAATTTTAAAATACAATACGATCCTAAAAATTAAAACGTTACATTCCTAAAAATCTAAACGTTACAATCCTAAAAAATAAAACGTTACAATCATAAAAATCCTAAAAAATAAAACGTTACAATCCTAAGAAATTAAACGTTACAATCATAAAAATCTAAACACACTAAAAACTACTCGTCGTCATCCTCGTTGTCCTCGTCGGCATCGTAGAACTCCGCAAACTCATTTCGAAACTGTTTCTTCATCTTCGCGAACGCTGCACGGTCAGCTGGATCCGGGATCTCTTCGGGGTTGAATTTGAGAAACTGTAGACCTTGAAACGCAGTTCTCAATCGTTCCTGACGGGTGATCTCCTCAATCGATGCTTTTTGGGCGGCTAACAATTCGGCCTTGTGTTTCGCCATAGCCTGTATCGCGTCATCAACCTTTTCGGTCGGGGTTCCTGTCCGGGAAGATGTCGCCGCATCGGAAGAACCAGAGCTTCGGGCCGCTTTTCGGGGTCTGTTTCGGCCCATGGGCAGTGGAATCGGGTCGGGCCCAAATAACTCGTTCTCTCGGTCGGCAGAGAGATCAACGGACTGATCAAAAAAATCTTCGTCCTCGTCGCGCAATCCGGTTCCACCTACCGGATTTGGTGCCTTCCATTTCGGATGATCTTTGAGGAACCACCAAGCCTCCCTTGAGGTGAATGTCTTCGTGTAGGTATCGTAGTATTCGGCTACGGCTTGATCGTAAATCATCCCGTTGTCTCGGCCGCTACCCCAAGCTCGATTTACCGACTCATAACACCCGTTGAAGTTTTTGCAGATTCGGTCAAGTGTACGCCACTTGGATGATAATTGGTCGGCGCCGCGAACCCAACCATAATTGTTGGCGTTGAACTTTTCTTCAATAGTACCCCACAAAGTACCCCGTTTTTGTGAGTTACCGACTTCAGAGTCTTCGGATGCGTCGCAATAACAAGTTGCTAACCACGCCTCTTCAGTTGGCGACCATGCCCGTTTGTTGCATGTTTTTTTCGACCCGTCTGTTTTTTTGGCATGGCTTCTTTTATTGGATTGAGGCGTGACTTGTTTTCCGGATCTTTGGGTTGGTGCTTCATCCGTCTGTTCGGGTTGCATAGCCGGTTGTTGCGGGAAAGTTGGTTGCCGGAACGGTTGTTGCGGGTAAGGTTGCGGGAACGGTAGTTGTTGAAAATTCGGGTTAGGATAATACCCGTATGGTGGTTGGGTTGGATCATAGTGTTGTTGAAAATTCGGGTTAGGATAATAACCGTATGGTGGTTGGGTTGGACGTACGTTTGGGTTAGACCCGCTCGAACCGGGTGTGTTTCCGGTTCCGAATAACATAAGGTTTGTGTACGACATATTTTCCGGGTTGTTGGTTTGATTGTAGTCGGAATTTGGGTTGGACATGGTGTTGAAAGTATTGAAAATAGATGGAGAAATGGTGTTGAAAGGAAAGAAGTGGGTTAAAAAATGAGTTAGAATGTGTTAGTTTATATAGAGAAATGGGTTAGGTGGTTTGAAAAAAAAAAAAAAAAAAATTAATTTTTTTTGAAAAAGAACCGTTACCCACGCTCCCCTAATTTTTTTTTATTTTTTTTTTGTTTTTTTCGAAACTTTTTGAATTTCAAAAAAAAAAACCGTTTTTTTTTTTTCGGTATTTATCGCGAAAGAAAAAGAGAAAAGAAAATTAAATATGCTGTGGGTCCCACCAAAACGCGGAAAACGGAGGCGTTAATCGAGTGAGAACGCCGAGCTGAACGCCGTCCAGAACGCCGCGTTAGCGGCGTTCTGGCGTTCTGGAGCTGACAACGCGGGCCACATCAGCGCGTTACGGATGGTCTAAGGGTTTCATATCATCACGGGTGTGAACCAACAATTATAGGACCAACTTAAATTTGTCTTTATTATTATGTTCGGAAACTTCGTAGTACTAAATTAACTATTCCGGGTAATCAACTTTTTTTTTTTAATTAAAAAAAGGAAAATGATAAAACAGGCTTAAGGATTGTCAATAAGAGTCTAATACGTACATTAACATTTGTATTTGGGGTTAGTGTGCTCAAATGTAATGAACTATGCTCTGACATTCATTCTATGTAACTAACTACTCGGGGCTCTATTGTATGTAACGAACTTCTAATTTCCTTCATTGTAATCTCTCTCTTACTTTTTGATAAAATGACAGTTTTACCCTCTACTTTTTACCTATTTTTTTGTCTTATATATATACACTAGGGGTAAAAAAGAACTTTATTTCCTTAAACTTTCTATTTATGGAAGTGGACAATTAATTTGGTACACCCCAAAATGGAAATAATGGACAATAGAAATGGGACGGAGGGAGTATTACATACCTTGTATATATATACAATATTGTACAATTATTTACATTAAACATATATGATAATAACTTTTTTTACCTCTATGTATAATATATAGATGATCCTATTATTATATGTAATAACTAATAACTAATTTATATTTAACAACTGTAAGGATATATATATATATATATATATATATATATATATATATATATATATATATATATATATATATATATATATATATATAGTAAGGGGATCAAAAAGAAAGAATTTTATATGGAGAAAAGGGAGAAGCAATGTGGACCAATCATTTCAATTTAAGGTCAAATGGTATTATAGTAAATTGGTAATTAATTATTAAAATAGATAACAATTCTTTTAAGTCAATTAAAAAGGCAGTTACTTGTTTCCAACTTTGTAGAAGACGAATTCTAAAATAATCTCATGAACAAAAAACTTCGTGCAATCCCAAGAAAATAGGTAACAATGATCACATTTCATTCGCTACTCATTAATTGGATTATTCATATCATTTCAAAATCATCAATTCTGTAAATCATCACTTACGTAACACTACATTTTCATTTCATTTCTTCCAATAATTTCATATTCGGATCATCAAAAAACTTCCATCAATTACTTGTTGAAGCGATTACGCAAACCGCGAAAATATATAATCCGCATATTCTAATTTCCGCCATAGTTTTGATTCAGACGATAAACTATGATATTGATGAATATGATATTAAAATTGTAGATGAATCTTCCATAGATGAACCTGATGATATGGAGAATACAACCGAATCACATAGTTGTAGGAGAGAAAATATTCCACGGATGATCGATGATTCGTCTACGTCTTTCGAAGTGTCGCTTCTTTCAAAAAAAAAAGTTGTAAAGACAATTTTATGTGTACTTTTTAGTCTACTATTTTTAAAATATTTTGATGTTGGTTATAATTTTTTAATTACTTTTGTTGTTGCAGGAATAACTTGGCATTCATATTAGAACATTGATTCAGTTAGCTAGCTAACCTATGAATTCATCGTTGTTCAACATATTGTATAGACTTGCTTCTCATTTTGATTCACTCCTTATATTTACTAATTATTATATTAGCTAGGTAGTTTATTTAATCAAAACCTACAAAGCCCTTGTTTATAAAATCGTGATGTCCAGGTTTTTAATCATCCCGTTCTTCTGAATCAAGGGTTTAATATAATGAATCAAAGTTTGTTAGTTGATTCAAGGGTTTAATATAGTGAATCAAAGTTTGTTAGTTGATTCAAGGGTTTAATATAGTGAATCAGGAAACAACAAAATCCGTGATTAGGTTTAATATAGTCAATCAACAAAAACCATTTTAATTCACTACTTATATTTTACTAAGTAAACTTCTTGTGCACATTATGATTGACAACATATGAATGATTTAAAAAAAATTAGCATCGATTCAACTTTCCATCACTAGAGTTATTTCTATTACCAAACATTTTTAAAACATATAGATTTGTGATTCAGCTACAAAAAATAAATATGATTCAGTGAATAACAAACTAAGATTCAGAGTTACCCGACTATGATTCATCATTATCCAACTATGATTCAATCATTCAATAAGATGCTTCTTCGAAACCCAATGTATTGGAATTATGTATCAATTATATGAAATATTTATTCATAATACATGACACTTTTCTTATCATGATGCCCGTGTTCAAAAACGCGTCTAGTTTGTTGGTTTTCACATCGTAGTTGTCAATTAACTAATACCCTATCTTCAAAGGTAACATCAATATTACGAGATCCAATACGTGTTGGAAGCCGATTCGCATCATGACTGCTTTTTGATCATCGTTTAATTTAGGAAGTTCATCAACTTATACGTTTGACAAGTTCCTAGTAGTAATTGATCTCGGATTACCCTTTTGCACATTTTCCTTGTGCTTGTTGATTAACTTATTGCTATTAAACCCCCTTGATTCAGCAAACAGGTTTAATAAAACACATGAACCATATTTTAAACATTGTCTAGTTAAATGTTATTAGACAACGATTCATAAGTCATCATTCGAACTAATTCACTAAATTTTAAAGCAATAATTTTCAATTCATCAAATATTGTATTCATAGATACGCACTAAATTATAATTCGGTGAATCACTATTTGAATTATAATAACTTGATTCACATCAGAATAATTAATGTTGAATAGTTGAGAACATCACTTTACTTAGAAAATAACTTTTATGCTGAAATGTAATATAAATAAATAAATAATATACAAATGATAGTGTAGAACATTTGATTCAAATATTAATGGAATTAAATTAAAACCACCCCTTTTTTAGGAACTAATAATTTGAGAGTTGTTAATGTTTTGAAAACCTCACCTCCTTTAAATTAGGAACGAACGGTTAATTCAATATTAAATTGGAGAATTGTTTCCTTTTTTAAAATTAAAACGAATGGACAATATTGCCCCCAACCCCTTACAAATTACTAACAAAAAATAAGTTTTCCCCTTTGACTAATCTCAGCCCTCGAATCAATCATCTGATGGTCAGCAATCCTTCTCCCCTTTCTCCACTAAAAATACCTTCTCCATAGATCCCAATCCTATATATATATATATATATATATATATATATATATATATATATATATATATATAGTTGATGGATCTAGAAAGAAGGAAAATTTTATGGAGAAATGGGAGAAGGAATCCTGGCCATTCATCTCAACTTCAGGTCAAAGGGTATATTAGTAATTTGTAATGTGGTTCTTTTGTTTAATATCTTCAAATTAAATGACATTAAATGTGGACGGTTTCTTGTGTCTACGAGTGAGTATGCATTTTAGGAAACTATATACACAAATATTTTATATTATTTCTTACTTTTGGTTTGAGAATCAAGTGTTTTTTAATCTTCTTTTCTACTCATCAGTGATACGTGCGTAGGGTAGAATTTGATCCACTATAATTTCTCATTTTTTTTTACTCAATTTCGCTCCATATTTTTCATACACTCAACATTCTCTCAAACGATCCCGTATCGAATTATTGAGTTCTATTGAACAAGGACTTGTGGCGAAACATCGAGCAATCCATAAGTGACTGTAGTAGTATTTGATTTACTGTTAATCGAAATGACGGATGCCGATCAAGTAATGGAATTTGTAGATACGTATTCTACGGATGAATCCGATGATATTGCAAGCACGTCTAAAACGAGTAAGTTATTTGCAATATGTTTTGGAAACGTGCGTATTACCGGTTTCGGTATGCTGTTGGTGAATCTTCAATTATGTAAATTATGGGGTTGCAAATACCTAGTGCTAGTTTCCTATTTTTGCTTTCGATATCATTTCTTTACAATGTTATACATCCATCAATTCGTCAGCCATTAATTTTTAAAACACAATTAAAACATATCATCAAATTCCATTACATTTGGGTTTCTCCTAAACACGCCCAACACATTGATTCAACATGGAATTATTTTGATTCAGTTCTTTTCTAAGTTTACCGCGGGGAAACTAATACACTGATTCAGTTGTTTGGCCGCTTTGATTCGGCTACGCCATTGAACCACATACAAATAACTTGAATTTATTTTTACAATGTTATGCAGCCAACAATTCGCCAACCATTAATTTTAAAAATTCATTTAAAACATAAGCAAGTGGGTTTCGCGATAAACATAACACTATTACATACAGCAATATTTAAAAAAAAAAAAAAAAAAAGTATTATGGAGTATGTCATTTTGTACGTGGTATGGGTCTAGGCGTCTAGCTAGCTCCTTAATATTGGGCAATATTTGTATGGCATTTCATACGTAACAACTACGCATTAAAGATAATATGTCAAAGTCAATATGTGATGGCATTCTCTGATTCGTCAAAACCCAATACCTAAGATTAGGTTGGAGATCGAGTGGAGTACCGGCACTACAACAAAGTATGTAATTCTCCACGTCTTTTTCATCGGAATACAACGCTTTAAAATGTGGATATTTATATGCTTCACGTTTTTTTTTTGCGTGGGTAATATGTGTGTTAGAAATTTACTCATACAAAAAAGTGTGGATAGTTATCTCTTATTCCACACTTATAAGTGTTACAAAAATTCAAATGTTCACATTTAAAAACCTGGCAAACTTTTTAAATCACACTAAAAAGCATGAAGAAATGAATAAATTTTCAACAATAAAAATCGTTAATAAATGGATAAATGATAAAAATCGGCTACGTACTGTCACAAATTGTTCCAAGTATGCAACTACTTAATTTATTGTTCAAGTATGCAACAAACCGGAAAACCTTTACCCATGTGAGTAATATGATAACTAGTTACCTGTTAACCCGGTAAACACACAATATGTGGCATTTTACATTTTATTTTAAAAAATGACATGGCTTTTTTACATTTTTAAAAATTGAGGTGGAGCTTTTTTGTATTTATTATTTTATTTTTTTAAATTTTCTTTTCCACTTCGTCATATCATCATCGTCATCAAGATCTTAATTTAATCGTCATCTTTGGTTTGATCAGAATTTTATTAATATTTTATTCATTGATATGAACTTAAAATTAAAATTGTCTTTTTATTAGGACTCAAATAAATCGAACCCAATATTCAGTTTTTAACAAAATCAAAATTACAAACACAAATAAAATTTGTGGGTTTACACAAATCAATTGAAATTACATAAGAAGATACCCCAATTACAAACAAAACAAAACCAAACCCAAATCTAGGTTTACACATTCAAGATACAAAATCAAAAAATAAATCCTAGATAATATCCTAACCACAATCCGCCATTGTGTTCGTAACTACTAGTTGTCGTTGTCGTAAAAATCGGTTGTCGCGGTGGTCTTAAGCACCGGCCATCTCCGATACACAATCTTTGTCAATTGCCAAACGGGATAATGTAACATCCCAAATTTCAAGGTATTATTTTAGTACGCGAAAATATAAATATTTTAAGTATAAATATACGAAGTGATATAAAATAGTAGAAATCGTAAATGGTTTCTCAGTTCCAGACAATTGAGACTAAGGGGGAATAATGTACAGTTAATTATAACTGTAATATTCTTTATCTATTTCAATTATCCCTTCATTGTTCCAGAACCCACGCGAACATAAACAAGAAAAACACAGAAGCTTCACTTCCAAATCTTCAACTCAAGTTTTTAATCTTCAATTCATCATCTTTTCATCCTTCTTAGTCCATGTAAGTATAACACCCCTCATTAGGTACTACAGTATTATATTATTACCACGGAAGCGTATATTTTTGTTGAGTCACTGGTCGCTGACCATGATGAAGTCGCTGGTCGCTGACCAACTCAACTGTTCACTACTTGATGAAGAAATGGATTGTATCAAAGCTGTTGTTGCTGATGTTAGGTTTCGCTGATCGTCATTCATTCTGCTTGATATGCTGAGAAAGATTAAAACTCAACTTTGTGTATCGCTGATCTACATCAGCGAGAGCTTTACTTCAAATCAATAAAGGCAAAAGTCACTGCCAGAATAACAGCTAGTCACTGAAGATCTCTAGTTCAAGTCATTCTACAAGAGCATGTTAGCTCGCAGTGAGTGAGGAGGATTACTGCATCTTCAGAGACTATTCAATAAAGTCTCTTAATCATCAAGTACAGAATGTACTGTACTTATCTATACATCAGCAAGAGTGTTCCAACTTGAAGTATGTCTGAAAGCTTACGTGACAGCGAATGATTGGTTTTAAGGTAACGAGATATTTGCGGTAACAGAATTGGGACCCGCAGAATGTCGGTTCATCAGAGATCAAGCCAATCAAACAGCAACACGTGTCATTCCAAGATCCTATTTTATAGGCGATATTTTAGGAACTCTTGTAGTATAAATATTTCAGTGTTTTGTACTGTAGAGGCTAGTCGTTCAATCGTACTTATCACTTGTGTGCTAGTGATTAGTTTGTCTAGAGTACGTATTAACGATCCAACGAGTGAACAGTCAGCGTGTTTGTCCACTGCTGTTCATCTCATTTGTAATAGATTAGCTAAGTGTTTGAATTGGATTAACTTTGGTTAATCCATTCCGCATTCAACACTTGTGAATTGTATGATCAATATAATTCATCATTTTAGCTATCATTACTTCATTACTTTGATATTGTCATATTCGTATATCTGTTATACTCTGTTACTATCATTTATACTCTGTTTCTGTTAAACAATTTAAAACTCATCAATCAACTAAGCTGAAATCTGAAATAGTTTTAAATTGTATTCAACCCCCCCCTTCTACAATTAAACTTTACACTTTGCGATTCCAATTCACTAAACAATAGTGATTACGGGACTCTCAATTGGTATCAGAGCAGAGTTGGTTTAAATTCAATTAACCAGGTCTGCAATGGAATCAGTAAAGTACAGCTGTGTTGACTCTGATTATCCATAAGGGAAATGGTTCTACAACCAAACCTCCAGCTTTTGATCCATCAAGGATTGAAACTTGGATGTCCCGGATGATGATGTTTTTAGACCTAATTGACGACCGTCTCTGTAATACAGTAACCAATGGTCCCCACATTCCAACCACAATTGTTCCTGCTGTCATGGCTACAGCTACTACTCCTGCTATACCAGAAATGGTTGTGCCCAAAAGAGAGGAACAATGGTCGGATAAGGATAGACGATCTGTTAGATTGGATAAACAAGCTAAAATCTACATAGGCATGGCACTTCCTGATGAAGTGTTCGAATCTATCAGGCTTTGTAGAACTGCTAAAGACATGTGGGATACCCTTAGGAATATATATATTGGAACTCCTGATATTATTCGATGCATGGAAGTCAATCTCACTCGTCAGTATGAGCTATTTACAATGGAGCCCAATGAGTCGCTATCTTCCACTTATACCAGATATCAATCGCTGATGAACAAGATGGAGAAAGCTGGTATAGGAAAGAAGCAGCGATTTGTTGTTGAAACGTTTCTGGAGTTGCTGCCAAGGAAAGTCTGGGGAACCATTGCCACGTGTACCAGACAGAGGAATGATTATTCAGTTCTTAATCTCACTCAAGTCTATGGTATTTTGCTCAACTGGGAGCAGTCAGAAAAGCAAGCTGATCAGAGTGAGCATATTCGTGCTACTCTTGGAAGTCAGAAGATATCCAATGCCCTTGTAGCTGAGCTTGATGAAATTGATCAGAGACAGAAGTCAAAAGTGTCTAAGAAAAGCTCGAAGTCATTGATAGTCGAAGAAGAAGGTGGTCAAGATGAAGAACAGTCAGAATATGAGTATGACGAAGGACTGGAGAAGCTTGAAAAAGATATGGCCATGATGGTTGCTAATTTCAGAAGGAACACCAGATCAAGAAGATTCGCTGGTGCTCCATCATCTGATAAATTTCAATCTAAGGGAGAGTGCTACAAATGTGGCAAACCTGGTCATTTTGCAGCTGAATGTAGATCAAAGTCAGTCAATCCAATTCCTGAACAAAAGCCAATATTCAGAAATGACAAGTACAACAAATACAAGGAAAAGTACAAAAAGCTGAAGGCTATGCCCAAATCAGGGAAGAAGAAGAGAAAAGGGTTTGTCGCTGAAGAAAGTTCACTCAGCGACTCTGATTCATCCTCTTCATCCGATGATGAAGAAGCAATGATTTGCTTGGACAAAGATTATTGTTTGATGGCTGATGACACTGAATTCCATGAAGACATCAAGGAAGTAGCTCAGAAATGTTCATCATCTGGTTGGGATTCTGATAGCATCTACAAAGGAATTCTTAGAGAGACTATCTGGTATTTGGACAGCGGATGTTCTAGGCACATGACAGGATGCAAGTCTCTGCTCAGTGACTATCAAGATGAAAGAGGTCCTGATGTGGTATTTGGTGATAACAAGGTTGGAAAGACAAGAGGGTATGGAGTCTTAACCAATGGTAATGTAATGTTCAAACGTGTAGCATATGTAGAGGGTCTAAAGCACAATTTGTTAAGCATCAGTCAGTTTTGTGACTCCAAGAACAAGGTACTATTTGATCATGAAGCAGGAGTCGTTTACAACAAGAAGGGAAGTGCTGTACTTGCTGCTAATCGAAAAGGGAATACTTATGTTGTCAATATGGATTCAGCACAGTCAGGAACGTGTTTTTACTCTAGAACCGTTTCAGAAGAAAAATGGTTATGGCATAAGCGACTTTCCCATCTGAATCTAAAAGCAATCAGTAAATTGAGCAAGAATGGTTCAGTCACTGGACTACCAAAGTTATCTTATAATAAAGATAAGCTTTGTTCAGCATGTGAAAAGGGAAAGCATCACAGCTCTTCCTTCAAAAGTAAGCAGACTTCATCGGTAACTGAATGTTTTCACTTGCTCCATATGGATCTATTTGGACCAGTGAGTACTTCAAGTCTTGGTGGAAAAAGGTACTGTGTGGTAATAGTGGATGAATACTGCAGATACACTTGGGTATTCTTTCTCAAAGCTAAAAGTGAAGCTGCCAGCGAGATCATATCCTTTGTCAAGAAAATGGAGAATCTAAATGATGTCACGATAAAACATCTGAGAAGTGATAATGGCACTGAATTCCGAAATATTGACCTGGAAACTTTTTGCGATTCAAAAGGTATTTCTCAAAAATTTTCAGCTCCAAGAACACCCCTACAAAATGGGGTGGCAGAAAGGAGAAATAGAACCTTAATTGAATCTATCAGGTCAATGATCATTGATGCTGGTCTTAAGACCTATTTCTGGGCCGAAGCAGTAAGTACTGCCTGCTATACTCAGAATAGGTCACTGATTGTCAAACGACATAATAAGACAGCATATGAGCTATTAAGGGGGAGAAAACCCGACATAAGTTTTCTCCATATTTTTGGTAGCACTTGCTACATTTTAAACACAAGAGATCACTTAGGAAAGTTTGATCCAAAAGCTGATGAAGGAATATTTGTTGGTTACTCAATTATCTCTAAAGCTTTCAGAGTTTACAATAAAAGAAGAGAATGTATTGAGGAATCAATGGATGTTACTTTTGATGAATCATATGATGAGTCACTCACTGATCCTAAAGAGTATGAAAATCTTGTTTTTAACAAAATGGATGGTGACTCATCAAATGAAATAAAATCAAATGAATTATGTACTCTTTTTCCTTAACTAGACTTTTGTCCCATTGGGTTTTATCTTGTAAGGTTTTAACGAGGCATAATCATTATAACAATGGACATCCAAGGGGGAGTAATGTGCATTAATATGAAATGGATGTCCATATCTTCAAAATACTATCCAGATATGTTTTTGGATCTCTTCCACACCAAAGAAAATGATAAACAAATCATTATAATATCTAAGTCCACTTGGGGCTTTAATACACATTGCTTACAATACACATTTATACATTGCAATCAATCACATATTGTGTAATCTTTGTGGTACCCGTGATATTGGATTATTTTACTCAAAGAAAAAGCTAAATTTGGATACGCGGGTATTTGTCTGATCCACATAAGGTCAAAAACATGATATGTTTTCACCTGTGGAGAGACCACAATTTCTTGGAGGTCGTCAAATAATGCTAAATTTATTGAGTTTTATAAATTCGATCGAGAAGTGTCTACTCAAGATCCAAAATTCAACACATCCAAGAAGAATGTGGTCTCAAGACAATGGGAAATCCAACATTTTATATGAAGATAATGTGGCGTGTATAGCTCAAATCAATGAAGGGTATATCAAAGGAGATAGAACTAAGCACATTTCATCAAAGTTCTTCTAAACTTATAATCTACAAAAGGATGGAAAAATTGATGTTTATCAAGTCTGATCAAGCGAAAATTTGGCCGACTTATTCACAAAACCTTTGCCAACAAAAGTTTTTGAGCAGCTAGTTTGGAAGATCGGTATTCGATGCTTGAAGGATATACATTAAACTCAGGGGGAGTATTATACACACTGCACTCTTTTTCCCTTCATCAAGTTTTTATCCCATTAGGTTTTTCTTGATAAAGTTTTTAACGAGGTAGTCTATAGCGTATTACAAACGTGACTATCCAAAGGGGAGTGTTGTAAAACCCATGGGCTTGTGGATAGCCCACCTAGTTGGTTAGGGACCTAGGGTTTACTCCATCTCTTTACCCTATATATAGTTACCCTATGTAACACTTATGATGATAATCCAATAGTATTTTCTCTCTTCATTCAAACCTAATTAAAATCAAATTAAAAAAGCATACATTTCATAATATAACAACTGATGAATTAAATAATCATCATCAGCCTCATTTGAAGCTTACAAAGTGAAAGCTACTTTAATGAAGATACACATAACATAAAGCAACAGAGATAAAAAATAAATAAATAAAAATAAAAAAAATCAGATATCAGTTTTATTCAGTTCAATCTTGTAACACCCCCAAATTTGTTTAGCGGAAGCATTGGTATAAGTTGGAGGTGCCACATTTACATTGTACATGCATACATATCAGAGCGTATGATTATAACAGAACATATATATATATATATATATATATATATATATATATATATATATATATATATATATATATATATATTAAGATGCCAAGAGTAATAGTTACAAAGTTTACGATTCATCGAATCGTATAAGTAGTTAAATTGTACAAAAGTGGATTTCGTAAATATGACTAAAAACATATTAGTTATACAAAAGAAATTCATATGTTTCAAAAAGTTGGCATCCTAAATCTTCAAGGGTCGCCTAGGTTCCATTTGTGCAGGCGGTCCTTACGTGTGCTGCTAATTCCCTGAAAAACATAGTAAAAAGTCAACAACGAGGTTGAGTGAATTCACAGGTTTTATGTTTGCAATAGTTGGATCAAGTTTGTAAGCACAGTTTTTAAACCAAATACGTTCACAATAGTTATTGCCATAACAGTTAAGTAAGTTTAGTGGAACGTTATCCAAATACAAGTTATGTGGGATGTCTGCCCAAAATACGGTTTACATTGGGATGTTACCCAAAGCACAGTTTGCGTTGGGATGTTACCCAAAACACAGTTTAAAATACGTTGCTGGTCGTTCTCCAGCGTTTTACAAACAGTACCGGTCGTTCTCTGGCTAAATACGCACGGGTCGTTCTCCCTTCCAAACACTGCTGGTCGTTCTTCAGCGAGACACTGTACCGGTCGTTCTCCGGTCTAAAGACGCATGGGTCGTTCTCCCATCCAAAATGCACGGGTCGTTCTCCCGTCCACTTGGCCAGTCGTTCTCTGGCACTAAAATACGTTGCTGGTCGTTCTCCAGCGTTTTCATAAAAAGTACCGGTCGTTCTCCAGCCAAATACGCACGGGTCGTTCTCCCGTTCAAACAAAATAGTTTACCACGTTTGTTTTAGTTTTCAGTATGAAAATGTTATTTCATAAACATTAGTTCGCACGACAGTTCAACAGTACAAGGTACTCTAATTGTTCGAGTAAACGAGTATGATAAACAATCATGTAAGCAAAAGCAGTTATGGCAATCAGTAAAACAGTTGACTATGTTTTCCACCCCTATTCAAAAGCAGTTAAAACAATAAAAGTAGGGGCCGTGAACTCACCTGTTGAGTTAAGTAACGTGTGAGCTCTAGCAAAGCCTAAAGCCCGAATGTAATATAGTCGAAATCTCCTAATGCCCTAAACGTATGAGATTTAATAAGTATGTGGATGTCTAAGTCGGCCATCCATGCTAGTGTTCGTACAACCAAGTTATGTCCAAGTGTTAGTTCGATGTTCATGTTTGAAGCTTGAAAATGTACACGACTTGTTGGTAACGGTTCGTAGTTATAACCTTTGAAAGCGTTTATCATTTTCATTCCTTTTGAGTTTCATAGAGTACGGAATTGTGTACGGGGGTCCGGGGGCAGCGCCCCTGGTAGAGGGGTCCAAGGGGTGGCAACCCCTAGTGGGGTCCAAGGGGCAAAGCCCCTGGTTGGGGTCAAGCTGCCAAGTCAGCTTGGAAATTTTTTATTTCTACTATATTGCTTAAGCGAAAACGCATTTGAAATTTCGTTTCGGGGTAAAATCAAGTGGTAAAAGACTTAGTGAGATCATGCGTTTTTAAGGGTCTGAAACCTGCGGCGTTAAGTGCGACATTGCGTGCGACGTTATGTGCGACATAGGCGCTTGTGTCGCTATATGCGACGTCAGGGTCTAGTGCGACGTAAGGGTCGACGTCGCTATGTGCGACTTCGCAATTTAAT
Source organism: Helichrysum umbraculigerum (assembly GCA_949592205.1). Lineage (NCBI taxonomy): Eukaryota > Viridiplantae > Streptophyta > Magnoliopsida > Asterales > Asteraceae > Helichrysum > Helichrysum umbraculigerum. The sequence continues at coordinate 63,116,747 of CATIUR010000007.1, read as the reverse complement.
GCGACATTGAGGGTGATGTCGCAGTATGCGATGTTGTGAAGTGTTCTGCGACATTGTGACTGATGTCGCAATTGGCCTAAGCCAGATGCGACATCGGGGTCTGATCGGACTCCGATGGCCGAAAACATGGCCGGACGACTTCGTTTTGGCCCGAAACTTTTACCCAACCCTTATTTGGACATTTCTTAGTTATATAAACACCAAACATGCATAGAGGACCAAAATATAAGTAGTTTTGAAAAAGTGTCGAAAACTTACGCGTGTCGGTTTTAAAATCCCAAAAGGTAGAAGTGTAGATCGTGATCCCGTGACCGTTTTTCTCTAAAAGGGCTCGGTGATTCGACGCATTTTTGGTGTAGTTTTTGTATGATTTGTATGGTTTTTGTTAAGTTTAGAGAGAGATGAGAGAAAAAGGAGGTGAAGAGAGAGAGAGAGTGAAAGATGAAAGTGAGGTGGGGAATGGGGGTGGGGGCCGGTTTTGATGATCCAAAAAGGAGGAGGGGACTTTGTCCCAATTTTGTGGTATTTTACCCGTGTTTGTTTACCCGATCATTATATGTTTAAATATTTTAAATGATAAATATTTAAATACGTTTTTGCTTATATTTTTGGTTGGGATATTTTATGGAATTAATTTAGTTAAGTTTATAAAATTTTAACTTTGTTTCATTTCAGTTTACGAAATAAACGTTTATATGTTATAAAATACTTTGTAAATATTATCCACATAATATTTAAAAATCGTTAATGTTATTTAATAATTTCATTTTATTACCTAATTTTGTTCACCAACAGTCGTATATTTTTGTCGCGTTTGTTCCAATTGTTCCGTACGTATTTAAAACAAATCATGAATCGTAATACTACGCGTATTAACTAGTTGGGCTTTGCTAGACTTGTAACATCCGCAAATCGGGCCCAGAGATTTTAATATGATTTCCCGATTTTTTATAATTGTTTATGTGTTCGGAAATTAGTATTTGTTGGTTATTTAATAATAACTAGAAAATAAGTTTCAGGACTTATTGTGATTAGTGAAATATTAATTGTTTCAAATTAATATAGTTGACGGAACAATAAAATGTTTGGACTCGCGAGTGGTTTTCGGGTTCCAGACAATAGGTTAAGAAGGGGTATTAAATTATACCCGTATAATTGATGTCGGTTAAGTGAGCCGACCTTTATTTTCTTTATTTCCTTCCTCTTTCCCATTTTTCTTCCTGAGGAAAGTTTGATAAACATACACATACATATTTAGTTGAAATCAAAGAGAAACCCTAATCTAGAAACCTTTCTACTTGTGAACTGATTGAATCAACACCATCATAATCTTGATCTTCATCAATCTTGTAAGTATTCTTATGCATATATGTGATATGTTAAGGTTAGTGTAAAATACATGAAATTGATGATTGATTTGATGATATATGATGCTATTTGTTGTTAGAAATGGTTAGTTTTAGTGTATGATCGATTAGGAAGCTGAACTAAGTGATTTGAGCATGTATTGATTCGAAATTGGGGTAAACATGAAGCTGTTCGCAGGTTGCTGGTACACACCAGATCGCGACGCGACCATAACCCATCGCGACGCGATATGATCGGGATCGCGGCGCGATCCTAGACCATCGCGACGCGATCTTGGTCTGGGCAGATCAGTTTTGTTTTGCTACATGATTGGTACATTAGTTGTATATATAAAGGCTTTGTGAATACTAAATCAGTGATAATAAGTTGAAATAATGATGTTAGTCATGAATCAAGTTAATCTAAACGAGTATTGTGATCTAACATGATTAATATTCATTTAGTGACATAATGAGATTGGTAATGCTAGAATTGTGATGTTGATGATATAATGAAATTAGTATGATACTAGTGATTGTAATAGTGGACTAATCTTACATAGATCATGATGATAATTGTGATAATATACATAATGTGAATAGATAAGTCTTGCTAAAGACTTAACATATAAAGTGGCGATATAAGTGATATGATATATATTGTGAATTGAGACGATGTGATATGTTATATGATTATAACATATGTTAATTATTATAATAAGTTCATTGTTGATTGACAAGTTACTGACTTGTGATACTTTTGGTGATTTCAGATAAGCAAGAGACTCAGTGACATTAGACTACTGAGTGGACGACTGAGGTAACGGTGAGTGGATCGATAACCCTCAGTTTGATTTAGTTGTAACAGGTTTGTTACAACAGGTGATTGTATTATTACTATTGCTATGATTGCCATGATTGTTATGGTTTATTAGTAATAATACTGTGAATAGATTGTTGACCTGATATGATGACCTGTTGAGTGTGTCGATAAGTGATTACGTGATATATGGCCATAGTGCATTGATGATTAGTGCCTTGTGATTATGTGATAAGTGATATGGAGGCCAGGCATGGGGCTGGGCTTGGATTGCTATTGGTTGGATAACACAGGGTCTTAGTACAAGTTTTATTGTCGTAGCCTGTGTTGTATGAGTAATAGCACCAAGTAGTCGGTTAAACCTCTGTATGGGCCTACAGTTGGTTTGAAAGTGTTCTTTGAGGCTGATACTCAAGAACCACCGGTCCTCTATGGTGATAAGTGATAGTGAGGTGATAAGTGATAGTGATGTGAAAAGTGACAGTGATGTGATAAGTGATAAACAGTTGAGTTGTGCTTATAATTATTTGTTGTGCAAAAGTTTGTTATGCTAAGTCAGTCTGTTGATTGTTGATTTACTCACTTAGCAGTTGTGCTAATCCCACCACTTTAAATACTTCTTGCAGGTTATGATTACATAATTGATTGAGCAAGAACTGTTGACCTGGATGGAATGTTTGAAGAACGTGCGTATACTCTGATATCTGATTTGATTAAATCGGTAGTGTTTGTGATTATATAACACCTTGTTTATAGTATTTTGATTTGAAAAATAATAAACTGTGATGTATAAAGTTTGAAAAAGTTTTATGAAATCTTGATGTAATGTACGTTAATATATTGAGACCTATGCTTCCGAGTCGAATAATATTATAATAATGGTTATTGAAATGAGAGGGTGTTATAAGACTTACCTCTAAAAGGTGTTGTGAATTCACTCAAATAGGGAATTAGCCTAATGATGCAAGTGTTTAACGTTTATAATCGCGTTTAAATTTGCGGGGTGTCACAAATCTTAATATTGATTACATATTTAAACCTAACAATCGTTGTTACCAAAAAAACGACAAGTAACTTTACTAATCAAGATTTAATACATATATATTAATCATAAACCTTAAATAACATACATATATACCTATACGTAACAATGCCATGAATCACATTATTCACACATGAAACCAACGAATATATTGTATGAACTAAACACTAAACTGCATTTATCAAACCTATGGAATATCAAATCAGACATGCATACATTTCAGAAATTAAAGCATTCAATATGTAACAGCCGTTAAATTTAAAAGTTATCTCATAGGAAACTTAAACCTATGTCAGTATTAAATTTATCTCATATGAACGAAACTGATTTTATCAAACATAAAGAGCATCATATCATATCTACTTAAATTTCAGAGATTATAGCATTCAATATGTAACTAGTGATGTATTAAACAACTATCTCATCATAACCTTAAACACTGTATAGTTACTTTAATGAACATACATATTACATAAAACAACAAAAATCATACAAGTAGGATAATATCATTCAATTAATATACTTCATAATACATCATCATCAGAGATCACAACATTATGTATCAAAAACACACAATATGTTAATCAATATAGACTTCACAACACATAAATCGAAAACATAGTATTCTGTATCAAAATCACACAACTTATGTTGATCATTCGATTTAGAGACTTCATAATATATTTTCATCGGAAATCATAAAATTATGCATCAAAATTGCACAATATTTGTTTATCTATATAGAATTTATTATCATCACTAAGAAATCATTAATATATGTATCAAAACCGCACAGTATTGTATTGATCAATCGCTTTAAAGACTTCATAACATATCATCATCATCATCGAAAATCATAATATTATGTATTAAACAGGCAATCAGAGAATAAACAGAATCAACAGTTAGTTATATGAATATCAGTCTAGTTATTGCTTTCATTAAACATCATAGATCATTAATATATGTATCAAAACCGCACAGTATTGTGTTGATCAATCGGTTTATGGACTTCATAACACATCATCATCATCAGAAATCATAATATTATGTATTAAACTGGTAATTGGAGAATAAACAGAATCAACACTTAGTTATATATATATATATATCAGTCTATTGATTTCTTTCATTAAACATCAGAAATCATAAAATTATGTATTGAAATCGCATCAACGAACAAATAAGAAACAGAAACGAATAAAGAAATTACCATTGGTAATTCACCTTCTTCGAGTTGTTCAGCCATTGATGAGTGATCAGAGCTATGAATTGATTCCAGAATTTGAAGAAATTATACTGAAGATGAAAATGCGGAGCTAGGGTTTTGTAACATTCGTAACGACTTTTCCCGCTTTTTTGAGAGCGTGTGTGCTCTTGCGTTCGTTTCTTGTTGTTTTTAAATGGATGAGCGCGCATGTTAGGCACGTGATCAATATTCGGAAAACTGATTTGCACTTGCATGTGACCCATTTTCAGGGGTGAGACTTGCATGTGATCCATATCAGGGTTTTGTGAATTGGTGGTGACTTGAGATTGTCAAACTAACCTCATCATGTGATAGGGTTTGATACTCGTTTTGTAAACCCGAACATATAGGAAGAAGAAACGGTAAAATCAATATCTATTCAGGGGATAGGGGTTTGAGTTTGAGATTTATGATGAGATAGAAGAATAACATCTAAGAATAATAAACGAAGATTCAATATATGTTTGAAAGAGGGAATTGGGGTGGAAAATATTTAGGGTTTATTGGTTTTTTTTTTTTCCTTCTTGCAAAGAGGAGAAGAAGGGGAACTTAAAAAGAGGGGTAGAGAAAGGCGTAATTGTTGGGATCCAATCCAACGATACGTTTCTTGATTACACCTTTTTGTTTTCTTCTTTCGATCCTCGCCGTTTCGGATTGGGCCCTATTAAGTAGTAACTGATGTTGAGTATACGAGAAGCCCATATACTAACTAGTTTTTTTACCCAGGCGTTGCCCAGTTAACCGACCCACTTAACACTCATCCATGTCGTCAAGGATTCAACGAGGAAACCAGCCCGCATTGGCATGCACTATAAATTCAAACGTTAGTACATTATCTGGCCATCTTAACCCGCCCATTTTGGTACCTATGTCATCTCCCACGGACCTTCATAGATGAGTCAATATGTTATTTCAGGTAGCATTCTGACCAAAAATAATAAACTTACACATAGGTAATTCCAATCTCAAATAACTTGCAAATAAATACTACAGAGACTTTATGCATTGAAAAATTACGTTTTTGACGACCTTATAATGACTTATTTGACCGGTTTGCTTGTCAGAGATTAAACATTACACAAAGCAACCCATTCATATTCAAATACAATAAATTTGCAACCCACATTTACTACAACTATATGTTTAATAGAATATCCACCATCACCAGCCTGCAAATCAACTTGAGCAACCCTTTCCACAAACACAGAAGGCCAGCAACAACACTCACGCCTGCTCCTATCAATAAGCATTAGAGAATTATTTATGAATTGCAAATGACTTGCACGCATAAGTACAAAGACTATCCGCTATAAACAGAATGGACAGGCAAGCAGACAACAATATTATTAAATTATTTCAGCCAACTGCATAGCACATACCAATAAGGCAGTAATGACCTGGACTGTTGTCATGAGACCCGCAACAATGCCAAACATGTCGTTAATCACCTGAAAGTTATACAAAGTGAAAACATATGAAATTGAATACCAATAAAATGTAAGTTATTAATATAACACATAAAAAGAGACAGTTCGTGTATTTACATATTGAATTATGATAAGATATAGCTTGGCCAAAGGAGCAACGTGGTTAGTTGTGCATCTAGCATTCAAAACAATGGTAACATTAGATGTGTACTCCTTCTCATTTATTAGTAGAGGCACCCAATTAGGCTCTCAAATACGAGTAAATTTGCCAAACACTTGCTTATTCCTTTATTAAAGTCCATTTTTTAAAGGCCAAGAAGATGGGCTTTTGAGATTGAGCTTTTTAAGCTCAAAAGCTATTAAGCTTAAACTCCAATTGATAAGCTAAGCCAAACACCCCCTTATAGGCTAATTGTTATTTAATTTATAAAACATTGAGAGTAAACTATTTTGGGATCAAACCAACTAAGTCCATACCGATAGCCCATTGTGGTATGTTAAGTTACTCCTCTAAAGGAAGTGAATAGTTGTGTCTACCTGTTAGAGCAACCCATTTAGCTCATCCAACAAGGCACTCAGGGATGGTTTTGACAAAATTATGAATCATCGGGTACCATGCCATGCTTGACAATGTGAACAACCATCAATTTCTTACCAATGTTTTCTTGGAGTATCCTTTCTAAATGAAAGCATGAACTTTGGTTGCTTAGAAGCCATTGGAGTGATGTAACCCTATTCACAAAATCAAATATCCATCCAACAGTAAGTATAATCCACTAATATCCACCTTTACATATACATCATCTAATAACAATATTCGTAGAAATTTCAACTTTAGAAGTTAGAGAAGAGATATATGTGATATTGCACTTCAACTATTTGAAGAAAATAACAAAGATTTTGCACATAAATCGAAAGGATTGGTGCCCCCCAAAAATCTAGAAGTTTGACTATTTGAAGTTAAGAGGATTCAAGAATCTCTGAAGATAGTGAAGGGTTTTTAGTAGAATTGTACGTTACAAAAATTCAATCTTTTTGTTATAAATACAATTAATACATGCGGAAGCTTATAAAATAAATTTAATCATATTGAATAAAACCCTTAGCCAAGATCTGTAATTTTCATAATAAAACTTGTACAAAATTAATTACATATAATTAATAGAATGAGAATGAGCATTCTTACATTGAGTGCTCGGCAGAATCTCTAGTCTTCTACTCGTTGCCCAAGTACGAGTCGACTTCTTCCTTTTTGCTCCTTGAATTCGGCAAGCTTGAGGATACGTTAGGTATCCACCTATGATTCACAGTTGAACGTTTGGTAGTAACTAAAGTGTATATACTAAATATCAAACACGAGTACGCGAACGAGTCACGAACTAAAACCCTTGGAGGGTTCGGCCGACTTTCGGCTTAGGGGTGTTTGGGGCCGGTCGACGACAAGGAGAGGAGAGGGAGGAGAGGAGAAAATGTTAGGGTTTTTGATTACCTCACAAATGAAACCCTTAGGCCTCTATTTATAGGTTTAGTCCAACTTGTTCTCCAAGTATAACACTTTCACTTTTAATCCCTTTAGTTTAATCAAACTATTAAACTAATCCCAAACTTATATATTTACAATCGAAACCTTGTAGTTTAATAACAATTAAACTAGTTAATTTATTTATAAAACTAATTACAAATAAATCCTTTTATTAAATAAATAATTACATTTAATTATTTATAATAATAAACGTTTCAATTACATTCGACCAACTAATTCATTTCAACTAAATGAACGATATCAAATATCAAATTATAGTATCACACTACTTGTTCGGTTGTGCTCATCGGTGTGACCCTGCGGTGTTCATGTGAAACTGGATTTGATATTAATTTACGATAATATTAAGCACATAATCTTTCAGACTCCCACTTGTGCGAAATATTAGCATCGGTAAATATCATGTACCTAAGGCGGTCCCTGCCAGGACACTTAGGTTAACCAGATCAATGAAGCAATCACTCCTCATAGCTATACAGCCAAGCTGAAATAAAATTCAAACGGTGAGGGTGTGGCTATTATCCTTTTGCACTTTCTTAAGATATTTTAGAGTATAAGGCATGGACCGTATCAACCTTACAATACTCAATTCCTATTTTCGATTACAGATTTGTACCGACTAAGCAAGTGACTTATCACTTGAGTATGGCCATACATTTCTTCAGTCCAAATCATCGACGGCCTAGGAGATATCTCTCTTGCTTTTACACAAGAGTTGCAAAGTCCCATCTTGCGAGTTAAACTAGAAATCACAACACGTGTTCTTCGTCAGCCAACGAATAACCGTTATGGATGCTCATTTACGAACACCGTTATGTCTCATTAGAAACCAACTAGGTTCACATGCGAAAATCTAGCCTGCTCAGGTCAGAGGATAGTGCGCCACGATTGAGAATACCCATGACGATGGTCCACGAAGTATTCACTCAATATGTGGGTCATTCCAACATTTAATCGCATTAAGTGCTAGTGATCAGGCATCACAATTTAACAGTGACTGTACCTTATCTGCAGGACAAGTTGCTACTTAAAGCTGTAACATACCATCTTTCACTATAACCGATTGCCCTATTGTAGTTCCCACGACAACAAGCGGTTATGGATATGTGTCTCATACACACTTTAGAATAAACTTGCATTTATTCATGGATACTAAAATATACTAAATATGAACAACATGAAGGTCTCGTCATATCTCAATGAGTCATACAACCTTAACATGCTACAGTTCATGGTTTCGGAAACAGGTTGTCGTATATGAATATAATCAAAACTAATTTTAATCAATTCATATTAACTATATTTATTAAGATGCATTTCTCCAAACATATCTTAACAAATATCTACCCACCAATCTAATAATTATAAAGATTTTAGACTTTATTTGTTATAGCTATAATACGAATCTTTATTAATGTTATCCAATGATCATTTAATATGTACACCGAAGTAAAACATATTAGATCATGATATCATTTATACAAAGCATTCACTATGACTAACCATTAATTCAACTTAATGAAATTAACTTCAATAAATTTGATGTTTCCAAATACTTGGATTTTAAAATTTCTTTTAAACAATCATCAAACATTTTAAGTCAATTCAACAATAAATTTTAATTATTCAACAATAATATTAACGAATTAATGTTCTTGTGAAATATTAAAATTTCCATTTAACGCTCCCACTAAATCTAACAATACTTATGAATTCAATTTCTACAAAACAAATTTCATGATTCATTTTAGAAATAATTCATTTTATGCATTATTTAAATAAACTAATGTCTTTGGTTTCTTGATGTGTTTATAGAAAACACATTATCAATTTATTTCTCATAGACAAGAATAAATCAATCCACAACAAGTTTATTCCATAATTAATTGACAATTCAATTAATTGTATCTAATAAGTTTAGCCAACTTATTCATACATCCTTTATGCACATAATAGATTCAATAATCTATAAGATTCAACAATCTTGAAGTATTATTATTTAGTGTTTAGTTCTATATAAATCAAACATTCATATATATATGGCAACTTACGTATTCAATAATTCACAATTATATAGATATCAATAAATAATTTGTATTACTCATGAACTAGTATCTTATAAAGATAAGTTCTAAATGAGTCACACAATAAGATTGTTATATGTGGATCTCATTTTGGGATTTAAACACAAGTTTTTAGATAAACAACATTTTAAAACTTTAAAACACATTTCAAACATTATTTCACAAACCAACTTTAATATAAAAAATATTTAAATATTCAAAAACAAATATTCAAGCTCAAAACGAGCAAACCATAATGTGAAAACCAATGTATAAAATAATATCCCAAAATATTAAAAATGAACTAATGTGCGTAAAGCACTTATTCTTCCACATCCAAGCTTCTTGAATTAATAACGCCATCTCTATAGCTCCACTTCAAGTGCTTCATCACTTCTTGACCCCTACAATAAAAATTGTACACATTAGATCAACCATCTAATATAGTCATGTGAAGTAAATAAACAACCCTTTATAGGATATCAATACTAACCAGAACTCTCAACACCATTCCTCTTATCAGCAAGATAATCGGGACAGTTCCTCCTCCAATGTCCACGCTTACCACAATGAAAGCAGTCATGCTCAGCTTTGGACACTTTGGTTTTAGGTGCTGACTTTGAAGTTGAATCACCATTCTTATTCTTTCCTTTATTGCCACGGAACTTACGCTTCTTCTTTATGCCCCCATCACGAATCAAAAGCACATCTTTAGTCTTGACGGGTTCCATATCCCGTTGAGCAGTTTTCAACATTTGATGCAACTCATGGATCGTCCTTTCCGTATTGTTCATATTGTAATTGAGCACAAATTGTTTGTACTCCTTACTCAATGAACCAAGAATCATATCAATAGCTAATTCTTGCGGAAAAGCATGACCAAGTCTTTCAAGACGATTAAGATGTCCTATCATTTTCACAACATGGGCACTCACATCAGATCCCTCGGCCATCTTGCAACTATTCAAATCCTTAGTGGCGTCGAACCTTTCGGTTCTAGCAGTGGATTGAAAAGTTTCTCTCAAACGACGAATCAAATCATACGCCGTTGTCTCCATGTAGTTAACTTGGAGTTCGGGAGACATAGTAGCAAGCATCAAACATTGCACGTCGAGAAGATCGTTCTCATGCTTAGAGTAAGCATTTCTAACGTCCTCGGCGGCATCGTTTGCTGGCGCGGGACCAAGAGGCGTCTCGAGCACATACCACTTTCGTTCATGGCGAAGGACAATCTGAAGATTCCTTTCCCAATTACGAAAGTTAGGCCCGGTCAACTTATCCTTCTCAAGGATAGAACGAAGCGACAAGTTCATGGTATTATTAGCGTTAACGTTGTTATTAGCCATCTACAGTAAAACAAACAAACTTAGTTATTCCGTTTTAAACTCTTAATAATTCATAAACCCTAATAGAACTATTAAGCTAGGATCCGACATTCACACTAAAGTGTGCCCTCAACGAAGGCTGCAATGACACACGATAGTTTTTTAGGTAGATCTCTATCAATTGCATCACATATACAACTCCTAGACTCTTGAGACTCTAAATTTTAATGTTTAGGTATATTTAATCTCAACTTACACCTTGGGCCAAGTCTCACTTGGAATCACCAATAGACCAAACCATTTGCTAACTGTGGGGAACCGACCATCTTCTCAAGTGGATATCGCGGCCCTTTCACTTCACCCTAATCGAGTGCAACCATGCCCACCCGCGGAGGCGGCAAAGGACACGGAGTCGGGTTCGGTATGAATGTCCACAAATGGAGGGTGCTTACGGTCTTAGATTAAATAGGGTTTTAGGTCTTAATTCTCTAATTAAACCTACTTCGGTATTTTTCTTAAATTAATTTCAAAAATTACTTTTAAATATATATAAACCATGCATGAGTTTATATATTATAGTTTTAATAAAACACGACCCTTAGGAAATCATCAAGTTTAAACCATTTCCTAGTTTTTATTAAAACAAGTGTTTTATTAAGTTTCTAATAATGTGTTCTTCCTAGAGGAATCAACATTTCATAAATGTGTTCACTCGATAAAACACATTACCTAACGTTTTATTTATGTTCTAATTATTTATCCTAACAATTCACCAATTATTCAAATAACTAGACATGCATAAACATAAAATAAAACACACAAAATATGGTGCCATAGCCTTGCCACAATCTATATTTGATTTCCATGAGCCAACATGGAAACCAAGGGTCAACCTAAGGGACAAACATGACACATGGTTGGCTATCTTGATCTTCATGCTCCCACTAGCTTCAACGACTCCTTGTGACACCATGGAACGCAAAGAATCCTTTTGATTGCTCCTCTTCTTTTGGACTCCATCATCCTTTTGTATTACATTTTACAAGTAAAATTTGAAAAATACATTTTTACATAAAACTAAAAATTACCTTTTACATAAAATTACAAAACAAATGGGGTTGTAAATGACACGCAGGTCTCCCCTTGCACCAAAAGAAAATTACAGTACAATCAAAATAAACACAACCACGCAGTTCATATATTAGGTCAAATTTGGCTCGGCTATGGTCACAATTCATACAACAATTATAATCACAATTATAAAATTATAATGGAATCTTAAACTATAGTTTGCTTAGGGCGTTTTATTGGATACATGCATTATCTAATAAACGCACCTATTCAAGACACACAAACTACGAGTTCCATTACATATACATTATCTTTGTATCACATTCAACAATTAACAATTGTCTATTTACAATTCCATTGAATTATAAACTAACAATTATCTTTTAATTAGTTTCTTGAATTATTGCTTCTTTGACTTAACTTTTAAATAGAATTAACATGTTTGACCGAAAATTACACTTTCTTTTAAAACACACCTTTTAAACAATATTAATTTTTTTAAAAAAAAACATGTCAATTTCATTTAAACATTCTAAAACCATTACTTTAGTGATTTCAAAAATTACTAACTCGTTTTGATGACATTAGTTTTAATTAGGTTTTCTTAAAACATTAATTTATACAAAACTAGGATTTTCACATAAAACCTAATTTGTATAATTTCATTAATCAAAACATCCAAGTTTCATGAAGTTTCATAAACCCTAGATTTTGATTAATCACATGTTTTACGGACCCTATCTCCATTCTTTTAACAATTCCTGTATTATTCCAAAAATCAATATCTTTTAGATTTAATAACCCTAATCTTGACTTTTGCTAAAAGATAATAATATCCTAGCCAAAAATCAAGTAATCCATAGGTTTATTTAAAACCCTAAAATCGATTTTTGCCAAAGATCACGTATCTTTACAAACATCGACTTATACCTAAAGTTTCGTAAACATTAGTTGATCACATCAAGGATTAAAGTATTGATTTTCTTGGGTTTCTAAAACCCTTTGTACAAATCGGCTAATACAAGGGTTCACATAATCCCTTGTATTATTTTCTTGCTTGATAAGTTAATTATTAATTGTACTAGATTTAGTTAGGACATCAAATACCTAACCCTAATACTAAAATCGATTTTCCTAGGGATTTTGGTAAAACCTAAAATCGATTTTTGCATAGGTTAAATCAATACAATAAATATTAACTTAAAACAAGAAAGTTATAACCGTTAGTTTCGGATTAAACAGTTTAAACTATTAATCTACAAAAACAATATATGATTTCGGTTATGGTGTTTAACACCATATACCAAAAATTGATCAACAAAGTTTCTCATAAACCTTGGAGCAATTTTGGTACAACCAAATCACATCTTGTTTCGGATTAATTGCGAATAACAAACTTAACGCGTTATTTAAACAATTTAACAAACTACACGATTTAAACCGATTACAAGAAAGGTAGAAGAAGAGAATAATAATAAAATTAAAACTTAATTTAAAAGAAGCATACAAGACAACCAATTACAGTTTTACTAGAAAATTATATGGCTCTGATACCACTGAAGGGTTTTTAGTAGAATTGTACGTTACAAAAATTCAATCTTTTTGTTATAAATACAATTAATACATGCGGAAGCTTATAAAATAAATTTAATCATATTGAATAAAACCCTTAGCCAAGATCTGTAATTTTCATAATAAAACTTGTACAAAATTAATTACATATAATTAATAGAATGAGAATGAGCATTCTTACATTGAGTGCTCGGCAGAATCTCTAGTCTTCTACTCGTTGCCCAAGTACGAGTCGACTTCTTCCTTTTTGCTCCTTGAATTCGGCAAGCTTGAGGATACGTTAGGTATCCACCTATGATTCACAGTTGAACGTTTGGTAGTAACTAAAGTGTATATACTAAATATCAAACACGAGTACGCGAACGAGTCACGAACTAAAACCCTTGGAGGGTTCGGCCGACTTTTGGCTTAGGGGTGTTTGGGGCCGGTCGACGACAAGGAGAGGAGAGGGAGGAGAGGAGAAAATGTTAGGGTTTTTGATTACCTCACAAATGAAACCCTTAGGCCTCTATTTATAGGTTTAGTCCAACTTGTTCTCCAAGTATAACACTTTCACTTTTAATCCCTTTAGTTTAATCAAACTATTAAACTAATCCCAAACTTATATATTTACAATCGAAACCTTGTAGTTTAATAACAATTAAACTAGTTAATTTATTTATAAAGCTAATTACAAATAAATCCTTTTATTAAATAAATAATTACATTTAATTATTTATAATAATAAACGTTTCAATTACATTCGACCAACTAATTCATTTCAACTAAATGAACGATATCAAATATCAAATTATAGTATCACACTACTTGTTCGGTTGTGCTCATCGGTGTGACCCTGCGGTGTTCATGTGAAGCTGGATTTGATATTAATTTACGATAATATTAAGCACATAATCTTTCAGAAAGTCCCTGCAAATTCAAGCATTTGGACAAAATTGGAAACTAACGGTAGAAATGGAGTATTAAGAAAAAATAAAGTCGCCTAAAGACCACATATTTATTCAGTTTTATGCAAACAGACGATGGTAAATTTAATGACAAATTATCACCTTGTAAAGGAATATCTAATTTCATTAACCTTAATAACATGATCAGCTGTAATGATCAACAAAACAACAAAACAATATACATAAATACTAAAGGAATTTGTATGAACATGACTTAACTACTTGCCACTTGTAAATACTAAATAGTCACCCTGAATTTGTTTAATGAAATGCATTAGTCATATATAGCATGTGCCACAAATATTGAAAGTATTGCAAGAACAATATCTATACAATATCACAAACTCACACATATCGTTTGTTGGTAAGGCACATTATAAAACTCAAGCAACTATTTAGGCATTCATTATGAAATAATTAGCGTATAAATCTATGATAAAAAAATGATATAAAGATGTGAATTACAAAGAAAAACTTAGAAGAAACTATAAGATCTCAAAAAGATAGTGTCCACAACGTAGTAAAATCAAGAAGAGTTAACCCGCCCGTTTAGCTACCTCTACAAAAAAAGTATACACTTTGAGTTCATTTGGAAAAAAGCTAAGGTCACATGGGGTGACATAGAACTAACACATTACAAGATACAAAATAGATATACCTTCATTAATGTTGTGCAACATTTGCATTGTATCCACCTGGCCATCTGATATGAGATGCCTTTAAACGTTGTGGACCTATACAAACAAACTTAATATCCATTATAGACAATCAAATCTGTAAGAACCTTTGAGTTATTATTAAATCCAAGGCATTAGGCGGATCACGATTAAATACCTTATCATGTCTTTGCCTTAAGATCCATTGAGCTACCTGACACGTTACTGAATAAGTTTTTTATATTCTTCAAAATTGAACAATTAACAATGAGAACCATAAATAGAATTAAAGCGAAAAAATATATATCTCTTTCACACCCTCACTGCCAGCCCTTTCTAGTAGTAAATGAAGCATAATATGCTCCATTCTTATGACGAAGATTCTTCCGCGACATAAAGAATTACTATAGGGACGATCCTTTCCTCTTTAAGGTTTGCCCTGATCAGATCATTAGAAGATGCGTCGATGGGAAGGAAGCAGAACAAATCCTTCGACAAAGCCACCATGGACCTACTGGAGGACATCATTCTTTGAGATATAAAGCAAGTCAAACAACACAAGATACCAAAACCATGTATAAGTTAAACATGAAAAATAGTTAAATGATGCATGATTAATTTCAATAAGTACTATGGAGACATACAAACAAAATATTGAATAGTAGCTTTACAGAGAACTACTACCAAGAAGAAAACAGAAAGTAACCTCAGTAACTTGATCTCACTCTTTAAGAATTAGTTAATCTTTTGTTGGTATACCCAAAAGTGATATCTTTTCCCAGTGTTTCAAATTTACCACTAATCCTTACACTGTTGCATTAGGGAATAGCTACAAAGTTTAACTGCTCAACATGGCAATAGACATATTTATAGCAAGAAAATGCTAAACGGTACCTAGAGAAGTGAAAATGAAAGTGGTTGTTACCTTTAAAAACAACCTTGATCATACTCAGGCTCATAACATCGTAGATGGATTGTGTTCGATCGAAATCTCCATTGATGATTTATGTTGGATATTTTGATCAGGTATATAAAGTTTACAAAAACCCACAAATAATGTGAATCCTAAAATTTAAACTCGTTGCATTAACAAAACTGCGATATGCAGAAACTGGCCGGTAGTGATAATAGTAAGGTTCCGAAAACGAACTAATCAGATTTAAGTGTTCAAATTATTCTGATAAACACGTAGATGAGACCTTAAATACATATCATCAATCATCAATAGAATATATAAGTTAGTTTGAAAATGAAAAACACCAATTGAATATAAAAATATACATAAAAATAGAGACCTTACAACTTCTTCTGGCATCCTGTGGTTGGACTTGCAATGTTGAACAACAGATATTGAATTAACGTTCAAATGATAATGTATTTAATGGAATTGGGGTAAACATGTAAGTGATTTAGTACCGAGCATAGGTTTGTATTATCAAAGAATTGACCTCGTGGCAACCAAAATCTTCATTCCGTCTATTGCTGATTTGTGAAACTGTAACCAATCAAAAATAGTTAGGCATGAAGTTCTGTTTGACTATGTAGAGTAATCAAATTAAAATTCACGAATCAGAAAAACAGGAATAGACAACAAAAAAAATTGATATCAAAATCAAATGGGAACTCCAGATTGCATTTGATGTCAATTTTGGCTTTTGAGAGGATGTAATTGATGAAGAATAAATCAAATGATTATGATGTCAAACAATTTGATTTTTAGCGCCAGGTATTACACACAGTTTGAAACGGTTTACCAAAATCAACTGCTCCGGGAAAGAAGGAGAACGTGGGAGCGGGGACCCCTTGTAATGAAACTCAACCGCACAACAACATATTATTATTCTTTTATTATTATAATTAAATATTAAATATAAATATATTATGTTTGTATGCATATAACAAAACATTTATGGGGTTTCGGATTAGTTAAGCCCCTACTCAAAAAAATTCGAAGAAACTTCTTATGGGGTGGGTCGGGAAATACTACCAAAATAAACTGGGTGAGCTGGTCTAGGGTAATAGCACCAAAAGATGAGGGTGGGCTTGGTATTGGGTCATTAAAACATCTCAATATAAGTCTATTGTTAAAGTGGTGGTGGCGTTTCCATCAAGAAACAAATGCAGTGTGGAACCAAGCTATTAGAGCAATTCATAAGAATAGAGCTAATTCATCTCTGATCCCGGTTAAGAAATGCCTTTCGAGTACATGGGTCAACATTAGTAAGGTTCCGAAGGACTTATTGGAGAGTAACTTGGAAGCGACTAAACTCATTTTTAAAGAAAACGGATCCTGGGTTTGGAAAGGGGATTCAACAGGGCTGTTTTCGGTGGCATCGGCCAGAAGCACAATCATCAATTCTTCAACGTGGAATAAGGATTTTCACTTTAAATGAAGTAAGTGGGTTCCAGGTAAGGTTAACCTATTTTTGTGGAGGGCGGAAATGGATCGTTTGCCTACAAAAACTGCCTTGGTTCGAAGAAACATACAGGTTCCTTCTATTCTCTGTCCATTATGCAACCAATCTGAAGAAACAATTGCTCATCTATTAATTTCATGCGAATTTGCTAACTTGTTATGGTTTTATTATAAGTTCTTGGTGCAAATCACTCCCATTTTTGCTTTCTCCATTCGTGATCCGATTACTATTATGGAGAATGAAAATAATTGGAAGGGTTCGGTCATTCAAGCAGTTATATTCTCAGCTTGTTGGTGCATATGGAAAATGAGAAACGATGTTTGTTTTAATGGTGCCTCTCCCTCATGGTCAAGATTAAAGGAAGATGTTCAAAAATTTTCTTTCCTCTGGATCAAAAGTCGATCAAGACGAAGCGATCTAACTTGGACGAGATGGTGTGCTTTTAATTTTAATTGATCAGCATACTCGATTATTTTGGGATGGGCTTGTATTCTAGAAATGCTATCATTAAGAAGACCATGTGCTCAATAGTAACTGCATGCAAGAATAAGGTGTTACTTATAAAAAAAGGGTGTCAAAATGGGTCTGTTCTTCTTTGTATTTCCTTTGGTTTAATAAAATTATTCGGATCTATTTGGGGGTTATCAAAAACGATCTAGGGTGAAAACCGGTGGCTCGGCCCCTAGTTTTTCGGGGATTTTTTCCTGAATGTTTCAGGTTTTTTCCATCCCTTTTAGCTCCCTCGCAGTCCAGGTCTGAATGATTTTATGGTGTTTAAGTGTACTACTGCATTATATGTATGTATTATGTACTCATGGGACTATCTCGTACCTTGCTAATAGTCATGGTGTAATAAAATTTTCTATTCTGCCTTTCAAAAAAAAAAGGGCAAATAGTCTGAAAATGTATCGAACTTGTCATGAAATCCTATTGTATGCATCCTACTTTCAAAACTCCTATTGTGTGTACTCAACTTACTAATCACTCCTATTGTGTGTAGTCATTAACCTTAAACCCTGGTTACTAGTCAAAACTAGCTCGGGGCTTGAGTTGCTGACGTGGCACATCTCACCAAAAGTTTGATACATTTTTCCACGTCATCATCTTCATCATCTTCAATTTTTCGTTGACACCATCTTTTCCGACAACACCATCTTTTCCGCCAACACCATCATAACCAATATACAGTTCATTAACCACCAACCCCTATCAACTCCATGTCCAAAACATGACCATCTCCGAAGTCACCACCATCTCTACCATTTTTTCCGGCGATACCATTTTTTTCGGCGAAAACACTACAACCAATTTGCAATTCATTAACCACCAACCCCTATCATCTCCACCTCACCACTATCTCCAAATCATCACCACCTCCAACGTCACCATTTTTTCCGGCGACACCATTTTTTCCGATGACACCACTAGAAACACTCTACAACATTCTTAACCACCAACCTCTATCATCTCCACCTCACTACTATCTCCAAAACATCACCAACTTCGACATCACTTCATCTCCACCATTTTTTTGGTAACACCATTTTTTTTCGGCAACACTACCATAACCAATTTACATGACGTTAATCATCAAACCTATAATATGCACTTCACATCCATTACCAAAGATCACCACTTATAATTTTTGGTATTACCACCCTCCTTAACACACTTCGATCTCGAACATTCCCACCAACTCCGGCGTCTTCACCATTTAACTATTGCTAAATGTTGATAGAGGCTCTAGAAGAAGATGAAAGCATGGTGGTGTGAATGGGTTTGAAAGTTATGATTTTTGATAAAGAAATGTTATAAATAAAAGTTCGATACATTTCTCTGGTCTTACGTGGCTCCTACGTGGATGGTGACATGGAAAAAAAGTGATTAATCAGGTACACATAAGCAAAGAATATGTTTAAGGTTAATGACTACATACAATAGGAGAGATTAGTAAGTTGAGTACACATAATAGGAGTTTTGAAAGTTGGATGCATACAATAGGATTTCATGACAAGTTCGATACATTTTCAGACTATATGCCCAAAAAAAAAACACAACATTTAATTCTATTTGATGATGGTATCAACAACTCAAATTAAATAATAAGGCCTTTGATTTTGGTCTTGATAGAGATATAATAAAAATAAATAAGAAAGCAGATAAACGGCTTTAAAGTTTTAATTGGGAAGTAATATGCATAAAATTTCATATCATTATAGTAAGGTAAATTTTTAATGGAATATACATCACGTGCAACTCATATGATCGAGTTAACCGAGTCAAGGTAGTAATTTAATCGGATATCCAAATTGAGAGTACCGTACTGAAATTTCAGGGTAGTAGAAAATCCGATTAGCCAAGTTGAAAGTACAAGTATACATTTTGGGGTATGATCTTCATCTTTTTCTATTATTCTTCTCTCTATTCAAATTCAAACCTAAAAGATTCTACTAATACCTCTGTTTGATCAAAAAACGATGTCTTTGAAATTAGATCTTGAACTGAATTTTATTATGGGATATGTGAAGATAACACAAGGGATTTATTATTATTATACATAAAAGGGTAATCAATCTTCATATTTGATGAAGTTGCGTACCTTCGATATGTAAATTTGGTCTTTGATAGAAAAAAAGGGTACACATGTGAGCAGATGAATGGCTTTGAAATTTTGATTGTGAATTAGTATATGCAGCAATTTTTAGATCGTTATTGTACATTAACTTTTAACGGACATGCAAGTTATGTGATCGAGTTAACTGATTCAAGATAGTAATTTAATCGGATTTCTAAGTTAAGGGCACCATAGTGCACCACTAAAAGTTCAAAGTAGTAGAGAACTCGATTAGTCAAGTTCAGAGTATCAATATGAAAAGCTTGTATACGCAAATTTTATTATTCTAATTATTATTATTATTATTATTATTATATTAACATCAATCTTGTGTTACTTTTTTATGTTAGCCAAACATGGCAATCACAACTTTTTCACCAGGTACTTACCGTTTAGAGTTTTACTAACAAAAATGTTTGACCGCTATAAGTTGGGTTTTCTTCCGTTTGTATCATTTTCCCGGATGTGGTTTTTATAATACGCAAGAAGAGATAATAGTACACCTTGTGATTCGAGTCTCCAAAACCAAATTAATAACCGAGTTATCAAAAATCGAAAACACCTAGCAATGATCATTAATTACATTTCGATAAATACGAAAGCATTACAACCTACCAACACTACAATAATGATGATCTGTTTTTTTAAGGTTTTATATGATAAATAAATATTAATCTGTAACTTTTAAATAAGCATGGTGAAGTGAAACCAAATGATATGTCATAAACAATTAAACTTGGTCTTGGCACAATCCTAACAAGTAATCAACTTGAGATAAGTTTAAGATTTTTACAGAGAACACGTTTTTGTATAAACCTGTGGGTTATAAGACCCGACATATCAATTCCACGGGTAAAGCGATAAAAATATATATTGCAACTATTTTTAGGATGCATTTAGTTACGGAAAACTTCTCCACATTTCAATAATATTTTCTAAGAAAACTGAAAAATTAAAAAATGTGTTCTAAGTTGTGAGTTTCTAAATAAGTTTTCTAAGAAAATGAATCTAATGATTTATGGTTTCCTACATTTTCTATTTTTTTTAGAAAGTCAAACTACATTTCCTATTTTATAAAATGAAAACTCCATCTCTTACATTTGGACGTGTTTTATAGACACCTTTAGTTTTTCAAAAGACACAAAACTCTAGAAAAATGGAAAAGGAAAAATGGAGATACTTTTCCGTAAATAAACGCACCCTTTGTTTCCTCTAAAATTTATCTTCTACTTTTCTGGCAATTGGAGATTATTTTGGGAGCTTAACTTAGAGTAAGGTTCAAATGAGTCCATGATTTTTGAGTGAGACTAAGAGAACCAATGATATCATGCCACATGTACAAAGAGAATATTCCATACTACAAAACCCATTTACCCCAAACATCAATTATCTCACAAACGACAAATCGAAAAATCATGAAACTTGCACCATATTTTTCAGCGTTTTATCCTCTTCGATTTGCCGTCCCTCAAGGCATACTTTCAACGAAAAAAAATTTCGATTTTTTGGTCGATTTATAAATTAGTAACATGTGTTAGTGATTGATTGTACATTTTATTTACAGTTATGGTTAGGGTTTAGGGTTAGAGTTTAGGGTTAGGATTTAGCAGGGTTCATGGTTTAGGGTTTAGATTTTTATGTTTTAGTAGGATTTAGGGTTTATTAGGGTTTAGGGTTTAGTATGATTTATGGTTTAGAGTTTTATAAAGCGTTTAGGGTTTAGGGTTTAGGATTAGGGTTTAGGGTTTAGGGCTTGGGTTTTGGGGTATCCCCGAAACCCTAACCCTTAAACCCCAAACCCTAAACGCAACACTCTACACATATGTTAGTAACATATGAAACCCACCAAAAAAATGAAAAAAAAAAAAAAAATTCGTCGGAAGTTTGCCTTGAGGGACGGCAAATCGAAGAGGATAAAACACTGAAAATTATGGTGCAAGTTTCATGATTTTTCGATTTGTCGTTTGTGAGATAATTGATGTTTGGGGTAAATGAGTTTTGTAGTATGGAACATTCTCTTTGTATATGTGACATGATATCATTGGTTCCCTTAGTCTCACACAAATTTTTAGTCTCGTTTGAACCTCACCCGCTTAACTTATTCATTACCAATTTTTACAAAAATTTATTCCCCTCTAAATTCAAAGTTAAAGTTTTGTCTTCCAAACATTCGGCTATAAAGGAGGAAGATAATGTAAAACAAATAAAAGTTGATGTAACAAGTACCAAGTAAGTTTTTGCCCAATTGAATCAGTAGCTCATTCTCACAACTTGAAACCATGACACACAAGAGATACTATAAAACTACTAAGCAAGATTCATACAGCAATGCGGTGTCGACGATCATTAAACTAGGCAATTGCTCGTGAATCCAGCATATATCTCTGAGAAAACAAAACGGGAAAGAATAGAGTAAATAGAGTTACACGAGATACCAAGAAGAGAAGTGACCAAAAGACAAATGCAAAAGTTAAAGTAAATATAAATTGGAAGTTGAGACCTTATTGAGAAGGGGCAGGGTGGAAAACAGAGAAAAATATACATATATATGCCAACACAAGTTTGTAGCAATCATTATCAGAAAACTAGGATGTCGATATACTACAAGTATGAATTAAAAGAATTATTATAACCTTCATCTTTCGCTTCGCCTCTTTTTGTCTTGAGTATGTTATGTGAAAAAATAAATGACGACCTTGAAATATGGTTATAATTCAAGACCGCTTTAACACCCGTCTTGTTATTCTTCTTGTACCTCTTTTTCTTCAGTTCCGGTTTCCCATTTAGATGGGGAGAAACAAGGCTCTGCACAAATATAGGGGCACCAATGTATCTCCCAGTCTTGGACAAACATATACCATCACGTAAGTACCAACTGTTGTGTTACATGTAAGGCTTGAGTTTGTGTGCAACATCACACTTGTTCCGTTGTTCGTCTCAAAATCATATGGCATTAGTTCCCAAGACTGTTTAACATTATAGTTTTTCATTATCCATGTGTGATAGGGGAGATTATTACGAAATATGCATAAACATTCTTCGAAAATCCCTAGGTTGTTGTAATAGTCGCATACATATCTTGAGTCATGATCTGGTCGGGGGATTTCTTTAAATTCCTCTCGTGATAAATCAAAACAAAGAATTACTTTCTTCTCATTGCTACTATCCTTCATTAACCAGTGAAGCCCTCCATTCCATAAGATACCCTAACGACTAATGAATTTATACCTAATTTGTCTAATAACTTTCCGTGTATTTTATTTTAATGACAACACTAGAAAAGGTGTCTCGCCCTTAATCGTCCTGATCCCCATAACAACCTTGTAATCTTCTGTGGACGAATCATCACCAAAACCCCAACATAAAGAACACATGTCCATGCTAAGTACGTTAGGAATATGGGGCGTGGTTCGTAGTTTTTTCACCTCCCTGGTTGAAGGATTGGTTACCATAAACCGAGCATTAAATAGGAGGGCATGTCAAATTCACTACATTTAAGAATAAAATTGTCACGTAAATTCACTGCATTTTACCAATGGAACACTGCATTTCACAACTATAAAATTTGCGATCTATTTTAGTGACAAGCGCCTCGGTGTTGATAAACATGCCTGCTGCGCTTCTCGTAATTGTTTGTTTTCGTTATTTCACTTTGGAATATGATATGAAGAGAAAAGCTGCATTATATAACAGAAACCCATCCTCAGCCAATGTTTTATCTCGAAAGGAACCTGTCATAGAGCCTAAAAGTTGCTCTCAGGAAGGTCTGAGTGGAGAAGAAAAGTCAACTCTCCTGTTGTTGAGGATGTTATTGATCAGTTTACAAGACATATAGTTTCCGAGTGGGTCACTGACCTGTGGTATTCCAAAATTACCCCAGACAAACAAGGCCCGGATGAGCTGGTGCTGATCATAAATGGTGTGCTGGGGGAGTTCTCTAGCCGCGTGAGAAACATCAACCTTATTGATCTTTTGACAAGGTTGACATGCTACAAATTTCGCTCATCTGATTAGATAAAGGATCTTTGATTAGTAATGTCTTTACTTATATTTTTGGTTTGTTATGAAACATTGTAGGGACATAATCAAACTTTTATGCACCCACTTGGAACTTTTTCGCACATGTCAGATGAAGATAATGAAACAGCAGTCTCTGACCGTTGGAAATAGTGGATTCGGAACATACCCGATTACACATAGCGGAAGCGACGAATCTTTGTTTAGATCAGCGGTCGGGAAAGCACTCACAAACGGAAAGAGATTACCTTTATCATGTTTGCCTCATACAACAAAAACCATAAGAGTGCTCACTCGTTTTTCTCCCTTGTCTTTTGTGTGTGTATTGTGTGTAGTTACTAGACTTATTATAGTTCCCCCTTTTTTTAATCAAATGAATATGACTCCCACTTGCGAAGTATATACTAATCACAAGTGTAACCACTGAGAATGTGGATAGTCACCATTAATACCAAGTTAATGGGTATCATTCATTTGCTAACTAGTTTAGTGACCCATGTTTACACGGGTTTGTTTAAAATAATAATGTGATAGTATTAAGTATTAACTATATAGACGCAATTTATATATTAAATCATACTATAAATATATAATATCATTATACACCCACCATTGATCACCAAATTTTCATGATATTGTGATAGTATTAACTATATTGACGCAATTTATATATTTAACCTAATGAAGATCAAATGAGTGAATGACCACTTGAGATTATTTGGTTAAAAAAGATCAGTAAAGAAGTCCATCAAACAGGCAACAACTCATTTGCCGTACATAAGATTTAAACACCAAAATATACTAAATAAATGAAGCAAACTTACACCTCACAAACTACATTTCCTACTCATATATTACCATTATCAACACCTAAACCATACAGAACATCATGCTTATATATCACCATTTCCGACGCCAATTTTTTGAACTCATATCATCTAGGGAAAAAAAAGTTCAGACGCACAAAAAACTACAACCAAAACAAAAAAGATTCTCCAAACTCTACCATTGATTAGGGAAGGCTTCTCTGTATTTTTGACTGATCCTCTAAGAGTCTAAGGCTCTAAGCTATATCCAAATCCACAAATCCAGATTACAAAAAAAGAATATAAATAATCTGTAACATTAATTTACACAAAATACTATGACCATAAACTCTTCAAAGCAAATATATAATATGCAGTATCATCAATAGTGGGTTAATAAAAACTTAATGAAAAGCAACTCAGTAGTCAGTAAAATATGTGAACCATAATCAAGTGGTACCAAAACTTGTTCAATAATAGATCAAAAGAAACCCATAACATGTACACTGTTCATAAACCCATAAGATCTGAAGGGTACATGTGGTACTGCAAAATTAAAGGAACCCACAAAAGTCAGATCTAAAGACTTCGAGGGGACTATAAATTTAAGCATATATATAGCTCAAACACCAATTCCACCAACCTTAGTCCAGTCTGGGATGAGATGATCCAGAATGAGAAAAAGACTCCATACGAACAAAAGCACATTTGCCTACTACAACTAACAAAAGCAACCCGAAACTGGAGAGCATTAACTTGTACATACAGATACAAATAGTTAAAAAATTTTACAATAAAAAAATAATAATGCAAAGATATAGGTGACAATTTTAACCCATTTAATTATGAATGAGTTGATTTGGATTAAGTTTTATCTCTAAAGATAACATAAAAAGCTAAAATATGATAAAAATGGGTCAAAACTTGCAAAAGTGTGTTTCTAAATAGATACAAACTAAATATTGTGCTAATGATTTTCGTACCTGCTGTTGCTTAAGGAGTATGTGCAAACATGTTTTCCAACAAAAAGATTTTTGTATAATCTTGACAAAAAAAATAATCACTGCTACTTGAAACTATAATCACCATATCACCATTAAGATTTTAGTATTTTTTCCAACATAGACATCTGTCTATTCCATATACAAGACTGGCTCTAGGCTTCAAGTTTGTTATCTAGTTTATATATAAGGAACATACTTGATACTTACTAAAACTATCTGGAATAGATGATCATTAAAGGTGTTGATCAAGTAAAGAGGTAATATAAATCAACTATTTTGATTAATATAATATGATAATCTACACAGACAAATAAACACTTACAGCTTGATTAAAAAAAAGTTAGAACTATACAATCATCAAAATAAAAATACTGTATCAAATACATAGATAGCAAAGAGATTTTTATATAGCGGAATCAAAAACGATGATGAACATTTGGGCAAAAGCAGCTACTTGAAAATACATCTTAAACTCGAGTATAATCTCTTATTTCACAATAGATGTCGGATTGAAATTTTATGCAGCAAAAGAGCCAAGTTTTCGAGACTTTTTACCTGATACATTTCATATTGCCTTCTCATCGAATCCTTCTTATGGATAACCTGATCAAGCAAGAAAGAAAATTTTGTTGACGAATCTTGGCAAAAACGTGCTTCTCCATGCCTTTACTGTTTATGCTCTCCTCCATATTTAATAAAAATACTACAAAATCCAAACTAATCATGATATATAATCATGCACACATCCTTCGAAAAACAAAAAGATATGCAAAGATTTAAAAAGTAAATTCAACAAACTCACAATAATATAACTGGTATATATCTTCAATTCCGGACTAAAGCAATGAACCGTATGCATACAGGCTTATTCACACACACAGTAAACCGCATCACAAAAACCATGTTTCATCACATGTATGCAAGAAGAAGGGAATTCAATAAAGCAAAAGGAAAGTTGGATTTTGAAAAATCATACAAAGGTACCTTAGCCAGGGCATTTGATCAAACACCTGATAGGCAACAGTTTCTGAAACAATTATAGCCACAACCTTGCATAAAGCGACCGGTGTTTATCTCTCGAACATTTATTTACAGCCCGGATCCATAATCTGCAAATATCACAATAACGAAACAAAAACCCTGACAAATTGAATCATTAAATTCGAGACCCACTAAATACTTAAAGTTGAAGAAACCCTAGAAAGTAATATTACCTTGAATATGACATATAGAAGATCGTAAAGAAAGAAGATGCTGGAAAGAACTTTGATGAAGAATAAAGAAAAAGAAAGAAGAATAAAAGAAAGATAAATGGTTCAACAACTCAATTCTGGTGGCGGCATGGAGATACGGGGGAAGACAACCAGGCATGATATTGGATGGAGAGACCTACCATTTAAGTCTCAAAAAATGGACGTGATATTAAAAACCAATCAGATTATAAGTTTTACGGTTACATAAAAAGTAGGGAAGGTTTAAGAGAGATAATGGATTTTTTTTTCAGACCTATAAACTCACAGATATATTAACCAATTAACCATTTAATCATACTAATATTTTTCACTTTATTAAAATAATTCAAAAAAACCACAAAATTCCTTTCGCCACATTAAGCCACGTCATCAAGCAACCAACTTTAGAATTCGACAAATCATGTTAGCATCAACTCCCTATTATTAGATAGGAGAGATTAGAGGCCCGGCTCGCGAATTTTATTGGCCTGTGCTATAATTTCAAATTAAGCCCCTTATTCGAACTTTAATTTAGTTTTGTAAAAAAATAGAGCAAATGGTCATAAATGTGACTCGATATCAAGACCTCAGAATCAATTATTAAAGACTTGACCACTAAACCAGTACAACATTTACATCATAATTAATTTTTAATCATATATATACATATATAGTGGACACCATAAAGACAATTTGGGCCCCTTAAAAAGTTGGGCCTTGTGCTGCAGCCCATGTTGCACCCCTTAGGGCCGGGCTTGGCTAATTAACTCCAAAGAGTTATTAACCACTAAGTCATTATCACTTAGTTAGTAGGCGGGTTGGATTCGGGTCGAACCAAATCCAAGTTCCAACATGACGATTGCCAACGAGACTTGGAACTTAAAGCTGTGCTCTATGCTGAAAATAAGTTGCACCCTGCTTTATTTTCTGCTGGAGCTGAGCATAAGGTTTTCTTGCACTTCATCTTTTGATTTTCATATGATGTATTGTCTATAGCTAAACATTTCACGTTTCGCATCTGAGGTATATGTGTATCGGAACTTTATAGATATAGACATATAGTTAAAAAGAAATATAAGTCAAACAGAGAATAGAGATTGAAGATCGTGGTGCTAACTTGGTCATCCACTTCATCACGTGCCGTGCACATGATCGATATTTTGTGTTAAAATTTACGGATTTGATCCTTTGTGGACCCATATTTTGTGTTAAAATTTACGGATATGATCCTTAAAAGTTGAAACATGGGGATGAAGTTATAATTCACTCTTTGTTTTATTCATTGTAGGTTCTACAACATCTTATGGATGGTTAATGGTTTATCTCACTACAAAAAATATATCATTTTACTACACTTTTTTCTCCACGCTTTTAGAAAGTGTGTAAAAATTATTGAAAAAGATATGATTTTTCACACTTATATATGTAAGAAAGAAAAGCTCACACTTAAAAGTGTGGAGAAATTACAAATTTTCAACACTTAAAAGTGTGGCAAAAAATTTGTAACACATGATTTTTTCACATAAGAGAAAGTGTGGATAAATTGGGTGTTACAAATAGTTTTCCATACTTTTAAGTGCTGACAAGTTGTAAATTCTCCACAATTTTAAGTGTTAACTTTTTTTTTTCTCACACTTATATATGTGAAGATTGTGGTGATTTCCACACTTATTGATGTAACAATTTTCTCCACATTTTTAAGTGTGGATAATTTAACATAATTTCATACATTTTTAAAAAGTGTGGAGAAAAAAAGTGTGGATAAATGATATATTTGTTGTAGTGTCTCCGTAACATTTAGGACTGAGGATCTAATATGCTCTCTATTTCGATACATCGTCATGGAAATTCTTGCATGTACAGTAATACGACCTGTTGTGAATTTAGCTAATTGGATAGAATTAAAATTATTATTCATGACATCAACATATCCTAAATTTTAGCTAATTGGATAGAATTAAAGAATTTAATTGGCTAATTATAATAAAATTAAGATAGAGATAGATAATTAATCTATATCAAATGTTTTTTCAACCTATTAACCAAGTTTGTTTTATTTAATCCAATGGAACTAATAAATAAACATTGATAACTTATTGAGCTTTTCATTTTTAAAGAAAGGAAAGGTAAAAGTTAAATATTATAAATAATTATACATGTTACTACTAAAGAGTATATTTCAAATAAGTACATCAATTTTGAGTGAGAATACGGGAATCAATCTCAACCACTCATTTTCATCAAATACCCATTTCCCCCACATTTTTGAAACTTAAATATCTCACAAACGGTATGTCGAAAAATAATGAAAATTGCACCATAAAATTCAACGTTTTCTCCTCTTCGATTTGCCGTCCCTCAAGGCATACTTTTGACAACTTTTTTTTTTCATTTTTTGGTGGGTTTTACAAATTAGTAACACATGTATTAGTGATTGGTTGTACATTTGATTTGTGGTTAGGGCTAGGATTTAGGGTTAGGGTTTAGTAGGGTAAAGGGTTTAGTATGATTTAGGGTTTAGAGTTTTGTAAGTGTTTAGGGTTTAGGGTTGGGGGTTTGGGGTACCCCCAACCCTAAACCCTAAACCCCAAACCCAAAACCCTAAATCAACACTTTAACACATGTGTTAGTAAATGTGAAACCCACCAAAAAAGATGAAAAAAAACTCGTCGAAAGTATGCCTTGAGGAACGACAAATCGAAGAGGAGAAAACGCTGAATTTAATAGTGCAATTTTCATAATTTTTTGATTTGTCGTTTGTGAGATTATTGATGTTGGGGGTAAATGGGTTTTGTACATTTAGAACATTCTATTAGTACACATGACACAATATCATTGGTTCCCTCATTCTCACACAAATTCATATTCTCATTTGAACCCCACCCTACTACTAAAATATCATTGATAACACATAGAGACACGAATTGATAAAGAACGGGGGAGAGAACCCGAGGTCCGTTGCTGCCTTGTATTATAATTTACTAGTTTAATGACCCCAGGGGCGGAGGTACTTAGGATCAAAGAGTAGCAGATGCTACATACCATTTTTATATATTTTGTGTATTTGTTTTTTACTACTTTTAATATAAATTAATTGCTACACTAATTAAAACCTAGTACTCCGTATTATTTTTATTTACGTTTGATAGACTCAATATTTGATGAAAGCCCAAGTCAATACAATAAAAGCCCAATTCTTCATTAGGATGTAGTCATTCTGTTTATTTTGCTTATTTTGATGTAGGGTTTAATGTTTCGTTATGTATTAAACTTTACACTGAGTTGAACTTTGAAAACTTTTATTGTATGTATTGTATGTAAAATTTTCTTTTTGGGTAAGGCCCAAATAAGAAAGTTTCCTTTTTTGAACTTACCCAAAAAGGAAATAATACATACAATAGACCATATTTACAAGTTCACTACATACAATAAAACAAATGAAAGTATGTCGCCTACAATAGTAAAAAGTCTAAAGTTTAATACATAACAAGACAATAAACCCTTGCTGTATAGCTGCTCATGTTGACCTTTGTATGCTTATTTACTTTGACAATGGCATAATCCAAGTTATATATTATGCTCACTCAGTTTGTCATGTTGTGATGTAGTAGTAGTCTTGTAGTACGGAGTAATAGTTTAGAAGTTAGTGGTTTTTGTTGCTTTAAATTTAATTGATGAAATTGTATAATTCTAATTCGTTTGTAATAATTTATATAAAAAATTTTTGCAACCCCTAAAATTTATTTCTAGCTCCGCCACTGAATGACCCGTGTATACACGGGTTTGAAAAAGAATAACATTGCTCCAACATGTTACAAAAACATTGAACATTTGAACGACAATTTTATTGCATGACCAATGGGCTACACCCTCAGATGCTCTGCCCAACCCATCCTAGTATCACTTTGGTCTAAAATCCAATAAACAATTGATTTAATTAGCTGTTAGTCATTTTCCCTTTAATTAAATAAATCTTTTT
Source organism: Helichrysum umbraculigerum (assembly GCA_949592205.1). NCBI lineage: Eukaryota > Viridiplantae > Streptophyta > Magnoliopsida > Asterales > Asteraceae > Helichrysum > Helichrysum umbraculigerum. Next base: position 63,085,617 of record CATIUR010000007.1, on the reverse strand, counting down.
TTTTCTTTTTTTATCCGTGCACCAAGACCCACATGTATATATATTATTATTATTCCAGAAAATAAGCATGATACATGTGAGTTAATTGCATTTACATCAAAATCTGAAAACAACCCACAACTCAGTATAGTACACACCCTATTTTTAATTAAGTTATATTAATCACACTCACAATCTCAATCACAGATGTACATAAAGTTTTAGCACATTTATGTACAACACATCCTATGTTGAATTTTAAAGACACATGCAAGAAAGATTGATATGTAGACGAATCAAGTATCTAGCATTACTCCAATACATGCTGCTCTTATTTCACTTGCTTAGAGTTGTGTGCTTCCTATCACATAATACTCTCCTCTATTATGCAGAAAATAAGAAGCTACTTAGAATATATGAATGGTAACCCAAAACTGATATACATTCAGAAGCATACACAAACACAAAAATACAGTAGTAGAAAAAATCATACCAACTTGTGTTTGATCAGTGCATTGTAGGCAACTCATAAGAAGTGGCTGCCAAAATAAAAATAAAATAGAACATAACGATCACTATATATGTTAAGGTCATATTAAATAAAATTTCTTAATACTAACAATCAAACGTCATATAAAATTTTGAATAAAGAAAAACAGATCTTAGTCATACATTTCACCAAATAGTTGATGTGCATGGTTGCTAACTTGCAATGGTTTCACCATTCAAGTATCTTCCTTTTATCCTAGAATTCTAATCCCACTTATTTCAATATGAAAATCAAAACAAAATTAGCACCAAGAAAATAATATCGAACCTCTAGACCAAATAATAAGCACAAAGGCAATAATTTTTTTTTTTAACTTGATAATCAGTGAAACCCAGCACTTTCAATTTCTATGTTATACATAACTTAAGCTTCCAAAAAAATTAAAAAAAATAAGAAGAAACATAAACAACCAAGCAAGTTATTTGAGGAACATCGATTTTTTTATCACTTTCTGTTTGAATCCGGAAAGAAAATGATCGTGAAGGAAGTTACAGTCATGTAAAACTATGGGTAACTTACCTGAAAAGTGCTCCTGATGAAAGCCAAGAAGACAAAGAATTCCAGAGAAAAATGTGGGGAAGAAGATGAAAGTGTAGTATGAATATTGTCACCTACTAATGATTCACCATCATCTTCATCGATCAAAATAGTGTATCATTGACTGATACCATATATATTAATACCGTAACAGAACGATCGAGAAAGAAAATTGTAATCTACCTTACAATTGAATCAGATAAAAAACAGGGAGAATAGAGATGATAGGAATAAGAAGATGATGATGATAGAGACAGAAGACGGATTCAAAATTCAAATTGTAAATGTAGGGAAAAGCATACGGATGATAAAGAACCAATAATATGAAAGTGTGCAAGATTCCCATTTTCAACGAAATGGGCTGCTAAAAGTGGTAGCAGGTCTTGAAAGTCACAACAAAATTTAAACAAAAGCAAAAGCATGGGTGGGCGCCTTTTTAGAAAAGTCAAAAGCAAAAGCATGCTTATTTAAAATTTAACCAATTTTAAGAAATCCAAAATTATGAGAAAATTTCTTGCATTACATAGTGCCACATCACCATGGTTAACCGCTTAATAATTTAACAAGTCAGTGTAGTGACATCAGCACAAACTCCCTTCTATTAGATAGGATGTAGTTGGGTAACTTCTAGTGTGTGTCCTTTTATTTGTTAAAGTATCGAAATGCTCATTCGTAATTCATCAAATTATTAATTATCTATCTCTATCTTATATACTATTTACAACCAACTTAACTCATATGCTATTTACAACCATTATATAATATACACAAGGCACCCACTACCTTAAGTGAGGTATAATCTCACAATTTTTTGATTGATGGATTTTTCTCATACTTCCGAACCAAAAGCCCTTTGATCTTCTTATGTAATATTTTATTATTTTATTTTTGTGTTCTTTGTTTATATGCAATATGAGAGTTAGTTATATTGATCTTTTCTTGTGTTGTTTGTCGTTGATTTCTATATCTCTAACAAACTTGTAACCTATGTTCAAATCCACAATATCTCTTTTACATTTGAATGGCTTTTTTAGTAGCTTCGATCTACCAGTAACTTCCTATATAACAACAATAATTAAAATGAGAAGAAAGAAAAAAAAATGTTTTATAACTATAAGTATCACTATATCAGTAGCAGTTACCTCGGGGGATTCAGAGAAAGCAACAGTACGTAATCTCCGGTGACGGTGGATTCTGGTGAAGCAATGAGATTTAAGAGGTACAAATTGTGAATAATGAACCGGGAGAGGTACACGGTGGTGGCATTCATGGTATTTCCGTCGTGTTTACGGTAGCCATCATTTAACGAAATAACGACGGAGTTTAGCCGTATAGATAGTTTGTTGCTTTGTTTTACAGATGGACAGTAAGTACCCTTGTATTTCATGAGATATATAAATTACCCCCTGAAGTATATAATACTAACGTTATTACTCCTTTTATGAATCATAAATTCATAATTAATATATTATTAACGCTACAGCTTTTTTGTTGCTGTTTAGGTCGTATTTTTAATTTAATTTGGTAGCAACGTAGCCCGAATAATAATTTAATCATTGTTATACAAACCAAACAGATGCTTCACCTAAAAATAAAATTTTATACATATAAACACTTATAAATTGATGAATTACGAATGAGCATTCTGAGCATGAAGGTTATCAATAGTGGGTTAAATGTCAATTTACTCTTTTTATTGATTTCAAGAATTTATGAGCAATATATGTTACCCACAAAGTGCTAGCTGGATATCTGGATAAAAATATTACTAAAATAACAATTTGTTCATGTTATATGTTGTGGATCAAGTAACCATTTTATCATGGGACGTATGTTCGATTATATGTACAGTGTACAACACTTGAAACAATTAAGATGTGGAAATTTAACTAGACATAGTACCAAATATGTATTGGTAATTAAAATGTATGAAGTAGCAAAGTCAAGTTTTTTTTACAGTAGTAAAGTCTCAATCATACATGCATCATCTCTCATATATTGCTTCCGTTGGACATGATATGTATATTTATGGGTGTTTCACTTAATTAATTAGTAATATATACCCTTTAGTGCGTGTTCTAAAATTATTATTTTGAAAAGAAAAATAACCCATAATTTTGCTATTGTAATCTTTTGAAAAATACGAGTTTTAAAATAAAATTAATGAACAAAACCTTTGTTATTGAAATTATTTAGAGACCTATTACCCGATCAGATACTTAAATTTATTAAACTTTCAATTAACCAATTAAGAAAGTCTTTGCCATTGAATTCTTTAAAATGATTGATAAGTTACTAACCAATCAAATGCATGCTTATATCTAACATTATTTTATAAAAACAAGTTTACAATTAAATAATATAACCTTTTAACAATACTAATGTTCATTTAAAAAGTGATTATATATTAACAACAACAAATATAATTCATATTTAAATTATTAATTAATATACATGAGTCTATAAGCTAATTAATTAATATGTATAAAATTTTAATGACTAATGTTTATATGTTAATATTGTAAGTCGGCCGATTCGATGATCGGTCCGATTTTCAAAACTTTAATGTAGAGACGATCAGACTCTCATTGAAGCAACCAAGGTCAATGCATAACAGTAAAGCTCATCAAGGAACATGCGTGATTTAAATTATATAACCTTTTAACAATACTAATGTTTATTTAATAAGTGATTATATATTAACAACAACAAATATAATTCATATTTAAATTATTAATTAATATACATGAGTCTATAATCTAATTACAATAATGAAAATGTGCACATTTATCATCATATATTCATTTCTAAGACCATAACAAACAAATAAGTTGTGGATGGCACAAGTTTTTCAGCTTTATGATGAATTTAATTTAATAAAAACAATAAAATAAATAAGGCATACTTATTTAATATTAGTGCATAATCTAAGATTAACATAATGTAGTTGTTTTGAAGCCTTTCATTTCCTTATCAAATATATCTTGGTAATCAAAATGTATCAAGTAGCAAAGTCAAGCTTTTTACAATAGCAAAATCTGAATCATATACGCACCATCTCTCACACTGACAGGACCATATATACGTCATCATATCTATGCCATCTCTGACACTATCATTAACACTTATACCAATAGTAAAGACACCAAACTAGCACCAAGGTAACCATGATGGAAATGAGGAAAAAGCAACCTCGAAGACATAACAATCGGCCCCCAAAGATAAGTAAATAAGAAGGTGGTAAATAACAGCCGCACCCAAACTCTTATACGTGGTTCGCGATGCGAGAAGTACACTATGACCCAAAGTGACACACAAGAGGAAACGGTGTATAAGAAGCATCCTATGTCAAGAATCAACATCAAGGAGTCATGCGCGGATGATGACTCTCCGACACTATACATAGTCCCGAAAAGCGCGACCACAGTACCAATGGATGTAGAAATGATGATCAGTAACTGATTATGGACCATGGTTCGAAGCCTATAAAAGTATAAAAAAGTAAATTATATATTATAGATTTCATATCTTCACAGAGTGTAGGTATCAAAACTCAAACACGCATCATATAAATAAAATAAAAAAAGAAAGATAAAAAGTTAGATCTATTTATTGGGTCGGGTCACAATGGGTTCGGGTCAAAGCGGTTCAAAATTTTCAAATGGGTCAAATGGGTTGGGTCGGGTCAAGACCCGTTTTTCCTCAAAATAAATTTACTCTTTCCAAATACCATATCTATGGGACCACAATTTCATCTATAATTCCATAAAATTTATAAAATCACCAATTATGGAATGAAGATACATATTGTTATTGACGATGGGAATACAATTAAAAATCCATGAAGTTCCTCCATGTTTAATTAACTTAAAAACAGGTTGAAAGCATAACTAGAGTAAACCTTACCTTTCGGGATCAGGAGACACAATAGGAAGCGACGTCCTGGGAATCTCAATCACAATCAAACTGTTAATAAGCAAATATCAATATCATGCATTTATTAAGTACACATACAAATATAATTAAAACCTAACTGATAAACGCTAATAACTAACTAATACTAACTGATTAACAATAATAAGTAACTAAAACATAACCCCAAACAATTATTTGTAAACGTTACCTTTGCCGATCATATATCGCAGAATTCGAATTTAGGGGTTTTTTCTAAGGGTTTAGGAGCGCGCTTTTGGAGCGAGAGAAGTTAGGGTTACGCGGAGTCATTGTACGGGCACAATAATTATTAGGTTTGCATTCTTTTATTTTAATAATAATGTTTACTTTATTTTTAATTATTATTTATGTTTATTTTATAATGATTATGAGTGGCTAATTTCTTTGCACTTACTTGAATGAAATAGTTAATGATTAGGGGTGTTATCTTATGATATTTATGCAATTTAATTAATGTTTAATTGAAACTTTTTATGTGTTTAAATTTTATTATATTATTGAAGCTTGTTAATGATTTAATTAGTGGCTATAGCGAACGTTTGTCACAAAGTTATTTCATTATTTGATTATATGTCTATGTATGATTAATCTAATGATAGCGAATGCAGATTTGGTATAAGTTAAATAATTAAACTTAAATGTATAAGGTAATTGTAACATCCTCTCCAGTGGCCTGGTATTTTTCTTATTTAATTGAGTATTTAATTGCTTTAGAAATTTATTTGATATAATTGTTTAATTGTGAAAGTGGTAAAATAGGTCTCAGGACTTATTATGGTTAGTGAAATGTTGCTTATTTTAAAATATTGAAGTTGACGGTATAATAAAATAAATTTCTCGCAGTTGGTTTTTAGGTTCCAGGCAATAGATTTAGAGCGGGTATAAAATACCCACAATGTTGAGTCGGTTAAAATAGAGGCCGACTCTTTTATTTGTCACTTTACCACTTTCTTGATCTTTCCATTCCCTTTAATTCAAAGCTAGTGAAACCTAAAACCTTAACCAAATAATTTCAAGTTGAATCAAGAATCATTAACAAGATTAGAAGAATCAAGGCTGTGATTGTGTGATTACAAGTTCATCTTCTTCTTCCAATCACTCTCATCATCATAGTGTAAGTATTTGATTTTCATGAACTCAAGTTTAGTTAGGTCAAATATGAAATTGGTGTAGTTTGAGTTGAAGGATGTTAAATTGTTGTAATATGATGATATGTGGTGTTATTTCAGTTGTTTATAACTTTAGAACTAAGTTTGAATGATCAAAAATGGTATTAGGTTCGAGCTGGGTGTTTGCAGGTCTGTACCTGAGCTGAAACGTAGCTCAACGCGATCCCAGCATAGTGTCCGGATCGCGTTCACTAGTGTTAAAATGTCCCAGTCAGGATTTGGCCTTGGAAACGCGATCCTGGCCAAATATACGGATCGCGTTTGCTAGTGTTTTTCGGTTACAGAACTTTTTCTACTGAAGAACGCGATCCCACCATGCCTAGTCCGGATCGCGTTTGTCTGTTAAATTTTGATGATTATGATAGTTTGTGAATCTGAGTTATATAATACAAATAGTTATTATTGTCACTTATTGTAACTTGAATTGTGAAGTTAACTATTATTAGTTAGGAACAAGTTACTAACTTGTTTGTTGTATGATGTTTCAGATACACCAAGGACTCAGTGATTAGAAGCTGAGTGTAGCGACTTCTGAGGTATCGGTGAGTGGATTCAAACTCACCATTTAATTTAGTTGTAATCATTTGATTACAACGGGTAATTGTAGATATGATTATAGAGTTGGTTAATCGTTATTGTTGATTGTATCACTATGTGCTATATATGATCTTTGGTTATTGGTTGCTAATGAGGTCGACGAGTTGATGAACTGTTGGTTGGGTTAGTTGGTTATCATGTGAATGATACAGGGATATGCTTCATATGTTGTGTGTATTGAACTGTATCTGAGTAGGATAATCACTAGCTATCGGTCTCGTCCGTATGGCCATACGGATATGGTTGGATAAGAGTTCTTGGAGAGCCGCCCGGGTATTATGGTTATCTCCAGAACCACCGATCCTCATTATTAAGTTGTAGTTGATTGTTGTAGTTAATGGTTATGCTAAGTTGAATGTTGGGTGTTGAACTCTCTCACTTAGCTATGTGCTAATCCCTCATCTTTCTTTCCTGCAGATTTGTAGTTTAATGAGTAGCAGGATTTAGATGCTTTTGGTGCAAGAACAGTTTGACTGCAAGCTACTCTGATCTTTTGTACTAAATCAGTTTGTTTTATATAATACCCCGACATATGTTGTGTTTTGAACAGTTTCACTTTGATGTAACTTAAAGTTGTAAACTTTTGATGTAAGTTGATAGTATATGTAAATATAAATATGGTTAAAATTCCTACGCTTCCGTGTGTTTAACATTATATTGATATGATAAATGAGGGGTGTTATAAGTTGGTATCAGAGCGTGGTTTTGGGTTAATTGAGCATTGAAGAATGTTCAATCCCAAAACTGGAGCATGGTATGTCAAACTTTTCTGATTATGGGATTTAGCATTGTTGATAACTGTTAGTCGATAAGTACTAACGATTAACAGATTTCAAGTGTTGTGTTGATTTCAGAAATGGCAGATAATGAGCAACCGACCACTAACCCCAATAATGCTTCCCGGATTGAAGCTCCGCCTTTTGAAACAAATACTGAGCAACATGATCAAGAGGGTGTCCTTCATATGGGTGGAGAAGAAGCAAATAGGGATGAGTATATACATGAAATGGAGGATGAGTTGATAATTCTAAGGGAATTTAAGAAGAAAGCTGAGGAAGATGCAGCTAGACTACTTGCTCAACAACGAACTTCTGTCTTTGGTGCTAGTCCATCTTCTCAAACTAGCAAGGTGTGTTCTTTTAAAACTTTCATGTCTAGTAAGCCACCGGTGTTTCATGGGAGTACAAATCCCACTGTGACCTTAAATTGGTTAAGAGATATGGAACGCAAATTTAGTGTGACTCGTTGTGAGGAAGAATCCAAGGTTATGTTTGCTGTCCAGTGTATGAAGGATGAAGCAATGGTTTGGTGGGATTCAGTGACAGGTCATTTAACCGAACAACAAAAAGATTCTATCAAATGGAAAGATTTTCACCAAGCAGTGTGTAATCAATACTGCTCTGATTTTGACATGGCACGGATTAGGAGAGAATTTGTGAATCTTCAGTTGAAAGATAATATGACCATTGATGATTTAATAGGTCAATTTACAGAAAAGCTTCGGTTTGTTCAACATTGGGTTCCTGATGATAAAACTCGAATTGAGCAGTTTGTGGATACTTTACCTCATCATTACCGTACTACTGTAAGATTGGCTAATAGTTTATCACATGCTTTTAATCTTGCACGATCAGTTGACAGTGATATTAGAGGTTTTCGTGAAGCACGATCTAGAGACAATTCTGCAAAGTCTAGAGCTGATTCTTCTAATAAAGGAAAATCAAGTTCTCAGGGCAGTCGACAGAATAAGAAGTTTGTTAGCAAAAGTGGTTCTACGAGCAGTTCTAACTGGTGTGGTTCGTGTAGATCTAGGCATGATGGGCCTTGTACAATACACACCAATAAATGTTTGAAATGTGGAGAACTGGGTCATGAGATAAAGAGTTGTCGGTATCCTAATTTTGTATGTTGGTCTTGCAAAAAGGAGGGGCATCGAGTGGGTGATTGTCCGGAGGCAGGAAAGTCGGGGTCGGGTTCGGTCGGAAGCTCTGCATCTACAGGTCAGAAGCGTAAAAATCCTCCACCAGCAACTAGTAGAGCTTTTCAGATGACAGTCGATGAGGCTGTGCGCACCGAAGATGTTATAACTGGTACATTTCTTATAAACTCTGTACCGGCGCGTGTGTTGTTTGATTCGGGTGCTAATTGTACTTTCATATCTGTGAATTTCTGTGACAAGTTGAAATTAGTACCTACTGTGATAACCAAGCCTGTAGAAGTAGAAATTGCTAGTGGTAAGTTGGTTCCGGTTACCACATCGGTAACTGGAGCTAACATTGTGATTGATGACCAGACTTTCCTTATTTCTTTCTTGTTGATGCCAATCCCTAGTTTTGATGTGATAATTGGTATGGATTGGTTGAGTCAGAATAAAGCTAGCATTGATTGTCATCAGAAGTTGATTAGGATCCCAATCTCTGAAAAGTCACATGTTGTGGCTCGAGGAGAACGGGATAGTTTGGCTTGTCCAGTAATTTCTATGATGAAGGCTAGGAAGTCATTATCCAAAGGTTGTGAATCATATCTAGCCTATGTAGTTGATGCCAAACTTAAAAAGAAAACTGTTTTAGATGTTCCGGTAGTTTGTGAATATCCAGAGGTGTTCCCTGAGGAATTACCTGGTTTACCACCAGTTAGGGAAGTAGAATACCGTATTGATCTTGTTCCTGGCTCGTCGCCTATCGCCAAAGCTCCCTATAGGTTAGCTCCATCTGAAATCCGTGAGATGATGAATCGGATACAGGAGTTGTTGGATAAAGGTTTCATTAGACCTAGTTCTTCGCCGTGGGGTGCACCAGTGTTATTTGTGAAAAAGAAAGACGGGTCTTTTCGTATGTGTATCGATTATAGAGAACTGAACAAGAGAACGGTAAAGAATAAATACCCTTTGCCCAGAATAGATGACTTATTTGATCAGTTGCAGGGTTCTTCAGTTTATTCTAAAATTGATCTAAGGTCGGGTTACCACCAGGTTCGTGTTCGTGATGAAGATATTTCTAAAACTGCTTTTCGTACCAGGTATGGTCACTATGAATTCCTGGTTATGCCTTTTGGTTTGACGAATGCACCTGCAGTGTTTATGGATTTAATGAACCGTGTTTGTCGACCCTTCTTGGATAAATTTGTTATTGTCTTCATAGATGATATTCTTGTATATTCGAAATCTGAAGCTGAGCATGCTATACATTTAAGACTGATTCTAGAAACGTTGAAACGAGAACAGCTTTATGCCAAGTTTTCTAAATGTGAGTTTTGGATTAGAGAAGTTCAGTTTTTGGGTCATGTAATTTGTAATGATGGTGTGAAAGTTGATCCATTGAAAGTTGAGGCCGTAATGAATTGGAACGCCCCAAAGTCTGCTTCAGAAATTAAGAGTTTCTTGGGTTTGGCGGGATATTATCGTAAATTCATAAAAGACTTCTCTAAACTTGCTGGTCCATTAACTAAGTTGACCCGAAAAGATGAAAAGTTTATGTGGACTGATCAACAGGAACATGCTTTCCAGACTTTAAAACAAATGTTGTGTCAAGCTCCTGTTTTAGCCTTACCAGATGGTACAGATGATTTTGTAGTTTACTGTGATGCTTCTTATTCTGGTTTGGGTTGTGTACTTATGCAAAGGGATAGAGTTATTGCCTATGCTTCTCGACAGTTGAAACCACATGAACGGAACTATCCAACACATGACTTGGAACTAGCAGCAGTTGTATTTGCCTTAAAGCTTTGGAGACACTACTTATATGGTACTAGATGTGTTGTTCGTACTGACCATAAGAGTCTGCAGTATGTGTTTTCTCAGAAAGAGTTGAATATGCGACAGAGGCGGTGGTTAGAGTTAATCAAGGATTATGACTGTGAAATTAAATACCACCCAGGCAAAGCTAATGTGGTCGCTGATGCCTTAAGTCGAAAGGGTACTTCTGATCGAATTTATTACTTAAGAGTGGATGTTTCTTCTGACTTGATTTCTTAGATTAAAATTGCTCAAATGGAAGCTTTGAAAGATGTTAATTTGAAATCCGAAGTCATGTTGAAAAGAAAAGATGAATTGGTGGAAGATTCGAGAGGATTATTAACTTATCAATCTCGAGTATGGATTCCTTTATTTGGTAATATTCGTGATTTAGTTTTGAATGAGGCACATAAGTCCAGACTATCTATTCATCCTGGAAGTACTCGGATGTATAATGATTTGAAACCATTGTACTGGTGGCCTACAATGAAAACGGACATTGTTAGATTTGTTGGTACTTGTCATATTTGTGCCCAAGTTAAAGCTGAGCATCAAAAGCCGTACGGATCACTGAAACAGTTGGAAATTCCCGAGTGGAAATGGGAACATATAACGATGGATTTTGTGACTAAACTTCCTCGCACCAATCGAGGTAATGACATGGTTTGGGTCATAGTTGATCGGTTGACTAAAAGTGCGCATTTTCTTGCTACTAGCGAATCTGCCTCGTTGACTAAGCTTGCTCAGTTGTACATAAATGAAATTGTCACTAGACATGGTATACCTTTGTCAATTGTGTCAGACCGAGATTCTCGTTTTGTTTCTCATTTTTGGCAAGGGTTGCAACAAGAGTTGGGTACACGTGTAAATCTTAGCACTGCCTATCATCCTCAGACAGACGGTCAGTCGGAACGTACAATTCAAACTTTAGAGGATATGCTTCGTGCTTGCATTTTGGAATATGGAGGTTCATGGGACTCTCATCTCCCATTGGTTGAATTTACTTATAACAATTCGTATCATTCCAGTATTGGCATGCCTCCGTATGAAATGTTGTATGGTCGACGTTGTAGAACACCGACATGTTGGTTGGAAGCCGGTGAGAAACAGTTTGCTGGACCCGACATTGTACAGATGACAGCTGATAAAGTTACAGTTGCACGTGAAAAGTTGAAAGCTGCTCGTGACCGACAGAAACAGTATGCAGATCCGAAAAGACGACCAGTTGTATTTGTTGAAGGTGAATTAGTTTACCTCAAAGTTTCTCCGTGGAAGGGTGTAATCCGTTTTGGAAAACGTGGAAAGTTGGCGCCTAGATATATTGGGCCATTCAAAGTTCGCCAAGTTGTAAATGAGCAGTCTATTTCATTAGATCTCCCACCTGAACTTGCTGGTATACATGACACTTTTAATGTGTGTTATCTTAGAAGATGCAATGTTGAAGACCAGTCGCAAATTCTTCCTTTGCAGGAGTTAAAAGTTGATCAAACTCAGAAATTGGTTGAAGAACCTGTTGAAATCCTAGATAGGAAGATTACTAAACTTAGGAAGAAACAAATTCCTATGGTACTAGTAAAGTGGCGACATAGTTTAGGTCCTAATTTGACCTGGGAGACCGAGGAGTTGATGAAATCCAGATATCCTGGATTGTTTGTTGATGTTGAGATTTCGGGGACGAAATCTCTTTAAGGAGGGGAGATTTGTAACATCCTCTCCAGTGGCCTGGTATTTTTCTTATTTAATTGAGTATTTAATTGCTTTAGAAATTTATTTGATATAATTGTTTAATTGTGAAAGTGGTAAAATAGGTCTCAGGACTTATTATGGTTAGTGAAATGTTGCTTATTTTAAAATATTGAAGTTGACGGTATAATAAAATAAATTTCTCGCAGTTGGTTTTTAGGTTCCAGGCAATAGATTTAGAGCGGGTATAAAATACCCACAATGTTGAGTCGGTTAAAATAGAGGCCGACTCTTTTATTTGTCACTTTACCACTTTCTTGATCTTTCCATTCCCTTTAATTCAAAGCTAGTGAAACCTAAAACCTTAACCAAATAATTTCAAGTTGAATCAAGAATCATTAACAAGATTAGAAGAATCAAGGCTGTGATTGTGTGATTACAAGTTCATCTTCTTCTTCCAATCACTCTCATCATCATAGTGTAAGTATTTGATTTTCATGAACTCAAGTTTAGTTAGGTCAAATATGAAATTGGTGTAGTTTGAGTTGAAGGATGTTAAATTGTTGTAATATGATGATATGTGGTGTTATTTCAGTTGTTTATAACTTTAGAACTAAGTTTGAATGATCAAAAATGGTATTAGGTTCGAGCTGGGTGTTTGCAGGTCTGTACCTGAGCTGAAACGTAGCTCAACGCGATCCCAGCATAGTGTCCGGATCGCGTTCACTAGTGTTAAAATGTCCCAGTCAGGATTTGGCCTTGGAAACGCGATCCTGGCCAAATATACGGATCGCGTTTGCTAGTGTTTTTCGGTTACAGAACTTTTTCTACTGAAGAACGCGATCCCACCATGCCTAGTCCGGATCGCGTTTGTCTGTTAAATTTTGATGATTATGATAGTTTGTGAATCTGAGTTATATAATACAAATAGTTATTATTGTCACTTATTGTAACTTGAATTGTGAAGTTAACTATTATTAGTTAGGAACAAGTTACTAACTTGTTTGTTGTATGATGTTTCAGATACACCAAGGACTCAGTGATTAGAAGCTGAGTGTAGCGACTTCTGAGGTATCGGTGAGTGGATTCAAACTCACCATTTAATTTAGTTGTAATCATTTGATTACAACGGGTAATTGTAGATATGATTATAGAGTTGGTTAATCGTTATTGTTGATTGTATCACTATGTGCTATATATGATCTTTGGTTATTGGTTGCTAATGAGGTCGACGAGTTGATGAACTGTTGGTTGGGTTAGTTGGTTATCATGTGAATGATACAGGGATATGCTTCATATGTTGTGTGTATTGAACTGTATCTGAGTAGGATAATCACTAGCTATCGGTCTCGTCCGTATGGCCATACGGATATGGTTGGATAAGAGTTCTTGGAGAGCCGCCCGGGTATTATGGTTATCTCCAGAACCACCGATCCTCATTATTAAGTTGTAGTTGATTGTTGTAGTTAATGGTTATGCTAAGTTGAATGTTGGGTGTTGAACTCTCTCACTTAGCTATGTGCTAATCCCTCATCTTTCTTTCCTGCAGATTTGTAGTTTAATGAGTAGCAGGATTTAGATGCTTTTGGTGCAAGAACAGTTTGACTGCAAGCTACTCTGATCTTTTGTACTAAATCAGTTTGTTTTATATAATACCCCGACATATGTTGTGTTTTGAACAGTTTCACTTTGATGTAACTTAAAGTTGTAAACTTTTGATGTAAGTTGATAGTATATGTAAATATAAATATGGTTAAAATTCCTACGCTTCCGTGTGTTTAACATTATATTGATATGATAAATGAGGGGTGTTATAGTAATGATATTGGCAAACGTCTTTCATTAAGTTAAGTTATTAATTAGTTAATCAAGATTTATGTGAAAGTCATGGCGAACGTTAAACCTGATCTAAATTAAGATAAGCATTGATTGCTAGATAACTTGATTTTAATTAAACACCCTGAATTCATTAATGAAATAGTTCAAGTAAGTGTCGTTTTTAATATCTGATAAAGTTTAATAAATTAAATTTAACTCTTTCTGAGTTTACTTGTCTTTTATTTTAAAGTAGTTTAAGCAAAGTAACAATTCGGTTACACAAACCCAAGTCTTTTTCTGTATTTAAATTAATTATATATTAAGTATTTAATTTACATTCCATGTGGAACGAACCTAGACTTATTGTAGCTATATTATATACGATAGTGTATACTTACCTCAGTTGTGTAATAGTTAAGTGCCAGTATTACTTAGTTTATTTTTATAACTAGATTTTACACATCACTAACCCCTAAACCCCAAACCCTAAATGCAACACTTTAACACATGTGTTAGTAAATGTGAAACCCACCAAAAAAATGAAAAAAAAAAAAAAAAAACTTGTCGAAAGTATGTCTTGAGGGACGGTAAATCGAAGAGGAGAAAACGCTGATTTTAATGGTGCAATTTTCATAATTTTTTGATTTGTCGTTTGTGAGATAATTGATGTTGGGGGTAAATGGGTTTTGTACATGTGAAACATTCTCTTTGTACACATGGCTTGATATCATTGGTTCCCTCATTCTTACACAAATTCCTATTATCATTTGAACCCTACCCCTATACTCATATATAACACAATTCTCCTTTTTTTTTAGAGGGAAAAATACTAAAATGCCCCTAATACACTACTAATATCTTAAAAACCCCATTTAAAATGACAAACATGCCCCTACATTAATTTATTAAATGTATGCATTTATTGTTCCTATACTCTTTTACAAATGGTCAAACAAATTCACATCTATAACTTACAAAACTTACAAATTGTTAAACATATATTAAATCCACATCAATTACAAATTTACAAATCTTTAAACATATCTATAATAATATATAAAGCATCTCCATGTTTTATATTTAGAAAACCTTTAAGATTAAGACTCAACACTTCTATATTTAACATATTTAATTTAATCTATTACTAATATATAAAGTATCTCCATGTTTATATTTATAAACCATTAAGAATAAGACTCAACACTTCTATATCTAACGTATTTAATTAATTTAATTCTCATATCTTTACAATTTTATTATTTTCATGACATTTCACTCTTCACTACTATACTGAGTCATCGTCGCGAATTTTTGTCGGTGAATAATATAATTTTGTATTCCGCTGCATTGCACGGGTGTTACGCTAATCTAACTTAAAGTTATCAGATAATATAGTATTTATGTGGAATAATTACATTTACACATAAAAACAAACAAATATTCGACACAGGCCCATAAATGATCGTCTAAGACAAAATCATTACATTATAAAAACAACCATGTTACCTCAAGTTTTGACACATCATTCATTCTTGTTACTTCTTAGTTCTTATTAGGACACGTCACTATTTTAAAGGATGACACGTGTCCTTGATTTTTACTTAATATATTTCTAAATTTCTTCTAAGTATTACTTAATCTTGATTTCAATCCTAATATATATATATATATAATTTAATTATAATATACACATCAAGTCATCAAGAGTAATTACATTTCATTTTATATTGTAAGAACATATAGTTTCTTCAAAATTTGATACATATCTTTCTAAATTAACACATATAAATTAAAACTAACCAAAAAATAAAGGGTTTATTGTATCGTTATGTATTAAACTTTACACTTTTTACTATTGTATGCGAAATACTATTATTTGTTCTATTGTATGTAGTGAACTTGTAAATATGGTCTATTGTATGTATGATTTCCTTTTTGGGTAAGGCCAGAAAAGGAAACTTTCCTATTTGAGTCTTACCCAAAAACGAAAATTTACATACAATAGATCATATTTACAAGTTTAATACATACAATAGAAGTTTTCAAAGTTCGACTCATACAATAGTAAAAAATAAAAAGTTTATACATAACGAAACAATAATCCTAAAAATAAATGGTAAGAAAATAATATTGGTGCAATGTATAACACCATGTAAACCAAAAAAAGACCCTAAAAAAAGGCCCCTCATCACTTAATAAACATAGATAAATTTGTTTGAGCAAATATTACAATTTCAAAATCACTAAGTAAAATTTATATAAATGTATTAGCTTCTTCTTGTGCACATAATGAGAGTCGTTATATTAAAGTTTTAAATGTCAACATATCATCATACTTCTACTAAGAGATAACTACATTTGAATGACTAATTTTAAGAAAATATAGTGACACTGATACATTTTTAAAGCTTTAGAAAATTTTTATCAAGTAAGTTAAAAGTTTTCAATAGACGGTACGTACTCGATAGAGATGTCTTAAGTCTTCAGTAGAATACTTTTTTTTTTTCTTTATATATTTTTAGAGTGTAGATTTTGAGGATAAAAACTTCTAAATACCTTTTCTTGTAGTAAAATTTTCTTATAGTTGAGATAAATAAAAGTATCATATGGCAATAAAAAGAGGTTAGTATCTACTTTTTACTACCATGGATGTTGCCAACTCATAATTTTAGAAAAACGAAATCTCATAAAAATTATGATTTCAAAGCAAAATGTCGTAAAAGAGGAAAAGGAATAAGACAAGGTGACAAGAAAATTACTAAAATTAATATCAAATGGTGTAAGGATGAATCATCATTAGATGATTATAATAAGTTTCGTACCTTTCAATATACATTAAAAACTCAAAATTTATTATTTCACATCGTGTACGAAAAATAATTTATGTATCGGACTCATTCATAGCTCTTATATCTATGTTTTTTTATATTTCATTTGTTAATTATTATTACTGTTCAGGGTCGTGCGTAGCACGGCTTATTACTCTTACTAGTATATATACAAAGAATTCAATAAGTGGTCGGTGAGGAACGCATGGCCCGGGTGTGTCGTGTGGACCGTATGCAAAGAGAAGTAATCCGATATAGCTCTAATTATATAGACTTAAATGTAGACTATTTATCTCATTAGTCGATCTTTTTATCTCTCTTAATCTTATTTGATCAATTTTTTTTTATATCCGTTAATCATATTTTAAAATTCTATATTTAAGCCTATAACTTTAAATCCACCAATCATTTTCCATGCAGATTCTGTAACAAGCATATTTCACTGTTTCGATGAAAGATTTGAATACTTCCCATCCCCCCAATTCCACAAAAAATTTCACTCGAAATTTAAGATAGTTGTATGATTATTTATTAAAATGTATTTTTTTAAGGTTTGTTTTGCCCTCATATTCAAGGATTATTTGATTGAATTATCTAAGAAATAAACGATTGAGAGTAATAAATTTGGGTAAACTGAGAAGTTTAATAAACATTAATAGTTATAATTTAAAATTGGACAATTGTTTACGGCATGTATTAATTGTAATGTGAATATTTATTTTGGACGAAATGAGTCAAAAAATTTGTGGTAATAACTAAAAGTGTTGTCCAAAAACTATTAAAACAAAGTATTTAAAAGCAAAAATATCTCCTTGTTGCTAAATATCAATCGTACTTCCATTTTCATATATATATTTTTGATTTCATCGCGTAACATAATTAATTTATATATACACTAGAACTAAAACTAATGTTTTTTTATAAAAAATAATGAAAATTTTGCGTGTTTCAAGTGTTTTGGAGGGTTCAATTATGCAAATCAAACTTATTAAAGAGTTGACATATAAAACTCTAAAAAAGATTTGTCTTTGCTACATAGACATACTTAAGTAGTACGTCAAGTGCACTAAGCACTGTGATTGTTAAACCCTTTATAAAAATCGTTAATTGTTGACATAATTGTCACTGATATAAATCAAACAATTGTTAAAGCCATTCTATCATAATATACACAAGTTTTGGTTAACACATCAACTAGTAATTATCCTAGAAGAAATTAAAAACAGTACTTGGTTTATCAGGACCCCGTTCATTAATTATTAATCACATATAGAGTATAAATGAAAAGTTGAAAACCATGCAATGCAAATGCATTTCATGGCCATTTATTTATTATACAAGGTACGTTATACGTACGTACACACCAAATTAAACTACACAAATACCATCACATACAACAGTTTTAATCGGGATTCAATTCGATGATCATGATTTAATTAATTAGGCCAATAGTAATTTCTCCAACTTAAGCTCGATTCCAGAAATATCGAGATCTTCGCACCCTGTCCTTGGCACGAACGCCACCAACGCCTCCTCTTGGCCGTCAGTATTTGTGTCCTCAAACAACTCCGTTAACACAAACCTCGCTGATTTCGTCTCCTTATCATCCTTCATACTCATTTCACTCATATCGCCGTGTGGAATCCGCGAAAAAGTGCCTGCGAACTCGGCACTACAACTGTCCGGGATTTTCCCAGTCCCTTCAACGTTGTCATTTACAAACACGTCGAACTTTACAAGCTTATCACCTTTAAATGTTACGTCTCTTATAATCAAAACCTCCTTCGCTTTCAACTTATCCTCTTTAGTGCGATTTACGCTTGGCCTCTTCATACGAACCTTAAAAATCTTGTCTAGTGTCACCGGGAACTTCACTTGATCCAATGTTTTCACGTCTGCTATTGACGTTACATTGGCATTTTTGCTTCGTTGTGGTGGTCGACTCTTCAACAAGTTTGAGATCTCAAACTCAGACGGTTCGTAGTTAAACTTGAGTTTGTTTAAGTCTACACTGTCTCTGTTATAAACACGTACAAGATCCTCATTCTCATCGTAGAACACATATGACGCGTTTAACCAATCAGGGTCCTTGGGCTCCACGTGTCCAGGAATGCCTAAATCCTTCCATAGTTTCCACATACGATCGACGTTCGTATGGTGGACGAAGAACAAAGGGTCATACCCCGCAGAGTAGAAGTTACCCAGGTCTTCTCTAAAAGGCTGTTTTGAGTCACCTACAAATACATGTATGGCAGTGTGAGATCCGTTTTCAACGGATCCACCTACTTTCGGTATCCTATCTCCACCAACTACGTACCTTCCACCGAAAAAGTCGGTTGCATCAGGTGCGTTACTGATCAATTCTTTGTACACAGTTCTGAGATTGCATTCTTTTTGATTTTCAATATTCCTTTCGAGATTACCTTTTCCTCCGGGTACATAGCTCAGATCCACCAATGTTGGTGGTTGATTTTTAGCCTCTCGAAATTGATCAAAGAGAGGATTTTCAACACCACCTAGAAAGATTGCGGGAATCACCATTCCGCCCTCCGGATTGTCCCAGTTCCAGTAAGGCAACGCGAAAGTAGGATCGTTGATCAACTTTCCGAGTATTCTCTCGTAGAAGTAAAGGTACCAACGATGGAACGGAAAGAAGAGCCACGAGTCATGAATCTGAATCCTAAGATTCGATTCGCCTTGAGTGTAACCTGCATTGCAATAAGCGCAATGAATTTTTGCTTGGCTCACGAAGCTATGAGGGTGGTCTGGTTCGAGACTCCTCATGATTGTCAAAGCTTCTTTATATTTTTTGATTTGCTCATTAGTCCCTTTATGAGCAGGCCATCTCACCCTGACGGCTTCTTTTCGATCTGGAAACTCGAAATTTTTTACTTTCTTGTTGGTAACAGGAGCGCAACAGTTTCGACTCCTTATACCACCCGCCAGGGACTTGATGCTATCGGTGTTTTTATCCATTATTTCTGCTAGCCTGCAGAAGAAGATATCATCAGGGCCCGTAATGGGAGCAGCTAATGCGCCCGGTACGTTGGCGGCAGTGTAAAGGCCACCGAGCCCAAGGAGAAGGTTTCTTCGGTCTACATTATTATTGGGTAGTACTAGTTTTTGTGGTTCAGGGAGTATGAGTTGGTTTTCTTGGTTGTCATTTGGTGGTGGTGCAACGTTGCATGAGAATCTCGAACCATGGGTTCGGTTGGCTCGAGTCTTGAAGGATTGATGGGAGTTGAATGGGTTATTTGTGGACGTTGTTTTTGGTTTGCATGGAAACGTAAGGAGAAGTAATGAACAAGACATAATTGATAAGAAAAAAAAAAGAAAGAAAGAAGGGGTGGTGTGACTATATGCAATTAACTAGCTTCTATTTATAAGGGTTTCATATCATCACGGGTGTGAACCAACAATTATAGGACCAACTTAAATTTGTCTTTATTATTATGTTCGGAAACTTCGTAGTACTAAATTAACTATTCCGGGTAATCAACTTTTTTTTTTTAATTAAAAAAAGGAAAATGATAAAACAGGCTTAAGGATTGTCAATAAGAGTCTAATACGTGCATTAACATTTGTATTTGGGGTTAGTGTGCTCAAATGTAATGAACTATGCTCTGACATTCATTCTATGTAACTAACTACTCGGGGCTCTATTGTATGTAACGAACTTCTAATTTCCTTCATTGTAAGTAACGAACTTGTATTTTCCTTATTTTCTCCATGTGTCGATTATATAGGGTTGGGATCTGGTGAGAACAATGGGGATTCCGTGAGAACGGTGAGAACCCATCTTAGCCATTCATTTTTTGATCAAAAATCCTGATTTTGGAGGTGGCAATTTTGTAAATACTTTGAAATTTGATTTTGAAAGGTTCACATCACCTTTGCTCATGTGAAGTTTTTTTTTTTTTTAACTTCACATCATTTTGCTCATGTGAAGTTTTTTTTTAAGCTTCACATCATTTTGCTCATGTGAATCTTTTTTTTTTTTTTTTAATTTAGCTTCACATCATTTTGCTCATGTGAAGCTTTTTTTTTTAGCTTCACATCATTTTGCTCACGTGAAGCTTCTTTTTTTTAGCTTCACATCATTTTGGTGAGGTTAAATTTAATATTTTTTTTAACATAAGGTTACGATGCTATGAATTTTTATTTTTATAGATTCACATAGTTTTAATGAGATTAAGTAAATATTTTTTTGTTAACATTAGTTTTTGAAAAGATTAATTTTTATACTTATCAATTCACTACTTCAAATATGTTGATTAACAAAAATTAAATAAAACTTTACCATGTTAAAACTATTGTGAAGCAAAAAAAATTAAACTTCACATAGCAATCCTTATGTGAACCCTTCAAAATCAAACTTCAAAGTATTTACAAAAATGTCACCTCCACAATCAGGTTTTTTGATCAAAAAATGGATGACTAAGATGTGTTCTCACGGAATCTCCTTGTTCTCACAGGATCCCAAGTCTCTCTCTCTCTATATATATATATATATATATATATATATATATATATAATATTCGTCACATTAGTTACTTTAGTATTACATACCTTGTATATATATACAATATTGTACAATTATTTACATTAAACATATATGATAATAACTTTTTTTACCTCTATGTATAATATATAGATGATCCTATTATTATATGTAATAACTAATAACTAATTTATATTTAACAACTGTAAGGATATATATATATATATATATAATAACTAATTTATATTTAACAACTGTAAGGATATATATATATATATATATATATATATATATATATATAGTTGATGGATCTAGAAAGAAGAAAAATTTTATGGAGAAATGGGAGAAGAAATCCTGGCCATTCATCTCAACTTCAGGTCAAAGGGTATATTAGTAATTTGTAATGTGGTTCTTTTGTTTAATATCTTCAAATTAAATGACATTAAATGTGGACGGTTTCTTGTGTCTACGAGTGAGTATGCATTTTAGGAAACTATATACACAAATATTTTATATTATTTCTTACTTTTGGTTTGAGAATCAAGTGTTTTTTAATCTTCTTTTCTACTCATCGGTGATACGTGCGTAGGGTAGAATTTGATCCACTATAATTTCTCATTTTTTTTTACTCAATTTCGCTCCATATTTTTCATACACTCAACATTCTCTCAAACGATCCCGTATCGAATTATTGAGTTCTATTGAACAAGGACTTGTGGCGAAACATCGAGCAATCCATAAGTGACTGTAGTAGTATTTGATTTACTGTTAATCGAAATGACGGATGCCGATCAAGAAATGGAATTTGTAGATACGTATTCTACGGATGAATCCGATGATATTGCAAGCATGTCTAAAACGAGTAAGTTATTTGCAATATGTTTTGGAAACGTGCGTATTACCGGTTTCGGTATGCTGTTGGTGAATCTTCAATTATGTAAATTATGGGGTTGCAAATACCTAGTGCTAGTTTCCTATTTTTGCTGTCGATATCTTTTCTTTACAATGTTATACATCCATCAATTCGTCAGCCATTAATTTTTAAAACACAATTAAAACATATCATCAAATTCCATTACATTTGGGTTTCTCCTAAACACGCCCAACACATTGATTCAACATGGAATTATTTTGATTCAGTTCTTTTCTAAGTTTACCGCGGGGAAACTAATACACTGATTCAGTTGTTTGGCCGCTTTGATTCGGCTACGCCATTGAACCACATACAAATAACTTGAATTTATTTTTACAATGTTATGCAGCCAACAATTCGCCAACCATTAATTTTAAAAATTCATTTAAAACATAAGCAAGTGGGTTTCGCGATAAACATAACACTATTACATACAGCAATATTTAAAAAAAAAAAAAAAAAAAGTATTATGGAGTATGTCATTTTGTACGTGGTATGGGTCTAGGCGTCTAGCTAGCTCCTTAATATTGGGCAATATTTGTATGGCATTTCATACGTAACAACTACGCATTAAAGATAATATGTCAAAGTCAATATGTGATGGCATTCTCTGATTCGTCAAAACCCAATACCTAAGATTAGGTTGGAGATCGAGTGGAGTACCGGCACTACAACAAAGTATGTAATTCTCCACGTCTTTTTCATCGGAATACAACGCTTTAAAATGTGGATATTTATATGCTTCACGTTTTTTTTTTGCGTGGGTAATATGTGTGTTAGAAATTTACTCATACAAAAAAGTGTGGATAGTTATCTCTTATTCCACACTTATAAGTGTTACAAAAATTCAAATGTTCACATTTAAAAACCTGGCAAACTTTTTAAATCACACTAAAAAGCATGAAGAAATGAATAAATTTTCAACAATAAAAATCGTTAATAAATGGATAAATGATAAAAATCGGCTACGTACTGTCACAAATTGTTCCAAGTATGCAACTACTTAATTTATTGTTCAAGTATGCAACAAACCGGAAAACCTTTACCCATGTGAGTAATATGATAACTAGTTACCTGTTAACCCGGTAAACACACAATATGTGGCATTTTACATTTTATTTTAAAAAATGACATGGCTTTTTTACATTTTTAAAAATTGAGGTGGAGCTTTTTTGTATTTATTATTTTATTTTTTTAAATTTTCTTTTCCACTTCGTCATATCATCATCGTCATCAAGATCTTAATTTAATCGTCATCTTTGGTTTGATCAGAATTTTATTAATATTTTATTCATTGATATGAACTTAAAATTAAAATTGTCTTTTTATTAGGACTCAAATAAATCGAACCCAATATTCAGTTTTTAACAAAATCAAAATTACAAACACAAATAAAATTTGTGGGTTTACACAAATCAATTGAAATTACATAAGAAGATACCCCAATTACAAACAAAACAAAACCAAACCCAAATCTAGGTTTACACATTCAAGATACAAAATCAAAAAATAAATCCTAGATAATATCCTAACCACAATCCGCCATTGTGTTCGTAACTACTAGTTGTCGTTGTCGTAAAAATCGGTTGTCGCGGTGGTCTTAAGCACCGGCCATCTCCGATACACAATCTTTGTCAATTGCCAAACGGGATAATGTAACATCCCAAATTTCAAGGTATTATTTTAGTACGCGAAAATATAAATATTTTAAGTATAAATATACGAAGTGATATAAAATAGTAGAAATCGTAAATGGTTTCTCAGTTCCAGACAATTGAGACTAAGGGGGAATAATGTACAGTTAATTATAACTGTAATATTCTTTATCTATTTCAATTATCCCTTCATTGTTCCAGAACCCACGCGAACATAAACAAGAAAAACACAGAAGCTTCACTTCCAAATCTTCAACTCAAGTTTTTAATCTTCAATTCATCATCTTTTCATCCTTCTTAGTCCATGTAAGTATAACACCCCTCATTAGGTACTACAGTATTATATTATTACCACGGAAGCGTATATTTTTGTTGAGTCACTGGTCGCTGACCATGATGAAGTCGCTGGTCGCTGACCAACTCAACTGTTCACTACTTGATGAAGAAATGGATTGTATCAAAGCTGTTGTTGCTGATGTTAGGTTTCGCTGATCGTCATTCATTCTGCTTGATATGCTGAGAAAGATTAAAACTCAACTTTGTGTATCGCTGATCTACATCAGCGAGAGCTTTACTTCAAATCAATAAAGGCAAAAGTCACTGCCAGAATAACAGCTAGTCACTGAAGATCTCTAGTTCAAGTCATTCTACAAGAGCATGTTAGCTCGCAGTGAGTGAGGAGGATTACTGCATCTTCAGAGACTATTCAATAAAGTCTCTTAATCATCAAGTACAGAATGTACTGTACTTATCTATACATCAGCAAGAGTGTTCCAACTTGAAGTATGTCTGAAAGCTTACGTGACAGCGAATGATTGGTTTTAAGGTAACGAGATATTTGCGGTAACAGAATTGGGACCCGCAGAATGTCGGTTCATCAGAGATCAAGCCAATCAAACAGCAACACGTGTCATTCCAAGATCCTATTTTATAGGCGATATTTTAGGAACTCTTGTAGTATAAATATTTCAGTGTTTTGTACTGTAGAGGCTAGTCGTTCAATCGTACTTATCACTTGTGTGCTAGTGATTAGTTTGTCTAGAGTACGTATTAACGATCCAGCGAGTGAACAGTCAGCGTGTTTGTCCACTGCTGTTCATCTCATTTGTAATAGATTAGCTAAGTGTTTGAATTGGATTAACTTTGGTTAATCCATTCCGCATTCAACACTTGTGAATTGTATGATCAATATAATTCATCATTTTAGCTATCATTACTTCATTACTTTGATATTGTCATATTCGTATATCTGTTATACTCTGTTACTATCATTTATACTCTGTTTCTGTTAAACAATTTAAAACTCATCAATCAACTAAGCTGAAATCTGAAATAGTTTTAAATTGTATTCAACCCCCCCTTCTACAATTAAACTTTACACTTTGCGATTCCAATTCACTAAACAATAGTGATTACGGGACTCTCAATTGGTATCAGAGCAGAGTTGGTTTAAATTCAATTAACCAGGTCTGCAATGGAATCAGTAAAGTACAGCTGTGTTGACTCTGATTATCCATAAGGGAAATGGTTCTACAACCAAACCTCCAGCTTTTGATCCATCAAGGATTGAAACTTGGATGTCCCGGA
The DNA here is from genome assembly GCA_949592205.1 of Helichrysum umbraculigerum. Lineage (NCBI taxonomy): Eukaryota > Viridiplantae > Streptophyta > Magnoliopsida > Asterales > Asteraceae > Helichrysum > Helichrysum umbraculigerum. The sequence goes on along the minus strand of CATIUR010000007.1, from coordinate 63,060,113 downwards.
TGATGATGTTTTTAGACCTAATTGACGACCGTCTCTGTAATACAGTAACCAATGGTCCCCACATTCCAACCACAATTGTTCCTGCTGTCATGGCTACAGCTACTACTCCTGCTATACCAGAAATGGTTGTGCCCAAAAGAGAGGAACAATGGTCGGATAAGGATAGACGATCTGTTAGATTGGATAAACAAGCTAAAATCTACATAGGCATGGCACTTCCTGATGAAGTGTTCGAATCTATCAGGCTTTGTAGAACTGCTAAAGACATGTGGGATACCCTTAGGAATATATATATTGGAACTCCTGATATTATTCGATGCATGGAAGTCAATCTCACTCGTCAGTATGAGCTATTTGCAATGGAGCCCAATGAGTCGCTATCTTCCACTTATACCAGATATCAATCGCTGATGAACAAGATGGAGAAAGCTGGTATAGGAAAGAAGCAGCGATTTGTTGTTGAAACGTTTCTGGAGTTGCTGCCAAGGAAAGTCTGGGGAACCATTGCCACGTGTACCAGACAGAGGAATGATTATTCAGTTCTTAATCTCACTCAAGTCTATGGTATTTTGCTCAACTGGGAGCAGTCAGAAAAGCAAGCTGATCAGAGTGAGCATATTCGTGCTACTCTTGGAAGTCAGAAGATATCCAATGCCCTTGTAGCTGAGCTTGATGAAATTGATCAGAGACAGAAGTCAAAAGTGTCTAAGAAAAGCTCGAAGTCATTGATAGTCGAAGAAGAAGGTGGTCAAGATGAAGAACAGTCAGAATATGAGTATGACGAAGGACTGGAGAAGCTTGAAAAAGATATGGCCATGATGGTTGCTAATTTCAGAAGGAACACCAGATCAAGAAGATTCGCTGGTGCTCCATCATCTGATAAATTTCAATCTAAGGGAGAGTGCTACAAATGTGGCAAACCTGGTCATTTTGCAGCTGAATGTAGATCAAAGTCAGTCAATCCAATTCCTGAACAAAAGCCAATATTCAGAAATGACAAGTACAACAAATACAAGGAAAAGTACAAAAAGCTGAAGGCTATGCCCAAATCAGGGAAGAAGAAGAGAAAAGGGTTTGTCGCTGAAGAAAGTTCACTCAGCGACTCTGATTCATCCTCTTCATCCGATGATGAAGAAGCAATGATTTGCTTGGACAAAGATTATTGTTTGATGGCTGATGACACTGAATTCCATGAAGACATCAAGGAAGTAGCTCAGAAATGTTCATCATCTGGTTGGGATTCTGATAGCATCTACAAAGGAATTCTTAGAGAGACTATCTGGTATTTGGACAGCGGATGTTCTAGGCACATGACAGGATGCAAGTCTCTGCTCAGTGACTATCAAGATGAAAGAGGTCCTGATGTGGTATTTGGTGATAACAAGGTTGGAAAGACAAGAGGGTATGGAGTCTTAACCAATGGTAATGTAATGTTCAAACGTGTAGCATATGTAGAGGGTCTAAAGCACAATTTGTTAAGCATCAGTCAGTTTTGTGACTCCAAGAACAAGGTACTATTTGATCATGAAGCAGGAGTCGTTTACAACAAGAAGGGAAGTGCTGTACTTGCTGCTAATCGAAAAGGGAATACTTATGTTGTCAATATGGATTCAGCACAGTCAGGAACGTGTTTTTACTCTAGAACCGTTTCAGAAGAAAAATGGTTATGGCATAAGCGACTTTCCCATCTGAATCTAAAAGCAATCAGTAAATTGAGCAAGAATGGTTCAGTCACTGGACTACCAAAGTTATCTTATAATAAAGATAAGCTTTGTTCAGCATGTGAAAAGGGAAAGCATCACAGCTCTTCCTTCAAAAGTAAGCAGACTTCATCGGTAACTGAATGTTTTCACTTGCTCCATATGGATCTATTTGGACCAGTGAGTACTTCAAGTCTTGGTGGAAAAAGGTACTGTGTGGTAATAGTGGATGAATACTCCAGATACACTTGGGTATTCTTTCTCAAAGCTAAAAGTGAAGCTGCCAGCGAGATCATATCCTTTGTCAAGAAAATGGAGAATCTAAATGATGTCACGATAAAACATCTGAGAAGTGATAATGGCACTGAATTCCGAAATATTGACCTGGAAACTTTTTGCGATTCAAAAGGTATTTCTCAAAAATTTTCAGCTCCAAGAACACCCCTACAAAATGGGGTGGCAGAAAGGAGAAATAGAACCTTAATTGAATCTATCAGGTCAATGATCATTGATGCTGGTCTTAAGACCTATTTCTGGGCCGAAGCAGTAAGTACTGCCTGCTATACTCAGAATAGGTCACTGATTGTCAAACGACATAATAAGACAGCATATGAGCTATTAAGGGGGAGAAAACCCGACATAAGTTTTCTCCATATTTTTGGTAGCACTTGCTACATTTTAAACACAAGAGATCACTTAGGAAAGTTTGATCCAAAAGCTGATGAAGGAATATTTGTTGGTTACTCAATTATCTCTAAAGCTTTCAGAGTTTACAATAAAAGAAGAGAATGTATTGAGGAATCAATGGATGTTACTTTTGATGAATCATATGATGAGTCACTCACTGATCCTAAAGAGTATGAAAATCTTGTTTTTAACAAAATGGATGGTGACTCATCAAATGAAATAAAATCAAATGAATTATGTACTCTTTTTCCTTAACTAGACTTTTGTCCCATTGGGTTTTATCTTGTAAGGTTTTAACGAGGCATAATCATTATAACAATGGACATCCAAGGGGGAGTAATGTGCATTAATATGAAATGGATGTCCATATCTTCAAAATACTATCCAGATATGTTTTTGGATCTCTTCCACACCAAAGAAAATGATAAACAAATCATTATAATATCTAAGTCCACTTGGGGCTTTAATACACATTGCTTACAATACACATTTATACATTGCAATCAATCACATATTGTGTAATCTTTGTGGTACCCGTGATATTGGATTATTTTACTCAAAGAAAAAGCTAAATTTGGATACGCGGGTATTTGTCTGATCCACATAAGGTCAAAAACATGATATGTTTTCACCTGTGGAGAGACCACAATTTCTTGGAGGTCGTCAAATAATGCTAAATTTATTGAGTTTTATAAATTCGATCGAGAAGTGTCTACTCAAGATCCAAAATTCAACACATCCAAGAAGAATGTGGTCTCAAGACAATGGGAAATCCAACATTTTATATGAAGATAATGTGGCGTGTATAGCTCAAATCAATGAAGGGTATATCAAAGGAGATAGAACTAAGCACATTTCATCGAAGTTCTTCTAAACTTATAATCTACAAAAGGATGGAAAAATTGATGTTTATCAAGTCTGATCAACCGAAAATTTGGCCGACTTATTCACAAAACCTTTGCCAACAAAAGTTTTTGAGCAGCTAGTTTGGAAGATCGGTATTCGATGCTTGAAGGATATACATTAAACTCAGGGGGAGTATTATACACACTGCACTCTTTTTCCCTTCATCAAGTTTTTATCCCATTAGGTTTTTCTTGATAAAGTTTTTAACGAGGTAGTCTATAGCGTATTACAAACGTGACTATCCAAAGGGGAGTGTTGTAAAACCCATGGGCTTGTGGATAGCCCACCTAGTTGGTTAGGGACCTAGGGTTTACTCCATCTCTTTACCCTATATATAGTTACCCTATGTAACACTTATGATGATAATCCAATAGTATTTTCTCTCTTCATTCAAACCTAATTAAAATCAAATTAAAAAAGCATACATTTCATAATATAACAACTGATGAATTAAATAATCATCATCAGCCTCATTTGAAGCTTACAAAGTGAAAGCTACTTTAATGAAGATACACATAACATAAAGCAACAGAGATAAAAAAAAAATAAATAAAAATAAAAAAAATCAGATATCAGTTTTATTCAGTTCAATCTTGTAACACCCCCAAATTTGTTTAGCGGAAGCATTGGTATAAGTTGGAGGTGCCACATTTACATTGTACATGCATACATATCAGAGCGTATGATTATAACAGAACATATATATATATATATATATATATATATATATATATATATATATATATATATTAAGATGCCAAGAGTAATAGTTACAAAGTTTACGATTCATCGAATCGTATAAGTAGTTAAATTGTACAAAAGTGGATTTCGTAAATATGACTAAAAACATATTAGTTATACAAAAGAAATTCATATGTTTCAAAAAGTTGGCATCCTAAATCTTCAAGGGTCGCCTAGGTTCCATTTGTGCAGGCGGTCCTTACGTGTGCTGCTAATTCCCTGAAAAACATAGTAAAAAGTCAACAACGAGGTTGAGTGAATTCACATGTTTTATGTTTGCAATAGTTGGATCAAGTTTGTAAGCACAGTTTTTAAACCAAATACGTTCACAATAGTTATTGCCATAACAGTTAAGTAAGTTTAGTGGAACGTTATCCAAATACAAGTTATGTGGGATGTCTGCCCAAAATACGGTTTACATTGGGATGTTACCCAAAGCACAGTTTGCGTTGGGATGTTACCCAAAACACAGTTTAAAATACGTTGCTGGTCGTTCTCCAGCGTTTTACAAACAGTACCGGTCGTTCTCTGGCTAAATACGCACGGGTCGTTCTCCCTTCCAAACACTGCTGGTCGTTCTTCAGCGAGACACTGTACCGGTCGTTCTCCGGTCTAAAGACGCATGGGTCGTTCTCCCATCCAAAATGCACGGGTCGTTCTCCCGTCCACTTGGCCAGTCGTTCTCTGGCACTAAAATACGTTGCTGGTCGTTCTCCAGCGTTTTCATAAAAAGTACCGGTCGTTCTCCAGCCAAATACGCACGGGTCGTTCTCCCGTTCAAACAAAATAGTTTACCACGTTTGTTTTAGTTTTCAGTATGAAAATGTTATTTCATAAACATTAGTTCGCACGACAGTTCAACAGTACAAGGTACTCTAATTGTTCGAGTAAACGAGTATGATAAACAATCATGTAAGCAAAAGCAGTTATGGCAATCAGTAAAACAGTTGACTATGTTTTCCACCCCTATTCAAAAGCAGTTAAAACAATAAAAGTAGGGGCCGTGAACTCACCTGTTGAGTTAAGTAACGTGTGAGCTCTAGCAAAGCCTAAAGCCCGAATGTAATATAGTCGAAATCTCCTAATGCCCTAAACGTATGAGATTTAATAAGTATGTGGATGTCTAAGTCGGCCATCCATGCTAGTGTTCGTACAACCAAGTTATGTCCAAGTGTTAGTTCGATGTTCATGTTTGAAGCTTGAAAATGTACACGACTTGTTGGTAACGGTTCGTAGTTATAACCTTTGAAAGCGTTTATCATTTTCATTCCTTTTGAGTTTCATAGAGTACGGAATTGTGTACGGGGGTCCGGGGGCAGCGCCCCTGGTAGAGGGGTCCAAGGGGTGGCAACCCCTAGTGGGGTCCAAGGGGCAAAGCCCCTGGTTGGGGTCAAGCTGCCAAGTCAGCTTGGAAATTTTTTATTTCTACTATATTGCTTAAGCGAAAACGCATTTGAAATTTCGTTTCGGGGTAAAATCAAGTGGTAAAAGACTTAGTGAGATCATGCGTTTTTAAGGGTCTGAAACCTGCGGCGTTAAGTGCGACATTGCGTGCGACGTTATGTGCGACATAGGCGCTTGTGTCGCTATATGCGACGTCAGGGTCTAGTGCGACGTAAGGGTCGACGTCGCTATGTGCGACTTCGCAATTTAATGCGACATTGAGGGTGATGTCGCAGTATGCGACGTTGTGAAGTGTTCTGCGACATTGTGACTGATGTCGCAATTGGCCTAAGCCAGATGCGACATCGGGGTCTGATCGGACTCCGATGGCCGAAAACATGGCCGGACGACTTCGTTTTGGCCCGAAACTTTTACCCAACCCTTATTTGGACATTTCTTAGTTATATAAACACCAAACATGCATAGAGGACCAAAATATAAGTAGTTTTGAAAAAGTGTCGAAAACTTACGCGTGTCGGTTTTAAAATCCCAAAAGGTAGAAGTGTAGATCGTGATCCCGTGACCGTTTTTCTCTAAAAGGGCTCGGTGATTCGACGCATTTTTGGTGTAGTTTTTGTATGATTTGTATGGTTTTTGTTAAGTTTAGAGAGAGATGAGAGAAAAAGGAGGTGAAGAGAGAGAGAGAGTGAAAGATGAAAGTGAGGTGGGGAATGGGGGTGGGGGCCGGTTTTGATGATCCAAAAAGGAGGAGGGGACTTTGTCCCAATTTTGTGGTATTTTACCCGTGTTTGTTTACCCGATCATTATATGTTTAAATATTTTAAATGATAAATATTTAAATACGTTTTTGCTTATATTTTTGGTTGGGATATTTTATGGAATTAATTTAGTTAAGTTTATAAAATTTTAACTTTGTTTCATTTCAGTTTACGAAATAAACGTTTATATGTTATAAAATACTTTGTAAATATTATCCACATAATATTTAAAAATCGTTAATGTTATTTAATAATTTCGTTTTATTACCTAATTTTGTTCACCAACAGTCGTATATTTTTGTCGCGTTTGTTCCAATTGTTCCGTACGTATTTAAAACAAATCATGAATCGTAATACTACGCGTATTAACTAGTTGGGCTTTGCTAGACTTGTAACATCCGCAAATCGGGCCCAGAGATTTTAATATGATTTCCCGATTTTTTATAATTGTTTATGTGTTCGGAAATTAGTATTTGTTGGTTATTTAATAATAACTAGAAAATAAGTTTCATGACTTATTGTGATTAGTGAAATATTAATTGTTTCAAATTAATATAGTTGACGGAACAATAAAATGTTTGGACTCGCGAGTGGTTTTCGGGTTCCAGACAATAGGTTAAGAAGGGGTATTAAATTATACCCGTATAATTGATGTCGGTTAAGTGAGCCGACCTTTATTTTCTTTATTTCCTTCCTCTTTCCCATTTTTCTTCCTGAGGAAAGTTTGATAAACATACACATACATATTTAGTTGAAATCAAAGAGAAACCCTAATCTAGAAACCTTTCTACTTGTGAACTGATTGAATCAACACCATCATAATCTTGATCTTCATCAATCTTGTAAGTATTCTTATGCATATATGTGATATGTTAAGGTTAGTGTAAAATACATGAAATTGATGATTGATTTGATGATATATGATGCTATTTGTTGTTAGAAATGGTTAGTTTTAGTGTATGATCGATTAGGAAGCTGAACTAAGTGATTTGAGCATGTATTGATTCGAAATTGGGGTAAACATGAAGCTGTTCGCAGGTTGCTGGTACACACCAGATCGCGACGCGACCATAACCCATCGCGACGCGATATGATCGGGATCGCGGCGCGATCCTAGACCATCGCGACGCGATCTTGGTCTGGGCAGATCAGTTTTGTTTTGCTACATGATTGGTACATTAGTTGTATATATAAAGGCTTTGTGAATACTAAATCAGTGATAATAAGTTGAAATAATGATGTTAGTCATGAATCAAGTTAATCTAAACGAGTATTGTGATCTAACATGATTAATATTCATTTAGTGACATAATGAGATTGGTAATGCTAGAATTGTGATGTTGATGATATAATGAAATTAGTATGATACTAGTGATTGTAATAGTGGACTAATCTTACATAGATCATGATGATAATTGTGATAATATACATAATGTGAATAGATAAGTCTTGCTAAAGACTTAACATATAAAGTGGCGATATAAGTGATATGATATATATTGTGAATTGAGACGATGTGATATGTTATATGATTATAACATATGTTAATTATTATAATAAGTTCATTGTTGATTGACAAGTTACTGACTTGTGATACTTTTGGTGATTTCAGATAAGCAAGAGACTCAGTGACATTAGACTACTGAGTGGACGACTGAGGTAACGGTGAGTGGATCGATAACCCTCAGTTTGATTTAGTTGTAACAGGTTTGTTACAACAGGTGATTGTATTATTACTATTGCTATGATTGCCATGATTGTTATGGTTTATTAGTAATAATACTGTGAATAGATTGTTGACCTGATATGATGACCTGTTGAGTGTGTCGATAAGTGATTACGTGATATATGGCCATAGTGCATTGATGATTAGTGCCTTGTGATTATGTGATAAGTGATATGGAGGCCAGGCATGGGGCTGGGCTTGGATTGCTATTGGTTGGATAACACAGGGTCTTAGTACAAGTTTTATTGTCGTAGCCTGTGTTGTATGAGTAATAGCACCAAGTAGTCGGTTAAACCTCTGTATGGGCCTACAGTTGGTTTGAAAGTGTTCTTTGAGGCTGATACTCAAGAACCACCGGTCCTCTATGGTGATAAGTGATAGTGAGGTGATAAGTGATAGTGATGTGAAAAGTGACAGTGATGTGATAAGTGATAAACAGTTGAGTTGTGCTTATAATTATTTGTTGTGCAAAAGTTTGTTATGCTAAGTCAGTCTGTTGATTGTTGATTTACTCACTTAGCAGTTGTGCTAATCCCACCACTTTAAATACTTCTTGCAGGTTATGATTACATAATTGATTGAGCAAGAACTGTTGACCTGGATGGAATGTTTGAAGAACGTGCGTATACTCTGATATCTGATTTGATTAAATCGGTAGTGTTTGTGATTATATAACACCTTGTTTATAGTATTTTGATTTGAAAAATAATAAACTGTGATGTATAAAGTTTGAAAAAGTTTTATGAAATCTTGATATAATGTACGTTAATATATTGAGACCTATGCTTCCGAGTCGAATAATATTATAATAATGGTTATTGAAATGAGAGGGTGTTATAAGACTTACCTCTAAAAGGTGTTGTGAATTCACTCAAATAGGGAATTAGCCTAATGATGCAAGTGTTTAACGTTTATAATCGCGTTTAAATTTGCGGGGTGTCACAAATCTTAATATTGATTACATATTTAAACCTAACAATCGTTGTTACCAAAAAAACGACAAGTAACTTTACTAATCAAGATTTAATACATATATATTAATCATAAACCTTAAATAACATACATATATACCTATACGTAACAATGCCATGAATCACATTATTCACACATGAAACCAACGAATATATTGTATGAACTAAACACTAAACTGCATTTATCAAACCTATGGAATATCAAATCAGACATGCATACATTTCAGAAATTAAAGCATTCAATATGTAACAGCCGTTAAATTTAAAAGTTATCTCATAGGAAACTTAAACCTATGTCAGTATTAAATTTATCTCATATGAACGAAACTGATTTTATCAAACATAAAGAGCATCATATCATATCTACTTAAATTTCAGAGATTATAGCATTCAATATGTAACTAGTGATGTATTAAACAACTATCTCATCATAACCTTATACACTGTATAGTTACTTTAATGAACATACATATTACATAAAACAACAAAAATCATACAAGTAGGATAATATCATTCAATTAATATACTTCATAATACATCATCATCAGAGATCACAACATTATGTATCAAAAACACACAATATGTTAATCAATATAGACTTCACAACACATAAATCGAAAACATAGTATTCTGTATCAAAATCACACAACTTATGTTGATCATTCGATTTAGAGACTTCATAATATATTTTCATCGGAAATCATAAAATTATGCATCAAAATTGCACAATATTTGTTTATCTATATAGAATTTATTATCATCACTAAGAAATCATTAATATATGTATCAAAACCGCACAGTATTGTATTGATCAATCGCTTTAAAGACTTCATAACATATCATCATCATCATCGAAAATCATAATATTATGTATTAAACAGGCAATCAGAGAATAAACAGAATCAACAGTTAGTTATATGAATATCAGTCTAGTTATTGCTTTCATTAAACATCATAGATCATTAATATATGTATCAAAACCGCACAGTATTGTGTTGATCAATCGGTTTATGGACTTCATAACACATCATCATCATCAGAAATCATAATATTATGTATTAAACTGGTAATTGGAGAATAAACAGAATCAACACTTAGTTATATATATATATATATCAGTCTATTGATTTCTTTCATTAAACATCAGAAATCATAAAATTATGTATTGAAATCGCATCAACGAACAAATAAGAAACAGAAACGAATAAAGAAATTACCATTGGTAATTCACCTTCTTCGAGTTGTTCAGCCATTGATGAGTGATCAGAGCTATGAATTGATTCCAGAATTTGAAGAAATTATACTGAAGATGAAAATGCGGAGCTAGGGTTTTGTAACATTCGTAACGACTTTTCCCGCTTTTTTGAGAGCGTGTGTGCTCTTGCGTTCGTTTCTTGTTGTTTTTAAATGGATGAGCGCGCATGTTAGGCACGTGATCAATATTCGGAAAACTGATTTGCACTTGCATGTGACCCATTTTCAGGGGTGAGACTTGCATGTGATCCATATCAGGGTTTTGTGAATTGGTGGTGACTTGAGATTGTCAAACTAACCTCATCATGTGATAGGGTTTGATACTCGTTTTGTAAACCCGAACATATAGGAAGAAGAAACGGTAAAATCAATATCTATTCAGGGGATAGGGGTTTGAGTTTGAGATTTATGATGAGATAGAAGAATAACATCTAAGAATAATAAACGAAGATTCAATATATGTTTGAAAGAGGGAATTGGGGTGGAAAATATTTAGGGTTTATTGGTTTTTTTTTTTTCCTTCTTGCAAAGAGGAGAAGAAGGGGAACTTAAAAAGAGGGGTAGAGAAAGGCGTAATTGTTGGGATCCAATCCAACGATACGTTTCTTGATTACACCTTTTTGTTTTCTTCTTTCGATCCTCGCCGTTTCGGATTGGGCCCTATTAAGTAGTAACTGATGTTGAGTATACGAGAAGCCCGTATACTAACTAGTTTTTTTACCCAGGCGTTGCCCAGTTAACCGACCCACTTAACACTCATCCATGTCGTCAAGGATTCAACGAGGAAACCAGCCCGCATTGGCATGCACTATAAATTCAAACGTTAGTACATTATCTGGCCATCTTAACCCGCCCATTTTGGTACCTATGTCATCTCCCACGGACCTTCATAGATGAGTCAATATGTTATTTCAGGTAGCATTCTGACCAAAAATAATAAACTTACACATAGGTAATTCCAATCTCAAATAACTTGCAAATAAATACTACAGAGACTTTATGCATTGAAAAATTACGTTTTTGACGACCTTATAATGACTTATTTGACCGGTTTGCTTGTCAGAGATTAAACATTACACAAAGCAACCCATTCATATTCAAATACAATAAATTTGCAACCCACATTTACTACAACTATATGTTTAATAGAATATCCACCATCACCAGCCTGCAAATCAACTTGAGCAACCCTTTCCACAAACACAGAAGGCCAGCAACAACACTCACGCCTGCTCCTATCAATAAGCATTAGAGAATTATTTATGAATTGCAAATGACTTGCACGCATAAGTACAAAGACTATCCGCTATAAACAGAATGGACAGGCAAGCAGACAACAATATTATTAAATTATTTCAGCCAACTGCATAGCACATACCAATAAGGCAGTAATGACCTGGACTGTTGTCATGAGACCCGCAACAATGCCAAACATGTCGTTAATCACCTGAAAGTTATACAAAGTGAAAACATATGAAATTGAATACCAATAAAATGTAAGTTATTAATATAACACATAAAAAGAGACAGTTCGTGTATTTACATATTGAATTATGATAAGATATAGCTTGGCCAAAGGAGCAACGTGGTTAGTTGTGCATCTAGCATTCAAAACAATGGTAACATTAGATGTGTACTCCTTCTCATTTATTAGTAGAGGCACCCAATTAGGCTCTCAAATACGAGTAAATTTGCCAAACACTTGCTTATTCCTTTATTAAAGTCCATTTTTTAAAGGCCAAGAAGATGGGCTTTTGAGATTGAGCTTTTTAAGCTCAAAAGCTATTAAGCTTAAACTCCAATTGATAAGCTAAGCCAAACACCCCCTTATAGGCTAATTGTTATTTAATTTATAAAACATTGAGAGTAAACTATTTTGGGATCAAACCAACTAAGTCCATACCGATAGCCCATTGTGGTATGTTAAGTTACTCCTCTAAAGGAAGTGAATAGTTGTGTCTACCTGTTAGAGCAACCCATTTAGCTCATCCAACAAGGCACTCAGGGATGGTTTTGACAAAATTATGAATCATCGGGTACCATGCCATGCTTGACAATGTGAACAACCATCAATTTCTTACCAATGTTTTCTTGGAGTATCCTTTCTAAATGAAAGCATGAACTTTGGTTGCTTAGAAGCCATTGGAGTGATGTAACCCTATTCACAAAATCAAATATCCATCCAACAGTAAGTATAATCCACTAATATCCACCTTTACATATACATCATCTAATAACAATATTCGTAGAAATTTCAACTTTAGAAGTTAGAGAAGAGATATATGTGATATTGCACTTCAACTATTTGAAGAAAATAACAAAGATTTTGCACATAAATCGAAAGGATTGGTGCCCCCCAAAAATCTAGAAGTTTGACTATTTGAAGTTAAGAGGATTCAAGAATCTCTGAAGATAGTGAAGGGTTTTTAGTAGAATTGTACGTTACAAAAATTCAATCTTTTTGTTATAAATACAATTAATACATGCGGAAGCTTATAAAATAAATTTAATCATATTGAATAAAACCCTTAGCCAAGATCTGTAATTTTCATAATAAAACTTGTACAAAATTAATTACATATAATTAATAGAATGAGAATGAGCATTCTTACATTGAGTGCTCGGCAGAATCTCTAGTCTTCTACTCGTTGCCCAAGTACGAGTCGACTTCTTCCTTTTTGCTCCTTGAATTCGGCAAGCTTGAGGATACGTTAGGTATCCACCTATGATTCACAGTTGAACGTTTGGTAGTAACTAAAGTGTATATACTAAATATCAAACACGAGTACGCGAACGAGTCACGAACTAAAACCCTTGGAGGGTTCGGCCGACTTTCGGCTTAGGGGTGTTTGGGGCCGGTCGACGACAAGGAGAGGAGAGGGAGGAGAGGAGAAAATGTTAGGGTTTTTGATTACCTCACAAATGAAACCCTTAGGCCTCTATTTATAGGTTTAGTCCAACTTGTTCTCCAAGTATAACACTTTCACTTTTAATCCCTTTAGTTTAATCAAACTATTAAACTAATCCCAAACTTATATATTTACAATCGAAACCTTGTAGTTTAATAACAATTAAACTAGTTAATTTATTTATAAAACTAATTACAAATAAATCCTTTTATTAAATAAATAATTACATTTAATTATTTATAATAATAAACGTTTCAATTACATTCGACCAACTAATTCATTTCAACTAAATGAACGATATCAAATATCAAATTATAGTATCACACTACTTGTTCGGTTGTGCTCATCGGTGTGACCCTGCGGTGTTCATGTGAAACTGGATTTGATATTAATTTACGATAATATTAAGCACATAATCTTTCAGACTCCCACTTGTGCGAAATATTAGCATCGGTAAATATCATGTACCTAAGGCGGTCCCTGCCAGGACACTTAGGTTAACCAGATCAATGAAGCAATCACTCCTCATAGCTATACAGCCAAGCTGAAATAAAATTCAAACGGTGAGGGTGTGGCTATTATCCTTTTGCACTTTCTTAAGATATTTTAGAGTATAAGGCATGGACCGTATCAACCTTACAATACTCAATTCCTATTTTCGATTACAGATTTGTACCGACTAAGCAAGTGACTTATCACTTGAGTATGGCCATACATTTCTTCAGTCCAAATCATCGACGGCCTAGGAGATATCTCTCTTGCTTTTACACAAGAGTTGCAAAGTCCCATCTTGCGAGTTAAACTAGAAATCACAACACGTGTTCTTCGTCAGCCAACGAATAACCGTTATGGATGCTCATTTACGAACACCGTTATGTCTCATTAGAAACCAACTAGGTTCACATGCGAAAATCTAGCCTGCTCAGGTCAGAGGATAGTGCGCCACGATTGAGAATACCCATGACGATGGTCCACGAAGTATTCACTCAATATGTGGGTCATTCCAACATTTAATCGCATTAAGTGCTAGTGATCAGGCATCACAATTTAACAGTGACTGTACCTTATCTGCAGGACAAGTTGCTACTTAAAGCTGTAACATACCATCTTTCACTATAACCGATTGCCCTATTGTAGTTCCCACGACAACAAGCGGTTATGGATATGTGTCTCATACACACTTTAGAATAAACTTGCATTTATTCATGGATACTAAAATATACTAAATATGAACAACATGAAGGTCTCGTCATATCTCAATGAGTCATACAACCTTAACATGCTACAGTTCATGGTTTCGGAAACAGGTTGTCGTATATGAATATAATCAAAACTAATTTTAATCAATTCATATTAACTATATTTATTAAGATGCATTTCTCCAAACATATCTTAACAAATATCTACCCACCAATCTAATAATTATAAAGATTTTAGACTTTATTTGTTATAGCTATAATACGAATCTTTATTAATGTTATCCAATGATCATTTAATATGTACACCGAAGTAAAACATATTAGATCATGATATCATTTATACAAAGCATTCACTATGACTAACCATTAATTCAACTTAATGAAATTAACTTCAATAAATTTGATGTTTCCAAATACTTGGATTTTAAAATTTCTTTTAAACAATCATCAAACATTTTAAGTCAATTCAACAATAAATTTTAATTATTCAACAATAATATTAACGAATTAATGTTCTTGTGAAATATTAAAATTTCCATTTAACGCTCCCACTAAATCTAACAATACTTATGAATTCAATTTCTACAAAACAAATTTCATGATTCATTTTAGAAATAATTCATTTTATGCATTATTTAAATAAACTAATGTCTTTGGTTTCTTGATGTGTTTATAGAAAACACATTATCAATTTATTTCTCATAGACAAGAATAAATCAATCCACAACAAGTTTATTCCATAATTAATTGACAATTCAATTAATTGTATCTAATAAGTTTAGCCAACTTATTCATACATCCTTTATGCACATAATAGATTCAATAATCTATAAGATTCAACAATCTTGAAGTATTATTATTTAGTGTTTAGTTCTATATAAATCAAACATTCATATATATATGGCAACTTACGTATTCAATAATTCACAATTATATAGATATCAATAAATAATTTGTATTACTCATGAACTAGTATCTTATAAAGATAAGTTCTAAATGAGTCACACAATAAGATTGTTATATGTGGATCTCATTTTGGGATTTAAACACAAGTTTTTAGATAAACAACATTTTAAAACTTTAAAACACATTTCAAACATTATTTCACAAACCAACTTTAATATAAAAAATATTTAAATATTCAAAAACAAATATTCAAGCTCAAAACGAGCAAACCATAATGTGAAAACCAATGTATAAAATAATATCCCAAAATATTAAAAATGAACTAATGTGCGTAAAGCACTTATTCTTCCACATCCAAGCTTCTTGAATTAATAACGCCATCTCTATAGCTCCACTTCAAGTGCTTCATCACTTCTTGACCCCTACAATAAAAATTGTACACATTAGATCAACCATCTAATATAGTCATGTGAAGTAAATAAACAACCCTTTATAGGATATCAATACTAACCAGAACTCTCAACACCATTCCTCTTATCAGCAAGATAATCGGGACAGTTCCTCCTCCAATGTCCACGCTTACCACAATGAAAGCAGTCATGCTCAGCTTTGGACACTTTGGTTTTAGGTGCTGACTTTGAAGTTGAATCACCATTCTTATTCTTTCCTTTATTGCCACGGAACTTACGCTTCTTCTTTATGCCCCCATCACGAATCAAAAGCACATCTTTAGTCTTGACGGGTTCCATATCCCGTTGAGCAGTTTTCAACATTTGATGCAACTCATGGATCGTCCTTTCCGTATTGTTCATATTGTAATTGAGCACAAATTGTTTGTACTCCTTACTCAATGAACCAAGAATCATATCAATAGCTAATTCTTGCGGAAAAGCATGACCAAGTCTTTCAAGACGATTAAGATGTCCTATCATTTTCACAACATGGGCACTCACATCAGATCCCTCGGCCATCTTGCAACTATTCAAATCCTTAGTGGCGTCGAACCTTTCGGTTCTAGCAGTGGATTGAAAAGTTTCTCTCAAACGACGAATCAAATCATACGCCGTTGTCTCCATGTAGTTAACTTGGAGTTCGGGAGACATAGTAGCAAGCATCAAACATTGCACGTCGAGAAGATCGTTCTCATGCTTAGAGTAAGCATTTCTAACGTCCTCGGCGGCATCGTTTGCTGGCGCGGGACCAAGAGGCGTCTCGAGCACATACCACTTTCGTTCATGGCGAAGGACAATCTGAAGATTCCTTTCCCAATTACGAAAGTTAGGCCCGGTCAACTTATCCTTCTCAAGGATAGAACGAAGCGACAAGTTCATGGTATTATTAGCGTTAACGTTGTTATTAGCCATCTACAGTAAAACAAACAAACTTAGTTATTCCGTTTTAAACTCTTAATAATTCATAAACCCTAATAGAACTATTAAGCTAGGATCCGACATTCACACTAAAGTGTGCCCTCAACGAAGGCTGCAATGACACACGATAGTTTTTTAGGTAGATCTCTATCAATTGCATCACATATACAACTCCTAGACTCTTGAGACTCTAAATTTTAATGTTTAGGTATATTTAATCTCAACTTACACCTTGGGCCAAGTCTCACTTGGAATCACCAATAGACCAAACCATTTGCTAACTGTGGGGAACCGACCATCTTCTCAAGTGGATATCGCGGCCCTTTCACTTCACCCTAATCGAGTGCAACCATGCCCACCCGCGGAGGCGGCAAAGGACACGGAGTCGGGTTCGGTATGAATGTCCACAAATGGAGGGTGCTTACGGTCTTAGATTAAATAGGGTTTTAGGTCTTAATTCTCTAATTAAACCTACTTCGGTATTTTTCTTAAATTAATTTCAAAAATTACTTTTAAATATATATAAACCATGCATGAGTTTATATATTATAGTTTTAATAAAACACGACCCTTAGGAAATCATCAAGTTTAAACCATTTCCTAGTTTTTATTAAAACAAGTGTTTTATTAAGTTTCTAATAATGTGTTCTTCCTAGAGGAATCAACATTTCATAAATGTGTTCACTCGATAAAACACATTACCTAACGTTTTATTTATGTTCTAATTATTTATCCTAACAATTCACCAATTATTCAAATAACTAGACATGCATAAACATAAAATAAAACACACAAAATATGGTGCCATAGCCTTGCCACAATCTATATTTGATTTCCATGAGCCAACATGGAAACCAAGGGTCAACCTAAGGGACAAACATGACACATGGTTGGCTATCTTGATCTTCATGCTCCCACTAGCTTCAACGACTCCTTGTGACACCATGGAACGCAAAGAATCCTTTTGATTGCTCCTCTTCTTTTGGACTCCATCATCCTTTTGTATTACATTTTACAAGTAAAATTTGAAAAATACATTTTTACATAAAACTAAAAATTACCTTTTACATAAAATTACAAAACAAATGGGGTTGTAAATGACACGCAGGTCTCCCCTTGCACCAAAAGAAAATTACAGTACAATCAAAATAAACACAACCACGCAGTTCATATATTAGGTCAAATTTGGCTCGGCTATGGTCACAATTCATACAACAATTATAATCACAATTATAAAATTATAATGGAATCTTAAACTATAGTTTGCTTAGGGCGTTTTATTGGATACATGCATTATCTAATAAACGCACCTATTCAAGACACACAAACTACGAGTTCCATTACATATACATTATCTTTGTATCACATTCAACAATTAACAATTGTCTATTTACAATTCCATTGAATTATAAACTAACAATTATCTTTTAATTAGTTTCTTGAATTATTGCTTCTTTGACTTAACTTTTAAATAGAATTAACATGTTTGACCGAAAATTACACTTTCTTTTAAAACACACCTTTTAAACAATATTAATTTTTTAAAAAAAAAACATGTCAATTTCATTTAAACATTCTAAAACCATTACTTTAGTGATTTCAAAAATTACTAACTCGTTTTGATGACATTAGTTTTAATTAGGTTTTCTTAAAACATTAATTTATACAAAACTAGGATTTTCACATAAAACCTAATTTGTATAATTTCATTAATCAAAACATCCAAGTTTCATGAAGTTTCATAAACCCTAGATTTTGATTAATCACATGTTTTACGGACCCTATCTCCATTCTTTTAACAATTCCTGTATTATTCCAAAAATCAATATCTTTTAGATTTAATAACCCTAATCTTGACTTTTGCTAAAAGATAATAATATCCTAGCCAAAAATCAAGTAATCCATAGGTTTATTTAAAACCCTAAAATCGATTTTTGCCAAAGATCACGTATCTTTACAAACATCGACTTATACCTAAAGTTTCGTAAACATTAGTTGATCACATCAAGGATTAAAGTATTGATTTTCTTGGGTTTCTAAAACCCTTTGTACAAATCGGCTAATACAAGGGTTCACATAATCTCTTGTATTATTTTCTTGCTTGATAAGTTAATTATTAATTGTACTAGATTTAGTTAGGACATCAAATACCTAACCCTAATACTAAAATCGATTTTCCTAGGGATTTTGGTAAAACCTAAAATCGATTTTTGCATAGGTTAAATCAATACAATAAATATTAACTTAAAACAAGAAAGTTATAACCGTTAGTTTCGGATTAAACAGTTTAAACTATTAATCTACAAAAACAATATATGATTTCGGTTATGGTGTTTAACACCATATACCAAAAATTGATCAACAAAGTTTCTCATAAACCTTGGAGCAATTTTGGTACAACCAAATCACATCTTGTTTCGGATTAATTGCGAATAACAAACTTAACGCGTTATTTAAACAATTTAACAAACTACACGATTTAAACCGATTACAAGAAAGGTAGAAGAAGAGAATAATAATAAAATTAAAACTTAATTTAAAAGAAGCATACAAGACAACCAATTACAGTTTTACTAGAAAATTATATGGCTCTGATACCACTGAAGGGTTTTTAGTAGAATTGTACGTTACAAAAATTCAATCTTTTTGTTATAAATACAATTAATACATGCGGAAGCTTATAAAATAAATTTAATCATATTGAATAAAACCCTTAGCCAAGATCTGTAATTTTCATAATAAAACTTGTACAAAATTAATTACATATAATTAATAGAATGAGAATGAGCATTCTTACATTGAGTGCTCGGCAGAATCTCTAGTCTTCTACTCGTTGCCCAAGTACGAGTCGACTTCTTCCTTTTTGCTCCTTGAATTCGGCAAGCTTGAGGATACGTTAGGTATCCACCTATGATTCACAGTTGAACGTTTGGTAGTAACTAAAGTGTATATACTAAATATCAAACACGAGTACGCGAACGAGTCACGAACTAAAACCCTTGGAGGGTTCGGCCGACTTTTGGCTTAGGGGTGTTTGGGGCCGGTCGACGACAAGGAGAGGAGAGGGAGGAGAGGAGAAAATGTTAGGGTTTTTGATTACCTCACAAATGAAACCCTTAGGCCTCTATTTATAGGTTTAGTCCAACTTGTTCTCCAAGTATAACACTTTCACTTTTAATCCCTTTAGTTTAATCAAACTATTAAACTAATCCCAAACTTATATATTTACAATCGAAACCTTGTAGTTTAATAACAATTAAACTAGTTAATTTATTTATAAAGCTAATTACAAATAAATCCTTTTATTAAATAAATAATTACATTTAATTATTTATAATAATAAACGTTTCAATTACATTCGACCAACTAATTCATTTCAACTAAATGAACGATATCAAATATCAAATTATAGTATCACACTACTTGTTCGGTTGTGCTCATCGGTGTGACCCTGCGGTGTTCATGTGAAGCTGGATTTGATATTAATTTACGATAATATTAAGCACATAATCTTTCAGAAAGTCCCTGCAAATTCAAGCATTTGGACAAAATTGGAAACTAACGGTAGAAATGGAGTATTAAGAAAAAATAAAGTCGCCTAAAGACCACATATTTATTCAGTTTTATGCAAACAGACGATGGTAAATTTAATGACAAATTATCACCTTGTAAAGGAATATCTAATTTCATTAACCTTAATAACATGATCAGCTGTAATGATCAACAAAACAACAAAACAATATACATAAATACTAAAGGAATTTGTATGAACATGACTTAACTACTTGCCACTTGTAAATACTAAATAGTCACCCTGAATTTGTTTAATGAAATGCATTAGTCATATATAGCATGTGCCACAAATATTGAAAGTATTGCAAGAACAATATCTATACAATATCACAAACTCACACATATCGTTTGTTGGTAAGGCACATTATAAAACTCAAGCAACTATTTAGGCATTCATTATGAAATAATTAGCGTATAAATCTATGATAAAAAAATGATATAAAGATGTGAATTACAAAGAAAAACTTAGAAGAAACTATAAGATCTCAAAAAGATAGTGTCCACAACGTAGTAAAATCAAGAAGAGTTAACCCGCCCGTTTAGCTACCTCTACAAAAAAAGTATACACTTTGAGTTCATTTGGAAAAAAGCTAAGGTCACATGGGGTGACATAGAACTAACACATTACAAGATACAAAATAGATATACCTTCATTAATGTTGTGCAACATTTGCATTGTATCCACCTGGCCATCTGATATGAGATGCCTTTAAACGTTGTGGACCTATACAAACAAACTTAATATCCATTATAGACAATCAAATCTGTAAGAACCTTTGAGTTATTATTAAATCCAAGGCATTAGGCGGATCACGATTAAATACCTTATCATGTCTTTGCCTTAAGATCCATTGAGCTACCTGACACGTTACTGAATAAGTTTTTTATATTCTTCAAAATTGAACAATTAACAATGAGAACCATAAATAGAATTAAAGCGAAAAAATATATATCTCTTTCACACCCTCACTGCCAGCCCTTTCTAGTAGTAAATGAAGCATAATATGCTCCATTCTTATGACGAAGATTCTTCCGCGACATAAAGAATTACTATAGGGACGATCCTTTCCTCTTTAAGGTTTGCCCTGATCAGATCATTAGAAGATGCGTCGATGGGAAGGAAGCAGAACAAATCCTTCGACAAAGCCACCATGGACCTACTGGAGGACATCATTCTTTGAGATATAAAGCAAGTCAAACAACACAAGATACCAAAACCATGTATAAGTTAAACATGAAAAATAGTTAAATGATGCATGATTAATTTCAATAAGTACTATGGAGACATACAAACAAAATATTGAATAGTAGCTTTACAGAGAACTACTACCAAGAAGAAAACAGAAAGTAACCTCAGTAACTTGATCTCACTCTTTAAGAATTAGTTAATCTTTTGTTGGTATACCCAAAAGTGATATCTTTTCCCAGTGTTTCAAATTTACCACTAATCCTTACACTGTTGCATTAGGGAATAGCTACAAAGTTTAACTGCTCAACATGGCAATAGACATATTTATAGCAAGAAAATGCTAAACGGTACCTAGAGAAGTGAAAATGAAAGTGGTTGTTACCTTTAAAAACAACCTTGATCATACTCAGGCTCATAACATCGTAGATGGATTGTGTTCGATCGAAATCTCCATTGATGATTTATGTTGGATATTTTGATCAGGTATATAAAGTTTACAAAAACCCACAAATAATGTGAATCCTAAAATTTAAACTCGTTGCATTAACAAAACTGCGATATGCAGAAACTGGCCGGTAGTGATAATAGTAAGGTTCCGAAAACGAACTAATCAGATTTAAGTGTTCAAATTATTCTGATAAACACGTAGATGAGACCTTAAATACATATCATCAATCATCAATAGAATATATAAGTTAGTTTGAAAATGAAAAACACCAATTGAATATAAAAATATACATAAAAATAGAGACCTTACAACTTCTTCTGGCATCCTGTGGTTGGACTTGCAATGTTGAACAACAGATATTGAATTAACGTTCAAATGATAATGTATTTAATGGAATTGGGGTAAACATGTAAGTGATTTAGTACCGAGCATAGGTTTGTATTATCAAAGAATTGACCTCGTGGCAACCAAAATCTTCATTCCGTCTATTGCTGATTTGTGAAACTGTAACCAATCAAAAATAGTTAGGCATGAAGTTCTGTTTGACTATGTAGAGTAATCAAATTAAAATTCACGAATCAGAAAAACAGGAATAGACAACAAAAAAAATTGATATCAAAATCAAATGGGAACTCCAGATTGCATTTGATGTCAATTTTGGCTTTTGAGAGGATGTAATTGATGAAGAATAAATCAAATGATTATGATGTCAAACAATTTGATTTTTAGCGCCAGGTATTACACACAGTTTGAAACGGTTTACCAAAATCAACTGCTCCGGGAAAGAAGGAGAACGTGGGAGCGGGGACCCCTTGTAATGAAACTCAACCGCACAACAACATATTATTATTCTTTTATTATTATAATTAAATATTAAATATAAATATATTATGTTTGTATGCATATAACAAAACATTTATGGGGTTTCGGATTAGTTAAGCCCCTACTCAAAAAAATTCGAAGAAACTTCTTATGGGGTGGGTCGGGAAATACTACCAAAATAAACTGGGTGAGCTGGTCTAGGGTAATAGCACCAAAAGATGAGGGTGGGCTTGGTATTGGGTCATTAAAACATCTCAATATAAGTCTATTGTTAAAGTGGTGGTGGCGTTTCCATCAAGAAACAAATGCAGTGTGGAACCAAGCTATTAGAGCAATTCATAAGAATAGAGCTAATTCATCTCTGATCCCGGTTAAGAAATGCCTTTCGAGTACATGGGTCAACATTAGTAAGGTTCCGAAGGACTTATTGGAGAGTAACTTGGAAGCGACTAAACTCATTTTTAAAGAAAACGGATCCTGGGTTTGGAAAGGGGATTCAACAGGGCTGTTTTCGGTGGCATCGGCCAGAAGCACAATCATCAATTCTTCAACGTGGAATAAGGATTTTCACTTTAAATGAAGTAAGTGGGTTCCAGGTAAGGTTAACCTATTTTTGTGGAGGGCGGAAATGGATCGTTTGCCTACAAAAACTGCCTTGGTTCGAAGAAACATACAGGTTCCTTCTATTCTCTGTCCATTATGCAACCAATCTGAAGAAACAATTGCTCATCTATTAATTTCATGCGAATTTGCTAACTTGTTATGGTTTTATTATAAGTTCTTGGTGCAAATCACTCCCATTTTTGCTTTCTCCATTCGTGATCCGATTACTATTATGGAGAATGAAAATAATTGGAAGGGTTCGGTCATTCAAGCAGTTATATTCTCAGCTTGTTGGTGCATATGGAAAATGAGAAACGATGTTTGTTTTAATGGTGCCTCTCCCTCATGGTCAAGATTAAAGGAAGATGTTCAAAAATTTTCTTTCCTCTGGATCAAAAGTCGATCAAGACGAAGCGATCTAACTTGGACGAGATGGTGTGCTTTTAATTTTAATTGATCAGCATACTCGATTATTTTGGGATGGGCTTGTATTCTAGAAATGCTATCATTAAGAAGACCATGTGCTCAATAGTAACTGCATGCAAGAATAAGGTGTTACTTATAAAAAAAGGGTGTCAAAATGGGTCTGTTCTTCTTTGTATTTCCTTTGGTTTAATAAAATTATTCGGATCTATTTGGGGGTTATCAAAAACGATCTAGGGTGAAAACCGGTGGCTCGGCCCCTAGTTTTTCGGGGATTTTTTCCTGAATGTTTCAGGTTTTTTCCATCCCTTTTAGCTCCCTCGCAGTCCAGGTCTGAATGATTTTATGGTGTTTAAGTGTACTACTGCATTATATGTATGTATTATGTACTCATGGGACTATCTCGTACCTTGCTAATAGTCATGGTGTAATAAAATTTTCTATTCTGCCTTTCAAAAAAAAAAGGGCAAATAGTCTGAAAATGTATCGAACTTGTCATGAAATCCTATTGTATGCATCCTACTTTCAAAACTCCTATTGTGTGTACTCAACTTACTAATCACTCCTATTGTGTGTAGTCATTAACCTTAAACCCTGGTTACTAGTCAAAACTAGCTCGGGGCTTGAGTTGCTGACGTGGCACATCTCACCAAAAGTTTGATACATTTTTCCACGTCATCATCTTCATCATCTTCAATTTTTCGTTGACACCATCTTTTCCGACAACACCATCTTTTCCGCCAACACCATCATAACCAATATACAGTTCATTAACCACCAACCCCTATCAACTCCATGTCCAAAACATGACCATCTCCGAAGTCACCACCATCTCTACCATTTTTTCCGGCGATACCATTTTTTTCGGCGAAAACACTACAACCAATTTGCAATTCATTAACCACCAACCCCTATCATCTCCACCTCACCACTATCTCCAAATCATCACCACCTCCGACGTCACCATTTTTTCCGGCGACACCATTTTTTCCGATGACACCACTAGAAACACTCTACAACATTCTTAACCACCAACCTCTATCATCTCCACCTCACTACTATCTCCAAAACATCACCAACTTCGACATCACTTCATCTCCACCATTTTTTTGGTAACACCATTTTTTTTCGGCAACACTACCATAACCAATTTACATGACGTTAATCATCAAACCTATAATATGCACTTCACATCCATTACCAAAGATCACCACTTATAATTTTTGGTATTACCACCCTCCTTAACACACTTCGATCTCGAACATTCCCACCAACTCCGGCGTCTTCACCATTTAACTATTGCTAAATGTTGATAGAGGCTCTAGAAGAAGATGAAAGCATGGTGGTGTGAATGGGTTTGAAAGTTATGATTTTTGATAAAGAAATGTTATAAATAAAAGTTCGATACATTTCTCTGGTCTTACGTGGCTCCTACGTGGATGGTGACATGGAAAAAAAGTGATTAATCAGGTACACATAAGCAAAGAATATGTTTAAGGTTAATGACTACATACAATAGGAGAGATTAGTAAGTTGAGTACACATAATAGGAGTTTTGAAAGTTGGATGCATACAATAGGATTTCATGACAAGTTCGATACATTTTCAGACTATATGCCCAAAAAAAAAACACAACATTTAATTCTATTTGATGATGGTATCAACAACTCAAATTAAATAATAAGGCCTTTGATTTTGGTCTTGATAGAGATATAATAAAAATAAATAAGAAAGCAGATAAACGGCTTTAAAGTTTTAATTGGGAAGTAATATGCATAAAATTTCATATCATTATAGTAAGGTAAATTTTTAATGGAATATACATCACGTGCAACTCATATGATCGAGTTAACCGAGTCAAGGTAGTAATTTAATCGGATATCCAAATTGAGAGTACCGTACTGAAATTTCAGGGTAGTAGAAAATCCGATTAGCCAAGTTGAAAGTACAAGTATACATTTTGGGGTATGATCTTCATCTTTTTCTATTATTCTTCTCTCTATTCAAATTCAAACCTAAAAGATTCTACTAATACCTCTGTTTGATCAAAAAACGATGTCTTTGAAATTAGATCTTGAACTGAATTTTATTATGGAATATGTGAAGATAACACAAGGGATTTATTATTATTATACATAAAAGGGTAATCAATCTTCATATTTGATGAAGTTGCGTACCTTCGATATGTAAATTTGGTCTTTGATAGAAAAAAAGGGTACACATGTGAGCAGATGAATGGCTTTGAAATTTTGATTGTGAATTAGTATATGCAGCAATTTTTAGATCGTTATTGTACATTAACTTTTAACGGACATGCAAGTTATGTGATCGAGTTAACTGATTCAAGATAGTAATTTAATCGGATTTCTAAGTTAAGGGCACCATAGTGCACCACTAAAAGTTCAAAGTAGTAGAGAACTCGATTAGTCAAGTTCAGAGTATCAATATGAAAAGCTTGTATACGCAAATTTTATTATTCTAATTATTATTATTATTATTATTATTATATTAACATCAATCTTGTGTTACTTTTTTATGTTAGCCAAACATGGCAATCACAACTTTTTCACCAGGTACTTACCGTTTAGAGTTTTACTAACAAAAATGTTTGACCGCTATAAGTTGGGTTTTCTTCCGTTTGTATCATTTTCCCGGATGTGGTTTTTATAATACGCAAGAAGAGATAATAGTACACCTTGTGATTCGAGTCTCCAAAACCAAATTAATAACCGAGTTATCAAAAATCGAAAACACCTAGCAATGATCATTAATTACATTTCGATAAATACGAAAGCATTACAACCTACCAACACTACAATAATGATGATCTGTTTTTTTAAGGTTTTATATGATAAATAAATATTAATCTGTAACTTTTAAATAAGCATGGTGAAGTGAAACCAAATGATATGTCATAAACAATTAAACTTGGTCTTGGCACAATCCTAACAAGTAATCAACTTGAGATAAGTTTAAGATTTTTACAGAGAACACGTTTTTGTATAAACCTGTGGGTTATAAGACCCGACATATCAATTCCACGGGTAAAGCGATAAAAATATATATTGCAACTATTTTTAGGATGCATTTAGTTACGGAAAACTTCTCCACATTTCAATAATATTTTCTAAGAAAACTGAAAAATTAAAAAATGTGTTCTAAGTTGTGAGTTTCTAAATAAGTTTTCTAAGAAAATGAATCTAATGATTTATGGTTTCCTACATTTTCTATTTTTTTTAGAAAGTCAAACTACATTTCCTATTTTATAAAATGAAAACTCCATCTCTTACATTTGGACGTGTTTTATAGACACCTTTAGTTTTTCAAAAGACACAAAACTCTAGAAAAATGGAAAAGGAAAAATGGAGATACTTTTCCGTAAATAAACGCACCCTTTGTTTCCTCTAAAATTTATCTTCTACTTTTCTGGCAATTGGAGATTATTTTGGGAGCTTAACTTAGAGTAAGGTTCAAATGAGTCCATGATTTTTGAGTGAGACTAAGAGAACCAATGATATCATGCCACATGTACAAAGAGAATATTCCATACTACAAAACCCATTTACCCCAAACATCAATTATCTCACAAACGACAAATCGAAAAATCATGAAACTTGCACCATATTTTTCAGCGTTTTATCCTCTTCGATTTGCCGTCCCTCAAGGCATACTTTCAACGAAAAAAAATTTCGATTTTTTGGTCGATTTATAAATTAGTAACATGTGTTAGTGATTGATTGTACATTTTATTTACAGTTATGGTTAGGGTTTAGGGTTAGAGTTTAGGGTTAGGATTTAGCAGGGTTCATGGTTTAGGGTTTAGATTTTTATGTTTTAGTAGGATTTAGGGTTTATTAGGGTTTAGGGTTTAGTATGATTTATGGTTTAGAGTTTTATAAAGCGTTTAGGGTTTAGGGTTTGGGGTTTAGGATTAGGGTTTAGGGTTTAGGGCTTGGGTTTTGGGGTATCCCCGAAACCCTAACCCTTAAACCCTAAACCCTAAACGCAACACTCTACACATATGTTAGTAACATATGAAACCCACCAAAAAAATGAAAAAAAAAAAAAAAATTCGTCGGAAGTTTGCCTTGAGGGACGGCAAATCGAAGAGGATAAAACACTGAAAATTATGGTGCAAGTTTCATGATTTTTCGATTTGTCGTTTGTGAGATAATTGATGTTTGGGGTAAATGAGTTTTGTAGTATGGAACATTCTCTTTGTATATGTGACATGATATCATTGGTTCCCTTAGTCTCACACAAATTTTTAGTCTCGTTTGAACCTCACCCGCTTAACTTATTCATTACCAATTTTTACAAAAATTTATTCCCCTCTAAATTCAAAGTTAAAGTTTTGTCTTCCAAACATTCGGCTATAAAGGAGGAAGATAATGTAAAACAAATAAAAGTTGATGTAACAAGTACCAAGTAAGTTTTTGCCCAATTGAATCAGTAGCTCATTCTCACAACTTGAAACCATGACACACAAGAGATACTATAAAACTACTAAGCAAGATTCATACAGCAATGCGGTGTCGACGATCATTAAACTAGGCAATTGCTCGTGAATCCAGCATATATCTCTGAGAAAACAAAACGGGAAAGAATAGAGTAAATAGAGTTACACGAGATACCAAGAAGAGAAGTGACCAAAAGACAAATGCAAAAGTTAAAGTAAATATAAATTGGAAGTTGAGACCTTATTGAGAAGGGGCAGGGTGGAAAACAGAGAAAAATATACATATATATGCCAACACAAGTTTGTAGCAATCATTATCAGAAAACTAGGATGTCGATATACTACAAGTATGAATTAAAAGAATTATTATAACCTTCATCTTTCGCTTCGCCTCTTTTTGTCTTGAGTATGTTATGTGAAAAAATAAATGACGACCTTGAAATATGGTTATAATTCAAGACCGCTTTAACACCCGTCTTGTTATTCTTCTTGTACCTCTTTTTCTTCAGTTCCGGTTTCCCATTTAGATGGGGAGAAACAAGGCTCTGCACAAATATAGGGGCACCAATGTATCTCCCAGTCTTGGACAAACATATACCATCACGTAAGTACCAACTGTTGTGTTACATGTAAGGCTTGAGTTTGTGTGCAACATCACACTTGTTCCGTTGTTCGTCTCAAAATCATATGGCATTAGTTCCCAAGACTGTTTAACATTATAGTTTTTCATTATCCATGTGTGATAGGGGAGATTATTACGAAATATGCATAAACATTCTTCGAAAATCCCTAGGTTGTTGTAATAGTCGCATACATATCTTGAGTCATGATCTGGTCGGGGGATTTCTTTAAATTCCTCTCGTGATAAATCAAAACAAAGAATTACTTTCTTCTCATTGCTACTATCCTTCATTAACCAGTGAAGCCCTCCATTCCATAAGATACCCTAACGACTAATGAATTTATACCTAATTTGTCTAATAACTTTCCGTGTATTTTATTTTAATGACAACACTAGAAAAGGTGTCTCGCCCTTAATCGTCCTGATCCCCATAACAACCTTGTAATCTTCTGTGGACGAATCATCACCAAAACCCCAACATAAAGAACACATGTCCATGCTAAGTACGTTAGGAATATGGGGCGTGGTTCGTAGTTTTTTCACCTCCCTGGTTGAAGGATTGGTTACCATAAACCGAGCATTAAATAGGAGGGCATGTCAAATTCACTACATTTAAGAATAAAATTGTCACGTAAATTCACTGCATTTTACCAATGGAACACTGCATTTCACAACTATAAAATTTGCGATCTATTTTAGTGACAAGCGCCTCGGTGTTGATAAACATGCCTGCTGCGCTTCTCGTAATTGTTTGTTTTCGTTATTTCACTTTGGAATATGATATGAAGAGAAAAGCTGCATTATATAACAGAAACCCATCCTCAGCCAATGTTTTATCTCGAAAGGAACCTGTCATAGAGCCTAAAAGTTGCTCTCAGGAAGGTCTGAGTGGAGAAGAAAAGTCAACTCTCCTGTTGTTGAGGATGTTATTGATCAGTTTACAAGACATATAGTTTCCGAGTGGGTCACTGACCTGTGGTATTCCAAAATTACCCCAGACAAACAAGGCCCGGATGAGCTGGTGCTGATCATAAATGGTGTGCTGGGGGAGTTCTCTAGCCGCGTGAGAAACATCAACCTTATTGATCTTTTGACAAGGTTGACATGCTACAAATTTCGCTCATCTGATTAGATAAAGGATCTTTGATTAGTAATGTCTTTACTTATATTTTTGGTTTGTTATGAAACATTGTAGGGACATAATCAAACTTTTATGCACCCACTTGGAACTTTTTCGCACATGTCAGATGAAGATAATGAAACAGCAGTCTCTGACCGTTGGAAATAGTGGATTCGGAACATACCCGATTACACATAGCGGAAGCGACGAATCTTTGTTTAGATCAGCGGTCGGGAAAGCACTCACAAACGGAAAGAGATTACCTTTATCATGTTTGCCTCATACAACAAAAACCATAAGAGTGCTCACTCGTTTTTCTCCCTTGTCTTTTGTGTGTGTATTGTGTGTAGTTACTAGACTTATTATAGTTCCCCCTTTTTTTAATCAAATGAATATGACTCCCACTTGCGAAGTATATACTAATCACAAGTGTAACCACTGAGAATGTGGATAGTCACCATTAATACCAAGTTAATGGGTATCATTCATTTGCTAACTAGTTTAGTGACCCATGTTTACACGGGTTTGTTTAAAATAATAATGTGATAGTATTAAGTATTAACTATATAGACGCAATTTATATATTAAATCATACTATAAATATATAATATCATTATACACCCACCATTGATCACCAAATTTTCATGATATTGTGATAGTATTAACTATATTGACGCAATTTATATATTTAACCTAATGAAGATCAAATGAGTGAATGACCACTTGAGATTATTTGGTTAAAAAAGATCAGTAAAGAAGTCCATCAAACAGGCAACAACTCATTTGCCGTACATAAGATTTAAACACCAAAATATACTAAATAAATGAAGCAAACTTACACCTCACAAACTACATTTCCTACTCATATATTACCATTATCAACACCTAAACCATACAGAACATCATGCTTATATATCACCATTTCCGACGCCAATTTTTTGAACTCATATCATCTAGGGAAAAAAAAGTTCAGACGCACAAAAAACTACAACCAAAACAAAAAAGATTCTCCAAACTCTACCATTGATTAGGGAAGGCTTCTCTGTATTTTTGACTGATCCTCTAAGAGTCTAAGGCTCTAAGCTATATCCAAATCCACAAATCCAGATTACAAAAAAAGAATATAAATAATCTGTAACATTAATTTACACAAAATACTATGACCATAAACTCTTCAAAGCAAATATATAATATGCAGTATCATCAATAGTGGGTTAATAAAAACTTAATGAAAAGCAACTCAGTAGTCAGTAAAATATGTGAACCATAATCAAGTGGTACCAAAACTTGTTCAATAATAGATCAAAAGAAACCCATAACATGTACACTGTTCATAAACCCATAAGATCTGAAGGGTACATGTGGTACTGCAAAATTAAAGGAACCCACAAAAGTCAGATCTAAAGACTTCGAGGGGACTATAAATTTAAGCATATATATAGCTCAAACACCAATTCCACCAACCTTAGTCCAGTCTGGGATGAGATGATCCAGAATGAGAAAAAGACTCCATACGAACAAAAGCACATTTGCCTACTACAACTAACAAAAGCAACCCGAAACTGGAGAGCATTAACTTGTACATACAGATACAAATAGTTAAAAAAATTTACAATAAAAAAATAATAATGCAAAGATATAGGTGACAATTTTAACCCATTTAATTATGAATGAGTTGATTTGGATTAAGTTTTATCTCTAAAGATAACATAAAAAGCTAAAATATGATAAAAATGGGTCAAAACTTGCAAAAGTGTGTTTCTAAATAGATACAAACTAAATATTGTGCTAATGATTTTCGTACCTGCTGTTGCTTAAGGAGTATGTGCAAACATGTTTTCCAACAAAAAGATTTTTGTATAATCTTGACAAAAAAAATAATCACTGCTACTTGAAACTATAATCACCATATCACCATTAAGATTTTAGTATTTTTTCCAACATAGACATCTGTCTATTCCATATACAAGACTGGCTCTAGGCTTCAAGTTTGTTATCTAGTTTATATATAAGGAACATACTTGATACTTACTAAAACTATCTGGAATAGATGATCATTAAAGGTGTTGATCAAGTAAAGAGGTAATATAAATCAACTATTTTGATTAATATAATATGATAATCTACACAGACAAATAAACACTTACAGCTTGATTAAAAAAAAGTTAGAACTATACAATCATCAAAATAAAAATACTGTATCAAATACATAGATAGCAAAGAGATTTTTATATAGCGGAATCAAAAACGATGATGAACATTTGGGCAAAAGCAGCTACTTGAAAATACATCTTAAACTCGAGTATAATCTCTTATTTCACAATAGATGTCGGATTGAAATTTTATGCAGCAAAAGAGCCAAGTTTTCGAGACTTTTTACCTGATACATTTCATATTGCCTTCTCATCGAATCCTTCTTATGGATAACCTGATCAAGCAAGAAAGAAAATTTTGTTGACGAATCTTGGCAAAAACGTGCTTCTCCATGCCTTTACTGTTTATGCTCTCCTCCATATTTAATAAAAATACTACAAAATCCAAACTAATCATGATATATAATCATGCACACATCCTTCGAAAAACAAAAAGATATGCAAAGATTTAAAAAGTAAATTCAACAAACTCACAATAATATAACTGGTATATATCTTCAATTCCGGACTAAAGCAATGAACCGTATGCATACAGGCTTATTCACACACACAGTAAACCGCATCACAAAAACCATGTTTCATCACATGTATGCAAGAAGAAGGGAATTCAATAAAGCAAAAGGAAAGTTGGATTTTGAAAAATCATACAAAGGTACCTTAGCCAGGGCATTTGATCAAACACCTGATAGGCAACAGTTTCTGAAACAATTATAGCCACAACCTTGCATAAAGCGACCGGTGTTTATCTCTCGAACATTTATTTACAGCCCGGATCCATAATCTGCAAATATCACAATAACGAAACAAAAACCCTGACAAATTGAATCATTAAATTCGAGACCCACTAAATACTTAAAGTTGAAGAAACCCTAGAAAGTAATATTACCTTGAATATGACATATAGAAGATCGTAAAGAAAGAAGATGCTGGAAAGAACTTTGATGAAGAATAAAGAAAAAGAAAGAAGAATAAAAGAAAGATAAATGGTTCAACAACTCAATTCTGGTGGCGGCATGGAGATACGGGGGAAGACAACCAGGCATGATATTGGATGGAGAGACCTACCATTTAAGTCTC
The DNA here is from genome assembly GCA_949592205.1 of Helichrysum umbraculigerum. NCBI lineage: Eukaryota > Viridiplantae > Streptophyta > Magnoliopsida > Asterales > Asteraceae > Helichrysum > Helichrysum umbraculigerum. The sequence goes on along the minus strand of CATIUR010000007.1, from coordinate 63,027,093 downwards.
AAAAAATGGACGTGATATTAAAAACCAATCAGATTATAAGTTTTACGGTTACATAAAAAGTAGGGAAGGTTTAAGAGAGATAATGGATTTTTTTTTCAGACCTATAAACTCACAGATATATTAACCAATTAACCATTTAATCATACTAATATTTTTCACTTTATTAAAATAATTCAAAAAAACCACAAAATTCCTTTCGCCACATTAAGCCACGTCATCAAGCAACCAACTTTAGAATTCGACAAATCATGTTAGCATCAACTCCCTATTATTAGATAGGAGAGATTAGAGGCCCGGCTCGCGAATTTTATTGGCCTGTGCTATAATTTCAAATTAAGCCCCTTATTCGAACTTTAATTTAGTTTTGTAAAAAAATAGAGCAAATGGTCATAAATGTGACTCGATATCAAGACCTCAGAATCAATTATTAAAGACTTGACCACTAAACCAGTACAACATTTACATCATAATTAATTTTTAATCATATATATACATATATAGTGGACACCATAAAGACAATTTGGGCCCCTTAAAAAGTTGGGCCTTGTGCTGCAGCCCATGTTGCACCCCTTAGGGCCGGGCTTGGCTAATTAACTCCAAAGAGTTATTAACCACTAAGTCATTATCACTTAGTTAGTAGGCGGGTTGGATTCGGGTCGAACCAAATCCAAGTTCCAACATGACGATTGCCAACGAGACTTGGAACTTAAAGCTGTGCTCTATGCTGAAAATAAGTTGCACCCTGCTTTATTTTCTGCTGGAGCTGAGCATAAGGTTTTCTTGCACTTCATCTTTTGATTTTCATATGATGTATTGTCTATAGCTAAACATTTCACGTTTCGCATCTGAGGTATATGTGTATCGGAACTTTATAGATATAGACATATAGTTAAAAAGAAATATAAGTCAAACAGAGAATAGAGATTGAAGATCGTGGTGCTAACTTGGTCATCCACTTCATCACGTGCCGTGCACATGATCGATATTTTGTGTTAAAATTTACGGATTTGATCCTTTGTGGACCCATATTTTGTGTTAAAATTTACGGATATGATCCTTAAAAGTTGAAACATGGGGATGAAGTTATAATTCACTCTTTGTTTTATTCATTGTAGGTTCTACAACATCTTATGGATGGTTAATGGTTTATCTCACTACAAAAAATATATCATTTTACTACACTTTTTTCTCCACGCTTTTAGAAAGTGTGTATAAATTATTGAAAAAGATATGATTTTTCACACTTATATATGTAAGAAAGAAAAGCTCACACTTAAAAGTGTGGAGAAATTACAAATTTTCAACACTTAAAAGTGTGGCAAAAAATTTGTAACACATGATTTTTTCACATAAGAGAAAGTGTGGATAAATTGGGTGTTACAAATAGTTTTCCATACTTTTAAGTGCTGACAAGTTGTAAATTCTCCACAATTTTAAGTGTTAACTTTTTTTTTTCTCACACTTATATATGTGAAGATTGTGGTGATTTCCACACTTATTGATGTAACAATTTTCTCCACATTTTTAAGTGTGGATAATTTAACATAATTTCATACATTTTTAAAAAGTGTGGAGAAAAAAAGTGTGGATAAATGATATATTTGTTGTAGTGTCTCCGTAACATTTAGGACTGAGGATCTAATATGCTCTCTATTTCGATACATCGTCATGGAAATTCTTGCATGTACAGTAATACGACCTGTTGTGAATTTAGCTAATTGGATAGAATTAAAATTATTATTCATGACATCAACATATCCTAAATTTTAGCTAATTGGATAGAATTAAAGAATTTAATTGGCTAATTATAATAAAATTAAGATAGAGATAGATAATTAATCTATATCAAATGTTTTTTCAACCTATTAACCAAGTTTGTTTTATTTAATCCAATGGAACTAATAAATAAACATTGATAACTTATTGAGCTTTTCATTTTTAAAGAAAGGAAAGGTAAAAGTTAAATATTATAAATAATTATACATGTTACTACTAAAGAGTATATTTCAAATAAGTACATCAATTTTGAGTGAGAATACGGGAATCAATCTCAACCACTCATTTTCATCAAATACCCATTTCCCCCACATTTTTGAAACTTAAATATCTCACAAACGGTATGTCGAAAAATAATGAAAATTGCACCATAAAATTCAACGTTTTCTCCTCTTCGATTTGCCGTCCCTCAAGGCATACTTTTGACAACTTTTTTTTTTCATTTTTTGGTGGGTTTTACAAATTAGTAACACATGTATTAGTGATTGGTTGTACATTTGATTTGTGGTTAGGGCTAGGATTTAGGGTTAGGGTTTAGTAGGGTAAAGGGTTTAGTATGATTTAGGGTTTAGAGTTTTGTAAGTGTTTAGGGTTTAGGGTTGGGGGTTTGGGGTACCCCCAACCCTAAACCTTAAACCCCAAACCCAAAACCCTAAATCAACACTTTAACACATGTGTTAGTAAATGTGAAACCCACCAAAAAAGATGAAAAAAAAACTCGTCGAAAGTATGCCTTGAGGAACGACAAATCGAAGAGGAGAAAACGCTGAATTTAATGGTGCAATTTTCATAATTTTTTGATTTGTCGTTTGTGAGATTATTGATGTTGGGGGTAAATGGGTTTTGTACATTTAGAACATTCTATTAGTACACATGACACAATATCATTGGTTCCCTCATTCTCACACAAATTCATATTCTCATTTGAACCCCACCCTACTACTAAAATATCATTGATAACACATAGAGACACGAATTGATAAAGAACGGGGGAGAGAACCCGAGGTCCGTTGCTGCCTTGTATTATAATTTACTAGTTTAATGACCCCAGGGGCGGAGGTACTTAGGATCAAAGAGTAGCAGATGCTACATACCATTTTTATATATTTTGTGTATTTGTTTTTTACTACTTTTAATATAAATTAATTGCTACACTAATTAAAACCTAGTACTCCGTATTATTTTTATTTACGTTTGATAGACTCAATATTTGATGAAAGCCCAAGTCAATACAATAAAAGCCCAATTCTTCATTAGGATGTAGTCATTCTGTTTATTTTGCTTATTTTGATGTAGGGTTTAATGTTTCGTTATGTATTAAACTTTACACTGAGTTGAACTTTGAAAACTTTTATTGTATGTATTGTATGTAAAATTTTCTTTTTGGGTAAGGCCCAAATAAGAAAGTTTCCTTTTTTGAACTTACCCAAAAAGGAAATAATACATACAATAGACCATATTTACAAGTTCACTACATACAATAAAACAAATGAAAGTATGTCGCCTACAATAGTAAAAAGTCTAAAGTTTAATACATAACAAGACAATAAACCCTTGCTGTATAGCTGCTCATGTTGACCTTTGTATGCTTATTTACTTTGACAATGGCATAATCCAAGTTATATATTATGCTCACTCAGTTTGTCATGTTGTGATGTAGTAGTAGTCTTGTAGTACGGAGTAATAGTTTAGAAGTTAGTGGTTTTTGTTGCTTTAAATTTAATTGATGAAATTGTATAATTCTAATTCGTTTGTAATAATTTATATAAAAAATTTTTGCAACCCCTAAAATTTATTTCTAGCTCCGCTACTGAATGACCCGTGTATACACGGGTTTGAAAAAGAATAACATTGCTCCAACATGTTACAAAAACATTGAACATTTGAACGACAATTTTATTGCATGACCAATGGGCTACACCCTCAGATGCTCTGCCCAACCCATCCTAGTATCACTTTGGTCTAAAATCCAATAAACAATTGATTTAATTAGCTGTTAGTCATTTTCCCTTTAATTAAATAAATCTTTTTTTTTTCTTTTTTTATCCGTGCACCAAGACCCACATGTATATATATTATTATTATTCCAGAAAATAAGCATGATACATGTGAGTTAATTGCATTTACATCAAAATCTGAAAACAACCCACAACTCAGTATAGTACACACCCTATTTTTAATTAAGTTATATTAATCACACTCACAATCTCAATCACAGATGTACATAAAGTTTTAGCACATTTATGTACAACACATCCTATGTTGAATTTTAAAGACACATGCAAGAAAGATTGATATGTAGACGAATCAAGTATCTAGCATTACTCCAATACATGCTGCTCTTATTTCACTTGCTTAGAGTTGTGTGCTTCCTATCACATACTCTCCTCTATTATGCAGAAAATAAGAAGCTACTTAGAATATATGAATGGTAACCCAAAACTGATATACATTCAGAAGCATACACAAACACAAAAATACAGTAGTAGAAAAAATCATACCAACTTGTGTTTGATCAGTGCATTGTAGGCAACTCATAAGAAGTGGCTGCCAAAATAAAAATAAAATAGAACATAACGATCACTATATATGTTAAGGTCATATTAAATAAAATTTCTTAATACTAACAATCAAACGTCATATAAAATTTTGAATAAAGAAAAACAGATCTTAGTCATACATTTCACCAAATAGTTGATGTGCATGGTTGCTAACTTGCAATGGTTTCACCATTCAAGTATCTTCCTTTTATCCTAGAATTCTAATCCCACTTATTTCAATATGAAAATCAAAACAAAATTAGCACCAAGAAAATAATATCGAACCTCTAGACCAAATAATAAGCACAAAGGCAATAATTTTTTTTTTTAACTTGATAATCAGTGAAACCCAGCACTTTCAATTTCTATGTTATACATAACTTAAGCTTCCAAAAAAATTAAAAAAAATAAGAAGAAACATAAACAACCAAGCAAGTTATTTGAGGAACATCGATTTTTTTATCACTTTCTGTTTGAATCCGGAAAGAAAATGATCGTGAAGGAAGTTACAGTCATGTAAAACTATGGGTAACTTACCTGAAAAGTGCTCCTGATGAAAGCCAAGAAGACAAAGAATTCCAGAGAAAAATGTGGGGAAGAAGATGAAAGTGTAGTATGAATATTGTCACCTACTAATGATTCACCATCATCTTCATCGATCAAAATAGTGTATCATTGACTGATACCATATATATTAATACCGTAACAGAACGATCGAGAAAGAAAATTGTAATCTACCTTACAATTGAATCAGATAAAAAACAGGGAGAATAGAGATGATAGGAATAAGAAGATGATGATGATAGAGACAGAAGACGGATTCAAAATTCAAATTGTAAATGTAGGGAAAAGCATACGGATGATAAAGAACCAATAATATGAAAGTGTGCAAGATTCCCATTTTCAACGAAATGGGCTGCTAAAAGTGGTAGCAGGTCTTGAAAGTCACAACAAAATTTAAACAAAAGCAAAAGCATGGGTGGGCGCCTTTTTAGAAAAGTCAAAAGCAAAAGCATGCTTATTTAAAATTTAACCAATTTTAAGAAATCCAAAATTATGAGAAAATTTCTTGCATTAGATAGTGCCACATCACCATGGTTAACCGCTTAATAATTTGACAAGTCAGTGTAGTGACATCAGCACAAACTTCCTTCTATTAGATAGGATGTAGTTGGGTAACTTCTAGTGTGTGTCCTTTTATTTGTTAAAGTATCGAAATGCTCATTCGTAATTCATCAAATTATTAATTATCTATCTCTATCTTATATACTATTTACAACCAACTTAACTCATATGCTATTTACAACCATTATATAATATACACAAGGCACCCACTACCTTAAGTGAGGTATAATCTCACAATTTTTTGATTGATGGATTTTTCTCATACTTCCGAACCAAAAGCCCTTTGATCTTCTTATGTAATATTTTATTATTTTATTTTTGTGTTCTTTGTTTATATGCAATATGAGAGTTAGTTATATTGATCTTTTCTTGTGTTGTTTGTGGTTGATTTCTATATCTCTAACAAACTTGTAACCTATGTTCAAATCCACAATATCTCTTTTACATTTGAATGGCTTTTTTAGTAGCTTCGATCTACCAGTAACTTCCTATATAACAACAATAATTAAAATGAGAAGAAAGAAAAAAAAAATGTTTTATAACTATAAGTATCACTATATCAGTAGCAGTTACCTCGGGGGATTCAGAGAAAGCAACAGTACGTAATCTCCGGTGAACGTGGATTCTGGTGAAGCAATGAGATTTAAGAGGTACAAATTGTGAATAATGAACCGGGAGAGGTACACGGTGGTGGCATTCATGGTATTTCCGTCGTGTTTACGGTAGCCATCATTTAACGAAATAACGACGGAGTTTAGCCGTATAGATAGTTTGTTGCTTTGTTTTACAGATGGACAGTAAGTACCCTTGTATTTCATGAGATATATAAATTACCCCCTGAAGTATATAATACTAACGTTATTACTCCTTTTATGAATCATAAATTCATAATTAATATATTATTAACGCTACAGCTTTTTTGTTGCTGTTTAGGTCGTATTTTTAATTTAATTTGGTAGCAACGTAGCCCGAATAATAATTTAATCATTGTTATACAAACCAAACAGATGCTTCACCTAAAAATAAAATTTTATACATATAAACACTTATAAATTGATGAATTACGAATGAGCATTCTGAGCATGAAGGTTATCAATAGTGGGTTAAATGTCAATTTACTCTTTTTATTGATTTCAAGAATTTATGAGCAATATATGTTACCCACAAAGTGCTAGCTGGATATCTGGATAAAAATATTACTAAAATAACAATTTGTTCATGTTATATGTTGTGGATCAAGTAACCATTTTATCATGGGACGTATGTTCGATTATATGTACAGTGTACAACACTTGAAACAATTAAGATGTGGAAATTTAACTAGACATAGTACCAAATATGTATTGGTAATTAAAATGTATGAAGTAGCAAAGTCAAGTTTTTTTTACAGTAGTAAAGTCTCAATCATACATGCATCATCTCTCATATATTGCTTCCGTTGGACATGATATGTATATTTATGGGTGTTTCACTTAATTAATTAGTAATATATACCCTTTAGTGCGTGTTCTAAAATTATTATTTTGAAAAGAAAAATAACCCATAATTTTGCTATTGTAATCTTTTGAAAAATACGAGTTTTAAAATAAAATTAATGAACAAAACCTTTGTTATTGAAATTATTTAGAGACCTATTACCCGATCAGATACTTAAATTTATTAAACTTTCAATTAACCAATTAAGAAAGTCTTTGCCATTGAATTCTTTAAAATGATTGATAAGTTACTAACCAATCAAATGCATGCTTATATCTAACATTATTTTATAAAAACAGGTTTACAATTAAATAATATAACCTTTTAACAATACTAATGTTCATTTAAAAAGTGATTATATATTAACAACAACAAATATAATTCATATTTAAATTATTAATTAATATACATGAGTCTATAATCTAATTAATTAATATGTATAAAATTTTAATGACTAATGTTTATATGTTAATATTGTAAGTCGGCCGATTCGATGATCGGTCCGATTTTCAAAACTTTAATGTAGAGACGATCAGACTCTCATTGAAGCAACCAAGGTCAATGCATAACAGTAAAGCTCATCAAGGAACATGCGTGATTTAAATTATATAACCTTTTAACAATACTAATGTTTATTTAATAAGTGATTATATATTAACAACAACAAATATAATTCATATTTAAATTATTAATTAATATACATGAGTCTATAATCTAATTACAATAATGAAAATGTGCACATTTATCATCATATATTCATTTCTAAGACCATAACAAACAAATAAGTTGTGGATGGCACAAGTTTTTCAGCTTTATGATGAATTTAATTTAATAAAAACAATAAAATAAATAAGGCATACTTATTTAATATTAGTGCATAATCTAAGATTAACATAATGTAGTTGTTTTGAAGCCTTTCATTTCCTTATCAAATATATCTTGGTAATCAAAATGTATCAAGTAGCAAAGTCAAGCTTTTTACAGTAGCAAAATCTGAATCATATACGCACCATCTCTCACACTGACAGGACCATATATACGCCATCATATCTATGCCATCTCTGACACTATCATTAACACTTATACCAATAGTAAAGACACCAAACTAGCACCAAGGTAACCATGATGGAAATGAGGAAAAAGCAACCTCGAAGACATAACAATCGGCCCCCAAAGATAAGTAAATAAGAAGGTGGTAAATAGCAGCCGCACCCAAACTCTTATACGTGGTTCGCGATGCGAGAAGTACACTATGACCCAAAGTGACACACAAGAGGAAACGGTGTATAAGAAGCATCCTATGTCAAGAATCAACATCAAGGAGTCATGCGCGGATGATGACTCGCCGACACTATACATAGTCCCGAAAAGCGCGACCACAGTACCAATGGGTGCAGAAATGATGATCAGTAACTGATTATGGACCATGGTTCGAAGCCTATAAAAGTATAAAAAAGTAAATTATATATTATAGATTTCATATCTTCACAGAGTGTAGGTATCAAAACTCAAACACGCATCATATAAATAAAATAAAAAAAGAAAGATAAAAAGTTAGATCTATTTATTGGGTCGGGTCACAATGGGTTCGGGTCAAAGCGGTTCAAAATTTTCAAATGGGTCAAATGGGTTGGGTCGGGTCAAGACCCGTTTTTCCTCAAAATAAATTTACTCTTTCCAAATACCATATCTATGGGACCACAATTTCATCTATAATTCCATAAAATTTATAAAATCACCAATTATGGAATGAAGATACATATTGTTATTGACGATGGGAATACAATCAAAAATCCATGAAGTTCCTCCATGTTTAATTAACTTAAAAACAGGTTGAAAGCATAACTAGAGTAAACCTTACCTTTCGAGATCAGGAGACACAATAGGAAGCGACGTCCTGGGAATCTCAATCACAATCAAACTGTTAATAAGCAAATATCAATATCATGCATTTATTAAGTACACATACAAATATAATTAAAACCTAACTGATAAATGCTAATAACTAACTAATACTAACTGATTAACAATAATAAGTAACTAAAACATAACCCCAAACAATTATTTGTAAACGTTACCTTTGCCGATCATATATCGCAGAATTCGAATTTAGGGGTTTTTTCTAAGGGTTTAGGAGCGCGCTTTTGGAGCGAGAGAAGTTAGGGTTACGCGTAGTCATTGTACGGGCACAATAATTATTAGGTTTGCATTCTTTTATTATTTTAATAATAATGTTTACTTTATTTTTAATTATTATTTATGTTTATTTTATAATGATTATGAGTGGCTAATTTCTTTGCACTTACTTGAATGAAATAGTTAATGATTAGGGGTGTTATATTATGATATTTATGCAATTTAATTAATGTTTAATTGAAACTTTTTATGTGTTTAAATTTTATTATATTATTGAAGCTTGTTAATGATTTAATTAGTGGCTATAGCGAACGTTTGTCACAAAGTTATTTCATTATTTGATTATATGTCTATGTATGATTAATCTAATGATAGCGAATGCAGATTTGGTATAAGTTAAATAATTAAACTTAAATGTATAAGGTAATGATATTGGCAAACGTCTTTCATTAAGTTAAGTTATTAATTAGTTAATCAAGATTTATGTGAAAGTCATGGCGAACGTTAAACCTGATCTAAATTAAGATAAGCATTGATTGCTAGATAACTTGATTTTAATTAAACACCCTGAATTCATTAATGAAATAGTTCAAGTAAGTGTCGTTTTTAATATCTGATAAAGTTTAATAAATTAAATTTAACTCTTTCTGAGTTTACTTGTCTTTTATTTTAAAGTAGTTTAAGCAAAGTAACAATTCGGTTACACAAACCCAAGTCTTTTTCTGTATTTAAATTAATTATATATTAAGTATTTAATTTACATTCCATGTGGAACGAACCTAGACTTACTGTAGCTATATTATATACGATAGTGTATACTTACCTCAGTTGTGTAATAGTTAAGTGCCAGTATTACTTAGTTTATTTTTATAACTAGATTTTACACATCACTAACCCCTAAACCCTAAATGCAACACTTTAACACATGTGTTAGTAAATGTGAAACCCACCAAAAAAATGAAAAAAAAAAAAAAAAAAACTTGTCGAAAGTATGTCTTGAGGGACGGTAAATCGAAGAGGAGAAAACGCTGATTTTAATGGCGCAATTTTCATAATTTTTTGATTTGTCGTTTGTGAGATAATTGATGTTGGGGGTAAATGGGTTTTGTACATGTGGAACATTCTCTTTGTACACATGGCTTGATATCATTGGTTCCCTCATTCTTACACAAATTCCTATTATCATTTGAACCCTACCCCTATACTCATATATAACACAATTCTCCTTTTTTTTTTTAGAGGGAAAAATACTAAAATGCCCCTAATACACTACTAATATCTTAAAAACCCCATTTAAAATGACAAACATGCCCCTACATTAATTTATTAAATGTATGCATTTATTGTTCCTATACTCTTTTACAAATGGTCAAACAAATTCACATCTATAACTTACAAAACTTACAAATTGTTAAACATATATTAAATCCACATCAATTACAAATTTACAAATCTTTAAACATATCTATAATAATATATAAAGCATCTCCATGTTTTATATTTAGAAAACTTTTAAGATTAAGACTCAACACTTCTATATTTAACATATTTAATTTAATCTATTACTAATATATAAAGTATCTCCATGTTTATATTTATAAACCATTAAGAATAAGACTCAACACTTCTATATCTAACGTATTTAATTAATTTAATTCTCATATCTTTACAATTTTATTATTTTTATGACATTTCACTCTTCACTACTATACTGAGTCATCGTCGCGAATTTTTGTCGGTGAATAATATAATTTTGTATTCCGCTGCATTGCACGGGTGTTACGTTAATCTAACTTAAAGTTATCTGATAATATAGTATTTATGTGGAATAATTACATTTACACATAAAAACAAACAAATATTCGACACAGGCCCATAAATGATCGTCTAAGACAAAATCATTACATTATGCCAAGAGCTTCCAGCTCAAGTGGCACAAGGTGTTTCACCATGACCTCAAGGTCATGGGTTCGAACCTGGATATGAGCAAAATGCTCTCCGGGATGGAGACAGGGGTTTTCTCTCGAAATATTCGGGTTTCCTCTTGAATTGGTGATGGGTATATGAAGAGGCAATGCCACTGAGCCCAATACTGCCTTTCAAAAAAAAAATCATTACATTATGAAAACAACCATGTTACCTCAAGTTTTGACACATCATTCATTCTTGTTACTTCTTAGTTCTTATTAGGACACATCACTATTTTAAAGGATGACACGTGTCCTTGATTTTTACTTAATATATTTCTAAATTTCTTCTAAGTATTACTTAATCTTGATTTCAATCCTAATATATATATATATAATTTAATTATAATATACACATCAAGTCATCAAGAGTAATTACATTTCATTTTATATTGTAAGAACATATAGTTTCTTCAAAATTTGATACATATCTTTCTAATTTAACACATATAAATTAAAACTAACCAAAAAATAGAGGGTTTATTGTATCGTTATGTATTAAACTTTACACTTTTTACTATTGTATGCGAAATACTATTATTTGTTCTATTGTATGTAGTGAACTTGTAAATATGGTCTATTGTATGTATGATTTCCTTTTTGGGTAAGGCCAGAAAAGGAAACTTTCATATTTGAGTCTTACCCAAAAAGGGAAATTTACATACAATAGATCATATTTACAAGTTTAATACATACAATATAAGTTTTCAAAGTTCGACTCATACAATAGTAAAAAATAAAAAGTTTATACATAACGAAACAATAATCCTAAAAATAAATGGTAAGAAAATAATATTGGTGCAATGTATAACACCATGTAAACCAAAAAAATACCCTAAAAAAAGGCCCCTCATCACTTAATAAACATAGATAAATTTGTTTGAGCAAATATTACAATTTCAAAATCACTAAGTAAAATTTATATAAATGTATTAGCTTCTTCTTGTGCACATAATGAGAGTCGTTATATTAAAGTTTTAAATGTCAACATATCATCATACTTCTACTAAGAGATAACTACATTTGAATGACTAATTTTAAGAAAATATAGTGACACTGATACATTTTTAAAGCTTTAGAAAATTTTTATCAAGTAAGTTAAAAGTTTTCAATAGACGGTACGTACTCGATAGAGATGTCTTAAGTCTTCAGTAGAATACTTTTTTTTTTTCTTTATATATTTTTAGAGTGTAGATTTTGAGGATAAAAACTTCTAAATACCTTTTCTTGTAGTAAAATTTTCTTATAGTTGAGATAAATAAAAGTATCATATGGCAATAAAAAGAGGTTAGTATCTACTTTTTACTACCATGGATGTTGCCAACTCATAATTTTAGAAAAACGAAATCTCATAAAAATTATGATTTCAAAGCAAAATGTCGTAAAAGAGGAAAAGGAATAAGACAAGGTGACAAGAAAATTACTAAAATTAATATCAAATGGTGTAAGGATGAATCATCATTAGATGATTATAATAAGTTTCGTACCTTTCAATATACATTAAAAACTCAAAATTTATTATTTCACATCGTGTACGAAAAATAATTTATGTATCGGACTCATTCATAGCTCTTATATCTATGTTTTTTTATATTTCATTTGTTAATTATTATTACTGTTCAGGGCCGTGCGTAGCACGGCTTATTACTCTTACTAGTATATATACAAAGAATTCAATAAGTGGTCGGTGAGGAACGCATGGCCCGGGTGTGTCGTGTGGACCATATGCAAAGAGAAGTAATCCGATATAGCTCTAATTATATAGACTTAAATGTAGACTATTTATCTCATTAGTCGATCTTTTTATCTCTCTTAATCTTATTTGATCAATTTTTTTTTATATCCGTTAATCATATTTTAAAATTCTATATTTAAGCCTATAACTTTAAATCCACCAATCATTTTCCATGCAGATTCTGTAACAAGCATATTTCACTGTTTCGATGAAAGATTTGAATACTTCCCATCCCCCCAATTCCACAAAAAATTTCACTCGAAATTTAAGATAGTTGTATGATTATTTATTAAAATGTATTTTTTTAAGGTTTGTTTTGCCCTCATATTCAAGGATTATTTGATTGAATTATCTAAGAAATAAACGATTGAGAGTAATAAATTTGGGTAAACTGAGAAGTTTAATAAACATTAATAGTTATAATTTAAAATTGGACAATTGTTTACGGCATGTATTAATTGTAATGTGAATATTTATTTTGGACGAAATGAGTCAAAAAATTTGTGGTAATAACTAAAAGTGTTGTCCAAAAACTATTAAAACAAAGTATTTAAAAGCAAAAATATCTCCTTGTTGCTAAATATCAATCGTACTTCCATTTTCATATATATATTTTTGATTTCATCGCGTAACATAATTAATTTATATATACACTAGAACTAAAACTAATGTTTTTTTATAAAAAATAATGAAAATTTTGCGTGTTTCAAGTGTTTTGGAGGGTTCAATTATGCAAATCAAACTTATTAAAGAGTTGACATATAAAACTCTAAAAAAGATTTGTCTTTGCTACATAGACATACTTAAGTAGTACGTCAAGTGCACTAAGCACTGTGATTGTTAAACCCTTTATAAAAATCGTTAATTGTTGACATAATTGTCACTGATATAAATCAAACAATTGTTAAAGCCATTCTATCATAATATACACAAGTTTTGGTTAACACATCAACTAGTAATTATCCTAGAAGAAATTAAAAACAGTACTTGGTTTATCAGGACCCCGTTCATTAATTATTAATCACATATAGAGTATAAATGAAAAGTTGAAAACCATGCAATGCAAATGCATTTCATGGCCATTTATTTATTATACAAGGTACGTTATACGTACGTACACACCAAATTAAACTACACAAATACCATCACATACAACAGTTTTAATCGGGATTCAATTCGATGATCATGATTTAATTAATTAGGCCAATAGTAATTTCTCCAACTTAAGCTCGATTCCAGAAATATCGAGATCTTCGCACCCTGTCCTTGGCACGAACGCCACCAACGCCTCCTCTTGGCCGTCAGTATTTGTGTCCTCAAACAACTCCGTTAACACAAACCTCGCTGATTTCGTCTCCTTATCATCCTTCATACTCATTTCACTCATATCGCCGTGTGGAATCCGCGAAAAAGTGCCTGCGAACTCGGCACTACAACTGTCCGGGATTTTCCCAGTCCCTTCAACGTTGTCATTTACAAACACGTCGAACTTTACAAGCTTATCACCTTTAAATGTTACGTCTCTTATAATCAAAACCTCCTTCGCTTTCAACTTATCCTCTTTAGTGCGATTTACGCTTGGCCTCTTCATACGAACCTTAAAAATCTTGTCTAGTGTCACCGGGAACTTCACTTGATCCAATGTTTTCACGTCTGCTATTGACGTTACATTGGCATTTTTGCTTCGTTGTGGTGGTCGACTCTTCAACAAGTTTGAGATCTCAAACTCAGACGGTTCGTAGTTAAACTTGAGTTTGTTTAAGTCTACACTGTCTCTGTTATAAACACGTACAAGATCCTCATTCTCATCGTAGAACACATATGACGCGTTTAACCAATCAGGGTCCTTGGGCTCCACGTGTCCAGGAATGCCTAAATCCTTCCATAGTTTCCACATACGATCGACGTTCGTATGGTGGACGAAGAACAAAGGGTCATACCCCGCAGAGTAGAAGTTACCCAGGTCTTCTCTAAAAGGCTGTTTTGAGTCACCTACAAATACATGTATGGCAGTGTGAGATCCGTTTTCAACGGATCCACCTACTTTCGGTATCCTATCTCCACCAACTACGTACCTTCCACCGAAAAAGTCGGTTGCATCAGGTGCGTTACTGATCAATTCTTTGTACACAGTTCTGAGATTGCATTCTTTTTGATTTTCAATATTCCTTTCGAGATTACCTTTTCCTCCGGGTACATAGCTCAGATCCACCAATGTTGGTGGTTGATTTTTAGCCTCTCGAAATTGATCAAAGAGAGGATTTTCAACACCACCTAGAAAGATTGCGGGAATCACCATTCCGCCCTCCGGATTGTCCCAGTTCCAGTAAGGCAACGCGAAAGTAGGATCGTTGATCAACTTTCCGAGTATTCTCTCGTAGAAGTAAAGGTACCAACGATGGAACGGAAAGAAGAGCCACGAGTCATGAATCTGAATCCTAAGATTCGATTCGCCTTGAGTGTAACCTGCATTGCAATAAGCGCAATGAATTTTTGCTTGGCTCACGAAGCTATGCGGGTGGTCTGGTTCGAGACTCCTCATGATTGTCAAAGCTTCTTTATATTTTTTGATTTGCTCATTAGTCCCTTTATGTGCAGGCCATCTCACCCTGACGGCTTCTTTTCGATCTGGAAACTCGAAATTTTTGACTTTCTTGTTGGTAACAGGAGCGCAACAGTTTCGACTCCTTATACCACCCGCCAGGGACTTGATGCTATCGGTGTTTTTATCCATTATTTCTGCTAGCCTGCAGAAGAAGATATCATCAGGGCCCGTAATGGGAGCAGCTAATGCGCCCGGTACGTTGGCGGCAGTGTAAAGGCCACCGAGCCCAAGGAGAAGGTTTCTTCGGTCTACATTATTATTGGGTAGTACTAGTTTTTGTGGTTCAGGGAGTATGAGTTGGTTTTCTTGGTTGTCATTTGGTGGTGGTGCAACGTTGCATGAGAATCTCGAACCATGGGTTCGGTTGGCTCGAGTCTTGAAGGATTGATGGGAGTTGAATGGGTTATTTGTGGACGTTGTTTTTGGTTTGCATGGAAACGTAAGGAGAAGTAATGAACAAGACATAATTGATAAGAAAAAAAAAAAGAAAGAAAGAAGGGGTGGTGTGACTATATGCAATTAACTAGCTTCTATTTATAAGGGTTTCATATCATCACGGGTGTGAACCAACAATTATAGGACCAACTTAAATTTGTCTTTATTATTATGTTCGGAAACTTCGTAGTACTAAATTAACTATTCCGGGTAATCAACTTTTTTTTTTTAATTAAAAAAAGGAAAATGATAAAACAGGCTTAAGGATTGTCAATAAGAGTCTAATACGTGCATTAACATTTGTATTTGAGGTTAGTGTGCTCAAATGTAATGAACTATGCTCTGACATTCATTCTATGTAACTAACTACTCGGGGCTCTATTGTATGTAACGAACTTCTAATTTCCTTCATTGTAATCTCTCTCTTACTTTTTGATAAAATGACAGTTTTACCCTCTACTTTTTACCTATTTTTTTGTCTTATATATATACACTAGGGGTAAAAAAGAACTTTATTTCCTTAAACTTTTTATTTATGGAAGTGGACAATTAATTTGGTACACCCCAAAATGGAAATAATGGACAATAGAAATGGGACGGAGGGAGTATTACATACCTTGTATATATATACAATATTGTACAATTATTTACATTAAACATATATGATAATAACTTTTTTTACCTCTATGTATAATATATAGATGATCCTATTATTATATGTAATAACTAATAACTAATTTATATTTAACAACTGTAAGGATATATATATATATATATATATATATATATATATATATATATATATATATATATATAGTAAGGGGATCAAAAAGAAAGAATTTTATATGGAGAAAAGGGAGAAGCAATGTGGACCAATCATTTCAATTTAAGGTCAAAGGGTATTATAGTAAATTGGTAATTAATTATTAAAATAGATAACAATTCTTTTAAGTCAATTAAAAAGGCAGTTACTTGTTTCCAACTTTGTAGAAGACGAATTCTAAAATAATCTCATGAACAAAAAACTTCGTGCAATCCCAAGAAAATAGGTAACAATGATCACATTTCATTCGCTACTCATTAATTGGATTATTCATATCATTTCAAAATCATCAATTCTGTAAATCATCACTTACGTAACACTACATTTTCATTTCATTTCTTCCAATAATTTCATATTCGGATCATCAAAAAACTTCCATCAATTACTTGTTGAAGCGATTACGCAAACCGCGAAAATATATAATCCGCATATTCTAATTTCCGCCATAGTTTTGATTCAGACGATAAACTATGATATTGATGAATATGATATTAAAATTGTAGATGAATCTTCCATAGATGAACCTGATGATATGGAGAATACAACCGAATCACATAGTTGTAGGAGAGAAAATATTCCACGGATGATCGATGATTCGTCTACGTCTTTCGAAGTGTCGCTTCTTTCAAAAAAAAAAGTTGTAAAGACAATTTTATGTGTACTTTTTAGTCTACTATTTTTAAAATATTTGGATGTTGGTTATAATTTTTTAATTACTTTTGTTGTTGCAGGAATAACTTGGCATTCATATTAGAACATTGATTCAGTTAGCTAGCTAACCTATGAATTCATCGTTGTTCAACATATTGTATAGACTTGCTTCTCATTTTGATTCACTCCTTATATTTACTAATTATTATATTAGCTAGGTAGTTTATTTAATCAAAACCTACAAAGCCCTTGTTTATAAAATCGTGATGTCCAGGTTTTTAATCATCCCGTTCTTCTGAATCAAGGGTTTAATATAATGAATCAAAGTTTGTTAGTTGATTCAAGGGTTTAATATAGTGAATCAGGAAACAACAAAATCTGTGATTAGGTTTAATATAGTCAATCAACAAAAACCATTTTAATTCACTACTTATATTTTACTAAGTAAACTTCTTGTGCACATTATGATTGACAACATATGAATGATTTAAAAAAAATTAGCATCGATTCAACTTTCCATCACTAGAGTTATTTCTATTACCAAATATTTTTAAAACATATAGATTTGTGATTCAGCTACAAAAAATAAATATGATTCAGTGAATAACAAACTAAGATTCAGAGTTACCCGACTATGATTCAATAAATAACCAACTATGATTCATCATTATCCAACTATGATTCAATCATTCAATAAGATGCTTCTTCGAAACCCAATGTATTGGAATTATGTATCAATTATATGAAATATTTATTCATAATACATGACACTTTTCTTATCATGATGCCCGTGTTCAAAAACGCGTCTAGTTTGTTGGTTTTCGCATCGTAGTTGTCAATTAACTAATACCCTATCTTCAAAGGTAACATCAATATTACGAGATCCAATACGTGTTGGAAGCCGATTCGCATCATGACTGCTTTTTGATCATCGTTTAATTTAGGAAGTTCATCAACTTATACGTTTGACAAGTTCCTAGTAGTAACTGATCTCGGATTACCCTTTTGCACATTTTCCTTGTGCTTGTTGATTAACTTATTGCTATTAAACCCCCTTGATTCAGCAAACAGGTTTAATAAAACACATGAACCATATTTTAAACATTGTCTAGTTAAATGTTATTAGACAACGATTCATAAGTCATCATTCGAACTAATTCACTAAATTTTAAAGCAATAATTTTCAATTCATCAAATATTGTATTCATAGATACGCACTAAATTATAATTCGGTGAATCACTATTTGAATTATAATAACTTGATTCACATCAGAATAATTAATGTTGAATAGTTGAGAACATCACTTTACTTAGAAAATAACTTTTATGCTGAAATGTAATATAAATAAATAAATAATATTCAAATGATAGTGTAGAACATTTGATTCAAATATTAATGGAATTAAATTAAAACCACCCCTTTTTTAGGAACTAATAATTTGAGAGTTGTTAATGTTTTGAAAACCTCACCTCCTTTAAATTAGGAACGAACGGTTAATTCAATATTAAATTGGAGAATTGTTTCCTTTTTTAAAATTAAAACGAATGGACAATATTGCCCCCAACCCCTTACAAATTACTAACAAAAAATAAGTTTTCCCCTTTGACTAATCTCAGCCCTCGAATCAATCATCTGATGGTCAGCAATCCTTCTCCTCTTTCTCCACTAAAAATACCTTCTCCATAGATCCCAATCCTATATATATATATATATATATATATATATATATATATATACACGACATTAATAAATGAATAATGTATATATATATACGACGATGACAATAAACTTTAAATGTATATATACGAATATATATATTCAACTAATATGTACATAAATGTATATATTTATACACAACGCATTGTTTAACTTAATTATCACCAACAACTAAAATTGTACAAATGTTTAAACATAACGAATAGTCCAAGTACTTATATAAAGTATTATTATTTGCGTCTAGGAATTTGAGGGACGCATTTGGACTACTGTGTGTTACTAGCTGTATCGCTTACTGAAGACTGCTACCAGTGAGTCTCACGGCCCCTTTTTACTGTTTTACTGTTTTGGGGGAGATGCATTACTTGTTTTACTCGAACACATGTACTTACTTACTTGATTTACTTAATGATTTACTGGTATATCGATTGCATGGGTTTTACTTAATCCAATGAAGTCCCTTTAATCATAGTTGTTAGTTATGGACTTAAGCGCGAGTTTTAGTATATGGATCCATATGGGACTGACAATCCCCACCTGGGGTGGTAGCGCCACCACGAACCGTACTCGTATAAACAGGTGTTTTCTACTCGTTTCATATGAATGTTTTTGGATTAGCATTCACGAGGGCAATTACTTACTTACTGTTAAGCTTCAACTATGGTGCTCATGGCAATGTATATCGAAACTATTGCATACGTGCAACTATTACTTACTTTTACAAATTGATGTGTTCAAAACTGTTCTTAATATAAACCTGTAAGATTCACCAACCTTTTGGTTGACCTTTTTAGTGATGCATTCTCAGGTACGCAGCAACAGTAGGATGGCCCAGCAGGATCTACTTATATGCTAAGCTAGTACGAGTCGCATGCATACACACTTATGAAGATTTTACCGGCATTATCTTTTGTACTAGGATTATGTATTTAAAATCTTTGGAAATCAATTTGCGAACTCACTAATGATGTAACTTTATGACATATTACTTTTGAAAACTTATGTAATGTACTGTATTTCAATGTATTTTTCTAAAACGTCTCATTTAGAGTCGTTTACTATATATCTTGTGCTTTGGTTATTGATTAGTCACGTCCCGACCCGATTCGCTTCCGCAACCCGAATTAGGGGGTGTGACAGATTGGTATCAGAGCCTAAGGTTATAGTGAACTAGGTTGCATGTAGTGGGCCTAGACTATGACCGTTAGGCAGTATTCCTCATTAGATATAACTTGTTCAGGGATTTCATCATATAAGTTTAATTTAACATAGCCTGATCAACTATGTACAATTAAATGAAGATGATGTGAACTCTGAAAGGGGTTATGTTGAACAGGAATGCACTAGTTGACTCTGACCACGAGAGAACCGTGACTTGTACTTGTTTTGCATTAGACATGACTAGGTGGATAATACGTATGTATAGGTTATACATATATGGTTAGATCTATTAATATCCTCCGATACTTGGTAACGAACTTATTGTTCATATACGCCTTAGAACTCGCCAACGGTAAGTCGATCGAGTAAGAAAAAAAAATAGTACTGAGATGTGCCCTGGTTTCGAGGGCCATCTCTTCGAAATAGGCTTACCTAGGTAGAGTTAAAAACTTCGACACTTCATTCTGCACGAATTGGTCATCAGAGGATCCATCGTTTACTCACCCACCATGATTAACATTCGGATTCAGAATTCCTCTAAGTACAAAATCTTTTCCTATCTTTCTATCACATTTCGCATAACCGCTGATATCTGTACGGAAATAATATCCCCGACACCTCTTGTAAAACTCTAATTCTTGTAATCCTTTGAACTCGCATGTTAAATGATTACAATCTTCATTATTCTACACCATTGATTGTCATTTGTTATATATTACTGTTATATATGCAACTACGATGATCATATTCTTATACCAAACTCTGACATGTCCCTTATCTTCATTGAAGGAACATGCCTCCACAACGCCAAAAATACACTCAAGCTCAGGTTGATCAACTGGTTGCTGACGCACTAAGTGCTGAGCGACGACGATCTGACGGCGCTGAAACACCACCAAGTACCACTGTGGTAAAACCTTGCACCTACAAGGATTTCCTTAGCTGCAAACCTTTAAACTTCAACGGCACTGAAGGTGCCATTGGGTTGTTACGATGGCTGGAAAAGACAGAGTCAGTCTTTCGCATCTGCAACTGCGCTGAGGACTGTAAGGTCAAGTTCTCCACCTACACTTTCATGGATGATGTTCTGACATGGTGGAACACTTACGCTGACTCTGTGGGCCAAGATATTGCTTTGGAAACTCCTTGGGATGAGCTGAAGAAAATGCTCAAGGATGAGTATTGTCCTAGGGATGAAATCCAACAGCTCGAGGCGGAATTCTGGAATCTCACCACTCAAGGGAATGATATTGCCGGCTACACTTCTCGATTCAATCAGTTAGCACACCTGTGCCCATCTATGGTTGATACGGAATCCAAGCGAATTGAGCGCTATGTCTGGGGACTTCCTCCACAAATTCAAGGAATGGTTACCTCGTCCGATTCTCCCACATTCCATGGCACTGTGCGTATGGCACATAAATTGATGGCACAAATAGTTCGCCAAGGAACAGCTGGCGACAAAAATTCTGGAAGCAGCTCTGGAGACAACAAGAGGAAAGCTGATGGAAACCCTGGAAACCAGAGCCAAGCTAACAAGAAGCCTGCGACTGCTAAGGCCAACGCCTCTGAATCTGATGACAAGATAGGGTACAAAGGAAGCAAGCCCTATTGCTCTAAGTGCAAGCTTCATCATGATGGTCTATGTCCTTGCACCAAATGCAAGCGATTTGGACACCTAACCAAAGACTGCAAAGCAAACTCCACTAGTACTGACACTTCAACAAGCAAGACCTGCTATGAGTGCAATGGTACCGGGCATTTCAAGAGGGACTGCCCAAAGCTGAAAAACAACCCTGCTAGAGGTAGGTTCTATGTACTCAAAACTAAGGAGGACGATCAGGACCCGAGACTTATTGACTTGCTCAACTCGGATATGGTCACTCATACATAACCTGACTGCCTTTATACTACTTACTTGATAGGTCTTACTTGCTGCTTGATACCTTGTATGTTTTCCCTAGATTCTAAGTGCACGATAGGGTTGGGGAAAAATGATAATTTAGTTTCTAATGGTTTCTATATGAGACGAGGTTTAGCTCATATGTATAGGAATAACATATCCTATACCATATTATACCGGAAAATGTGCCGGTTAGCTTTTATTACTGGGTAACATCCCATATAAAACCATGTTTTGGGTAACATCCTAGTTAAAACTAATTTATGCTAAACCATCTCGTTTTTAAATGAAACAGATAGAGTCTAAGTTATGTTACGACACTACTGCACGTTACAAGCTGTATGAATACAGTGGAATATATTACTTTACTCTAGGCTACTAGTACAAAATGTAGCTACACCTTGACTAACCGACTGACCTTGTCTTACCGACAAAATGGTCAATTACATTACAACACACTTCCTTTATTCCTTTAATGGCCCGTAGGGCATTAGCTTAACAAGGGGAGGAATGTAACACTAGATTGAGGTTGTATCACTCTTAGTAGACTCGCACACTTTCTTAGAATACGCACAGACTATTACTTCAACACCTTAATAATTACTACCAATGAATTTCGGGACGAAATTCTCCTAACAAGGGGAGAATGTGACACCCGGTCAAAAATGACCCAAAATTCGCTCCGAATTTAAACTTTTAATTCATGTATTTTATACACGCAATACCCAAAGTCTACAAGTATTATATATATATATATATATATATATATATATATATATATAACATGGAACGATTATTGGAAAATCGCATATAAACAAATCCGACAAAATACGTAAACTAAAATACAAAAGTTGGTGACACAAAGTAAATTAATAATGAAATTATTAATTACGAGTATTATTAAATTTATAATATTTAGATTAAAACAAGTTAAATAAACGTTTTATATAAAACATATTATACACGAACAGAAACAATTATAGAACGTACCTAAAGATCGAAAATAATAAAAGTATTTATTTTCCCGTTACTGTTTTAGTATTTGGAACATTACTTCAACATATAAATTCCAAATTTGACTGAAATCTGGTACGCAATTTCACCGTACAGTACTTCTACTGTAACCAATTTTATTAATGATTTTAATAAAATATTTTATTTTTATAAATATCAATTACTAAGTTTAAAATATAAATTAAACTAACGAATAATTGAGTTATACACGAAGTACCACAAATTATACCCGTATACGGAACTAACAGGTTAAATAACCAATATTTAACCATTTCAAAAATATCTTCAGACAATATGGTTGTTGAACCATACGTCCACTTGACAAATTAAGACCACTTATATTTTTATATACTTCCTTTGTTTCTCATTGTGAGGAGTCAACTACAATAATTCACCATCCACCAACTTTGTTTCTTTTTCTTTCTGGGAGTCGATTTGCAGAGGCAAAGCAAGCAAGCAGGAAAAATTTCTTTTTCATCTTCAATCTAACTATATCATCATCATCAACCGTTCCATCATCATCATCTTCTCCAGTCCATCATCATCGTGTCATCATCTTCATCATCACTGTAAATTCTCAAAACTTTGATTTCAATATAAATCTTTGTAATATATTATGTTAGTACTTTTTATGCTTGAAGATGATAACAAATTGAAAACGAAAAACGGATTAAGAACAATCAAAAATGAAAAACAAAAAAATTTGGTGATGATAATTTGAACTCCAAAATAACCTCTGTATAAAAATTGGTATTGTATACAAGTAGAAGTTTATGTGTAAAATCACTTGATCAAAGCTTGTATAATGTTGCTTGTGATTGTTGATAAAAGCTTAACTCAAATATCATTGCTAAAATCTGAACAATAAGGATGTTTTTCTGGGTTGCAACCGAGCCTCGAGAAAAACTATGAGCCGATCGGCTCATAGAGGAACCAATCGGGTATTACCAAAAACTAATAATAGCAGCACTGTTATGACCTTATAGCCGATCGGCTATTACAAGAAAGCAGAACTGCTATGAGCTTTGAGCCGATCGGGTGTACAATGGTAACCAAATGGATGAATTCTTCAAAAGCTTCATGAGCCGTACGGCTAATAATCTTGCAAGTTCCATATACTAACATACTAAATATAGTAATTACTATATATAGAAACTTATTACTTATATATATTAAATAATTAATATTAGTAATAAGTATTATTATTATAATGAAAATAAAGATGACAATAAAATGGAGTTCATGTATGTAAACATGGACTTACGTGGACTATATGCTAACTGTGAATTTCCACTTTTAATTCCTAAATTAATGCATGTTATGCTTCTTAAATTTTAGCTAAGAAGTTAGTCACGTAAGTATTTTGTTTATTTAACTTATGGTCAATTTCGCAGTAGGTATATGGTTGCGTATTAAGCTCAAAACATAACTAACATTTACTTTGAGTTGTTGGTACTCGATCAGCTACGGATATAATTTTAACCACACAGACGATGTATTTTGCAGTACAAAAATATTAACGAGTACACGATATAAGTTTTTGTCAAGTTATAAATTTTATAAAACTTTATGATACAAAGTTTGGTACTAAAATTGTACACGACCGCGGGACAATATTTTTATACAAATATTTAATTGGTAATACTACGAATTGGACACAACAAATATTAACCCTTAAAACTTTGGGCCAAGAATCGTTATATTTATATTTGGGCCGGGTTATGTATATTAATTGGGCCGAACTATTTTGGTATCAAATTGGGCCAAAAATGTTAAACCATAATTGTATTGGGCCATATCAAATGGGCTACTTTATTTGGGCCATGTTAATTGGGATGTATAATTCGGGCCGCATCTTTTTGGGCCTCATTTTTTGGGCCAAACTATTGGACTTTGATATTTGGCCGAACTAAGTGGGCCAAGCCCCTAACGGGCCACGTGATTCCAAAACGCAAACTTAAACCGGTTTATATATTAGTAACACGACAATGGGTTATATATATAGTTGACAATTATAATTTATATATAGTTATATAAATGGACTACGACAATCGTATTAAACAAAGTTATTTTTATAACAAATATAATTATGTTTTCAAAACATAAACGACAACGATAAAAACTATATATATATATATATATATATATATATATATATATATATATATATATATATATATATATATATATATACACGACATTAATAAATGAATAATGTATATATATATACGACGATGATATAACGCCCCAAAATTTACAACTGTTTTTTTTTTTTTTTTTTTACAATGCGGAAGTTCAAGTCCCAAAACATATATATACATAAAATGACATGACGTCATTTTCCATTACCTAAGTTCTAAGTATTGATTATTACCATTTACAAAACAATCCTTTATATCCTGGGCATTATATAATCAAACATTTTAAACTGTATTAAATAATAATCAGAGTAATCCTAGTCAAACATTCTTCAGTTACTCCTTGACCTGCCCATAACAATAGATATTAACCTGCAAAGAGTAAACAACGAGGGATTAGCACGAAGCTAAGTGAGTTAACTCATCACTAACAATACAACTTAGTTTAACACTATGAGTTCACCACATTTAACACTTTGACTCAACATCACCAGAGGATCGGTGGCCCTTGTGGCGCCCTCAGCCGCGGTGGCCCACCAAGCGACACTTACACCAACTGCAGGCCAATACAGTGGTTAACCGATAACTGTTTGTTACCTTTAGTCAACACAAGCCTTACTTACACGAATGTTCACAACCCTTGTGTTGACTAACCTGTAACCACACAGTCCAACATAGTTGACCTCTATTAACACAGTTACCAATAGGTCACTTAACACTTTAACTCTTTAACACAATTCACAATTCAACTTAACACAGGAATAACACTTAACACTTAAAGTAACCACAATAGTGATCACTAAATTATAGTGAGAGATCAAAGTCCACTCACCGACTACCATAGTCGCCCACTCAGTAGTCTAATATCACTGAGTCTTCTCCAAATCTGGAAATACAACAAAATAGACAAGTCAGTTACTTGTATCAAATCTACTTAACAATACTCCAATAGATTTATACCAACAATCTCAATTTCATATGTATTAACATAATCATCATAAACATCAAGTTCATACTTCTTGAATTGTTTCTTAATCATGATTAGATATCATGTTAACCACTTTTCAACTATACATCAATTTAGTTATCACTTGTAGTAATTTCACATAATTCATTCCATTAATGTGAATTATCACTATTAACTTCATTAGTTCACTCTCACCTAATAAATCATGATAATTATAATCAACTTATCACCTTAGTTCACATTAATCATTGTTAACTAACATAATCACACCAATAACAAGATTAATAGCTTCCAAATTAACAATCCATTAAAACACTTCATAAACACTTAAATCAAATTCTTCCATTTTAAGTTAGAGCTCATGTCATAATCATGAATTATGCACTAATTAACAACTATAACATAACCAAAATCTTTACTTCATGAATTATCAACTAAATCACAACTTTTATCATGAATACACCATAATCTTTCCTCTCTAAGTTAGAGTTTTACTTAAAATCAAGAATTTCTTATCAACTAATGATAATATGATCATTACTAGCTTAAATTCAAGATTAATCATGCCAACTAAATCAAATATTCAAAACCTCAATTTCTAGGGTTATAGAAATCACGAAATTAACACTTATAACATGCTTTGTATGATAATGAAATGATTAATCTATGTTAATAACTCATAACTAACAACTATTGCACAAAATCAAACCCTAATTTCGGATTTACATCAAGAACACCCAAACCCCCAAATTCTAGGGTTCCTAAATCAAAGATTTGAGACTTACAAGTTGATTAGGATGATTAGAATATGATAATCCATGCGTTTGAAGCTTGAATCCGAATTATGAAGCTCTAATTTTGATAATTTCTCCATGTTTTTGGTTTTGGAATGAAAGTGTGTGTGTATATGTTCATATGTATGTATGTATGAATGTGTGGGAATAAAACCCGATCCATCCCATATAATATACCCTATAAGTGTTAATTTTCATTCCCCGTATTTATTATTGTCTGGAACTTAAAAACCATTTGCGGGGAAATACAATTTTATTTTACCGTCAACTAAATAAATTTAAAACAAACAATATTTCACTAGCCACAATATTTCCTGAGGCTTATCGACCTATTAATTATACAATCAAATGCAATAATAATTTTAAATCGCATTTAAAATTTATAGAAAATACCTATTACTTCTAAGCCCAATTTGAGGATGTTACAAATCTCTCCCCCTTAAAGAGATTTCGTCCTCGAAATCTAATCAACCTTGATTATTCTAAAGTACTTAATTACCTGATAAATCTCATTCCTTAAATGAGATTCCACTACCACCACAATTTCCAGTTTATTACTATTGTACTCTTCGTACTACTCTAACATCGTAATTACTCATCACTATATTCACCTAAAGTGTGTACACAACTTAAATCACCTATGCATGACATGCTTATGCATACATTTCACTACACACTCTATGTACCTACATATATATTATTTCATCGACTCACACACGACTAGTGTGTATCTCAATTAGATTCACGAAAACACATAATTTATGTCTCATACTTAATTTAACTTGCAATACTATACAACAAGTATAATATTTATCACATAAAATAGTTACTCCCTTGAGCAACTCTTAATTATATGCACACAATTTCAATTCTATCTACAGACACATATCCGCATGTACCTGTTTCTATTTCTTACCTTAATATATGATATGTATCTAAATCATATTTTCATGCATACTATGATCACTTAAGGAAATTATTCCCAATTAATCACTTTAATCAGGTAATCACTTGACGTAAGTGAATAACAATCGTGTACAATAACATACTCTTACCACAAGAAACTAACGACGTGCTAGAATCTTTAAAATAGATATATGATTTATACCCCTTTTAACAACAAAACAATGATTATGAAAATCACAATACACCCAACAACAATGAAATTTTAATTTCAATTCATAACTAGCATTTAGGCTAGTACCACATATCACTACTGTATTTGATAATCTTTTATTTAAAAGTATCTCAAACTCATATAACACTATTCACATATTAACAAGCAAAATACAAGTCAATTCTTCATGGTTAAAACCATTATCACTTAATCACCAAGTCACTTAGTACCAATTCAAATTGGATAATTACCAAGTTTTTCCATCAACGGGTACATTGCCATTCAAGCGCAAGTACCACTCCAACAAAATGTGCTAACCACACACACATTTTTCATCAACATTTCATCATTCAATTCTATATCGTTAATCTCCACGGAAGATTATTTCATATTTCCATCATTTCTATACGCAACCTATCATTTCACTTTGATATTATGCATATAATAACAATCAAGTTTCACAAAATTCTCAATTAACGATAATATAACTATAAATTTTCACAATTTCAATCAAAAGGCTCTCTCTCTATATACATTTATATATTTCTGTTATTAATAGTAACTCATTAATACAATAACTTAATCTTTTACTACCATTTCGATTTAGTCAATCATTGACTCTCTCTCTCTTTCATATATCAACATTGCAAACCTACCATTTTTTATTTTTTTTTTAAATCTCATTAATTTCTCTGGTACTTGGTAGCCTCAATACTCCATGTGAAATGGCATAATATAAATACGTTGGCCAGACGTCGTCATATTATGTCAATCACACTTTATTCTCAGGCTACTTCATACCATTGATCTCTAAAGTAATTAACTTTTACTCTCACATAATTCACAGTGTTGAAATTAACAATTATCACACATATAGTAACACTTAAAATAGATTTATGACCAAGTGTTAACTTGTTACTATTTTTCCTTTATCACTTGAATGTGAAACTACTATTATATAATTATACAGGTATAACAACTTAACCTGTTAACACTATTCTCATTATCTCCTTAACACATGTGTAAGTTTTAACACAACTAAATCAATGTAGTACCCTCTCTACACGATTCAATATCAATCACTTAACACTTTAATTATCAAGTATAATACTCTATATAACATTTAGCACTAAGTATCTTGTTAAAATACCAGGTCATATTCCACATATATTCATCAATATATAATTTCTAAGTTGATTAATAAATAACCTTCCATATTTAGTTATTAAGCAAGAGTAAGCTCCTACAATACTCTTCAACTCTTACAATTACTTATTCAATCATATTAAATGTTTCACATAAGGTAATTAACATGATCACATAATCAATATTTATTTACCCTAACAAGCAACAATCAATAATACTCTTACTGATATACTATGCAGTTAGTTAAACCGCTTACAAACGATTCATACATAATAAAATGGGTGAACCTCTTAAAACAAGTTTTTACATTGCATAAAGTCACATGAATGATCTCTGGGCTCAAAGAAACAAAAGCCCAATACAATTCATAAGTTAAAAGTCCGAAATAATGTCCGAAAAACAATAAAACGCAATTTTCGGGCCCCAAACGACCCCGAAGTGCCGAAAACTGATAGGGCTCATGGCAATGCGATGAGCTTTGATCGTTGGGCCGTTTTTGAGTTGACATGTAAATTTCGTCTTAATCGGACACCGAAATTTTCTAAAAAAATTTCTACGTCAAGTATTACGTCGAACGTCGCAAGAAATTTTTTTTTTTTTTTTTATACTAACGCGATCCGGGAAACAGGTCAGGATCGCGTTCCCCAGTGAAAAAAATTCTGTAACCAAATTAGGCATACAAACGCGATCCGGAGAAGTGAGCGAGATCGCGTTCCCAAGAGAAAACGCACCTAAACACGAAATACACACACAAACGCGATCCTGGAAAATGGCTGGGATCGCGTTCCCAAGCATATCTGGGACAAAATAACACGTACGAACGCGATCCTGAGAACATGTTGGGATCGCGTTCCCAAGCAGAAAATCTGAGGTTCAGAAAATCATATTTTTAACCAATTTCAAACGCGTATAACTTTTTACTCTTTTAGAGTGAGACTCTAAAATTTTGCAGGCACATCCACTATGCCAAAATGAAACTTTCCCTTTTTACACTTTTTCAATTTACTCGTTTTACGAGAAAACGGACGTACGACTCATTTTTGACCATTTTCGACCATTTTGGTTGACACGCTATATTTCAAACGACTTGGTTTCTGACTTCCACCTTTTACCAACATGTTTCTATATACATTAGTGACGTGTGGGCATATTCATCATATACAAACACTCCTTCTACATTATTTTAACACGTTGACCCGTTTAGGGGTCAAAATGGACAATTTCCCCAATTTCATTCATAATGACAACATTAACATTTTCAATCCACCTTTTATCTATACTTATGACTTTCAGTCACTTTAAAAGTTATCTTACACGTATCACATCAAATTCTATACATTTTAACACTAAGTGACCCATTTGAACACTTAAATGACCCGTTTGGTTTTACGACCATATGATCACCATTTCAACACCCAACCCACACTTCATTGACTATTCCAAGTCAAGCTAACCCACTTTCATCATTAGTTTCATATTATCACCCTAAAACATCAAGTTCACAAAATTTCACCATATATAAACCAACTTGATCATATAATTTCAAATTTGACTTTTCACAACTTGTCATCGCACATTTAGACTCATTGACCACTTTGACTTTCTTACTACACTATTTACAATACAAATATCATAATTCACCCTAATCACATTCCTCACTTCATAGCATGGCATAACATGGCAATTATCGAGTTTGACACAATTACATTCAACATTGACCTTTCCAAGTCAATAGCATATATTTCAACAAATAGACACATTCTAAGTCACACAACAATACAACTCCAAACTTATAAATGGATAATACCCGCAACCCATTGATTTCATTATAGCAAGTCACACCTTGCATTTATCGACTTATATTCACACACTGTATTTTCACATTGCATATACACTTAATTCCACATAACACAACTGTTACACCCTATTCACCAATGTATCTTCACACCGTTTTTAACACTTTTCTGAAATTACTATTTCCGTCTTAATTACCTATTAATATCTCTATCACCTTATTAACACGTAATTATCATCAAAATTTCAATTTACTTTACTAACAATCATAATATAGTAAAGTAAAACAATTAAAATTTATTGAAATTCACCAAGTTTATCAGAAATTACCTGGCACATCTAGGCCCACGAGTGTTGAGGATTGAGAATACCAATCGGTTCCTCACTATCCTCCGTCTCTGCACTCAAAACAACAATCTAACACATTGTTATAGATTAGTTCACATTTAACAACAACTTGTTCATACCAACACTAATCCCACACCTCAGAATGTTTGACCACTATCACTAGGCTTGGGATTGAACAATCCAACCATTGTTCAATTCGCCCAAACCTATGCTCTGATACCAACTTATAACGCCCCAAAATTTACAACTGTTTTTTTTTTTTTTTTTTTTACAATGCGGAAGTTCAAGTCCCAAAACATATATATACATAAAATGACATGACGTCATTTTCCATTACCTAAGTTCTAAGTATTGATTATTACCATTTACAAAACAATCCTTTATATCCTGGGCATTATATAATCAAACATTTTAAACTGTATTAAATAATAATCAGAGTAATCCTAGTCAAACATTCTTCAGTTACTCCTTGACCCGCCCATAACAATAGATATTAACCTGCAAGGAGTAAACAAAGAGGGATTAGCACGAAGCTAAGTGAGTTAACTCATCACTAACAATACAACTTAGTTTAACACTATGAGTTCACCACATTTAACACTTTGACTCAACATCACCAGAGGATCGGTGGCCCTTGTGGCGCCCTCAGCCGCGGTGGCCCACCAAGCGACACTTACACCAACTGCAGGCCAATACAGTGGTTAACCGATAACTGTTTGTTACCTTTAGCCAACACAAGCCTTACTTACACGAATGTTCACAACCCTTGTGTTGACTAACCTGTAACCACACAGTCCAACATAGTTGACCTCTATTAACACAGTTACCAATAGGTCACTTAACACTTTAACTCTTTAACACAATTCACAATTCAACTTAACACAGGACTAACACTTAACACTTAAAGTAACCACAATAGTGATCACTAAATTATAGTGAGAGATCAAAGTCCACTCACCGACTACCATAGTCGCCCACTCAGTAGTCTAATATCACTGAGTCTTCTCCATATCTGGAAATACAACAAAATACACAAGTCAGTTACTTGTATCAAATCTACTTAACAATACTCCAATAGATTTATACCAACAATCTCAATTTCATATGTATTAACATAATCATCATAAACATCAAGTTCATACTTCTTGAATTGTTTCTTAATCATGATTAGATATCATGTTAACCACTTTTCAACTATACATCAATTTAGTTATCACTTGTAGTAATTTCACATAATTCATTCCATTAATGTGAATTATCACTATTAACTTCATTAGTTCACTCTCACCTAATAAATCATGATAATTATAATCAACTTATCACCTTAGTTCACATTAATCATTGTTAACTAACATAATCACACCAATAACAAGATTAATAGCTTCCAAATTAACAATCCATTAAAACACTTCATAAACACTTAAATCAAATTCTTCCATTTTAAGTTAGAGCTCATGTCATAATCATGAATTATGCACTAATTAACAACTATAACATAACCAAAATCTTTACTTCATGAATTATCAACTAAATCACAACTTTTATCATGAATACACCATAATCTTTCCTCTCTAAGTTAGAGTTTTACTTAAAATCAAGAATTTCTTATCAACTAATGATAATATGATCATTACTAGCTTAAATTCAAGATTAATCATGCCAACTAAATCAAATATTCAAAACCCCAATTTCTAGGGTTATAGAAATCACGAAATTAACACTTATAACATGCTTTGTATGATAATGAAATGATTAATCTATGTTAATAACTCATAACTAACAACTATTGCACAAAATCAAACCCTAATTTCGGATTTACATCAAGAACACCCAAACCCCCAAATTCTAGGGTTCCTAAATCAAAGATTTGAGACTTACAAGTTGATTAGGATGATTAGAATATGATAATCCATGCGTTTGAAGCTTGAATCCGAATTATGAAGCTCTAATTTTGATAATTTCTCCATGTTTTTGGTTTTGGAATGAAAGTGTGTGTGTATATGTTCATACGTATGTATGTATGAATGTGTGGGAATAAAACCCGATCCATCCCATATAATATACCCTATAAGTGTTAATTTTCATTCCCCGTATTTATTATTGTCTGGAACTTAAAAACCATTTGCGGGGAAATACAATTTTATTTTACCGTCAACTAAATAAATTTAAAACAAACAATATTTCACTAGCCACAATATTTCCTGAGGCTTATCGACCTATTAATTATACAATCAAATGCAATAATAATTTTAAATCGCATTTAAAATTTATAGAAAATACCTATTACTTCTAAGCCCAATTTGAGGATGTTACAGATGACAATAAACTTTAAATGTATATATACGAATATATATATTCAACTAATATGTACATAAATGTATATATTTATACACAACGCATTGTTTAACTTAATTATCACCAACAACTAAAATTGTACAAATGTTTAAACATAACGAATAGTCCAAGTACTTATATAAAGTATTATTATTTGCGTCTAGGAATTTGAGGGACGCATTTGGACTACTGTGTGTTACTAGCTGTATCGCTTACTGAAGACTGCTACCAGTGAGTCTCACGGCCCCTTTTTACTGTTTTACTGTTTTGGGGAAGATGCATTACTTGTTTTACTCGAACACATGTACTTACTTACTTGATTTACTTACTGATTTACTGGTATATCGATTGCATGGGTTTTACTTAATCCAATGAAGTCCCTTTAATCATAGTTGTTAGTTATGGACTTAAGCGCGAGTTTTAGTATATGGATCCATATGGGACTGACAATCCCCACCTGGGGTGGTAGCGCCACCACGAACCGTACTCGTATAAACAGGTGTTTTCTACTCGTTTCATATGAATGTTTTTGGATTAGCATTCACGAGGGCAATTACTTACTTACTGTTAAGCTTCAACTATGGTGCTCATGGCAATGTATATCGAAACTATTGCATACGTGCAACTATTACTTACTTTTACAAATTGATGTGTTCAAAACTGTTCTTAATATAAACCTGTAAGATTCACCAACCTTTTGGTTGACCTTTTTAGTGATGCATTCTCAGGTACGCAGCAACAGTAGGATGGCCCAGCAGGATCTACTTATATGCTAAGCTAGTACGAGTCGCATGCATACACACTTATGAAGATTTTACCGGCATTATCTTTTGTACTAGGATTATGTATTTAAAATCTTTGGAAATCAATTTGCGAACTCACTAATGATGTAACTTTATGACATATTACTTTTGAAAACTTATGTAATGTACTGTATTTCAATGTATTTTTCTAAAACGTCTCATTTAGAGTCGTTTACTATATATCTTGTGCTTTGGTTATTGATTAGTCACGTCCCGACCCGATTCGCTTCCGCAACCCGAATTAGGGGGTGTGACACCAGAATATATTCTTGCTAATCTCTTACTCCTCTCGAGCTCTCTCGACGCACAAACACATACTCCATATTCTTGCGAAAAATGGTATTGTATTGATGCTAAAGTTCACAAGGATCCAGTTGTCAGTTACAAGATGTCATCCTGAAGTTATGTTGATGGTGGCCAACCCTCGAAATACACACATTTACTCGATCACTTGTGTTTTAATTTAGAGATTCTGTAACCCGAAGTATAGTGGTGGTTCCTAGTTAAAAACAACCGAAAATTTCTATCTCATCAACTATTGTTAAAAACACTTCCTCGGAAATATTTTTCATCAACGGATTATACTTTACTTTTAAAAACCTTTACACTAAGGCCTATTTTTATTATTATAAATAAACACGAGTACAACAAATGAAAAGTAATCGAACTAACGAAAAAAGACACTCATGAGTACACGTTACAAGCAACATACATATGAATCCAACTAATCTCACCTAGGATTACAATAAATAAACATTTGGGTTTCTAAACACAAAATACAAAAGTATTATAAACGATTAAACGGTAGAAGTTTTGAAATCTTGCTACACTCATGTAATTTTTACAAAGAAATTTATACAAAATAATGTGACAAGTGGTATGTACCAATCACAACAATCTAATTTTTTATCTCTCATGATTCTTTCTCCTTATTTCATTGATCCACGTAAGTTTGTGGACATAATTTTGTAAAAATTGTGTAGGCCAAGCATTTCTTTTAAAAAAATCTAAAATCCTAGATTGGTAGTTTAGTAGATAAGAGATTTATATATTGCTACCTATATAATCAATTTACAAACTAAACCTTCAATTTATTACGATATTTTACTAAAATATCATGAGATTTTGATAAAGTTATGACATGTGAAGTTAACGTGACATTTTTAAGCTTGGGTTTGTGGTTTCACACTAACTTGTTTGATATAATCTGAAGACGTTGTTAATCGAAAGGGTGAAAGGTGAGGTGAATTTGAGCTAATAAAGTAACAAGTAAACATTTTACTTGTGAGAACTCCAACGTGGGCTTCAATTTCAATAAGTTGTGGACTTGTTGGTGTCACCATTCTAAGTTCAAGGTGTCACTAATACAAAACCTGAAAAAGATAACACTGGCCAGGCCTACTTCACTGGTTGCACGGGACACCAGTCCCAATAATATGGCTCCGCCACTGTTGGACGTCATAAAGTATCCATCATCCTCTAACACCAAACCACCCAAAAAGACGTGTGCATGATCAAGTAAGACATTGACAAAAGTTGATCTATGAGTTTTGACGTATTTAGTAATTACAATTTAAAAAGACCTCTAATACAAAAGAAATTGAGTTTATCCAAATTCGACCATCTTTTGTGTAGAAATTGAATTTATCCAAACCTGACCATCTAAAAATAATTATATTTGATCTTACAACTATGTATTACGAAAAGTGCGTCTCTTGATTTTCATTATATGTCATTGTTAGGACATCTAATAAATTCAAGGTTGATAACTAACAATACATTGCTTATGATTGTAAAAAAAAAAAAAAAAACACATCAACTATGACAAGCTAAGTAAACAAAATTTGATAACCATTTATGTATCTAACTCAATTAATCTTCTTCCTCCTAATAATCCCGTGAACACAAATAACAGTAACAATGAATTATCAATTTATCATAAAGAAATTTTATAGAAGAAATGGTCCAAGTAAAAATTAGTATAGCTACTTAAATGCATAAGCAAAACAAATAAAGTTGATTTAAACATTAAAAATACACAATTTTGTTTATATTCTACTTACCAATAAAACGTATTATATTGGTATCCCTAGTTTTTATAATTAGATAACGAAGTTTGGCAAAATTGGTATCATTGGAAGCGTAACGGAAAAACGAGTCCATCGGTGAAGAAATCAAGTCAATCGGGCTGATACCGAAGAAGATACGGTTGATATCTCGAATCTTAAAAGGTATGCTATATGAAAATGAAAATATACTCATATAGTCCTATCTCTGGTCAAATTTATGTGAAATCAAACACTAAAATGTTGTTTTTTTTTTTTTCCTTTAATTTCCTTGCACCATAATGAACTTTCATAAAAATAATATTAAAATAGAAAATAAATATGTCATGGTTTCATGACATCTATTTTTAGTAATTTTTCTTTTTTAAAAAAACCTAATATTAATTTTTCAGGCAGGCAGAGGCAATTCACCCAATTTTTCGAAGCCAAAGGGGTGAATAACGGCACACTCTCACAACCTAAATTTCACTTCTTCAATTTTAATCAATCAAATTCACATAAACCCTCAACTAATTTCATTCAATTCTTCAAATTCATGATTTAATCAGTTTAGTTTATAACCTTCTGTCGCGATCATTGCAATTTTAATTGATCGCACTCAATCTCTGTGATACGATCGTTTCCGAATAATTAATTGAATTTAACGATTTGAGTATCGATTATACTCAATTGGATGTAATGAGGTTTATATTGATTAATTGATTGATTGTTTGATTGAAAGAGTCGTCAAATTAAAAAAATGAGCAGCACAGGCAGGCAAACGGTTACGAGCCGTGACCTAATCGATGAAGCAAAGAAGCGAATTGTTTTCCTGTCTATGTGCGCTCTTGGACTCTCCTATCTCATGTCTCGTAAGTTTCCTTTTTAGAATTCTGCTCTAAAATTTGTGAATTTATGTTGTATTTTATTTACTGAATGTGTTAGTTGTTGATTGCTTACATTTTACATATGTTTGTTTATACACTCGTACAGTTACGGTTTCTAATGAGATTGCAGTCAGTAGTTAATGTGGTTGGATTGTTTGACACTTTAAATTCAGCATGTATGAGTTTAGTGATTCGGCTTATATCCAGATAAGGAAATTCATCTTGTAAGGGTTTGTAGGTATCTAATATGCTCGACTTTTGGTGCCTTAGTTTGAAGCTCTGCAATATAGTGTGGGGTGGAGTTTGTGGAAAATGTCTTTAGTTAAACCTATATGTAAACCTATAAATGGAGAAGATTTGTATAGTGAATTTAAATCGCCACTTTGATGTATCGTCATATCTAGGTAGGTTAATGCTCATTTTGTTATGCGAATCCATTGATAACAAACAAAGTAGACCTTGGACACTCAATGCTGATCGCTGTTCATCTCACTAAGAAATGGGACAACAGGAAAAGTTAATTGAAGGCAACAAGTAGATTTCTATGTTGTACTTACATAGACTCTAAGGTTATGTACGGTTTACGGACAGATTCTGAGCAGCTTTTGAAATTAACCAATAAAATCTTACGACTATGAAGATTCTATAAGTGATGTGCATGCAGTGATATAGAAAGGAAAGTCAAAAGAGAAGCTTTTTTTTTTTTCGCATTCCTTTTTGGTTTCTCAGGTCACTTCCTTGCATATATAAGATGTATAACAATACATAATCGTCTTCTAAATTCTGATCCATGGTGTAAACTAGTTTTGGAATTAATGATCTTTTTTGTATTTATTTACATGTTTAATGTTGACTCTCTCGGATGCGGGTGGGGTGCTACATAGTTTGACTTGACTCATAAGAATCATGTTCTTATCGTTTTGCATGTTTAAGACTATATTACCACAATATATTTTTTGCTAATCTCTTACTCCTTCTCTCGACGCACGATCACATACTCCATATTCTTGCCAAAAATGGAATTGTATTGATACTAAAGTTCATAGGATCCAATTATCAGTTACAAGATGTCATCTTGAAATTATATTGATGGTGGCCAACCCTTGAAACACTCACATATACTCACTTGTGTTTTAATTTGAGATTCCGTAACCGGAGGTATATTGGTGGTTCCTTGTTATTGTGTCCGTGCATATCGATTTTCTTAGCCAGCTCATGTGTTTTTCAGTTTTTATACCTTGTATCATGGAGCATATATTGAAGTCTCTTTTCCAAACCCTAAACATTATTCAGTTCATTAATGCAGTAAATAAAGCCCAACGGAAATAATTTTAATTTCCTTACATATCCTCAACCTTTATTTATGGAAAGTAAGAAAATGTGAATGAGCATGACTTGATCAATTGTTCATTCTTTATTTCTTTTTATGAATTACTTAGATAATTTATTATAACATCTTTCTGAGTTTGATGACATGATCACACGTATTAATTTTGCAATCTATTTTAGTGACAAGCGCCTCGGTGTTGATAAACTTGCCTGCTGCGCTTCTCGTAATTGTTTGTCTTCGTTATTTCACTTTGGAATACGATATGAAGAGGAAAGCTGCATTATATAACAGAAACCCATCCTCAGCCAATGTTTTATCTCGAAAGGAACCTGTCGTAGAGCCTAAGTTGCTCTCAGGAAGGTCTGAGTGGAGAAGAAAAGTCAACTCTCCTGTTGTTGAGGATGCTATTGATCAGTTTACAAGACATATAGTTTCCGAGTGGGTCACTGACCTGTGGTATTCCAAAATTACCCCTGACAAACAAGGCCCGGATGAGCTGGTGCTGATCATAAATGGTGTGCTGGGGGAGTTCTCTAGCCGCGTGAGAAACATCAACCTTATTGATCTTTTGACAAGGTTGACATGCTACAAATTTCGCTCATCTGATTAGATAAAGGATCTTTGATTAGTAATGTCTTTACTTATATTTTTGGTTTGTTATGAAACATTGTAGGGACATAATCAAACTTTTCTGCACCCACTTGGAACTTTTTCGCGCATGTCAGATGAAGATAATGAAGCAGCAGTCTCTGACGATTGCGCAACGAGACGTGGAACTTAAAGCTGTGCTCTATGCTGAAAATAAGTTGCACCCTGCTTTATTTTCTGCGGGAGCTGAGCATAAGGTTTTCTTGCACTTCATCTTTTGATTTACATATGATGTATTGTCTGTATTTAAACATTTCTCGTTTCACATCTAAGGTATATGTGTATTAGAACTTTATAGATATGGTTAAAAAGGAATAAAAGTCAAACAGAGACTAGAGATTGAAGATCGTGATGCTAATTTGGTCATCCACTTCATCACGTGTCGTGCACATGATCGATACTGGATCTGATTGTGCTTTTAAAACCTTTGTGGACCCATATTGTGTGTTAAAATTTATGGATTTGATCCTTAAAAGTTGAAGCACAGGGATGAAGTTATAATTCTCTCTTTGTTCTATTCATTGTAGGTTCTACAACATCTTATGGATGGTTTCATCTCCGTAACATTCAGGGCTGAGGATCTAAATTGCTCTCTATTTCGATACATCGTCAGGGAAGTTCTTGCCTGTGCAGTAATACGACCTGTTGTGAATTTAGCTAACCCAAGGTTATTAATTCTATGCATTTAGCTCTTTGGTTTGGTTAATTCTAGAGGAGGCAATCCCAAATTATTAACTTATCAATAGACCAACTCAGATAATGTTTTACTTATAACGGGTTAAAGAAGAGGTAAAAAGTGAGTCAAAAGTTGTCCAAAGTGTGCTTCTGATGCATAAAACCACATAAATTATAAAGACTGGATTATATGGAAATAATATAATTTTTTTTCTTTTTCATATTTCACTCAGTAATTTCTCATAAAATCAATATTATTGGGCAAAAAGTGTTCCTTGTCAACCCAACCTTAGTTGTTTGAGTTCATACAACAATTACTCTTTTTGACCTGTTACCTGCCTCGCCTGTTTCAAAACCTCTAGTTGATACGAGCATGTTCTTTATTTTCTTTCCTTTTTGGCTTTAGATTCATTAATGAGAGGATTGAGAACGTGGTCATTTCGGCAAGCAAGTCTGATAAAGGATCTAACAAAGAACAAGTAGACTCGCAGGCGAAGTCAAACGAATCTCCGAACATATCTAGTCAACTTTCTATGTTTATAGATCCTTCTGTCAAGGGTGTTGAGCTTACACAGCTAAAAAAAGACAACCCTGGTTCTGCCCTAGACAATGTCACCACCACTCTTCATTCAAAAGACCCATTGCTTTCCATCGAAACCCGAAAAGATCTTTCAGGTGGAGAATGGGGTGATAAGTATGACATTATTTCTCGCAGAAAAACCGAAGCATTGGCTCCCGAGAATATTGAGAATATGTGGGCTAAAGGTAGAAACTACAAAACAAAAGAAACTGTGAACCGTTTAACAGAGCCGGTCCAACGACTTTCTTCCTCTAGGTCAGCAAATCTTGTGAATCACTCGAAACCATTGACTTCACATAAAGAGACATATGGCCCCACGAAAGTTGATCATAACAGATCATGGCCTCCTTTGGGCATTTCTTACGAGGAAGAGGAAGATGAAGAGGAAGAGGAAGAGGAAGAGGACGAAGTATATGGGAACGGCAGTGTTAATTATAGTGAAGATGAAGAAAATAGTGACATCACAGGTTTAGATTCTCCGGGAACTAAAGTATGGGACGGTAGAAGTAATCGGAACCATTCTGTTACTCACATTCATCATCCGCTTGAAAGCTATGAAGGCCAGAAGATGAGAAAAACAGGAAAAGGAAATTCCACTGGCCGAAAAAGGTCAAGAGTAAGCAGTCAGAAGGATGTGTGGCAGGAGATTGAAAGAAAGAGTGTCCTATTGGGAGATGGTTTAGATGTTTTGGGTTTTTCTAAAGGACATTCGAAATCCGGGGACTCTAGTGGTGACTCTGAGGGGGGAGAGTCATTAGCAAGAACCAGTAGCGGGACAAGTGCTTCATCTTCGTACCCTCCGATTTTAGCCATGAATGCCCAAAAGTGTGCACCGTTGGATGATTCATTTTTTAGACTAAGATGTGAGGTAAGTCAGTTGCATTTTTGTATAGAGGTGTCAAAATGGGTGGGTCTGGTAACTAGTCAAGGTGGTAGTTTTTTTTGTGCGGG
Organism: Helichrysum umbraculigerum; assembly: GCA_949592205.1. Taxonomy (NCBI): domain Eukaryota; kingdom Viridiplantae; phylum Streptophyta; class Magnoliopsida; order Asterales; family Asteraceae; genus Helichrysum; species Helichrysum umbraculigerum. Next base: position 62,985,472 of record CATIUR010000007.1, on the reverse strand, counting down.
TCCGGTTGGATTGACTTGAAGCATTTTTTGTCCTGAATTATAATATGTTATGAATAGTTAGTATGTCAAATATGGTTATGAAAATCAGATTACTTGATAATCTGGATTTTGATTAAAATCGATTTAGGAGAGTTCATGCATAAAAATTACTCTTTGGGTGACTTTTAACCTGTTCCTTATTTATTTTATATCTATATTTTTAGATGTGGGACCCCTCAGAGATAAAACATATCCCAAATTGACTGATATATTAGTTAAAGCGTCAAAATTGACACAACTAATGCTGTGTCATTTTTTTACACTCATGGAGCAATTGAGAGATTAAGTAATCATTTGCTATTGCAGGTGTTAGGTGCCAATATTGTAAAGAGTGGCTCTAAGACATTCGCTGTTTATCCTATCTCTGTTACAGACGTGAACAATGTTAGCTGGTCTATCAAAAGAAGGTGCTGAATATCTCCTGTGATATTTGGATTCATTCTTAGTTTCTTAATTCTTAGCCTCTTTGATAATGACTATGTGATTTTAAGTAATCACAATCCAGATAATCAGGTTAAAATTACTAATGTTGGTGCTCTTGCATATCAAATTTGGTTCCTCTAACTGAATTATAACCTTTATACAGGTTTCGACATTTTGAGGAGTTACACCGGCGTCTCAAAGAGTATCCAGAGTATAATCTTCATCTCCCACCAAAGCACTTTCTGTCAACAGGACTTGATGTGGATGTTATTCAAGAACGTTGTAAACTTCTTGATATATATCTGAAGGTAACACATTTTCTTCGAGGATTACTTCACCCGATTTACTATAATTTAGAGCATCGTAAATAAACAAAGGTAGAATAGTCAATATTGTAGCTGGATTTTCACATAATCAAAGGACATGATGAAAAAAGAACGAAATTGAGAAGGCCCAATGTGATGTTAGCGTTTTCCATATAAATCTAAATACTTTCACCCAAATACTAGTCACTTTTCTTTAGTTGGGGCTAAAATATGATAGTTGTATCATAGAAGTACTCATATAGGGGGATAAAGGATGCTTTCTGGACTTGATGTATTCACTATCTAGTGGTTTAACTATTTGAACTTATTCAGTGCATATGTCATTTTTTTCTCCTCTATTTGCAGCGACTTATGCAGCTTTCAACTATATCCGGATCAATCGAAGTCTGGGACTTTCTTAGTGTTGATTCTCAGGTTTCACTTGTGGCTTATCTGTTCTTTTATTATTTTTTTAATGATTATTCCTTACTTATACATGTTGCTGGATGCAGACATATAGTTTCTCAAATTCTATATCAATCATTGAAACTCTATCAGGTGAAAATAAAGTTCTAGCAAGTTCTGTGTATATCTATCAATGTGCTTTCTCGCATTTACAGTTTATACATGTTTTATTTGTTTAGTTAATACAGCCATAAGTGTTCATGAAAAGAGTACAGATGCCAGTACTACTGGTGTAAGGTTTGTAGGGGATCCCTTAAATTCCAGAAGAGAACTTTCAGATGCTGTGACAAGAAATTCTGTATCAGAAAGTAAACAAAATTCTGCAACTGATGGGTCAAAAGTATCTAAGAAAAATGTAGCCTTTTCTCTTGGAAAGCCTGTAAAGGAACTTGGAAAATCATCAGAGGATTCGGATAGTGACCCTGAAATTGTCGTTTCAAGTATTATATCCTCAACTGTGAAGTCAGGCCAGTCTGTAAAGGGATTGGAAGACAAATCCTTACATGCACCATCTGTGATGCTTACAGATGATGGTAATTCAGTACTTCCTAGCGAGGTAATCACTGATATGTTTCATAATTTGTCAGCCTATATATATATCATGTGTGAAGTTTTGTAGCTTTCCTTTTCTCCATATACGGTTTGTGCAAGGGGTGGCAAAGTGGGCAGGTCGGGCGATTTGGGTGATGGGTAATCTTTTGGTATGTGTTGGGTTGACCAGGAACCCTTCTATTAAAATTTCCCAAAATTTAAATAAATACATTGTGTCAAATATGATGTAAAAAAGCTAAACATATAATACAATGTGAATAAGATTATTTAGAAGGTTTTATGGATTAAAAAATACACATTGGGTGAATTTTGACCAATCTGTTTAACCCATTTGACCTGCTTCCTTTCAAGCTATTTCGTTATTCGACTCGTTAGAGCTAAAACATAACCCAACTTGAGCTATATATAAATAAATGTGAAATTGCCACATCTACCTTGTATTCTGTAGCAGAATAACATTCCTCATCTTGTGTATTGTGCTGCAGTGGGTGCCACCAAATTTGAGTATCCCGATATTGGATCTTGTTGATGTTGTTTTCCAGCTTCAGGATGGTGGTTGGGTCAGGTAGTAAACATGTGTATCATTTACATCTTGAAAGTTGGATTCATTTTCTACTATCCCACATTTTTCTTCTTTAATGCTTAGTTTAATCCCAATTTTTTGTTGTTTTACCAGGAGGAAGGCCTTCTGGGTGGCTAAGCAGGTTCTACAGCTGGGCATGTCAGATGCCTTTGATGATTGGCTGATTGCTAAAATCCAACTTCTGCGTAGGGGCTCTATTGTTGCATCAGGAATTAAGCGGCTTGAGCAGGTTATCCATGATAAACTTTTGAATCAAGAAATCAATGTTCAGTTCCTTTTCTTATGTATGTCTTATACTTTTTAACGGGTCGAATGGGTAACAGCGTAACGCATTGAAAAGGGCTTGGAAGTCACCCAAAATGTATATAATGCATACCTATTATTCCGCTAAACCGGTTTGAATATGAAATTAATAATTATTGCTGTAACTGTATCTTCTTTGTAATCATGTGTAGAGCATTAATTTTTAAATATAGAGATGAACAAATAGGTGTTTGTGGGTCAATCTGACACCCTCACATTTTGCCTTTGTTAAGCTTAGAACTTAAATTGGTGATTAATGTCCAAGCATCTGCGTTAAATTTTGGTAATACAAATGCCTTGTACTAAGAGTTAGAACTTAAATTGGTGATTAATATGTCTCACTAGTCATCTAGTAAATTAAGTATTTGTCTGTAAACAATTCTATGATTGTTGGTTTGCTTCTAATATTCCTTTTGTTTTGCTTTAGATACTTTGGCCGGATGGGATATTCATAACAAAGCACCCAAAGAGACAACAACCAGCCCCCTCCCCGAAGGTGCCACAGGACTCACCCAACGGCCGACCTACATCATCAGGAAATCCACCCAGTGATGAGGAAACACTGACAAGAGAAGAGCTTCAAGAACGGGAAGCTCAGAGACGTTCTAAACTAGTTTATGAGCTGATGATTGGTAATAATTTTCTCATTTGTTTAGGTTTCATCCGCTAGTCATTCCCTCTGTTACTCATTTCCTTTTCGTGTAGATGTGGCAAAATGGGTTGGTCAGGCAGGGTGGGTAATGGGTCAAAACGGGTTCAACTTGACATAGGTCAATTTTGGTAAAGCTCCAAACGGTTTGAGTTAGGTTGACTTGCAGACACTTTTTGTCTAATGTTTATAGGTAGTTTAACTGTTATTAATGTAATATAATTGTAGTCTCAATCTTTGAAATAAATGACTTTGGAGGTCGTATGCATGAATAATATAGGCTTTGGCGACTTTCAACTCATTTGACTCATCCTCGTTTCCTCCCTATATGCTAATTCTTTATTTGACCCATTTGAGATGTATGACAACTCAAATATACCCAATTTATAAGTTAATCGGTCGAACTTGCCTCCAGTACAGTAAATGAGATGGATAAACATAAGGACGCTACTCTTTTCAATATTTTATTGCATACAATCTTCTGGCTGATTTTATGAATGGAATTTCTGACTGCACAGATAAAGCACCGGCAGCTGTTGTAAGTATTTTTGGTCGAAAGGAGTATGAACAGTGTGCGAAAGACGTCTATTACTTTATTCAGGTGAGCTTTGTCACTACACTACTTGTAAGTCATAACTTCATTGTGTTTCATTGTTTACCTGCATCTTGACATGAAATTTTCTGCAATTAATCTCAGCTAAGGTTTTACAAATTTCTTATATTTTGTTCTTGTTTTGTCAGTCATCGGTTTGCCTAAAGCAATTTGCTTTTGACCTTCTTGAACTGCTGCTGATGTCTGCTCTACCGGAGATGGATTTTGTCTTCCAAAAATTGCATGATGAAAAGCAAAAGTTTGGAGTTCTTGAACAGTAGCATTATAGAGTTCGATTCAACTCGGAGTGATATTTTTCACCTAGTGTTCCCCTTCTCTCTTATACATGCTTCTCAGGGCGCTGCATTTTTGGTTCTTGTTCCGCCCTTTAAAGACTCAAAATTCTTTTTATAACTTTTTATAACTTTTTATAAGCGTAAATGATCTAAAGATAATCAGGGTTTTACAGTGGATTACAACTGTGAATATGTTATATGAGTTGGGATTTTTGGGGAGGATAGAGAGTTTGTTACAGATTATAGTTATGCTAATTGTATGGTTTACTCCCTTTGCATTTGTTGTTATTTAACGATGAAAGTTGGGTATATTTTTATAAAATCAGGTCTTGGCATTTCTATTTTTTGTTCATAAATGAATCTTCTGGGGCCTGGGCAGCTGGTAGATAGCAAGAAAAATTAAAATTTAAGTCGGTTTCGGCTAAATGTGGTACATTTTTAGTAGGGGTGTTATTCGAGGTTTTCAAGTTCATAATCTAACATGTAAACCGAACAATGATTAACATCTTATTTTCATTAACATTGATGACAAATATTTTATTTAAACCAGATAATATGAAAATAAATGTTACCTTCTTAAATATAATGAACTTCTATGTGATGCTTGACAAATGCTATTATCATGTTACAATTCTTGTATTATTATTCATTAATTTAAAACATCAATGATAGTAAATGCTATAATATAGAAGAAAAGGTACTTTGATAATATATAATGCCATCAATTTGGATTGGTGACTAATTGTAAATTATATGGATAACTTCGAAGATTGAAGAATGTCGATAATATACAGCTTTACGCTTTATATTGTTATTGCCGTGACTGTTTAGAGACTTTAGAGCAGTACAAATTGCAATAGGGAAAAAAAGAAAGAAAAAAAAACCCGGTGCAAATGATGCTAGTCATGCTACTTCTTCAGTAAAGATACTACAATGCTCACAATTTTCATGCTGTTACATTTTTGCAGAATTTGCCTAAAGTCTCTCATTTGGTAGACGATAATTATGTTCTGTTGCGCAAGAAAAGTGGCTAATTCGCAATCACTCGTAAGAAGTATAATATAAAAGGCTTAAGTTTACCACAAAACCAGCAGCCTTGATGCAAGACTGGGATCAAGAATAAAATTTGATGTCAAAACACCAGAAAACTTATCCACTTCCGATTTCTCTGTTCAAGTAGTCAATGAACATTCTCTTTGCACTTTCAGCATCTGAAGGTGGTGGTGGCCCACTTAAGCTCGATTGACCTGTCAACTTTATGAAAGTTTTTCTTAGCCTCCGAAGCTCAGGTAACCCAACTGACCTTGAAATGTTAATAGTAGGCAAATCATGGCTAAGAGAGAGTCCAGTCACGGGTCCGCCCATAGCTAATGACTGAGCCTCAACAATGCCACTCGTAACCTCTTGTGTAGCTCGGTCCATTTCATAAAGTGAATTAGCCTCAGAAAAACGAGCACTCTGTGTTGCTATTGTTGGCTGCAAGATCTTAACATCACGAGTCTTTGAGTCCACTTTTTTAGTCAAGTAAGATACAAGATCTATAATAGCAGGTGAAGATTTATCAATTCCATCTTTAAATGGCCATAACTCAAATAAAGGCGAATCCCATCGGTTCCTACTATCAGGTCTCTCAAATCTTCTTACTAAATCTTCAAATATACCATCATCATATGAAATTCCATCTTTCTCCCTGCGTTCTTTATTCCAATTCCTACAGTTGGTTTCTTCAACATCACAGTAAAGAACACAATGCCTGATTCCTGCAGCACGTGCAAGACACCATAACTCATATCGGTAACCTTTAATGCTATTTAACGAATCCACTATAATGATGCTGTCTTTTGATAAGGATCGATCAACTTCTGATCTAAGAATTCCTCTTAAGTTCTTTTCTGATGTCATCTCTGCATAGGTTTTATTACGATCAAGATGAAAGGAGGTTTCGTCAATGATTCTAACATTAAGTTTAGATTCTATTTCCTTCAAAGCTTCAGATAGACAAAGAGCAGCAGTAGACTTCCCACTACATGGTTGACCACAAATTACAACTAATGCCATTCAAAGTAGATGACTTCGATTGCTCCCACAAATCTATCTTTCTTGATTGTTTGTATGTGGAAACCCTGCTTATGACAAGAAAATATGTTACTATTTTTATAAGTTTAGGATGCGTATAGTTACAATAATTCAATAAACTGTTGCTGTTTTTCGAGTTATTTTACTAGGAAAAATGGAAAAATAAACAGCGTATTATAATTGCAGATGCTGACAGAGCTTACATTAGCAGAGACATCATAAATGGTTGCATAAGAAGTAGCATGCAATTTTTTACAGAGAATATCCCACCAAGTTCCTAGGAGTGTTACAGTAGTCGAAATGATGGGATCTTCATGAATATCCCTTTGGAGGCAATGGCATCAGCAAAGTCTCTACAACCCTCAATCTATAAGTCTCGTCTCGTCTCATTATCATAAACTAGCATTACTCACTTGCTCATGACTTAGGCATAATGATACGGCATGTCAGCCATAACTAGTTTATTAAACTGAAAAGCTATATCTTACGCCTTGTGTAAACGTTGTTGCTTACGTTAATTGGGATCTTCGTGAAAACAACTACGTGTGCCAACTCTTGACATATTGTAGTTGGGAATTTCATGAATGACTAGCAGTGGCCTTTGGCCTAATGGCATCAGCAAGTCTCTAACCCTAAAATTATAAGTCAAGCCTCATTTTAATAAACTAGTAGCATCACTCACTTGCTAATGACTTACACATAATGATTCAGCCAAAACTAGTTTATTTATTATGATAAAAAGCTATACCTTATACCATACGACAAGATTATTATATAAATCAGTTAGGTCAAACTGAATCTAAAAAAAAATAATCAAATTTGGTAATTTTAATCTAATATCACCGTCTAAAATCTTTATGTTAATGATGTTTAGTATACATACATATATACATATACTCACTGAATAATGAATTGGCATGAAATTAATTAATTAAATAATAATTAGTAGAATTCAAATTGAATTGAATATGCTTACAGACTTACAGTGGTTGTATCTAGGGTTTGTAAGTTGTCGGCGTGGCGTAGCGTAACGTTGGATTACACCGGCGGCAGAAGGCTTCCAACTTGTGGTAACTTGAAATAATCAAATCGGTCAATTAATCATCAGTTCCAACAAAATAAATATGGGGTGTTTGGATGGTTTATCTGAGCTTATTTTGTTGAAAGAGCACAAGGAAGGGTCGATGAAGTTTCGGTGTTTAGTTCGGTATTCAAATGAATACCGATTGTTAACCTTATTTTGTAGATTATTTTATCATTTATTTAAGGGAAAAGTTTTTTTTTTTTTTTTTTTGCCGGTTGAAACAGAAAAAATACAAGAACATTACTTCAATCACCGTTAAAAACTGCACTTTGACGAAGAACACTGAAGGGGAGTGGTGAACACTGAACCTTCGGTGTTCTTCTTGATGAACGCTGAAAAAAAGTGAGGCACTCCCTGTGCAAATTGAAACTTTTTATTATTGAGCAACTAAAACTTTAGAGTTTTGAACCTAAGCGTTTTTGAGGATTAGATAAAAGTGTTTGAGGTTTAAGGTTCTTATAAAGCTTAGCTCCGATAAATAAATGATAACATTATTATAAAATAAAATAATTGAAAAATCTCTAAAAAAAATACGTCAATTTGATTTATTCTTAAATACAGAGTAATTTTTACTGTATAATGGTCAATAATACGTTACGTACTTACGTTGTTTATTCAATAGATTCAACCAATGTTTATGTCTTACTAGTATGTGACGTGAAATTACCGGATGTGTTGTTACCGGATTATTATCAGTTTACATTATATTAAGTATAAGTAAAATGGTTATTAACAAGCAATTAACTCATGTTCATCAAACATGAACCTGACGTATTTTCCGATGAGTGTATCGCATGTATTTTCAAAGCTCATTATATTCAAGTTTCCAAATGACCTTGGGAATTACTTAGAGCTTATTAATTGTTTCAATAACTTCCTAGTCTAATGGTTACATCAATTGTTTCAATCAAGTAATACAAGTACGAGTAATAGTTTGGACTAATTAAAGAAATACCCAATATTATTAGCCATTTGAAACCATTATGTTATGTTATGTAACATATATAACCTCATATATTGTAGTATAGCGGTCTCAGCTTTTAGATTACTCATTAATCGCCTCTTAATCAAATGTTTATTACAAGTGATAGTCCATTTTCGGATACTCCTTTGGTTAACCTAAAAGTTCAAACATAGTATTACCACTCCATCAACTAACAAGTGAAAGTGTAGTTGAGAGTTATCTTTTCTACATATTTTTCAGGCCCGGATTTGAGGGTGTGCGGGATGTACAAATGCATAGGGCCCCCAATTTTTTAGGGCCCTAAATCTTAAAAGTTAGCGATTAGTATAAACTGATTTGCAAATGATTTAATATAATTAAACGACGCTTTACAAGGAACGTGAAACAATTTGTAGTACCGTAATGTAATTATTGAGCCGTATCAAATAAAGATTAAAATTGTATTTTAAGTTAAGTAATAGATGAGTTATGAAATTTAATGACAAAAAACGATTAAAGTATAAACGCCTTGCATGAACAAAAAGTTTTATTTTCGAGGGCCTCATTCTAGATTTCGTACATGGCCACTAAAATTCACGGACCGGGCCTGATATTTTTCATAAGAGCATGATGAGCATTTGAATACATAATTGCTAAAATTGTATGTCAAACATATTTGTGACATGTGCATTTAGTCTGAATGGGTTAATACACAAATATGTCACTATACTTTACGAAAATATTCATCTGGGTTACTAAACTTTAAAAAAGTTCAATTGGGTTACTGTACTTGTAAAAATGTTCAATTAGGTTACCAAACTTTCGACATAGTTGCAATAGCCAAGATGACGCCGTTTTATAAACTTAAAAATGTTCAATTTGGTCACTAAACTTTTAATCAAAATTAAGCAAAATAGGCGGGATGACACAATCAACAAGTACAGTAATCCAATTGAACATTTTTAAAATTTAGTAACCCAGATGAACATTTTCGCAAGGTACAATGACCTATTTGTGTATTAAGCCAGTCTAAATTGGGTTGATAGTTATGTAACAAATTTGGGACAAGTTTATTTATTTATTTTATTTTTTTCAATAGTCGTTTTGTTGCAAGATGCATAATTTGTACTACATTTGTAAGAAGCTAATACAAAAGGCTACAAACTTTTCTTTACTTAAAACTAATAGTATAAAAAAGACCATTTACTTATTTTTATCATTTTAAAACTTTAGGAAAATAAATGATGCTGTCAATAGCATGTGTTGTCGGTAAAAAGTAGGTATTGAACTTATATTTTATGAAAAAGTTAAGGGGTAAAAGATGTAAACTAAAATGTCATACTCCCTCCGTCCCAAAATTATTGTCCACCAACAAAAAACACACAGTTTAATAAAAGTGGGACCACAACAGTTTTCAACCACTCAAATAGAATCTGCACCCACTAAACTCTCTTCTTATTGGTTGAAATGAGAAGTGGACAATTATTTTGGGACATCCCAAAAGGGAAAGATGGACTATAATTTTGAGACGGAGGTAGTAATTGATAGTATCTAATTGGTCAGTTGCACATTTGAATTTTTGAATTATGTAGTCAACCGCACAAATTATATTCCCTAAAACTTGTGTTAAAACTAGGCATGCACAAAAACCGGTTTTTGGAAAACCCGACCCGACCCGAAACCGGTTTTGGTCAAAGTTGGTCAAAACCGGTTTTGCCCAAAACCGGTTCGGGTTCAACCCGATTGGGCACCCCAAAACCCCAACCCGACCCAACCCGGTTTGGGTAGGGTCCAAACCGGTTCGGGTTCAAAACCGGTTTCAAACAGGTTTTTTTTATAAAAATCGTATTTTCGCTCGCACGTCTTCGTTTTAAGGAAAAGCAACGTTTGGGCCAAATTTTTTTCATTAACTTTGTAGAACATTAGTAATTGAAACATAAATGATCAATAACATAACCAAAAGGCTTCTAAATCTCCTTAAAAATATTATTGAATCCGAAAAACGTGGGAAATTAAATCCCAGATACATCGGACCATTCGAAATCCTTGAAAGGATTGGCCCAGTGGCATACCGCCTACAACTTCCTGCTGAACTTAGCAGCGTGCATAGCACATTTCACATTTCTAACCTTAAGAAATGTCTGTCTGATGAGACGCTTATCATACCGCTCGATGAAATACACATCGATGACAAACTTCATTTCGTTGAGGAACCCGTTGAAATCATAGACCGAGAGGTCAAACGCTTGAAACAGAGTCGCATTCCTATTGTTAAAGTTTGATGGAATTCTAGGCGAGGCCCTGAATTCACCTGGGAACGAGAAGATCAAATACGCGAGAAATACCCACACCTCTTCTCGGACCCCACTCAGACTCCTACTGCAACTTAATTTCGGGACGAAATTCCTTTAACAAGGGGAGAATGTGACAACCCGCACTTAGGCGTATTAATTTACCCTAATATTTGCTTGTAATTACTTGTATTTGGTATGTGATAGGACTAATTACTTGTAATATAACGTATATTGAATATACACCAGTACGTAATAAATAGATATTACGCGATTTGCTCGGATGGAATCCGAAACACCCGGCCGTTGGTGAACCTTTCATATGACTTGTAAAACTATTTTAATGATAAAATAGTCATTAGTTACTTTGTATCATTATTTTATAATAACATACGCGAAAAACTATTACGTTTGGTTTAAAACGTAACGTATCCAGAAAAATGCGCGAATCAAGCCCGACACCGAACGAAATCCAAAATACAATTTGGTAACTTAAAATAAGTATTTTAAGTATACTTAGTCATTCAAAATATCACTTACATATTCGAAACGCACACGAGAAATCAAACATCAAAAAGTTAACTAAAATACGCACGTTTAACGTTTAACCGAAAAGCAAATGTAACCCGATTGAGGAACAAAGTTCACGAGCCCAACCCAAGGATGGGCTGAGCCCACTTCGGCCCAGACCAGGTCAGGAAGGCCCACGGCCCAAGGGCCAAGCCCAAAACCCATTCCCTTAACCTAGCTATTTAAATCTCATTTTCCTCTTTCATTATCACTTAACTACACCACTTATCTCTCTCTAATCTGCTTTTTCTCTCCACCTCCAGACCAAAAACGACCTCAACACACCTCAAAAACCTTATCCAAGAACATATAACCAAGATCCATCATCATCTAGCTTCACTTCATACGTTTTTGAGCAAGGGGAAGCAAGGAAACTCACAACCGAGCAAACAGCAGCACACTTCTCTTGTTAAAGCACCTAGACCACGATTTTGCTTGGTATAAACCCTTCCTCTTTCTTTAAATTTACTTGGAACACATATATTTACATGCTAGTAACTCTTTTACCACTGATTATGTCCAAAACCTTGCTTAAAATCGTATGAACATACTATTAACCATCGGATAAAAGCTTTAACCACTGGATAATAAAATAGATCGGTTTAGATCGAGCATAACGAGACCATTTCTTAATGAAATCTCACGATAACTACCTATACAACAGAACACATGCGGGTCTTCTAACGAATTACATACTGGAAATGCGTTCCCAACGGCTTATATTGGATGTTATCCAACGATTTACTCACATTTACACAACTCATGGTTGGGATGTTATCCGCCATGCTTGTACGAAATTTGTTTCTTGATCATGTTTGATCACTGTCTCGACGCGTTCGACAAACGAATTACTCATAATGCGAAACACATCATCTAATCGTGACTTGACCACTATTTGACTTGTTTTGTCAACAAATTACTCATACGCCTTATGCGATCAAGATTGATCACTACGTGATTCGACTACGATTTGAATAAAGATTTAACTGCTGTTCGAACAACGGAATAGTCATAACTTGACTACTGTTTCAAACAACAAGACGCGGTCACAAATTGACCACTTTAAACACGCCTTAGACGCTAAGTACACTGTAGAAATAACCAATTACTCTAAGCTAAGCGTGTAATTCAGAACTACGCTTCGCGACTAGCGAACAAACTTTTTCCTTGGACGTAACGACCAGCGAAATCAAAAATTCCTCCCTCCTCTTTCTCATGATGATGTTATTTGGGAATCCCTTCGGAACCATTACTACGAGAAACTTGTTCATATTCCTTCAGTTGCCAATAGGACGCAAATCTAACAAGGGGAGAAAGGAAAAACCAGGGTGAACAACATACCGCGTAGAAAATACATACACCACCCACGAATCTAGAAATCATGAACCAGAGTGTTTTCCCTCTAGGCTTAGAAACTCTGCCTATACGGTTACCTATACGGTGCGAGATGCACAACATTCCTCGATCATAAGGATCTTCAACGCATATTCGACCAAAAGATCTAAACATGAGGCCACGCCAATGGGTTGAATTACTCGCCGATTACTATTGTGAGATTCGCTATCATCCGGGTAAGGCCAACGTTGTTGCCGATGCCCTCAACCGAAAGGAACGAGTGAACCACTTCGAGTTCGAGCCCTTGGAATGACCACTCATAACAATCTTTTCACCCAAATTCAGGCCGCCCAACTCGAAACACTCAAAGATGAAAACGTGACAAGCGAAGCCTTGCGAGGCATGGATAAACAATTCGAAACCAAACCTGACGGGGCCCGATACTTCTCGAACAGAATCTGGTTGCCCAGTTTTGGGGACCTACGAGCTTTAGTGATGGACGAAGCTCACAAATCTAAATACTCGATACATCCTGGAGCTGACAAGATGTATCACGGAATCAAAGAATTGTATTGGTGGCCCAACATGAAAGCCGACATTGCTACATATGTTAGCAAGTGTCTTACCTGCTTGAAAGTTAAAGCCGAATACAAGAAACCCTCGGGGTTGTTACAACAACCCGAGATACCACCATGGAAATGGGAATAAATTTCCATGGACTTCATTACCAAATTACCAAAAACACCAAGCGGTTGCGATACCATTTGGGTGATCGTAGATCGTCTCACCAAATCTGCTCACTTCCTTGCGATCAGGGAAACTGACAAAATGGAACGTCTAACCCGAATCTATCTGAAAGAGGCGTTCCCATCTCGATTATCTCTGATAGAGATAGCCGCTTCACTTCTCGCTTTTGGCAGTCCTTACAGAAATCTCTTGGTACTCGTTTGGATATGAGTACTGCTTATCACCCGCAAACCGATGGCCAAAGCGAACGAACGATTCAAACACTGGAAGATATGCTACGAGCCTGCGTAGTTGACTTCGGTACCTCGTGGGAAAACCACTTACCATTGTGCGAGTTTTCGTACAACAACAGTTACCATACCAGCATTAAGGCTGCGCCGTTTGAGGCACTCTACGGACGGAAGTGCCGTTCCCCTATCTGTTGGACTGAAGTGGGAGATAGCCAACTCACCGGTCCTGAAATCATTCATGAAACGACTGAGAAAATTGTGAGCATTCAAAACCGGCTGAAAGCCGCACGTGATCGTCAGAAGAGTTATGCTGACGTGAGACGCAAACACCTCGAGTTTGAGGTCGGAGACAAAGTATTACTTAAAGTGTCACCTTGGAAAGGTGTCATTCGTTTCGGTAAACGTGGGAAATTAAATCCCAGATACATCGGACCATTCGAAATCCTTGAAAGGATTGGCCCAGTGGCATACCGCCTACAACTTCCTGCTGAACTTAGCAGCGTGCATAGCACATTTCACATTTCTAACCTTAAGAAATGTCTGTCTGATGAGACGCTTATCATACCGCTCGATGAAATACACATCGATGACAAACTTCATTTCGTTGAGGAGTTGAAATCATAGACCGAGAGGTCAAACGCTTGAAACAGAGTCGCATTCCTATTGTTAAAGTTCGATGGAATTCTAGGCGAGGCCCTGAATTCACCTGGGAACGAGAAGATCAAATACGCGAGAAATACCCACACCTCTTCTCGGACCCCACTCAGACTCCTACTGCAACTTAATTTCGGGACGAAATTCCTTTAACAAGGGGAGAATGTGACAACCCGCACTTAGGCGTATTAATTTACCCTAATATTTGCTTGTAATTACTTGTATTTGGTATGTGATAGGACTAATTACTTGTAATATAACGTATATTGAATATACACCAGTACGTAATAAATAGATATTACGCGATTTGCTCGGATGGAATCCGAAACACCCGGCCATTGGTGAACCTTTCATATGACTTGTAAAACTATTTTAATGATAAAATAGTCATTAGTTACTTTGTATCATTATTTTATAATAACATACGCGGAAAACTATTACGTTTGGTTTAAAACGTAACGTATCCAGAAAAATGCGCGAATCAAGCCTGACACCGAACGAAATCCAAAATACAATTTGGTAACTTAAAATAAGTATTTTAAGTATACTTAGTCATTCAAAATATCACTTACATATTCGAAACGCACACGAGAAATCAAACATCAAAAAGTTAACTAAAATACGCACGTTTAACGTTTAACCGAAAAGCAAATGTAACCCGATTGAGGAACAAAGTTCAGGAGCCCAACCCAAGGATGGGCTGAGCCCACTTCGGTCCAGACCAGGTCAGGAAGGCCCACGGCCCAAGGGCCAAGCCCAAAACCCATTCCCTTAACCTAGCTATTTAAATCCCATTTTCCTCTTTCATTATCACTTAACTACACCACTTATCTCTCTCTAATCTGCTTTTTCTCTCCACCTCCAGACCAAAAACGACCTCAACACACCTCAAAAACCTTATCCAAGAACATATAACCAAGATCCATCATTGAACCAAACCACAAACAAATTCTATATCTTTTGACTAATATGAATCAATCAAATAAACCACAACTTTACTTAAACCACCAACAACCGAGAACAATATTACAGTAAACTTCAAGATCTCAAGAAAACGAAACCTATAATCTATATCAAGGTGATAAAGATTAAGACTAGAACAATCAGAACTATCGATTGTGTATGAAAACCAAAGAGAGAAAATAATCGTAATTTTTTAGAATCTGAGAATGAAAATCTTAATTAAAATAAAGAAAACACGAGATTTATATTTTTCCAACTTTCCTAAATTGCAGAGTGGTCCTTGTACTTCTTGTCTTCAGAATTCTGGCACTACTAACTTCTGAGTTCTGATGCTCATAAAAAAACTTTTAATATTCTGACTTTGACCACCAAAACATATTCTGCACAAACCATCCACAATGAGAACATAACACTTAAAGAACATAATTAGATTGTTCATTTTAACACTCCCCCACTATCTAATTATGAAACATATTTAATAAACCCATTTCATGACATAATTGTTTATGCTGAGTACCATTTAAACCTTTTGTAAAGATATCTGCTATGTTATTAGCAGATTCAACCTTTTCTGTTTCAATCACACCTGCAACAATTTTCTCTCTCACAAAATGTAAATCTATTTCAAAGTGTTTGGTTTTTTCATGGAACACAGGGTTTGCTGCAATTTTAATTGCAGCTTTGTTATCAACAAAGACTTTTACAGGTAACAAACTGCTATATTTAAACTCATTTAGAAGTTTTAAAACCCATATAATTTCACAAGTAACATCTGCCAATGCTCTATATTCTGCTTCTGCAGATGATCTAGAGATCGTAGACTGTTTTTTACTTTTCCATGAAATTAACGAACCATTTAAAAATAAGCAATACCCTGTCACAGACCTCCTTCCCATTATATACTTACCCCAGTCAGAATCTACAAAAGCTTTTAATTCCAACCTATTACCTTTGTTGATACAAACACCTTTACCTGGACACCCTTTAAGGTATTTCAAAACTCGGAAAGCCTGCTTTAAATGAGACTCCATAGGAGAATGCATATATTGACTAAGAACATGCACAGAATATGATATATCTGGCCTTGTTAAGGTCAAATATATAAGTTTTCCTACTAACTTTTGATACACATTTATATTGGCTAAAGGAGTATCTCCTTTTACCTTATTCTCATTATTACACATGTTAAGATTTGGATCAATTGGAGTTTGATTTGGTTTGCAAGCAAGCAAACCAAACTCATTGAGCAGTTCTAAACAATATTTCCTCTGAGATAAGCAAATACCACTTCCTGTTTTAAGGACCTCTATACCAAGAAAATATTTAAGTTTTCCCAAATCCTTTATTAAGAACTTTGAACTCAGAAATGCTTTAAACTTATTAATTTCAGATGCATCATTACCAGTGATGACAATGTCATCCACATAAACAAGTAAAGCCATAAATAAACCATTATTAGATTTTATATACAATGAGTAATCATTCTTACTCTGTTCAAAACCATTTTCAATTAGAGTAGAAGTTAATTTTTCATTCCACTTTAAGCTTGTTTAAGCCCATAAAGAGATTTCTTTAACTTACACACTCTATTATCAGATTGACTAAAATAACCCAAAGGTAAAGACATATAAACATCTTCATCCAAATCACCATATAAAAAAGCATTATTAATATCAAGTTGGAATAAGTCCCAACCATTTTGAACTGCCATATTAATCATACACCTAACAGTTACCATTTTAACCACAGGACTAAAAGTTTCATCAAAGTCTATACCTTCTCTTTGATTAAACCCTTTTGCAACCAACCTAGCTTTGTATCTATCAATTTCTCCTGTTGATTTATATTTAATTTTATATACCCACTTACAACCTATTGGTTTTCTACCTTCTGGTAATTCAGTGATATCCCACGTACCATTTCTATGTAATGCTTCCATTTCTGAATTCATTGCATCAATCCAATACTGACTTTTCATTGCTTCCCAATAAGTGTTAGGTTCAACAGTCTTATTTAATGAATATACAAAGCAGTAATTTTCTTTTGACAAATTACTATAATTTACATACCTCTCAACTCCATATTTAACTTTACCCTCTACAATATATTCATTAAGTTTCTTAGGCAACACAGACTCTCTACTTGACCTCCGTGGGTTAATGATAGTGTTATCAGTTGATATAGGCAATTCTGGATCAGTTTCAAAATTGCCCTCAGGGATAGAATTGTCACCATGTGGAGTTGCAGATGATGTACTATCTGTAGTATGCTCATTTGAGCTGTCTGCAGACAGATTATCATTGCCTTCACCATGTGAATTGTCCTTCCCTTCATCATTGGGACTTTGAGTACTTTGGTTGTCACCATATTTATCAAAAAAAATTAAATGATTGACATCATTATTAAAACCATTATAAAACTGACTTGTTTTTTGTTTAAAAGGGAAAATATTTTCATAAAACTTTACATCTCTTGAATATAAAATAATCTTTTGATCAAGACTATAGAGTTTATAGCCTTTTTTAACACTTGAATATCCCAACAAAACACATTTTTCAGATCTACTTGCAAACTTGTCATTGTTATCCAATACTTTTGAAAAAACAAGACAACCAAAGACCCTTAAATGGGAAAGACTTGGTTTTTTACCATATATCAACTCATAGGGACAATTACTATTTAACACAGAGGAGGGCAACCTGTTAATAACATAAACAGCAGTTAGAACACACTCACTCCACATATTCAATGGAATCCCCCCTTGAAACATAAAAGCTCTTGCCACATTTAGCAAGTGCCTATGTTTCCTTTCTACAACACCATTCTGTTGTGGTGTATGAACACGAGAAGTTTGATGAACAATACCATTTTCATTAACAAAAGAAGACATTCTTTGATTTATAAACTCCGTGCCATTGTCACTTCTAAAAACTTTAACCCTTTTTTCAAACTGATTTTTGACCAAATTATAAAAAACTTTGATATTGTCAAAGACTTCTTCTTTTGATTTTAACAAAAAAACCCATACAGCCCTGGTAAAATCATCAACCACAGTTAAGAAAAATTTAAACCCTTCTCTACTTTGGATCCTATATGGACCCCAAACATCTAAATGTACTAACTCCCCTAATTGAGTGGACTTGTGTTCACTCAATGGAAATGGATCCCTTGTTTGCTTTGCCTTATGGCAGATCTCACAAGGAGCAGTAGCATTTGTATCATTTAAATGAAGACTTGGTTTCAACTCCTGCAAAACTTGGTCTGCAGGGTGTCCAAGCCTATTGTGCCATAAAGTTTTAGACAACAAACATGAATTGAAAGTGTTACCAAAAGGTTTTATACCTTCTAACACATCATTGAACAAGTATAAACCACCATTTTGACTACCAGTCCCCAAAACTTTCCTTGTAATCAAATCCTGAATGTAACAGGTAGTCTCATCAAAACCAACAAATAATTTGTTATCCCTAGCAATACAACAAACAGACAATAAACTAACACAATATTCTGGTATAACCAGAACATCATATAACATAACATTTTTTGATATTTTTAAATTTCCAATTTTAAAAATCTTAGCCTTTGTCCCATTGGGATGATTTACTGAAAGATTCAAGTCAGACACATCAACAACATTTTCTAAACCCTTGTCAGAGTTAGTCATATGCTGACTAGCTCCAGAATCTATAATCCAGCCATAATTCACATTTTCTTTAGTACTGATATTATGTGACACAAAAAAATGATCAAAGTGTTGATTAAAAAACACATTAAAGTTGAAGAATTCACCTGCCATATTGGCATGTGCAGACGTACTACCATTTTTTTCATCCAACAAACTTAACAACCTTGACAACTGGTCACTTGTAAGTGAAACATTTCCAGAACTAGAAGACCCTGCATTCTCATTATTCAAATTAGTTGAATTATTTTTAACAGAAGCTTGATTTGAACTCCTTTTCTTAAAACCAGGTGGATATCCAACTACTTCAAAACACTTATCAACAGTATGGTTTGTCATGCCACATTTAGTACATTTAAGATTGTTATTCCTAGGTGGATAACCTACTATTTCAAAACACCTTTCTATTGTATGACCTGTTCTTTGACATCTCTTGCATTTTAATTCATTTGTATTTCCTAACTTTTTAAAGGTGTTTGAGGAAAAAGCAGATGATTCACCACCAATTTTCTTTTCTTTAATTTGAGTACCTCTATGTGATTCTTCTCTGGATATTATAGAAAAAGCTGTTTTGACACTTGGTAGTGGATCCCTTGTTAAAATGTTACTTCTGATTGGCTGATAAACATCATCCAATCCCATCAAAAATTGCATTAGTTTTAATAAACCAGTATGTTCTTGAAAATTCTTTGCAGCTGCACATGTGCAAGCTGGTAGTTTTAACATCACATCATATTGTTTCCAAAGTGAATTCAGTTTATGATAATATTCAGAAACTGAAGTTCCATTTTGAGTTAGTGAATTAATCTTTTGATGCAGATTAAAAACTACAGATCCATCAACCTTATCATAAGTTTCTTTAAACTCATTCCACACATCTGATGCAATTTTTGAAAAAATTTGCCCATTATATAACTCTTCTGACAAAGAATTTAATATCCAGGAAAGAACCACAGCATTACATCTATCCCATTGTCTAGCAAGTATATCATCATCATCAGATTTTTCAAATGATCCATCTATAAATCCCATTTTATTTTTTGTTTGAAAAGCAAGTTCCATAGCATAAGCCCATGATCTGTAATTTTCAGTACCTTTTAATTTTTCAGTTATTAATGGTGTACTACTAATATCACTAGCATGTAGATATAGTGGATCTCCAAAATCTAATTTGCTAATTTCTGTTATACCAGATCCACTAACTTTACCACCATCATTTGGTGGTTTATCACCAACTTTAGTCATTTTTATTACAAAAAAAAAAATCCTTTAGCAACTACCACAGAAAAACAACAGATAGATTCACAGACACACAAAAAACAAGTAAAGATGTTATAATAAACACACACAATAAAAAAGTGTAAACTAACTCAGATAATCAAGTAATCACTTAGATAGCCAAATATTCACAAAAGACACAGATTAGCAAACAATAAAAGAAAGGAGAATATGGAACGCCTCACAGAGTACTCCGTGCAAGCAATAAGAACCAAGAATTATTCACAGCGGAAGACGTCAAATCGACTCTGGAACAGCCAAGAGTCACACCAAATATTTCCAGAAACCACAAACCCTAATTTGAGAAATTATGGTTTCAAGTCGAAACTTCTCTTAGAATAGCTTCAAACCCTAAGATCAGTCCTGAACAAACCACGAATCAAAGCGTGTTCACCAAGATCTACGTCTTTAGTTTCAAACCCTAATTCGAACCACGAACCAGAAACCCTAGAAATCTTTTTCCAGAATTTCAAAAATATCCAAATCGATGAATCGTATCAAGCTCTAGGCTCTGATACCATGAACCAAACCACAAACAGATTCTATATCTTTTGACTAATATGAATCAATCAAATAAACCACAACTTTACTTAAACCACCAACAACCGAGAACAATATTACAGTAAACTTCAAGATCTCAAGAAAACGAAACCTATAATCTATATCAAGGTGATAAAGATTAAGACTAGAACAATCAGAACTATCGATTGTGTATGAAAACCAAAGAGAGAAAATAATCGTAATTTTTTAGAATCTGAGAATGAAAATCTTAATTAAAATAAAGAAAACACGAGATTTATATTTTTCCAACTTTCCTAAATTGCAGAGTGGTCCTTGTACTTCTTGTCTTCAGAATTCTGGCACTACTAACTTCTGAGTTCTGATGCTCCTAAAAAAACTTTTAATATTCTGACTTTGACCACCAAAACATATTCTGCACAAACCATCCACAATGAGAACATAACACTTAAAGAACATAATTAGATTGTTCATTTTAACAATCATCATCTAGCTTCACTTCATACATTTTTGAGCAAGGGGAAGCAAGGAAACTCACAACCGAGCAAACAGCAGCACACTTCTCTTGTTAAAGCCTCTAGACCACGATTTTGCTTGGTATAAACCCTTCCTCTTTCTTTAAATTTACTTGGAACACATATATTTACATGCTAGTAACTCTTTTACCATTGATTATGTCCAAAACCTTGCTTAAAATCGTATGAACATACTATTAACCATCGGATAAAAGCTTTAACCACTGGATAATAAAATAGATCGGTTTAGATCGAGCATAACGAGACCATTTCTTAATGAAATCTCACGTTTCCTAAGCCTAAACTCAAGTTTAAAGTGTCTAGTTTTCAAATCTATAAGTATCACGAATTAATGATGCTGTTTTGTATTTTTAAGAAAAGAAATAAAAGTACATATCAAATCTGTACCTTCAGATCAGAAAATTAGTCAAATGTCTAAGAGTATATCTCGTAAAATCTACCATAAAAACTGATGAGACCAGTTGGAAAAGATCAAAAATTTCGTTATCTTTAAATCCCCTACTCGCACACTTTGTGAAGTTTTGTAAAACGTGAGTTATGATAAGATCTTTGAACATATGTACTGAAAATATGGCTGCTGGACCCATTGTGATTTACAAATTTATTTCTCGATTTGTGTTTTGTTTTAGACTTCATAAAAATATGTTCCAGAAACCTGAGACATAGTGGAATAACATATATTTTTTTGGATGTGATTTCGGACATTTAGATGGTTAAATCGCAAGGACAAAAACGTATAATTTTCAGAAAAACTAAGTTAAGGGATGTTTTCATAATCTTGTTAAAAACGACACTTGCAAGTTACCAATGACCACGAAACTCATTTTCTATAAGTTTTATAACATAATAAGTGTCGTGTAAAAGTTTCGGGTCAAACCGAGCGTTTTTGACTTTGGACCAAAAACTTGAAAACCCTCTCAGCCCGTTTTGCGACGTCACTTGCGACGTAACCTCTCCCGTCGCAACTTTTGCGACGTCACTTGCGACGTAACCTATCCCGTCGCAACATTTGCGACATCACTTGCGACGTAACCTCTCCCGTCGCAACTTTTGTGACGTCACTTGCGATGTAACCTATCCCGTCGCAACATTTGCGACGTCAATTGCGACGCAACCTCTTCCGTCGCAACTATTGCGACGTCACTCTTCCGTCGCTACTTTTGCGACAGCAATGCCCATTTTTGCGACGTAACTTTTCGTCGCAATTTCCTGAAATACATAAAAACACTTAACTATCAAGTATTGAACTCACATAACAACTAAACGATATACGACACTACTCGTACTTGTAAAACTGATACTTATGGGGATATACAATGAAACGATAAGCAACTTAAAAACGATATCTTCGGGAATTATTATTACATACTTAAACATTCACCAACGGGCCGCAAACATTTTTAAGTAAACAAACGATTAACCACTTGGACATAACTAGTGAGTGGACAACTAGCATGAATGGTCTTTTGAGACATTCACTTATACATACAACCTTATATGCTTAGGGCATTAGAAGGTTGCGGGTTCGGAGAACCCACTAGCTGATTTACTTTCGGATACTCGTTTGACATGCAAACGTAGCTTGCTTACTTGACTCAGGTGAGCCTTATAACCCCACTTTTACTGTTTTACTATTGGGGTGAGATACATTGCTTAACTGTTTTTTGAACACAAGTGCTAAATTACTTACTTTTCATATACGGGCTTGCATGAGTTACTTACTAATCCACTGAAGTCCCTCCATCATAGTTTCGTTAGTTATGGACTTAATGGCGAATATTAGTTAATGGATCCATTAGGGACTGACCCTCCCCGCCCGGGGTAGTAGCGCTACCACGAACCGTTCTGTAGAAACGGGCGACTTATATTTGTTTCGTACGAGTGTTTGGATTGGGCACTCGCGGGGGCATCTTACGGTACTTGGCTGTACCACTGATTTTCGGGTTAAGCTTCGACTATGAGCCTCATGGCAACGGTATATACATATTTACTTACTATTTGCTTGATTGCAAATACTTGATTTTGCCTACGGGCAACGATGATAAAATC
Organism: Helichrysum umbraculigerum; assembly: GCA_949592205.1. Classification (NCBI taxonomy): domain Eukaryota; kingdom Viridiplantae; phylum Streptophyta; class Magnoliopsida; order Asterales; family Asteraceae; genus Helichrysum; species Helichrysum umbraculigerum. The sequence continues at coordinate 62,962,308 of CATIUR010000007.1, read as the reverse complement.
TTGTGTTCAAACTGATTATTTACAAACCTGTGAGATTCACCAACCTTTTGGTTGACCCTTTTTAGCATGTATTCTCAGGTACACTTACGGAGTATGTTCACTCCAGGATATTAGCTAGAGTCGCATGATTTCTACACTGCATTTACGGAGATTCTTTGGCATTATCTTTTGTATATTACGGTTATGTAATAGAATCTCCCACTACATACGCGGACTCTAGGCTATGATACTTTTGTAACGAAAACTATATGTTTTCAAACAATTTGATTATGAAATGTAACTATTTTACAAACGTCTCATTTAGAGGTCGTTTGCTGTATATCTTTGTGCTTTGATTTACTCGATTAGTCACGCCCTGACCCAAACCGCTTCCGCAACAGGTAATTTGGGGGTGCGACAAAAAATATTATTGAATCCGAAAATTCTATATAATTCATAAACGTTCGAGCGTTAAGCGTTTTAATGAAAATCAACGTTTGGGCCAAATTTTTTTCATTAACTTTGTAGAACATTAGTAATGGAAACATAATTGATCAACAACATAACCAAAAGGCTTCTAAATCTCCTTAAAAATATTATTGAATCCGAAAATTCTATATAATTCAAAGTGAGTTGATACTTTCAAGGAATGTTCTACTAAATGCAAGGAAACAGGTGCATAAAAAGTGACACTGTAAGCATAAAGAGTTGTACTTTTCCGTGAATTTAGTAAAAACTTCCTTGCATTTATCAACTCCCAAATCAAAGTTAGGCTTTTTAAGGAAAAACAATGTTTGGAGCAAATTTTTTTTATTGAATTCGTAGAACATCAGTAATACAAACATAATTGAACAATAACTTAAACAACAGTCTTCTAAGTCTTCTTAAAAATATTATCGAATAGAAAAAAGTCTTCAAACATCTTCAAACATTTTATAATCTTCAACTTGTATTAATCTTCAAGTCTTCAAAAGTCTTCAAACATCTTCAAAGTCTTCAAAGTCTTCAAAAGTCGAAATCTTCTTCGGAGGTAGCCTCGCGCGAAGCTTGATCAAGAGCAATTTCTTCGTCGGAAAGTGATATTGTTACACCTTCTTCCACCTCGATATTGTGTATGTCTTCTTCGTATTCCATTTCACCTTCAAGACTTGATACATTTTGTATGCGTTCCGCGGCGTCCAAGTGATCCTTCAAGCAAATGCACATCTCTAAGGAGGCCGGTGTGAGTCTTGTTCTTCGTATAGATAATACCCTGCCACTAAGAGAAAAAGCGGATTCCGAAGCTACCGTAGAAGCTTGGACGGTTAGTAAATCTCGGGCCATGATGGCTAGAACGGGAAATTGAGATTCCCTCTCTTTCCACCAAGCCAAAATATCAAATTGTTCGAACTCATTGGGTAGAATAGTGGCCAAAAAATCCGTAGTCGTATATCTCCCATATTCGTTAGTGGTATTTTGGTTACTATCACCCCTTGCCCGTTTATTGTTTTCTTGTCTTTAACTATTATAAAAGTTTAGCATTGGATTGCTAGAAGAAGATGAAGAAAACATTGGGTTAGCCGTACTACCGGACACATGTGTGGTTGAACTATATTTTTGAAAATATACGCCAAATAAATCTCCCAAACATTTGTTAAAATCCGTTTTTGCATTATGTGAAAACAATGGGTCGACCTCATTCAAATCCAAATTGTGACAAATGTTATCGATAAGCATTTCCACCCCGGTAACATAGATTTAAACCTCGTTTTTACTTCGTCTACATCTTCAACCGCTAGTCCGGCTTGCACAACCAAGTTAATGATGTGTGCAACACATCGACTATGATAAAAAATGCCCTTCAATGGTGGTGCGTATTTTAGTATTAATTTTGAAACGGCAAGTGTATTATTACTAACGTTGTCAAAAGATATTGAAAAAACCTTTTCTTCCAATTTAAACATTTTAATCACACTTCGTAACATGTAAAATAAGTTTTGACCCGTGTGAGGATACTCAAAGTCTTCAAAAGCAATGGTACGTTTCATCATTTGCCAAGTTGCGGGATCAACCCAATGTGCGGTTACACAAAGGTACGAACTGGGCAAACCATGAGGAGCTGACCAAACATCGGTTGTTAATGATACACATGTATTTAAATTTTCAAAACCGATTTTTAGTTGTTTTTTAGCTTCTTTCCACAATTTAAGGGCATCGCGTTTAAGAGTAGTACGACTTACATTGTTATATCGCGGTTCAAGAGTGGTTTGAATCACCCTAGTAAGCCGAGGGTTGTCGAAGTGGTTGAAAGGCAAAGCTTCTTGAATCACATAACCCGCAAAAGCTTGTCGACACCGTTCCACATCGTATGTAAATATAGAACCATCTCGTGCCATTGAAGATTGACCACTTGCTTCCGGATTACCTTTGAGTGCCTCACAATGCTTTTCGGTATGATTTTTCAACGTTGTGTTGGAGTCGGGTTTGAAGAATTTCCGACAACGTTTACAATGTGCTTTTGTCGTACCATCCGACAACAACACTTTGTCGAAACCACCCCAAATCTCCGGATTTCTTTTGTTGGGCAATTGTTTCACAATCGTTGGTGCATTTGAAGAACCAACACCATGTGAAGCCGAAGAAGATTGAGTTGCCATGAGAATATAGTTTGCGTTTTTGAGTTTTTGTAGATATGTATGAGTGTTTGGAAGTTGTGAATGAACCTAAACTCAAGCTTTGTATTTATAGTGATTTGAGATGGCAAAAATGTAAAAAAAAACCATAAAAAACGGCTATAAAACGGTTACAAACGGCTAGGAAATAAAAAAAAAAAAAAAACCGGTTTCAAACCGGTTTTAAAACCTGTTTTCCAAACCGGTTCCGGAAAAACCGGTTTCAAACCGGTTCAAACGGCTACAAACGGAAACCGGTTTCAAACCGGCGGGTAGGGGAAAAACCGAACCTGTTTTGGTCAAAACCGGTTTTGACCGGTTCGGGTTCATTTCGGGTCGGGTCGGGGAAACCGGTTTGGATGTGCACGACTAGTTAAAACTTAAAACCCAAAAATATGTTGATAGCAAAGTAACTAAAGATGAGTTGGTTTGGAAAATGATTTTACTTGCAAACCCATTTTTGGGACCTTTGAGCCCAACTATATGACTAGCTGGTGATAATAAGCGTATTCAAAATGGGGCCTATTTAAGCCCAATCTTTTTAACTACAATAAGCCCAAACCTCAACTATATAAATCGCCGTGATGAAATTAGGCGGGAAAATACTGATACCAAAGAAGGGTGAAATGGAAGAAGAAATAAAGCAGAAATTTGGGGGTTTTCCGTATAAACCCTACTCGATTCAAATCGATTTCATGAACGCACTTTATGATTCACTTGATAAAGGTGGAATTGCAATGCTCGAAAGCCCTACCGGTAATCTCACTTCTCATTCCATCTCTATTTTGTGTGTGTATTGAGTTATTTAATAGGTCAATAAATGTTAATGACGTAATCATATATTCAAAATTAAGCTGTTGATATAATCGTTAAGCTTATGGAAAATGGTAATTTTAATATTTAGTTGATAAAAATGTATAATTGGTTACAGGGACTGGGAAAACTCTAAGTATAATCTGCAGTGCTATGCAATGGCTCGTTGATCGAAAACAGCGGTTGAATAATGATAATAGTTTGGTTGATACGCAGAGGAATGAAACAAGTGAAGGTAATAATGGATCAGATAATGATGAACCTGCTTGGTTAAGGAATGTTTTAGGGCGTAAAGAGGTTGAAAGGCCTAAACAAAAGGGTAAGGTAAATAAACGATATGGTTTTCGAACTAAAAAAAGTGATAAGACTGGAATTGAGGAGAGTTTTAGGGATTTGTTTAATCATTTTAGAGAATTTGAAGTTGATTATAATAATTTATATGAGAATGAAGGGAAGAATTCGATGGTGAAATGTGATGGAGATAAGGTGGATGATAAGGAGTTTTTGGTGGAAGAATACACGAGTGAAGATGAGAAGACGGGGGTATCGAAGAGAAAGAGTGGCGGAATTTCATCTTCGAGTGAAGGTGAAGAGGATGGGAATGAATTTAGTGATGAAGAGGAAGAGGCGGATTTCAAGATTTATTTTTGTAGCAGGACTCATTCGCAGTTATCACAATTCGTAAAAGAATTGAGGAAGACTGTCTTTGGTAATGAGTTAAAGGTTGCATCTTTGGGCTCTAGGAAAAACTTTTGCATAAATGAAGGTGAATTGGTGTTGCTTTATTGCTCTTAAATGAATATGCGATTGTGTGATTAATCTAATTTGATGAAATGTTGCAGAGGTGTTGAAGCTTGGGAACTCTACTCTCATTAACGAGCGATGTTTGGATCTCCAAAAGAATAAGAAAAGCCAAGTGTCTAAAATGAAGGTATAAGTATATCTTTGATTATATTCCGTTACTGTAATTCAACTAGTTACCTACCCACGCTAGAACAGTTTGAGTTCGGATATTTTTGGAAATGAAGATGAAATTTATGTGTATATCAGTGTTTTTTCAATAGCATATGAAGGAGATTGTATTAATTTTTGAGAAAATTTGAACAATTTTTATATACTAGAACAATGGTCACATTAGTTCAGCAAAGTAAGATGCACCTTTTCTAATGCTAATTTGCAGAATTCAGGTGGTGGGGGAAGAGTACGCAAGACAAAGGCCTCAAGTGGATGCCCAATGCTTAGCAAACATAAGCTACAGAAGCAGTTTCGAAAGGAAATGACTGACCAAGGGCCTCTAGATATTGAAGATCTTGTTCGCCTTGGGGGAAATTTAGGAACTTGCCCTTACTACGGTTCCAGAAACATGGTCCCTGCTGCAGATCTTGTAGTTCTTCCTTATCAATCTCTTCTTTCTAAATCTGCCAGAGAATCACTTGGTTTGAGCTTGAAGAACAGTGTTGTTATCATAGATGAGGCTCATAACCTTGCCGACTCTCTCATCAGCATGTATGACTCGAAAATTACTCTGTCACAGGTAAAAGTTGTAGCTTGCATATCGTTGTGTCTATTTTTTGTAAATTTTTAACCTGTTGATCCAAATCATATTACAGTTGGAACATGTTAATTCTAGCTTAGAGGGTTACTTTCAACGGTTTCGCGACCTATTAGGACCAGGCAATCGCAGACACATTCAAACACTGATGATTCTCACTAAAGCTTTTATAAAGACCATATGCAACCAGGATGATGCCAATTTGGTTCCTGCAGCAAAAAATGCGTCTGAATGCTCTTTGCGCATCAATGAGTTTGTGTTTTCCCTCAACATTGACAACATAAACTTAGTGAAATTGTTACAATATATGAAAGACAGCCATATGATTCACAAGGTGCGTAGCACTGTTGCCTTTTGTGATTACCTATACAGTTTGCATAGTTGCTCATGGTCTCTCTTTTTTGTCTCTTAGGTCAGCGGGTATGGAGATAAAGTAATTAGCTCGCAAAATGATTCTACAAGTATTTTATCAGGTTTTCGTGCATTAGCTGGAATCTTACTCTCACTAACAAATCATGATAGTGATGGGAGGATAATTTTATCGAGGAAAAGACCATCAGACTCTGGACAACAAGGGGGATATCTAAAATATGTTATGCTGACCGGGGAGAAGATATTTCATGAGGTTTGGAAAATACGTCTTATCATAATCTGTTTTTAGATTTCAAATAAAGTTAATGGTGAGCTTTTTGTAGATAGTTGATGAAGCCCATGCTGTTGTATTGGCTGGTGGAACCCTTCAACCTATTGAAGAAACACGGGCGAGGCTCTTTCCGTGGTTACCTCCAGATCAGCTGCATTTCTTCTCCTGTGGTCACATAATTGCTTCTGACAATATTTTACCCATATGTGTTTCACATGGACCCTCTGGTCAATCCTTGGATTTTAGCTATAGCTCTAGAAGTGCATCAGCTATGGTCAGTAAATTTCATCTCACTTTCACGATCTATTTGAAACATGTTTTATGTATCTACAGTAGAGATGGCGTTTTTTGACCAATTTACTTATGATTGGGGTGACGCAGGTTATGTTGGGTTGAAAATATTAGCTTGGAATTCAAAGGTTGTTTAAAGGGGATTTATAATTCACGAAACTTCCTCTATCACTTTATTAACAAAAAACTGGGTTATCACTGAATTACTCTGGTTTTTATAGTCATATTAGACAACAAGTAATGCTTAGAATATGTGAAGTTGTTGGACAAAAAGTGTTTCGGGTCAACCGGACCAGACCCGTCTCCTGCGTATGTAATTACCCATTTTGGCCTCTTACTGGACCCCGCTTGAGTCACCCATTTTGCCATTTCTAATCTACAGCTTAAATAATACTTCTTGATTTATTTGCATAATATGATAGGTTGGGGAGCTAGGGCTTCTACTTTGCAATCTGGTCACAGTAGTTCCGGGAGGTATTGTTGTGTTCTTTTCTTCATTTGATTATGAAGAATGTGTCTACAATGCATGGAAAGCTTCAGGTGTCCTTTGTAGGATAACGAAAAAGAAACGCGTATTCAGAGAGCCAAGAAAAAGCACAGAAGTAGAAATTATTCTAAAAGAATACAAGGAATCAATTGATGCATCATCTACGGCAAGTTCAAAAGATTCACTAGTATCTCATAATGGTGCAATGCTTCTTGCTGTAGTTGGAGGAAAGATATCAGAAGGTATCAATTTTAGTGACGGGATGGGCCGGTGCATAGTAATGGTTGGATTGCCATATCCAAGTCCATCTGACATCGAGTTGATGGAGCGGGTCAAACATATTGATGGTCTTGGAGACCCGTCAAAAAAAGTTAATGGTTCATGTTTCAATGGGGATGCTCAAGCAGGATTTGACATTTTAAGAAGTTGCAAGCTGAGAGGAAGGGAGTACTATGAAAATCTTTGCATGAAGGCTGTAAATCAGTCAATTGGTAAGTGCTAATTATCTGGTTAATGAGTAATAACTGTGATTATCTAATGATAACATAAATGTTGCTTTTAACCACTTTTATTTCCATCTCACAAGATGAAGCTCGTTTTCTTTTACAAGAATGTCTGTTTTGGTCATTTTATGTTCTAATATGTTAATTAATTTGGAGTAATTGTCATACACTTTCTGATGATTATGCAGCGATCCAGGGCTCGTATTGTTATATTAAACCGATTTTCTGACATCTTGTGCATCTTTTTGAATTTTTTGTTTATCAGGCAGAGCAATTAGGCACATAAATGATTATGCAGCAATCTTATTGGTGGACACTCGTTACACATCCGACTCCTCAAGAAAGAACTCTCACCCGACGAACAAGCTTCCACATTGGATTAAAGACCGTCTCATTTCTAAAACAGCTAATTATGGAGAAGTCCACAGATTGCTTCATCAATTCTTCAAATTTCACAAAAGTAAGTCATAGGAATTTAGACTCTTACGGTACATATAAAGTGTGTACATCTTCCCATCATAGCTGGTTTACACTAAGTTACTGATCAAAATATATGACACGTGTCATTCTTACATTGGCTGAATATCAATTCCTGTGACACGTGATTATCGGTCTCTTTAAAGTATGTCTCCTTTAATCAAAACTGGTTTGCATGTTTCAGACTTGAATGAGCCAGTGGAAAATGACTTGATATCCAATCCCCATATGCTATATGCCTTGCTTTCAATGCATTTTGTTCATTTATCCATTTCTTTTACCAACACAATGGTACCACTACTACTTTATTTGAAGATTGTCATAGGGTCCATACAGCTAAGCTCCTAATAAATTCAATGAGTAAAAAGCACCATTTTTACCATTTCTATCTAGATTATTTTTTTCATATCTTAGCAACACTCCATGTATAGATAACAAAAAATTTATTAAAACAGCAAACTTTCGTTATACGTTGCATTGGCCAAAAGGACGAAAGTAATAGTTAGATTCGTGTGAATTAGTTCTAAACTAGGCGATATTAGCAGGTACTACGGAGTCAAATTTGGATTTTGACCTACTCATCACCTTTAACTTTGCTCCTTAATCAGTGGCAATGCACTTTGGACAACATATGGTCAAATATTAAAGTGTTCATTATGATTACACACCCCTTTTTCTCCTTAAAACTATATTCCATTTCATATCCTTACACTACTACAGTCACACTACTTTTTATTAGTGTGCAAACAGAAAGAAAAAAGGTAAGTTATAAAATACATGCTGTCTCAATTAAAGATTCTGATTTTTAATTTGAAATTTCACAGCTGGCTGCATATTTGAAGTAAGTTTTAGTCCTTTTTAACCTCAGTTGTACTCTAATATACTAGCATATTTATAGTTTAATATATCGATCCTTTATATCTACAATCAGACAAATCTTGTTAGTTTTTCGTGTTTAAAGCAACTTGTTTAACACTCAAAAGTATCATGAAAACTCTTTCTTGGACTAACAAGAATAATATATGGTGCCATTCGCCGCCTTAGATATCATTTCCTACACCTCATTATCTCCCTCTCTCTCTCTCTCTCTCTCTCTCTCTCTCTCTCTCTCTCTCTCTCTCTCTCTCTCCCTCCCTCCCTCCCTCCCTCCCTCCCTCCCTCCCTCCCTCTCTCTCATACACACTGTTTTTTTAGTTGTAAGCAAGCCACTGAGGAGAGACAACAGGCAGTACAGATGCTTCTCAGAAAAACCATACATAAAACCAAGAACTTTATCACCATAACCATTCAAAATTTCAAGTCCTTCATCTCTGGAGGATACAAAAAGCTAACCAGAGCTCCATCTTTGAATCTTTTCAATATCAACAACCCGAAGATGCAACAATTAGACAATTTCTACAGAGAGTTCTGTAACCAGATGGATTCCAGTGACAACAACATCAACCAAAATAGCAAAGCTTCAGAGAAACAAGGTGTTGCATCAAACGCAGGCATGAACAACTCACAAGATCATAAATCATTGATAATTAGCAGTTTTGATGAAGATAGAGATGTGGGGTGCTCTAAATATGTTAATGGTGGGAGCCAAAGCAATCTTTTGGAGCAAAAAATGAGAGAATTGGAGATGATGGATGTGAAGGATGAAGAGCATGTGTTAGATATAGAAGAAGTTCTGCATTATTATTCTCTACTTAAAAGTCCGATTTATCAAGATCTTGTTGATAAGTTTTTCACAGATATGTACTCTGAATTCAATGTTCCACAACCACCAATAAGAAGTAATAGTCTCAATAGTTCGATAAGGAGGCTAGGCCCTTTGAACATCTAGATGATGCTATGTTACTTGTGATCACCATTCTTACCACAATGTATAAGCTGTACTTTAGTGTGAAGATTTGAGTGTTTGTGTGTTTTCTTGATTTCCCATTTAATCATTGATATGGATTGTTGTTTATCATGTAGTTACATATTTACACACAATGAGGTTTATTTTGAGTGTTTTAATTGTTGCCTGTTTTCTTCTATGTACTAAGTACTAACTGTCTAATGGAACTATGAATGTCATCTGCAAGGAACAGAAAGACCAAAAATTAATAGCATGTAAAAGTGATAAGATCTAACAAAATGTAAATAATAATTCCTGAAATAATGCATAAAATTTAAAATTCATGCATGAAGTTAAGAATTTCGCATAAAGGTTACAAAATCTCGTAGGAGGTCAAATTTTCAAAAATCGCATGAAATTCTAAATTTCGCATAGAGTACAAAATCTTGCAAGAGTGTCCGAATTAACATATGGGGCTACTTGTTTAATGATGCTAAAGCCATGAAACAAGGTTTACATTTTTATAGTTTCACACTTTCACTTCATCCGGTCCAGACAAAGACCACCTCGCAAATTTCTAAAGTCTAAACAGGGTAATCCAAGAATCTGAATCTTAACCTAAAGATACACCATCATAATACAAATATGATACTTTTAATTATGGGAGCTGATAAATACAACAACAAAAAATGATTTAGACACCAAAATTATGCTATGAGTACTTGTATCATATGCAACAACTGCTGTACAACATGGTGTAAGAATCACTTTTTTTTTTGGTTGTATTTATCAACTCCCTTAATTATATACCCATGAATATGACAGTTATTGTTTTTTGTAAATATCATAAGTTTCTTTTTCATTCATAAATATGGCAATTATTATATGAAAAATCATGAGTTTGCTTTCTTGCTTTCTGTAGTTTTGACTTTTGACTTCTGAATTCTGATGCTCCCAGCAAAGGCCCAGTTCTAAGGCTAGATGAGCTCATGAGCCAGGCAGGCATGCACAAAACCCGGTTTTTGGAAAACCCGACCCGACCCGAAACCGGTTTTGATCAAACTTGGTCAAAACCGGTTTGGCCCAAAACCGGTTCGGGTTCAACCCGATTTGGGCACCCCAAAACCCCAACCCGGTTTGGGTAGGGTCCAAACCGGTTCGGGTTCAAAACCGGTTTCAAACCGGTTTTTTTATAAAAATCGTATTTTCGCTCGCACGTCTTCGTTTTAAGGAAAAGCAACGTTTGGGCCAAATTTTTTTCATTAACTTTGTAGAACATTAGTAATGGAAACATAAATGATCAATAACATAACCAAAAGTCTTCTAAATCTCCTTAAAATATTATTGAATCCGAAAATTCTATATAATTCATAAACGTTCGAGCGTTAAGCGTTTTAATGAAAAACAACGTTTGGGCCAAATTTTTTTCGTTAACTTTGTAGAACATTAGTAATGGAAACATAATTGATCAATAATATAACCAAAAGGCTTCTAAATCTCCTTAAAAATATTATTGAATCCGAAAATTCTATATAATTCATAAACGTTCGAGCGTTAAGCGTTTTAATGAAAAGCAACGTTTGGGCCAAATTTTTTTCATTAACTTTGTAGAACATTAGTAATGGAAACATAATTGATCAATAACATAACCAAAAGGCTTCTAAATCTCCTTAAAAATATTATTGAATCCGAAAATTCTATATAATTCATAAACGTTCGAGCGTTAAGCGTTTTAATGAAAAGCAACGTTTGGGCCAAATTTTTTCATTAACTTTGTAGAACATTAGTAATGGAAACATAATTGATCAATAACATAACCAAAAGACTTCTAAATCTCCTTAAAAATATTATTGAATCCGAAAATTCTATATAATTCAAAGTGAGTTGATACTTTCAAGGAATGTTTTACTAAATGCAAGGAAACATGTGCATAAAAAGTGATACTGTAAGCATAAAGAGTTGTACTTTTCCGTGAATTTAGTAAAAACTTCCTTGCATTTATCAACTCCCAAATCAAAGTTAGGCTTTTTAAGGAAAAACGATGTTTGGAGCAAATTTTTTTTATTGAATTCGTAGAACATTAGTAATACAAACATAATTGAACAATAACTTAAACAATAGTCTTCTAAGTCTTCTTAAAAATATTATCGAATAGAAAAAAGTCTTCAAACATCTTCAAACATTTTATAATCTTCAACTTGTATTAATCTTCAAGTCTTCAAAAGTCTTCAAACATCTTCAAAGTCTTCAAAGTCTTCAAAAGTCGAAATCTTCTTCGGAGGTAGCCTCGCGCGAAGCTTGATCAAGAGCAATTTCTTCGTCGGAAAGTGATATTGTTACACCTTCTTCCACCTCGATATTGTGTATGTCTTCTTCGTATTCCATTTCACCTTCAAGACTTGATACATTTTGTATGCGTTCCGCGGCGTCCAAGTGATCCTTCAAGCAAATGCACATCTCTAAGGAGGCCGGTGTGAGTCTTGTTCTTCGTATAGATAATACCCTGCCACTAAGAGAAAAAGCGGATTCCGAAGCTACCGTAGAAGCTTGGACGGTTAGTAAATCTCGGGCCATGATGGCTAGAACGGGAAATTGAGATTCCCTCTCTTTCCACCAAGCCAAAATATCAAATTGTTCGAACTCATTGGGTAGAATAGTGGCCAAAAAATCCGTAGTCGTATATCTCCCATATTCGTTAGTGGTATTTTGGTTACTATCACCCCTTGCCCGTTTATTGTTTTCTTGTCTTTAACTATTATAAAAGTTTAGCATTGGATTGCTAGAAGAAGATGAAGAAAACATTGGGTTAGCCGTACTACCGGACACATGTGTGGTTGAACTATATTTTTGAAAATATACGCCAAATAAATCTCCCAAACATTTGTTAAAATCCGTTTTTGCATTATGTGAAAACAATGGGTCGACCTCATTCAAATCCAAATTGTGACAAATGTTATCGATAAGCATTTCCACCCCGGTAACGTTCAAACAAGGGTTCATTGCGGCGGAACAAGTAATTACCGGTGGCATTTCTTGAAAATATTTTTTTAGTTTTTCTTTCATGGGAGCCACCATTTCTTCAAATAAAGGACCTTCATACGTGTAGTCGTTTAATTTTGTAGTCATTAACCAAATTTGATTAAGCACCAAATGACTAGTTGGATAATAAACACCCGATAATAAAGTAGTCGCGGTTTTGAAAAGTTTGAGCAATTCGACCATCTTTTTAATATACTCCCAATATGCGATTGGAAATGGTATTGCAAGACCTTTTGTAACAAGATGATCATGAAAAACTTGTAAAGTATCGCGTTGGCGTAAACCACATATAAACATATGGTAGGTCAAATTCCATCTAACGGGCATGTCCCAATTAGGGGTTAAAAAAATAGAATTCGTATCCTTGCACAATTTCATACTCCCTCCGTCCCATTTCTATTGTCCATTATTTCCATTTTGGGGTGTACCAAATTAATTGTCCACTTCCATAATTAGAAAGTTTAAGGAAATAAAGTTCTTTTTTACCCCTAGTGTATATATATAAGACAAAAAAATAGGTAAAAAGTAGAGGGTAAAACTGTCATTTTATCAAAAAGTAAGAGAGAGATAGTTATATTTTCTTAAACTGTGTGTCTTTTTGTCTGGTGACAATAAAATTGGGACGGAGGGAGTATAAGATTTGTATCTAGCTTTACCCTTTTGAAACACGTCTTGCAACATAGATTTAAACCTCGTTTTTACTTCGTCTACATCTTCAACCGCTAGTCCGGCTTGCACAACCAAGTTAATGATGTGTGCAACACATCGACTATGATAAAAAATGCCTTTCAATGGTGGTGCGTATTTTAGTATTAATTTTGAAACGGCAAGTGTATTATTACTAACGTTGTCAAAAGATATTGAAAAAACCTTTTCTTCCAATTTAAAGATTTTAATCACACTTCGTAACATGTAAAATAAGTTTTGACCCGTGTGAGGATACTCAAAGTCTTCAAAAGCAACGGTACGTTTCATCATTTGCCAAGTTGCGGGATCAACCCAATGTGCGGTTACACAAAGGTACGAACCGGGCAAACCATGAGGAGCCAACCAAACATCGGTTGTTAATGATACACATGTATTTAAATTTTCAAAACCGATTTTTAGTTGTTTTTAGCTTCTTTCCACAATTTAAGGGCATCGCGTTTAAGAGTAGTACGACTTACATTGTTATATCGCGGTTCAAGAGTGGTTTGAATCACCCTAGTAAGCCGAGGGTTGTCGAAGTGGTTGAAAGGCAAAGCTTCTTGAATCACATAACCCGCAAAAGCTTGTCGACACCGTTCCACATCGTATGTAAATATAGAACCATCTCGTGCCATTGAAGATTGACCACTTGCTTCCGGATTACCTTTGAGTGCCTCACAATGCTTTTCGGTATGATTTTTCAACGTTGTGTTGGAGTCGGGTTTGAAGAATTTCCGACAACGTTTACAATGAGCTTTTGTCGTACCATCTGATGTGTAAAAACAAGTTATAAAATAAACTAATAATTACTGACACTGAACTATTACACACTAAGGCAAGTATACCTTATCATGTATAGTATAGTTACAATAAGTACTGGTTCGTTCCACAGGGACTTTGTAAATGAGAATTGTAATCAAAATGCAACTAATTTAAACAAGTAATTAAACGTGGATTTGTGTGACCAAGTTGTCACGTTGCTTATCAACTAATGTATTAAACTAGAGTAAGTGGACTCAGGAAGAGTCAGATTAATTTTGTTAAACTTAAACACTAGAAAAAGACACTTGTTTGGATTATTTTACTAATAACTTCGAGGTATTTGATCTTAACATTTGAAGCAATTCATGTTTATCTTAATTAGGACAAGTTCAGCATTCGCCATCAAACTAGATCCTAACATCAATTCATCAACTTCCAATTCAATATATGAAAGACATTCGCCATATTCATGAACTTACAATATTAAGGTTAATTTTCTAAATCACAATCTTAATGCGTTCGCAATCAAACTCAATTACTCATAGACAAATAATTGATAATGAACATATAAACAATAAACATCCGCTATAATCATTTATTCATTCATCAAGCGATTCAGATTTAACAATAAACCCTAACTCATAATAATTCGATTAAACGAAAGTTGAGTAAACATGAAACCAAAAAGTAAACACCTCTAATCACTAGTAATTTCATCCAAACAAGTGTTTGATTAAATTAGCTACTCATAATTTCACCAAACGAAACAAGAGAAACTATTGAAATCGAAACAAACATGATTATAAATAAATAAAGATGTAAGACGAGTGATTACAATGATTAATCGAAGATCCGTAGTCCCCTAATGATTAAAGCAAAGTAATCTCTTCAAAAGTGATGAAAAGTTTCAAAAGTTGAGAGCAAATTTCGTGACTGGTGTTTTCTACTCTGGAAGTTCTCTTTTAAAATGAAATGAAAACGTATTTAAAATCCTTCAAACTGCTGCAAAACCGCTTATGAACGCGATCCAGGGAATACCAACGCGATCCAGAAATTCAGAAAATACAAAGACAAACGCGATCCAGCTTGTGTGTTGGGATCGCGTTCTTCTTCTTGAAAATATTCTGATTACGAATTGCACTAGCGAACGCGATCCGTATGAACAACCCGGATCGCGTTGCTCTTTGGAAAAACGTACATGCCAGATTAAACCCTTGAAACGCGATCCTGGTCATTGGGTCCGGATCGCGTTCTTCAGTCTAAAGGCAGATCCAAATTGCAACTTTGACACTTCAGCTTCAATACTCAACCAAATCTTCTCCAACTTTCAGAACTTCAACCTTTTTTCCTGAGAATTTAATTTTTTTTACCAATTAAGTACCACAAGTTCTAAAAGTTCACTAAAAATAAACTTAAAACAATGATATCGCGTGAAATATATATGTACAAAATGAGCGATATCAAACATCCCCACACTTGAGCTTTGCTTGTCCTCAAGCAAATCATTTTCTACCAGATTTAAACTATTATATCCCTCTTGCACTTTCAGAAATAGAGATCAAGCTTTTCAAAATAAACTAGCAATAATCACCTAGGCAATAATGCTAGCAACATGTATATAATTACCAAAACTCGAGATGATAATTTGCCAAGCCCGAAATGCACGACCTAACACCTCACAATAGGATAAGTGTATCAATCACTCACTCTCTACCTATAAATTACAAGGTAAGTGAACGAATAATATAACACTCAATTTAGCCAAGTCGTGATGTACTGTTACCATAGGCTTGCAAAAGGATCAAATCTCCACCGTCTTGGCGTGAGCACCAAGTGAAATCTCAGAGAAAGTATTCTAACCATGTTGGGTATAAAGTATGGGTGAGAACGGAATAGGTAGGCTAGACTCAAGCAATTTGTGAAAAGTAGCAGTCAAAACCCATGAGAAAGTAAAGTAAATGTTGCCTAATTAATTCTCATTGTGACAGTAATAAAACTTGGGATTCTCATGCTAAATCAATTAGAATTATTCTTCATGTATGACTTATATTTACAATTCTCAACTTGCAATTCTCATTGATTTACATTTATGATTGGATTGATTAACTGCATTCTACGACTTTCTATGAATCCTGTGTAGCGAACTTTCGGACCAGCCATCCTAGACCTGAAAAAGACCTTCAGTGGCTAGGTGTAGAACACCCCTCAGGAACTACTTGTTCAGGAATTCAAAGGCCGTTTAGTTGACTACAATTAACCAATCCTTAACTTAAAGCTTTAACAGTTAATTTCCACAACTTTATTGCTTTCAACTTCAATTACTTAAACTTTAACATTCAGCACTTCAATCGATTACAACTTCAGATTATAGAATTAAACATTAGAATCCCTACTAAAACATTTAAGTGTCATTTTACATAAACATCCATTAAAAATTCAAATTAGACAACATTTTGGAAAATAAATGATTTGGGAATTGACTACACAAAAATAGGCTGAATAATGTAATGATCATGAATGTATGTGGAAGTGTCTACGGGTTTGTTAGCACTAAAAGTAAGTGCTAACGACCTGGGTGGACTAGATATAAATGGTTTAAACGAAAATAAGATCCTAAACAATTAAGATTCCTTGGCCGATTATTGAGATTAGTATTAATCATCTAAATGATCCATACGGTCCCGATAATTGGCTAGAAAGTCAGAATTGCTAGGATTAAGCTCCAATCCTAAGAATACCTCCTCATCATACGATCTCACCTATATCACAATTTGTGATCTCACAGCGGCCTCGAAATGCATCACTAGGGCAAGTTCTAGAACAAACTACAATCACCGGCACACTCATAGCAATAGCAATGTAAACACTAAGAATAAGTGTTTTTTTTTTTTTTTTTTTTTTCAATTAAGGCTCTAATATCTCACAATTTAATAGTGGAGCTACAAGTGTGCTAGTCATGCAATTCACCCAATGAGGTTGCTCATATGACACATCTCTAAAAATTTATGCAAGAGGGAAGATTTAATTACTTTAACTAGATATTTCATAAAGGAAGTTTTCAAGTAATTAATCATATTAGGACAAGCACAATCCCAACAAACTGTCATTCCTAACCTCTTATCAGAATTTGCTAAAATCTATTGGACCCAAGATCAATAACAGACCCATTAAGTGACCCAAAAGCCCGTTAATAGAATTCGTTAAGTTCAATTGAGAACCCCAACAGATTCTAACAAACCTAACAAGAAGCAAGAAACAACAATTTGCTAAGAATGAAGTTCAAGCAAATTACCTCCCCACACTTAAACTGTGCAATGCCCTCAATGCACAAAACAAACATATTCAATAAGTACAAATGAGGAAGTAAAATGAAACGAAACTACCCGGGGGATAATAGCAGAAAAGTGTTGTAAATGCCATGCTCATGTGTGGCTGAACTTACTGCCAGCATATGCAATTGATTCCACATCGACAAGGCCTTCTATCACACCAAAAACAAATACAAGGCATAACTTATAATACAACTGGGTAGGATGAGATGGCATTGTACAAATCGTACCCAAATGCCACTCTTAAAGAAGTTTATGCCAAAAATTCTAGATACTTAAATAAGAAGTCTTAAACACACCTAAAGAAATAAAAATTAGTTCAAAACACAACTAAATTGTTCAAACACCACCACAATACGATTCAAATGGAATTTAATCCCCAAAAAGCCAATGTCCGGATGAACCCTGCTGTGTATGCTCCTCCACCTCTCCTCGTTGGTGCCTCTCAAGTGCCTCCAAAGCAGCCTGCCTATCATAATCAGGAACGGGGTTCCTAGCTCCAGGTTGTCCCCACCTCGGGAAGTGGTAATATGGGGTTGGGGTAATATCTTCTTCATCAGAGTAGATACGCTGAGTATTGTGCCTTTGCCAATCATTGAAGAATCTTTGCACACCCCACTCATACCTCGACTCCTCCCGAAATTCCTCCTGTTGAATCCTGAAGTTTTCAAATATGGTGTTAAACCCTTGAAACCACCCAGGTGCGTCTGGGCATTGTTGAACCATTTCCGGTTGACGAACATCCTCCATATGGTGATCCTGAACAACTTGCTCCCTTATTGGCTGTGGTGGTTGTGATGATGTACCATCTCGAAGACTCTTATTTGTCGGCCTCCAAGGGATGAACTTTTTCTTTTCTTGCGAAACGGCCTTAGCAGCTGAAAACATCTCAATGGATAAAGGCAGCGAATTATCTTCCACTACAGTCAAAGGGTTTTTCTTTGCCACCAATCTCACCTCAAAGTGTTTAGCAATTAAGGTCACATAATGGCCTCCAGCAATTTTGGAAGAATCCTTTCTTCCCTTCCCATAAGTTGCCAGAAATTCTGCAACACAATATGGTATAGAAACCCGAATTCTTCTTTTGATTCTGGTCAAGTACCACATATCTGGAGCTGTTACCTTTTCTGTATTCTTCCCTCTACAAGCAATAGAATGAGCAATAAATTTTTGGATTAAGCGATGCTCCACGTCTCTGAGATTGCTAGACGCGTTGTTCCCCGAAGAATCGTATGGGGCGTCACTTAATTCACGCCACATAGTTTCCAATGGTACAGCTGTTTCATCCAACCATCCAAAAAGATGTAATCCTCAAAATAGGGTGCTTCCAACACATCGGCATCATATATATCCAAACACTCAGCAACATCCATCAAACTCATTTCCCGGTCTACACCCCCTAATCGGAACGACAACAATGGATCCTTCACAGTTTTTATCCTATGTATTACCACCGTTGAGAAGAACTCTAAACACAATTCTGCATAAATTGGCTCTTGAATAGCAAACAATCTTTCCCAATCTTGGACATCATAAGTATTACCTGTCCATTTGCATTTAACCGATTGAGTGAGGGTGTGTCTCAAAGACCTTGCTAGCCCCGCTTCTTCCAATGGCTGCCAATTTATCACTCTTGGATGTACAATGTCTTTTTCTCTTAAAGCTAACAAATTATCATTGTATGTCGCAAAGTTACCCCCACAATTTTTCTTTGTAAACTGCAAATTTGGGTGTAATCTCTCCGGATCCAAAAGATATCCTATCGATAAAGTCTGTGCTTTCCCTTTTCCCTTAGAACTAGATTCTTGTTCTTTGCCTTTACTTCGCATTCTCTGAAACATCAAATACCAACACAAAATATGTTTCCAGGAATGTTAGCGTTAGCATAAACCGCAATTAGTCATCGAGTCACAAAATGAGCGATTAATGTCTAAACACTATCCCCTAACAACCAAAGCATATAGGCCAACCAAAACTGAATATTGAACACAGTTGAGCATAATATTGGTTACACAACTAGTAACAAAATTTCCTATACACACACTCTTAACCATTTTATTGAACACTCAAACCACTCAAACATAACATGTAATCTAATATCAAACAAAGTCATGGCAATGGACATCACAATTCAAAGCCAAACAAGTCTTACAATCAAGATTACATGAATTTCAAATAATACACCTTCATCTTCATCAACTAAACCAAGTTCACAAGTTTCATAACTCTAATATCAAACATATACTTGAAAATCACATAATAATCGCACAATGATAACAAGTAATGCATTACAATCAAAAGTCAATGAAAACAAGTCAAACGTTGACCCAGAAAGTCAACTTCATCTTCTTCCCCAAAATCTCATCTTCCCTAATTTTTGAAACTACTCAAAAATTGAAATTAATCAACTAATGAGCAATAAAACATGTAGCATACTAGGATTTCATGAAAACAACACAAAAATACCATCAACAACTTCCCAAATTCGGATTCTCATTATCTAACATAAACCCTACTTTATGAATCATCACATCAAACGAGTAACACCATAATTCATGGATACTACAAGTTAAGAACATCAAATAAGCATGAATCATCAAGAAAGACAAGTAATTGTAAGATTCCCACACTTATTTTATGGAAATCCGAATTTGAGAAGAAATCCCCAAAAAGTATGAATTAAACATGATGTGGGTGTTGATAATACCTTAAGTAAGTTTGCCATTAGAGATTTGAAGAAGAAATTAAAAGAAAGCTTGGTACTTTGATGATGAAATCGAATTAGGGTTTCGTTGGTTTCTTTGGGAGAGCAAAAAGAAAGGTTGGTGGGTTTAATTTAACCGAGACCCGTGTTATAAAACCCTGGAATCGCTTAAAAAATGTTTCAAACGCGATCCTGACAACTAACCCGGATCGCGTTCATCAGTTGAAATTGCCCAGCTTGAATAATCCACTATCAAACGCGATCCTAATAAGCCTATCCGGATCGCGTTGCTTGAAGGGAAAAATTTCTGTTACCAAAATGCACTAGTGAACGCGATCCCGAAAACATACCTGGATCGCGTTAATCTTCTTGAAAAAATTCTGTAACCAAAAACCAAAGGTGAACGCGATCCTGATGGATTGCCTGGATCGCGTTTCTAAGCTTTTAACCGGGAAATTTTTTTTTTTTTTTTTTTTTTTTCACACAAACAACAACAATAATAATAATAATAATAAATATATATAAATAGATATATATAAATAAATAAATAAATAAATGTACCCTTCCGTGCTTAGTTTATTTACGAGTCCAAAGCAATAGACTCGACCCCGAATTCACTTGTCCTTGGGGTAAATGGCAAGTGTCTCCCACTCGCAATCGGTATCCTCCTCGTGATACAATTTCAACCTGTGACCATTGACAATGAACGATCCGCCATCTAATTTCAACAATTCCACATAACCTGAAGGATATCCGTGTTTCACTATGTATGGACCGGTCCACCTCGGTTTTAGTTTTGGTTGTTTCAACTTAAACCGAGATTGAAATAACAACACTTTATCCCCAGCTCTGAATTCTTTCCTCATCTTGAGCTTCTTATCATGCAATGCCTTGGTTCTTTCCTTGTACAACTTGGAGTTCTCATAAGCTTGCAACCTCAATTCGTCTAACTCATGTAATTGAAGCATTCTCTTTTCACCGGCTTCAACCAAATCAGTGTTACAATTCTTCAGAGCCCAATAAGCCTTATGCTCCACTTCAACCGGCAAATGGCATGTTTTGCCATATAGCAACCTGTAAGGTGTGGTACCAATCGGTGTCTTGTAAGCGGTTCTAAACGCCCACAAAGCATCATCCAATTTCTTCGACCAAATAGCTCGGTTATCTTTGACTGTTTTCTCGAGAATTCTCTTTAAAGCTCTATTGGTATTCTCCACTTGACCACTAGTTTGTGGGTGGTAAGAGGTAGAAAACCGATGTTGAACCCCATACTTCTTCATTACTTTCTCGAGTTGCTGGTTCGCAAAGTGACTTCCACGATCACTTATTAAGGCTTTAGGAACACCGAATCGGCAAAACAAATTCTTTAAGAAATCAATCACTACTCGGGCATCATTCTTTGAAACGGCCTTTGCTTCTGCCCATTTTGACACATAATCCACAGCTACCAAGATGTATTCACACTTATTTGATTTTGGAAATGGACCCATGAAATCTATGCCCCAAATGTCAAACACCTCGCAAACTTGAATACTCGTTTGAGGCATCTCATCTCTTTTTGAGATGTTGCCAACCCTTTGACATGAATCATAAGTTTGGCAAAGAGTTTGTGCCTCTTTAAAGATCGTAGGCCAATAAAATCCAGCATCATAGACTTTCTTAGCTGTAACAGACGGCCCATAGTGTCCACCGGTTGGTCCATGGTGGCACTCATCCAAAATTCTTCTCGTTTCTCCTCCAGATATACATCTCCTTATCATTCCATCAGCACACACCCTAAACAAATACGGGTCTTCCCTTTTTGTTGATGGGTCATGCCTTTTCTCAAAACACCTCCAACTAAATAATTTGCAAAATCAGCATACCATGGTGTTTCTTCCCCATTTTCAGCTTCATCATCTACCTGCAAAAGAAACTCCTCCGGAAAGGAATCATTAATGTCAATCTCGCCTGACTTGTCTAGGTTTGGATGTTCCAACCTTGACAAGTGGTCGGCGGCAAGATTTTCAGCCCCCTTTTTGTCCTTAATCTCAATGTCAAACTCTTGCAAAAGAAGAATCCAACAAATGAGTCTAGGTTTAGCATCTTGTTTGGAAAACAAGTACTTTAGGGCTGAATGGTCGGTGAATACAACAGTTTTGGACAATACAAGATAAGACCTAAACTTATCGAAAGCAAACACAACAGCAAGTAACTCTTTTTCAGTTGTTGTATAATTCTGTTGAGCCCCATTAAGTGTCTTACTTGCAAAATAAATTGGCCTAAAATGATTTCCCTCACGTTGTCCTAAAACTGCACCCAAGGCATAGTCACTCGCATCACACATCAATTCAAATGGTTTAGACCAGTCTGGTGAAACCATAATGGGTGCGTTAGTTAACCTATCCTTTAAAGTCTCAAAAGCTTTCACACATTCAGCATCAAACACAAAAGTAACATCTTTCTCAAGCAATTTGGTCATAGGTCTAGTGATCTTAGAAAAATCTTTGATAAACCTACGATAAAAACCCGCATGACCCAAAAAGCTTCTAACTCCTTTTACATTTGCGGGTGGAGGTAACTTGGCAATGACATCAATCTTTGCCTTGTCAACCTCAATTCCCACACTTGACACCTTGTGTCCCAAAACAATTCCTTCCTGAACCATGAAATGACACTTTTCCCAATTAAGAACTAAATGTGCCTTCTCGCATCTTTCAAGCATTTTGTCTAAGTTAGACAAACATGATTCAAACGAATTACCAAAAACAGAAAAATAGTCCATGAAAACCTCCATGGAAGTCTCAATCATGTCCTGAAAGATAGCAATCATACACCTTTGAAAGGTGGCTGGGGCATTACAAAGCCCAAAAGGCATTCTTCTATATGCATACGTACCAAAGGGACAAGTAAAAGTCGTTTTCTCTTGATCTTTAGGGTCTATGGGGATTTGGAAATATCCTGAAAACCCGTCAAGAAAACAAAAGAATTCGTTTCCGGCTAGTCTCTCCAACATTTGATCAATGAAAGGTAAAGGGAAATGGTCTTTCCGGGTAGCATCATTAAGTCTTCTATAGTCAATACAAACACGCCAACCCGTGACTGTCCTAGTTGGAACTAATTCGTTCTGATCATTTTTCACAACAGTCATACCACCCTTTTTGGGCACACAATGGACAGGGCTAACCCAAGGGCTATCAGAAATGGGGTAAATAATACCCGCATCGAGCAATTTAACTACCTCCTTTTTGACAACATCCTTCATATTTAGAGGAACAACGGGTTTTGCCTCATCTAAAAGATTTATTTTGTGTTTACAAAAGGATGGGCTTATCCCAGGTATGTCGGAAGTACGCCAAGCGAAGGCGCCCTTATGAGCTCTCAAAACATCAAGTAACATGCATTTTTCAGAATTAATAAGTTTAGAGGAAATTACAACCGGTAAAAGATTTTCCTCTTCCAGAAATGCATACTCCAAATGACTTGGAAGTTGTTTCAACTCCAAGTCTCTCGGTGGATCCTCCAGTGAAGTCTTTATCCTCAACCGATCCTCACTCTTTAGCTCCTCAAAGCTTTCCTCAGCTAGTTGCTCTTCATCATCTTCTTTAACTTCAACTGCTTCAAGCAACTCTTCCTCAGTCATTTTCTCATCAACAGATTCCAACAACTCAACAATTTCAGCATCCAATCCAAGTAATCCCTGTAACTCCTCATCCAAAGCCTCATCTATGACATCAATACTAAAACAAGTATCGTCAGTAGAATAAGGATGCTTCATGGCCTTATCAACCTTGAAAGCAATCCTTTCCTGGCCCACTCCTAAGGTTAACTGCTTATTTTTCACATGAATAATAGCATCAGCAGTATGTAAGAAGGGACGTCCTAGAATGAGTGGGACTTTACTATCTTCCTCCATTTCGAGGATCACAAAATCAACAGGGAATGTAAAAGGTCCAACATCAATCAACATATTTTCTGCAATCCCCACAGGATATTGGAATGATCTATCGGCCAGTCGGATGCTCATACGTGTGGGTTTAAGGGATCCTAAAGACAATTTTGCATAAAGGGAGTAAGGCATCAAGTTTATACTAGCACCTAAGTCAGCTAGGGCATCACAAGTCATAAACTTTCCTAATGTACATGAAACAATAAAACTCCCCGGGTCCCCCAATTTGGGTGGAATCTGGTTTTGAACGATAGCAGAACACTCACCATTCAGAAATGTAGTCGATGCCTCCGAAAGCTTTTCCTTGTTGCTCACCAAGTCTTTGATAAACTTGGCATAGTTCGGCATTCCAGCTAAAATATCCACCAACGGTACATTGATCCTTATGCTCTTGATCATATCAACAAACTTTCCATACTGAGCAACAATCTTTTCCTTTCTCAAACGTTGAGGATATGGAATCTTCGGTTTGTAAGACTTCACTATCGGTTGTGTAACCGGAGGTATTGGTGAAACCGGAATAGAAGTAGGTTGAGCAATCTTCTCTTCTTCATTATTCTCCTCTATCTCATCATTATCCTGCAAATCAAAGTTAGAAACTTTGGCCTTTTTGGCCGGAGGTGGTGGTAGCTCTTTCCCGCTACGAGTGGTAATCGCATTAGCATGCTCTTTTCGGGCAGGTGGTGGTTGATATGGCTTTGGACCACCGCTAGAAGATGCTTGTCTTGGGTTCGGTTGGGTATTGCTCGGTAAACCACCGGGTGGTCTACTACTTTGGCCTTCAGAAAGTCTATCCATTTTCCTCTCCAAATCCTGAATTGAGGCTTGCTGATTTTTCTGACCTTGATCCACACTTATCCTCAAATTTGCCATTTGGGTCTTCAATCTTTCGGTAGAAGCATCTTGTTTAGAAATGAATTCCGTCATCATCTTCTCTAAAGCAGATTCAGATGCTTGTTGTTGTTGAACCGGTGGTGGTGGTGATGATGATGGAACATTATCTCTTTGGAATTGATTGTAGTAGTTCTGACCTTGGCGAGAGTATCTGTTTCCTTGATAGTTACCTTGAAAATTTCCTGAATTTCGGTTCTGATAACCGCTTCGTTGATAATTATTTCCACCTTGGTAATTACTTTGTTGCATGTAATTAACATCTTCATCCGCCATCCTCATAGGTTGATCATCACTATCACATTCATTTGTTGCATGATCTCCACCACAGTTACCACATCCTTCACGAAGCTCCTTTATCTCTCCCTTGAGAGCCTTGAACTGATTATCAAACTTGGTAGACATAGCTTTAAGTTCTTTCATCATTTCAGAATCCTTGGAGCCACTTCCACTTCCTTCAGCAAAAGCAACAGTTTTCCGGACAGGTTTGTTCTTTTGATTCTTTGCCCAATTTAGACTTTGTAAAACCTTGTCTTCCATTATCTTCCAAGCCTCATTTGGAGTTTTGTACATGAACAATCCTCCTCCAGCAGAATCAAGTACAGCAGCTGATGTAATATCAAGACCATTATAGAAGAGTTCTATGATTTCGGCTTTTGACAAACCATGTCCGTGGCAGTTTCTCAACAAATCTTTTTTTCTCAACCATGCTTCCACTAACGTTTCACCTTCAGCTTGCTTGAATCCCCGAATCTCATTTAATAACCTTTCTGCTAAAGCTGGTGGAAAATATCGGCTAACAAAAGCCTCCCTCATTTGATTCCAAGTTTGGATAGTATTTGGTTCCAACTCTTGATACCAAATCTTTGCTTCCCCACATAGAGACATTGGGAAAGTTCTCAATCTGACTGCTTCTTCTGTATTAGGACCATACTTAAAATACTCTCCAATTTCCAAGAATTCAGCAATATGTTTATGCGGATCGGCCCGCACTCTTCCATCAAACTGAGTATCTCTAAGCATTTGCATATGATTCCCTTTCAGTGAAAAATTGTTGTCGATTGGTGGTCTCCGAATAGCTGATGCCGGAGTCGGAGCAACAGTTCTAGTACGGTTAAACATGGGTGTATCATTCTCGTCAGCCATTTGTTCTTCTTCGGCTTCAGACCTAACTTCCTCTTCGTATCTAGATTCAAGTTCTTCTTCAAAAACTTCTTCCTCAATGACTACTTTTGATTAAGTTGATCCACTTTCGGTTTGACTTGAAGTTGATTCCGTCGGCTTATTCTTTGATTTATTCTTTCTTTTCTTCTTTGTGGTTTTCTCTGGATCAGACAAAGGACTAAGAATTTCGTTACCAGACTTCCTAGTGCTCATCCACTACCTAAGTAAACCTGCAAAAGCAAAGAAAATAAAACCGTCAAACGCACCGGCGCAATACAATTTAACTAAAAATATCTTTCTAAGAATTTTAATTCAAAGAAAGGATCAATTAACTACACTTAAATTAAATTCTCAAATTCACACAAGTCCCCGGCAGCGGCGCCAAAAACTTGATGTGTAAAAACAAGTTATAAAATAAACTAATAATTACTGACACTGAACTATTACACACTAAGGCAAGTATACCTTATCATGTTTAGTATAGTTACAATAAGTACTGGTTCGTTCCACAGGGACTTTGTAAATGAGAATTGTAATCAAAATGCAACTAATTTAAACAAGTAATTAAACGTGGATTTGTGTGACCGAGTTGTCACGTTGCTTATCGACTAATGTATTAAACTAGAGTAAGTGGACTCAGGAAGAGTCAGATTAATTTTGTTAAACTTAAACACTAGAAAAAGACACTTGTTTGGATTATTTTACTAATAACTTCGAGGTATTTGATCTTAACATTTGAAGCAATTCATGTTTATCTTAATTAGGACAAGTTCAGCATTCGCCATCAAACTAGATCCTAACATCAATTCATCAACTTCCAATTCAATATATGAAAGACATTCGCCATATTCATGAACTTATAATATTAAGGTTAATTTTCTAAATCACAATCTTAATGCGTTCGCAATCAAACTCAATTACTCATAGACAAATAATTGATAATGAACATATAAACAATAAACATCCGCTATAATCATTTATTCATTCATCAAGCGATTCAGATTTAACAATAAACCCTAACTCATAATAATTCGATTAAACGAAAGTTGAGTAAACATGAAACCAAAAAGTAAACACCTCTAATCACTAGTAATTTCTTCCAAACAAGTGTTTGATTAAATTAGCTACTCATAATTTCACCAAACGAAACAAGAGAAACTATTGAAATCGAAACAAACATGATTATAAATAAATAAAGATGTAAGACGAGTGATTACAATGATTAATCGAAGATCCGTAGTCCCCTAATGATTAAAGCAAAGTAATCTCTTCAAAAGTGATGAAAAGTTTCAAAAGTTGAGAGCAAATTTCATGACTGGTATTTTCTACTCTGGAAGTTCTCTTTTAAAATGAAATGAAAACGTATTTAAAATCCTTCAAACTGCTGCAAAACCGCTTATGAACGCGATCCAGGGAATACCAACGCGATCCAGAAATTCAGAAAATACAAAGACAAACGCGATCCAGCTTGTGTGTTGGGATCGCGTTCTTCTTCTTGAAAATATTCTGATTACGAATTGCACTAGCGAACGCGATCCGTATGAACAACCCGGATCGCGTTGCTCTTTGGAAAAACGTACATGCCAGATTAAACCCTTGAAACGCGATCCTGGTCATTGGGTCCGGATCGCGTTCTTCAGTCTAAAGGCAGATCCAAATTGCAACTTTGACACTTCAGCTTCAATACTCAACCAAATCTTCTCCAACTTTCAGAACTTCAACCTTTTTTCCTGAGAATTTAATTTTTTTTACCAATTAAGTACCACAAGTTCTAAAAGTTCACTAAAAATAAACTTAAAACAATGATATCGCGTGAAATATATATGTACAAAATGAGCGATATCACCATCCGACAACAACACTTTGTCGAAACCACCCCAAATCTCCGGATTTCTTTTGTTGGGCAATTGTTTCACAATCGTTGGTGCATTTGAAGAACCAACACCATGTGAAGCCGAAGAAGATTGAGTTGCCATGATAATAAAGTATGCGTTTTTAGAGCGTTTTGAGTTTTTGTAGATATGTATGAGTGTTTGCAAGTTGTGATTGAACCTAAACTCAAGGCTTGTATTTATAGTAGATTGAAATGGCAAAAATGTAAAAAAAACTGCAAAAAACGGCCATAAAACGGATATATAATGACTAGTTCTCGGATCCCAAAAAAAACCGGTTTTAAAACCGGTTTCCCAAACCGGTTCCGGTCAAACCGGTTTCGAACCGGTTCCAACGTTCTAATTCCCAAACCGGTTTCAAACCGGCGGGTAGAGTCAAAACCGAACCGGTTTTGGTCAAAACCGGTTTTGGTCAAAACCGGTTTTGACCCAACCGGTTTCGGGTTTTTTTCAGTTCGGGTCCAAAAAACCGGTTTTCATGTTCACCCCTAGAGCCCGGAGCCTAATTTAAGCCAGAAATAATAAGAGCATGTTGCTAAGCCCGAAAGAAAACCCAAAGCCCGGGAACATGTAACCCCAAAAGCCCATTCATATGCACTTCTATAATCTATAATACGAACTTGAGGTGGCAATATTTGGCAATATATATCTGACCACATTATAATACAAACTGTTTACCAGTAATTTAAAAGATTAATACTTGACCAAAAACAAATTAATATAAAGATATGGGCAAATAGTCCAAAATTTCTTAATCAGGGGAATATCATTTTATTCATTGCCCAAAAAGAACCCATAATTTTAATTCTTGCCATAAAATGATTGTTTTTGTCGAAAATCTTAGATTAAGGGGAATATCACTCCATCAAAGTTGTTTTTATACAAAATTGACTCTTAAAACGACTTGCTAGGGTTCATATTTATCCAAAAGTTTCACATTTTTGCATTATCAACACACAAGTAACCTTCAATTTCACGATTCGTCATCTTTTAAATACGAATTTTTCACTTCGATTTTGGAACCCTATAGTGGTTGTGCTCATGATTCCAAATGTTTTAAACCCTAATTTGTGGTATAAAGTGTTTATAAATGATGTGCATCATTTTTAATCGGCATTAATTTTGTATAAAAAAAATTAACCAAGCGATATTCCCCTTAATTTAAATTTTTTAACAAAAACAATCATTTTCGGGCAAGAATTAAAGTTATATGTTCATTTTGGGCAATGGAGAAAGTGATAGTCCCCTTATTGGAAAATTTTGAACTTTATATCACCCTTTTTAGGCTATTTTCCCTAAAGATATTAGAGTGATTAAGCATGAAGTATAATAAGACTAGTGATAAATACAACAAATAATTTGATCCATACACGATACACCAACCTTTATGCATCATTTTGCAGTACTGTATAACACTGCAATGCACATCTTTGGTGTATGAATAAAAAAATATGTTGTATATATCAACACCCGTATAACAATGATGTTAATATGTTGACAGGGCTAAATAGTCAAGATACAGAAGGTGTTTAATTTCGAAACTTTTTGTAATTCGATTCGTTTTGTTGTGATATAAGAGGGAAAATTACACATTAAAATGATGAATTCATGTGTAAAACGTGATAATAATTGTGTTTGAATTGAAGCATACTTATATGTTTTCTAAAGATGTTCATATGTTAACAGGTCTAAATCTTAGAGATACAAAAGGTAGCTATAAAAATTCTAAAAATTGAAACTTTATGTTGTTTGATTTGTTGTGATGAATTCATGTCTAAAATGTGATTCCAATTGTAAGTGAAGCATCATTTTTTAGATTATTTACATCACTGTAACTATGAAAGGACAGAAAACAGTTTCAAGATTCATAACCTTGATGCAAATATCATGTGTATTCTCATTTTTCTGTTATATGACAGCATTCTGTTATGAACATAACACGAAAAGTTGCATTGAAATGATAAACTCATGTGTCCAATATAATTCCAATCATGACTGAATTGAAGCATCCTTTCTTGAATTCTTTACATGTCTACAACTATGGATTGACACAATACAATTCAAATTTCTACACTTTTCAAGATTAAGTTCAGAATTCCAATAATGTGTTTCTTTTGTTATGTTTATTATACTGCACTGTCTGTTTGAAGGGTTTCATGATTACCATTGTTGTTGAAAAACACTCGTAACGCAGTTTCATAGGCTGTGAAAATCGCTCCATTAACCACAAAAGCTCTACAAACTGCAGTCCCCAATCCTCTAAACAACACACCGTATCCATCATTTCTGACACTTTTACGTAAACAATCCACAATCCCGTTATACTTTATCGTAGAAGTAGGTGTTTGTGCTTGAAGTCTAGTTTTAACGACGTCTAAAGGGTAGCAACAAACCCAACTAGCGACCCCTGCAAGACCACCAGCAACAAGCATTGTGTCAAAGCTTTCTTGACCACTTTTTCTACACCCCGGATGAAGTTTTTCTCTCATGAATTCATATGTCCAAAAATAGAAACCATGTGAAGGTGCATCTCTTAAAGCAGTGATTGTTAAGCCTCTATAGAGTCCTCGCCAACCTTCTATTCTTAGTATGTTTTTCGCAACATTTAAGGGACCTTTTTCTGTGTGTTCACATTGGAGTTGGGTTTGTAATTGTAGTCGAATCTTGATTAGTTCAATAGGGGAAAGCATTAGGCTTTGTATAGCCCCGGCTCCTACACCTCCTAAGGCAACACCTTTGTAAGACGGGGGTTCGTTAGCGCAACAAGATGAGTCAAATGCTCTTGACAAGATTGCGTAGATTTGAAAAACCATTGCATTCTGCAATAAATATTTGAGAAGTTATGTTATATAATCTTGTAATCACCTATTGAAACTTTTAAGTCATTAACAATCACTTTTTAAAGATATCACGTATGATTATTTATGTAATAACTCGTCCCACACAAGTTAAAAGAAAAGAAGTTTTAGCCTCTTATAAGTTTTTAAAAAAGAAAGTTACTGGGCCAGAATATGACTTTGGGCTATGGGGTCTTACAATTTATGATCAAATGGCCATCTTATATGGTGTTTGGTGGTGTGTTGAATATTAGGAAGAAAATTGCATCCTGAAAGTGATCATCTTATTATTTGCAATTATCAATTTCATTGCAATAAGGGTGTTAACACACTATCTTTATATTAATAATCAATTTTCAATATTTGGGTAGCCTAATTTCGCTGATTAGTAATACGAAAATCCAATAATCGGTATTAATTATTCGGTATCACATAATCACTTTCAAACTGCATGTCCAAATACCTATCTAGAGCACGGTCCTATAAGAAACATCTCTACTCAATTACTTCTATTTGTTAACAATAACACCAAATAGGACCCTAAACATCACATGTATAACATATACTGTATTAACATATCTGTAAAACATAATGAAGTGAAAACAAGAATGATAACCTGAAAGGTAACAGAAGCAAGAGGTGCAGCCATGCCTCTATAAAGAGCAAGTGGTCCTTCTTTGGTTGCAACATTCTTGAGTATACTAAAAGCCGAACCGCTTTGTGAGCTCTGTTGCCGGACTCGAACGCTATCAAGCGGATACCCAGCCATAATTCCGGCTGTTCCACCAAATCCTCCAGCCACAAATTCTTTACCCCAACTGCTTGCAAGAAACTCTGGCCAAAAATCCATCTTTCCTAATGGAACTTTTTTTGTTATTAGTAAAAATAGTATAAAGATTCAAACTTGATGAACAAAATTCTAAAAAGAATCAAATCAAGGATAGCCTGCCCTTTTGGAATCATGCAAGATCCCACCTTTTTGTTGTAAAAATTTTTAGATGGATGGATATATAGAATATCCACTCAGGTGCAGACAGGCCACAAACTCAGCAATAATGGGATTCTTGTTTTCTGATTAAAAAAACATACCCATATCAGAAACAGAAATTAATTCTTTTGTTCTGTTATTTATAAACTACTCACGGAATTCTGATTTTGTATTCTGTTTTCTTTCTCTGTTACTACATTTATTTTCAATATAAAAACAAAAAAAAAGTTTAATATGACACACGTTTTGTTCAAGAGTTCATGTGACTGAAGTAATTGAAAGAAGAAATTGATGATGATTATATTTAAAGTCTATTTAATTTAATAAACTCTTGTTTTTCACTCTTGTATTTTAGATTAGAAAGCAAGAAATTTAGTAAAAGTAGGGTGGTGTTGAGTGTGTTGGGATGTGGGTACAAAGTACCACCCTAAGCTATTTTGTTGGTTATTTATACGTGGCTTATTTTTTTAAATACAACCAAAAACTTTTGATAGGAAAAAAATGAAGTTGGCGTTATGTCTTGTGGACCATGATTTTTGAATTTCTTTCACATTTTGATAGGTTATAAAGCATTTTATTTCAAAAATGAAAAGAAAAACAAAATCTTAAGATTGGTTGATAGGTTATAAAGCATTGTATTTTACGGGAAAAAAATGTACTTTTTTAGGATACGTGTGTTGCTAGAAACATAGAAGGGTTAGTGTCTGGAAATACACTAAAGTTATGCCCTATATCAATTGTGTGTATCATACTTACACTCGTCATTTTTAATGCATCAAACTTTCAAAAAAATGGTGTTTTAATGTATTTTTGTGATGTTTTGATGACGTGTCAAGCTCTCATGATGCCACGTGACACCTTAAACGAGTGACACATCACCAAAATACACTAAAACACGA
The DNA here is from genome assembly GCA_949592205.1 of Helichrysum umbraculigerum. Taxonomy (NCBI): domain Eukaryota; kingdom Viridiplantae; phylum Streptophyta; class Magnoliopsida; order Asterales; family Asteraceae; genus Helichrysum; species Helichrysum umbraculigerum. Next base: position 62,929,967 of record CATIUR010000007.1, on the reverse strand, counting down.
TTTTTGAAAGTTTGATGCATTAAAAATGAGAGTGTAAGTATGATACACACAATTGATATCGGGCACAAGTTTAGTGCATTCCTAGACACTAAACCCAAACATATATAAGTTAGTTATGTGGTAGCTATCAATATATATTAATTAAAAACAAATTAATTTTTGTTTGTAGGGAAATCATCCGAGCACACAAAACGTTCAAGCATTAAAAACGTTAGTTTATCGTGCTTTTAAGGATTTGATTGTTTGAGATATATGGTTTTAACTTTTAAGAAGATAATGGAAAGATGGAAATTAAGTAGAGTGGTTTGATGACTCGATTCCAAGATTTGTTTATTTTAATCATCCTTTATCCTCTATTTGTATTGTATGTGTCATCTTCATCCAACCAAGTTAAATTTAATTGGTCTTTATAAACCATTATTTATTTATTTATTATTTACCTTAATAATAGAAAAAGTTTTAATACCTATATCTTAAAAATTAGTCTCAACACAAGTAAAAGAACAAATAAAAGATTAAGTTGCCCTTAAATTATTCCCTATTAATAGCCTATTACACCTATTACTATATATAAACATATAAAACAATTACATATAAAAATAAAAATACAAAACAAGTAAAATAATTATTTAGATTTTTACCAGCACCGCCATCACCATAATATATCACCATTACTTTTACCGCCACATTGCGCGAATATTATTCTAATATATCAACTCTCTTAGATTATTATCATAGCTTTAATAACAACATAGACATGGTATAGAAATAACTCAGACATTTATTTTCTATAATTTGTTTGATGCGGTATTAGTGCCTTTAAAAGATGTTGATGATATGATGATGATGATGATGGAAGATAAGAATAAGAAATATAATTATTATATTATATTATATTATATTATTATTAGAAAGAAAAAAAAGGAAATAAGTACGTAAGAATTTTGTTGGTTTGGTAAAGAAATCAACTGAATCAATTGGCTGCTAAATTTGATGGGTCTCACATGGAATTCACGTTCATCATAAAGGATTATTATGTCATCTCATCGTTTATACTAACTTTTTTGGTTTTGTCATCAAGCATTCTCACCCTAAAAATAATATTTTTCTTAGAATAATGTTATATAAGCTTAAGAACCATAAGTTTACAATTAAGTTTAACATATAGTTTTTGACACATGAATTTCACTAATTTTCTCTCCGTATGTTCAATCAATCATTTTAACACGTGCATAGATCAAAATATGTAAGCTTTGTTTTAAGTCTATATGTTTAGACATATCTTCGTTTTCTTATAAAGATTTGCTTGCTAAATAAGTGATAAATGTAGCTATATAAGGTGAGTTTGGATAGTAAGCGTATAATATGTGTACAAATATTATTAACTACAATATAAACTAAAATAAAGTTACATATTGTGAGACAAAAATGATGTTTTATTTTTTGTATTCTCGTAACATCATGAGCAATAATAAACTAATACGGAGTAATAATTAGAAATTCACTTAAAAATTTGTTTTTATTGGTGAGTGAGCGATTGAAGTGTTGACAATTGTACCACTCAACTTTAGCATTCTAGCCACACAATTTTTCGATAGTTATTCAAGGCGAAGTAAAAATCCCCTATATCTGATAGCTTAGGGGGTGTTTGGATTAGCTTATTTATAAGCACTTATGTGCTTAAAAAATAAGTATGTGACCCTTTACTTATTTTTAAGTGCTTATTCCTTAGTAAATAAGCAAATAAGCAGTTTTCAGAAAAGTGTTTGGATTTGCTTATCTGCTGTCAAAATAAGCAAATAAGCAGATAAATGTTTATTTAAGCTAATCCAAACACCCCCTTAGTTGTTTGTCGTACAAAAAAACTTTTATAATTGATCAAATTTTATTGAGTCTAACTCATAGTTGTCTGACTGTTGCTGAGCAGTTTTTGGATATCAAATGGACCTTTCCAAAAGGTAATTTTAACATGACCGATTCAGCTGATGGCTGTTGGTCACGACTGCTACAAAAAAAAACTCCAATTAAAAATGCTCATTGAATGAGCAATTCAATAAGAGCTTTGGATCGTTCAATTGCCATATATTGTCATATAGCAAAACAATCTCATTTTATAATAATTTTGGTCTTGACATATTATTTGAATTTAAATTAAATGTATATTCATCTACTAGAATAATTATTGCAAATGATTATAACGAAATGGGTATAAACACAACCTAAATAAGAAACACTTTTATAAAGTACTCTAAAAATATGTGTATAATATTATTAATCTTGTTTATCATATCACCAATCAAGATCTTGTTACATTTTTCACAACATATTTTTTTAATTGATAAAGATCGATCTTGATAAGTGCAATTTCTATTATTTTATATTTTTGCCTTAAACACGAAGTTTGAGTTCAAGTCGTGAAATATACAAAAGTTCAGTTCAAACTCCAGTACGACTCGAACTCAACATATTTATAACAATAGATTTAGTTGTTATTGAATTTACTCTATATATGATGTAACTATTCATATATTTATTATTTATTTACAGTATAATACAATTATAATAATTACTTTAAAGACGTAGTATTTTAATTACATTAATGCTATTTATTACGATAATAATATCATATATCATATATATTATATGATATAATATTACATATCATTATATGTACGCAATAGACAATTTTGTACTCGCCAGCCAGTAATACGTTCAAATTCGGCCCGAACTCGACACAAATTGAGTTTTTCACGAGTTTAACTTAAATCGTTTACACGCAAAAGTGTGAAAATTATAGAGTAACAAATAACCAGTGTGATTTCAATTTTGATTGGCAATACAATACATATAATCTAGATCATGAATCCGTCAAATAGTCTAAACTAAGCATGATATGAATAAGATCGATTGGGCATTATCAATAAATAGTAAGATCATAGATAAAAATAAATTATACAAAAAATAGCAATAAAATGAACCAACAACGTACCTTGGTCGGATGATTTTGAAGAAATCTGAAATCTAGGGTTTGTATATGCTCAATCCAGTTCCTGAATTGTAAGGGGGAAAATTAAATTGTTTAATTTTGTAATTCGAATTAGTTGAGTTATTTATATAATCGTGGGAAATTGCTGTTTTATATAAGTGGTTCCCGTTTCCATAATCAAATAGGACCGTTCTGTACTTGGGCTAACATGTCTAATAAGCCCATGGGCTCTTTTTGACAGGCCTGAATGTCTATAAGGATTATTCTAAGAGCATCTCCAAATAATGATAAAGTCATTCCAAAAATTTTTTTTTATGTGCTAACTAAGTTTTCCTTTAAAAAAGTTTTATACAAAAACTTTTGCTCCAATGTAAAAAGCTTTCCAATAGCTTTTTTAAACCACAATGAGGGGTTAAATGTATAAATATTTGAGCTAAAAAACTTTACCTCCAAAGGTTGATAAATCTCAAGCTTTTCATACAAAAAGTTTTTGCTCCAATGATCAAAAGCTTTATCAACCAATTTTGTGCACAAAAAAGCTTTACATAAACCCTTCAGTTGCTCTAAAGTACCATCGGTAATTCGGTATGATGCAAAATGCCAAGTAAAGTTTCTTGGACCTTTTATTGTTACATGTGTGTGGTATTTATAAATGGAGTAGAAAAAAAAACATATAAAAGGGGTATGTAACAACAAATAACATGATAGAATGGCAACATAGTGAATATTAAGACCGTGTTTAGTTACGGAAAACTGTAGACTGTCTACAGTTTTCCCTTTCCAATTTTCTATAGTTTTGTGTTACTTGAAAATTAAAAAGGGTTTAGAAAACACGTTCAAATACAGGAGGAGTCTTATTTTTCAAAATAGGAAATGTATGCGACCATAAATCATAAATTTCTTTTTCCTAGAAACATTTTCGTAAAATCACAATTTGATCACGTTTTATAAATTTTAATTTCCTCATAAATTTTTATAGAAAAAATGAAAATGTTTTATGTAACTAAACACATGAGTACTAAATTATACACTTAAAAGAAAAAAATATAAAAAAAAAAAAAAAAAAAAACTTTCGTCTAGTCTATGTTTGAATTTCGTTAAGTCCAAAGATGGGAGCCAAGAAGAGAAACTAAACGCCCAATGTTTTGATTTGTAAGTATTCAATTTCTCTCTTGGGTTTCTCCATCTCTGAATTCCTTTTATATCACACACTTTCTTTAATTCCTTCATTTCCCCATTTCCATTTCTTCACTGAATACAACAAAGCTTTTCATATGACCATGGTATGTTAATATCCATCTTCTTTTCAAGTTTTTCTTTTAATTGTAAATCATATGGTATTGTTATTACTCTTTTCGTCCCAGTTTAATTCCTCATATTTTCATTTTGTTATGTCTCAAAATAATTACGCATTTTTGGCAAGTGGTTAATCATTACTTCTTTTAGGTTAACGGCTTATTAGCTTATTACTACGTTTTAGCGCACTTTCGAAAAAAGTCAAACACATTATATTTATCGACTTATTCAAAGTGTTTTGGACCCAGTTTATTTCTATAGGCTTCTGCACACATATGATGAAATAACATAAGTTGATAAGCTGATAAGTTGTATTTGTAAAAACACGCTTTTGCTACTATTTGGGCTGATTTGTTGGTTGTTAGTAACTGAATATAACTGAATGCATGCAGTGTTCAAGACGATTACTATTTGGATCGATAGCAATGCAAGTGAAGGCAATGGTGGTTCATCCAACGGCCACGATAACCACAATACTCCATTACAGTAATCATCTACCTCGCGATCTGGCCATTGATTTAGACAGACGAAGATTAATCCGTCATGAGTTGTTTAGTCAAAACAATTTTATGTTTAATATAATTGTAAACATTTTAACATGCTTCTGGTAACCATCATCAGTGCCTTTGTTAACTTATAATTGCCTGTTTAATTAGGGGAAATCCCCTAAATATAAAATCAGAATCAAAATGTAAGATTTAAGGTTTGAAGTAATTTCGAATCTAAGAACATTCACAAATGTTGACTAATTCCAAAGCTATATTTGTGTCCAAGTTTTCCAAATTTTATATAAACACATACACACACTTGTTTATGTATAGACGATAAGAACATTGATTTCAAAAGGCTTTTCTAACTCAATTTATTTTAATTTCGAAGATATGATCACACGAAGGAATGAACGATGTGTAAAAGTATTTTTCTAAAATTTTCTATGTTTTAACCCCTTCCGGCATAATAAAAGATAGTAACCTACACATACTTAAAACATGTCTTTTGAAGTACGAGTGACACTTCGAGTTGGGTTGAGTAGACGGGTCAGGTTGACGGGCTGAGATTTCCAACCCTAGTCCCACGTGATTCGATAAGTGGGTTGTCATGTTCTGGTTGGCGGGCTAAAAGTACTCAACCCACAGATGACCCGCGTAGTGTGTTTAAGGAAACATGTCAAAGAGGTTGATTTAAGTCAAATGTGTCAAGTTTGACAGGTTATTTTAAGCTCGGTAGGTTGGTTTCCAGAAGCATGCTGGTTTGGGGTCAAACAAGTCAAATTACATGGGCTAGTTTTGGGTTAGTGGGTAGGTTTTCAGGTTGACAAGTTGATTTTCAGTTGGCAGTTAAAATTTATAAAAATGCAAACTAAGTTTTTCGGGTTGACAATCAACAGTTAATTGAAATACTGACCCGCACCCAACCCACAAATTTAGACAGGTTGATGAGTTAGAAAAACTTAATCCAAAATCATTTATTTTGTGTGACTTTGAAATCGCGGGTTATAGCTTTCTAGAAAACAAATTAAGTTTTTCTGGTTGACAATCAACCTGTTAACTAAAATACTGTCCCACGAACAACCCAAAATTTTAGACGATGGGTTAAAAATTTCAATCCAAACTCTTTTATTTATCGATGTTGAGTCGAATTTGGGATCATATCCGTAGTTGCCACCCTATTTAAAAGTATGCTTGATCCACCTTGTTTCAGATGTTTTGTGTCTTTTATTTACTCATCTTTATCATTAGTTTTGTCATAGGTAACAGTCTTTACCTGACATATCCGTTTAGAATTTTTCTAACCATAGCTCTTAGGGCTATTGTTAATATGCTTTAAATTGTTGTACCCAGTAGTTAATTATTAACTTTAGGAGGCGGTTATTTTTATTGTATAATAGTTTTAAGCGTGGTAAAAACAGCCCTAAGGGCTGTGGTTTGAAAAATTCATATGTTTATTCTCGTATTTTTTTGTCTAACAACCAATTTTGTGCTCTTAGTATTTTCCAAACAGTTGGTGCCACCTGGTCCACCCTTTTAACAGCTCATAAAACGGATGAATCATTGCAAATTTGTAATTGTTTGGTATAATATCAAAAAGATTAATCAAAATTCACATAAGGAAGTTGTAAGAAAAAATATAAAAACTACAAAAGCCAAAATGACTTGGTTTACCTAAAGTTTGACGTCGTACATTTTACCCAAAGGAAAATGATTGATAGACCTAATTAAATAAACTTAACGTGGAATTAAAAAATGTAAGAGTGACATGTGTCAAATTCAACACATAAGATTGGGAGAGCGAAACTGTGTTAACAAATCAATGTATCATGTCTACTTTTAGATTTATCAAAATAGATTAAGTAGATGTATTTATCATTAGTCTTACCCAAATGACTGGTGACAAAAGCATACGGGATTAAGATGTTCCCGCCAATTTACATCTTTCGTGGATTAGTCTTACCCAAATGAAAGGGGGACATTTTTGTGTTGTGAATTGTGATTTGTGACTGTGAGTCCATATAAGAAAAAGGCTCGTATGAATAAACTAAATGGGCTTTAGGCCCAGTGTTGTTTTATAAGTGTATAAAAATGGGTCACATAACAGAAAATCCAAGTAAATGAATATTCATATACTAATAGATAAATACTCCGTAGTTAGTAATATTCAGTGTTATCACAATAGTAAAAGTAGTCATATAGAGGCCAAACTACATAGTTCTAAAATAGATCTAACAAGTATTTTTAAACCCGCGCGTTACGGCGGAACGAAAATAATTTTTATTATTTTATAAAAAAATTGGTATATATGCAACTTAGAAGCCAATATTTTGTATGCATTCAAATTTAGGTATTCAGATGGTTTAAACAGCTATGTAAGCACTCAAAATGTATCGAGTCGATACCTTAGAATTAGATGTATATATATATTTTTTTATTGGTTACAAAATCAATTTAAAGTAGCTCAAGATTTATAGTAGCACTTTAATTGATATTACTTTTATTCCTATTCACATATGTTTTTTTCTTCTTTTCAATAATTTTAGAATTTATTTTTACCACTACTCATTTATCTATATTCATCACCGACACCACACACATCTATACTCATCCCGAACTCATTTTACACAATCTCTTATTGATCATGAATTACTTCTTAATTACTATCCTTTTATTTATAATAAATATAATACTGTCTGTTATTATATTATGTTATTAGATTATGTTCATTGATAGATTTTAAGTTTAAAGATCAACAATATCAGCTTTACATACATCTAAAATAAAAGTATACCAACTTTTCCTTGTATTTTAAAAATCATTTAGTCTAGTTATTCGTAAATTTCTTCAAATTTCTTACATACAACTTTAAACAATTTACCTATATCTTTATACATAGTATTTGTTTTCTATCTTCAAGTCCACCGCCATTTAACTATAATCACCACAGCTACTATGAACCATATATTAAACAATTTTAAAACTATAAAGACAATAAAAAACAGCTAAACAAAAAATAAATAAAGAAACAAAACTTCAACAAAGTAAAACCCAAATTAGAACTCTAACAGTTATTAAATGGGTAAATTGACAAAATCGGCATCGAACTGCCACATGTTGTTGCAAGTAAGCAACAAACCCAAAGTATTACTCCGGTACGCAACATACCGGTTGGTTTCGGGTTCGTATCCAGCAAACTAAGAGTTTACCGTTTGAACCTTCAAACAGCTGACCTGGCAGCCATGTCACTTGCCACGTATACAATTTTGCCACGTGTCGATTCCAGCTGGCATCCACGTGGGCTGTAATAAAGTGTTTAAAACCTACTTTACATTCGTTTTTTCAACCCTAAAACTATTATCCACAAAAGAGAAGCTTGAACTCCGATCGTGCTAACATGTCATCTTCGTCTTCTTCACTCAATTCGAATCACTGGGGTGATTTTCCAACCCATTGTTACTGTACTCCTCCACTCCCGTTGAAGAAACAAACGTCGTGGACCCGTACAAACCCAGCCCGACGTTTCTTGACGTGTCCCAATTCGATGGTGAGTAAAAGTATGCTTTAAAAATCAAATTAAACACTACCCCATTGTAATTGAGGATGATAGCAATCTTTTGATGTTGATCTTCGACCCGTTTTGTGTAATAATTTTGTTGAAACCCGCTTTGACCCGTTTACCCCGAATGACCCGTTTGACCCGAATGTAATTGTAATTGTTTTTTGTATGTAGTGGCCCTCGAAAAGGTGTAAGGCATATTGGTTCATTGATGATGAGCTTATCAGTGAATGGTACAAGCAGACCTTGTATGAGTTGTATCATCACCTCAATGCAGATCAAAGGGGACTTTTTTCAGAAAGCATGAAGAACAGAGAAATTATAGCTAATTTGCATCACGAATTTGAAGTGTACAAGTCAAGCAAGGAAGAAGATACAATGGTGTTGCAGATGGAGGTGAACACATTCAAAGCAAGTTGTGGTTCATTGAAGAAATGTGTAATGTTTCTTTTGTTTCTTGTTGTGCTTTTAGTGGTTTGTAAGTAGTTATAGATGTTGTTATGTTAGCTTGCAGTAGGAGTATTGAAGGTGTATTGAATGGAGTAAGATGTAGTTGCAACAAACAAGTAGAAGGTGTATTGAATGGAGTAAAAGCAAGCTGTCGATGGAACCATATTTGCTTTTGTATTAATGTAATGGAATGTAATCTTATGGCATTTTCAAAAGCATAGTTTTGTGCATTTTGAATTGATCAATATTTTCACATGTTGTAATAAGGTAAGTTGAAATCTGCTACATGTAAGAAACTGCAATTTAAAATCTGCTACATGTAAAATATATTGCATGTAAGAAACTGCAATTTAACCTTAAGCTGCATGACTTAAGGTAATCCTTAAGCTTATTGTGACACCCGTCAAATTAGGGCTAGTAATTAGTACCTAATCAAGTTTAATACATGTAATTAGTTCTGTGTTAGGCTAATTTGTGTATCAAATAATATATATTGTTTAATATATACAAGTATGCGATTTGATTAAATCGTACAAGTTCCAAACCGAATATAATTCGGTTCAATTAAATACGGACGTTGGTGAACAATTTTATTAAATAATATAATATTATTTAATGACACAGTTATATCCAAAAATCTTATCTTTATTACATTTCGTAATCGTACAAATAAAATTTACGCGATTAAAACGTAAACGCACAATCAAAAATGAAACAATTTAAGTTATATTATATAACTCAAATATTAAGTATTTGGCTAAATACTTCAATGAAAATATTAGATAATTATTCACATTTTAAAATGTATGTTTAAACGCGTATTAAATTAATTTAACGATTAAACCATTGGGAAAACGAACACCGCACGGAGCACAAACACGGAACGAATAAAGTGGAGACCCACACTCCGGTGGGCCCCCACCGATCAGCCAAGAAAAAGGGGTCAAACCCCCTTTCTCTTCCCCATTTTCCCAAACACACTCTCTCTCTTTACCTTTTCTTCTTTCTTTTCTCTCTAAATCACCATCCACCACCACCATCAAAAATCATCAAATTACACCCCAAAACAACCTCAAATCGCAAATCTAATTAGGAAATAACGACCACCACGCAACGATCTACAACCTCATCTTTTTGGATTTTCGATTCGACACCGCGTAAGTTTCCGACAAAAACCCGAAACTCTCCGATTTCACTCATTTTTACATGTTTGTTGTTTATATAAGCTTAAAATGTCCATATAAGGGTTGGGTAAAAGATTTGGAACAAATGGTCGCCGGAAAACACGTTTTCGGCTCAAAATCCGGCGAACAGTTGGAAGTGTCGCTAGTGTGCCAAAAACAGTACTAGCGACACTAGCCAAGTGTCGCTATGCCTAAGTGTCACCCCTATAGCGACACTACTTAAGTGTCGCTGAATTACTTAACCAGATTTCACTTAGCGACACTCCCTTAGAGACGCCAAAATTCATAAGTGTCGCCATAGCGACACTACTCAAGTGTCGCCCAACTATTGAAAATCAGAAATATAGCGACACTTACTAAGTGTCGCCTAAGCCCGTAGCGACACTATCCAAGTGTCGCCAAAAACAGAAAAGTTGGAATATTTTCCTTGTTGGAACATAGTTTGTGACAACAGATCTAGCTTAAAATAGGACTAGTGTAATTATTATCATGTTTGTACATTGGTTTAGATTTGTAAATGGATATTTGTTTTGTTAGTAATATTCGTTAAATATATTAGTATGTTAAAGTGTTAGACGAATATCGTAAACGAAATAAATAAATAAACGTTTGCTGCGAGTCGAGTTCTCAAGTCGCTGCGAGTTGAGCAGCAAGATGAGAACTGAACTCGCAGAGGATCATAAGGATCATAACGTATTGAGTCTGTGGCGAGTCGAGTAATGTTGGGCTTGGGCTGCAAGGTGAGTTGGACTGGACTCGCGAGGCCCATGCGAGCCGAGACGAGCTGGACGTATAAGATGTTTTTCAAGCCGTGAAAAACATAACACTTTTGCTACTCTCGTTTCTTTGAAGACCTGCGAATTCAATATACCCAGAGAAAAATAACCTAACAGCTAGGCTTTGACGTTTATACGTTTAAGCAAAGTATTAGTAAGCCTAAAACACGAACTTATTCGTTGTTAGTAAGATAACATCGTATTGAGGGATTTCGCACCTTAATACTACAGATAACGAAGTTATCGATCCTAAGAACTAGGGACTTATATCTGGTATCAGAGCATTCGGGCTAAATACGAGTAAAGTTTGAAGTTTTAGGATAATCGCGTTTGATTCGGATTGTTTTTGTGTGCATAAGTACATATTAACGATCAAAATCATTCTCTGAACGATTTAGGGTTAGTTCACGGTTGAAATTTCCTGTTTCAATCGTAAAAATACCTTAAATTTTCGTTTTTGGGTTTTTCAGCCGTTTCAAGAGTCGAGATTAGGGTTTCAGTGTAGCCTGCGAACCGAGTTGACCTTGCGAGTCGAACTGAGACTTGCGAGTCGAACCGAGATCTCTCGCGAATCGAAATCGCTTGCGAATCGATATCATAGCAATCCGAACTGAGACTTGCGAGTCGAGCTGAGATTGCGAGTTGAACTGAGTCTTGCGAATCGAGTACTTCTGAATTCGCGAAATAGTTTTTACTTTAAGTTTTTAAGATGTCTGATCTTAGTAGAATGATCGAGACGGAACATGAGGTGGGAAAATCAAATGTTCCACCTAAGTTGTTGAAGATCGAAGATTACTATAACTGGAAGGACAGATTTGAATCTTACTGTAGATTCCATGATTTGTCGATCTGGATGTGTATCAAGAATGGATACACTGCACCTACTCAAACGGTTAATAATGCAACTGTTACTCTTGCTTATAATCGGATGAGCGATCAACAAAAGGAGGATTATAAATTGGAGAATAAATCCCATTCTGCAATTAAGATGAGTTTACCAAAGGAGATAAACCATCAACTCAAGTCTTTTCAAACTGCTAAAACGCTCTGGGAAGCGTTAGAGAAAAGATGTGAGGGAAGTCCTCAAGTGAAGGCAAGCAGGAAGAATCTTCTTAAGAAACAGTTTACTGTTATAAAAGCTTTAAAAGGAGAAGATCTAGATGCTTATATCACTAGATTCTACCACTTGTTAAGTGAGCTTGATAACCATGATATTAAAGAACCGACAAGTTTATTAAGGGTTTGCCGTCTAAGTGGGAAATGTATAGTGTAATGCTCAAAGATAACGATGAAAGGTATGCAACCATGACCTTAGAGCAGGTCATTGACAAGCTAAAAGGTTATGATTTCACTAAGAAATCGAGAGAAACTGATTCTGATCAGGTTCAGAATCCTGGGCTATATCATGGGAAAAAAAATCTCTCAACTTCTTCATCTAGTTCGACCACTGCACTTTTAGTGGGTAATACTGATGAAAATGGTGAAATGATAACGGATGACGTGTGCCTTCTTACCTCATCAGATAATGAACCTAAAGGTACACCTGCTGAAAATAATCTTAAGGACGTCAAAAGATGCCAATGAGTGTGAAATCTGCTGAGCAACAGTTATCTGTCCTTGCATCCTTTGTTGCTTCTTATGAAAACTACATTCAGGGTAAAATCAATGATCCGATTATGTTTGATGAAGACTATGATCAGATAGACCCTGATTATCTTGAGGAAATAGATATCCATGATCAACTTGCAATGTTATCAAGGAGAGTTAAAAATTTCTTGAAGAGAACAGGTAGAAAAGTGGTAGGAAATCGATCAGGGTTTGATAAAACCAAGATCAAGTGTTTCAACTGTCAAGGTTATGGACACTTTGTTCGTGAGTGTCAAAGACCTAAGGTTGAAACTGGCAATAGCAAACAAGGTTCGGGAAGTACCTTAGCTTCCAAAGCCTTAGTTGTGAAATAGTTGGATGGATCTTATGATTGGAAAGCTCAGTTTGAGGAAGCTCTCATGGCTGAGATTGAAGATCAAGAGATAGCTGCTGAGTCCAATAGCTATATGCCTATTGATGTTGAAATAAAGGTGCCGGAGATTCATGAGAAAGCAAGTATTGATGACATGCTGTATATGGATTCAACTGCTGATATGAGTCCAGATGACTTTGTAGCACGCATGGCTGAAGTACAAACAGACAAGAAAAGGGTATGTTTGGATATTCTTACTCTTGCTGATGTTTGTTATCTAGTTACTAATCTACAATCTCAATTAAGTGTCTTAAGTGTGTCTAATCAGAATTTGTCATCCCAAGTTAGCACTTTTAATGATTCTAAAAAGACTATAATATCTGAACTTGAACAAGCTAAAAGTGATGTCCTTAGGTTAAGTACAGATAAGGTAGATCTTAAGAATAAGATTAAGTCTGATAGTTCTGATAAGATTGCACTTAGAGATACTATAAATGAAAAGGCAATAATCATAGATGATCTCTATATGAACATTGATGACTTAAATCAAACGATAGCTGATAGGGATAGAGAGTTAGCTGAGCTTAAGCATAAGTTAGTAGAACAAAATCGTAAGATTGAGTCCTACAGAACTTTAGAAATGGATAAAATGCTAGATGCTCAACGTAGTGTAAAGGACAAGACTGGGATATGATACAATGATGTACCTCATCCTTTTAATGCCAATTACACTAGTAACTCGATAGATTCTGAAATGACAGATGCTAATCCTGAGATTTTGGTAACTAATGACCCTGAAAAGTTAGAGGCACAGAAGGATGTTATTAAGAACCAATCATCAGATAATAGTAAGGTATCTCATTTCACCAAAATACAGTTTGTATCGGGTGAAGTGATTAACGATGCTAAGACTGATGATAAGGTTAATAAGGAACAAATACTTGAACCTTTAGTGCCTAAGACTCCGAGTGGTAATGCAAAAGTTCCTAAATCACACAAGCAGATGTCATGCTTCAAGTGTCACCAAAAGGGACACGTGGCTTCGTGTTGTCCTAACAAAAAGTCTGAAACATCACATAAACTTGTGATTGATGAAAAGACACAGACCGACTCTAGTATGAATGTAGATAGGTTAGATACCAAACCTAAGTTAGGTAATAAACCTGTTAACATTCTTAAAAGAGATGGTAAACATAGTGTCTCCCCACCTAAACCTAAACGGCCATATATTCAAAGTGATAAGTCTGTCTATAAGCCTAGGGATATGACACCGTCAAGGTTTAGAACTCCAAGTAGAGACCATAGTCATTATGAGAGTGGTACTACTTCGCGATCACATGAGTTTAATGTGACACCCGTCAATTTAGGACTAGAATTTAGTGCCTAATCAAGCTTTAATGCATGTAATTAGTTCTGTGTTAGGCTAATTAATGTATCAATTATTATATATATTGTTGAATATATATATCTACACAATTATGCGGTTTGTTTAAATCGTACGAGTTCAAATCAAATAAATTTCGATACAATAAATACGGACGTTGGTGAACAATTTTATTAAGTAATACAAACATTATTCAATAACTCAATTTTCTTAGAAATATTATTTATTGTAATATTTCGTAGTCAATTCGTATTTTACAAATAACATGTATACAATTAAAAATAGAAACGCGAAAACAAATAAAACGAATTTCATTTTAAATATCATAAATAGATAATTGGTAAAATATTACAATAAAACATTTTATAATGAATTATAATTTAAAACGGACAATTAAATATATAAAATAAATATTCAACGTTAAATGACGGATAAACGAACACCGCACGGAGCGCGATTGCACGGAGTTAAAAGTGGAGACCCACACTCGGTGGGCCCCCACCGAAATCAGCCACCAAGAGGGGGTCATCACCTCCCCCTCATTTCATTTCTATCTTCCCATCCCTCTCTCTCTACCAATTTCTCTCTCAAGTTCCACCACCACCATTTCATCAAAATCACAAAATTAGAACACTAAACGACATCAAATCATCAAGATTTTTGTAGAAACGGAACCACCTCGACACGATCTACACTTCTATCTTTCCGGATTTCAATTTCGCCACTTTGTAAGTTTCCGACAAAATCCCGAAACCTTGCGATTCTTAGTATTTTTCACTTGCTAGTTGTTTATATAACTTATATATGTCCATTACAAAGTGTAGAACACGATTTTATAGCTTAAAAACGGGTTTGAATTGGGTTTTTGGCCGGAAAAATCTCAACAGTCGGACTTTCTGGGCTGGTGTTCTTCAATGCGACACAAGCCTTGTGTCGCATGTAGTGTCGTATTTTGCCTGTTATGTCGCATAAACCCCGTTATGTCGCATCTTGTGTCGTACCAAACCTTTAGTGTCGTAACTCATGCGACACAATATTGTGTCGTACTCTATGTCGCATACTATGTCGTATATCTATACGACACAAGCACTATGTCGCTGTTGAATCAGCATCTCGAATCTATGCGACACAACCCTTGTGTCGTATAGATATTGTGTCGCACTTTTATGCGACACAACCCTTGTGTCGCATGACGTGTCCTTGTGTCGCATATAGTGTCGCAAAACACAGCTGATCCACCATTTAATTCCATACTAAGTGTTAGACATTCGGGACTTCAAATGATTAAACAATATAACTTCTAAGGGACATTGAAACATGTTTTTCAAGTATAACACTTCAAACAAATATAGATATGTCGAGATTATTATTTCAACTAAACCACCAACGGGCCGTACGCGTTTTCAAAACATACTTCAAAATCAAACAAGTCGTTGTAACTTGTATCAATTCAATCAAACAAGTCGTAGTAACTTGTAACAATACAATCAACCAGATCGTAGTAATTTGGACATATATAGTTGTATAACAACTACAAGGGTAGTCTTTCGAGATACCGGTACAATTAATAACAATCAAGTGTCGTGAACACATTCAGGTTTCAAGTCCTTGGACATCCATTCACAACTAATTACTTCAAGTTTATTAAATTAAACACTTCAAGACTCAGGTGAGTTTCATGGCCCCATTTTCACTATTTTACAACTAGGGGTGTGATATTACTGCTCTATTTTGTTTTACAAGTAGAATGCAAGTACCAACCTTCAAATACTACATGAGTTTCAAGCTAATCAATTTAAAGTCCTCTATAGCATAGTCTCTAATATTTTAGCGTGAATGTTAGTATATGATATCATATGGGATTGACAATCCTCATCCGGGTTAGCACGCACTAACCGGTCAAACGGATGTATTAGCATTTGGGAAGACGAGTGCGGATTAGACACTCGTAGGAGGCAAATCAGTTAGGTTTCCTTAATTGGACCTAGCGCTCAAGTTAAGCTCAGACTATGTGCTCATGGATTGTATAACTTTTATTTTGCTTAATTGCATTGTAAATTCAATTTAAATCTTACGGTTCTTACAACTATACATTGACATACAAACCTGTGAGCTCACCAGCGTTTTCGCTGACCCATTTTAGTATGTATCACAGGTACCCAGCAGTAGGTTGGCTGCACAGGCAGGGACTATTAGCTCGAGTCAGCATACATACAACTAGAGATTTGATTGCATTATTATATTTTGTAGAAGTAATTATGCTATGTAATCTCTCAATTTCAGGAACCGAGCTAATGTAATATTATTTTGATGTAAACGTTTATTTTATTAATACAAGTTTAAAACGACGCATATAGTGGTCATTCATTATATCTTATGTGCTTTGTATATTGATTAGTGACACCCAAATCGAGTTTTCGCAAATCATTAAATTTTGGGGGTGTCACAGATTGGTATCAGAGCCTAAGGTTATAGTGAACAAGGTTGCATTTAGTGGGCCTAGACTATGACCATTAGGCAGTATTCCCTATTAGGTATAACCAGTTCAGAGATTACAGCATACGAATTTAATTTAACATAGCTTGATCAACTATGTACAATTAAATAAAGATGATGTAAGATCTGAAGAAAGTTATGGCTGAACAGGATACACTAGTTGACTCTGACCTCGAGAGAAACGAGACTCAAAACAAGTCTGTGCTAGACACCCAATAGGCTATTATGTGATACTAAGTATACATAGATAGGCCTCGTTACAATCTTAGGCTATATTATATAAGTTATTATATGGATATAGGCCTCATTCTTCCTAACGCTTTGTCTCAGAATGGCAAACACACCACCAAGTTCATCACGCTCTTATCCACATGAATCACGAAACTCAAGGGTAGCCAGGAGGGACACCAAGTTGCCTCGAGCTAGCCCATATCCAACTCACCCCACTCTACCGGGCTTAACCGCTAGAGTACATCACCACGAACAACGACTTAACGCTATGGATATCGAACTCCAAGAAACTCGTGAAATCTGGAGACTCACAGCTATGGAACGAATCGAACAAGTCTCCGAAGATCACGAGCACACTGTCAACACCATGAACACTCTTCAAAATCAAGTGGAAGAAACAATCGAAACCATGGAGGTTGTCCACAACCAAGTGATTGGCAACCGAAATGAAATCTCTGTTTTACAATCAAGGATGCATCAGTGCGAGACACGTCTAAGGGAAACCGAAGACGCCCTCCGAACTGCCAACAGACTTGCAGAGTCTGTGAATCATCTCACTGCACTGCTGCCACAACTCAACTTACGTCAGAATTAGCCTGGGCTGAATCTGTACCCTAATATGCTTTTGTAGGACCTATGTAATTCAACCGGATGTAACAATTCCCGGTACTTTTGTAAAACATATAAGTCTGTAACTTTTGAAACTTGTGATTCAAAATCGTCTGTAATCATTTGGCTTCGAAATATCAATTAACGATTTCTATTAATTATCTCACGTTATTGATTTTTACCTTGAGATGTTGTATATTACCATTTTATATATGTACATCTGTGGTGATATATCATGAATTTTGGACTAGTATCTTACTTCCTTTCCTTGTTCTTTCTTACTCAGCCTCATGCCTCCTCGCCGACAAATCACCCTTAGTGAAGCTGAGATCGCGGGACTGATTGCCCGCAGTGTGACCCAAGCCTTGGCTGCCCGAACACCACCACCCAGTAGCGAGGACACAGCTAACAATGCTCCACCACCCAGACCCTGCTCCTATAAGGACTTTCTGAGCTGCAAACCACTATACTTCAAGGGCACGGAAGGTGCTATTGGTTTGAGCCGATGGATAGAACGCATAGAATCTGTTTTCAGCCTATGCAACTGCACCGAGGAAAACATGGTAAAGTTTGCCGCCTACACTTTTCAGGAAGGAGCCCTCACATGGTGGAACGCCCATGCCAACTCTGTGGGTCTTGAGATAGCTAATCAACTACCTTGGGCCGAGTTGAAGAGCAAACTGAGGGAGAAATATTGTCCCGAGGAAGAGATACACCGATTAGAAGAGAAGTTCTGGCAACTAGCTGTGCAGGGGACCGATATTGAGGGACACACCATCAAGTTCCAGCAATACGCGTCCCTGTGCCCTAGCCTGGTGGAACCAGAGAAAAAGGGAGTTAAGAAATACATCCGCGGCCTTCCCGAGAGCATCCAGGGAAGTGTCGCCTCATCACAACCAGCCACCACTGAAAGTGCTATCAGGCTAGCACACGAGCTCATGGCACTAGTGGTTAGCCGTGAGAAATCCAACAACAATAACCGCAACAACAACAACACACGAAGTAGGGCCTTCGTCATCAACTCCGGGGACGCCCGCCAAGACCCGAATGTGGTCACAGGTATGTTCCTCCTCAACAACTTAACTGCTTTAATTCTGTTTGATACCGGTGCTGATAGGAGTTTTATTTCTGATGAGTTTTGCCCACTACTTGACATCACCCCAATTGCCTTAGATGTTAAGTACACTGTAGAACTCGCAAACGGTAAACTTATGGAAACCAAGAGTGTGATCCCTAATTGCACTTTAAATCTACCCGACGAAATTTTCTCAATAGATCTCATGCCTGTTAAGATAGGAAGTTTCGATGTCATTGTTGGAATGGACTGGTTGTCCAAGCATCGGGCTGAAATTATCTGTGGCGACAAAGTTATTCGTATACCTCTCGCCACCGGTGGAACTTTAATCATACAGGGGGAGACCGGTGGGACGAGACTCAATATCATGTCTTGCTTGAAAACCCGCAAATTTCTGAAAAAGGGCTATCCCGCAATCCTCGCGCGCATCATGGAGAAAAAGTCAAAGGAGAAGCGACTTGATGATGTACCAATTGTCCGAGACTTTCCTGAAGTCTTTCCAGAAGAACTGCCTGGTCTACCACCACCAAGACAGGTTGAGTTCTCAATTGACCTCGTACCGGGTGCTGCGCCGGTGGCACGAGCACCATATCGTTTAGCTCCATCCGAACATCAGGAGTTGTCTGCCCAACTACAGGAACTTCTGGAAAGAGGATTCATTAGGCCGAGTTCTTCACCTTGGGGAGCTCCGGTCCTATTTGTCAAAAATAAAGACGGCACTTTTCGAATGTGTATCGACTATCGAGAGTTGAACAAGTTGACCGTTAAGAACCGATACCCATTACCTCGAATCGATGATTTGTTCGACCAACTTCAAGGATCGAGTTGTTATTCAAAGATTGATCTCCGATCCGGATATCACCAATTGCGTGTTCGCGATGCCGACATTCCAAAAACCACTTTCCGAACCCGCTATGGGCATTACGAATTCCAAGTGATGCCATTCGGCCTAACCAACGCACCGGCTATATTCATGGACCTTATGAATCGGGTGTGTAAACCTTACCTTGACAAGTTTGTCATTGTCTTCATCGATGACATCCTCATATATTCACGAAGCGAGGAAGAACACGCGCAACACCTCAAAACCATCCTAGAGCTACTTAGACACGAAGAGCTTTACGCCAAATTCTCTAAGTGTGAGTTCTGGATAAAAACAGTTCAATTCCTTGGTCACGTGATCGACAGTCAGGGAATTCATGTTGATCCGTCAAAAATCGAGGCTATCAAAGACTGGCAATCGCCAACCACTCCGACCGAAGTACGGCAGTTTTTGGGACTGGCCGGGTACTACCGACGATTCATTGAAAATTTCTCCAAGATAGCCTTACCACTCACGACTCTGACCCAGAAAGACAAAAAGTTTGACTGGACTGATAAACAAGAGTCGGCATTCCAACTCTTAAAGCAAAAGCTTTGCAGTGCTCCCATTCTATCATTACCCAAAGGCACCGATGACTTCGTGGTATACTGCGATGCTTCTCATCAAGGTCTCGGTTGTGTGCTTATGCAACGAGACAAAGTCATAGCTTATGCTTCACGACAGCTCAAGATTCATGAAAAGAATTACACCACCCACGACCTCGAGTTAGGAGCCGTCGTTTTTGCCCTTAAAATTTGGAGACATTACCTCTATGGCACTAGGTGCACAATCTTTACAAACCACAAAAGTCTCCAACACATATTTGATCAGAAGGATCTCAACATGAGACAACGTCGATGGGTCGAGTTGCTTACTGATTACGACTGCGAACTCAAATATCATCCAGGCAAAGCAAATGTTGTTGCCGATGCCCTCAGTCGAAAAGAGCGAGTGAAACCACTTCGGGTCCGAGCCCTCAGTATGACCATTCACAACAATTTAAACATTCAAATTCTCACTGCTCAACTCGAAGCCTTGAAACACGAAAACGTCAAAGATGAAGCCTTGCGGGGCATGGATAAACAATTCTAAGTCAAACCTAACGGGATTAGGTATTTCTCAAGCCGAATCAGGTTGCCTAAATTTGGGAACCTACGAGACTTGGTGATGGATGAAGCTCACAAGTCCAAATATTCTATCCATCCGGGATCCGATAAAATGTACCACAGGATCAAGGACTTCTATTGGTGGCCGAACATGAAAGCTGAAATCGCCACCTATGTCAGCAAGTGCCTTACTTGCTCCAAGGTCAAAATCGAATATCAAAAACCTTCTGGTTTAATTCAACAACCCAGTTTTCCTGAATGGAAATGGGAACAAATTGCCATGGACTTCATAACCAAACTACCCAAGTCCTCGAGCGGTTGCGATACCATTTGGGTGATCGTGGATCGTCTCACAAAGTCTGCTCACTTCCTGGCAATTAAAGAATCCGACAAAATGGAACGCCTCACCGGTATTTATCTGAAGGAAATCATGACCAAACACGGTGTTCCAATCTCAATTATCTCCGATAGAGATAGTCGTTTCACTTCACAATTTTGGCAATCACTTCAAAAATCCCTGGGTACTCGACTTGATATGAGTACCGCATACCATCCTCAAACCGACGGCCAAAGTGAACGAACAATTCAAATACTAGAGGACATGCTACGGGCCTGCGTAGTAGACTTCGGTGTAAACTGGGAAAAACACCTACCATTGTGCGAGTTCTCGTAAAACAACAGTTATCATACCAGCATTAGGGCTGCACCCTTCGAGGCACTGTACGGTCGTAAGTGCCGGTCACCTATCTGTTGGACCGAAGTTGGGGATAGCCAACTCACAGGTCCAGAAATCATTCACGAGACGACCGAGAGAATCGTTGAAATTCAAAACAAGCTCAAGGCCGCGCTTGATCGTCAGAAAAGTTATGCTGACGTGAGACGCAAACCACTCGAGTTCCAAGTTGGGGATTGAGTACTACTCAAAGTATCGCCTTGGAAAGGCGTAATCCGATTTGGCAAACGAGGGAAGTTAAATCCCAGATACATTGGACCATTCGAGATCCTCGAAAGGATTGGTCCAGTGGCATATCGATTGCAGCTGCCATCCGAACTCAGCAGCGTGCATCCCACTTTTCATGTTTCAAATCTGAAGAAGTGTCTGTCTGATGAGACACTTATCATTCCACTCGATGAAATTCGAGTTGACGAGAAACTTCACTTTGTTGAGGAACCCGCTGAAATCATGGACCGTGAGGTCAAACAACTTAAACAAAGTCGTATTCCCATCGTCAAAGTTAGGTGGAATTCGCGGCGCGGTCCGGAATTCACCTGGGAACGAGAAGACCAGATGCGACTAAAGTATCCTCAACTCTTCACTGACTCAACATCAAATACGACTTCAACATAAATTTCGGGACGAAATTCTTCTAACAGGGGGAGAATGTGACACCCGTCAATTTAAGACTAGAATTTAGTGCCTAATCAAGCTTTAATGCATGTAATTAGTTATGTGTTAGGCTAATTAATGTATCAATTATTATATATATTGTTGAATATATATATCTACACAATTATGCGGTTTGTTTAAATCGTACGAGTTCAAATCAAATAAATTTCGATACAATAAATACGGACGTTGGTGAACAATTTTATTAAGTAATACAAACATTATTCAATAACTCAATTTTCTTAGAAATATTATTTATTGTAATATTTCGTAGTCAATTCGTATTTTACAAATAACATGTATACAATTAAAAATAGAAACGCGAAAACAAATAAAACGAATTTCATTTTAAATATCATAAATAGATAATTGGTAAAATATTACAATAAAACATTTTATAATGAATTATAATTTAAAACGGACAATTAAATATATAAAATAAATATTCAACGTTAAATGACGGATAAACGAACACCGCACGGAGCGCGATTGCACGGAGTTAAAAGTGGAGACCCACACTCGGTGGGCCCCCACCGAAATCAGCCCCCAAGAGGGGGTCATCACCTCCCCCTCATTTCATTTCTATCTTCCCATCCCTCTCTCTCTACCAATTTCTCTCTCAAGTTCCACCACCACCATTTCATCAAAATCACAAAATTAGAACACTAAACGACATCAAATCATCAAGATTTTTGTAGAAACGGAACCACCTCGACACGATCTACACTTCTATCTTTCCGGATTTCAATTTCGCCACTTTGTAAGTTTCCGACAAAATCCCGAAACCTTGCGATTCTTAGTATTTTTCACTTGCTAGTTGTTTATATAACTTATATATGTCCATTACAAAGTGTAGAACACGATTTTATAGCTTAAAAACGGGTTTGAATTGGGTTTTTGGCCGGAAAAATCTCAACAGTCGGACTTTCTGGGCTGGTGTTCTTCAATGCGACACAAGCCTTGTGTCGCATGTAGTGTCGTATTTTGCCTGTTATGTCGCATAAACCCCGTTATGTCGCATCTTGTGTCGTACCAAACCTTTAGTGTCGTAACTCATGCGACACAATATTGTGTCGTACTCTATGTCGCATACTATGTCGTATATCTATACGACACAAGCACTATGTCGCTGTTGAATCAGCATCTCGAATCTATGCGACACAACCCTTGTGTCGTATAGATATTGTGTCGCACTTTTATGCGACACAACCCTTGTGTCGCATGACGTGTCCTTGTGTCGCATATAGTGTCGCAAAACACAGCTGATCCACCATTTAATTCCATACTAAGTGTTAGACATTCGGGACTTCAAATGATTAAACAATATAACTTCTAAGGGACATTGAAACATGTTTTTCAAGTATAACACTTCAAACAAATATAGATATGTCGAGATTATTATTTCAACTAAACCACCAACGGGCCGTACGCGTTTTCAAAACATACTTCAAAATCAAACAAGTCGTTGTAACTTGTATCAATTCAATCAAACAAGTCGTAGTAACTTGTAACAATACAATCAACCAGATCGTAGTAATTTGGACATATATAGTTGTATAACAACTACAAGGGTAGTCTTTCGAGATACCGGTACAATTAATAACAATCAAGTGTCGTGAACACATTCAGGTTTCAAGTCCTTGGACATCCATTCACAACTAATTACTTCAAGTTTATTAAATTAAACACTTCAAGACTCAGGTGAGTTTCATGGCCCCATTTTCACTATTTTACAACTAGGGGTGTGATATTACTGCTCTATTTTGTTTTACAAGTAGAACGCAAGTACCAACCTTCAAATACTACATGAGTTTCAAGCTAATCAATTTAAAGTCCTCTATAGCATAGTCTCTAATATTTTAGCGTGAATGTTAGTATATGATATCATATGGGATTGACAATCCTCATCCGGGTTAGCACGCACTAACCGATCAAACGGATGTATTAGCATTTGGGAAGACGAGTGTGGATTAGACACTCGTAGGAGGCAAATCAGTTAGGTTTCCTTAATTGGACCTAGCGCTCAAGTTAAGCTCAGACTATGTGCTCATGGATTGTATAACTTTTATTTTGCTTAATTGCATTGTAAATTCAATTTAAATCTTACGGTTCTTACAACTATACATTGACATACAAACCTGTGAGCTCACCAGCGTTTTCGCTGACCCATTTTAGTATGTATCACAGGTACCCAGCAGTAGGTTGGCTGCACAGGCAGGGACTATTAGCTCGAGTCAGCATACATACAACTAGAGATTTGATTGCATTATTATATTTTGTAAAAGTAATTATGCTATGTAATCTCTCAATTTCAGGAACCGAGCTAGTGTAACATTATTTTGATGTAAACGTTTATTTTATTAATACAAGTTTAAAACGACGCATATAGTGGTCGTTCATTATATCTTATGTGCTTTGTATATTGATTAGTGACACCCAAATCGAGCTTCCGCAAATCATTAAATTTTGGGGGTGTCACATTTAATTATAATTACCATAATAGAGCTCATAATTATGTGCCTAGGAGGTTCTCCTCAAATTCACCTCTTAAGGCTGATCGTCCACAAACTCAAGCTACTTCGAAAGTAACCAAAGCTCCTGATGGGAAGGATGGTTATTTTAAAGAGCTTAAATTTGTTGATGATAAGGGACAAACCAAGACCGTAATGGCTTGGGTCCCTCTTGATAACTGATCGTGTTTTGTGTTATGTGTAGGAGCATGCTGTGAACAAGGATAGCTGGTGGTATGTAGACAGTGGATGCTCAAGACACATGACAGGAGAACGAAGTCTACTGAAGGACTACAAGGAGAGTCTCTGTAACACCCCCAAATTTGTTGAGCGGAAGCATTTAGTTAAAGTATTGGGGTGTCACAATAATAAAGCATGCATACGTATCAGAGCTTATGATTACAACAGAACAATATATATTAAGATGCCAAAAGAGTTAATTACAAAGTTTACGATTCATCGATTTGTATAAGTTAAAAGTAGTAAGTTTACAAAAGTAGATTTCTGAAATATGACTAAAACATTTCAGTTATACTAAAGAAATCCATATGTTTCCAAAAGTTGGCATCCTAAGCTTCAAGGGTCGCCTAATTCTCCATGTGTGTTGGCGATCTTACATGCGCAGCTAATCCCCTGAAAAACATAGTAAAAGTCAACAACTAGGTTGAGTGAATTCACAGGTTTTATGTTTACAAGTTCAGTTGTGATAAACCACTGTTGTTTATATCGTATCGTTGGGAATGTCACCCAAAAGTATAGTTCGTGAAACCAAATATGTTTCTAAATAGTTGTTTGTAGGAATGTTCGTATCCTAGTAGTTGTAGGACATCAGTATCCTGTTTTTAAATATGTTCTGTAGGATTATACGTATCTTAATCGTGTATATGTTTCGTTGGGATGTTGCCCAAAATATAGTTCAAGTTATAGTAGGAATGTAAGTATCCTATTAGTTGTTCGTAGGTGTAACACTCCCCTAAGACCCATATCTGGACCACGTACGGCAGTATTACTATCCTAATCGTTTAATGGGACCATGTCAGTAGGAACCCGGTGCCCATGTCAGAAGGAACTTTCCATCAGTTTAATAACAATAGTAGACCCATGTTCGCAGGATCTAGTGCCCATGTCAGAAGGGACTTTTCAATAGTTTAATGCCCATGTCAGAAGGGACTTTTTAATAGTCTGTTGCCCATGTCAGTAGGGACTTCTTAGTAATGTTGCCCATGTCAGTAGGGACTTTTTGTTACCCAGTCCGTTATATAAAGTGTTGCTGGTTATCCTCCAGCGTTCTCAAAACATGTTCATGTGTTTACAGCGTTAGTAGTATGAAAGTAATATGTAACACTTCCCCTAAGACCTGAATCTGGACCACGGACGGGCAGTATTACATATTAGATTGAAATCGTTCATTTTGTTTATCAGTTTACTAGTTCAAGGTACTCTACTTGTTTGAGTAAGAATGGTATACAATCAGGTGTGTATATAAAAGAGTTTGACTATGTTTTCCACCCCTGTTCAAGCAGTTAAAACAGTAAAAGTAGGGGCTGTGAACTCACCTGTTGAGTTTAAGTAGTTGTGCGAGTGCTAGCAAACCTAAGTCCAAGTACAGTCTGAAATCTCCTAACGTCCTAAACGTACGAGATTTAATAAGTATGTGGATGTCTAAACTAATCATCCATGCTAGTGTTTGTACAACCAAGTCACGTCCAAATCGTTTGTTTAATGTTTAAGTTTGTATTTCGTTGTTTGTGAAAATGTATACGATTCGTTGGTGATAGTTTGAAATCCTAATTTCGGTAAATTAAGTGTGTTTGTATTGTTTGTAAAGCTCGTGAATCGTATCGTATAAAGATATGCGTTTCCGGTTAGTTCGACACTTAGTGAAAACTAGTTTTTAAACTTCCTGTTTTTAGCGACGCAAGGTGCGACGCTGGGTTGTTATGCGACGTAGTGTACGACGTACGGGTCTACGTCGCATTCAGGTTTTGCGACGTCATGGGTTGCGTCGCATAGGCGACGTTCGCAATTTAATGCGACGGGACGGGTTACGTCGCAGTATGCGACGTAGTGAGATGTTCTGCGACGTAGGGCCTGACGTCGCATTTAGCCCAAGCCAGATGCGACGTAGCGGACTGTTCGACGAACAATTCGGGAAAAACGAGTTTTGGGTCGATTTCGGACGTTTTCGGTTATATGAAACACTAAAACATGTAAATCTAAGTATATTAAACACTAAATAGCTATTAAAACTTTGAAATCTAAAGATTTGCGGGATTTGTCGGAAACTTACGAGTGTCGGATTTGAAATCCGAAAAGGTAGAAGTGTAGATCGGGATGCCGTAGTCGTTTTATTCCAAAGGAGCTATGTGATTCGGCGTCGTTTTAGTGTAGTTTTGTGGTGATTTGTGTGAAATTTGGGAGAGTTTAGAGAGAAGGAGGAGAAAAGAGAAAAGAAGAGAGAGAGAGATGAAATGAGAATGAAAGAAAGTTGGGAGGTGGGAGGTGGTTTTGTTCCACTTTCTCGCCTCCATGTTTGCGTTCCGTGTTTGCGTTCCGTGTTTGTTTACCCAATCGTTAAATGTTATGTTATTTTAACTATTATGTTTTTAATTACATTTTTCATTATTTTTAATTAGGATCTTTTTTTGAAACCAAATTAATAAATTTTATAAATTTCAAACTTTGTTTCATTTTAATTATACGAGTTGACGTTTTGATTTATGAAATGATATGTAAATATTATTGACATAATATTTAATTGTTTTCTACGTTATTTAATAATTTCGTTTTATTAAATAATTTTTGTTCACCAACAGTCGTATGTTTTTGTCGCGTTTGTTTTCAATTTGTTCAGTGCGTAATTACAACTAATTACGAATACGTAATACTACGCGTATTATCTAGTTGGGCTATGCTAGACTTACCTCTAGAATGTGTTGTGAATTCACTCAAGTAGGGAATTAGCCTAATAATGCAAGTGATTAACGTTAATAATCGCGTTCGAATTTGCGGGGTGTTACAGTCTCAAGCAAAAAGTAAATTTTGCAGGAGATAAAGGAGGAGTAATTTCGGGAAAAGAAAAAGTTTCAAATGGAACTTTGACTCTTGAGGATGTGAACTATGTTGAAGAACTAACTCACAACCTAGTGAGTGTTTCCCAAGTCTATGATAAAGGTCATTCAGTTTATTTTAATGAAAATGAGGCCTTAGTCCTGAAGCCAGGTTTCAAAATTCCTGATGAATGGATATTAATGAGGCCTCCAAGGAAGAAGGACATCTATGCTATCAACATGGGTGTTCCTAACTCTTCAATGGTGTCTACTTGTTTATTATCCAAGGCTTCGGAAATAGACGCTTTGTTATGGCATAGGAGAATGGCACACCTGAACTGGAGAAAGATGAATTACATAACCAAAAATGGTTTGGTTCTAGGTGTACCTCAAAAACGTTTCGAGTCTGAAGATAAGTGTGTTCCTTGCATGAAAGGAAAGCAGCATAAGAAACCACACAGATCTAAGACTGAAAACTCAATCTCCTCGCCATTTGAATTGCTACATATGGATCTCTTCGGCCCTATAAGCAAGAGAAGTCTAGGTGGCAAATGGTACTGTTTGGTTGTCATAGATGATTATTCTAGATTCTCGTGGGTATTCTTTTTGGGATCAAAGGATGAAACTCCAGGAATTCTAATTGAGTTCTTTGATCTAGTTGAGAATGTCTATAAAAAGATAGTGAAGCGTATTCGTAGTGACAATGGAACAGAATTTAAGAATTCAACGTTGAACATCTATTGCTTAAGCAAAGGGATATTACATCAATTCAGTGCACCTTACGAACCTCAACAGAATGGTGTTGCTGAAAGGAAGAATAGAACGTTGATTGAAGCTGCTAGAACAATGCTTGCTGATTCAAAGCTTCCGGTTATCATTTGGGCAGAAGCAGTGAATACAACATGTTATGTTCTCAATAGAGTTCTTACGGTTAAAAGACATAACAAGACTTGTTATGAGCTTTTAAACAATAAGAAACCAAACTTAAAAGGGTTTGAACCCTTTGGAGTTTCATGCACCATATTAAAGACTGGACATCAAGCTAAATTTAGTGAAAAGGCTGACGAAGGATTTTTCCTAGGTTATATGCCCAATTCGCCAAACAAGAGAGTCTTTAATAAAGTCACAGGACATTTGGAGGTAATTTATAATATTGAGGTTACTAGCTACTCACCTGATGTTCATAAGGGCTTAGATTGGCAATTTGATTATTCTGATCGTTTTGCATCATTTAAAGTTCCTATTAGTGACTATGTCAGTGATTCAGAGATTGCTGAACATTTATTGTCTGAAGATGTGGATACTGGCCATACTTCAACATCGAGTGTTCCGAATTCTGGAATCAAGACAAATGTTGATCCAAATCAAACATCTACTAGTGGATCTCAAAAATCCAAAGTAAATACACCTCTTAATGAAGAAGAGCTGATTGACAAATTAGTGGACGAAATTCTCACACCACTGAGAGAGTTAAGAATATCTATGGGTATTGATAACTCACAGCTATCTAGAGAGGGTGTACCAGATTTGGAAGACATTCCTGAACAACACAGTGTTCTTGAGGAAATCGGTACTAACTTAGGAGATGAGATTCCAGTTGAGCCTGTTGCTTCAACTAGAACGAGTAAGAATCATCCCGTTGAAAACATCATCGGTGATATTAATACTCCGGTTCAAACAAGGACTCAATCAAAAGCTAGTACATCTGAAAATTTAGAATACCAAAGCTTGTATACTGCAATGAAATAGATAGGGATTCCTAATCAATGTCTATATTCATGCTTTATCTCACAAGTCAAGCCTAAAAATGTTCAAATGGCTTTAAAAGAAAGCTCGTGGGTAGAAGCAATGCAAGAAGAACTATCTTAGTTCTCTAAATTACAAGTATGGGAGTTGGTTGATCTACCAAAGGGAGAATATCCAATTGGAACTAGATGGGTATTTAAGTGCAAGAGAGATGATAAGGGAATCGTTACTCGCAATAAAGCTCGTCTAGTGGTTCAAGGTTTTAATCAACAAGAAGGTATAGATTACAATGAAGTGTTTGCACCAGTTGCTAGGCTAGAAGCAATTAGAGTATTCTTAGCATTTGCATCATATTTTGGTATAAAAGTGTATCAGTTGGATGTTAAGAGTGTCTTTTTGTATGGCAAAGTGGAAGAATTGGTGTATGTTTCACAACCGCCAGGGTTTGCTGATCTTGAGTATCCAGATAGAGTATATCGTTTGAATAAGGCTCTATATGGATTACATCAAGCACCTAGGGCATGGTATGGAACACTATCAACGTATCTACTTGAGAATGGATTTACAAGAGGATCGATTGATAGTACACTGTTTGTGAAGTGGAAAAAGAAAGACTTTCTTCTCGTGCAAGTTTATGTTGATGACATTATCTTTGGATCATCTGATGAAAAGATGTGTCAAGAATTCGAACAAGTTATGAGAAAAAGGTATGAAATGTCTGCAATGGGAGAGTTGAATTTCTTCTTAGGATTACAAGTTGATCAAAAGAAGGATGGATTCTTTATTCATCAATCTAAATATACATATGAGCTATTAGAACGCTTTAAGATGGATGAATGTAAGGTCTACAATACTCCAATTCCAGTCAATCATGGACTAGGTCCAGATACATCGAGTGATAGCGATGTGGATCCAACTCTTTATAGAGCCATGATCGGATCACTAATGTATCTAACAGCCTCTAGGCCTGACATAATGTTTGCTTTTTGTTTATGCGCAAAATATTAGGCTAATCCGAAAGAGTCACATATGCAAGCTGTTAAACGAATCTTTCGTTACCTCAAAGGGAAACCTAAGTTGGGTCTTTGGTATCCGATTTATGGAAACTTAGATCTCGTAGCTTATACTGATTCGGATTATGGAGGATACAATCAGAATAGGAAATCTACAACCGGAGGATGTCAATTCCTAGGAGGTAGATTAGTATCCTGGCAGTGCAAGAAGCAAACCTCGATAGCCATTTCTACATGTGAAGCTGAGTATGTTGCAGCTGGCAGCTGTTGCTCTCAAGTGCTTTGGATTCAACAGCAACTGCGGGATTATGGGTTAAATATAACCAATACTCCTATGATGATTGATAACGAATCTACTATGTCGATCACCAATAATCCGGTGAAGCACACTAAAACTAAGCATATTGATATTCGACATCATTTTATTAGAGATTGTGCTGAAAAGAAAATGATAAGGTTAGTTAAGGTTCCGACTGCGGATAACTTAGCAGACCTCTACACAAAGGCATTCGACAAAGTAAGATTTGAGACGTTGGTTCAACTAAACGG
This sequence comes from Helichrysum umbraculigerum, assembly GCA_949592205.1. Classification (NCBI taxonomy): domain Eukaryota; kingdom Viridiplantae; phylum Streptophyta; class Magnoliopsida; order Asterales; family Asteraceae; genus Helichrysum; species Helichrysum umbraculigerum. The sequence continues at coordinate 62,899,250 of CATIUR010000007.1, read as the reverse complement.
AATGAGAAATCCAGAGTGATTAATCTTCCAAGGGTATTCTTGTAATAGTTAGTATTTCTATGTGTTAAAAAAAAGGGGGCGTATGGCATTCATTTGCTTGTTACCTAAGGGGAATCGCCTTCATTAAAGAATATAAACATAATATTCTTTAAAATGTTTAAGTTTTAATCTGCAAAAACTAAGGGAAATGATAGTACATTAGGAGAATAAGCTTCACAATAATAAGCTGGAGTCCTAAGTATGATATGGTAGTAGGATCAAATAAAGTTACTTTAGAACTACAGCGGTTCTATCAGGTATGTGTTTATATTTATTTAATTATACACCTATATCCACAAATTATAATTTGTCTATTTTTATTTTTCAAAACCTTAGATGGCCTCATTATATGATGTACTTGTAGGTAAATTATATGACATTTTATTCACCTTAAGAAGTTAATTAACTACTTGTTTATTATCTTGTGTTACTATTCTATGATGTATGACATTAGTCTTAATTGTTGAATGATGGTATTGCCATACACTGTTATCATGCATTTTAATTTGATTGACAAATAGTAGCAATATGGGTATTAACTTAATTACTGGTAACTTTGTTGTACTAAGTACAGATCTGAAGCCTTTAATTAAATTAATATTCTCAAATATATTTTGAATTATGCTAGAAGGGATCCTCTGTTGTACTAAGTACAGACTTGGATAACATAGCATATTCAAGGTATGTCTGATATTTGTCTAACCTTAAAATTCAAGTGTATGTTATATGTTTCGAAAAGATACATCATTTAGTAACCACTACCTTGAAAATTTAATGATGCAGTGTTATGAGTTTTACTTGAAATTCTTCAGTATGTCATATAATAGGAAGCACTTGATAATATTCATACTAACAATAAAGTGCTTGCTTAGAAAATTGAGTATAATTTGTTTATGTGGATCATAATACCGGTAATCGTCTTGAACTGTCTATAATTAAAATATTCACTTTATGTGAGTAATGCATTTATTAATTATGCTTTGTGGATAAAGGTACCTAAGATATAGTTTTATAAATATAAATATATAAATGATAAATTTAGTTGTAATTTTATAGTAATTTATTTGAATTTCATGAGGTATGTATACTACCAATCTGCTTAGACTTTTTTAAATATATAATTAATAGCTTATTTTTACTGATATGATCTCTTAGCAGTTAAAATTCTTATTCATTTTGCTTATGTATTTTATTTTTTTTAAGTAATTAATAAAATGGTACTTGGTACCACTGTTAGTTTTTATGTTTCGTATTCTATTTTATTTTTATCTTTTTAAAGATTACCCTTTGGAATTAAATTATGCTGAATATTTTATATTTTGAGTTGAACAATTGTAACAAATACAAGTGAAAAATAATTTTATTTTAGACTTGTACAAATGATGGGTTGTTAATTTATACTTAGTATTTAATTCGCGTTTTTATTTATTTCTGCGAGTTGACTTAGTCAACATGCGGATCGAGTTCTAATCTCGCGAATCGAATTCAGAGTATAAAAGAGGAGGTCAAACGAGTCAACAGACCACCGAATCCACACGTATCTCGCGAGTTCACTTAGTCTGTGCATCCGCGACTTGGCGAAACGAGGCGAAAACGATATTTTCGTTTGATTTCGATTTTACGTGTACGAGGAACGAGTTTTTGATCCGTAAAAAATTATTCATCTTTAGATTGTGCATCGTTTGAGGTATAAATCAACAAATTTCACCGATTAAATAACTCGAAATCGAAGTTTTTAATAAACTAGGGTTTCAGTTTAATGTTTGATTGATTCACAACGATTAATGGACTGTTAGAACACGAATCTTTGTGGTTAATGTCAAACGGACCTTAATAAACGTCAATGTATCGATTGATCATGTTAAAACTAACAAAATCATCGTTTTTAAGTTTAAAACTCGCGACGGATGTTCATCGAACGAGTTGAGTCTTCGATTCAAGTCGCAGCGAGTTGACTAGCGGATCGAATTGATTGGTGGATCGACCAACGAGTTGATCTGCGGATCGACATGATTAGCGAGTTCACTTGGCTGCAGATCCAATTGCGAGTTGATATGCGAAACGAGTTGAACTCGATTCGCTTAGGTGTCTTATGCGAATCCAGAACTTAGAAATAATTTTTTTTTTTAAAAGATAATTTTTATAAGAGTTATGACTTTTTAAGTAATAACTAGTATATTTTTTGGATTCCTATGACAATGTATATTATATATATCGAAAGTCTACCGATTCAAAACGTAATCGAGTGGCGTGTTCTAATTTTATATTAGCGGTATATTATATATATTGATTTATATAACATTAACGACTTGAGATTTTTAAAGTTACAAGTAATTAATAGAAATTACATATTGGACTTACGACTTATTAGTTATAAGTTATATATGTTATATATATGTATACGACTTGAGACAATTATGTAACAAGTTATATATATTAAATTAAGATGTTTGATGAATACATCTTCATAATACATAATAGTTAACATGCTTTAAATTGTTGTTGTCATTTGTGTTTTTACAGATATGGCTTGACAATTCGACAAAGGTCACAACATCCTTGTTGATCTGGATGTACGTGCAAAGAGAGCTAGCAAAGTAGCTCAGGTGCTTACGTTTTTGGCACGCTCACGTATTCGATATGCTGTTACGGAAAATCCTCCTATTTCTCAGGCGATACTGAACGATTTTTGGACCGATATTCAGTATGATCGATCGGTCAATCCACCAGAGATCCGAGCAACAGTTAGCGGCCAACCTGTTGTGTTTACCGCTGGAAAGCTCCGTGAGATTTTGCAGCTTGGTACAGAGGAACAGGAGAATGGGGATTTGGAGTACCCCATGGATTTTATAGAGGGAGCTATCGGACTTATGGGTTATACGGGTGATAGACGCGGACGTCAATTCCAGAAGCCTCTGGTTATTGGTCAGTGGAGGTTTCTGTGGCATGTGATGAATACCGTTTTTGCATCAAAGAAGGGCGGTTTTGATGAGTTAAGCCCTGCAATATTATCGGATGCACTATCCCTGGTTTATAATAAACCATACAGTTTCTGTGATTACATTTTTGGAGAGATTGTGAGACAGATATCGAGTTCTGTCAGATCACGTTTTATGGTTTACCCGAGATTCTGTATGCTCATCATCCGTGCAAGTCTTCCGGATTTAGCTATACCTGAGCCGTATTCTGTTGTAGATACTATTGGGCTCAGAGGATATAATGCTATGTTTATGCAGACTGTGAGAAGGGAAGGGCTAGTGAAGCCTGAGGAGCGAGACCTTTTTGGGTATATCGTCGACCCAAACCATGTGACGCCACCAAATCATGGTTGGCTAGATGTTGTTGCTCCTGCTGCTGCAGTTCCAGAGCCTGTAGCTGATGTGGGTCCTGCTGAAGGTCCACAAGAGCTTTTGGAGGACATATTGGAACAACCTGGACATGCTGGGGAACAGGTGAACCCAGATGTTGATGCCCAGGTGATACAGGAGGTGCTGGTTGAGCATGATGATGCTACTGATCCCTTGCTAAGGGATATTGATAGTTATTTTGCACCACCTGAGGTAATATTTTATTTATATAATAATATAGGTACTTAGTTGATAGATTGCTTTTATTAATCATAAATGCATAATATTATTATATAATGATAATGATATAGATATTTAGTTGATTAGGTAATATTTCTAATTATAAAATATGAATATCATTATATACATGGAGCTGAGATTGCAGACCCAGAGGTCACTAGACCTGAGGGTGAGCAGAGACAGACTGATAGTTCAACAGTTTTACCTGCTAAGGAACCAGTTGGTCCATCTGGCGAGTATGATGGACATACAACTGACGATTCCAGTGATACCGAGGATGATATTGTTGATCTGTCCACGGGTATTCCGGCTGGAATGACCAAGCAAGGATCACGGCTTGAGGTTGATCCTGCTCAGAAGCTGAAGCTCAAGCGTAAAGTCAATGAACCAGATCCAGATTTCATTGTTCATGATTTGGATGCTGAGGAGACTGTTACTCCGTTGATGAAACGTTCGAGGACGTTGACTATCAGAGAAGGTTAGTATTAATTATGAAGTTAAATAATCTTAACTTGTTGTTTATCAGGAGTTAAACTGAGACAGTTAATTCTATATACAGTTGCTCAAGATACACCACAGGTGGAGAAGGATACACCGGTGGTTTCTGAACAGATATCTTTACCACTTCAGGTATGAGATATAAGTTTTATAATTATGAGTGTTATGCAATTAATTAGAGATTGAGACAGAGTAATCTGTAACAATAACTGATTTTAATTGTGTTTAACTTTACAGCATGAGATTGCTGATCTAGTTCGTGCGGCAAACTTTCCGACGAATAAAGGAGCTAGATTTGCTGCAAACTTGCTTACGCATGCTTTGTCTCAACCGCATACACCACTGACAAGAGACTGGCATATTGAGTCTCTTACATCGCCTGGACCTACAATGATACCTATTACTCCGACGACTGATGCTGAAAGGATTACGTCCTTAGAGTCGAGAGTAAAGGATTTAGAGAAGCTTACTTCTCAGATTCCAGAGCTGGTGTCGAATAATCTTCTTCTTGGTCAGCAGATGCTCAAACAGTGTGAATCTTACAATCTACTGCTGAAGACTCATGAGACTTTGCTTGCGGACTTCAATATTTAGAGACTGAAGATATCTTCCTTGGAGCATTTGGTCTTGAGAGCACATTCAGGACAGTCTACTCAGGGGGAGATATTGGCATACCTAGAGTCTTGCAAAGAAGATGAGCTGAAGAGGAAGAGAGCTTCAGATAAAGACGATGATCCCAATGCACCAGAAGGTGGTAAGCAGACTGGTCCTTCAAAGACTGGTGAGCAAGCTTCGATTCAGGGGGAGTCTGGTGGTGATGCAGGTGATGCTGGAGCTGGTACAAGTGCTGATAAGACTGTACCGGGTGATACTGAAGCTGGTAAGATAGCTTAGTATTAGCATAGTACTGTAATATTTGTAATAATTTGTACTAAACAAATGTAAACTTAATATTATTGTGTAAATATATTCGGCTTAAGATTATTATTATTTTAAGTAAAATATGTTTTATGTAATTTAAGTTTATATAATTTGATATATGTTAAGATAAAATAGTGATCGAAAGACTTCTGACTCATTGAGTAGTCGAGCGGCGTGTTCCGATTAATATCGGCGGTCAAAATTTTTATATAACATATGTATTTTAGACTTGAGAGTTTGTATAACTGACAAGTTAAAAATGTGATAACTAGGTAAATGATATATAATTTAAAGATATAATTGAAAGTTAAGTTTTTGGATAATATAACAGTTCAATTAAGTCTTGGAAATTATATAAGTTAATTAATAGTAAACATAAATGTTTGGTGATTGTTCACAAGACATTAGAGTTTAAATTTAATTAAAAATTTACTAAGTATTTGAGATAAGACTTTAGAAATCTTAGTTTGATTCAGGGTAATCAATAAAAGATTTAAAGAGTTATATGGAATGCGTTTTTATTAGGTTTAATGATACAAAAGGATTAATAAAGAAGTTCTTAGATTGGTTCAGGGAAATCAATAAAGAATTTGAATTATTAATATATTTGTATTTATGTTTTTCTCTAGGAATGGAAATGCTAGATCTATCAGATTCAGAAGATGATATTTTGAATGAGGTAGATGAAGATATTGATTATGATATTGAAGAAGGAGAGTTCAAACTTCCTGAAGATTGGACTGCAGTATTTAAATCTGTGATAGATGAAGGTGTTGATCTGGATGCAAATGTAGATGAACATGTTGTGAATCCGTCAACGACTGAATTTGTTTTTGTAAATGAACAAGGAGAATCACTTATTGATTTAGAGGCTTTTGAGAATGCTTCTGAAGATTCAGATACTGAAGTTGAAGAAATAGAGGATAAATATAAACATTTGGTTGGTAATCCAATGTTTATCCAAGAAATGCTTAAGAAGAAAAAGGAAAATAAGCCACGCATTTTGAAAGAAGTTGATATTACTGGAAAGCGTGTACTTAAATCTGGCATTATTGGATGGTATTATGACTCTGACCTGAAGCTCTTCGCGATCAAAAGGTTTGACGGGGTTCAATATTTTGAGAAGAAGCTTGCAGTGTTTAGTTCGTTGCCTCGATATGAGATTCGAGACTTGGCTAGATTAGATATGATAAATCCAAGTGATGATGACTATGCTAAGTATGTTGAGCGTATCATTAGGACTGAGGGATTATCTATGAAGTTCTCAAAGATTAAGCCAAGGAAAGGAAAAACGATAAAGCTGAACGAACTCAGTCAGAGGACAGGAAGAAGAAGAAGGAAGAAGGTTTATCCAGCGGTCAAATGCATTAAGCAAATACCTATGAAGACTATGCCTCAGAATATTTTGGGAAAGTTGAAATATTGGGGGGTAGATGCTGGATCAGGAGAAGCCTTTATGATTGAAGCTGATGATGATTATCCTGATGGCGAAAGAGAGATCCTTCGTGTTTATGATCACCGACATCTTATGAATTTATCAAAGGAAGATCTGATTATGTTGTACAAAAACAAGATCATATCTACTATTGGTTGGGGTGATTTAGCTCGAGATTATCACATGATGGTTAAAACATGCATCAAGCTTAAAATTTTTGCAGGTAGTAAGATTTACTCTTAAAATCAAAGACAGCGTGAAGATAAAGACGCTAGAGCTATTGTCAAGGGGGAGTCTGTTGGAACATAGTTTGTGACAACAGATCTAGCTTAAAATAGGACTAGTGTAATTATTATCATGTTTGTATATTGGTTTAGATTTGTAAATGGATATTTGTTTTGTTAGTAATATTCGTTAAATATATTAGTATGTTAAAGTGTTAGACGAATATCGTAAACGAAATAAATAAATAAACGTTTGCTGCGAGTCGAGTTCTCAAGTCGCTGCGAGTTGAGCAGCAAGATGAGAACTGAACTCGCAGAGGATCATAAGGATCATAACGTATTGAGTCTGTGGCGAGTCGAGTAATGTTGGGCTTGGGCGGCAAGGTGAGTTGGACTAGACTCGCGAGGCCCATGCGAGCCGAGACTAGCTGGACGTATAAGATGTTTTTCAAGCCGTGAAAAACATAACACTTTTGCTACTCTCGTTTCTTTGAAGACCTGCGAATTCAATATACCCAGAGAAAAATAACCTAACGGCTAGGCTTTGACGTTTATACGTTTAAGCAAAGTATTAGTAAACCTAAAACGCGAACTTATTCGTTGTTAGTAAGATAACATCATATTGAGGGATTCCGCACCTTAATACTACAGATAACGAAGTTATCGATCCTAAGAACTAGGGACTTACATTCCTAAGTCTTGAAACGTTTTATACCAACCAAATCGGACACGATACAACTTATACACGAGACATATGTACTTTGTTAAGTATACAACCACACTAATATCATAATAATATCGAGATTATTATTACAAACAATCAGCAACGGGCCGTACACGTCTTTCGAAACTTAAGACAATCAACCAAATCGGGGTAATTTGGACAAACAACTACAAGGGTAGTCTTTTAAGATACCTATTCAATTAATAACCATCGCGCGTATTGAACGCCCTCAGGTTACAAGTCTCCGGACATCAATTCACAAGCTAATCAATTCAAGTTTATTTAGATAAACTCTTCAGGCTCAGGTGAGTCTCATAGCCCCTCTTTACTGTTTTACTCAGGGGTGTGATACATTGCTTATTTTTAACATGTGAACGCAAGTACAACCTTTACAATATACTGCATGAGTTGTTTTCCACTAATCATTTCAAAGTCCTCCGTCAGCATAGTTTGTTAATACGTTGTAGCGTGAATATTAGTATATGGTACCATATAGGATTGACCCTCCTCGTTCGGGTTAGCAAGCACTAACCGGGTAAACGGACGTACTAATATTTGGGAAGACGAGTGTTGATTAGGCACTCGTGGAGGCAAAAACGCTCAGGCTGTGACCCTGACCCTCGAGTTAAGCTCAACTATGCGCTAATGATTATATACACTATCTTTATTATTTGCAGATTGCAAATCATTTACTTAAATCTTGCGGTTCATACTATACCATCTGATTTCAAACCTGTGAGCTCACCAGCTTTAGCTGACCCATTTTAGCATGTATCACAGGTACCCAGCAGTAGGTTTTGGCTGCTAGCAGGATTACTATAGCTCGAGTCAGCATGCAGACAGTAGAGATTTTCTTGCATTAGTATATTTTGTACAAGTACTTATGTATTGAAATCTCATTCAATCGAACACGAGCTATGTATAGCTTCAAAAGTTGTAAACATTTAATATATTAATGTATTTTGTTAAAACGACGCATATAGGGTCGTTCATTATATCTTATGTGCTTTGATATGTAATTAGTCGCACCCCGACTCAAACCGCTTCCGCATCATAATTTGGGGGTGCGACAGATTGGTATCAGAGCCTAAGGTTATCGTGAACTAGGTTGCATTTAGTGGGCCTAGACTATGATCGTTAGGCAGTATTTCCTTATTAGGCATGACTGGTTCAGGAATTACAGCATACGACTTTTATTTAACATAGCCTGATCAACTATGTACAATTAAAGAAAGATGATGTAAGGTCTGAAACGATTATGTTGAACAGGAATACACTAGTTGACTCTGACCTCGAGAAAACCGAGACTCAAACATGTCTGTGTTAGACACCTTAGGCTATTATGTGATATATATATATATATATATATATATATATATATATATATATATATATATATATATATATATATATATATACACATAGATAGGCCTCGTTACAATCTTAGGCTATATTATATAGGTATCATATAAATATAGGCCTCACTCCTACTAATGCTTTGTCTCAGAAAAGGAAAACACACCACCCAATTCATCGCGTTCTCAATCCGGGTCGCAGAACCCACGAGTAGCTAGGAGGAACGCTAGGATGCCCCGAGCTGGCCCGTATCCCACCCACTTCAGCTTGCCGGCCTTAGCCGCTAGACTAGACCGCCACGATCAACAACTACGTACCATGGATGTCGTACTGCAGGAGACAAACGAAAACTGGAGACTTACATCTCTCGAGCGCATCGAACAAGTCTCCGATGACCTTGAAACCACAAACAACAATATGGATGTCCTTCGCAACCAAGTAGTTGAAATAAGCGTGGAAAATGTCCTTCTGCGACAAAGGATGGAAGAATGTGAACAGCGCTCACGGGAAGCAGAAGAGTATGCCCGTGGATTAACCCAACGACTAGCACTAGCAGAAGATAACGCCCGACAAGCCAACAGACTTGCCAATACTGTTGACTGTCTTGTCACGATGATGGAACAATTCAATCTGAGCCAAGACTAGTGTAGATCTTGCCTTGTAATCTATCTTGTAACCTAGTAACTACCTAAACGCTACGCTAGTAGTTCAGTCGGAAGTAACAATCCCCGACACCCTTTTGTAATAAGCCCACGGATGTAACTCTTGAACTCGTATTATCTATCGAATGTCACTACTGTTTCAACTCATATTACTTATCATTCTATATTGATGTTGTGTATTACCACTTACATACATAAACGTCTATGACAACCTTTATCATCATACGAAAACCACACAAATTTTATTTCTTTATTTGAAGAATCATGCCGCCGAAGACGAGACCATTCTCTGATGCTCAGCTTGCATCACTCATATCCCATGCTGTGACAGAAGCATTGGCCCGGAATTCCTCATTGAACTCCGGAAGAAACAGCGACACTACTGAAACTGCTGCTGCTGCCACAAAGCCTTGTTCCTACAAGGATTTTCAGAGCTGCAAACCTTCCAGCTTCAAGGGTACTGAAGGAGCCATCGGACTGATCAGATGGTTCGAGAAGATGGAAACTGTTTTCCGCGTCAACAAATGCATGGAAAACGACAAAGTTAACTTCGCCACCTGCTCCCTCGAAGAAGATGCCCACTCTTGGTGGAACTCATATTCGCAATCAGTGGGTGCTGACACTGCCTACCAGCTCTCTTGGGAAGACTTGAAAGCAAAACTCAACGCCAAGTACTGTTCGATCGACAAACTCCAAAAGCTGGACGAGGAGTTCTGGAACCTAAAGGTTCAGAGTGGTGATATCGATGGTTATACCACCAGGTTTCAGCAGCTCGCTGCCCTTCGCCCAGCTATGGTGAGCACGGAACCCGATAAGATTAGGAAGTACATCCTTGGCCTTCCGGAACCTGTTCGGGGACACGTCGCCTCTTCAAATCAAACCACCATCGACGGTGCAATCCTATTAGCCCAAGACCTCATGGCAATGAGCCAGGAATCAGAACCACCTACCTCATCCTCCCATAACAACAAACGAAAGTGGTCCGACAACCACAACAACCACCCAAACAAGAAACCGGACACCATCAAAGCCTACAACACCACCACTGACAACCAACGGGGTTACATTGGTAGCAAACCCTACTTCTCCAAATGCAGCCGCCACCCCGAAGGTTCTTGTGGTCCCTTTTGCAGCAATTGCAAGAGATACGGCCACCTCACCAAGGACTGTCGATCTCCTGCCAACAACAATTCCAACAACAACACTAGGCCGCCCAAGGTCTGTTCTGAGTGTGGGAACCCCGGGCATTTCAGAGATACGTGCCCAAAGCTGAAGAACAACAACAATCGCAACAACAACAACAACAACAACAAGAGCAACAGCAACAACGCAAAGGGCAGAGCCTTTGTACTCAACGCAGGGGACGCCCACCAAGACCTGAATGTGGTCTCGGGTATGTTCCTCCTCAACAACTTAACTGCATCTATTCTGTTTGATACTGGTGCCGATAGAAGCTTTATATTTGATGAGTTTTGCCCACTACTTGACATCACCCCCGTGGCCTTAGATGTTAAGTACACCGTAGAACTTGCGAATGGTAAACTTATAGAAACCGACAGTGTGATACCTAATTGCACTTTAAACCTAGCTGATGAAACCTTTTCCATCGATCTTGTGCCTGTTGAAATTGGAAGTTTCGACGTCATCATTGGAATGGACTGGTTGTCCAAACACCGAGCCGAAATCGTCTGCTATGATAAGATTGTCCGTATCCCTCTCGCCGTCGGTAGAACCTTGATCATACAGGGGGAGACCGGTGGGTCGAGACTAAATATCATCTCTTGTTTAAAAACCCGAAAGTTTCTGAGAAAAGGTTATCCGGCAATCCTCGCGCACATCACGGAGAAGAAGTCGGAGGAGAAACGACTTGAGGATGTGCCAATCGTTAGGGATTTTCCCGAAGTCTTTCCGGAAGAACTACCTGGTCTACCTCCACCTAGACAAGTTGAGTTCTCAATCGATCTTGTGTCGGGTGCTGCACCAGTGGCCCGTGCACCATACCGCTTAGCCCCTTCCGAACTTCAGGAGCTGTCCAACCAATTACAGGAACTCCTGGAAAAAGGATTTATTAGGCCAAGCTCTTCACCTTGGGGAGCTCCGGTCCTATTTGTCAAAAAGAAAGATGGTTCTTTCCGAATGTGTATCGACTATCGAGAGTTGAACAGGTTAACCGTCAAGAACCGATATCCACTTCCTCGAATCGATGACCTGTTCGACCAACTTGAAGGATCGAGTTGTTATTCAAAGATTGATCTTCGATCAGGTTATCATCAATTGCGTGTTCGCGACACCGATATCCCGAAAACCGCTTTCAGAACCCGTTACGGGCATTACGAATTTCAGGTGATGCCATTCGGTCTAACCAACGCATCAGCTGTGTTCATGGACCTTATGAATCGAGTGTGCAAACCTTACCTCGACAAGTTTGTCATCGTGTTCATCGACGACATACTCATATATTCACGAAACGAACAAGAACACGCGCAACATCTCAAAACCATTCTAGAACTACTTAGACACGAGGAGCTTTACGCCAAATTATCCAAGTGTGAGTTCTGGATACAAACCGTTCAATTCCTTGGACACGTTATCGATAGTCAGGGAATTCATGTGGATCCATCCAAAATCGAGGATATCAAAAATTGGCAATCGCCGACAACTCCAACAGAAGTACGGCAGTTTTTAGGACTGGCCGGCTACTATCGACGATTCATCGAGAACTTCTCAAAAATAGCCTTGCCACTCACGACACTGACTCAGAAAGACAAAAAGTTCGACTGGACTGAAAAACAAGAGTCATCATTTCAACTTCTGAAACAAAAGCTTTGCAGTGTTCCAATCTTATCATTACCCGAAGGCACCGATGACTTCGTGGTATATTGCGATGCTTCTCATCAAGGTCTCGGTTGTGTGTTGATGCAACGAGACAAGGTCATTGCTTACGCCTCACGACAACTCAAAATCCATGAAAAGAACTACACTACGCATGACCTCGAACTTGGAGCAGTCGTTTTTGCTCTCAAAATCTGGAGACATTATCTTTAAGGCACTAAGTGCACAATCTTCACCGACCACAAAAGTCTCCAACATATATTCGATCAAAAGGATCTCAACATGAGGCAACGTCGCTGGGTCGAGTTGCTTACCAATTACGACTGTGAAATCAAATACCATCCAGGGAAGGCAAATGTTGTTGCCGATGCCCTCAGTCGAAAGGAACGATCCAAACCACTTCGAGTCCGAGCCCTCAGTATGACTATTCACAATGATCTAAACCTTCAGATTCTCGCTGCTCAACTCGAAGCCTCGAAACCCGATAACATCAAAAACGAAGCCTTGCGAGGCATGGAGAAACAATTCGAAATCAAGCCTAATGGAATTAGGTATTTCTCAAATCGAATCTGGTTGCCTAGTTTTGGGAACCTGCGAGACTTGGTGATGGATGAAGCTCACAAGTCCAAATACACTATTCACCCGGGGTCCGATAAAATGTACCACGGCATCAAGGAATTCTATTGGTGGCCGAACATGAAAGCCGAAATCGCCACCTACGTCAGCAAGTGTCTTACTTGCTCAAAAGTCAAAGCTGAATACCAAAAACCCTCTGGGTTACTTCAACAGCCCAGCATTCCTGAATGGAAATGGGAACAAATCGCCATGGATTTCATAACCAAACTACCAAAGTCATCGAGCGGTTACGATACCATTTGGGTGATCGTTGACCGTCTCACCAAGTCTGCTCACTTCCTGGCAATCAAAGAAACTGATAAAATGGAACGCCTCACTCGAATCTATCTGAAAGAAATCGTTACCCGTCATGGTGTTCCAATCTCGATTATCTCCGACAGGGATAGTCGTTTCACATCTCGATTTTGGCAATCACTTCAAAAATCTTTGGGTACCCGTCTCGATATGAGTACCGCATACCATCCTCAAACAGACGGCCAAAGTGAACGAACAATTCAAACACTGGAAGACATGTTACGGGCCTGCGTAGTTGACTTCGGTGTAAACTGGGAACGACACCTGCCATTGTGCGAGTTTTCGTACAACAATAGTTATCACACCAGCATTAAGGCTGCACCGTTCGAGGCACTGTACGGTCGTAAGTACCGATCACCTATCTGTTGGACTGAAGTTGGGGACAGCCAACTCACGAGTCCAGAAATCATTCACGAAACAACCGAGAAAATCTTCGAGATTCAAAACAAGCTCAAAGCCGCACGTGATCGTCAGAAAAGTTATGCTGACGTGAGACGCAAACCACTCGAGTTCCAAGTTGGGGACCGAGTACTACTCAAAGTATTACCTTGGAAAGGCGTAATTCGATTCGGCAAACGAGGGAAGTTAAATCCCAGGTACATTGGGCCATTCGAGATCCTCGAGAAGATTGGTCCAGTGGCATATCGATTGCAGCTGCCGTCCGAACTCAGCGGTGGGCACCCCACTTTCTACATCTCAAATTTGAAAAAGAGTCTGTCTGATAAGACACTTATCATCCCACTCGATGAGATTCGAGTTGACGACAAACTTCACTTCGTTGAAAAACCCGCCGAAATCATGGACCGTGAGGTCAAGCAACTCAAGCAAAGTCGTATTCCCATCATCGAAGTCAGGTGGAATTCGCGGCGTGGTCCGGAATTCACCTGGGAATGGGAAGACCAGATGAAACTCAAGTACCCTCACTTATTCACTGACGCTACTTCAAACATGACTTCAACTTAAATTTCGGGACAAAATTCTTCTAACAGGGGGAGAATGTGACACCCGTCAAATTAGGGCTAGTAATTAGTACCTAATCAAGTTTAATACATGTAATTAGTTCTGTGTTAGGCTAATTTGTGTATCAAATAATATATATTGTTGAATATATACAAGTATGCGATTTGATTAAATCGTACAAGTTCCAAACCGAATATAATTCGGTTCAATTAAATACGGACGTTGGTGAACAATTTTATTAAATAATATAATATTATTTAATGACACAGTTATATCCAAAAATCTTATCTTTATTACATTTCGTAATCGTACAAATAAAATTTACGCGATTAAAACGTAAACGCACAATCAAAAATGAAACAATTTAAGTTATATTATATAACTCAAATATTAAGTATTTGGCTAAATACTTCAATGAAAATATTAGATAATTATTCACATTTTAAAATGTATGTTTAAACGCGTATTAAATTAATTTAACGATTAAATGATTGGGAAAATGAACACCGCACGGAGCACAAACACGGAACGAATAAAGTGGAGACCCACACTCCGGTGGGCCCCCACCGATCAGCCAAGAAAAAGGGGTCAAACCCCCTTTCTCTTCCCCATTTCCCAAACACACACTCTCTCTCTCTCTACCTTTTCTCTCTAAATCACCATCCACCACCACCATCAAAAATCATCAAATTACACCCCAAAACGACCTCAAATCGCAAATCTAATTAGGAAATAACGACCACCACGCAACGATCTACAACCTCATCTTTTCGGATTTTCGATTCGACACCGCGTAAGTTTCCGACAAAAACCCGAAACTCTCCGATTTCACTCATTTTTACATGTTTGTTGTTTATATAAGCTTAAAATGTCCATATAAGGGTTGGGTAAAAGATTTGGAATAAATGGTCGTCGAAAAACACGTTTTCGGCTCAAAATCCGGCGAACAGTTGAAAGTGTCGCTAGTGTGCCAAAAACAGTACTAGCGACACTAGCCAAGTGTCGTTATGCCTAAGTGTCGCCCCTATAGCGACACTACTTAAGTGTCGCTGAATTACTTAACCAGATTTCACTTAGCGACACTCCCTTAGAGACGACAAAATTCATAAGCGTCGCCATAGCGACACTACTCAAGTGTTGCCCAACTATTGAAAATCAGAAATATAGCGACACTTACTAAGTGTCGCCTAAGCCCGTAGCGACACTATCCAAGTGTCGCCAAAAACAGAAAAGTTGGAATATTTTCCTAAGTCTTGAAACGTTTTATACCAACCAAATCGGATACGATACAACTTATACACGAGACATATGTACTTTGTTAAGTATACAACCACACTAATATCATAATAATATCGAGATTATTATTACAAACAATCAGCAACGGGCCGTACACGTCTTTCGATACTTAAGACAATCAACCAAATCGGGGTAATTTGGACAAACAACTACAAGGGTAGTCTTTTAAGATACCTATTCAATTAATAACCATCGCGCGTATTGAACGCCCTCAGGTTACAAGTCTCCGGACATCAATTCACAAGCTAATCAATTCAAGTTTATTTAGATAAACTCTTCAGGCTCAGGTGAGTCTCATAGCCCCTCCTTACTGTTTTACTCAGGGGTGTGATACATTGCTTATTTTTAACATGTGAACGCAAGTACAACCTTTACAATATACTGCATGAGTTGTTTTCCACTAATCATTTCAAAGTCCTCTGTCAGCATAGTTTGTTAATACGTTGTAGCGTGAATATTAGTATATGGTACCATATAGGATTGACCCTCCTCGTTCGGGTTAGCAAGCACTAACCGGGTAAACGGACGTACTAATATTTGGGAAGACGAGTGTTGATTAGGCACTCGTGGAGGCAAAAACGCTCAGGCTGTGACCCTGACCCTCGAGTTAAGCTCAACTATGCGCTAATGATTATATACACTATCTTTATTATTTGCAGATTGCAAATCATTTACTTAAATCTTGCGGTTCATACTATACCATCTGATTTCAAACCTGTGAGCTCACCAGCTTTAGCTGACCCATTTTAGCATGTATCACAGGTACCCAGCAGTAGGTTTTGGCTGCTAGCAGGATTACTATAGCTCGAGTCAGCATGCAGACAGTAGAGATTTTCTTGCATTAGTATATTTGGTACAAGTACTTATGTATTGAAATCTCATTCAATCGAACACGAGCTATGTATAGCTTCAAAAGTTGTAAACATTTAATATATTAATGTATTTTGTTAAAACGACGCATATAGGGTCGTTCATTATATCTTATGTGCTTTGATATGTAATTAGTCGCGCCCCGACTCAAACCGCTTCCGCATCATAATTTGGGGGTGCGACACTTATGCAATGGGACGTCACTATGTAACACCCCCGAAATTCACTGTTTTGCGGAAGCATAGTTTGGGGTGTTACTAATCAAATATCACAGCACAAAGATAAACCAAACGACATCTATATGCAACGTTTGTAAATTAGTTACATTCCATAGATATAATGTTTGAAAACTTAGTGTTTTCGTATACAAAATGTAGTTTCCCCTAGAGTCCACGCGTATAGCGGGAGATTCTATTACATAATCGTAATATACAAAAGATAATGCTAAGAATCTCCGTTAATGCAGTTGTGTTGAAATCATGCGACTCTAGCTAAAATCCTGGAGTAATCCTACTCCATCCGGGTACCTGAGAAAACATGCTAAAAAGTGTCAACCAAAAGGTTGGTGAATCTCACAGGTTTGTAAGTAATATCAGCTTTGAACACGAGATTTCATCAGTAATGCCCGCAGGCGTAAAATCAGCAATTTCAATCCAGAAATCGTAAACCAGTATTTGCAATCCCGCAAATGTAAGTAAGTAAGTTTATACCGTTGCCATGAGGCTCATAATCGAAGCTTAACCCGTAAGTAATAAGTTTGCTCCCGTGACATGCTCGTAGTTGAGCAAGCATCAGTAACGAATAAGTAGTCACCCGTTTATACGTGTAAATCAGTACGTGGCAGCGCTACTGCCCCGGGCGGGGAGGGTCATTTCCCTAATGGATCCATTAACTAGTGTTCGCGCTTAAGTCCATAACTAACGATATATGATGGAGAGACTTCTGTAAATAGTAAACAACTCATGCAATTCCGTTTGGTATAGTAAACAGTTTAGTACTTGTGTTCAAGAAAAAGTAGTAGCATGTATCTCCCCCAATAAGATAAAACAGTAAAAGTGGGGCCGTAAGACTCACCTGAGTCTTGTAGTAATCAGTTGCAATTAGCAAGTAGTAAGTAAAGCAAGTAGGTTCTCTGAACCCGTAACCTTCAAATGCCTAATCATATGAAGTTATGTAAGTATGCGTCTCAAGAGACGTTTCGTTTAGTTGTACACAACTAGTATATCCAGTGTTTGTCCGTATGTTTGTAATTGTTTGTTTGTTGGAAAACATGTTTGGCCCGTTGGTGACGGTTTGTAGCAAAAATTCTAAAATGTTGACTTTGCTACAGTAAATGTGCTACAGTGAATTGCTACCGTAAAATTTGACTTTTTGCTACAGTAACTTTGACTTTTCTATAGTGAAAATCCTTTAAAATTTCCAAGTTTTCCGTTTTCTGCGACATAAGCTGCGACACAAGGATTTGTATGCGACACAAGGGTTGTGTCGCATGAAGGATGCGACACAATAGCTCTGCGACACAGTGGTTGTGTCGCAAAAAGCTTGCGATGCTAATTCAATAGCGACAGAACGGTTGTGTCGTATTAAATACGACATAGTATGCGACATAGAGTGCGACACAATATTGTGTCGCAAAGGTTACGACACTAAAGGATTGGTACGACACAAGGTGCGACACAAACGGGTTTATGCGACACAGCATGCGACACAAGGCTTGTGTCGCATGTATGAACACCAGCCCAGAAACTTTCGGGTTTCAAGAATTTCCGACCAAAAACGCAAATCTAACCCATTTTTGAGCTATAAAATCGTGTATTCTTCATGTATTAGGTTATATCTAAGTTGTGTACACATCAAAACATCAAAACATTACACCAAATTGAATAGATCTAAGATTTTAGAAATTTCTTACTTTTGCAAATAGAGCTAAATGGAGGATGAATTGATGAAAACGGTCTTGATATTCTTGCTCCACTCGTGATGGTGATTCTGAATATGTAAATTTCGTGTGTCGGTTTGTATTCCGAAAATTTGGTGTAGATTGGAGTTGAGAGAGTTTTTGAGGTGTGTGTGTTTTTAGTGATAATGAAAATGAAAAAGAGAAGTGGGTGGGGGTTGGAGTTGGCTGATCCAAAGGAGGAAGGAGGGGAAAATGCTCCCTAAAACTCAGTGTTTACTCCGTGTCCTAAGCGTTTAATCCTTTGTTTTTAGTATTTTAACCAAACCGTTATATTTTAAAATGTAACGGGAATATTTAAATAAAAACACTTTGAAATTAATAATAATAATAATAATAAAAACATTTGTCGAAGTATTTAAGTTATTAAGTCGCGTTTATTACGTTTTATTGCGTTAGTTAAAATGTCGTCGCGATAATATGTAAATAATGTTCGTTCAGTTGCGTATTTTATATAACAAAATACGTTCTTATTATTTAAGTAAATTTCTGTCACCAACGTTCAAATAAACTGTGTCGGACTCCGTCCGGTTAATTCGTACGATTTATCCAAATCGCGTAAGTACACACATATATATATAATCACCTTATATATATATACAAATAGAGCCTGTAATTAGTCCTATTACATACTAATTACAACTAGTTACAAACAATTAGGCATAATAATTATCCTAATTATGCAGGTGTTACATTCTCCCCTTGTTAAAGAAATTTCGTCCCGAAATTAGCTTGGGTGCATGGACGGTGCGTTATCTGGGAAGAGATGTGGGTATTTCTGTCGTATTTGGTCTTCCCGTTCCCAGGTGAACTCAGGGCCGCGCCTAGAATTCCACCTGACCTTTACGATGGGAATACGACTCTGTTTCAATCGTTTGACCTCACGGTCCATGATTTCCATAGGTTCCTCGACAAAATGAAGTTTTTCATCGATTTGAATCTCGTCGAGCGGTATAATCAGTGTCTCATCAGACAGACATTTCTTCAAGTTAGAAATGTGGAATGTGTTGTGTACGCTGCTAAGTGCAGCAGGAAGTTGCAGGCGGTATGCCACTGGACCAATCCTTTCAAGGATTTCGAATGGTCCGATGTATCTAGGATTTTGTTTGCCTCGTTTTCCGAATCGAATAACACCTTTCCACGGTGCCACTTTGAGAAGTACCTTGTCCCCTACCTGGAACTCAAGGTGTTTGCGTCTCACGTCAGCATAGCTTTTCTGACGATCACGTGCGGCTTTCAACCGGTTTTGAATACCAACGATTTTCTCAGTAGTTTCTTGAATGATATCTGGACCCGTGAGTTGGGAATCTCCTAACTCAGTCCAACAGATAGGTAATCGGCATTTACGCCCGTAAAGTGCCTCGAAGGGTGCAGCCTTAATGCTGGTATGATAACTGTTGTTGTACGAGAACTCGCACAACGGTAAGTGATTTTCCCAAGAAATACCGAAGTCAACTACGCAGGCTCGTAGCATATCCTCCAGTGTTTGAATAGTTCGCTCGCTTTGGCCGTCAGTTTGCGGGTGATAAGCAGTACTCATATCCAGACGAGTACCAAGAGATTTCTGTAGTGATTGCCAAAAGTTAGAAGTAAAACGGCTGTCCCTATCCGAGATGATCGAGACAGGTACACCGTGTCGCGAGATAATTTCTTTGACGTAGATGCGAGTCAGACGCTCCATCTTGTCGGTTTCCTTGATGGCCAGAAAATGAGCAGATTTCGTGAGACGGTCCACGACCACCCAAATGGTATCGCAACCACTCGAAGTTTTTGGTAGTTTGGTAATGAAGTCCATGGAAATTTGTTCCCATTTCAATCGAGGAATTTCAGGTTGTTGGAGCAACCCCGAGGGTCTTTGGTGTTCGGCCTTGACTTTGGAACAGGTTAGGCATTTACTGACGTATAGGGCGATGTCAGCTTTCATGTTAGGCCACCAATACAACCCTTTGACGTCGTGATACATCTTGTCAGAACCAGGATGTATAGAGTATCGAGATTTGTGAGCTTCAGCCATCACCAAATCTCGCAAGTTTCCGAATTTGGGTAACCACACCCGGTTAGAGAAGTATCGAGTTCCATCAGGTTTGATTTCGAATTGTTTATCCAAGCCTCGCAAGGCTTCATTTTTCAAGTTTTCATCGTTGAGTGCTTCAAGTTGAGCGGTAAGGATTTGAGCAGGAAGCTCGTTACGAATTGTCATAGAAAGTGCTCGGACTCGAAGGGGTTTCACTCGTTCTTTTCGGCTTAAGGCATCGGCAACTACGTTAGCCTTGCCCGGATGGTATTTGATCTCGCAGTCGTAGTCACTAAGTAACTCAACCCAGCGACGTTGCCTCATGTTTAGATCTTTCTGATCGAATATGTGTTGGAGACTTTTGTGATCGGTAAAGATAGTGCTTTTCGTACCGTAGAGATAATGTCTCCAGATTTTCAATGCGAAGACCACAGCACCTAACTCGAGGTCGTGGGTCGTATAGTTTTTCTCGTGGATTTTTAGTTGTCGTGAGGCATAGGCAATGACTTTTTCCCGTTGCATTAACACACAACCAAGTCCTTGGTGTGAGGCGTCGCAGTAAACTACGAAATCGTCGGTGCCCTCGGGTAAGGACAAGATTGGTGCACTGCAAAGTTTGTTTTTCAATAGCTGGAAGGCTGACTCTTGTTTATCAGTCCAATCGAACTTCTTATCTTTCTGAGTCAGTGTGGTTAGGGGAACAGCTATTCTTGAAAAGTTTTCGATGAATCGGCGATAATAACCAGCAAGACCTAAGAATTGTCTCACTTTGGTTGGAGTGGTCGGTGACTCCCAGCCCTTGATTGCTTCAATCTTGGCGGGATCAACATGAATTCCTTGGCTGTCAATCACGTGCCCGAGGAATTGAACGGTTCGAATCCAGAACTCACACTTAGAGAATTTGGCATATAACTCTTCGTGTTTCAGAAGTCCTAGAATGGTTTTCAGATGTTGAGCATGTTCCTGCTCGTTGCGAGAGTAAATCAGAATATCGTCGATGAACACAATGACGAATTTGTCAAGATATGGTTTGCACACCCGATTCATAAGGTCCATGAATACGGCCGGTGCGTTGGTCAACCCGAATGGCATCACTTGGAATTCGTAATGCCCATAACGAGTTCGGAAAGCTGTCTTTGGGATATCATTGTCACGGACTCGGAGTTGATGATAACCCGACCGTAGATCAATCTTTGAGTAAACACTCGATCCCTGGAGTTGGTCAAACAGGTCATCGATTCTAGGAAGTGGGTACCGATTCTTTATGGTTAGCTTATTCAGCTCTCGGTAGTCGATACACATGCGGAAAGATCCATCTTTCTTTTTCACGAATAAGACCGGAGCTCCCCAAGGCGAGGAACTTGGTCGAATGAATCCTCTGTCCAGGAGTTCCTGTAGTTGGTTAGACAACTCCTGCATTTCGGATGGTGCTAAACGGTAAGGGGCTCGTGCCACGGGTGCAGCTCCAGGCACAAGTTCGATTTGAAATTCAACTTGTCTAGGTGGCGGAAGTCCGGGCAAGTCTTCAGGAAAGACTTCCGGGAAATCCCGCACGATCGGAACATCCTCAAGTCGCTTCTCCTCCGACTTCTTCTCCGTTACATGTGCAAGGATGGCTTGATACCCTTTTCGTAGGTATTTTCTAGTTTTCAGACAGGAGACAATATTCAGATTCCGTCTGCCGGTCTCCCCTTGTAGGACTAAGGTTCCACCGGAGACAAGAGGTATGCGAACGAGTTTGTCATGACAGATGATTTCAGCTCGGTGCTTGGACAACCAATCCATACCGACAATAATATCGAAGCTGCCGATCTTGACAGGGATTAAATCAATGGGAAACGTTTCGTTCGTGAGGTTAAGTGTACAGTTGTGTATGATGCTATCAGTCTCAATCAGTTTGCCGTTAGCTAATTCAACAATGTATTTAGTATCTAAGGCAGTGGGAGTTATATCAAGTAAAGGGCTAAATTTCTCAGAAATGAAGCTTCTATCGGCACCGGTATCAAATAATACAGAAGCAGTAAGGTCGTTGAGAAGGAACGTACCCGTCACGACATTCGGGTCTTGTCTGGCTTCCCCAGCCTTGATAACGAATGCTCTACCACGAGCAGGGTTGTTGTTGTTTTTCAGCTCTGGGCAATCTTTCTTGAAGTGCCCTGGATTTCCGCACCCAAAGCAGGCCTTTGGTGCATTGGTGTTGGGGGTAGAAATGTTGGTTCGGCAATCCTTGGCTAGATGCCCGAACCGTTTGCAGTTGGAGCAAGGGCAAGAACCGTCATGATGGCGGCTGCATTTGGAACAGTAAGGCTTGTTCCCGCTGTACCCTTTCTTTTCCGAAGTCCCCGAAGAATAAGCCTTAATGTACTCAGGCTTTTTGTTGGAGGTTTGGTTGGATGAGTTGGGGTTACCTTCCCACTTGCGTTTGTTGTTTGCAGATGGGGTTGAAGTTGTGCCACGGCGGACAGAATTTGCCGTTAGTTCATGGGCCATACGGATGGCGCTCTGAATAGTACCCGGTTTGGATGAAGTCACCAGGTCCTGTAGTCTCTCGGGAAGTCCATCAACGAATTTCTCGATCCTCTTGTACTCAGGATCGACCATGGTTGGGCACAGAAGTGCCAGTTGGTGGAAACGGTTTGTGTATCCGGTGATGTCATCACCCTGCATCTTGTGGTTCCAAAATTCCATTTCCAGCTGTTTCAATTCATCCCTGGGGCAGTACTCGCCCCTCAACATCTCCTTCAACTCCTCCCACGGGAGTTTGTAAGCATTAGCAACACCCACAGTCTGGGCATAGGTGTTCCACCAGGTGAGTGCGGTGTCAGTAAAAGTACTAACGGAGAACTTAACCTTGTCTCCTTCCGCACAGTTGCAGATCAGAAATACGGATTCGACTTTCTCGATCCAGCGTACTAGACCGATAGCTCCCTCAGTACCTGCAAAGTTTAGAGGTTTGCAGTTCTGAAAGTCTTTGTATGAACAGGGTTTAGCAGTAGGGGTTTCAGCGGCATCGCTGTTCCTCGTGGAATTTGGTGGAGTATTCCGAGCCAAGGCTTCAGTAACAGCCTGGGTTATAAGGGAGGTAATCTGGGCATCGGTGTATGGTCTTGTCTTTGGCGGCATGATTCTTCAATAAAAGAAATGAAGATACATGAGATTTTGTAGGAACTTGTAATTGTCACAGATGTACATGTATAAAAGCAGTAATACATAACATCAACATGGAAAAATGACAATTATTATGAGTTGAAATATCAAGGGAAGTTTGATAGATAATGTGAGTTCAAAGGTTACATCCTACAGAGATATTACAAAAGGTGTCGGGAATTGTTACATCCGACTAGTTTATAGAGTAGCGCTAGATAGTCAAAAGATTACGAGATAGATTACAAGACAAAGACTACACTAGTCTTCATGTAGATTAATTTGTTCCATCAGCGCGACAAGGCGGTCCACGGTTTCTGCTAGTCTGTTGGTTTGCCTGGCGTTATCTTCCACCAAGGCCAGTCGTTGTGCTATTGTTCGAGAGTGATCCTCAGTCTCCTGTGAACGCTGTTCACATTCCTCTAGTCGGTTTCGTACAAGTTCATCCGCACCTAATTCGGCGGTCATTGAATCCTGAATTATGCTTACAGAGAGGTTGGTATCCTCTTGTTCTCGCTGGAGTTGGGATATGTGATCAAGTGCTTGGCGAAGCAGGTAGGTCATTCAGTGTTGTTCCCGTTCAAGACTTTCGAGTCTTTGCTCCTGACGGCGGAATTGGGTAGCCAATACTGGCAACGTGAGATATGCCGAGTTCTGAGAGTTATGTACAGGATAAGGGCTGTTTCGAGGCGACCTTGTGTTCCTCCTGGCTACTCGTGGGTTCCGTGACCCATGTGAGTGAGAGTGTGACGGATTAGGTGGTGTGTTTGCCATTCCTGTGGCAGAATGTAAGTAAGACGAGGCTAATATATATACATATATCATATCCAGCCTATTGTCTAGCACGTATCAAGTAATGGTCCGGTTCTCTCGTGGTCAGAGTCAACTAACGTATCCCCGTTCAACATAATCATTTCAGACCTTACATCATCTTTCCTTAATTGTACATAGTTGATCAGGCTATGTTAAATTAAAGTCGTATGCTGTAATTTCTGAACCAGTCATGTCTAATAAGAGAATACTGCCTAACGGTCATAGTCTAGGCCTACTAAATGCAACCTAGTTCACTATAACCTTAGGCTCTGATACCAATCTGTAACACCCCCGAAATTCACTGTTTTGCGGAAGCATAGTTTGGGGTGTTACTAATCAAATATCACAGCACAAAGATAAACCAAACGACATCTATATGCAACGTTTGTAAATTAGTTACATTCCATAGATATAATGTTTGAAAACTTAGTGTTTTCGTATACAAAATGTAGTTTCCCCTAGAGTCCACGCGTATAGCGGGAGATTCTATTACATAATCGTAATATACAAAAGATAATGCTAAGAATCTCCGTTAATGCAGTTGTGTTGAAATCATGCGACTCTAGCTAAAATCCTGGAGTAATCCTACTCCATCCGGGTACCTGAGAAAACATGCTAAAAAGTGTCAACCAAAAGGTTGGTGAATCTCACAGGTTTGTAAGTAATATCAGCTTTGCACACGAGATTTCATCAGTAATGCCCGCAGGCGTAAAATCAGCAATTTCAATCCAGAAATCGTAAACCAGTATTTGCAATCCCGCAAATGTAAGTAAGTAAGTTTATACCGTTGCCATGAGGCTCATAATCGAAGCTTAACCCGTAAGTAATAAGTTTGCTCCCGTGACATGCTCGTAGTTGAGCAAGCATCAGTAACGAATAAGTAGTCACCCGTTTATACGTGTAAATCAGTACGTGGCAGCGCTACTGCCCCGGGCGGGGAGGGTCATTTCCCTAATGGATCCATTAACTAGTGTTCGCGCTTAAGTCCATAACTAACGATATATGATGGAGAGACTTCTGTAAATAGTAAACAACTCATGCAATTCCGTTTGGTATAGTAAACAGTTTAGTACTTGTGTTCAAGAAAAAGTAGTAGCATGTATCTCCCCCAATAAGATAAAACAGTAAAAGTGGGACCGTAAGACTCACCTGAGTCTTGTAGTAATCAGTTGCAATTAGCAAGTAGTAAGTAAAGCAAGTAGGTTCTCTGAACCCGTAACCTTCAAATGCCTAATCATATGAAGTTATGTAAGTATGCGTCTCAAGAGACGTTTCGTTTAGTTGTACACAACTAGTATATCCAGTGTTTGTCCGTATGTTTGTAATTGTTTGTTTGTTGGAAAACATGTTTGGCCCGTTGGTGACGGTTTGTAGCAAAAATTCTAAAATGTTGACTTTGCTACAGTAAATGTGCTACAGTGAATTGCTACCGTAAAATTTGACTTTTTGCTACAGTAACTTTGACTTTTCTATAGTGAAAATCCTTTAAAATTTCCAAGTTTTCCGTTTTCTGCGACATAAGCTGCGACACAAGGATTTGTATGCGACACAAGGGTTGTGTCGCATGAAGGATGCGACACAATAGCTCTGCGACACAGTGGTTGTGTCGCAAAAAGCTTGCGATGCTAATTCAATAGCGACAGAACGGTTGTGTCGTATTAAATACGACATAGTATGCGACATAGAGTGCGACACAATATTGTGTCGCAAAGGTTACGACACTAAAGGATTGGTACGACACAAGGTGCGACATAAACGGGTTTATGCGACACAGCATGCGACACAAGGCTTGTGTCGCATGTATGAACACCAGCCCAGAAACTTTCGGGTTTCAAGAATTTCCGACCAAAAACGCAAATCTAACCCATTTTTGAGCTATAAAATCGTGTATTCTTCATGTATTAGGTTATATCTAAGTTGTGTACACATCAAAACATCAAAACATTACACCAAATTGAATAGATCTAAGATTTTAGAAATTTCTTACTTTTGCAAATCGAGCTAAATGGAGGATGAATTGATGAAAACGGTCTTGATATTCTTGCTCCACTCGTGATGGTGATTCCGAATACGTAAATTTCGTGTGTCGGTTTGTATTCCGAAAATTTGGTGTAGATTGGAGTTGAGAGAGTTTTTGAGGTGTGTGTGTTTTTAGTGATAATGAAAATGAAAAAGAGAAGTGGGTGGGGGTTGGAGTTGGCTGATCCAAAGGAGGAAGGAGGGGAAAATGCTCCCTAAAACTCAGTGTTTACTCCGTGTCCTAAGGTTTAATCCTTTGTTTTTAGTATTTTAACCAAACCGTTATATTTTAAAATGTAACGGGAATATTTAAATAAAAACACTTTGAAATTAATAATAATAATAATAATAATAAAAACATTTGTCGAAGTATTTAAGTTATTAAGTCGCGTTTATTACGTTTTGTTGCGTTAGTTAAAATGTCGTCGCGATAATATGTAAATAATGTTCGTTCAGTTGCGTATTTTATATAACAAAATACGTTCTTATTATTTAAGTAAATTTCTGTCACCAACGTTCAAATAAACTGTGTCGGACTCCGTCCGGTTAATTCGTACGATTTATCCAAATCGCGTAAGTACACACATATATATATAATCACCTTATATATATATACAAATAGAGCCTGTAATTAGTCCTATTACATACTAATTACAACTAGTTACAAACAATTAGGCATAATTAATTATCCTAATTATGCAGGTGTTACACACTAAAATCCTGATCATGCATAGTATCAGAGTCACCATTTTCATACCTTAATGGCATCTGCGTGAATACCCCTTCGTGATGGATGGTTATATCCAAGTAATAACGTTTAGGCCTGAAAAAACATTAAAAAACAGAGTTTAAAACAACATCAGCGAACTAAAACAAATCTCCAAGTGAACGATTTCAAAAATTAGGGTTTTATAATTTTGAATTTCAAAAATTAGGGTTTCAGAAATTAGAATTTCAAAAATTAGGGCTTTTCAGTTACAACCTCACTTTCATACCACATTTACCATCATCTTCATCGTTTACACAATAAACATCATAAAGCCCTAAATTCTGCGATTTACAGATTTAAAATTAGGGTTTCCAAAAAATTAGGGTTTCAAACGGTCGAATCGGTGTAAAATACTTACATATCTAACGTTGATTACGAGGAATCTCTCATTAATCGTGGTGAGATTGATGAATCCTGTCGAATCGTGGTGAGATTGATGAATGGTGGTGAGAACGACGAGCGTAAATGAGAGGGAAAAAATGAGAACGAAGTGAATGAGAGGAGGAGACGGGGTCAACTTTTTAATCCGGTCAAATTCTTTTTTTTTTACAAATCATTTATGCCACGTATGCATCTTATTTACAGGTCACAATATAAATAAAAATAAAAAATAAGTTTATATAAAGGGTTACCGGGTGAGCCGGTAACTGGTTACCATGTTACTTACCCGAACCAGAAACCAACCGGTATGTTGCGTACCGGAGTAATACTTTGGGTTTGTTGCTTACTTGCAACAAAATGTGGCAGTTCGATGCCGATTTTGTCAATTTACCCTTATTAAATAACCCACGTAAATCTTAATGCAATCACACACCAAAAATTTAATAAAGACGAAAAAAAGAAAAGGAAAACAAAAATACACACAATATACAAACTAATAAAAAATATATTTGGATAAAACAAATATAATAGAAGGGAAAATAAAGTGACGTATTTTTAAACAAATATTGAAAATAAAGTAAAGAAAAGGAGATAATAGGTGAGTATATGTAGATAAAAGTAATAGAAAAGAAAAAAAAAACTATTTGTATAAACGTGATTGGCCACATACTCCGTACTATTCATTCAATAGTACTACATTTAGCTTTCCTGCTAAATGTTAGAGTCTTTAATTTATTTTTTCTTTATACATCACATTTGGCCATTTGCATTTAGTGCCATTATGTTATTTTTTGTTTTTTTTTTATCAATAATTATATGTGTAATCAATAAAGGGCGACCCGAAAAGGTAATCAACTTGTCAAAATTTGACAATAAATGGAATGTGAGTTTTGTTGATGTCCAAAAAGGACTCACATTTTAAAATCATGTCATAAAAGGATTTAAGTTGTCAAAAAAGTTCAATGAAAGGTGTAATTATCTTTACATTTTTTTTTTTTCAATTTTTGATCGGTTTTAGCTAATGTGTGGCTTAAATCTCAAATATTCAATTAACATATGACATTATTGACCTAGAAAACATACGATATAAACACTAATTTTACCTTTTGAGTGTATAAACCCAAATTTCATTTTTAGTATTAAATCCTTTTATTACACGATTTCAAAATGTTTAATCATTTTATGGCACGGTTTCAAAATACTAAATCCTTTTATGATACGTTTTTAAAATGAAACGGTAATTGTTACCATTAATTGAACTTTTTTGATAACTTAAATCTTTTTATGGCACAATTTTGAAATGTGAATCCTTTTTGGGAATCGACAAAACTTATATACTATTTATTGTCAAATTTTGACAAGTTAGTTATCTTTTTGGGCTATTTGCCCATAAATAAATAAATTTTAAAAATCGCCCATGTATATACACATACGTTATTTTCTATATTTTCGTTTCAACTTATAGTACTTATTCAACAATATCAACTTTTAACCATGTAAGAATTTAAAAATAACAAAAAATCATATATTCATCATAAAAACTAGAAACACAACCAAAACCAATCATGTTAAAAAAAAAGCTTGCAAGACATGTAACTACTTTTTCAGAACATAAAATGACCACCTTGTATGGATGCGCTTAGGCCCGTAAACGAACCGAGCGAACACGAACGGAGTCTGTTCGTGTTCGTTCATTAAGGTTTTGACGAACATACGAACGAACACGAACGGATAAGCGAACGGATTTTGTTGTTCATGTTCGTTCATTAAGAAAATTTGTTTGTTCACGAACGTACGCGAACGTACACGAACAAACACATAATTTAATGCATTTCTTCGTTAATAACTTAAACGAACCTCAACAAACACAAACAAACGTGTGTGTGTGTGTGTGTATATATATATATTATAACTCGAAACTTTGTGATACATATTCAACATTACAAAACGATCACAATATGAAGATAAACTCTTTTTCCTGGTCCGATCGTTGGAAAGAGCAGCACATGCATCTGGAACTAGTGGTGGTGTGTTTGGAATGGTGAAAAATGTAAGAGTCAAATATCTGGATGTTCAATATTATTAAATGAAAATATAAAAATATTAATAATATTCTATTTGATATATAGCTTAATCAATATAAAATATACAAATATGTATTAATATAATTAAATTGTTAGTTAATAAACGAACATTTAACCGAACGTTCACGAACATGTTATCGAACGTTCACGAACATAAATGAACGAACGAGACCTATGTTCATGTTTGTTCGTATAATTAAACGAACGTAAAAATTTGTTCATGTTCGTTCATATAACGAAATGAACGAACATAAACGAACTTCCCGCCGAACTGTTCGCGAATAGTTCGCCGAACGTTCAGTTCGCTTACAGGCCTAGATGCGCCAGATGAAATAAAGACGTAAGTATACCTAAAAACATGTGAGAGGCCCGGGCCATTATAACAGCTAGCTAACGACACCATAAAAGCAATTGTTGTTATTCGGGCCGGGCAATCCATGAAGCTGGTGAAAATTATACGCAAACAAGGATGCCAATTGGCAACTCATCAACTACTTTCGCTTTGCATTGTTAAATTTAACCAACTCCATCACCAATTCATTTTATTCACCACACAACATGATGTCACCTTGTTATTTTATTAATTATTGCATGTGACTTAACATGGTTTAACATATTAATAATTAATAAAAAAAAATGTTTAAGACACGCGATAATCAGGACCATATTTAGAAGGAGAGTAGAATCAGAAATTTTAAAATTACGGTAAAAATACTCTTTTTAATGTTATAATTAGTGACAGTTTAACGTTTTTATCCCTTCTTATATAATATTCTAGCTCCGTCTTTTAAATATAACAGAGACAAAGGATGTTGCAAAATGTGACACCCGTCAAATTAGAACTAGTGATTAGTGCCTAATCCAGTTTTAATACATGTAATTAGTTCTGTGTTAGGCTAATTTGTGTATCAACTAATATATATTGTTGAATATATACAAGTATGCGATTTGATTAAATCGTACAAGTTTCAAATCGAATGTAATTCGGTTCAATTAATACGGACGTTGGTGAACAATTTTATTGAATAATATAATATTATTTAATAACGCTATCCTATCCAAAATATTATTTCGATAATATTTCAATTCAATTTCGTATTGTACAAACAAAGTTTACGCGATTAATGTATTAAACGCACAAAAAGAACGAAACAAGTTAAGTTATATATTAATATAACTCAATTATTTAGTATTTGGCTAAAATACTTCAAGTATAATATCGAGAAATTATTTACATATTAAAATGTATATTTAAACAAATAAAATCAATAATTAACGTTTAAACGCTCGAGAAAACGAACACCGCATGGAGCGCGAATACAAGGAGCTAAAAAGTGGAGACCCACACTTCGGTGGGCCCCCACCCCAACCGGCCAAAAGGGAGGGAAACCCCCTCCCCATCTCATTTCTCATTTTCTCGCTCTCTCTCTTACCCTCTCTTTCTCTCTTTTTCTCTAAAAACCACCAACATCACCATCCACACAAATCCACCAAATAACACCCTTAAACAACCTCAAATCGTCTTGCTTATTTGGAGAAAAAGAATCAACACGCAACGATCTACAACTTCATCTTTTCGGAATTCCATTTCGACACCGCGTAAGTTTCCGACAAAAACCCGAAACTCTTCGATTTCTTTTATTTTTACATGAAAGTTGTTTGTTTATGTTCAAAATGTCCTTATATGGGTTGGGTAAAAGATTGGGACCAAGTGGCCGCCGAAAAACTCATTTTTGGCTTAAAAATCCGTTAACAGCCTTATCGCAACGAAGACTGCAGTATAGCGTCACTTCGTGCGTCACTTAAGTGACGCATTGAGTGTCGCTAAAAGCCCTAATTTTGCGTCACTTACCTAAGTGCCGCATAAAACCCCTTTTTCCCGACACTTGCCTAAGTGTCGCAAATTCAATACCCGTCACTATAAACCGACACTTATAGCGTCACTTGTTTAAGTGACGCCTATAATCGAGAACAGATTTCATCCGTCACTAACCTTGGTGACTCATGACCTTTATACCGACACTTACAACCGACACTTCCTTAAGTGTCGCCCTCTATGCGTCACATGCACAAGTGACGCCATTAGATCATAATCCGTCATTTCATGCGACACTTCCTAAGTGTCGCCTAAACCCTTGAGTGTCGCTATAAGTGACGCTGAAAACAAGATGTTTACAACTCATTTTTACTAAGTGTTGAGACCTAAATTTTATCACTTGATTTCACCCAAATTCAAGTCCAGATGCGTTTTTCACCAAAGCAATTCAAGTATCCTCAGTTATTCATTGATTCTGCATCAAACGCGACCTCGAGCTAAATTTCGGGACGAAATTCTTCTAACAGGGGGAGAATGTAACACCCGCCAAATTAGGACTAGTATTTAGTGCCTAATTCTATGATTTATACATGTAATTAGTTCTGTGTTAAGCTAATTAATGTATCAAAATATATATTGATGAATATATACGAATACGCGATTGGATTAGATCGTTCACAGTTTTCAATCGAATATAATTCGGTTCAATAAATACGGACGTTGGTGAACGATTTTGTTAGATAATATAATATTATTTAATGACACTATTACATCCAGAAACATTATTGTTAATAATATTACAATTCAAATTTTATATCTTACATATAACGTTTACACAATCAAAATAATAAACGCGCAAATAAAACAAAATAAGTTAAAAAGTTATATTTTATAACGCAATTATAATACTTCAACAAAATACTGGGTAATTATTCGCAACCTAAAAAGTACATTTAAACGCGTAAATTAAATAAATTAACGTAAAACGATCGAGAAAACGAACACCGCACGGAGCACGAGCGCAGGGAACGAAAAATGGGTGAAGCCCACACCCGTGGACCCCACCAAAAACCGGCCCCCTATACCCCCACCTTCCCCCCCCCCCCCCCCCCCAACTTTCTTCCTCATTTCACCATCCCACTCTCTCTCTCTCTCTACTTTTTCTCTCAAAAACTTCATCACCTCCATCACACTAAATCACCAAATAACACAACCAAACGCACTCGGATCATCAAGATTTTTGTAGAAAAGGGACCACCTCGCGACGATCTACATTCTCATCTTTCCGAAATTTCATTTCGCCACTTTGTAAGTTTCCGACAAATTCTCGAAATCACTCAAATCCTTGTTATAATGCTTGATTGTTGTTTATATAAGTTTGTAATGTCCAAATATGGGTTGGGTAAAAGAATCGGACCAAGTGGTCGCCGGAAAACTCGTTTTTGGCTCAAAAATCCGTCAACAGTTCGAAGTGACGCAACGACGACTGCAGTATAGCGTCACTTCGTGCGTCACTTAAGTGACGCATTGAGTGTCGCTAAAAGTCCTAATTTTGCGTCACTTGCCTAAGTGCCGCATAAAACCCCTTTTTCCCGACACTTGCCTAAGTGTCGCAAATTCAATATCCGTCATTATGAATCGACACTTATAGCGTCACTTGTCTAAGTGACGCCTACAATCGAGAACTGATTTCACCCGTCACTAACCTTAGTGACTCATGACACTTGTACCGACACTTGCAACCGACACTTCCTTAAGTGTCGCACTCTATGCGTCACTTGCACAAGTGACGCCATTAATCAGAATCCGTCATTTCATGCGACACTTCCTGAGTGTCGCCTAAGCCCTAAGTGTCGCTATAAGTGACGCATAAAACAAAAGGTTTCAAACCAATTTTTACTAAGTGTTGAGACCCAAAATTATCACTTGATTTCACCCAAATTAAATTCCAGATGCGTTTTTCACCAAAGCAATTTAGTAGAAATAAAAAATTTTCGAGCTGACTTGGCATCTCGACCCCAACCAGGGGCCAGCCCCTTGGACCCCGCCAGGGGTTGCCACCCCTGGAACCCCGCTAACCAGGGGCGCTGCCCCCGGACCCCCGTCACCTAAAAGTTTGTAAACATTTTAAGTACAACACTTCAAAAATCAAAATAATAATGTCGAAAATTAGTATTACAAACAATCACCAACGGGCCGTACACACTTTCTAAACTCAAGTTAATCAACCAAATCGTAGTAATTTGGATAAGTCAATCAACCATGGGGATAATTTGGACATTATAGTTGATCGAACAACTACAAAGGTAGTCTTTTAAGATACCTATTCAATTAATAACCATCGTGCGTATTGGACGCCCTCAGGTTACAAGTCTTCGGACATCAATTTACAGCTAATCAATTCAAGTTATTTCGATAAACACTCAAGGCTCAGGTGAGTCTCATGACCCCTATTTTACTGTTTTTCAATCAAGGGGTGTGATTACATTGCTTGTTTATTTACATGTTGAACGCAAGTACATTTCAAACAAATACTGCATGAGTTGTTTTCAACTAATCAATAAAGCCCTCCATAGCATAGTTTGGTAATACATCTGTAGCGTGAATGTTAGTATATGATATCATATAGGATTGACAATCCTCGTCCGGGTTAGCACGCACTAACTGGTCAAACGGACGTATTAGCATTTGGGAAGACGAGTGTAGATTAGGCACTCGTAGGAGGCATTCAGTTGGGTTTCCTTAATTGGACCTGCCACTCAAGTTAAGCTCAGACTATGTGCTCATGACTGTATAACTTTTATTTGACTTAATTGCTTTATAAATTCAATTATAAATCTTGCGGTTCATACAAATATGTGTTGACATACAAACCTGTGAGCTCACCAGCGTTTCGCTGACCCATTTTAGCATGTATCACAGGTAATCAGCAGTAGGTTGGACTGCTCAATCAAGATCAATTAGTTCGAGTCAGCATGCAAACAATCAGAGATTTAGCTGCATTATTATATTTTGTATAGATTAATTATGTACTTAAATCTCTCAATTTCAACCGAGCTAATGTAACTATATTTTTGATGTAAACAATTTTTTTTATCAATACATGTTCAAACGACGCATATAGTGGTCGTTCATTATATCTTATGTGCTGTGATATGTAATTAGTCGCGTCCCGACCCAAACCACTTCCGCATCATAATTTGGAGGTGCGACACAAAATCGAGCAACAATATCATTCAATCAATATCATACGTATGGATAAGCACAAGAAAACATTTCAGGAGAATCTTTTGCACTATAACTTAACTACATATATATTAAAAAAAAAAAAAAAAAAGTTGGCATTTTCCATGTAATAAATCAATAAATGATTTATCGGAATATAAAAACTTTTTTAGTTATATAAGAGTTATCCCGATCAACAAGTTATTGATACCAACAAGTCATTTATAGTGGGAGTTGATAAATACAACAATATAAATGATACATATAACAAACTGTACAACAGTTTTTGCTTACAGTACAAATGTACTACATCATAAATGTGTTGTATGAATCACTTTTTAGCTCCGTTTATATTACCTTGTTCAATTCGTGCTGTTTTCGAAGCCCTAGCTAGCTCGCTTAGTTCAGTTTAATACAGTATTAGTCCATTTTATAATTATAAAAAACTTTATATTACTCATATGCATTACTCCCTCTCCTATATTAGAGGGCCTATGGTTTAACTTTAACGTTAATATGTGAGAAAGAGATAATCAAGAAATTATGGGTTGAAACATTTACTTAAAAAAAATTGTTCACTTTCACAAAAATAAACGTTGTATTTTGATTAACTTTCATATTTGTATATATGCGTGGTTACTAATATAAAATACTACGTATAATGCTTTAAAAATCAATACTAAATATATGGTAAGAATGTTTAATTGATCTTTACGATGAAGAACGGAGTATTAGTACGTCTTATCCAAATACAACTAAGTAAAGTAGGTTAAACTTTAGTAAGTAAAAAAAGTAAAGTAAAAAAGTAAAACACCCACAAGATTTGAAGCATATATTTTGGAATATATTCCGGGTGAAAAGAAAGGTAAAATTTGTAAAAGCATATCTATGTATATACTAAGCGAATAATAAAGATGGCTCCAGGATTTGCCACGTAGGCAACAATGACACGTGTCACTCTCATATAATTTTCAATTAAGAAAATTAATTACATTTAAATAATATAAAATATATATACGTATGTGTGTGTCGTTATCATATCTAATTTGAGCCGCTTTGCAATTGTAAGTAGTATATAATTACTCCCTTTATCCTCCGTATAGGAATATATACCATCATGTGGTTAGAAGAAGAAAAAGCTTTGAATTATCCAAAATCACAAGCACCGTATCCACTTTAAGTATTAAAAGATTTATACATATCATCTACCTCACGTACAGATCATCACTTTATATATTTATGGTCTATTCCATCTTTGTAATTCGTGTATAGCTTCCGTATATTTTTCTGTAACTATTAACGATTATGGTCTATTCCATCTTTGTAATTCGTGTATAGCTTCCGTATATTTTTCTGTAACTATTAACGAAAACACTGCGTAATCATAAATTTTTTTAGCTCGAAATTACTCAAAGTACACCTTGAATATTTGTATATATTGCATATTTTCATCAGCAAGATTTGCTTAGAATTGTTATATGAATATATTATGTTACTTTATGAACGTATATCATATTTTGTCATATCGATTTATGATAGGAAGTAATTGTTTGCTCTATGGTTAGGCAAGGATTTTAGTGTAGTATAACATGCAGATTCTTTTGATTTGTTGCAGATTGTGGTATTGGCTTAAAAATTGTATAGCTTTAGAGATGGATTAGGATTTAACTTGAAGCACATGAATGTAAGGTCCGGTACGTATAACTAACTCAATTGGCCTACTATAATAAATATATGAACTTTTTATATACATATATATAGAATGCATATATTGATATTCCTTCTTACTATATTTTGTACTATGTTAAAATTTGTGAATAATATTTTGGTTGTTTAGTTAAACCTATTTGTTGTTTTCTTAGACTTAATTATAGTATAAGATTATTGTGCATTGCACGAAAGTAAACATAAATGCTATGTGACAATATCTCATAATTTTAATTTAATAAAATAAACGTCATTTAACATAAAAACTAGAGTAAATTCTATAAATGGTCCATGTGGTTTACACCGATTTACGAAAACGGTCCCTATACTTCTTTTTTCACTTTTTCAGACCAATAAGTTTACGTTTTGCTCGAAAATGGTCCGTCCTCCACCTAAAATGACTAAAGTACCCTTCCTTTTGTCATTTTCGGATAGTCACGATTTAAACGGTCAAAGGGTACTTTAGTCATTTTAGGTGGGTGAGGGATCATTTTCGAGCAAAATGTAAACTTATTGGACTGAAAAAGTGATAAAAAAAAGTATAGGGACCGTTTTCATAAATCGAGGTAAACCACATGGACCATTTATAGAATTTACTCTAAAAACTATTATTGTTGGTACTACTACCGTATGAAACATGGCTAGGTATAACTTTTAAAAAATTAATCAATTAACATAGACTTTAGGTTGCGTTTAGTTGTGGAATATTTTTCATAATTTTCCATCTCCAATTTTCTAAGAAATGAAAAGAGTTTTTGTTTTTAAGAAAAGTGTTAAAAATTTAGAAAATGTGTTCAAAAGTAGTGTATTTTCCATTTTTGGAAAAATGATGTTAGGAGAAGGCATTTGAAAAATTTTAGAAAAAGGGAGGGAAATGTATAAAGGAAAAATGTGGAAAACTTGAAAAATGAGTTTTCCAACTTCAAATTATATCATGGAAAAATGAGTTTTCCATTTTCTTGGAAAACTTTTCCGGAAAATACCCATTTTGAACGCGTTTTCTAATTTTCCACTTTTCTTGGAAAAATTTTCTGGAAAAGTGGTACATTTTTCTTCAACTAAACGCACCCTCAACAACTGATTGCAAGTCATAGTCTATATATATACTATATTAGTAGCATTGTAGCAAATAATTATTATCCTTGAATTTACAATAACACATTATCCATTTATATTGCCGTGCATCTCACGGGTTTTAATCTAGTAATATATATACATGCATGAAAAAGGTCCGGCTGAGTTGACAAACTGGTGCCCGGATAATAATAATAATAATAATAATAATCTATAATATATACTTAAAGCAAAATAGCTTGGGGTAATCCCAACCCTTAATTGTCTTTTTCCATCTTGATCCAACGATTATGATTGATTTAATGATTGTTACACTTAACACCCTTTTATATATTTAATTTAATAATTAATTAATAATAACTATTTAAATATTATATTAAATCAAATCTTAATACTCCGTACACTATAAAACATAATATAATAATTTAATTTAAAAATATATAATAAATAGATACGTAATATATAAATTCTAAGGCAATAAAATAATAAAATAAAATAAATAAATTTAAATGATTACCCTTAACCAAATTAATTAATATTTGCTATATTAAAAAATAAAAAATAAATAAAAAAGAAACTAAAGAGGTCGAAATTTAAAGGTAAATCGAGAAGGTAATCATCCACCGGAAGATTTCTTCAAAAATTATTTTTTAAACCAAATATTCGGAATATAGTATAAAATAATAATAAATAACCGATTTAATCAAAATAACAAACCCAAATATTCGGAAGCGTAATACCCAACACACGTTTTCATTCAAAACCTAGCCATCAAAACCTACCATATTTTGCTAATTAATTTTGCTTCTACTTTGTTTGATTCATTGTTCTTATTTTTGTTTATCTGATTTTTGAAGATATCTAAATATGGATTTGAAGACGGTAGGTTTTGATTTGTAAGATAATGTTTGTTTGTCTTTTAAGGTTTGATTTAGTTATTATAGAGCTTAAATGTGATTTTGTTTACTGGTTTTTTTAGGTAAATGGGAATCCAACACAAGGGAAAAAAAAAGTTTTAGGTTTCTTGGTGATCTGTAGGTGGTGCAGTGAATTCTAAAATAACGTATTAAAAATATTTTTAATACTTTATATCTTGCCAAACTTGATTTATTGATTTGTTGTTGTAGCAATCTTATTAGACTTTGTGAAATTGTTCCCTACACCTTTGCTAACTTCTATATGTGATGGAGGCTTTGGAGCGCCGACTAAATGGACATGATACACATATTAAATAATGGGTCAAAGTGTGTTGGTTGATCATCTCAACCATTCATTTTCATCAAATACCTATTTCTCCCACCTTTTTGAAACTTAAATATCTCACAAATGGATAAAAATTCCACCATAATATTTAGCATTTTCTTTTATCCGATTTGCCGTCCCTCAAGGAATACTTTTGAATAATTTTATTTTTTCTTTTTTCGGTGAATTTAACAAATTAGTAACACATGTGTTAGTGATTAATTGTACAGTTGATTTGCGGTTATGGTTAGGATGTAGCATGGTTTAAAGTTTAGAGTTTAGGGTTTAGGTTTTGGTAGGGTTTAGGATTTAGATTAAATATGGCTTTTGGATATATGTGTTAGCCTTGATGTCGTCCTTTGAATCACGATTATGTTTTTAGTTCCTCCATGGGATAGTTTTGTAATTTGATTTGAGATGATTATAATTTCTAACATGTTATGAAGATTTCTCTTTCATGTCGGGAATACTGATGGCATTGCCATGGCCTAGCAAAAAATACGGACACTCAAAGATTCAAGAGATGTTACAGTTGGATAACCCATTGCAATAACTGTAAGTTTTTCCTATAGTAGAACTATATTTAACTCTAAAAAGTTGGACAATTTATATTATCGATTAAACCTATGTAGACCTTTTATTTAATTGCTTCTCAATTATTAGTTTGTATCAACCACCATGAAAACTTTGGAACTAATGTTACTATTTTGCAAGGTTGAAGATCCAACTGATACTGAAATCTTGAGCCGTGGAAGTGGAGGTTGATATGATTGTTAGTTTATTGTTTATTATATTGTGGATGTAAATAGAGTATGCTTTTGAAAGCTGTTAAAGAAGCTGGAGTGACCTTAAATGGAGTTTCAGGTAAAGACTCCGTTTGTGTTGTGATATAGAAGAAAGTTTCAGTGAGTGTATGTATGCTTTAGGTTTTGTAATTTTAAGGAAAAAATTGGCTTTGATGTAGCTTTGATGTAATTACATATAAAGTTTCTTGGATTGTTGGTTAATGGAACTACAAGTATTCTTCATTGATTTTGAAGGATTATAAACATTATTTAAAGGTTTCATGGTTTTTTTTTTTTTTTCATTTATGGAGCGATAATACAAGTTGGAAGGATTATATATGACACACTTTTTAGTGGTATATGTCGTCTTGGTGTTTGCCTTTTGGATTTATATCTTCTGAAAATGGAAGTATTGTTTTCGCATATTAATTAGTTTAATAAAATGGAAGCAATTGTTACCTTTTGTTTGCTTGCTGATATTTTATTAATCGACATATTTTCCTCGTGAAGCATAATACTTTACTTATTTTTTATAAAATAAGTTTATAAATGACACGAATAACCATATGACATCCTTCAATAAAAAAAATCGAAACAAATATATCAAAACGAATCAAACCATCATTATTTAACTTCAAAATAACGAATTACAAACAAAAATAGCAAATCCCGCGTTGTCGCGGGTCTTTTATCTAGTAATAATAATAATAATAATAATAATAAGTTAATATTCAAGTGGGGATAGGAGACGGGTCAAAATCACAAGGATTGACGACTATAACAAAACGAGTGGGGTATGGTAGAAACTAAATTAAGGATTAAAAAGGAATAAGATGGTGCAACCACCAAACTAAACATCACTCTCCATTAACTGAATTCTAGTGAAGTGGAAGCAAAGATAACCCTCTTTTTTATACTCTCTCCTGGCCTCCCTCTTTCTATTAATTATTAACTTCCGAAACTGCATTTCACCTTTCAGTGTGAGTTTGTGTTTGCATGCATGTCTCTTTCGAATTAGCGTTTTGAAAAATAAAATAAAAAAGAATAATTTTTTGATGGAGATAGAGGAAGGACTGGTGGTGAGAGGAAGAGTGGAGATCGATATGCGTCGGCCATTCAAGTCGGTTAAAGAAGCTGTAATTCTGTTTGGAGAAAAAGTATTGGCCGGAGAGGTCTATGACGGGCAGAAGCTCAAACAGGTTTTCATCTCTCTATCTAATCTAAATGTAATATTAGTTGATGGTGGAAATAGTACGTGACTATGCTTTTGACTATTGTATATTAGGTGGTTGCATGTTTTGATACTTACAAATTCACATATTTGTTTCCCACGTTGATGCATATATATACATATGATATGATGTGTTAGATTTGTCTTGTCTCATATAATTACTACATATGATATACGATTGCATTTTGATGACCAAGAAACTACTGTTTTCCGGACTATTTTATGTAAAACAAGCTACACAAATGTTAGTAGTACAAATGAAGATTTGTACATTATTTCCTTCTTTACTTCTTGCAAAACCTGTAATTGGTGCACCGAAACATCAAGCTATAATATATATGGAGTATATGCTAAAAAGATCAGTGAAATATGATTTCATGAGATTATACATCTATGTTTAAGGACGTTTGGTGCCACCTATCTTAACAGGCGGTGAGCGTAGAAGTGGAAAACAACCACCAGTACCGAACAAAAGTTGGAGTGATAGCAGCAGAGCTCGAAGAGACAAAACAAACCCTAGAGAAAGCAAAGGAGGAGGACACATGCATGGCTTACTATCTCGCATCGCTCAAACAGGAGCTTGAAGAGACCAAGTCTGAGCTTAAACAGCTCAAGTCGAGAAGAGAGCCATGTTACCCACCCATTGATAAGGAGATAGAAGAGATCAAATTTACTAATAAAAATCCATCAAAAGGTACACTAAATCATCCGGAGATAGAAGCAAGTGACGATGAAAGCGAAGAGTACTACGGTCTCAAAAAGAAAAGGTCAGTGAAGTTTGCTAGCCCTCCTTCTTTGACCAAAGTGATGGTTGAAGCTCCCAAAATACAACAAACAAGCCCGTCTTCACTAAAAAAGAAAGCCCAAAGAAAAACCAAGATTCCTTCATTTGGTGGGATTTTCTCAATAAAGAAGGGTACTCGATCTCAAAAAGAAAGCCCGTCTTCACGAATGAACCATGTGTAATAGTTTTTTTTTTTTTTTTGAAATTTTCTATGTTTTACCCCCCTTTCGGCATAATAAAAGATAGTAGTAGTAATCTACACATACTTAAAACATGTCTTTTAAAGTACGAGTGATACTTCGAGTTGGGTTGAGTAGACGGGTCAGGTTGACGGGCTGAGATTTCCAACCCTAGTCCCACATGATTCGATAAGTGGGTTGTCATGTTCTTGTTGGCGGGCCAAAAGTACTCAACCCACACATGACCCGCATAGTATGTTTAGGGAAACATGTCAAAGGGGTTGATTCAAATCAAATGTGTCAAGTTTGACAGGTTATTTTAAGGTCGGCAGGTTGGTTTCCGGAAGCATGCTAGCTTTGGGTCAAATAAGTCAAATTTCATGGGCTAGTTTTGGGTTAGTAGGTTTTCTGGTTGACAAGTCGATTTTAGGTTGGCAATTAAAATTTATAAAAATGCAAACTAAGTTTTTCGGGTTGACAATCAACAGTTAATTGAAATGATGACCCGCACCCAACCCAAAAATTTAGACAGGTTGATGAGTTAGAAAAACTTAATCCAAAATCATTTATTTTGTGTGACTTTGAAATCGCGGGTTATAACTTTTGTGTCAATCAACCTGTTAACTAAAATACTGACCCGCAAACAACCCAAAAATTTAGACGATGGGTTAGGAATCTCAATCCAAACTCTTTTATTCATCGATGTTGAGTCGAATTTCGGATCATATCCGTAGTTGCCACCCTATTTAAAAGTATGCTTTTCAGATGTTTTGTGTCTTTTATTTACTCATCTTTACCATTAGTTTTGTCATAGGTAACATTCTGTTTACTAGACATATATGTTTATTCTCTAACTTTTGTCTAACAACCATTTTTGTGCTCTTAGTATTTTCCAAACAGTTGGTGCCACCTGGTCCACCATTTTAACAGCTCATAAACGGATGAATCATTGCGAATTTGTAATTGTTTGGGATAATATAAAAAAGATCCAAC
The DNA here is from genome assembly GCA_949592205.1 of Helichrysum umbraculigerum. Lineage (NCBI taxonomy): Eukaryota > Viridiplantae > Streptophyta > Magnoliopsida > Asterales > Asteraceae > Helichrysum > Helichrysum umbraculigerum. Next base: position 62,856,699 of record CATIUR010000007.1, on the reverse strand, counting down.
AAAATTCGCATAAAGAGGTGGTAATAAAAATTATAAAAAACAAAATGATTTACCCGAATGAAGGGGGGCAATTTGTATTGTGAATTGTTATTGGGAGAATGGGAGCCCATAAAAGAAAAAGGCTCGTATGAATCAACTTATTGGGCTTTAGGCCCACTGTTGTTTTATTTGTGTATAAATTTGGGTTGCATAACAGAAAATTCAAGTAAATATATTCATGGACTAATAATAGATAAGATGAAAGTTCAAAAAAGAATGGTAAAAAAATGAAGAATGGAGGAACCAATAGAATTGCTCCATTTTAAAAACTCATTTTTACCTTCTTTTTTTTAAACTAAATATCTCATGAACCGTATGTCGATAAATTATAAACATTACATATTCGGAATCAGCGTCGTTTTCTCTTCGATTATAGATCCAACAAACTATATTTCCGACAAGGTTTTTTTTTTCATTTTTATTGGGTTTTAAAAATTTATAATGTGATATCACATGTGATTTAACACTAAAAAATAATCACACCCACTTATATAACCGATTAAATTTTAAATTCAAATCATTGATGATTTAAAATAATTTAAACATGAAAAACTAAGTTGTAATCACATGTGATTGAACATCAAAGTATCAATCACTTATGATTAAAGAGTAATAAAATACAGATTTTCAAATCATTGGCTATAATTATACAATTAATTAAAAATCAAGTTGAAATCAAGCATGAATTATCATATATCGGTAAATTACTCATCAAATATCAATTTTTAAATGAAAATCATATGTAATTATATACAAAATCATATGTGATTATATAACAAATTACATGTGATTAATTGTACAACTAGCAATCAAATGTGATTTTTAATTAAAACAAATGCAATTTTTAAAATTCTTTTTATAACAATTAATGTGGATGAATATTAAGGTGTATTCACGTGCTAATTAACATATACCATGAATAAATAATTGTGAACAAATTCCAAAAAAAAAATTATCATAAATCAGATGTGATTATATTGTAGAACTCGGTAAAAAAAGAAAAAAAAAATCATCGAAAGTATATCTTGTAACATCTCTAATCGAAGAGAAAAAGACGTTTCCGAATATGTAATTTTTATAATTTATGGACATACGGTTAGTGAGATATTTAAACTTGGAGGTAAATGTGGAAGTGGGTTTTGTAGATAAATGGAGCAATCCTATTGATTCTCCCATTCTCTACTTTTTTGACATTCTTATTTGAACCCACCTCAGATAAGAGAATAGTTAAATACTTCCGTAAGTCCGTAATATGGTATTATTCATTATTAAAGCGTGATCACAATAGTAAAAAGTAGTCATATGGAGGCCACATTATATAGTTTAAAAAAAATCTAATTTAATTATCTACTTTTCTTTATACATCACATTTGGCCATTTGCATTTAGACCATCTTCAATGGTGGTTTATAGAAGAAGTCCATAGCACATGTGTCATTTTTAATAGGGAGGTGGCATTTTTCATCCATGGACACCCATTATTTCATAAAGTTTATACTTGAAAGTTTATATATGGAATGCAAATTCCATGGGGATGGACTTATGAAAGAAGTCCATAAATGAGTTCCACTACCAATTAACTCCTTTTATTCATTATTTTAATAGTAAACATAATAATAAATGGGACCTAGTTATGGACTTGTTTAAGTTTACAGGAGTAGAAAGGTAAGTTTATGAAAAGCGGAGGTTTATAGAAAGCTGATGTGGCATGACGTGGGGACATGGTGAAGTCCATAGCATTGTGGATGTCTGCCATTCTATTGTTTTTTTTTTCTGAATAAATATATGTGTAATCAATAAATACATTTAAAAAATCGCCCATGTATATACAGTACGTTATACACAGACGTTATTTTTCTATATTTTTGTTTCATATGATAATTTCTTATTAATAACAAATATAATATATAGTTTGAATTATTAATATTTTATGTAACATCCTCATTACCGGCCTAGGAGAAATTTGGTAAATTACTCAATTCATTTGATTATTTAATTAAGTTTAGAAATAATTCGTATTATTTGCCTAATTGAAATTAATAGGGTAAATGGTCAAACGATTTATTGTGATACATAAATTATTACTTGTTTTAAATAAATTTAGTTGACGGTATAATAAAATATATTTTCATGTAAACAGTTTTAGGTTCCAGACAATAGGTTTAGAGCGGGTATAATTTGTACTGGCTTATACCTACCTTTGGGGATGGATCGGCCTATTTGTTTTCCCTTTCCCAAATTATTCTAACTCCCCAAATATAACACACACATACATTGGAATTGAGAGAATTCAAAAGAGAAAACTTTGGGAAATCGATTAAGTTTGGATTCGTGGTCAACTACTTATCTTCTTCATCATCTACCTTGCTAGCATCTTGATTGTAAGTGCAAATCTCTTTTAATATGTGTATGTATGTTAGGGTTTGAGTAATTAGATTATATAGGTAAATTTGTATGGATTTGATGTTGGATGATGCTATTGGTTGATATAACATGATGTATGATGATATGTGAAAGTGTTTAATTGAAAGAATCGTATTTTGTGTGCGGATTTGAGATTTTAGGGAGTTTGGTTCGTGGGTTAGTTGTTACCTGCTGCTGCTGTTTCGATGAACTAGCCGGCGGGTCAAGTGACCCACCCGGCGGCTTGTTTGTATTGTTTGGGGAACCGGCGGGTAGGATCTACAAAACCGGCGGGTTAACCATACCAGCAGGCGGCTCCCGGACCAAAACGACGGCTTGTTTGGGCTTTAAAACGCACTTTATTTCTGTTTGTGAAAACCCGTATTAACCGGCGGCTTGGGTATCCCAGCCGGCGGCTCTCGTGGTAGAACCGGCGGGTCCGGTGACCCAGCCGGCGGCTTCCTGGCCGTTTCTAGCATAACAAATTTCACTTCTTGCATTACCTTGAAGTAAATCGGTTATGCGTTTATATGATTGGAAACATGAAATAGGGATTCACAATATGTTATTCTATGAGTTTATGTGCATGTTGAGGCGTTGTAAATCGAGTTGTCATGATTAATGGCAATGGTGCACTTTTGATTCCACTATGGATATTTGAGATGAGTAATTGACTCGTATACCTTTGCTGTGTTTCAGATAAACCGAAGACTCAGTAATATAAGAATTCTGAGTGGAGACAGTGACGTCAAGGGTGAGTGGATCATTGACTCTCATTCTGAATTAGTTGTAACAATCCGGTTACAACGGGTAAACATGGTTTTACAGTTATATGTTGAATAAGTACATTTTGCCATGATGATTATGGAATGTGCTATCTTGTCAGGGGTCAATATGACATTGGGTTTGGATACTGTTACTTTGGACGACATGATGACTTTGTACATGTGTTGTTTATTGAAATCATGTCGTATGTAGTAATGGTACTAAACTATCGGTAAGACCACTGTTTGGCCTTCAGTGGTTATAAGTGTTACTTGGGGAACCACCGCGGCATGAGGGTACCTCAAGGACCACCGATCCTCTTTGATGTATTTGTTATGATGCTTTGTAGTGATCAATTGCTATGATAGTTTGGATTGATAGTTGTGATCTATTCACTTAGCTTCGTGCTAATCCCTCTCCTCACTTCTTGCAGATTACTTTTGATGTGGGTGGGCAAGAAGTTAGTTTGAAGAATGTTTGACTGCCTACTCTGACTATACGACATGTAGTCGTTTATAAACTTATGTTTTGGAATTTAAATAACACCTAACTTAATGTTGTAATTGATGTAGTTATTGTATCAACTTATCATGCAGGCATAGATTGTGTTTTGGGAATTATGTCATACGCAATCTATAATGCATGATTTGTATTTAAGCGCTTCCGATATATGTTAAAAAAAAAAAATGTCTCTTGAAACTTGTGGTGTTATATTTTATATGGTCATGATCTTCTATACCTTCCTATGTAACATAAAAGATTCAACTTTTATGGTCTACTATATAAAAGTTGGCTTAATTTTTACGACATCAACCTTGGTTATGGATACTTACTATATTTTTTGTTTCAACTTAGACCATTTGCAACGAGTCTATGTTGGGCTCCATATATTCTGGTCTGAGAACGTCACAATACCCGTAATGGGCATCGTGGTTGTGAGACGTTTTGGTTGGGAAAACAGACGAGGAACCCGGAATGTGGGCCTGCATGTTTTTTTCCTTTTTCGTTTCCTTTTCTTTATATTTTGGTCTACACACAACAGCTAATTTAGTGGGACCTAGCATCCACAATCCTCCACAACTTAGAGCATCTCCAATGTATACACTATTTTAGTGTAACAAATTGCACTATTTTAGTGCAAAAAGATAATCTTTTGAGGATATGCTTGCACCAAAAAAAAGTTGATCCAATGTGTTTACTAAAACTTTACACTAAATCTTTTTTGATTGATTTAAAATACACAATTCAACAATACAATACTAATTTTTTTTTATATAACTATTAAATTAGCATAAGAGATACAATAACAATCATTATATTAAAAATTTTCAAAAAGATAAATGAAAATTTTATAAAAATTACGAAGTTTTTCTAATAAATATAATAGCAAACATTATATTAACTAATTTTAGAAATATTAAAGGCAAATATATATTTAACACATCAAATTAATACATTTTTAATTATTATAAATATTATTATTTAATGTGAATAATGTTTAGTGCAGAGTTTAGTGCAGCACTAAATTTGGTGCTGCACTAAACACTATTTGACATTGCACTATAATAGTGCAGTGTTTAGTATTAACATTGGAGTGACTTTTTTACACTTTTGCACTATTATAGTGCAAAAAGGTACGTTTAGTGTATACATTAGAGATGCTCTTAGTGTTACCATTGCAAGGCTTGTGGGATAGTACCATGTTATACTGACATGACACCCACCACACCCATAACATGTTGTTATCATTGTAAACGGTCTTATAGTACTTATTTTACAATATCAACGTTTAACCATGTAATTTATAAATAACAAAAATCATATATTCATGATAAAACTAAAATCACAACCAATCATGTTAAACAAAGCTTGCAAGGCATGTAACTACTTTTTTAGAACATAAAATGACCTATAGTAGTGGTTGGTCGTTTTGTGGTATTACTTTTTACTATTGACATTATGAATGCGTTAGATGAAATAAAGACGTAAGTATACCTAAAAACATGTGATCGAGGGGCCCGGGCCATAACAGGTAGCTAACAACACCATGAAAGCAATTGTTATTCGATCGGGCCGGGCAATCCATGAAGGCTGAAGCTGGTGAAACTTATACGCAAAAAAGGATGCCAATTGGCAACTCATCAACTACTTTCGCTTTGCATTGTTAAATTTAACCAACTCCATCACCAATTCATTTTATTCACCACACAACATGATGTCACCTAGTTATTTTAATTAATAAATTATTTCATGTGACTTAACATGGTTTAACATATTAATTAAAAAAAAAAAAAAAAAAAGACACACGATAATCAGGGCCATATTTAGAAGGAGAGTAGAATCAGAAAATTTTAAATTACGGTAAAAATACTCTTTTTAAGGTTATAATTAGTGACAGTTTAAAGTATAACAGAGACAAAGGATGTTGCAAAATCGAGCAACAATATCATTCAATCAATATCATACGTATGGATAAGCACAAGAAAACATCTCAGGAGAATCTTTTGCACTATAACTTAACTAGATATATATTTAAAAAAAAAAGTTGGCATTTTCCATGTAATAAATCAATAAATGATTTATCGGAATATATAACTTTTTTAGTTATATAAGAGTTATCCCGCTCAACAAGTTATTGATACCAACAAGTCATTTATATCACCTTGTTCAATTCGTGTTGTTTTCGAAGCCCTAGCTAGCTCGATTAGTTCATTTAATCATTTTAATACAGTATTAGTCCATTTTATAATTATATAAACTTTATAATACTCATATATGCATTACTCCCTCTATTAGATTAGATGGCCTATGATCTAACGTTATATGAGAAAGAGATAATCAAGAAATTATGGGTTGAAACATTCATTTAAAAAAATTTTTTTGTTCACTTTACAAAAATAAACTTTTTATTGTGATTAACTTTCATATATGTATGCGTGGTTACTAATTTAAAATACTACGTATAATGCTTTAAAAATTAATACTAAATGGTAAGAATGTTTAATTGATCTTTACGGTGAAGAACGGAGTATAATTAGTCTTATCCAATACAACTAAGTAAAGTAGGTTAAACTTTAATAAGTAAAAAAGGTAAAGTAAAAAAGTAAAACACCCACAAGATTTGAAGCATATATTTTGGAATATATTCCGGGTGAAAAGAAAGGCAAAATTTGTAAAAGCATAATATATATACATGCATGAAAAAGGTCTCGCTGAGTTACAAACTGGTGCCCGGAAAATTAATAATAATAATAATAAGTTAACTTTAACCCTACTTCTGACCCCGTATCATATTTTAGTGTTATGCGTCGATCCCACCTGCAAGGAACATCAACGACGAGTAAATTACCTGTTCACAAATCAACCACATGTGCTGAGGAACGGATTCGAAACTCTGACATATAGATCACACATGTGAAGTCTGAGTGTTTCCGGTGGCAATACCACTAACAAGATTACATTTCACTTCCCATCTTCCGGATCGGGATTTTTACGAGTACAGTCCCTTAACCCGAGTTTTCCTTTCACTCCGGCCCAGTCCATCATTCCTCATGAAATGACTAAAATACCCTAAAATTTTTAAGACATTTTACCTTTCGAGGAACGGTGAGTGAAACGAAAACTCAGGTCAACGAACTGAAACCACAATCCAACCCGGTGACGAGGAGTGAAATGCATCACAAACATCAAGGAGACGAGGAATGTAATTTATTCTTAGTACAATTAAAATTAGGATTGCATCATAGATTATTAGATTGTTTGGGTACGACATTTTGTTACGTACGCAACCTAGTAACTTACCATTTTATAGTAAACTTCCAATTCTTTTCATTAGCAAAAATAACACTCCAATCAAAATTTGGTAGTAATTATTTGAGTTGTAAGTTTGTAACTTGTAATGCATGCATAGGTTGTAATCAAGTCTTGTCAAGCAAGTAACAACTCGAGTGATGGCCAAGGATTATGAATAGACGACAGCTGGTCCATTTGTAAGTTATCGCGTAAAAGGGGCCAACTATACGTACTATCATCACATGCTATGATTCTAACCTTTTTTTCAAGATTAGCAGCTGTTTGACTCAACGTTGACGTGGCTCTTTGTTTTTTTGCTTTATGTACGAGAAACTTGTCTAGTTCCTTCATCTATCTATTATCACTAGTGTCCTGAGGCAACGCAAAAAAATTGCAACTTATTTTGCAAAATAATGCAATCAGGCTATCTACTACCAAGACTAAAAGAACGGAATAATTGGCTGTCATTTTAGCGCCACGTCATTAATTACTGTATACAAAGAATGTGAAGCACTATAATAATGTCCAATTTTCAATAGATGTTTATACAAATTGTTACTAAATAAGCTAATACTTATGCAAGCTGAAATTTACTCATTCACAAGAAGAAGAAAAAATAGTAATGAGGTTCCCAAATTTTCTCATATATTGTACAATAAATCAAAACGATATATTTTTAATATCGACTTGCAATCACTTAAAATATTAAACCTACGAGTTATGCTAAATGAGCCTACTTAGAGCACAGGGAGTGGAGGTTTATTCCCACCGTTTTTCAAAGAAAAACACTGAGCTCTCAGTGTTTTTCACTCCCCCCAAGGTTTTTGTTCAATGTTTTTGGCCAAGGTTGTGGAACAAACGGTGACTAGCTCAATGTTATTTAATAAAATATATATATTTTTTTGTTTTTTAGTAAACATCATGTGTTGTTAAAAAAAAAAAAAAAAATCCCCATAACACTAAACAATAACACTGAACCTCAAGATTAACCACTACCTCACTTTTTCCTTTCAGTGTTATACTTCAGTGTTTTTAATAACACTGAACAAAACACTGAAACTCCATCAAGCGCTCCTCGTGCTCTTAGATAGACCTAAAATTATGATTGGTTGAAACTTTTCTCTCTCTTAATTTCATCCAATCAATTTTTCAAACTAACCAATCACATCTATAGGTCTATATTTAGTCCTACCAATCATTTTTCTAAACGTAATTCATTGTGATTTTTAGTTAAACATTACATTACTTACAATTATAACAAAAATATGATTATAGTTGGTTTGTACCATCCATTCTTCCCCCTCTTAATACATGACCAGATTAATTTTCTTATTCTCATAATTTATCCAAAAATCATGCATTTAATCAATTAGATAAACCTTTTGACCGTTTCCATTTATGAAGAAATCAATAGGTTGACACTTAAACTTAGTCCGATGATATTGGATTAATGCTTCCCATGTCGTTTTGAACATCATTTTTGTATCCGATAACCAATTAATTTACATAAGATATAAATTATTAAAATTTATAATATATATACACCACACTTGGTCAAATATTTATTTTTTGGAAACACATATATTAAGGACGTACGTACCTTTGATTATCTCGATCCGGCATTTTCCATCAATTGTCAATTACTTGCTATCTTTTAGCCACACATTTGGCATACGATTCCAAATCTTTGTTTAAAGTTACACATTTTTTTCATTAACACCTTTTTTAATATAAAAAAAAGTATGTAATTATTCCCTTCATTACCATACGTTTAAGCTTTTAGAAAGTATCTATGTAGTGCTTTTGAAAGCTATAACGTTATTGGCTTATTTCACGTATTGGACTTCATAAACATATAATTTAAAACTATACTTCGGAGTATTAAATACTAGATCTCAAACCCGTGTATACACACGGGGTGTTGATTGTTTAATTAAAAAAAAGATCCTAATTTTAATTAAAATAAAATAGAGGGATTTAATTGATTAATTAACTTTGATTAAAATTGATGATGTCATAACCATGTTTCCTATATATAATTTATAAGATATTAAATTAAATGAGATAAATTAGATAAGTCTTGAGTGTAGGACTAATTTGTTTGATTAAAAAAATAGGGTAAGGTTCAAATGAGACTAAAAATTTGTGTGAGAATAGAGGAACCAATGATATGATGCCATGTGTACAAAGAGAATACAAAACTCATTTACCCCTTAAGTTAAATATCTCACAAACGACAAATCAAAAAATTATGAAAATTGCACCATTAAATTCAGCGTTTGATCCTCTTCGATTTGCCGTCCATTAAGGCATACTTTTGACGAGTTCTATTTTTTTCATTATTTTTAGTGGGTTTCACATTACTAACACGAGTTTTATTCGTCGGAAGTATGCCTTGATGAACGGCAAATCGAAGAGGATAAAACGCTGAAAAATATGGTGCAATTTTCATGATTTTTCGACTTGTCGTTTGTGAGATATTTAATTTTTAAAAACGTGGATGAGAGAGAAAAAAGTGACACATGGCATATTATGGTTGGTTCCCCCATTCTCACACAAAATAAATGGTCTCAATTGAACTCTTTTCTAAAAAAACTAAGCTTAATTTGGGGGGTTCATTTAAACTATTTTGTTTTGGACTTATGGAGTGTTTACAATTTAAAAAAAAAATTTCAACGAATAGTAACAGAAACTTAACAATCTTAAAACAAACAAAGTAAACAAATAGAATAAAAATAATTAAATTAAATTAATAATACGTGAACTCGACGGTTACTTTTTGGCGCTGTTTTCTGGTACCCACGCCGTTACTTAACTACTGACCACAAGGGCAATACCGTAATTGCACATTAGTCCAAATGAAATCCTACGTGTCAACCCACTCCTAATCGTATATTCGGCGGAGTAAATCTATCGTGTAACACACGCACACCATAAAATCGGTACCCCACTACCTCATAAATAAATCTCCACCGTTGATCTCGCATAAATCAAGGGTCTTATTCTTCTATCCCGTCCCACATTTAAATAAAAAGAATTAATTAAAATAAATAAATAAACAAAAACTGAAAAACTGTATTTTACAGCTCACCTGATTTCACTCTCTCCTTTTATTTCATTCCCTCCCAATTCTACATTTCCTGCATCTATACATACACAAAATATATATCTATATATTTGCGTGTACCTCTATATATATCTATATCCATCATATATATATTTACGATATCTTCTTAGATTTCGAATCAACCGTTTTATCATCTTCCAATCTCTGATTGATTATTGCATTAACTGATGCACATTTGAAGAAATCTTTAATTGAAGCTACGAAGTTAGGGTTTGAGGAATTAAAAGAAAACGTAAAGATGTTGGATGCATTGTTGAAGAGCAAGTTTTATGCTAGATGGTATGGAATTACAGAGTATATGCTATTTTTGAGAATTTTTTTGTTTTTTTTTTATGTGTGGTTGATTAATGTATTATTTGGTTGATTGTGATAATAGCAAGTCGGAAATCAAGATGACGTTGAAACGAATCGAGATAATAAAGAGGAAACGGAACGCAATGCAGAAGTTTTTGAAGAATGATGTTGCTGATCTTCTTCAAACTGGTCTTGAATCCAATGCTTATGGCAGGGTAATATGATTTCTTCATTGTAGTTTATGTAAATTGTTCTTGATTGTGTATGAACAAGATTGATATTTTTAACTGTGATTTAGTTGGAGTATTGAATGTTTTAAAATTAGTTTTGTTATTAACAAGAATATTGTTGAAAGTTGGTAAGAAAAGCTGGGAATATAGGTGGACCATTTTTCATTTTTGACAATAAATAGTTGCATCTGTATCATGTGTAATGGTTAAAAATTATGCATTTGTGGGTCCAGCATTTGAATTTAGGAGGATGGTTTGATTTCATAATGGATGATGAAAGATGACATGTGAACATGTAACTTGTAATCAAAGTTGTAGGTGGATTTCGATCATTAGTTAGATTGATCATTGATTATGTAGAGATGGGATAGAGATTCTTTTATTGGCAAAATCATAATATTTGCAAGAATTCAAGATTGATAATTTGATATGTATAATTTGTACAAAACAGGTTGAACAATTGTATGCTGACCAGATTCTTTCATCGTGTTACGAATTTGTGGAACTATCATGCTCATTCATCTTAAGTCAACTATCAGCCATGAATAAACAGAGGTAAAATAATTTCTTCGTTTAGATTTCATATGGGATATTAATTAATGAAAGATTGATTCAATTTTATGTATTAAATAATTCTTCTGTCTCCTATAGGGAATGCCCTGATGAATGCAAGGAAGCAATTTCTACGTTAATGTTTGCTGCTGCAAGGTTTGCTGATTTACCTGAATTGCGAGAAGTCAGAAGTATATTTGCTGAAAGATACGGGAATTATTTTGAACCTTATGTCAACCAAGAGGTGATTCATATATCTGCTTCATCATAACATTTTGTTTATAATGAATTTTGATTTTGTGGCAGTGGTTAATGAAGTAAAACTAAATGGAAACTATTGTGCTCTTAGTTTGTCAGGAACTTGAAAGCAGACCCACCCAGTAAGGAACTAAAGCTTCAAATGCTTCGAGATATTGCACTGGATACTGGTATACAGTGGGATTGCAAGCCTTTGGAGATGAAATTGTACAAACCACCTCCATCTGTACAGGTAAACCATTTGTATCGTGTTTTATATGGGTAACTTCGGTTGTGTTCCAAATGGGTCAAGTCAAAAGTTAGCCAAAAAATGGGTCATGTGTATAGCGGAAAATCCATGCAACATCCTTCATTTGGATTTGGACTTGGATTGTATGACATTGTTTTGGTAACAATAACTAATTAATGTCGCATTTATCATCTATAAAAACCTGTTAATATTGGGCGAAATAGTGTTTTGGGTCGACCCAACCCAAAGTGGCCTGTTTCCTCTTTTACTTAAAATGTACTGATATTTTCTCCATCTTGTCACCTCTACCAAATAAGCATCTCTTAACATACAATCATTGCAGGATCGCTCTCTATATGCCAATGGGAATGAACCATTTAAGACTCACCATCAAAATGGTCCGGAAACAGGTAGAAAAGAAACAGAACAGAAGACTAGTAATAAGCAAACTGTTCTTGCAAATAAGGAACAAACTCCTAAAAAAAGTTTGCCCTACAAACCAAGGGATGAAGTTGAAAAGAAAGATGAAAGGCATAAGGATCCAGCCGTTGTAAACAGCTTGCCTTACAAATTAAGGGCTGGAGTTGAAAGGAAAGAGGAAAAGCTAAAGGACCCAGCCGTTGTAAACAGTTTGCCCTACAAATTAAAGATTGACGTTGAAAAAAGAGAGGCAATGCTTAAGGATCCGACTGTTGTAAACAGGTTTCCTCTCAACCCAAGGGCTGAAGTTGAAACGAAAAGGGATGAAAAACATGATCATGGCCGTGTATCCCCTTATTGGTCAAGCAATGCTAGTTCTAGTAGCGAGACAATAACTAGTCCTGAGTATAGCACCGGCCCGGATGATAGTGCTTTTGAGGATATACCCGAAGGAGGAACGTTTGATGCTTTCAGGTCAATGGCTCCTCCTTATATCAAAACCGAGTCAACCAAAAAGTCAACAAATGCAAATGCAGCTTCAGGTTCTGGCAGGGAAGACAATAATCTTCACAGTGATACACCTGCAGGAAGGAAGGTTTACGGGTTAAGGTCAATGGGTCCTCCCTACATCAAAACAGATTTAAGCAAAAGGTCAACAACTGCAGATGAAGAAATCATATCTGGATCGAAAATCAAAGACCATGATATCAAATGTGAAGAAGTGTCTGAAAATATTAATAAGGCAGTACCAAGATCAATGCGCAATCGTAGGCCATTTAAGCCAGTAGCAGGTTCTTCTCGTGGGAACAATGACGCCCCAAAAGCAAGTCCTAAGAATCCAAATGGTGAAAATTTTGATCATGATCATAGAGATGATGAAGAAAGAAAGATGGACAGACTTTTGACACATTACAGCAGAAAACCGACACAGTTACCTGCTCCAACACGAACAGGATCACTTCCTCCTCAACCTTTGAATACTCGGGTGGCAATAGAGGAAAGAAAAGGACTTACAAGAGCGGCTACTTATCAACCGGATTCTGCTTTGAGTCCACATGGTCATGTACATCCCAAACTTCCTGATTACGATGATTTTGTAGCACGATTAGCAGCTCTTAGAGCGAATTCGTAGTATCATGTTTCGTACAGGTTTATTTTCTTGATATTTCGCTAGCATTGTTTAGTGGTATCAGCATCTTGCTGTCAGTTTTATGCAGTTATATTGTTGCACGATTAGCAGCTCTTAGAGCGAGTTCATAGATTCACGTTTATTTTCTTGGCATTTCGCCTGCATTGTTTAGTTGTATCAGCATCTTTCTGTCAAATTTACGCAGTTGCATTGTAGCACGATTAGCAGCTCTTAGAGCGAGTTCATAGTGTCATGTTTCATACAGGATTATTTTCTTATTTTTAGCATTGTTACTTGTATCAGCAACTTGCTGTCATTTTTACGCGGTTATATTGTAATGGATACCATATGAAGTTCATTAATGATTGAGCATGATATTAGTTAAAACCTGTATTGTTATTTTTTCTTGTTTTTTTCTCATTAAAGCTGGCCGGCAATGTTTAAGCTGATTTAGCGACCCGCTAAGGAACTATGGTTATGAAAAGTTAACCAGCTAGATATGAATTGGATGTCATGAAAGATATCCTGGAGGCCAGCAAGCTAGAAAAGGGGAAAAGTAGTATTAGTATATTTTAAGTGGTTTTTATGATTCTTTTACAAGTTCCTGAACTAGTAGATTATTGTTTGACAGTAGTATATCAACTGAATTATTAAAATGGATTTGTTCGTTAGTGATATAAGTTTATTCTATAGCAATCAAGAAAGATTCATCAATAATTTCATTGGAATATTTTCTATGAATATTGATACTAATATTTTTAAGACCCACAAGTCCATAACAGAAAGACTATGTGGCAATTTTGTAATTTCTTATCATTGATTTATCAACAACTTCATTAAATTAAATATTCATATATTGTAGTTGTTACAGTTTTAAATCAACGATTTCATCTGAACCACATTACTAAAGTAATAATTCACAACCTACTGAACACGTGTTTGTTTAAAACCAAAAAACTGCTATAGGTTGAGTTTGAGTTGTTAGTGGAGGTCATAAAGGGTGCTAAGGTTACTTTAGTAATTTTAAGTAGACGAGGGATTATTTTCAAGCAAATTTATACTTGTTGAGCTGAAAAGGCGAGAAAAAAATATATGAACAATTTCTGTAAATACATTATAGAAGTTTTTATGTACTTTTTTGAGCAAAATGTATACTTATCTCACTTGTTTTCTTTTACCTTTCTTGTCTTCGGGTTCGAGTTCGGGTTGGGGCTCAACCTCTTCTTGAGATTCGGGTGGTGTTTAGATGTTTGTGAATTGTGATAGGTTTTTTTTGTGGGTATAAAGTGAAAGTTGAGGGGATGTGTTGTTGATAAATTTGTTAGTTTTGATAAGATCACGTGTTTTGTGTCATTGGATGGTATGATGGGTAACCTTGGTAGTGTAAACTTTGGTGTTGGAATTGATAATGTGAAGGGTATGGTTGTGAGTATGATTCAAACCCAATTGGATTAGTAGGCGATTGGTAGCTCGATTGAGCGAAAGACGAACCCGTTAGTGAACAAGCATTCGACATAGGATTATTAATTAAATTGTTCCAAAAGCATATTTGCTTGAAATTTTTTGAAATTTATATAAGAAATACTCATATTATTTACCACGCTTGATAACTTTTAAATCATTGATATACAAAATTTGATAAGAAAATCATATTATCATTAACATTTATATGTATCCTAATCATAATATTTTCATATACAAGCGCCTATTTTAAGTTCTCGCACACGGCCATTAGAAGTAACGGGACGGCCATGCCAGTAATGACCAACACCATCATCAGAAAACACCATACAAGCAGCATTTTCAGTCCTGCACTCGTTCACCAAAAACCTATGAAAACTCGGTTTCGCAACACCACCAAAAAATCTATTGTCATCGAAAAAGTTTCCTTTTTTTCTTTTCACGTCTTTCGGCTAGTGTCGGCTTCCGTGCAATGTTTCGGTCAACATAGGCCTGTTCACGTTCCGGCGCAGCTCTTCTTATCTCCATTTCAAGTCGGGTAGGTTCTTGGATCGCTTCTAAACCAAGAACTTTCATTAAATTGCTCATTCGGACTTTAGGTTTGGGGGGTTCTAGAAGGCCTTGTCTAATCATTTCCTGACGGTATTTCTCGGTGGCTAGACGTCTCTGAGTGCGGAGTTTTTTGCGTTCTTTTTTAGTGAGTATTATGGGTTAAGTTGAGGTGGTGGTGAGTTTTTTGCGTTCTTCAGTAATGTTAATTTAGCCTTAGGTAAGGCATCGCGAGAGAGACCCCCACTCTTGACAGCATCTGTAGAACTTCCATCTGTACTAGAATTCCCATGAACTTCATGAGATCTGTTACTGATGTAGTGCAAAAGTGAGATAATAGGTTAAACCTTTTGATCAGTGGCGGATCTAGGAATTCAGTTTAGGCTATGCATCATACAATTGAGTTGTCAAAAAAATTTGATTTCCGCTTCGGCTTTATTTTTTGGGGTCGGATTTTTTCGCCTTCAAAGTTCTACTAGATTCCTATTTATCTATTATATATATTTTAGAGTTGACTCTTTTTGAAGGTATTAGGTTAGAATTTCCATCTCAAAACTTATATAAAATGTAAAATAAAACTCAAGATAGTTCGCATATTAGCTCAAATCATAAAATATACTACGTAGTTTGTAAACATTCATATTGTTTTGCTCTTTTCATACATCGATACCACAAAATTGGGGCTAAAATTACAAGCTCAAAAATAAAAGGGTTAAACGGTACATTTTCAATAAATATAAGGTTATTAACAAAAAAAAACATGCTAAAAGTAAAACAAAAAGGGGGATCGTCTTCTACCCGTGATATCCTGAAATAATAGGTCCTCCATTTTTGGCACAAAATTGAGCTTTATTTTCTTATTAGGAGCACAAAATGGATGCTCCTTCTTTCTTAATTTTAATAGGGTATTCACCCAACTTTTTAAGGGTATGCAATTTATGCATTCTTATTAAAATTTTTTTTTAATTTTCTATTATTTACACTAATAATTAGGATTTTAGGGTATGCAAGTGCATACCCTTGGTTAGATGTAGATCCGCCCCTGCTGTTGATTCCTGTGAATACCAGGAGAAACCTCTTCCGAAAACACGTTGATTCACAAAAGAATACCGTGAAATGGGAAATGATTCACAAATTGAGAGTGAAATCGAAATTCTTGAAATTGATAACTAAATTCATTACAATGAAGAAAAAAGCTTAAATAACATCCAGAATTTTAAACGGGCCTAAAAAACTGTGACACCCTGCAAAATTTGAGTACAATTAAGTACAGTAAACTCGTGAATTTTACGCTAATTTCCTGGTTAAGTTTAAACAAAACTTTTTGATGTGATGTAAGCCTAGCAAGCCCAGTACTTTTAAACCAAAAAGTATTACTTAATACGTAGTTATTTAAAGCTACGTACAAATGTATCGAAACGAACCCGACAAAAGTAAATAACAAAACTTGGTGATACAAAAATAATTAATAACTCAATTATTAATTATGAGTATTAATATATCTATAACATATAGATAAAATGATTTAAATATACGTTTTATATAAAACGTATTACAAAAGAACAGAAACAATTGTAAAACGTACCATGAGATCGCAAATCATCAAAATTCTATTTTTCTCAGACATTTGAAAGTATTTGGAACATTACCTCAGAATATGAATTCATAATTTAACTGAAATTTGGCGCTCAATTGGATACGCGCAGTAAAAATGTACAAATGGTACAACAGTCTAAAATAATAATAACATCATTATTCTGATTTTAAATAACGTATCTGGAGATCATCAACAAAATAAAAATATAAAATATTAAATTTTATATTGCTCGAATTATACCCGTATCCGAAATTTACGGGCTAAAAATAACCCACCAAACTCAATTATTGGAGGGGTGAGCAATAATATAATACTTCCTCTGTTACTTCATCCAAGAAAAACACACACCAAAGTCCAATAATACACCTAAGTTTTGCTATGTGATCGGATCGGAACAGAAGGAAGCAGACCTGGCTTCTTCTTCAAACTTCATCTTCAACAATAACATCATCATCTTCAGTTGATCATCATCTTCAGTACCATCATCATCATCGCATTTTTATCCACTGTGAGGAATTTTTTTCCATTTCCTTTCTTTCATAAATTTTTATTATTTCATTATGTATATATTTAGATGATGATTCTTGAAGCAAAAACATACTCACGGGTATAAAACTTAGTCTGTATAAAAATGTTAAAAATGGGGGTATGTGCATAAGTAAAATTAATGGGTGAAAACACTTGAGAGAACTCGTAAAGTTGTAGCTATAACATTTGTACAAAGATTAAATCCATATCATAGCAAAAACACGGTTTGAATTTGGGTTAAAAACTGGATTCGAAACAGAGCAGAAGTGCAGAACGTCGACACCCGAACGGGTGAGGAACCAAACCGACCGGGTGAAGTAACCTACCCGGACGGGTATGATATTAAACCCGAACGGGTGAAGTAACCTACCCGGACGGGTATGATATTAAACCCGAACGGGTGAAGACCAAGACCCGAACGGGTGAAAGGTGAAACCTGAACGGATGGCACACACAAACCCGACCCGGACTGCTCACAAAACACACCCGAACGGGTGTGGGCCCCCACCCGGACGGGTAACACCCATTTAGCCCACCATCTTTTGTAGTTTTGTAGTTCTCTCAGTTACGCACGTCTGGGCAGCTTGATCGCCTCAATCCGAGTTCGTATGAGGGAGATATGGCCAAAACAGTGCAGCCTTGTCAAATCAGTTTAACAACCAACTTTTTTTTATATATACATATATATACACGACGAATGTTCTTACGAAAACAAACCAAATTATGTTTTTGAAATATAATTTCAATTACGTCATCAACGGACCGTACTTATTTACAAAACTCAAACAAGAACACAAATCGAATACTTTGGACAAGATTAAAACCGAATGAACACACATATGGATAGTTTATTTAAACGTCCGCTTACTTATGTAACCTCGTGTATTTAGGACACTATGAGATTACTATTTGGATCACACGCGCATTTAGGAATGCTAGCACCCAAAGGTGAGTTCACAACCCCTACTTTACAATGTTTTTATGCTTTTTAAAACTTGGGGTGAAAAACATAGCTAACGTTTTTGCTGTAACATGCAGTAACTATGCATAATTGCTTTGGTGCCTATGTGCCATTTAATTGCTTATGTGCTACTGATTATATGATGATTTCATACTATGTTTGCGAACTATTTGTGTATACCTACATGCTGCTGTACAAACAACTCATAGGATCTACCTTCCTACAAACTTTACCTTAGGATACTTACTTTCCTACAGGCACTCTTGATTAGGATACTTACCTTCCTACAGACTGTTAGGAGCAACTGTATTTGACTCGCATGTCAATAACTTTTAAATGAACATGGTTTAACAAACCACTTTACAAACATAAAACATGTGAATTCACTCAACAATTTTGTTGACTTTTACTATTTTTTTCAGGTAACTAGCAGCACAGATAAGACTGCATGCATATGGAGTTAGGCGACCCGCGACTAATTAGGATGCCACATTTTGAGACACTTAAGATTTCTTTGTTTAAATGATTTACATTAATCATATTTATGAAATCTTCTTTCGGAAACTGTGTATTTTATACAGATTGTATTTTATAATACTATTCTACGACTTTAGCGAGTTGTAGTCCTTTTTGTTACAAACAAACTTCATAAATGGCATCTTAATTTACTGTTCAGCAATAATCATAATCTCTGATCTGGCATGATGTTCAACGTTAACGTCAGCACCCCCGCACATACTAATGCTTCCGCTAATCGCGTGTTGACCGCGTTGACCGAATTTGGGGGTGTCACAAAAACATAACGGGCCAAACACACGATCCAAAACAAAAGCCCAACATGCAGATCCAAAACATATAATGGGCCATATCTTTCAAACGGAGCCGTCTTTGGGCTTCAAGCATGGGCCTAACCGCCAACGGAAATTAGCGGCTTGGTGGGCCTCGAACCGAGCTTCGATTCGCCTGCTCATGGGCCTAAAACGGAGCCCTGTAGCCCAAGTTACACCTTTTTCTTTGCAGCCCTTTTCTAGTGGGCCTCCATGAACATGTGGGCTCGATCTTCAATACTTGGGTCTCCATTAGTTACTATTAAATCTTTCATTTTCATGTTTGGTAGAAATCAAAGATACCATGGGAGGAGGGTGGCTGGGTGCCAAAGGGGTCTCTCGTGGGGTTCTGGATGCCTTATTGTGTAATCCTAGTGCACCACCCTGCAGCCAATAATTAAGAAGCACAAGTCAACAAAAATAAACAACATAATGCTAAAGACCGATGATACCGGACAACAAAAGATTGTACAAAGAAATAGAATCAAGTTCAACCATCCAAAAGCTCTACCAAAATGCCAAATCAATCAGCAATGCATATGACAAAAAATAAAATTGAATCTTCAAGTGTTTCCGATACGAATCTCCTCTAAACACAAGTAATTACTAAAACAATACCGTCTAATGCAATCAAGGTTGAAAAGGGCGCTAGGCAAGGTGTACACGGCTACGACCTTGTAGGGAGTACTCGGCCAAGTCGGGGATTGATCGGATTATACTTTTTTTTTAATTTAAATAATAAATTTCGGAAGTATATGTGCAAAAATGTGAAGCATAACCATAAACATAATTGTATAGAAAAATAAACATAATCACTTAATTGTTCAGGATGTGGATCCAGGGAGAAACCTTTTTAATAAGAGAAGGTAGAGAAATGATCTGAGCCTTTTAATTTTGAAATCAATGATCTAGAAAACTCAATGGCAATTAATAGATATAAATCATCATGTTTAAAGGTTTGAGGGGCATGATCGTAAATTTGACACCATATATTGTGAACCGTCATTCACAATTAATATGGCTTCCTAAAATGGTGGATTTTTTATTTTTCATTAATAATAATAAAGTAGATAGATAAAAAAAAAAAAATTTGAACAAAGAAATCGGCCCTAAATTGGTGGATCTATATGAGGAAAAATTGAAATTCTTTAATTCCAGCACTATCACATTTCTTAACAAAAACCAACAAATATTCCTCTTCAAATCGAATCAAAAGATGCACGATTTGGAAAACTCAAAAGAAAATCAAATCATGACTACGAAATTGCAAACCCTCATCAACACCGTGCAACTAAACTCGTGATACGATATTTGAATCGATATATGGAGCCGGCACAAAAGCGAAAAAAACCGATTAACGTAAAGATCGAATCAGAAAACCATTTAGAACAAGTAATTCCTACATCTTAAGGGTTTACGAATGTCAAGAATATGGTTACAACAAGAAAAGCGAATCAAGCAAAGATTGTGAATCATTATAATTTTTAGTGAATCATTGTTAAGTTGTGAATCAATGTGATTCTTTGTTATTATAGTATGTAAAGATAACCTAACATTGTAATTAAATTGTGTTAATCCTTTATTTGCTTCACTTAATTATACAATGTTGCTTAAATATTAAACGTAAAACCACGTATGCTTGACAATATTTTATGAAGAGAAATGTTGTTGATATTTGATAAGAGACAATTCTGAATCACTGTCATGTTGTTCTGAATCATAAGTATATATTTCTGAATCTATTCAAATTGTGAGCTGATAGCCTCTTTGTAAGAGTAAGAATTTGTGAATCAGTGTTAAATATTAGTGAATCAGTGTTATGATCATCTAAATAAGATATGTGAATCATTGTTCAAAAGTGAATCAGTGTTAAAATTAGCGAATTAGTGTTATGATTATCTAAATAAAATATGTGAATCATTGTTCGAAATTAGTAAATCAGTCTAGTGATCACTAAAATAAAAATTAGTGAATCATTATTAAAATTAGAGAATCAATCTTGTAAAATATTTAGCACTTATATTTATAATTAGAGAATTATAAGTGGTGTGATAATTAGGAATTTGTAAAATCGTCATTAAAATTAGTGAATCTGTTTTCTAGTCATTCACAACTCATAACTTTGAAGAGGGGAAGTAGAAACAATTGGGGCTAGATGGTCTATTCATAAAATTTTGCATGAAATGATGCTCGACATCAACGCAAAGAACTTTTCACATGATCTTGCAAGGTTTTCAATAATGGTTAGTATTTTTAAAGCAAACGATTCTTAGTTTCATGTACACTAACTGTAGTGATTTCACAAACCAGTGACAACTAAAGATAATTCGATCATGAACCACTTCCTATAAATCAATTTCTTCAAATATGTAGAAGATCGATTAGATTACGAATACAAACCGACTTTAGAATATACAGAACGTCTATTTGACTATGAATCATTTATTATTTTATAAACCAACAAAAAGTTCTATTTGAAAAAGAAAAAAAAAAAAGATGATTGGCTTCCTCAAATCATGATCATTATGAAAGAACAAAGGCTTTTGTGAAATATAAAGTGTTATTTCCAATCTATATGATCGGTTGAGAAAAAGTTGGTGTTATGATCTTAACAAATATTTTTATTCAATGGGTTGAGCTGTAAAGTAAAACCCTTGTACATATATGAGTTTTTAAGGAAAAAAATCGATTTTGTAGGCATGTTTACGATGATGAAGTCTACGATACCAACTCTTCTACAATTTAGGAAAATTATTAACTGCCATAATCAATTCAAATTTAAGAATAATATATATATTTTATTAATTAAATTACAATTTACTAGAATACCCCTTGACTTTGAATTTAAATGATTGGCCTATATTGCTTCTCCTCCTTCTCCATCCAAATTCCCTTCTTTTTTGATCCCCTTACTAATTGTTCAAATACTTCAAATATAGATATTTTTACTAGACTGAAAACTCTACTTTTAAACCATATATTAAAAAATTTGACCAATTCTGACTTTTTGACTAATTTTAACTGACTTTGACCGTTTAATCAGTTTTTTTTACCGCCCTAGCCCTAATCGGAGCACCACATCACCGTTTACCGATTAATCCCTTGCGCAGGCCGTTTTTTACAACACTGAACGCAATACAATCACAAAGCTTCTACATGTAAACAAAATAGCTCGTCAAACATTGACGCTTATTAAACCACAATTTAAGACTTCATTACATCTAGCTTATTCCCAGTTATAGTTATATTTAACTAACTTGTACACCGTAGGACCTCCAATAGAAACAACCAATCCATAAACCATGCATAAGTAAATTGAACTTAATTAGAACAACATGCAACAATAATCATTTAGAGTCGGCTATACATGTATAATATATATATGCATCTGCACAGTTATAAAACACAAACTGAAGTAACGAGAAACTTACATCGGCATCGGAATCTCGGTGTTTCGGGCTCGATCGACTGTCCATTGTGGTAGGGTTTTGTACAATCGTTTCACCACCAGGAACAGGAACACGAGATTGACGTGAGTTGTTATTAGGATTAGTGAAGTTTAGGATCTTTTATTGGGTTAATTACACAGGCCCAAATTTGGTTAAAGATTTCATTGGGCTATATGCGTTTTCAAAAAAAATAATTTATCCAAATTCAAAGAAATGTAACCATTCAGATAGGGTGTAATCGAGCCGACTCGTTTAAAAAGTTCAAAACTCGACTCAGGTTCGATTGAACTTGTTTTGTTAAGCTCAAGCTTAATTGGTTCAACTAATGTATTGATACTTTCGAGTTTGGCTCGACTCGACTCAATCATCAGTTATTATATTTTTGAACTCGATACTTTCAAGTTTGACTTGACTCGAAGTTTATTAAATAATACGGTAAAATGATAATGATAATATACATATAAATGGAGGGTAAAAATTTAAAATAGTGTAAGCTTGATTAGGCTCGCAAACCTATCAAAACCGAGTATTTTACTACTGAAACTCGACTCGAGTAACTCCAACTCGACTCGACTTGTTCCGAGTCGATATCGAGTATTTTTCGAGTCAATTTCAATTAACTCACGAGTTGTCTCGTCTCATTTACACCCTACCCTACCCTACCCTACCCTACAGAATCGATTTTCATAAATGATCATATTGGTAAAATAAAATAAAAAATTTAGACAATGCAGAACAGGCCCGAAAACATATGTCAGGCCAAATAAGCTTGGGCTTCAACTCAAACGTTGACAAATTAATTATCGCAAAAAGAATAATAACCCAATAAGTTCCTAGTTTCTATAGAAAACCAAAATAAAAGGTAACAGATGAGATAATCTGATATCACATATCAGTTGTTAGTTTCATGAGTAAGCGATGGATAGAGAAAGGTA
Organism: Helichrysum umbraculigerum; assembly: GCA_949592205.1. Classification (NCBI taxonomy): domain Eukaryota; kingdom Viridiplantae; phylum Streptophyta; class Magnoliopsida; order Asterales; family Asteraceae; genus Helichrysum; species Helichrysum umbraculigerum. The sequence goes on along the minus strand of CATIUR010000007.1, from coordinate 62,833,155 downwards.
GAGGTAGCCTAAGCTACAAGTTCATTCGTCGTACAAAGTGTAAACTCCCTATGAAAATTGTTTAATTATTATTTTTTTTGAACGGCAGAATATGATATAAATAAAAAACCAATAGCAAGGAGCTAATGGCAAAAGAGTATAAATACAAATCTAGGAATCAACTGAGCTACATATCCCGGGGCTTTAACTACGAGGACTGCTAAAATTAGAACACCGGTGCTACGGATCATCTCCTATTCTGAATCCCCACTTTGTAAGGATGAAATAATCCACTGTTCTTTGACTAAACTAAATAATCATAACAAAAGTTACCGTAATATAATTGGATAAAACGTTGTTTACTTGTTTCGAGCCATACAATGAATTACATAACCTGTTAATCATCAAAACGTGACAAACATAAAAATATATTACAAGTACAATAATGAATTTATAAACTTACAATAGACAAATAAGGATGAAATATCAATCAAAATACATATTTATAAAAATTAAAATACCGTGATTTATAAGAATTAAAAACTAAGTTTATCATAATTCTTCATCTCCTGACCCGACCCGAGTGGACGCTGTGGTGACTCTTGGGCTCAATAGCCCACCACCAACCCATACATAGTCAGAGTGATGATGCCTGCACCTAAATGAACCCGGATGCACAGTTGGTGAACACAAACACATATTTTGTTGTTCTTGTTTTTTAACCATCACTTCACCACCACCACCACCACCACCACCTACCACCACTGGTTGCTGTGCTGTCACCGTGGCAACCTCAGCCAACCGCCTGATTCTAAAATCCAAGGCATTATTTTTATTATTGATGTTACAAGGGGAAACACTACTAGCTGGATAACACATAGTATTATTATTTATTATTATATTGGAATATGGGATTGATATGATAGGAGAAAAATAAGGAAATTATGGTTTTTATAAGTATATAAGTATTTTATAATTAAATTAATCGTAGCATGTACACATGGCTTGAAAAGAGAGTACATACGATGACGCGCCAACCAAAGGTTCAAACCACTTGTTGTTTTCTCGTTTGTTAATTACTTTATATATTTTGTTTGGATAATATTGTTTTCTTAGTGCAGAGGTTTTGTTTTGTGTGGAATGTTTTTCAATTTTTTGACATGTTCAAAAACTAATAAAATTTCGTGCAGACTTTGAAATAGCTTCGTAAAATTAAGAAGCAAATTTTATACAACAAATTAAGAAATCTATAATGTCATTTGTGGAAAAAACAGATGAAATTCCATTCTTTGATTTCTTGCCTTTCAAACATCTTGCTCTTCCGGTTGGATGTTTAATGAAAAGGTCGTCGGTTTGGATTCAGTTTTAAATAAGTTTTAAAGTACGCTATCGGATTGAAAAGCAAGAATAATTTCTTATGACGGTCGTTTAACTTTGGTCAAGTCCGTGCTTGGAAGCCTTCATTTATACTTCTTCTCTCTTTATGGGGGCTCGGATTGGAAAGCAAGAAGGATTTACATGGTAGATAATTGTTGTGTTAAAAAAGAGGGTATGGACAAATGGGGTTTTGGGTCCTGATGTAATTTTGGTCTTTTCAGTTTGGACTAGTTTGTAATTGTTTTTGGTTTTTGGTAATTTAAGTCTGCTTTTTCTAAAAAAGAAATGTGTACGTGGTTTAGATGATTTTTCTTAATTTCACACTAGCTACTTAAATTGCATGACCTTAATAATACGATTGACCCAACCAATCAAATAAGATTGCAAGGACCGAATGCTCAAGGTGGTTCATGATTAGATTTGATTGATGATAACAAAATTAAATATATTTAAATAGTTTAAAATGATAGTGGTAAATTTAGACATAGCCTAATTAATAATTCACCGGAAAGTTGTGGAATTGTCATGTGATTTCCATACCAATTTTCGTTACTTTTTTTTTTTTTAAATTTAGAAACTTGTGCATGAAATTAGAGATCAAGACAAAGGAAGGAGATAAATACAACAATTTTTTTAATTTAAGCACCAACTTTATGTTTTACTATGTTTATACTGCGAGCTTTTGTATTTGAACACTTTATTGTATGTAGTAATTTATTTGTAATATCAACTCTCCAAGACAAATGTTAGGTATGTATGTTTCTCCCAAGTAGTGAGGCACCGATATAAAATAGGGTAAAAGCTGTAAATTTGTAACATATTTTTTTTTATCTTGAATTGGATAGCATACTTATTTGATTACTAATGTTGGATACAAGATCTTATTTTTTTCCTAATGTAACTTAATATGTTTTAATTGCATTTGTGATTATTTGGTACTGACTTGTTTATTTATTTAATAATGTGACAATCCACATTGGATATAATTACATATATAAATATATAATTTATTATTTGGGCAATAAGTTATATATATGATTACATATATACGTATATATATAACAAAATTGTATGAAGAACTTGACATTTTGAGGAAGAGAGAAATAACAATTTCAATTAGTGTTTCAATATATATATATATTGTAACATCTCTAAATTGGGCCTAGAAGTGACAAGTATTTTCTATAATATTAAATATGTAATTTAAATAAATTGTTTATGTTTGAGTGTAAAAAGTAGGTAAATGAGCCTCATGAATAATTGTGACTAGTGAATTATTATTTGTTTTAAATAGTCACAGTTGGCGGTAAAATAAAATAATTATCCTCGCAAATTATTTCTAGGTTCCAGACAATAGGGTTAGAAGGGGTATATATTATACCCAAATATTGGGGTCGGTTTGAGGTGGAGTCGACTTAAACTCCCCTGTTACTTTTCCAAATGTTATTTGCCTTCACTTTGAGAACTCAATAACTTCAAAACCAAATCAAAAGTAAATTGATTCTTGTGTTTGATTTCTACATCAGATTATTATCATCATCCTCATCATAATTTCTTGCTCCTACTTTTCCTTGTAAGTGTTCTTGATTTTGAATACATGGAATTGGGTTTCAATTGATACATGTGATTTATTGATGTATATGTAAATTGGAAGATTGTATGATGTTATACTATACTTATATGATGTTAATTTAGCTATTAGAAACTTGTAAAATTGAGTTTGTGGTTGCTGTGGTTATAAAATTGAAGTTAGGGTTCGTATGTACAAGTTGCAGGTCTGAAAATGAGCTGAAAAACAGCTTAACGCGATCCCCACATATTGCCCGGATCGCGTTCCGTAGTTATAATATGTCACATTCGATTTTGGTCTTACGAACGCGATCCAGCCCTCGTTTCTGGATCGCGTTTCCTAGTGTAAATTGGTTACAGAAAGATCCAGCCATTGTTTCCGGATCGCGTTGCCAAGTGAAAAATGGTTACAGAATGTTTTCTAAAGGGGAACGCGATCCCAACCCCTTTAATCCGAATCGCGTTTGCAAGAATAATTTTGGCAATTTTTGCAAATTTTCCTTTAATCCGAATCGCGTTTGCAAGAATAATTTTGGCAATTTTTGCAAATTTTGAAATTGCGTAAGTAATTTCAGGGTAGCGAATAGGTGACGAATTTCATTAACTCGGATTGAGTTGAAATTCGCATTGTCACTCAAAAACGGCCCAATGGTCAACGTTCTATTGTAAAAGCCTAGGCAGTTTTTGGCCTTTCGGGGTCATTTAAGGGTCGAAAATGGCATTTTTAAGTTTTTACTATCATTTCGGGATTTTCTGAATTCATTTTTAATTGGACTTTTGTTTACCTAGACCTCAGGGACTATTTTATTTGAATAAATAAGTTATTAGACTGATTATGATTGTTATTATAAGGGGTTAACGATTATGGATGAGTTACTGACTTATTATTTATTTGAATTCTCAGATCAGCCGAAGACTCAGTGATATAAGACGACTGAGTGGACAACTGAGACAAACAGGTGAGTGGATTGTAACTCTCAGTTTGATTGGTTGTGACATATTGGGTTACTACAAGTAAACATGTTTATTATTGATAAACTATTGTTGATTATGTGGTATAAATCATACGATTTAAGTTGTTATTGAGGTCAGTTGATAACTGGGTTTGGATTACTATCAGTGGACCAACACAGGAACTTTATACATGTGTTGTTCATAAGAATCTGTGTTGAGTGTAGTATGTAACACCCTCAAATTTCGGGTTGCGGAAGCAGTCAGGTCGGGTGTTACCAAATCAAATATCACAAGCACAAAGATACATAGTGAACGACTCTAAATGAGACGTTTGAAAACAGTTATACATTTCCAAAATAAAACGTTTACAACATTATAAGTTTAACGATAACTTCCAAATGCATATTTGGAAAAATATAAAAGCCATTGCAGAGTTGTCCCAAATATTTGAAATCATGCGACTCGAGCTAGCATAATCTTGTAGTAATCCTAATCCTGCTGGGCACCTGAGAACACATGCTAAAACAGGTCAGCTATAAAGCTGGTGAGTTCATAGGATAGTTAGTTGGAACGTAAAATGTAAATCCAGTGTGTTTTGAAAAGTAGTTCAGAATCCACGATTCTGTTTCGTATTATGTTGGAGTTTTGTAATACTAATGTGTATACGATGGACGAGGTATCTAATACCTAAGTAATAGAGATATGTACCTAAGTACCTAATAATTGAGGCTCTTCGAGCCTGAATACCTTTCTGGTATTACGTAGATTTAACAGAGTAAGGCAATACCTGCCTAAGTTTGAAATCAAGTAATGTATGACCACGTCATATGATGTTGAGTAATATTTGATAGCGTGTTGCATCCAGCAACGTAATCGTAATCCCACGGACTATTGTTGTATGTTAGTTTACCCGGCTAGCATGAACTAACCCGAACATGTTTGAGCTAACGGCCTCGCGTGGGAACTCCACCGACCCGTTAACTTATTGTGAATCCCGAGTATAACTCGCTGATCCAATGATTATGTTGAAATTGTGCCCACTGCAATACCGTGGTTTCGTTTTGTGCCCACTTTACCGTGGCATCGTTTGGTGCCCGCTGCAATACCGTGGCATCGTTTTTGGATTGCTCGCAAGCAATGTGTAATTGAGCCGGCAGTACAACGACATGCCCGACTAAGTTGTTCGAGAGCCAGCAGTACTCGACATGCCTGACTAAGTAGATCGTAAATTGTATGTATACTAATATACATATGTAATATTGTAGGTAGCACCGAGTGCTCGAGATGATGTACCAGTATGTAGTTATATATATATATATATATATATATATATATATATATATATATATATATGTATCCGTTGAAACAACACATATGTAACAATCGTGCCACGCATGAAAATAGTTGATTGTATCTAATTATGTATAAACAAATACTTAGATATTAAATAACACGAGGTATGGATACTCATCACCTTGTTGAGCTGTATTAGTATAAGGAAATCTATACTAACGTGTGATAATATTGTATACTCCTAGCCTAAAGCCTAGCAAGTATATATATCGGAGTCTCGGGAAAATGTTCACTTAAGTTCAGTTCCCGTTCTAGTGATAATGAAGAGTGTCGACAGTTTTAGTTCCCATAGAATATCTAAACCTGTAACAGTATAGATGTTGTCCAGTGTAGGTAGAATTAACTGGTTCTAATGTATTCAATGATATTGTCCCGTATGGCCAAAGGATTGTGATAACTAAATCAAGTTATGAATTGGTAATCGTTTTCCAACCACCTAACAGGGTACGATTGCAACCTATCTAGGTAAAGTGTTGATATTGTTCTAAGACAATATTAAGGGTGTAATTCCTAAGTATTACACATTTCGTATTACATACAGTAATATAAATAGTTGTGAATTATAAAAGATTATTAATATAATTCGAAAACAGTAATTAAGCATGTGTTTCACCCCGAAAACAGTAAAACAGTTGAAAGGGGTAGGGCTATGAAACTCACCTGAGAGGCTAGCGTCCTAGTGTAACGAGTCGTGCCAAGTATAATCTCCTAGTGTCCTAAACACGAGAGATTTCGTATGTTTGTAAGTGCGGTTCGTTATTGATGATTCGTAATAATAATTCATATTATTATTAGGTTTGAGCTTTCGTATACCTTATAAAGTATATTTGTTTTGAGTATAATTCGTATCATATTTAAATTGTCATTTGAAAACGTTTCCCGACACTTAGAAAGACGTGGCTGTTTTCTGTTTTCTGCGACATAACTTGCGACACAAAAGTTGGTTATGCGACACAAGGGTTGTGTCGCATAGAGTGCGACACAAGAGCTCTGCGACACAGTGGTTGTGTCACAAAAGCTTGCGATGCTGATTTAACAGCAACATAAGGGTTATGTCGTATAAGGTTTACGACACAAGATGCGACATAGCGTACGACATAAGATACGACACAAACGGAGTTATGCGACACAACATGCGACACAAGCGTTGTGTCGCAAAGATGAACACCAGCCCAGAACCCAGCGACTGACGCGTTTTTCCGATCAAAATCACAAATCAAACGCATTTTTAAGCTGTAAAATCATGTTTTCTTTGTTGTTTAGGTTATAACTAAGTTGTGTAAACATTATTACACCAAAACATTACACCAAAATGATTAAATCTAAACATTTAGAAATTTCTTACAATTGCAATTCGAGGCCAAACGAGGAAGAAAACGAGGGTGTTGCCTTTGTTAATGTTGTTCCTCTCTTAATGGTGATTCCGAAAATGTATGTTGATGGTGGTGGCGGTGGAGTCCGGTGGTGGTGGCGGTGATTGGTGGTGATTATTTTTAGAGAGAAAATGAAATGGAGAAAGGGAGGAAGATGATGGAAATGAGATGAAATGGGGAGGGGATTTGGGTTTTGTCAAGCTCAGATCCCTATTGCGTGGACTGTGATCTCCAACCACAGTACCAAATATCCGTGTTTAATTAGTCCGATGTAATTTAAAATAATATTTTAAATTCTAAAATTTATTTATATTATCTTAAAATGTTTATTAGTGAAAGTATTTTATAAAAATACTATTTTGAAAGGAAAGTTTAATTGTTTGTTTTTCGAGCGGTCCCGAATAATTAAGATACGTTTTGAATTAAAACGACTTATGTTTTCGAATGCTTGATATTTTAAATCTATGATTTTGTTTACATCAATTTGTAGATATTTTTAGTAAAAATATTCCACTTGAATCTTAAAATGTAATTATTTAGAGTTTAAAGTTGACGCGAAAATTTGACTTTTTGACGAGGTGTTACATTCTCCCCTGTTAATAAAATTTCGTCCCGAAATTTCGTGTGAAGCCGTGGTCGTGTGGAGTCTGGGGAGCAATGTACGTATGAGGAATTTATCGAGTAGTTATTAGACATATCATGTCTTATAACGGGGTTTAAGGGCAGTCAATCCATGACTGTGTCGCGGTTTATCGTTGTAGTCACCTTCTGACCGTATTGTTTGTTTGGAGTATGATTATTTTGTGGTTACTAGGTAACCGTTTGCGTCGTAGTCCATTCGGGACTAGATGGTTGTCACATAGTGACCGTTTTGTAAATCGTCATATCAGGACTGAGCGATTTATCGTTGGGTCGATTAGTCTACTGAAAGCAAACATTGAGTTTGACGTGGGTCTGGGTTAATTAGCCCTAAGATGTAATCAACATTAGTTTGATAAAATGATATCGGGGACAATAAGTACACGTTTAGCGAATCTATAATTGAAGGGTTATGTTTTCGAGGAGAAGTTGTACTTACATTATCGTTGGAGATTTATTTGATTTACTCGGAGTCGATTAAGTGAATTTTGCGTCTTTTTGGGCAGTCCTTCTTGTAATGACCGGGTTCCTTACATTTGAAGCATATCCTTCGAGAGTCGGGATTGGCGGGAATTCTGCAGTTCCGGATTACGTGACCATATCGTTGGCACCTTTCACAGGGTAATCCGCATAATCCGTCATGATGACGTTTACAGCCGTGACAAAATGGTTTGTTACCCGCATAGCCTGGTCTTTCGTTGGGTTCGACAGCATAGGACCTTAAGGGTTCAGGTTGATTCGTTGGATTTTGGCTAGAGCTGGAACTTCCATTCCCTTTTTCTTGATTGTTTTCCGTTGCAGGTGGCCCGCGTCCCACCTGTGCCATGAGTCTGTGGGCCATGCGAACAACATCGTCTATAGTGACAGGTTTCGAGGTTGTGACCAAACCTTCAATTTGCATCGGAAGTCCCCTTATGTACTTTTCGATTCGTTGGAGTTCAGGGTTTACTATGGTTGGGCAAAGGTGTGCTAGTTGTTGGAAACAATTGGTATATGTTTCGATATCGTTGTCTTTTACGATGAAGTGCCAAAGTTCGTCCTCAAGTTTGTGAAGTACTTCGATGGGGCAATACTTGTCCTTCATGATTCGTTTCAGGTCCTCCCACAGAAGTTCGTGAGCAGCGTCGATTCCTACAGTTCGGGCATGAAAATTCCACCAGGTAGAGGCATCATCCTGGAGGGTGTATGTGGCGTACAAGACTTTGCAGTCGTCGGGGCAGTTGCACATGCGGAAAATAGATTCCATTTTCTCGAACCATCGAATTAATCCGACAGCTCCTTCAGTACCAACGAAGTTTGGTGGTTCGCACCTCAGGAAATCCCTAAAAGTGCAAGGCTTTGCTTGGTTCCGAGCAGCTAGGGTCGCAGTCACTGCTTGATTAATGATTTGATCGTGCTCAGCTTGAGTGAAAATTTGTCGTCTAGGAGGCATGATTCTTGAACAAGAATGAAACGACAAAGTGTGAGATTTTTATTCACAGATTTGATTTTTATAGTTGTGCGCTCGGATGTAAAAGTGATGGTGATCCAGAAACCACCTAAGGTGTCTGTATAAAAGTCCTCGGACTTTGGAATTTTTAAATATGTAGTCATACAAACGACCTAGTTGTGTATTATATATAGTTTGACCAGCACTATGGTATTGTCGTAGTCTATCAGACTATAATGTAGTACTAAGGTACTATAGATGTAATCCCAATAAATTAAAGTGTATTCATTGAATGAGGCATCACATGCCTGAGTAGTCGTGGTGTGACACTTCGTGCCCAGTAAGGTAATCGTGTATGCGTATAAGTGTACAAGTGCCTATAGCGAGTGTTCATACGCAAAGTGATCGAGTGGGACACCTTGCGTCCAGTAGGGTAGTCATATATACATATATGGTGTACACGTAACTATACAAGTATACGTTCATAGTAAAAGTCAGGTGTGGCACCTCGTGCCCAATCAAGTAAGTGCATATGTATATATAATTCGTACATGTAGTTATAACAAGTCTACATGCATGTCGAAGGTAGCTCATCGAGCCTGATTGTAGCACATCGTGCCGATATGTAGTGCCCGAATCACCGTAATGTATGTGTAATGTATTATAATTGTAGTACAAAAGTACTATGAAACGCAGCACCACGTGCCGTAATGTAGTGCCTGCAGCACCCGTAATTGCAGTATCCATGTACTGTGAGCGTAGCACCACGTACTAGAATGTGTAGTATCAACATACTATGAGAGTTGCACTAACGTGCCATGTTGTAGTACCGAAGTACCGAGTGTTGTGCTCGAAACATGATATGACACCACGTGCCATGTGTTATTTGGTTGTAGCCCTACGGCCAAAAGATGTTGAAGTTCCAAAATTTCCCTATTGTAACACAAGAGCTAAAGTGTAGGTGCTAAGGCACCACAGTATTGAATTGATTGATCTAAATGATCCAGTTGTGATTGGGATAATTAATTTGTTGCGGACTTAGCCAACACTAATCCAATTGTGACCAGCACAGTCAAAGGTGAAAGATTCGTTGGTTTGTCTTTAATTTAGTGAATGTTTAGCATGTGCGGGTTTCCATTCCCGTCGATAACGTTTGTACCTCCTTCCCGAGGTTCAGTGATATATGTGATATCCTCCTATGCGTACATAAGGAGAAAGTGTCGAGTCGTGATTGTTAGGAAGACGGCGATGTGCCTCTTTGCGAAAGTATGATGATACAGCGGAATTGTGTTGTATATACTAGGTATATATATAGATACGTAGAAGTAGTACACATGTAAGGCCTATTCATATATACCTACAGTACATATAATAGCCTAGGGTGTCTAGCACAAAACAATCAGAGTCAACTAGTGCATTCCTTCTCCAATATAACCCCTTTCAGATCTTCCATCATCTTTGTTTAATTGTACATAGTTAGCTACGCTATGTTAAATTAAACTCGTATGATGTAATCCCTGAACCAGTTATACCAAATAGGGAATACTGCCTAACGGTCATAGTCTAGGCCACTAAATGCAACCTAGTTCACTATAACCTTAGGCTCTGATACCAATCTGTAACACCCTCAAATTTCGGGTTACGGAAGCAGTCAGGTCGGGTGTTACCAAATCAAATATCACAAGCACAAAGATACATAGTGAACGACTCTAAATGAGACGTTTGAAAACAGTTATACATTTCCAAAATAAAACGTTTACAACATTATAAGTTTAACGATAACTTCCAAATGCATATTTGGAAAAATATAAAAGCCATTGCAGAGTTGTCCCAAATATTTGAAATCATGCGACTCGAGCTAGCATAATCTTGTAGTAATCCTAATCCTGCTGGGCACCTGAGAACACATGCTAAAACAGGTCAGCTATAAAGCTGGTGAGTTCATTGGATAGTTAGTTGGAACGTAAAATGTAAATCCAGTGTGTTTTGAAAAGTAGTTCAGAATCCACGATTCTGTTTCGTATTATGTTGGAGTTTTGTAATACTAATGTGTATACGATGGACGAGGTATCTAATACCTAAGTAATAGAGATATGTACCTAAGTACCTAATAATTGAGGCTCTTCGAGCCTGAATACCTTTCTGGTATTACGTAGATTTAACAGAGTAAGGCAATACCTGCCTAAGTTTGAAATCAAGTAATGTATGACCACGTCATATGATGTTGAGTAATATATGATAGCGTGTTGCATCCAGCAACGTAATCGTAATCCCACGGACTATTGTTGTATGTTCGTTTACCCGGCTAGCATGAACTAACCCGAACATGTTTGAGCTAACGGCCTCGCGTGGGAACTCCACCGACCCGTTAACTTATTGTGAATCCCGAGTATAACTCGCTGATCCAATGATTATGTTGAAATTGTGCCCACTGCAATACCGTGGTTTCGTTTTGTGCCCACTTTACCGTGGCATCGTTTGGTGCCCGCTGCAATACCGTGGCATCGTTTTTGGATTGCTCGCAAGCAATGTGTAATTGAGCCGGCAGTACAACGACATGCCCGACTAAGTTGTTCGAGAGCCAGCAGTACTCGACATGCCTGACTAAGTAGATCGTATAATTGTATGTATACTAATATACATATGTAATATTGTAGGTAGCACCGAGTGCTCGAGATGATGTACCAGTATGTAGTTATATATATATATATATATGTATCCGTTGAAACAACACATATGTAACAATCGTGCCACGCATGAAAATAGTTGATTGTATCTAATTATGTATAAACAAATACTTAGATATTAAATAGCACGAGGTATGGATACTCATCACCTAGTTGAGCTGTAATAGTATAAGGAAATCTATACTAACGTGTGATAATATTGTATACTCCTAGCCTAAAGCCTAGCAAGTATATATATCGGAGTCTCGGGAAAATGTTCACTTAAGTTCAGTTCCCGTTCTAGTGATAATGAAGAGTGTCGACAGTTTTAGTTCCCATAGAATATCTAAACCTGTAACAGTATAGATGTTGTCCAGTGTAGGTAGAATTAACTGGTTCTAATGTATTCAATGATATTGTCCCGCGACAATATGGCCAAAGGATTGTGATAACTAAATCAAGTTATGAATTGGTAATCGTTTTCCAACCACCTAACAGGGTACGATTGCAACCTATCTAGGTAAAGTGTTGATATTGTTCTAAGACAATATTAAGGGTGTAATTCCTAAGTATTACACATTTCGTATTACATACAGTAATATAAATAGTTGTGAATTATAAAAGATTATTAATATAATTCGAAAACAGTAATTAAGCATGTGTTTCACCCCGAAAACAGTAAAACAGTTAAAAGGGGTGGGGCTATGAAACTCACCTGAGAGGCTAGCGTCCTAGTGTAACGAGTCGTGCCAAGTATAATCTCCTAGTGTCCTAAACACGAGAGATTTCGTATGTTTGTAAGTGCGGTTCGTTATTGATGATTCGTAATAATAATTCATATTATTATTAGGTTTGAGCTTTCGTATACTTTATAAAGTATATTTGTTTTGAGTATAAGTCGTATCATATATAAATTGTCATTTGAAAACGTTTCCCGACACTTAGAAAGATGTGGATGTTTTCTGCTTTCTGCGACATAACTTGCGACACAAAAGTTGGTTATGCGACACAAGGGTTATGTCGCATAGAGTGCGACACAAGAGCTCTGCGACACAGTGGTTGTGTCACAAAAGCTTGCGATGCTGATTTAACAGCGACATAAGGGTTATGTCGTATAAGGTTTACGACATAAGATGCGACATAGCGTACGACATAAGATACGACACAAACGAAGTTATGCGACACAACATGCGACACAAGCGTTGTGTCGCAAAGATGAACACCAGCCCAGAACCCAGCGACTGACGCGTTTTTCCGATCAAAATCACAAATCAAACGCATTTTTAAGCTGTAAAATCATGTTTTCTTTGTTGTTTAGGTTATAACTAAGTTGTGTAAACATTATTACACCAAAACATTACACCAAAATGATTAAATCTAAACATTTAGAAATTTCTTACAATTGCAATTCGATGCCAAACGAGGGTGTTGCCTTTGTTAATGTTGTTCCTCTCTTAATGGTGATTCCGAAAATGTATGTTGATGGTGGTGGCGGTGGAGTCCGGTGGTGGTGGCGGTGATTGGTGGTGATTATTTTTAGAGAGAAAATGAAATGGAGAAAGGGAGGAAGATGATGGAAATGAGATGAAATGGGGAGGGGATTTGGGTTTTGTCAAGCTCAGATCCCTATTGCGTGGACTGTGATCTCCAACCACAGTACCAAATATCCGTGTTTAATTAGTCCGATGTAATTTAAAATAATATTTTAAATTCTAAAATTTATTTATATTATCTTAAAATGTTTATTAGTGAAAGTATTTTATAAAAATACTATTTTGAAAGGAAAGTTTAATTGTTTGTTTTTCGAGCGGTCCCGAATAATTAAGATACGTTTTGAATTAAAACAACTTATGTTTTCGAATGCTTGATATTTTAAATCTATGATTTTGTTTACATCAATTTGTAGATATTTTTAGTAAAAATATTCCACTTGAATCTTAAAATGTAATTATTTAGAGTTTAAAGTTGACGCGAAAATTTGACTTTTTGACGAGGTGTTACATTCTCCCCTGTTAATAAAATTTCGTCCCGAAATTTCGTGTGAAGCCGTGGTCGTGTGGAGTCTGGGGAGCAATGTACGTATGAGGAATTTATCGAGTAGTTATTAGACATATCATGTCTTATAACGGGGTTTAAGGGCAGTCAATCCATGACTGTGTCGCGGTTTATCGTTGTAGTCACCTTCTGACCGTATTGTTTGTTTGGAGTATGATTATTTTGTGGTTACTAGGTAACCGTTTGCGTCGTAGTCCATTCGGGACTAGATGGTTGTCACATAGTGACCGTTTTGTAAATCGTCATATCAGGACTGAGCGATTTATCGTTGGGTCGATTAGTCTACTGAAAGCAAACATTGAGTTTGACGTGGGTCTGGGTTAATTAGCCCTAAGATGTAATCAACATTAGTTTGATAAAATGATATCGGGGACAATAAGTACACGTTTAGCGAATCTATAATTGAAGGGTTATGTTTTCGAGGAGAAGTTGTACTTACATTATCGTTGGAGATTTATTTGATTTACTCGGAGTCGATTAAGTGAATTTTGCGTCTTTTTGGGCAGTCCTTCTTGTAATGACCGGGTTCCTTACATTTGAAGCATATCCTTCGAGAGTCGGGATTGGCGGGAATTCTGCAGTTCCGGATTACGTGACCATATCGTTGGCACCTTTCACAGGGTAATCCGCATAATCCGTCATGATGACGTTTACAGCCGTGACAAAATGGTTTGTTACCCGCATAGCCTGGTCTTTCGTTGGGTTCGACAGCATAGGACCTTAAGGGTTCAGGTTGATTCGTTGGATTTTGGCTAGAGCTGGAACTTCCATTCCCTTTTTCTTGATTGTTTTCCGTTGCAGGTGGCCCGCGTCCCACCTGTGCCATGAGTCTGTGGGCCATGCGAACAACATCGTCTATAGTGACAGGTTTCGAGGTTGTGACCAAACCTTCAATTTGCATCGGAAGTCCCCTTATGTACTTTTCAATTCGTTGGAGTTCAGGGTTTACTATGGTTGGGCAAAGGTGTGCTAGTTGTTGGAAACAATTGGTATATGTTTCGATATCGTTGTCTTTTACGATGAAGTGCCAAAGTTCGTCCTCAAGTTTGTGAAGTACTTCGATGGGGCAATACTTGTCCTTCATGATTCGTTTCAGGTCCTCCCACAGAAGTTCGTGAGCAGTGTCGATTCCTACAGTTCGGGCATGAAAATTCCACCAGGTAGAGGCATCATCCTGGAGGGTGTATGTGGCGTACAAGACTTTGCAGTCGTCGGGGCAGTTGCACATGCGGAAAATAGATTCCATTTTCTCGAACCATCGAATTAATCCGACAGCTCCTTCAGTACCAACGAAGTTTGGTGGTTCGCACCTCAGGAAATCCCTAAAAGTGCAAGGCTTTGCTTGGTTCCGAGCAGCTAGGGTCGCAGTCACTGCTTGATTAATGATTTGATCGTGCTCAGCTTGAGTGAAAATTTGTCGTCTAGGAGGCATGATTCTTGAACAAGAATGAAACGACAAAGTGTGAGATTTTTATTCAAAGATTTGATTTTTATAGTTGTGCGCTCGGATGTAAAAGTGATGGTGATCCAGAAACCACCTAAGGTGTCTGTATGAAAGTCCTCGGACTTTGGAATTTTTAAATATGTAGTCGTACAAACGACCTAGTTGTGTATTATATATAGTTCGACCAGCACTATGGTATTGTCGTAGTCTATCAGACTATAATGTAGTACTAAGGTACTATAGATGTAATCCCAATAAATTAAAGTGTATTCATCGAATGAGGCATCACATGCCTGAGTAGTCGTGGTGTGACACTTCGTGCCCAGTAAGGTAATCGTGTATGCGTATAAGTGTACAAGTGCCTATAGCGAGTGTTCATACGCAAAGTGATCGAGTGGGACACCTTGCGTCCAGTAGGGTAGTCATATATACATATATGGTGTACACGTAACTATACAAGTATACGTTCATAGTAAAAGTCAGGTGTGGCACCTCGTGCCCAATCAAGTAAGTGCATATGTATATATAATTCGTACATGTAGTTATAACAAGTCTACATGCATGTCGAAGGTAGCTCATCGAGCCTGATTGTAGCACAGCGTGCCGATATGTAGTGCCCGAATCACCGTAATGTATGTGTAATGTATTATAATTGTAGTACAAAAGTACTATGAAACGCAGCACCACGTGCCGTAATGTAGTGCCTGCAGCACCCGTAATTGCAGTATCCATGTACTGTGAGCGTAGCACCACGTACTAGAATGTGTAGTATCAACATACTATGAGAGTTGCACTAACGTGCCATGTTGTAGTACCGAAGTACCGAGTGTTGTGCTCGAAACATGATATGACACCACGTGCCATGTGTTATTTGGTTGTAGCCCTACGGCCAAAAGATGTTGAAGTTCCAAAATTTCCCTATTGTAACACAAGAGCTAAAGTGTAGGTGCTAAGGCACCACAGTATTGAATTGATTGATCTAAATGATCCAGTTGTGATTGGGATAATTAATTTGTTGCGGACTTAGCCAACACTAATCCAATTGTGACCAGCACAGTCAAAGGTGAAAGATTCGTTGGTTTGTCTTTTGTTAGTCCCTGTTTAACTTAATAAACAATCTTACTTAATAAGCCTTGAATATATTATTGAGAAGTTGCGGAATCACACTCAATAATATTAAGAAGATCAATGAATATTAATTAATTTAATGAACACAATAATATACCGAAAGCTTCAATCTTATTAATGATATAAGACGAATACACTTGATGTATTAGGGTTACAGAAAACCTTGAAGCTGCGCAAAAATCATTAACCTATCTAGGTCTAAAGGATCTCTATTTATAACATATAGAGTCCTATACAATCTCCTACAAATATGGAATAAAATAACTTCCATAACCGACTCATACTTATCACAAAATCATAAACAGTTTTAACTACCATTCTGATGTAAACAGTTATAACTATTACACATTCAGTGGTAACTGCTTCAATTGTAATATGCGACTAAGTACAAATACATAATCAGTGTTAACTGTTTCATACATAACTAACAGTTACTAATACATAAGCAGTTTTAACTACTTACAGACACATAACTATCAGTTGTAATCTATCTTCAAACAGTTGTAACACTTGTCTTCTCTTCAGTTTTCTTCTATCAGTTGTAACTTCGTAAAGACAGTTTTAACCTTTAAAGCAAACAGTTTTAATCACTTGTATTCTGTCTTCTCATCAGAACTTCAACTCAGACCTGAAACAGTTTTGACCCAACAATCTCCCCCTAAACTTAATCTGTCCTTCACAGCATTAAGTTTCTTCTAATCCTCCATTATAAGCTTCACAAAATTCTTTCAAAACTATTAGTCTTTTCTTCTCTTCCTCCTATCAATCTCTTCCTTCTTATAAATCTGATTTAACACCATATATACCAGTTCTAGAGCTACATCATCTAACACTGCAGCTTGTAACCTTGCATTTCTCAAGCCCATCAAAAATCTCAGATTGATATCATAAAATCTATCTGTCAATAACCACATAAACACTGCATCCTCCATAACAATCTGATGTACTCCAGGTTTAGCATGATAAATCCAATTTCTGACCTTGCTAAAAGTAGCAAACTGAAATGGAAACTCTTCTGGCTCAAACATAGCTTTAATCCAATGCCATGTAACCTTTTCAACCAAATTATCAAATCTTTTTAAATCTAACTTCTTTTCCATTCCAATCTCATACATCCTCACCAAATCAGTTCTACTAATCCTCTTTATCAAATCCCTAAAAGATCTCCACCAAGATATATTTCCATCTGCTCTTTCAACTTTAATCTTGTGAATCTTAACAGGATTGACAAATTGCTCTATAGACCAATCAATAATACCAGGTAATTCAACATTAATTACCTCAGATTCCATAGGCTGTAACAAAATAAACTCCTTCAATTCATCAATATTCCTTTCTCTATCAGGAATTTCATCTAACTCTCTCTTCTTTTGCTCAAGCTCATCTTTCCTCCTCTTTTCAGCTTCTATCTTTTCTTTTTTTCTTTTTCTTCCTTTTCCTTCAATTTTCTTTCTTTTTCAGCCTTTTTCCTTTCCTTTTCAACTTCCTGCTTTTTCTTCTCAACTTCTTTCTTTTCTGTTTCTTTCTTTTCAATTACATCAGGATTCAACTCATCTTTATCCCATAACTCCTGCAATCTCTCTAAACTCATCTGTTTCAATGCATTCAAAGGAATAATTCCACATTTTAGCTTTGCAATTAAATTCTTCTTCATTTGAGCTTTTGTTGGTGGTTTTGCAGCTTTCTTCTTTCTTGCTTCTTCTGCTTTCTTCTTCTTAAGCTGATCAACTAAATATTCAATATCATCCTGTCTCTGCTCTTTCAACAAATACTCATCCCATTCTGCCACTTGCTCTTTTGTCATTTTTACAAACTTTCCTTCCTCAACCTCAACATCAATCAAGCCCTCTGCATTTAGCTCAGCCTGTAATCTTTCTGCATATTCAGTATCATGAGCAGTTACTTCTGGTGGCACTGGTTTTTGCTTCTTCTTCTTTGGTTCTTCTACCAGTTTTTCCTTGCCCTTAGCTTTTGGATCTATCTTTGGCAATTCTTTCTGTTGAACAGGAGCAGCAGCAGGTTCTCTAATTTGAAATCCAGGCAAAGATGGTTGTTGTGAAGATTTCTTCTTTGGAGTTTCAACCTTCTTTCCTGTTCCAGTCATCTTAGCAGTTTTAACTGGAATGCTCTTCTTTCTAGTTTTTTCAACTTGTTGAGCATCAGTTTTAACTTCAGTCTTCACTTCTTCTTTTTCAACTGCTATCTCAGGTTTACTCACCTCTTCACCATCATCCTCATCAATCTTTAACTCCTCAGTCTTATCATCCAAAATCACCTCTGTAGTCTGCTCCACTGACCCAATAACCTCAGTATGATCAGACCCAACAACCTTAGTATGATCAGATTTATCTTCATCTGCCACTGATTCCTTCATTTCTGTTTCCACTGTCTCAAACACTGACTCATTAACCTCTGGCTCTGTAGGTGGTGTTGGAGGTGTATGCACAAATTCATCTTCCACTGGTTGTTCCATTTCAATGTCTTCATCAACTTTTTCATCATCAGACACAACCTTCTCATTCTCATTCCTCTTATCACCCATATTTGTCCAGACCTTCTCCCCCTTTTTGAAAGCATTTTGTTTAAAATTATAATGCTCCTCAGGTTCTGAAGTATCATGAACCACATATCTCCTTCCTTTCTTCAAACACTTAATAACAATCTTCTCTAACTGCTTCACTTTCCTCTGCAACTGAGTTATAACTTCATCCTTAGCCTTATTCTTCTTCCTCTCTTGTACAAACTCAGCCCATACATAATCAATCATTTTCGTCAATTCCAAGTTAGTTCTAGCCTCAACACCTTCAGAATGTGAATCCTTTGGTGAATCATTGACATCATTAAACTCTGACTCATGCCTAGCATGATCATCAAAGTCCCCTTGGTTCTTGGTACTGGGACCACTAGGATCATCTACAGGTGTAGAATCATGTCCATGTGTTGCCTCTGATTGGGTCTTATTAATGTTACTTCTGTCCTGCTCTGCCAGTGGGCTAGAAGCAGTAGAAGCAGCCCTCTCAGAATGGTCACCCCTCTCCTTATGGACCACATGTTGTTCTGGACCACTGTCCATTGACTGAGATGACTGAGCAACATGATCCTCAGACATCTGTGTTCTAGCCTTTTTGGCTCTAGAAGATTTGGCTGTTTTGGTCCCTTGTTTTCTCTTAGTACCCCCAACTACTGTGGGTTGAGAAGTGGTGGGTGGAACCATTCTCTCAGTAGTTGGTTCAGCTTCAGTTGGTAGTACTGATGCTGTGGTGGAAGGTGCAGGAAGCATTGTAGAAAATAATGCTGTAACCTTCCCAGAAAATTTAGTATCTCTCTTCATATTTACAAAAACTTTTGGTTTAAAAGAGACAATACCAATAATCTTTTCAAGTGCAGTTATATTAGGAATTTGTTCATTTAAGAACAACTGCACAAAACGTGGATACATCAAAAACTTAATCTTTGGCTGCTCAATGTTTCTAAGCATACCAGAAAATATCAGATTTGAAAAATTAAACCTTTGACCAGTTGCAAGACAAGCAATTGCATAAGCAATGTTGCTTCCAAACTGCTCAAAAGATGATCTCTTAGATGATAAGCAGTGTAAAATTGTATGTATTAAAAATCTCCACTGATGAGAAAATAAGGTTTTCTGAAAAGTAAAAATTTCAAAAGAACCCTCATAACCCATCAATCGTAAAGTATCATACATAACAGTATCCTCTAAAAAAGATATACCTGCCTCATCATCTAGTTGTAATGAAGCTCTAACAGTAGCTTCTGTGATTACAACACGTGTATCCATAACTTCTGAAACAATTCTTTAAATCCCCTGTTCCTCTTCTATTGATGCATTCACCCAGAAATTGTTGATATGATCGTGAGATATTCTGGGTGCTACAGTGAGAGCATGACGAATATGTGAAGCACGAAGAAAATCAATGATTTCCACATACTCGTTTGCCTCCGCAGGTTTCATTAAGAATGCAATCATATTGTGATCTTTTCCAATCGGTAGTTGAACAGTAGACGAAGTCGATGCCATGATAAGAAATCAAGTAATCGAGAAGAATCGAAGATGATTTTACAGAATCGAAAATCAAAGAGACTTATCGCAGTTGTTTGTATGTGAAACTTTGAAAGCGTAATAAGAAACCCTAAGTGTTGAGAGTTAAGTACTGAAATTAAATCAGTTGTAAGCCCTAATTTGATCAGATCCCCAATTATAACTAAAACAGTGTTAATTAAACAAAATCACACGTTCAGTGATAACTGTGAAAATAACCATCAGTGGTAATCAACACTTGGTTTCTCAAATGCATCATTTACATAATTAAGCTAGCAGTGCTAACTTGTACAAGCAGTACCAACCGACCAAGGCAGTGCTAACTTAATACAAGTAGTACTTCAGTTCTAGCAAAATCATATAAACAAAGCAGTGGTTGATTTTTATTTTTTTATTTTATTTTTTTTTTTTTTTTACCGAAAGCAAACTCCATTAGCAATAAAAACGTCAAAAACACCTGCATAAGTTAGACTCCAAGACATAGCAATATAACCTGCAGTGGTAATTTCAAACAATAATACAAGTATACAGTGTTAACTATACACCAACAGTGGTGAAATGATTATTACCACTGTTTATAATAAAAGTAAGAAACAGTGATAACGATACACATTACACACAATCAGTGTTTAATTAACAAATCAGTATTAACCCAAATTGAAATCATAGTGGATATTATTCACAGAAAGCAGTAACAAGAGAAATAACTTATGACAAATTGATCATTCCTATACTAGTAACCAAGAATGTGAATCTGCCTACATCAAAAGCTTTTGTAAACAGATCAGCAAACTGATTATCAGTATGAACTTTCAAAATTTGAATAAGTCTTTTCTCATTACAATCTCTAATGAAATGATATCTGATTTCAATATGCTTTGTTTTAGAATGTTTAACTGGGTTATTAATAATACTGATTGCAGAGCTATTATCAATAAAAATAGGAGTATTAAGAAAGGTAAAACCATAATCTAGCATCTGATTCTGAATCCATAGCACTTGAGCACAGCAACTTGCAGCTGCTACATATTCTGCCTCTGCTGTAGATGTAGATACAGTGGTTTGTTTCTTGCATTGCCATGAAACCAATCTTTCTCCCAAAAATTGACAACCTCCTGATGTAGATTTCCTGTCCAAGTTAGCTCCTCCATAATCACTATCTGTGTAAGCTATCAGATCAAAAGAATTAAACTTTGGATACCAAAGGCCCAATTTTGATTGACCCTTCAAATATCTAAAAATTCTTTTGACTGCTAGAAGATGTGATAGCTTTGGATTAGCTTGAAATCTTGCACATAAACACACTGCAAACATGATGTCAGGCCTTGATGAAGTGAGATACATAAGTGACCCTATCATAGATCTGTAAAGATGTTCATCCACACTCTCCCCCTCAAGATCTGCATGTAATTTCTTGTTTGTCTCAACTGGTGTGCTTGCAACTTTAGCATCTTTGTACCCAAACCGATCCAGTATATCATTCACATACTTACTTTGATGAATAAAGATTCCTTCTTTCTGTTGCTTTACTTGTAGCCCCAAGAAAAATGTTAATTCCCCCATGGAGCTCATCTTGAACTTTTCATGCATCAATGATTCAAACTCCTTGCAAAGACTATCCTTTGTTGAACCAAAAATGATATCATCTACATAAACTTGAACCAGTAGTATATCATTCTTAATTCTTTTAGTAAACAAAGTTTTATCTATTGCACCCCTTTTGAATCCATTCTGCAACAGATAATCTGAAAAAGTATCATACCAGGCTCTAGGTGCTTGATGTAAACCATAAAGAGCTTTATCCAGTTTGAAAACTTTATCAGGAAATTTAGAATCTTCAAACCCTGGTGGTTGACATACATAGACCTCTTCCTGTATAGTGCCATACAAAAAAGCACTCTTAACATCCATCTGATACACAATGAATCCCTTGAATGAAGCATAAGCCAAAAACAATCTAATTGCCTCTATCCTTGCAACAGGTGCAAAAACCTCATCATAATCAATCCCCTCTTCTTGTGAATACCCCTGTGCAACCAATCTAGCCTTGTTTTTGATCACTATACCTCTTTCATCCTTCTTGTTCTTGAAAATCCATTTAGTACCAATTGCCCTCTTCTCTTTAGGCAAATCAACCAATGTCCAAACTTCTTGAATCTTAAACTGAAGCAACTCCTCTTGCATAGCTTCAATCCAACTAGGATCTCTCAAAGCTTCAGTAACCTTCTTTGGTTCTGTTTGAGACAGAAAACAGGCAAACAAAGAAGTATTTACAGCTTCTGTATCAAGATTTACTTCTTCCTCATTTGCTGAAGCTTCAAACACCTGACTTTGATTTCTTGTTTTAACAGCTGATTCAATATCTCCTATTACATTCTCAAGTGGATGATCTTTATGAGTAATGTATTTAGATGCTGCTGTTTCTTGAATACTCTCTTCTAAGTTGGTAAAATTTCCTTCTTGACCAGACTCACTACTTGACACTTCTCTTGCAATTCTCTTTGACAAAGGAGTAGAACTCATCAAATGTAGATAATTCAATTGTTCCTGCTCTGTGTCAAGATGCTTTTTAGGTGTCTGATCAACATTCACACGTGCCTTTGTATTCTTCTGTACTGGACTCACATCACTGTCTTCTGTACTATCTTCAATAACAGGTCTATCAGAATCATCAACATGAGAAAATGATGTTTCATCTGATTTTCCTGTTTCCACATCCTGTGATGTCGTTGGTTGATCAGTATCAAACACTTCTGGGGGATCAGGAGACCAAATTGGAAATAATATATATTCCAATGAATCATTCTTCTTTCCAATTGATTTTCCTGATGTTTCTCTACCTTCTTCATCACCTGTTCCTGCATTTGTACCTGCACTTGTACCTGCACTAGTATCCACATTTGTATATCTAAAAGCAGTATTAAGTGCATCAATATCAAACAGTGATTCAGGACCTTTTCCCTCAGGATTAACAGTGTTTTCATTAAAAGTAATGTGCACTGTTTCTTCTATGATTCTGGTCCTTTGATTGAATACCCTATAAGATTTACTTTGAATAGAATAACCAACAAATATCCCCTCATCAGCCTTACTCTGAAACTTACCTAAGTGATCTTTGGTATTTAAGATTGTACAAGGACACCCAAAAGATTTTAAGAAACTAACCAAAGGCTTTCTCTTAAACAACAGTTCATATGGTGTCTTGTTATGAGGCTTAACAACTAATACTCTATTCTGAACATAACAAGCTGTGCTAACTGCCTCTGCCCAAAAAGACATAGGTAGCTTTGCATCAGATAGCATGGTTCTAGCAGCCTCAATCAGTGTCCTATTCCTCCTTTCAGCTACTCCATTTTGTTGAGGAGTTCTAGGTGCACTAAATTCTCTCTTAATACCTTTAACTTCACAGAATTTATCCATCTCATGATTTTTAAATTCTGTTCCATTATCACTTCTGATGATCTTTACTCTTTTATCCAATTGATTCTCCATCTTAGTTATAAATGATCTAAGTATTTCACATGTCTCATCCTTTGTCCTAAGAAAGAAAACCCATGTAAATCTAGAATAATCATCAATAATCACAAGACAGTAAGACTTTTTCCCCATACTACTTATACTGGTTGGTCCAAATAAGTCCATATGCAATAAGTGTAAAGGTGTGATATTTGTGTTCACAGATTTGGACTTAAATGAGGATTTGTGTTGCTTTCCCTTTTGACAAGAAACACAATGATCATCACATGAATAGACCTTTTCAGGCAAACCTCTAACAAGCTTGTTTTTGACAAGTTTATTAATGGTTTTGAAATTCATGTGACACATCCTCCTATGCCACAGTTCAGATTCATTCACACTTGCTTTAGAAATAAGACAGTTTAAATCAGGTTGAGGTGTCATATTCACTAAGTCACACTTATATACATTATCTTGTCTTGGAATTCTCATCAAAATCATGTTTTCTGGTATTTTAAATTCTTTGGACAAGATAAGGCATTCAGTGTCAGTAAAAAGAACTGGGTTCTTTTTATCTGTGATTTGACTCACACTTAGTAAATTATACCTCAATTGTTCCACAAAATAAACATTATCAAAACTTAGCTTTTCACTCTGAACTGTTCCTTTCCCTGTGATCCTTCCTCCTTTTGGATTGCTTCCAAAAGCTACATATCCTCCATCAAAAGATTTAAAGTCCTGCAGCTTTTCTTTGTCTCCAGTCATGTGCCGTGAGCATCCACTATCAATATGCCATAAGCTCTTAGGCTTGCCCTGCATAAATAGTAAAAAAAAAAAAAAATTAATTTCTCTTGGGAACCCAAACCAATTTGGCTTTGGGTTTCCCATGTGCATTCACATAATCAACTTTCTTAAAGATTATTGATTGTGAAGCACTGTTGGTATTTGGATCTGTTAATTTATCAGACTTAATAGGTGTCCAAATCCAACTAATTTTAGACTTAACAGTGTTCTTTGGCTTAACAGTTTTAACTGTTTTACCAATTGAAGATTCAGTGTTAATTTTGTTAACACTGTTTTTGAAATCAGTTACCACTGTTTTAGTCTTTGAGCTTTTGGCTAATCTTGTTATTACTGCTGCAGTAGATGTACCTGTAACAGTGTTTAACATCGTAGCCTTTGAGTTTATCTTCTGAACTCTGGCAGTATGATCAACTTTTGATTGAAAATTTTGTTTGTTAATCATATTTGCTTTTGTCCATGACTGTTTTCTAATCCTTTGAACATTCTCAGGATTATGATAGCAGTCATATTTAAGATGACCCATTTTTCCACATATAAAGCAAGACTTTTCTTTAATCACAGTAACATTATTACCCAGTTTTTGTGAAATCATTTGATTCCAATTTCTTTGATTACCTCTGGGTTTTTGATTTTGAAAACTCTGTGAAGAAGAAGCACTTGCTTTACATTTACAATTCACACAGTTATTCACAACAGATTCAACAACAGGTTTAGTAACTGAGTTAACTGTATTACTAACATATCCTAACCCATGTTTAGATTTGTTAGTATTCAAACTCACCTTCTCTAAGTCCAGTTTAACCTTCTCCTTGAACATTTTCTTACCCTCTTCTAGTTTATCAGTTTTAAGATTAACAACTAGATCAGTAATTACTCTCTTCACATCCTCACATGTTGACTCAGACTTATATGATTCAGATTTCACACTCTTCTCACTATCAGATGTTCTATCACTCTGATCATCTTCTTCAGTCCAGTCACTTACTTCACCTTCTATAAACAGATCATCATCAGATAAACTTTTAATTGGATCAGCCTTTTTAACCTCATCTACCATTTCTCTTTTAAGTGAATTGATATCAATTTCACTTTTGGGAGGAAAGTAGGTGTGATTATAAGGTGGAGGTACATTATTGTATCCTAATCCAGTCTTAAGTTTATCATGAATCTGTGAATTAATAAGTTTATTTACACTCTTTGAAGCATGTTCTAATTTACTTACATCAAGCCTTATACTATCTCTTTCACATGTGACCTCAGTAAGTTTCTTAGATAACACATCAACTTTATCTTTAAAAGAGTCTCTCTCCCACCTAGCATATTCAATGTCATACTTAAACTGTGTTGCATTGACTTCATATGCCTTAATTTGATTTTCCAGATTTTCAATGACAGCTATGGTGTGTTTACTTTTGATTTCCCATTGTTTTAGTTCCTCACACACTTTTATATTATGATCTCTGTAGTGTTTAACAGTTTGTTTACAAACAGCAGAACATAATTTATTTTGTACCTCAGTAGGAACTTCTGACTTTTTGTCAGATTCTGCAATGGCCATGAGACATTGATTCTTCACAACATGCTCTTCTTGATCACTCCAATCCCATCCACAGCCATCCATAGACACCAAAGCATTTGCTGAAGCCCCCTGAATTGGAATGTTTCTTGTCTGTGTCCCATTGCTTCCAGATCTCTGACCATTACCATTCTGCTCTTGCCTAGGGTTTCTGCATTCTCTGGCAAAGTGTCCCATCTTGTGACAGTTGAAACACTCAATCTTGCTCTTATCAAACCAATTTGCATCATTCCTCTTGTATGCAAAATTATTTCTACCAGTCCTCTGCATGAACCTTTTTGCTCTTTGAGTAATCAATGCAATTTGCCACTTGATGTCCATCTCCTCTAGATCATCACCATCAAATTGTTCCAGATCTTCATTAGTAAGTGAAGAATTCACATTACTTGCAAAGAAAGATTCTAATATTTGATCATTAGAACTATTTGATGATGATCCTGCTCCCCCTGAAACATGAGTAGAACCCATTTGACTTGATTCTGCTTTTGTTCCAGCCATAGACATAAAAGCAGCATTATGACTGTATCCAGTAGCTTGCTTCTTACTTTCAACCTCAGACTCAAAGTTCCTCAGATCATTGTATATATCTTCTAGTTCCTTAACTTCAATGTCTGAACTCTGCCTCAATCCAACAGTATAAATTGTCCATTCATCACCTAATGATCTCAAGAACTTTCTGTTAAGATCTTCTTTGTCAATCTTAACCTTGTGATTTTCCAATTCTCCAACTAATTTAGTAAACCTATCAAAGGTTTGAGTTAGAGTTTCAGATTTCACATGGCTAAAATTTTCAAATTGTTGTTTTAACAGAGATCTTTTATTCTTTTTGGTGTTATCATTACCACCAAACCTCTTCTCAATTGCCTCCATTAATAACTTGGGATCTTCACAATTATCAAATCTGCTCTGATGCTCATTCGGAATGGATAGCAAAAGAGTACTAAGTGCTTTGTACTCAGTAGATCTGATTTTCCTCTCTGCTTCAGATGTTGGTGGTGCTCTTGGTTGCTTTACTCCATCACCATCAAGCGTTACTGGTATACCATTAACAACAACTTCCCACATCTGATAATCCGTGAGAAGCATATATTGCCTGATTCTGACCTTCCATAGGTCAAACTCATCTGGTTTAAGCATTGGTATCTTCGTTGCTTGAATCCCTTCATTGCCTTCAGACGCCATTGAAATCAAAACTTAATATCTGAACTAAACTCAAATACTAATACTAATAATCCCAGATCTTCCTGTCTTCAAAGCTTCACAAGCTCTGATACCACTTTGTTAGTCCCTGTTTAACTTAATAAACAATCTTACTTAATAAGCCTTGAATATATTATTGAGAAGTTGCGGAATCACACTCAATAATATTAAGAAGATCAATGAATATTAATTAATTTAATGAACACAATAATATACCGAAAGCTTCAATCTTATTAATGATATAAGACGAATACACTTGATGTATTAGGGTTACAGAAAACCTTGAAGCTGCGCAAAAATCATTAACCTATCTAGGTCTAAAGGATCTCTATTTATAACATATAGAGTCCTATACAATCTCCTACAAATATGGAATAAAATAACTTCCATAACCGACTCATACTTATCACAAAATCATAAACAGTTTTAACTACCATTCTGATGTAAACAGTTATAACTATTACACATTCAGTGGTAACTGCTTCAATTGTAATATGCGACTAAGTACAAATACATAATCAGTGTTAACTGTTTCATACATAACTAACAGTTACTAATACATAAGCAGTTTTAACTACTTACAGACACATAACTATCAGTTGTAATCTATCTTCAAACAGTTGTAACACTTGTCTTCTCTTCAGTTTTCTTCTATCAGTTGTAACTTCGTAAAGACAGTTTTAACCTTTAAAGCAAACAGTTTTAATCACTTGTATTCTGTCTTCTCATCAGAACTTCAACTCAGACCTGAAACAGTTTTGACCCAACATCTTTAATTTAGTGAATGTTTAGCATGTGCGGGTTTCCATTCCCGTCGATAACGTTTGTACCTCCTTCCCGAGGTTCAGTGATATATGTGATATCCTCCTATGCGTACATAAGGAGAAAGTGTCGAGTCGTGATTGTTAGGAAGACGGCGATGTGCCTCTTTGCGAAAGTATGATGATACAGCGGAATTGTGTTGTATATACTAGGTATATATATAGATACGTAGAAGTAGTACACATGTAAGGCCTATTCATATATACCTACAGTACATATAATAGCCTAGGGTGTCTAGCACAAAACAATCAGAGTCAACTAGTGCATTCCTTCTCCAATATAACCCCTTTCAGATCTTCAATCATCTTTGTTTAATTGTACATAGTTAGCTACGCTATGTTAAATTAAACTCGTATGATGTAATCCCTGAACCAGTTATACCAAATAGGGAATACTGCCTAACGGTCATAGTCTAGGCCACTAAATGCAACCTAGTTCACTATAACCTTAGGCTCTGATACCAATCTGTAACACCCTCAAATTTCGGGTTAAGGAAGCAGTCAGGTCGGGTGTTACCAAATCAAATATCACAAGCACAAAGATACATAGTGAACGACTCTAAATGAGACGTTTGAAAACAGTTATACATTTCCAAAATAAAACGTTTACAACATTATAAGTTTAACGATAACTTCCAAATGCATATTTGGAAAAATATAAAAGCCATTGCAGAGTTGTCCCAAATATTTGAAATCATGCGACTCGAGCTAGCATAATCTTGTAGTAATCCTAATCTTGCTGGGCACCTGAGAACACATGCTAAAACAGGTCAGCTATAAAGCTGGTGAGTTCATAGGATAGTTAGTTGGAACGTAAAATGTAAATCCAGTGTGTTTTGAAAAGTAGTTCAGAATCCACGATTCTGTTTCGTATTATGTTGGAGTTTTGTAATACTAATGTGTATACGATGGACGAGGTATCTAATACCTAAGTAATAGAGATATGTACCTAAGTACCTAATAATTGAGGCTCTTCGAGCCTGAATACCTTTCTGGTATTACGTAGATTTAACAGAGTAAGGCAATACCTGCCTAAGTTTGAAATCAAGTAATGTATGACCACGTCATATGATGTTGAGTAATATTTGATAGCGTGTTGCATCCAGCAACGTAATCGTAATCCCACGGACTATTGTTGTATGTTCGTTTACCCGGCTAGCATGAACTAACCCGAACATGTTTGAGCTAACGGCCTCGCGTGGGAACTCCACCGACCCGTTAACTTATTGTGAATCCCGAGTATAACTCGCTGATCCAATGATTATGTTGAAATTGTGCCCACTGCAATACCGTGGTTTCGTTTTGTGCCCACTTTACCGTGGCATCGTTTGGTGCCCGCTGCAATACCGTGGCATCGTTTTTGGATTGCTCGCAAGCAATGTGTAATTGAGCCGGCAGTACAACGACATGCCCGACTAAGTTGTTCGAGAGCCAGCAGTACTCGACATGCCTGACTAAGTAGATCGTATAATTGTATGTATACTAATATACATATGTAATATTGTAGGTAGCACCGAGTGCTCGAGATGATGTACCAGTATGTAGTTATATATATATATATATATATATATATATATATATATATATATATATATATATATATATATATATATATATATATGTATCCGTTGAAACAACACATATGTAACAATCGTGCCACGCATGAAAATAGTTGATTGTATCTAATTATGTATAAACAAATACTTAGATATTAAATAGCACGAGGTATAATTACTCATCACCTAGTTGAGCTGTAATAGTATAAGGAAATCTATACTAACGTGTGATAATATTGTATACTCCTAGCCTAAAGCCTAGCAAGTATATTGTGAAAACTTAATAACGATCTAGCTCAGATTGTTTAGATCTTGATCTAGGATAAAACGAACAACGAATGATAACAATGATAAAATATGCAGCGGAATAACAATAAGAACAATGTTATCACTATAAGCCCCAATATTATTTGATCAGAATAAAACGGTTATACAACTATAACAGGATCAAGAAACCTTGATCTTGAGGCTAAACAAAACCCTTAGACGTCTACATTATGTGTGCACACTTTTTCCTACACCCCTATGTCTCTTTATATACTAGAGATCATTAGGGTTTACAATAAAACCTAACTTGCATAGAAAGTAAACTTAATATTTCACATTAAGTCCTTGTAATTTCATCATTCTTTATTTATGCATATTTTGTTTTGTAATCATCAAATCTTGAATCCTTACAATCTTCCCCTATTTGATATTACAAAACAATCTCGTTAAATGAAACCGTCTTCTATGCTTCCCCTTGACTTAATATCTTCTTGAATATGTCACCACTTATTATAAGCTGCAAAATCAATATCTTTCTTCCCCTTTTTGTAATAATCAAATATGAATCTTTTGCAACTTGTAAACACTTCCCCTCAAGTGGTACATGTAGATGATGAAACATTAAACAATAAGCTTCCCCTTAAAATATGTTCACCATCTCTTGAATCTCGAATTCTATTGGCTCTATGTAATGATTACTGGTCGGTGAAGAAAATAGAGTATAACAAACTTAATAAAGAAATTAAGTCTTCCAAACTTGTACCTTATATCTTGTACTATCCACGACGTCGAACTTATAATCCTATGTATAAGTAGATTACAATCTCTTTGACAAAAATCCTTTTTATCCATAATAAGTCACCGAGCACACCAAAACTCTTTCAAGTGATAGCAAATGTGAGCATTGAGCATCCTAAGTTTAATCTCACACGTTTGCTAGATTTGTCAAGTCTTCGTCGTCACCATACATATCAAACAAGTTATCTTCAAAGCTCTTCATCCACCACTTTGAGATATGATAAAATACAAACCTGTCAAACTCAACTACAATATCAAATAAGCAATAATCAATCTTCTTCGTAATCACATCTTCAAATAATCTTCAAAATCCACGAACAGTGGTAACCACTTTGCATTAACAGTGGCAAGCTCTACTAGCCGTGGCAAGTTTGTACTAACAGGGGTACGCTTGTACTGACAGAGGCAATGTTGTACTAGCAGAGGCGAGTTTGTACTAGCAGCGGGACACTTTGTGCTAACAGTGGCTGAGCAGTGGCTAGCACATGTAACCAACAGGGGCAGGCAACTTCTGAATTATATATCTCCCTGATTATGGATCTGATGAAGCTCAAATTTTAACACGAAGTCTATCAATGTTTCATTAACCACATATCCAAAAATCAAGTCGATCCAACGGTTAATGAATGCACAGTAATTTTGTGACTTCAGCTGCATGAAAGAAACCATAAACCTACTGCAGCAAATTCGAATTTGAATATCTCTAAGTAGAAACATCCAATCACAACGAAATTTTTACACAATGTAGAAACATATGTCTTCTATAACATATCAAAAAATCATAAACTTTCGTTGAATAACGAAGACACAGTGACCGTTTTACTTCTGCCGTTCTGGAAAACCCTAAACTTTCAGCAACCAAATTCGACAATAAATATCTCTCAATCAAAAGCTCAGATCGAAAATTCCTTTGGTAGGAATGTGCGCCATGGCTGTGCAGAAAGTGACGAATTACGAATTTTTCTTGAAATCTTCCAGGGTTTCTTCGATACGGCTTCTCTTTCTTGTAAAACTTGTAGATCCTAGATCACGAGCAACCTTGCTCTGATACCAATTGTGAAAACGTATGATCGTTTAAGCTCTAGACTTTTTAGGCCTAATCTAGGATTAACAAACAATGATAATAATGATAACAAAGATGATAATTGCAGCGGAATAATAAGAACAACATCAATGTTATCAATGGCCAAATCCCTAATCTTATTAATGAATTAACAAGACGGATACCCTTTAGTATCGGGGTTACAAGAACCTTAGGGATAACAGAGAACTATAGACGTCTACATCTTTTCTAGGTGCACCCCTTTTACCTACACCCAATATCTCTTTATATACTAGAGATACTAGGTTTACAAGAAACCCTAATCGTAGGAGAATAATAATTAAACAATTTACAATTTTAGTCCCTCATCTTTAATTATTTTGTATCATCAAATTAAAATATCCTAACATATATATATCGGAGTCTCGGGAAAATGTTCACTTAAGTTCAGTTCCCGTTCTAGTGATAATGAAGAGTGTCGACAGTTTTAGTTCCCAGAGAATATCTAAACCTGTAACAGTATAGATGTTGTCCAGTGTAGGTAGAATTAACTGGTTCTAATGTATTCAATGATATTGTCCCGCGACAATATGGCCAAAGGATTGTGATAACTAAATCAAGTTATGAATTGGTAATCGTTTTCCAACCACCTAACAGGGTACGATTGCAACCTATCTAGGTAAAGTGTTGATATTGTTCTAAGACAATATTAAGGGTGTAATTCCTAAGTATTACACATTTCGTATTACATACAGTAATATAAATAGTTGTGAATTATAAAAGATTATTAATATAATTCGAAAACAGTAATTAAGCATGTGTTTCACCCCGAAAACAGTAAAACAGTTAAAAGGGGTGGGGCTATGAAACTCACCTGAGAGGCTAGCGTCCTAGTGTAACGAGTCGTGCCAAGTATAATCTCCTAGTGTCCTAAACACGAGAGATTTCGTATGTTTGTAAGTGCGGTTCGTTATTGATGATTCGTAATAATAATTCATATTATTATTAGGTTTGAGCTTTCGTATACTTTATAAAGTATATTTGTTTTGAGTATAAGTCGTATCATATATAAATTGTCATTTGAAAACGTTTCCCGACACTTAGAAAGATGTGGCTGTTTTCTGCTTTCTGCGACATAACTTGCGACACAAAAGTTGGTTATGCGACACAAGGGTTATGTCGCATAGAGTGCGACACAAGAGCTCTGCGACACAGTGGTTGTGTCACAAAAGCTTGCGATGCTGATTTAACAGCGACATAAGGGTTATGTCGTATAAGGTTTACGACATAAGATGCGACATAGCGTACGACATAAGATACGACACAAACGAAGTTATGCGACACAACATGCGACACAAGCGTTGTGTCGCAAAGATGAACACCAGCCCAGAACCCAGCGACTGACGCGTTTTTCCGATCAAAATCACAAATCAAACGCATTTTTAAGCTGTAAAATCATGTTTTCTTTGTTGTTTAGGTTATAACTAAGTTGTGTAAACATTATTACACCAAAACATTACACCAAAATGATTAAATCTAAACATTTAGAAATTTCTTACAATTGCAATTCGATGCCAAACGAGGAAGAAAACGAGGGTGTTGCCTTTGTTAATGTTGTTCCTCTCTTAATGGTGATTCCGAAAATATATGTTGATGGTGGTGGCGGTGGAGTCCGGTGGTGGTGGCGGTGATTGGTGGTGATTATTTTTAGAGAGAAAATGAAATGGAGAAAGGGAGGAAGATGATGGAAATGAGATGAAATGGGGAGGGGATTTGGGTTTTGTCAAGCTCAGATCCCTATTGCATGGACTGTGATCTCCAACCACAGTACCAAATATCCGTGTTTAATTAGTCCGATGTAATTTAATATAATATTTTAAATTCTAAAATTTATTTATATTATCTTAAAATGTTTATTAGTGAAAGTATTTTATAAAAATACTATTTTGAAAGGAAAGTTTAATTGTTTGTTTTTCGAGCGGTCCCGAATAATTAAGATACGTTTTGAATTAAAACGACTTATGTTTTCGAATGCTTGATATTTTAAATCTATGATTTTGTTTACATCAATTTGTAGATATTTTTAGTAAAAATATTCCACTTGAATCTTAAAATGTAATTATTTAGAGTTTAAAGTTGACGCGAAAATTTGACTTTTTGACGAGGTGTTACATAGTAATAGTATCCAAACTATCGGTAGATTCTGTATAGGTCAATACAGTTTGATGATAAGAGTTCTTGAGGTCTCCGCGGCATCAGGGTTTCTCAAGAACCACCGATCCTCCTTGTTGTTCTGTGTGATGTTTATCAGTTATAAACTGATTTGTTATGCCATGTTAGGCTGTGATTATTGATTTACTCACTTAGCTTCGTGCTAATTCCACCATTAAACTTCTTGCAGGTCTTGTTAATTATGTTGGGCTGGGAAACAAGAAGTTATGCAAATGGAATGTTTGACATGCGATGACTCTGATATTTTGATATAAATTAGGCGATGTTGTACTTTACATAAAATGTAAACTTTATAAGGTGTTTCTAAACTTGGACCATGTATGTATTATAGGTTTGTTTTATAATGAAAGTTGGGGACTTTTGCTTCCGATAGGTGTTATAAAAATAAAAAAAACAGGTTGAAATTTAAGGGACGTTATATATATATATATATATTTATATATATAGGGATGGGTTCTGGTGAAAACAAGGAGATAAAAAAACAGTGAAAACACATCCACACCCTCCATCTAATCTAACATATATATATATATATATATATATATATATATATATATATATATATATAAAAGGGGTGGGGATAAAAAAAACGGTGAAAACACTTTTTTGATTCACAATTTTTTTAAGTTGTGAACTTTTATATTTTTTGCTTCACATATGAATTTTTTTTGTGAATCCTTATATATTTTTTTTCACATAAAATTTTCGTCATTAATCTTTATTTTTTTTGCTTCACACAAAGTTTTTAACTTTTTTAATTGTGAACCTTAATTTTTTCACATAATTTTTTTTAAAAAAATTTTCACGAAATTTTTGAGTTTTTTTATTGTGAACTTTGATTTTCTTTGGGGTTCACGAAAAGGTTTTAAGTTTTTCAACTGTGAATCTTAATTTTTTATGAGTTCACGAAAAGTTTTTAACTTTTTCAATTGTGAACTCTTTTTTTTTAACTGTGAACCTTAATTTTTTTTAGGTTCACAAAAAAATTTAAAAATTTTCAATTGTGAACCTTTTTTTTTCACCTGTGAACCTTAATTTTTTTTGAGTTCACGGAAAGTTGTTTACTTTTTCAATTGTGAACCTTAACTTTTTTTTGGTTCACGGAAAGTTTTTAACTTTTCTAATTGACAACCTTTTTTTCCAACTGTGAACCTTAATATTTTTTTGGGTTCACAACAAGTTTTTAACCTTTTCAATTGTGAACCTAATTTTTTTGTTTTGGGTTCACAAAAAGTTTTTAAGTTTTTCAATTGTGAACCTTAATTTTTTTGTTTTGGTTTTCGAATTTGACTTTATTTTATTTTTTCACACAAAAAATATATTTTTTTAAAATATTCTTTTTTGTGTGAACCTTAATTTTTTATGGTTTACTTAAAAAAAAAAAAATTCACAACTTAAAAAAATTGTGAAGGAAAAAGTGTTTTCACCGTTTTTTTTTATCTCCACCCCTTATATATATATATATATATATATATATATATATATATATATATATATATATATATATATATATATATATATATATATAAGTTAGATTAGATGGAGGGTGGACATGTGTTTTCACTGGGTTTTTTTTTATCTCCTTGTTTTCACAGGATCCCATTCATATATATATATATATATATATCTTTACTATTATATAATGCATATACCCCATTTTCATTTTAAAAGTTTTAAGTTTCAACCAATCTATGATCTCCACCGTCCATTTTAATCTGTGTCTTTTATCCTCATCTGAACCCTCTATTCTTAACTCCACACAAAGTAGAGATATATAGAGGCCTACTATGATAAGAAAACACATAGTCAAACACCAAAAAAAACACACTCCCCTAATTTTCTCCCTCAAAACACTCTCCTCCGGTTTCACTCCCTCAACCGCCGGCACCTCCAAGAACTCGGCCACCAAAACCTTCTCGCGTCTCCACCACCATCATAGTAATAACTAAGTGAAACACCCCGTAAGACGTGACCGTTTTTTTTTTCTCATTTAGTAAAGTCCAACGTATAAAATATGACATTAAAGACTCGTTATATCGTTCCCTTACTCAAATTATGACTCGAATAACAAAATGTTAAATTTACAAGAGATTCCTCAGGAATGACTCCCATTCCTCAGGAATCAGACATGCTGTTAGTACTTGGATTTGGATTCCTCGGGAATGACTCTCATTCCCCAGGAATCAGGGCTGCTGTAAATAGGGTTGTTCACAGTTCGGATAAAACCGGATTATCCAATTGGATAACTCGGATCGGACCATATGGTTTGGATAATTGGATTCTTAGATCGGTTCGGATCAAAACCAAACTTACTATTTTGGATCACGGATTGGTTTTGGTTTGTAAATTACAAACCGGATTATCCAAATAAACCAAATAACAAATAAATACTTATTTTTCATTCATTATATGTATACATGCACATACAAAATAGTTTACTAACTTATTAGTAATATTCTATAAATATTCAAATATAATAGGTAGTTTATAATTTACATAATTGTTTACTTATATATATGTAACTTCTAGTTTCATTTTGCATTTTACTATTATATTACACGCACATGTATATGTACTGGGAGGTTCAAATGAGAACCATTCATTCTGTATAAGTTTATTATAATATCTAACATATTTTTAGTAGATATTATAAATATATATGTATGTGTATGGGTAACCAAAAACCAAACCGATCCATCCAAATAGTAATTCGGATGGATTGGTTCGGTTTTTGAATTTGTTTGGACGGTTCGGATTCATATTTTCAAAACCATAATCCATTTGGATTCATGTATACGGATCGGTTTTGAACCGAACCATCCATATGAACACCCCTAGCTGTAAACACTTAATTTCAGATTCCCCAGGAATGACTCCCATTCCCCAGGAATCAAGGCTACACAAACTAATACCAAAATACGAATTTTAAACGCGTATAACTTTTTACTCGTACATCCGTTTGACCTGAAATTTTGCGTGCACCTTCACTCTGACCATACAAACATTTTCTCATTTCCACTTTTTCAAATTTCGCTTTCTATCTCATTTTGAACCGTTGACTTAGTTTTGACCATTTTGAACCAATTTACTTGACATGTCAACTTCTAAACCACTAACATTCAGAGTCTAAGCTTTTGACCACATTCTCACATTACCATTTACAAATTATTGACATCATGAAATTGGACTTTTACCATATCTAACTCGCTTTGACTCGTAACCCCATTGGTTGCCCATTTGGACACCAAAATGACCCAATTGGGTCTTTGACCATATTGACCCACTTTCTTGGTCAATCCTCCCCTAATTGACTTTATCTAAGTCAACTAACATGCTAACATCATCATTTGACCATATCAATACCTGATATCGTGTAAAAAGTCACGTTTTTACCACCGATATCTCTCTCATTCTGGAGCAATACTTGGCATTTGGACTCAAACAACGCACAAATCAGTGATAATATGTTAAGAAGATCAAAACAAAAGTTGCACGACAAAAATCAAGCAAAACGGCCGAGGAACGAAGATTCCACACACGTTTGAAGATTCAAGGCATCAAAACGGGATTTCAAGACTAAAGTGCCCTTCACCAACATCCATTTTATCCAAGATGTTCATTTTTAAAATACGAATCCAACAAAAGAAGAATCAACTAAAACGGATAAAGAATGAAGATTCTACGCCCGTCGGAAGATCTAAATGATTCGTACGTGATATCTGGAGTTAGGGACCTCATCTTACGGGCTATCATATGTCAAAATCTTCGTTTTTGAATTACGAATCCAACAGAAAAAGAATCAACTCAAACGGGCGCATAACGAAGAAAACATCCTCGAATCAAGAAACGAAGCAAAAGACGGCGAAACGGGGCGGGTGGCAGCCAGCCGCCGCCGGCCACCACCAGGGCGCCGCCGGCCTGCTGTCCCCCGCCTTGCTTTCCTTTTTTGGCTAATTCGCATACCTGGTGCACCACCTTTCCGCGTTGTACAGTACCGGTGCACCACCTTTCCGCGTTGTACAGTACCTGGTGCACCTTTTTACCCACATTACGCTAATGTGCACCCCTTGATGTTAATGTGAGCCTAAACTCACCTATAAATAGAGGGCTTGGGTTCATTTGTAAAACATCTCTATATACACCTATCTTTTCACACACCACACGTTACACCAACTCTTTAAATTATAATACTTCCTTAGTTAATTAGACTAGCTAATTAACTAGTTAAGGAAGATTTGTACGGAGGTGCTCCGGGACGCATTTGTAGCTACGAGTTATTGTATTGTACTTATCAGGTTTTAATATATCTTCCATATTTAATTATGTTCGTTCTTTCTTTAATAAATTTAAATATGCATGCTAGAATTGCCATGATTAGCTAAATAACTCAATTGTCTGCTATGATAGTCGTTTAGGAAAGATTTAAATATGTGATTATATTGTATGCTATGAGATTTCGGGTGTTTTGTATCATGAATAGATGTAGGAATTGAATCTTTATCGTTTATCTGCCCAACTCATGTTGTGACTAAAACCTTATCTAAAAATGAACGTAGCTAACTCATAGGGTATAGGTCACTTAGTTATACTATGTTTGATTGAATCATTGAGCTCGGCATGGCCGGTGTTCTCTAGACCAAATTAGGATCCAAAAGACACGGAATATGGGAATAGAGGTAGATTAAGATTTAATTCGGACAGACGATATTTTTGAGACAACTTTCGGAATATCCTCGATTTAATTAATACATTTGTATGCTTAGGTTTAACTATTATCTTGATTGTCTTATTGCATGTTCTTGTTTGATTGTTGCCTTAGGATTATCATACTAGTGAAATACACCTAGCCTTAATTATTGTGCAATAACATGACGGCCCTTATTCGAATGTTCTCCGATATAGTACTGGAAACGCTTATGGCGAAGTACAAACGTATGGAAGTTGAGAACGACCGAAGGTAGTCGTGTTATGAATCAATTAACAAATGTATTACTTAAGTTTCTATTTGTAATGTAAACCATCCCTGTCTTGTTGCATACTTGAGTAATGTTGATAATTCATACGAATAAGTGATGACATCTTATCTGACCGCTTAGACCAGTTTTTCCAACTTATTCCGACGAGGGTAAAACCCGTTTACAAGATTGTTTATTCAACAAGCTGTGACATGATTCGGACGTCTATGATGACCGAGATTGGGGAATAGGATTCGAGATTAACTGTTAGATAATATGGACATGCATTTGAGAGAACTTTCAGTGTATGCTTTAATATATTCTGCAACCCACGTGACATTCTATTTGCCTGATTGTAGACACCTCCGCGTTAGCCCGATAGTAGGATTGTAGCAATAACTCACATTAACTTATGAACTTATCCTCATTAGAACTCTTCACGCTTTAATATCACCTGAACCACTTCATAGTAGACAATCGCTTTAACTGCTAAACGCCCGAAGTAACATCCATTTCTGATTCAATTTAGTTTAATTTTAGAATAGAAAACCCAAAACCTAAACCAACCCTTTTTCTCCCTAGCTAAATTTATAAAAGTCCCTAAATTCCCCTACTTTCAATTCGTCGCGCTTTGAAGAACGATTATAGGTCATACTTATCCTTTGCTAGCCCTTAGATTAGCAATAGTAGTAACCCTAGGCCCCAGCCTTATAAATTTAAAACCCACTATTGTAACCGGATAGTTATCATTAACGACACCGACCTATTCGGGCGCAACAAGTTTTTGGCGCCGCTGCCGGGGAGCGTTGGCGACCGATTTTAGGAAGTTTAGTGACTCTAGTATTTAGCGATCCTTTTGAAAGATTAACATCAATCAAAAGTTACACTTTTTGCCCTTAGAATTAGATTAGTTTTATTTTATTAACCAACCATGTCAACCCTTTATTTTGACTTGACCAACCTTACACCAAGTGGATCATCAACCCAACTTTTGGCCATTCCTTCACCAACAACCCACTTACATTCCTCAAAACAACTTTTATCTTATTTTATACTAGAACAAAATGTTATAAACAAAAGGATAGCCGGATTTCAAGACAACATTGATGCCATGATAAAAATTTCCAACAAATTAATTTATAACATGGAGTCTATTTTGGAAAACTTGAATTTTATTGAGGAAAGTACGTCGGCAACTACCATTCAACCCAACGATGTGTTAATCGTGACTAGAGGAGGAAAAGTAACCAAAGTTGATCCACCACCACCAGATAACACCCCCGAAAACACTTATTCGCCTACACCTACACCAAGTGAACATGTGTCCATTGACATCCCTGTCACAACACCTGACCCATCACCAACCAAAACTCCGGATAATGTACCTCGCACGAGAATACCTTATCCCGGTAGACTTAAAAAGGAAAAGCAAGAAGCCCAATTCGGTAAATATCTGGAAATGTTTAAAAGCTTGCACTTGAATGTTAGACTATTAGATGCTTTAGTAGAGATGCCCACATGTGCCAAATTCTTTAAAGAACTTATTTCAAACAAAGAGAAACTTAGGCAAATAGTTAGTTTACTTTTAGATGCTGAATGCTCTTTAATTGTACAACATGGTCTTCCACCTAAGTTAGGAGACACTGGACGTTTTACAATACCCTGTTTTCTCCAAGATATCATAATTAGTAATGTCTTAGCTGACCTAGGTGCTAGTGTCAATCTTATGCCTTATTCCCTCTATAAGAAATTAGGATTAGATAACCTACTGCCTACTCGTATGACCATCCAATTGGCAGACAGATCAGTTAAACTCCCTCGAGGAATTGCTGAAGATGTCATGGTCAAGGTCGATAAGTTCATCTTTCCAGTGGACTTCATTATCATGGATATAGAGGAAGACACCCACTCATCCTTGGCAGACCTTTCTTAAATACTGCCAAGGCCGTAATCGACGTAAACGAAAAATCTTTAAAACTAAGAGTTGGAAAAGAGGAGGTCACCTTTAATGTCGATCGATTAATAAAGCAACCTCTGGAAGAGGACCTTGGTTTGTGCGATACTATGCAGGACATTTTTTATGAACATCTCCACGAAGTATTGGCATTATCCAGCCAGAACCCGATACCTAACACGGTAGTCAACGTTCGAAGATTATATAACGAGGATCCTGGGCTGCAGTCCGCAATCACTTTGCCAGCAAAGTCTGAAGAACTACTATTTCCCATGTTTGAAAAGAAGCCATCTTGCACCAATGGCAAAACAATAGCCGTCCCATTGGGATGCGGTACACCAATACCTTGGCTAAAAAAAGATACATCCACACTCAATAACCCGAATCCAGCTCCTTCAATTAAAGAATCCTGGATTCAGTCAAAGAAATGAGTATTGAGCCACCACCATTTGAACCCCAATTAATCAACCAACCTGAACCACTACCATTTCCAAACTCTGAAATCACCATAAACCAATCTTCATCCGCTCAATTTCAAGAATTCCAATTCACTGACGACGGAGAGATCATCATCACCAGAAATGACGAAGTCTCCTCATCCTCAGTTAACAAGTACGAGCTAAAGACGGACGAATTCTCAAACAGAACCGAGTGGGTTGAAATAGCATCAATCTCCACATCTGAACCCGAGACAGATGAAGCACCATTCCAAACTGAATATGAGAAGCTGAATAGAGACGAAATAGCTAGAATGAAGCCGTCTATTGAGGAACCACCAAACTTGGAATTAAAGGAATTACCACCTCACCTTGAATACGCTTACCTCCAAGGAACCTCCCAACTCCCGGTGATAATCTCAAAAGAGTTGAAACCCGAGGAGAAAGCTCAACTCATTGATGTTCTGAAATCGCACAAGAAGGCAATTGCATGGAAAATTTCCGACATATAAGGAATTAGTCTAAACTATTGCACACACAAGATCCTTATGGAAAACGATTTCAAACCATCCGTATAGAGGCAGAGAAGGATGAATCCTAAGATTCAGGACGTGGTTAAGCAAGAAGTTATCAAACTCTTAGATGCTGGATTGATTTACCCAATATCCGACTCACCGTGGGTTAGCCCTGTTCAAGTCGTGCCGAAGAAAGGAGGAATGACGGTCATTACAAACGAAGAAAATGAGCTTATACCAACTCGGACAGTTACCGGTTGGAGGGTTTGTATTGATTACCGAAATTTAAACGAAGCAACTCGCAAGGATCACTTTCCACTTCCGTTTATTGACCAAAT
Source organism: Helichrysum umbraculigerum (assembly GCA_949592205.1). Lineage (NCBI taxonomy): Eukaryota > Viridiplantae > Streptophyta > Magnoliopsida > Asterales > Asteraceae > Helichrysum > Helichrysum umbraculigerum. Next base: position 62,791,181 of record CATIUR010000007.1, on the reverse strand, counting down.
GCTCGAGAGGCTGTCGGGGAATGAATTCTACTGTTTCCTTGATGGATTCTCTGGTTATTTCCAAATTCCGCTTGATCCAAAAGACCAGGAGAAGACGACGTTTACATGCCCTTATGGAACATTCGCATATCGACGAATGCCATTTGGATTATGCAACGCACCTGCAACATTTCAGAGATGCATGGTTGCAATCTTCCACAACATGATTGAACAATGCATGGAAGTCTTCATGGATGACTTCTCGGTCTTCGGAGACTCTTTCGCATCATGTTTATCCAACCTCGATAGGATGCTCGCCAAGTGTGAAGAATCGAATCTCGTCTTGAATTGGGAAAAATGTCACTTTATGGTAAAGGAAGGAATAGTCTTAGGACATAGAATATCAAAGTCAGGAATCGAAGTAGACAAAGCCAAAGTCGAAACCATTGCGAAACTTCCACCACCCACCAATGTTAAAGCCATTCGAAGTTTCCTAGGTCACGATGGGTTCTACCGTTGTTTTATCAAGGACTTCTCCAAGATCTCTCGACCTATCACCCACCTGTTAGGAAAAGACATCAAATTCGCATTTGACGAAAGCTGTATGAAAGCCTTTGACTACCTAAAGAAAGAACTAACCAACGCACCAATCATGGTCGCTCCGGACTGGAGCCTTCCATTTGAAATCATGTGCGACGCAAGCGATTTCGCTGTAGGGGCAGTTCTCGGGCAGCGGAAGGATAATCATTTTCGGCCAATCTACTACGCTAGCAAAACTTTCACAGATGCTCAAGAGAATTATATAACCACCGAAAAATAGTTGCTGGCTATAGTATTCGCCTTTGATAAATTCCGATCATACCTGATATTGTCAAAGACAATAGTGTACACGGATCACTCAGCTCTGAAATACCTCTTCAAGAAGCAAGATGCAAAACCAAGACTGTTACGATGGATTCTACTCCTACAAGAATTTGACATTGAGATAAAAGATAAAAAGGGAGCAGAGAATGTCGCCGCAGACCATCTGAGTCGACTTGAAAATCCATCAATGGAACAACTTGCAGAAGGGGACATCAAAGATCGATTTCCAGAAGAGCAGTTAATGAGTTTAGGAGAGCAATTGCAAGGCTCATAATTCACGGACGATCCTTGGTTTGCAGACATAGCCAATTTCGTAGTTGGAGGGATCACAAGGAAAGGAATGCCGTCATCACGAAGACAAAAGTTCTTCCGCGATGTCAAGTACTACTTTTGGGATGATCCGTACTTATTTAAGGTCTGTCCCGACCATATTATAAGAAGATGTGTCGATGGAAAGGAAGCCGAACACATCCTCCATCAAAGCCATCACGGACCCACCGGAGGACATCACGCAGCCAGTTTGACAGCAAAGAAAGTATACGACTCAGGATTCTATTAGCCAACTATTTTCAGAGACGTACAAGACTTGGTGAAATGTTGCGATATTTGCCAAAGGTTTGGAAATATCACAACGCGTAACGAAATGCCGTTAACGAATATCCAAGCATGTGAAATATTCGATATATGGGGATTAGACTTCATGGGACCTTTTCCAAAATCCTACGGAAAAGAATACATTCTAGTAGCTGTCGACTACATATCCAGATGGGCCGAAGCTCAAGCCTTCCCAACAAATGACTCGAGAGTCGTAACCAAGTTCTTAAAACAGCTGTTCTGTCGGTTTGGAACACCTAGAGCAATCATCAGTGATCGAGGCACGCACTTTTGCAATACTCAGTTTATGAAACTATTGCAACAATATGGTGTTACCCACAAAACCTCTACGGCCTACCACCCGCAGACGAATGGGCAAGCAGAAATAACAAACTGAGCGCTAAAAAGAATTTTGGAACGAACAGTTGGTCAACACAAGGAAAACTGGGCAGACAAGCTAGATGATGCGTTATGGGCATTCCGGACAGCCTACAAAACACCTTTAGGAACGACCCCCTATAGGCTCGTATATGGAAAGGCATGTCATCTTCCGATCGAACTCGAATACAAAGCTTACTGGGCACTAAAGAATTGCAGCTTAGATCCTACAGCAACGGGAATGCACCGGAAAATGCAACTAAACGAGTTAGGAGAACTAAGAGATCAAGCATACGAGAGCTCCTACAAGTTCAAGGAAAGAACTAAGTTGCTCCACGATGCAAAACTACGCCCCACACGCTTCAATCCAGGTGATAAATTTCTACTCTTTAACTCTCGATTTAAGAAATTTTCCGGTAAATTCAAAACAAGGTGGAGCGGCCCATTTACAATCTCTAAGGTTTTCCCTTATGGCGCCATTGAACTCGAGGCTCCAGACGGAAATTTCAAGGTAAACGGTCATCGTTTAAAACATTACGTACAAGACTTTCCCCCATCCGAGGAAGTCTACGGTTGCAAAGCACCCTGACGAACATTTAAAGGTAGAAGAGTCAAGCTACGAGACTTGATAAACAAAGCGCTCTTGGGAGGCATCCCAAGCCTATCTTATGTTTTTAGCATTAATTTTCTTTTACTGTTATATTTAAGCTAATCCATTTTTCTATGCAGTACCTCACCTTATGAAAGAATGATGATCTTAGACCAATAACCTTTTATATTTTGCAGGATGAGTTCGCAGTCAGACAGAGCACGAGTGTAACACCCTCAAATTTCGGTTTGCGGAAGCTGTCGGGTCGGGTGTTACTAAATCAAATATCACAGCATAAGATACATAATGAACGACTCTAAATGAGACGTTTGAAAATAATTATACATTTCCCAAAATAGAACGTTTACAACGTTATGAGTTTGATAGTGAATTCCAAATACATAATTTGATAATACAAAAGTAAATGCAGAGTTGTCCCAAACGTTTGAAATCATGCGACTCGAGCTAGCAAAATCTTGAAGTAATCCTAATCCTGCTGGGCACCTGAGAACACATGCTAAAACAGGTCAGCTATAAAGCTGGTGAGTTCATAGGATTGTTAGTTGTAATCATGATGTAATAAAACCCTGTATGTTTTGAAGAGTCGTTTCAAATTCAGCCATTTTGATAAATATTATATTGAAGTTTGTAACACCAATGTGTATACATTTAATCGAGGTATTTCATACCTAACTGGTCTGTGTCCTGTACCTAAGTACATATATACGTTTGGCAATCCATGCCTTGAATACCTATCAGGTAGTAATTGTGTCTATAACGTGAGGCAATACATGCCTTATAACCATTGAGCACTTGAAGGGCTGCGTAGTAATATACAAATAATTGTAGTTCCGCAGAACTATGTTGAATTTTGTGAAAATATGGTGCATACAGCAACTATCTGATTGAAATGAGTTAACGGCCTCGCGTGGAAACTCTACCGACCCGTTCTTCTTGTGAATCCCGAGTATAACTCGCTGATCCATTGATTGAAATTTCGTCCACTGCAATACCGTGGTTTCGTTTTGTGCCCACTTTACCGTGGCATCGTTTGGTGCCCGCTGCAATACCGCGGCATCGTTTTGGAATTGCTCGCAGCAATTTGTGTTTGAGCCGGCAGTACAACGACATGCCCGACTAAGTTGTTTGAGAGCCAGCAGTACTCGACATGCCTGACTAAGTAGACCGTATAATAGTATAGATATTCATCAGGTGACACCCCCATACGGTTGGATTACATCCTGAGCCGGGGGACCATCCCTGGTTGGATTACATCCTGAGCCAGAGTCGTCACCAGTTGAGTTGTATTGATATGAGGAATCTGTACCAATGTGTGATAATATTGTATACTCCTAGCCTAAAGCCTAGCAAGTATATATATCGGAGTCTCAGGGGAAATGTTCACTTAAGTCCAGTTCCCGTTCTAGTGATAACGAAGAGTATCGACAGTTTTAGTTCCTAAAGAATAACTAAAACTAGTAACAGTATAGATGTTGTCTAGTGTAAGTAGAACTAACTAGTTCTAACGTATTCAATGATATTGTCCCGTGACAATATGGCCAAAGGATTGTGAAAACTAAATCAAGTTATGTATTGGTAATTGTTTTCCAACAATTTGATAGTGTACGATTGTGACCTATCTAGGTTAGGTCTTGATATTGTTCTAAAACAATATTGCGGGTGTAATTCCTAAGTATTACACATTTTGTATTACATACAGTAATAAAAATAGTTGTGAATTATAAACCATTGTTAATATAATTCGAAAACAGTAATTGAGCATGTGTTTCACCCCGAAAATAGTAAAACAGTTGAAAGAGTGGGGCTATGAAACTCACCTGAGTCTTGAAAGTTTGAATTAATAACTTGGATTGATTTGCCTTGAAGTGTGGTCCGAAGACTTGTAACCTGAGGGTGTCCATGACACGCGATGGTTATTAATTGTTTAGGCATCTCGAAAGACTACCTTTGTAGTTGTTTGTCCAAATTACTACGATTTGGTTGATTGAATTGTATGTTTGAAAACGTGTATCGTATAAGTGTTTTGAAGTTGTACAAGTTTGACACTTGGTGAAAAATGTGCTTACGGAATCTAAGTACGGGGGTCCGGGGGCAGCGCCCCTGGTTAGCGGGGTCCAAGGGGCGGCAGCCCCTGGCGGGGTCCAAGGGGCAGAGCCCCTGGCTGGGGTCGAGCTGCTAGGTCAGCTTGGAAAATTTTTATTTCTACTATATTGCTTTAAGGAAAAACGCATCTGGACTTGAAATTGGGTGAAATCAAGTGATAAAATTTAGGGTCTCGACACTTAGTGGAAATGTGAGTTTTTAAACTTTCTGTTTTCTGCGACATAACATGCGACACAAAAATGTGTCATGCGACACAATGATTGTGTCGCATGGAGTGCGACACAAAAGCTCTGCGACACAGTGGTTGTGTCGCAAAAGCTTGCGATGCTAAATCAATAGCGACATAACGGTTGTGTCGCATGAAGTCTGCGACACAAGGTACGACACAAGGATACGACATAATGGTTGTGTCGCATGGGAAATTCATGCGACACAGTATGCGACACAAGGCTTGTGTCGCACTGAAGAACAGCAGCCCAGAAACTTTCGGGTTTCGCGTTTTTTCCGGCCAAAATCGCAAATCAAACGCATTTTCAAGCTGTAAAATCATGGTTTCTTGGTTGTTTAGGTTATAAGTAAGTTATGTAATCATCATTACACTAAAACATTACTTCAAAATGATTAAATCTAAGAATTTGAGAAATTCTTACAAATGCGAATCGAGGCCAAACGATAAAGAAAACAATGATGTTGCCTTTGTTAATGTTGTTCCACTCGTGAAGGTGATTCCGAAAATGTTGGTGACGGTGGCGGCGGTGGTCGGCCGGCGGTGGTGGTGGTGGTTGGTGGTGATATTTTAGAGAGAAAAATGGATGGAGAAAAGAAGAAGATGAGGAAAATGAAAGGAGAAAAGAGGTGGGGGTTGGGTTTTGTTAAACTCAGCTCCCACTTTTGTATACTGTGGTGTAACACCAGCCAAATTAGGACTAGTAATTAGTGCCTAATCATACGTTAATACATGTAATTAGTTCTGTGTTAGGCTAATTAATGTATCGAATTATATATATTGTTGAATATATACGAAAATGCTATTTGGTTAAATCGTACGCAATTTAAATCGAATGTATTTCGATTCAATTTAATACGGACGTTGGTGACCAACTTTATTAAATAACGCTTTTATGTCAAAAATATTATTGTGATAATATTTCGTATTCATTCGTATCGTACAAACAGAACTCACACTATTTAAAATATTAAAACGCGCAAACTAAATAAACAAACTTACATTTTATAACTCAAATATAAATTGAATTGTAAAGTATTTAACTAAAACATCGCGTAATAAATTGTATTTTAAAACTTACCATTTAATATGAAAAATAGTTGTTCAAAACGTTAAATGACGGAGAAAACGAACACCGCGCGGAGCGCGGGGCGAAGCCGAAAAGTGGAGGATAACCTCCACCCTTCTTCCTCTTTTTCTCATTTCTCAACCATTTCTCTCTCTCCTCTTTTCTTTTCTCCAAAATCACCAAATCACCACAACCCACAAAAATCGCAAAATACTACTATCAAACGCACTCGTATCACCAATATTTTTAGATATTCACGACCACCTCACGACGATCTTCAACGCTATGTTTCCGGATTTTCGTTTCGGCAATTTGTAAGTTTCCGACAAAATCCCGAAATCTCTCGATTCTTAGTATTTTTCAATTGTAGTTGTTATTATCACTTGTATATGTCCATTACAATGTATAGAACATGATTTTATAACCTGAAAATGAGTTTAAAACGGATTTTTGGCCGGAAAAACCTTGACAGCCGGACTTTCTGGGCTGATGTTCATCCATGCGACACAAGCCTTGTGTCGCATGTTGTGTCGTATTTTGGCATTTGTGTCGTATAAAAGCCCCTGTGTCGCACCTTGTGTCGTACCCGATAATTAGTGTCGCAAGTCCTGCGACACAACCATTATGTCGCATACACCATACGACACAATCACTATGTCGCTGTTGAATCAGCATCTCGCATCTATGCGACACAACCATTGTGTCGCATAGACATTGTGTCGCATTCCTATGCGACACAACCCTTGTGTCGCATAACTACCTTTGTGTCGCATATTGTGTCGCAAAACACAGAAAACTCACATTTCCACTAAGTGTCGAGACCCTAAATTTTATCACTTGATTTCACCCAATTTCAAGTCCAGATGCGTTTTTCGTCAAAGCAATATAGTAGAAATAAAAATTTTCCAAGCTGACCTGGCAGCTCGACCCCAGCCAGGGGCTCTGCCCCTTGGACCCCGCCAGGGGCTACCACCCCTTGGACCCCGCTACCAGGGGCGCTGCCCCCGGACCCCCGTACTTAGATTCCGTAACGGCTTCTAAAACACATTTTTCAAGTAAAACGCCACGAAATCAAAATAATAATTGTTGAGATTATTATTACAAATCCGTCACCAACGGGCCGTACATGTTTTCAAACACTTAACAAATCAACCAAATCGTAGTAATTTGGACATATATATAGTTGTGTAACAACTACAAGGGTGATCTTTTGAGATACCCAATCATGTTTATAACCATCGCGTGTCGTGGACACCCTCAGGTTACAAGTCTTTGGACTTCATACTCGGCTAATCAACTCAAGTTTATTAAGTTAAACTTACAAGACTCAGGTGAGTCTCATAGCCCCTCTTTTTACTGTTTTACTCAGGGGTGTGATATATTGCTCAATTTTAACATGTGAACGCAAGTACAAACATTTCATATACTACATGAGTTTTTCGAAACTAATCATTTAAAGTCCTCCGTCAGCATAGTTGTTAATACGTTGTAGCGTGAATATTAGTATATGGTACCATATAGGATTGACCCACCTCGTCCGGGTTAGCAAGCACTAACCGGGTAAACGGACGTACTAATATTTGGGAAGACGAATGTGGATTAGGCATTCGTGGAGGCACCTCGCCCGGAATTCTCTATAGGGGACCCGGCCCTCGAGTTAAGCTCAACTATGTGCTCATGGCTGTATACACGATGACTATCATTTAATTGCTGGATGCAATTCATTATTTAATTGCTGGATGCAATTCATTATTTAAATCTTGCGGTTCATACTATATTAACTGATTTCAAACCTGTGAGCTCACCAGCTTTCTAGCTGACCTTTTAGCATATATCGCAGGTACCCAGCAGTAGGATGTTTCTGCTTCAGGACCTTAGCTCGAGTCAGCATACAGACGATTGAGATTTTCTTGCATTATTTTGTAAAAGTACTTATGTACTGAAATCTCATTTTATTTAAACTCGAGCTTTGTAAAGCTTTAAATGTTGTAAACATTTCAGTTATCAATATATTTTGTTAAAACGACGCATATAGAGTCGTTTGCTATTTATCTTTGTGCCTTGTTATTGATTAGTAACACCCAAATCAAGCTTCCGCAAATCATTAAATTTGGGGGTGTTACAGATTGGTATCAGAGCCTAAGGTTATAGCGAACTAGGTTGCATTTAGTGAGCCTAGACTATGACCATTAGGCAGTATTCCTTATTAGGTATAACTGGTTCAGTGATTACATCATACGAGTTTAATTTAACATAGCCTGATCAACTATGTACAATTAAGCAAAGATGGTGTAAGATCTTAAAGTAGTTATGGCTGAACAGGGTACAATAGAAGACTCTGACCACGAGAGAACCGAGACTTAAACATGTTTATACTAGACACTCAATAGGCTATATTATATAGGAACTATATGAATATAGGCCTCACTCTTACTAACGCTTTGTCTCAGAAATGGCAAACACACCATCAAATTCATCTTGCTCTCAATCCGGGTTGCAGAACCCAAGGGTAGCTAGGAGGAACGTCAGGTTGCCTCGAGCTGGCCCGTACCCCATTCACTTCACCTTGCCGGCCTTAGCCGCTAGGGTGAACCAACACGAGCAGCGACTTCGCACCATGGATGTCGTGTTGCAGGAAACGAATGAAAACTGGAGACTTACATCTCTCGAACGCATCGAACAAGTCACCGAGGATCACGAAACCACCGTTAACAATGTAGACGTTCTCTTCAACAAAGTGGTGGAGATAAGCGTAGAAACCGCCCTCTTGAAACACCGGCTTGAAGAATGTGAGCAACGCTCACGGGAAACGGATGAATATACCCGTGGATTGGTACAGCGACTAGCGTTGGCTGAAGATAACGCCCGACAGGCTAGCAGGCTTGCAAACACTGTGGATCGCCTCATTGAAATGATGGAACAGATTAATCTACGTTAAGACTAGTATAGTCCTTGTCTTGTAATCTATCTTGTAGTCTAATAACTATCTAAGCGTTACTCTCTAATTCGGTCGGATGTAACAATTCCCGACACCCTTTTGTAATACATCCATGAGATGTAACCTTTGAACTCATATTATCTATCAAATATTCCTTACTTTTTCAACTCATATAAATTGCCATTTTCCTTTTTCATATTGATGTTATGTATTACCGTCTTTATACATGTACATCTGAGACAAATACAATTTTCTTACAAAATCTCATGTATCTTCATTTCTTTGATTGAAGAATCATGCCGCCAAAGTCAAGACCATACACCGATGCTCAGCTTACATCGCTCATAACCCAGGCTGTGACTGAAGCCTTGGCCCGGAATACCCCTCAAAACTCCACGAGAAACAGCGATGCTGCTGAAACCCCTGCTGCTAAACCTTGTTCTTACAAGGACTTTCAAAGTTGCAAACCCTCAAGTTTCAAGGGTTCTGAAGGAGCCATCGGACTGATCAGATGGTTCGAAAAGATGGAAACTATTTTCCGTGTCAGCAAATGCGCAGAGAACGACAAAGTAAACTTCGCCACCTGCTCTCTCGAAGATGATGCCCACTCGTGGTGGAATTCATATACCCAATCAGTGGGTGCTGACATTGCCTACCAACTAACTTGGGAGGACTTGAAAGCAAAACTCACTGCCAAATACTGCTCAATCGCCAAACTCCAAAAGCTAGACGAGGAGTCTGGAACCTAAAGGTTCAGGGTGGTGATATCGATGGTTATACCACCAGGTTCCAACAACTTGCCGCCCTCCGCCCAGCCATGGTAAGCACCGAACCTGATAAAATCAGGAAGTACATCCTTGGCCTTCCTGAGCCTGTTCGGGGGCATGTCGCCTCTTCAAACCAAACCACCATTGACGGTGCAATCCTACTGGCCCAAGACCTGATGTCAATGAGCCAAGATTCTGAACCACCTACTTCGTCCTCTCACAACAACAAACGAAAGTGGTCCGACTACCACAATAACCACTCCAGCCAACAAAACAAGAAACCCGACACCATCAAAGCCTACAACACCACCACCGACATCACACGGGGCTACACTGGGAACAAACCCTATTGTTCCAAGTGCAGTCGCCACCATGAAGGCTCCTGTGGTCCCTTTTGCAACAATTGCAAGAGGTACGGACAATTCACCAAAGATTGCAATTCTCCTGCCAACAACAATTCCAACAACACCAGACCACCCAAAGTCTGCTTTGAGTGTGGGAAACCTGGGCACTTCAGGGATACGTGCCCAAAGCTGAAGAATAACAACAACAACAACAACAACAACCGCAACAGCAACAACAACAACACCCGAAGCAGAGCCTTCATCATAAAATCTGGGGACGCCCGCCAAGACCCGAATGTGGTCTCGGGTATGTTCCTCCTCAACAACTTACATGCTTCTGTTCTATTTGATACTGGTGCTGATAGAAGCTTTATCTCTGATGACTTTTGCCCACTACTTGACATCACTCCTGTTGCCTTAGATGTTAAGTACACTGTAGAGCTAGCAAATGGGGAACTTATAGAAACCGATAGTGTGATACCTAATTGCACTTTAAACCTAGCTGATGAAACCTTTTCAATCGATCTTGTACCCGTTGAAATCGGAAGTTTCGACGTCATCATTGGAATGGACTGGTTGTCCAAACACCGAGCAGAAATCGTTTGTTACGATAAGATTGTCCGCATTCCACTCGCTGCCGGTGGAACCTTGATCATACAGGGGGAGACCGGTGGGACGAGACTCAATATCATCTCTTGCTTAAAAACCCGAAAATTTCTGAGAAAGGGTTACCCTGCAATACTCGCACACATCACAGAGAAGAAGTCAGAGGAGAAGCGACTTGAGGATGTGCCAATTGTTAGAGACTTTCCCGAAGTCTTTCCGGAAGAACTACCTGGTTTACCTCCATCTAGACAGGTTGAGTTCTCAATCGATCTCGTGCCGGGTGCCGCACCGGTGGCCCGCGCACCGTACCGTTTAGCCCCATCCGAACTTCAGGAGTTGTCCGCCCAGTTACAGGAACTTCTGGATAGAGGATTCATTAGACCGAGTTCTTCACCTTGGGGAGCTCCGGTCTTATTTGTTAAAAAGAAGGACGGTTCATTCAGAATGTGCATCGACTATCGAGAGTTGAACAAATTGACCGTCAAAAACCGATACCCACTTCCTCGCATTGATGATCTATTCGACCAACTTCAGGGTTCAAGTTTCTACTCAAAAATCGACCTGCGATCAGGCTATCATCAGTTACGAGTTCGCGACACCGATATTCCAAAGACTGCTTTCAGAACTCGTTACGGGCACTACGAATTCCAAGTGATGCCCTTCGGTCTAACCAATGCACCGGCTGTATTCATGGACCTCATGAATCGGGTGTGCAAACCTTACCTCGATAAGTTTGTCATCGTCTTTATTGATGACATACTCATTTACTCGCGCAACGAGCAAGAACACGCGCAACATCTCAAAACCATCCTTGAACTACTTAGACACGAGGAGCTTTATGCCAAATTCTCTAAGTGTGAGTTCTGGATACAAACTGTTCAATTCCTTGGTCACGTGATCGACAGTCAGGGAATCCACGTTGACCCTTCAAAAATCGAGGCTATCAAAGACTGGCAAGCACCCACCTCTGCAACTGAAGTACGACAATTCTTGGGTCTTGCTGGGTACTATCGGCGATTTATCGAAAACTTCTCCAAAATAGCTCAACCACTCACGGTACTGACTCAGAAGGACAAAAGGTTCAATTGGACCGATAAACAAGAGTCAGCGTTCAACTTCTGAAACAAAAGCTTTGCAGTGCTCCAATCCTATCCTTACCCGAAGGCACCGATGACTTCGTGGTATACTGCGATGCTTCTCACCAAGGTCTCGGGTGCGTGCTGATGCAACGAGACAAAGTCATTGCCTATGCCTCACGACAGCTGAAAATTCACGAAAAGAACTACACCACCCATGATCTCGAACTTGGAGCTGTCGTTTTTGCTCTCAAGATCTGGAGACATTATCTCTACGGCACTAAGTCCACAATCTTTACCGATCATAAAAGTCTCCAACATATATTCGATCAGAAGGATCTCAATATGAGGCAACGTCGATGGGTCGAGTTGCTTACCGATTACGACTGCGAGATCAAGTACCATCCAGGGAAGGCTAATGTTGTAGCCGATGCCCTCAGCCGAAAGGAACGACCGAAACCACTTCGAGTTCGAGCTCTCAGTATGACCATACATAACGATCTTACTATTCAAATTCATACCGCTCAGATCGAAGCCCTGAAACCTGAAAACATCAAAAATGAAGCCTTATGGGGTATTGACAAACAATTTGAAATCAAATCTAACGGGATTAGGTATTTCTCAAACCGAATCTGGTTGCCTAATTTCGGGAACCTACGAGACTTGGTGATGGACGAAGCTCACAAGTCTAAATATTCTATCCATCCAGGATGCGATAAGATGTACCACGGCATCAAGGAATTTTATTGGTGGCCAAACATGAAAGCCGAAATCGCCACTTATGTCAGCAAGTGTCTTACTTGCTCGAAAGTCAAAACCGAACATCAAAAGCCTTCTGGCTTACTCCAACAACCTGAAATCCCTGAATGGAAATGGGAACAAATTGCCATGGATTTCATAACCAAACTACCAAAGTCGTCGAGCGGTTGCGATACCATTTGGGTGATCGTCGATCGTCTCACCAAATCTGCTCATTTCCTGGCAATCAAGGAAAACGATAAAATGGAGCGCCTTGCACAAATCTACATCAAAGAAATCGTTTCTCAACACGGCATTCCAATCTCGATCATCTCTGACAGAGATGCCCGTTTCACCTCTCACTTTTGGCAATCACTTCAAAAAGCAATGGGTACCCGTCTCGATATGAGTACCGCATACCATCCTCAAACCGATGGCCAAAGTGAACGAACCATTCAGACACTGGAAGATATGCTACTGGCCTGTGTAGTTGATTTCGGTACAAACTGGGAAAAACATCTACCGTTGTGCGAATTCTCGTACAATAACAGTTATCACGCCAGCATTAAGGCTGCACCTTTTGAGGCACTGTACGGTCGTAAGTGCCGATCACCGATTTGTTGGACTGAAGTGGGAGATAGTCAACTCACTGGTCCTGAACTCATACACGCCACCACTGAGAAAATTGTGGAAATCCAAAACCGACTCAAAGCCGCACGTGATCGTCAGAAAAGTTACGCTGACGTGAGACGCAAACCACTCGAGTTCCAAGTTGGGGATCGAGTACTCTTAAAAGTATCGCCTTGGAAAGGCGTCATCCGTTTTGGCAAACACGGGAAGTTAAATTCCAGGTACATCGGGCCTTTTGAGATTCTCGAACGGATCGGCCCCGTAGCTTATCGATTGCGGCTGCCATCCGAACTCAGCAGCGTGCACCCTACCTTTCACATTTCTAACCTGAAGAAGTGTCTGTCTGATGAGACACTTATCATTCCACTCGATGAGATTCGTGTTGACGATAAACTTCATTTCGTTGAGGAACCTGCCGAAATCATGGACCGTGAGGTCAAACAACTAAAACAAAGTCGTATTCCCATCGTCAAGGTCAGATGGAATTCGCGGCGCGGTCCGGAATTCACCTGGGAACGGGAAGACCAAATGCGACTCAAATATCCTCAACTATTCACTGATTCTACATCAAACACGACTTCGAACTAAATTTGGGACGAAATTCTTCTAACAGGGGGAGAATGTAACACCCGCCAAATTAGGACTAGTAATTAGTGCCTAATCATACGTTAATACATGTAATTAGTTCTGTGTTAGGCTAATTAATGTATCGAATTATATATATTGTTGAATATATACGAAAATGCGATTTGGTTAAATCGTACGCAATTTAAATCGAATGTATTTCGATTCAATTTAATACGGACGTTGGTGACCAACTTTATTAAATAACGCTTTTATGTCAAAAATATTATTGTGATAATATTTCGTATTCATTCGTATCGTACAAACAGAACTCACACTATTTAAAATATTAAAACGCGCAAACTAAATAAACAAACTTACATTTTATAACTCAAATATAAATTGAATTGTAAAGTATTTAACTAAAATATCGCGTAATAAATTGTATTTTAAAACTTACCATTTAATATGAAAAATAGTTGTTCAAAACGTTAAATGACGGAGAAAACAAACACCGCGCGGAGCGCGGGGCGAAGCCGAAAAGTGGAGGATAACCTCCACCCTTCTTCCTCTTTTTCTCATTTCTCAACCATTTCTCTCTCTCCTCTTTTCTTTTCTCCAAAATCACCAAATCACCACAACCCACAAAAATCGCAAAATACTACTATCAAACGCACTCGTATCACCAATATTTTTAGAGATTCACGACCACCTCGCGACGATCTACAACGCTATCTTTCCGGATTTTCGTTTCGGCAATTTGTAAGTTTCCGACAAAATCCCGAAATCTCTCGATTCTTAGTATTTTTCAATTGTAGTTGTTATTATCACTTGTATATGTCCATTACAATGTATAGAACACGATTTTATAACCTGAAAATGAGTTTAAAACGGATTTTTGGCCGGAAAAACCTTGACAGCCGGACTTTCTGGGCTGATGTTCATCCATGCGACACAAGCCTTGTGTCGCATGTTGTGTCGTATTTTGGCATTTGTGTCGTATAAAAGCCCCTGTGTCGCACCTTGTGTCGTACCCGATAATTAGTGTCGCAAGTCCTGCGACACAACCATTATGTCGCATACACCATACGACACAATCACTATGTCGCTGTTGAATCAGCATCTCGCATCTATGCGACACAACCATTGTGTCGCATAGACATTGTGTCGCATTCCTATGCGACACAACCCTTGTGTCGCATAACTACCTTTGTGTCGCATATTGTGTCGCAAAACACAGAAAACTCACATTTCCACTAAGTGTCGAGACCCTAAATTTTATCACTTGATTTCACCCAATTTCAAGTCCAGATGCGTTTTTCGTCAAAGCAATATAGTAGAAATAAAAATTTTCCAAGCTGACCTGGCAGCTCGACCCCAGCCAGGGGCTCTGCCCCTTGGACCCCGCCAGGGGCTACCACCCCTTGGACCCCGCTACCAGGGGCGCTGCCCCCGGACCCCCGTACTTAGATTCCGTAACGGCTTCTAAAACACATTTTTCAAGTAAAACGCCACGAAATCAAAATAATAATTGTTGAGATTATTATTACAAATCCGTCACCAACGGGCCGTACATGTTTTCAAACACTTAACAAATCAACCAAATCGTAGTAATTTGGACATATATATAGTTGTGTAACAACTACAAGGGTGATCTTTTGAGATACCCAATCATGTTTATAACCATCACGTGTCGTGGACACCCTCAGGTTACAAGTCTTTGGACTTCATACTCGGCTAATCAACTCAAGTTTATTAAGTTAAACTCACAAGACTCAGGTGAGTCTCATAGCCCCTCTTTTTACTGTTTTACTCAGGGGTATGATATATTGCTCAATTTTAACATGTGAACGCAAGTACAAACATTTCATATACTACATGAGTTTTTCGAAACTAATCATTTAAAGTCCTCCGTCAGCATAGTTGTTAATACGTTGTAGCGTGAATATTAGTATATGGTACCATATAGGATTGACCCACCTCGTCCGGGTTAGCAAGCACTAACCGGGTAAACGGACGTACTAATATTTGGGAAGACGAATGTGGATTAGGCATTCGTGGAGGCACCTCGCCCGGAATTCTCTATAGGGGACCCGGCCCTCGAGTTAAGCTCAACTATGTGCTCATGGCTGTATACACGATGACTATCATT
This sequence comes from Helichrysum umbraculigerum, assembly GCA_949592205.1. Classification (NCBI taxonomy): domain Eukaryota; kingdom Viridiplantae; phylum Streptophyta; class Magnoliopsida; order Asterales; family Asteraceae; genus Helichrysum; species Helichrysum umbraculigerum. The sequence continues at coordinate 62,775,543 of CATIUR010000007.1, read as the reverse complement.
TAATTGCTGGATGCAATTCATTATTTAAATCTTGCGGTTCATACTATATTAACTGATTTCAAACCTGTGAGCTCACCAGCTTTCTAGCTGACCTTTTAGCATATATCGCAGGTACCCAGCAGTAGGATGTTTCTGCTTCAGGACCTTAGCTCGAGTCAGCATACAGACGATTGAGATTTTCTTGCATTAGTATATTTTGTACAAGTACTTATGTACTGAAATCTCATTTTATTTAAACTCGAGCTTTGTAAAGCTTTAAATGTTGTAAACATTTCAGTTATCAATATATTTTGTTAAAACGACGCATATAGAGTCGTTTGCTATTTATCTTTGTGCCTTGTTATTGATTAGTAACACCCAAATCAAGCTTCCGCAAATCATTAAATTTGAGGGTGTTACATGTGGTCTCCAACGGCAGTACAAAATACCCGTATTTTCGCACTCGCTCGTAGTTCAAAATAATATTTTAAATTCTAAAATTTATTTATGTTACTTCCAAATGTTTATTAGTGGAAGTATTTTATAAAAATACTTTGTTAAAATTTACTTTTTATATTCGGTTCTGCGTTGTCCCAAATTATAATATTTCGTCTAACAAATAAAATATTAGTTTCGAGATTTTTGACATTGAAGTTTGGACGCGTTTTTCTGAGTACTCCATCGTATTATATATATTATATATAAAATTTTAAATTCCGTGGTAATAACGCGTACTTAGTACGAAGATTAAAAGTTTAAATTTGACGCGCAAGTTGACTTTTTGACCAGGTGTTACATTCTCCCCCTGTTAAGAAAATTTCGTCCCGAAATTTAAAGTGAGGTCAGGGTCGCGCGTGGTCTGGGGAGCAATGCACGTACGAGGTATTTGTCGAAAAGATTGCAGACATATCATGTCTTATAATGGAGTTGAATGGCAGTCAATCCATGATTGAGTCGCGGTTTATCATTGTAGTCATATTCTGACCGTATTATCTGTTTGGTGTATGATTATTTTGTGGTTGTTCGGTAACCGTTTACGTCGTAGTCCATTCGGGACTAGATGGTTGTCACATAGTGACTGTTTTGTAAGTCGTTATATCGGGGATGAGAGATTTATCATTGGGTCGATTAGTCTACTGAAAGTAAACATTGAGTCTGGTTGATGAGAGCTCTATCGATTGGTCTGCTGAAAGCAAACTTTGGGTTTTTTTATGTGGGCCTAGGTCATCTAGCCCTAAGATGTAATCAACATCAGGTTGATATATAAAAATGATATCGTAAATAATAATTACGCGTTTAACGAATCTATAATTGGAGGGTTATGTTTTCGAGAAGAAATTGTACTTACATTTTTGTTGGAGATTTATTTGATTTACTCGGAGTCGATTAAGTGAATTCTGCGTCTTTTTGGGCAATCCTTCTTGTAGTGACCAGGTTCCTTACATTTGAAGCATACCCTTCGAGAGTCGGGATTGGCGGGAACTTTGCAGTCCCGGATTACGTGTCCATATCGTTGGCATCTTTCGCAGGGCAATCCGCAAAATCCGTCATGATGACGCTTGCAGCCGTGACAAAATGGTTTGTTACCCGCATAGCCTAGTCTTTCGTTGGGTTCGACGGCATAGTACTTCAAGGATTCAGGTTGATTGGTTGGATTGTGACTAGTGATGGAATCCCCATTCCATTTTGTTAGGTTGTTTTCAGTTGCAGCTGTTTCGCGTCGTTCCCTCTGTGCCATAAGTCTGTGGGCCATACGAATGGCCTCTTCAATAGTAGCGGATTTAGAGGCGGTGACCATTCCCTCAATTAGTAGCGGGAGTCCGCCGGTGTACCTTGCGATTTGTTGACTTTCAGGGTTTACTATGGTTGGGCACAAATGTGCTAGTTGTTGGAAACGAATGGTATATGTTTCGATATCGTTGTCTTTTACGGTGAGGTGCCAAAGTTCATCCTCAAGTTTGAGAAGTACTTCGACGGGACAATACTTGTCCTTCATGATTCGTTTCAGGTCTTCCCATGGAAGTTCGTGAGCGGTGTCGATTCCTACAGTTCGGGCGTGGAAATTCCACCAGGTAGAAGCATCATCCTGGAGGGTGTATGTGGCGTACAAGACTTTGCAGTCGTCGGGGCAGTTGCAAACGTGAAATATAGATTCCATTCTCTCGAACCATCGAATTAATCCCATAGCTCCTTCAGTACCGACGAAATTTGGTGGTTCGCACCTCAGGAAATCCCTAAAAGTGTAAGGCTTTACTTGGTTCTGAGCAGCTAGGGTCGCAGTCACTGCTTGATTAATGATGTGATCGTGCTCAGCTCGAGTGGAAGTTGGTCGTTTAGGAGGCATGATTCTTGAACAAGAATGAAATGACAAAGTGTGAGATCCTTAATCAAAGATGATGATTATTACAATGACATAAGTAGCTAACTTGAGTTGGAATGTATGATACACGGGATCCTACGATCCTTGACGTTGAAGTTTTTGATATTGTAGGTGGCAGGTGTATCACTGCCCTTTTGCATTGTTGGTTCAACAGTTCAAGTAACCGTTGTCTAGTTTTCTTTAGTTAAGTTATCATGAATCTCATGTTTTTCGAGTGTTGTGACCAATTGAGTTTTAGTTTCTAGTTGCGGTCGTATCATGACCGAATTGTGTTTTCTATGTAGTCAATCCAAGACTATGTTGTTGTGAATAGTCAAATGGACTATATCGTAGTACTAGAATATCGTACGGCCATTCATGCCTGTGTATGTGACAACTACAGTGTCCTCGGTGGTGTTGAAGCAGGGTCCACCAACACAACCCATGTGTGTGGTGACATCATTATGTATTGATTGGTTAAAGCGATACATGCTTAATTGGTCGTATATACATATATGGGGTACACGTAACTATACTAGTATACGTACATAATGAAAGTCAGATGTGGCACCTCGTGCCCAGTTAAGTAATTGTATATGTATATATGTAAGTCGTACATGCAACTATAACAAGTCTACATGTATAATTGAAGTAGCTCATCGAGCCTGGGTGTAGCACAATGTGCCCAAAATGTAGTGCCTGAAGCACCGTAATGTATTATGATTGTAGTACCGAAGCACTATGAAATGCAGCACCACGTGCCGTAATGAAGTGCCCGCGGCACCGTAATTGCAGTACCCATGTACTGTGAATGTAGCATCAACATGCTATGATTTGTAGTATTGACATACTATGAGGTTTGCACTAACGTGCCCATATTGTGGTATCAACATACCTTGTGTTGTGCTTGAAAGCATGAGGTGACACCACGTGCCATGTGTTGTTTGATTGTAGCCCTAAGGCCAAAATGCGTTGCAGTTATGTGATTTCCCAATTGTAGCACAAAGGCTAGAATGTGAGTGCCCAAAGCACTGAGGTGTTGAATCGATTGATCTAAATGATCAAGTTGTGCTTGAGATAATTAATTTGTTGTGGACTTAGTCAACACTAATCCAATTGTGACCAGCACGGTCAAAGGTGAAAAATTCGTTTGGTTTTTTAAATTTCGTGGACGTTTAGCGTGTGGGTTTCCATTCCCATTGAATACGGTTGTACCTCCTTCCCGAGGTTCGGTAATATATGTGATATCCTTCTATGCGTACATAAGGAGAAAGGTATCGAGTCGTGATAGTTAGGAAAACGGCGATGTGCCTCTTCACGAGTAAATGATAATACAGTGGAATTTAGTTGTATATACCCAGTATATATTTGATACGTAACAGTAGTATACATGTAAGGCCTATTAGTATATACCTATCGTACACATAATAGCCTAGAATGTCTAGCACAAAACAATCAGAGTCAACTACGCATTCCCGTTTCAGTATAACCCCTTTCAGATCTTACATCATCTTTATTTAATTGTACATAGTTAGCTACGCTATGTTAAATTAAACTCGTATGATGTAATTCCTGTGTTTGTCCCTAACCTAGGATCTAGTACGAACCGAGTCACTCAATCGTTTGTGGAATCAACGATTAAGTTATACACTAAACACACGAACAATCAATACGCAATGAATATCAAACGAAACGTATTATATTGTATTATAATCGGTCAGATTACAGAGATTTCGACTAATTGCGTTTAGGGTTTCGTCAACCCTAAAACAGAAAACATAAAACGAATTTATACAAAATCTGGCACCTGCGACGTCGCACGCTACGTCGCAGGCCCAAGCCCATGCGACGTAGACTACGTCGCAGGCCCAAAACCTGACGTCGCACCTGCGACGTTGCACGCTACGTCGCAGGAGTCAGGAACACTAATTCTAATTACAAACTACGAGCTAGACCAACTGACAGACACTAAACATGTACTAACAAACTCCCCCGTGTCTTCAGCTTGGTCTTCAAAAATCTTCATTAAACCCAGCCCACAGGAAATTGACCATGGGCATGAATTCCATTAGCTACGCAAACAGTAACAACATTGTAAAACTGCTGTGCTAAACGTCTGTTGAATTCATTCTTCTGACCAACACGAATCCGATTATCATAGAGTTTTCTTAAATCTTTTTCATGAAAATTAATCAAACTCATCGGATCATACAGTCTAAACGTTGCTTGTCTCAAATTCCATATACCTCCAACTTCTGGCCACGGTTCAGAATCTGGAACGAAAGTAATAACCGCTTCGCCAGTCTGTGGATCAAGTTCCCATTTTACAAGTCTTCTCAGAAAATAATAAGGAACTGATTCCAGAGGTATCTCAGTCAAACAGTTAGCAGGTGAATAGTGAACTTTAACCAAAGGCTTCCTGGTGACTGGATCAATCTTCCTTTTCCACGTATACCGAGTTCCCAATGTCGGTTTCAATTTCGAATAAGTCTTCGATAATACTTCCCGACGTAGACTTCTCTGAATGAACTCAGCATAATCATTCTCGAAAGGATTAATCAATTTAAGCTGAGCTAATCGATTAATCTCTCCTTTTGGCAACGTGCTCAATCTATCAAAACGCATTCTGAAGTACTGAACTCCATCTTCTCTCTTAATCATAAACAGATTCCTCTGAAACTTCCAGCTTTTAATAACACCGGTATAATTTCGACTAACCCGGTACACTTGACATTTAACTGGAATAGGAACTGGATTTCGTCCCTTAGGCCACCATTTCTTGTTTCTCTCTCTCTTTTCTTCAGCAGTTAATTTCTTTGCTGCTGAGTCCGGTGCCTATGTCTCTGAAGCTGGAGTTGCAGCAGAACTTGATTCTCCATGTTGAGCTTTATCAGGACTCTCGTCTTCACTTGAATCAGATTCAATAATTGGTGCACCATCATAAGCTTCCCCAGATTGTGCATCATCATACGTTTCATCTGCATTCAACTGCTCTTCTTCAATCGAAACATCCTCATTCATCTCAAAAACATTCTCTGTTTCTTCCTCAGAGCCAACTCCACTGGCCATCCTCTGAATAAATGATAAGTCAGCGAATGAGTAGTCAACTGCCAGCGGTCTCGGTTGCCCTGGAATATCATCAACACAAAAATAATCCAAACGAGAAATATTTTCATTAACATTTTCAATTACAGGGTTGGGATTTACAGACGCAGGTTCACTTGACTCTAAAGTGGGCATCCCAGACCCATACTCCCCCGAGGCAAGTAACCTGCCTTCCAAAACATTAACCCTAAGCTTCGTATCCTCAAGCTCCTTAGACTGAACCTCGATCAACGCAGCTTGTTCAGCAATCTTCTCATCCTGAGCCTCCAGCTTTTGCTTCATCTGCTGCATATCTTCCATAATCTTTTGCATGAAAGCTGGAGTCGGTTGAATCTGAAAATCAGGTTGCAGCTGTGGATTGACTGGAGCTCGTGTTGACGAAGAGCGACGAACACGACGACGAGGACGATAAGTTTCATCAGCAGAATCATCACCGTCTCGTGTACGTTTTCCAGTATCCCTTGGAGGTACATACTTGCGTCCTGCCCGGATCCGACGCTGAATTCTTAGATATCTGAATGAATCGGAAAGCCTGATACGTTCCATCTCAGAGGGATGCGGAACAGTACCATCCGAATGCTCAGGCGTCGGACCCCCATCTTGAGGACCTACATTGGCCGGTTCTTCGGAATCAGAACTCTCGACCGTGTCGTGAGATGCTGGATTGTCCGAATCCACATGCCCGAACTGCTCGATGTTCTCCAATAGAGCATCTACATTCTCCCCCGCAGGTTGAACTGGAATGTTCACAAGCTGTTGCTGCTGCTGCTGAGGTACTGGAATATCCATATACTGAGGATCTGGAGGCGGTACATAATTTTCATCCACAATAGCACCGAATAAGGGAACATCCCTTGGTGCCTCGACCCCTTTCTCATACCCTGCACAAATAGTGAAAATCCGACTCATCATCGGGGAAATCTTGAGCGGCTGATCGATATCACCCTGTGCCTGAAGATCCGGATGATGACGATTGATGTGCAACTGTATAAATCTCGGATATAAAATCCATTTCTGATCCCCGGCATTCGCATTATCAACCATAGCCTTGAAGATAAATCCCGAGAAGTTGAACGGCTTGTTGTATACCAACGCTAACATAGCAGAAGCCCGACTTCGGCTCATCCCATCCATTCCACCTTTCCGATTCCCCAAGCAAACAATGATCACATGCATCAAATATCTCCAGACGCGTGTGAGATTCGCTTTTCGATACTGATCAGAGGGAATCCCGGGATATCCTATCCGTTGCATAGCTCCAGTAACAAAAATATGATCAAAACCGATAGGCATATCCGGTTGATCATTCAGCTGTAAAAGTTCCCGAATACTCTGTTCTGTAATAGTGATCTCCGTACCCAGAACGGTAGAGACCAATCGTCTAACGTCGTTATCAGTAACAACAGTCGCATTTCTCCAAAAAGGGTTGATCAGATTTCCAAACGCCATAGTGTTATCGGAAATGGTGTGGAATACCATTGAACGTCTCAAAAACGCGATCATCTGACGATACGGTGCAGCTTTATCAGAAGTGTCAGTAAGGTACGCAGCCGTATTGTGACGAACTTCGAAAATCAAAGCCATATCTGCAAGAACAGAAACAGATTGCAACTCGAAAAAGGTTAGCAAAAATGTTACATTTTTAAGAAAAACCTTTGTAAACTTCCTGGAACTAGCGACGTAGCCACTTACGTCGCATAAACACAGAGCGACGTAGAACTGTACGTCGCCTAAAATCATAATAAATTGAAAAGCGACGTAAGGCTTGACGTCGCAGAAAATTCGAGCGACGTCAAGAGGGACGTCGCATTTTGCAATTTATTGTGAATTTAATCACTTTATTTAAAATAGCGACGTAGAGGAGTACGTCGCATCGGACGTCGTAGTGAAAGCGACGTAGGGAAGGGCGACGTAGGAAATTAATAATAATTAATTAAAGCGACGTAGGCTACGACGTCGCAGCGTACGTCGCACTGACGAACAGGCGTCCCCAACCCAGAAACCCTAACCTTCAATTTTTTTCAAAATCAAACGCACTACAAGGTGCGGCTAACGATGGTGAGCACGAAAACATAAGTTATAATAGTTACAACATCCAATTAACCATCGAATTTAACCCAAAACCGAAACCCTTTTAACCCGTATCACATATATAGCAATTAAATGTAATATACACGGTGAAAATGGTAAAATCGGTTCCTAAGTGTGCGGAATAATGAGTAGATCAAAACTACGTAAGTGAATCGGAATGAAAACGGCTACAAATCACGAAAAATGCTCGAAAATTGCTACGTCGCAAATCGCCAATGCTACGTCGCAGGGTACGTCGCACGTGAATAGTGAATAGTGTGACATGTTACGTCGCAGTTGAGACTATATATAGTCTAACCCTTCATGCGACGTAGACTGGGACGTCGCAGGCGACGTAGAGTGTGACGTCGCATATAACATTTTTGATCCAATTTTGAATTTTTCAAACCGTTTGCTCGTTATTTTAGCAAATAATTTCAAAATAACTCGTGACTTTGGAAAAATAACTCAGAATAAAAATAAAGCATAAAACTAAAAAATCTTTTTGGTATTTTCTTTAATTTTACAAAAAGTAAAAAATGAACAAAATAAAAATACTAACACTCTATTTTTGGTGACGGAGTTGAGTTGTCTGATTAGGGATCATATCGGAATAACATGCATTTATTAGGAATTGTAAGTGTTATTTCGATCATCAGTATATTTGTCCACTTTAAATTTACGTGGCACATTTAAAACACCTGTTATAAAAATTATTTCAAAACGATTACTGGTATTGTTTGTCCACCTAAACACGTTACATCCATGTCTGTGAGTTAACATTTTATTGTTAATATGAATATTTCTCCGTGGTCCCCACCATAGATATACCCCTATAACTTAGACATGAACATAGTTTCTAAATTTAGAAAGAATATAAGAGAATCAATTTTAAGAATCAAGCCAGCGGTGACAGGTCTGTACTTGCGTACAACAGAGCAACATAACTTGATTCAGGTGTAAGCAAAACCAAACGCAGTCAAACCAAAATTGAGTGGCGACCTTGTTTAGTACCTTAAATTTAAGACGTTGTAAGTACTTTGACTCACGTTTGCTTAGTTTTAAGAGTAAGCTGAATTGAGACCAGGTCTGCACTTACGTACAACAGAGGAAACAATCAGCATACTCCCCCAAAAGATCTCAGATATACGATCCAAAAATAGAAGTATGTCAAGCTATGCTTAAGGAATTAAGACTTAGCGTCGTACATCACAAGGTGTTTACCACATGATCATAGACATGTATTTAAATGACTTCTTAATATCTCAGAGACCGGTGTGTACCATGCCTACCAATACATCGTATGATGAAGATAATTTAGATAAAAACTGTTTTAAGTGTGTCAGATAAACCTACTGACACATCCAAGATAAATCTTAAAATTCCATTTTGTGCATGTCACCCGATGTACTATCATATCCCAAGTTGTTTACAGACACAACTTCAACGTCTATTTTAAAAATGTAGCAACCTTGCGTTTTCTTTAATACTAAAGAGTATAAAGAGTGGCTGTTGCGAATTCGATTTTTTTTTTTTTTTTTTTTTTCAAATTGAATTTAAAAACTTAAAAATCAAAGTCACAAATCATTTCTTTGACTGAAAGAACCTTAAACCTATCAGATTGACCAGTTCTATAAAACGTGATCGCAAAAAGGCTTTTGTGAAAATGTTCGCACACTGCTTAAGGGTATCTATATGTACGACATCTATAAGGTGTTTCTCAAAGCAATCCCGTATGAAGTGGAACCTAAGTTCAATATGTTTGGTCTTAGAGTGCTGTACGGGATTGTGTGTTATAGATATAGCAGCTGTATTATCAATGTAAATAGGAGTCATAGAGAGATTGAACCCGTAATCACGCAGCTGATGCTGAATCCAGAGAACTTGAGAACAGCAACTTGCAGCAGCAACATACTCGGCTTCAGCTGTGGAAATAGCAACCGCAGTCTGCTTTTTACACTGCCAAGAAACTAAGCGCGATCCAAGGAACTGACATCCTCCAGTAGTTGACTTCATATCTATCTTGCAGCCACCAAGATCCGAATCCGAATAGGCAGTTAACTCGAAGTTTTTCTCGTTTGAATACCATAGACCCAGAGATGGCCTAAAAGCGAGATATCCAAAAATGCGTTTTACTGCCTTCATATGAGACACCTTCGGATTTGCTTGAAATCGTGAGCAGAGAGAAACAGCAAACACTATATCTGGTCTTGAGGCAGTCAGGTACATGAGAGAGCCTATCATTGAGCGATAGTCTTTCTCCTTGCAATCTTCATCGTCCTCATTAGGTCCAAGATTGTGTCTTGCTTCAATTAGAGTGCCGTAGTGTTTACAGTTGAGCAATTCATATCGCTTTAACATGTCAGTGACATATTTTGACTGGTGGATATAAATTCCATTGTCAGATTGCTCAACCTGTAGTCCCAGAAAGAACGTGAGTTCCCCCATAGCACTCATTTCAAACTCAGATTTCATCAATCTTTCAAAATCCTTGCACAACTGATCATTAGTTGATCCAAAGATTATGTCGTCCACATAGACCTGCACAAGTAACAAATCTGCTCCTTCCCGTTTGATGAAAAGCGTGCTATCAATCTGTCCTCTGTCAAAACCATTCTTCAGCAAGTACTTGGCAAGTCGCTCATACCAAAGTCGAGGAGATTGATGAAGACCATACAAAGCTTTCTTCAGTTTGCAAACATGATTAGGATGCTTTGGGTCTTCAAAACCAGGAGGCTGACACACATAAATCACTGCGTCGACATCTCCGTATAGAAAAGCACACTTTACATCAAGTTGATACACGCGGAATCCTTTAAATGAAGCATAGGCTAGAAAAATCCGAATTGATTCCAAACGAGCAACAGGAGTGAAAACTTCATCATAGTCAATACCTTCTAGTTGACTATATCCTTGAACTACTAGACGGGCTTTATTTCGAATAACAGCCCCACGATCATCCATTTTGTTACGGAAAACCCAACGAGTACCCGTCAAGTGAGCACCCTTGGGTAGAGGAACAATTTCCCAAACATTCATCTTGTTTATTTGTTGTAGTTCCTCCTGCATAGCCTCGACCCAAGATGGATCTTTTAAGGCTTGTTCAACCTTTTTAGGTTCAATTTGAGACAAATGACATGAATCGATATGAGCAATAAGTCCCAAAAGCTGCTGAGCTGAAGTCTGCTTTGCTTGCTGTCGTGTTTGAACAGATGCATGAGGATCACCAATGATATTATCAATGGGGTGATCCTTATGTATACGAGTTTCTGGTATGGCACCTGGCACAAGATCCACACCCAGATTGTTCAAATCTCCCTCAGTTTCAGGAGTAGCAGCAGACTCAGGAGAGGCTAACTTTTCTTGTTCTCCTTCATCTTCACGAGAAAATAAGTGAGAGTAGGCCATTGTTTCCTCCATTTCATCTTCTTCTTGAGGTTCCTCTAAAGGAGGCATGTTTGGATCATATGGAAGCTCCTTTGTGTAGGTATAAACTGTTTTAGAAGGAGCAGCCGAAGATGATGGAGTAGGAGATGGTGTTGATGGTGGTGATTTGGTAGTTGTTTGTGGTTGTGTGGGTGGTTGTGTGGGTGTAGGTGTAGTTTGTGGAGGTGTAGGATTAGTCGGTGGAGGTGCGGGTGTTGCATTGGGATTTGGGTTGGATGGTTTATTATTAACAGGTGTATCTTGAGTAAGATCAAGCTCATGAAGTATAAAAACCAATTCTTCCGTTTCATCTTCTTCCGGAATATTGAAAGAGTTGAAGAGGTTTCCATAGTTGAAAAACCAATCCGGACCTGTTCCTTGAGGAGGTTCCGTATACCTTAAACATTTCACTTCAAAATGCTCCTCTATCTGATTCGATGATTTGTTAAAGACTCTTTTGTTCGAAGAGTTGACTGAATATCCAAGAAAAATCCCTTCAACAGCCTTATCACCAAACTTAGAGACCTTATCTTTTGTTATCATGATCAGGCATGGACACCCAAATGGTTCTAGGAACTGCAGATTTGGCTTACGGTTATTGAAAAGTTCATAACACGTTTTGTTCCTTTTCTTAACCGTGAGTACTCTGTTGAGAACATAACAGGCAGTATTAACTGCCTCAGCCCAGAAGATAATTGGTAACTTGGAGTCAGCTAACATAGTCCGAGCTGTCTCGATGATTGTCCTGTTCTTTCTTTCTGCAACTCCATTCTGTTGTGGAGTTCTTGGAGCACTAAATTGATGCTCAATACCACTTGTAGCACAAAACAATTCGAGAGTTGAGTTCTTGAATTCAGTTCCATTATCGCTTCGTATCCTTTTCACCTTCAAGTTGCACAGATTTGCCAACTTGTCCAACAAATACACCAAAATTTCAGGAGTTTCCCCTTTTGTGGTCAAAAAATAAACCCACGAAAACCTTGAGTAGTCATCAGTAACTACCAAGCAGTAAGATCGACCACCAATGCTCTTTGTAGAGACTGGACCAAAAAGATCCATATGCAGTAGTTCCAATGGAGCATTTATGGAATTCACCTGCTTAGACTTATGGGACTTCTTACGTAGCTTTCCTTTTTGGCAGGAGATACAGTCATCCTTTAGGGCAAATGACTGTTTCGGAACTCCTAGCACTAGGTCATTTTTAGTCAAGAAATTCATTTTTCGGAAATGAATATGTCCCATTCGTCTGTGCCAAAGCAGTGATTCCTTTTCAGAAGCCTTAGACAAGAGACACGTATATTCGTTCGAGGTCTCAACAGTTCTCATGTTCAAAATGTATGTGTCATTCTTTCTTGGTGCTCTCAGTAACACCCATTCTTCTGGAATGACATACCCAGGCTTCAGTATCACACACTCTGTCTTTGTGAACGCAGTGGTATAATCTTTATCACAGACCTGTGAAACACTTAGCAAGTTGTGCGTAAGCTGTTCCACGTAGTTCACATTTTCAAAACTAACATTGCCGTTAGTTAACGTTCCTCTTCCAGAAATGGTTCCCCCAGTATCTCCAGCAAAAGCAACATATCCTCCTGCGTATGGTTTAATATCCACAAGAAGAGATACATCGCCTGTCATATGTCGCGAGCAGCCACTATCCAAATACCATTCACTATCTTTAACGCGTTCTGACTGCTGCAACACACAAACGAAGGAGATTAGTGAGAAACGGTGACCCAAGCCTTTACAGACTTAGGTCGACCGTGGTCATCAACAATAATCACGTCAGATAGGATTTTATCTTTAAACAAATTAGAATTTTTATCTGATGTGTTATTGTTGACGACTGAAGAGTCAACATCAGACTCTTTACGTTTCCAAACTTTTGAAGATTCGGAATTGGTAATCGAAATAATGTTGGGCTTTTGAATTGGCAAAGGTTTTTGCTCAACATTACTTGGTTTCGAAACAGGCTTCAAAACAGGCTTGGGAGAGGTAGAGTAACGCCTAGGTGGAGATTTTGAAAAAGAATTTCTATAAACAGATGTCCTAGGCATCTCTCTCCCATAGCGCTGATTTGACAGCTTTGGACATTCTCGAATTAAATGTCCTTGTTTCTTGCAGTAGAAACAAGAACGAGTCTCAACAAATGGTTGAGGCTGAGGAATTACCACAGGAGGTGGAGAAACATTTCTAGAACATGAACAATGCGTACATGTTTTAGAAAGTGTTTGTTTTGGTTGAGAGGTTGAAGTTGAAGGTTTATCATACGAAACTCTTTCATTTACTATTTTATTTTGCAAAATCTTTACAGGTGACTGTAAAGTTTGTTGTTTCGAATTAAAAACCTTGGTTTTTCCGTTATTTGGTTGAACCTTAATTTCAGGCTCAATCTTTGAAATCACTTTTTCAGGTTTAACCACAACCTTCTTAACCTCAGGATACTCCTGATCCGTAATGTCCTCAATCTCAACAATCTCCTCAATAATAACAGGAGATTCATTCTTTAACTCAACACTCTCCTCAACACTAACAGGAGATTCATGCACAGACTTAATAAACGTTGGCAAGGGGTACTCTGGCCGCTTGGTTTTCTCCTTTGCCGGTTTGTTATGTTTGGTCTCTTTAGCATCTTTAGCTTTTAAACCATAAAGCTTGGACCAATCAACTGGAATCTCTTCAAAGCCTTCCTTAACAGGCAGGGGACAGTGAGTAGTAGGAGGAGGGACTGAGTTGTATCCCAATCCCTCATTCTTCTTCCCTTTAGTACCATGCTTGCTAAGAATTTCATTAAAAACAACCGTTGAGGAATTTGAACCTAAGATTTTACTCTTATAATTCTCATACTCAGCTTTTAAATCTGTAAGTTCTTTATTTAGTAATTCAATTTCAACAAGATAGCTTTTAATGGCATCTTCTTGACTAAAAACCTTAGATTTATATTTCTGAGTATCTAACCGATGAGCCTCAAGATGTTTTTCATAAAGTTTCTCATTAGCTTTTAAGAAATTATTTGACTCGGTTAGTTTTTCATTCTTTTTCCTCAACTCTACAGTTTCGTTCTGAAATGCCTTTAGAGATTCAGTTAACTTAATACATGAGATACAATTTAATGGTTCATCAGGTACCTCATTCACGATGTGAGCCATCAAACACTGTTGGTAATATTGGGAGACTGGCGTCCAATCTTGACTTGTAGGCTCAAAGGCAATCAGGGCATTATCAGCAAGCCCTTTCTTAGAAACTTCCATTTCTTTGGCCTTTGGAGGAGTAGATGGTGTTGTGAATCCCGATGCTGGCATTTTGGGTTTCTCGCACTCCCTGGCGAAGTGACCCAAATTTTGACAATTGTAACATCGGACCTTACTCTTGTCAAATCCGAAGCCAGTCTTTCCATCACCTTCCAAGCTTTTACGCCCTGTCCTCTGCAAGAACTTTTGAATTCTTCGGGTGATCATCGCCACATTCCAAGTTAAATCCATTTGTTCCAGATCATCTTCATCAAGCTGAGCATAGTCTTCCTTAGTCAGCTCCAAAGTAAGATTTGGTTGAGTAACCAAATCCTTGTATGAGCTTAAGAAAGCTGTATAAATTGCAGCTTGTTCCTGAATAGCAGGTGAGAACTGAACCTGTTGTTGATTTGAAGAAGGTCCAGTCATGAAAACAGAATGAATCCCATCGGAAGAAGAAGAAGTCGATGAAGCATTTGTATTTGTTACAAAAGCGACTCCAGATCCATAAGTCTTCCCAGAGTTGATCTGAACACCATACACACTAGGATTCTGAACAGCAGCACCAGACCTAGTTTCTTTCTTCTTAATCTCCATCGCGTGAGCTTGAAGATCCCCTATCAGCGTATCCAACGACATGTTTGCAAGTTCTTCATTTTCCTTTAAAAATTGAACTTTAACATCCCAAGAACTTGGCAACACATCCAGTAGCTTCTTATTTACTTCAATTGAAGGAAAAGTATAACCCCCTTCAAACAACTCACCAACTAACCGTGAGTACCTAGTGAATAACGAAGTCGTGTCTTCATTTGGAAGGATGTCAAAGATATCGTACTGTTTCTTAATCAGTTCAAGCTTGGCTTCCTTGTACTTATCGTTTCCTCCACAACGAGTTTCAATTGCCTTCCATAAATCAAAGGCTGTTTCATGAGTTCTGAAAAGCCAAAGAACATCCTTAGTTAGACACATTTTAATCATTGAAAAAGATTTTCTTTCAGTATCAAAATCTTTCTTCTCCTCGGGAGACATCGCTTTATAGGTCTTAGCAGGACGAATATTACGGTATTCTCCTTCAGCTAATGGAGGTACATAACGTTCGCGTAATGGTCCCCATAATTCTGGACAATGAAAATCAATGTATTGTTCAACTCGGTCTCTCCAGTATACATAATCCATGTCCGCAGTAAATAATGGAGGTTTATTACTTGAACCTATGTCATTACTTTGTTTAATCATTTCTCTTAGACCTCTAATATCCTCTTTATCAGCTGCCATTGTAATTACTTAATCGAAAAACAAACTTCTGATCTTAGCGACGTAGGTGAGTACGTCGCACCAAGATTATGCGACGTTGATAGGTACGTCGCAAAAAGCAAAGGATTCAATTAAGAATCAGAAATATGCGACGTTGAGAGGTACGTCGCAGATGACGTCGCAGAATCACACTATGCGACGTTGAGAGGTACGTCGCAGATGACGTAGCAGAGGACGTCGCAGAATCACACTACGTTGCAACACGACGTCGCACAGACTAATTAAAGTCCAAATCACTACGTCGCACGCGACGTCGCAGCTTACGTCGCAATGGTACGTCGCAAAACGCGCTGAGCAGCGGCCACAAACCCTAAAAATGAATTTTTTAACCCTAAACGAAAACCACGAATGTTGAACGACGGAAACCTTCAATAATCCCAGTAATACTGATCGAAAACCTGTAAAAACACAAAACAAACGTGATAAACCCAAAAACACACGAATATCACGTCCTTTTAAATCCCAAACTCGATCCGAATCGCCAAAACGAGCACTTTCTGCTTTGATACCAGTTGTTTGTCCCTAACCTAGGATCTAGTACGAACCGAGTCACTCAATCGTTTGCGGAATCAACGATTAAGTTATACACTAAACACACGAACAATCAATACGCAATGAATATCAAACGAAACGTATTATATTGGTTTATAATCGGTCAGATTACAGAGATTTCGACTAATTGCGTTTAGGGTTTCGTCAACCCTAAAACAGAAAACATAAAACGAATTTATACAAAATCTGGCACCTGCGACGTCGCACGCTACGTCGCAGGCCCAAGCCCATGCGACGTAGACTACGTCGCAGGCCCAAAACCTGACGTCGCACCTGCGACGTTGCACGCTACGTCGCAGGAGTCAGGAACACTAATTCTAATTACAAACTACGAGCTAGACCAACTGACAGACACTAAACATGTACTAACATCCTGAACCAGTCATACCTAATGAGGAATACTGCCTAACGGTCATAGTCTAGGCCCACTAAATGCAACCTAGTTCACTATAACCTTAGGCTCTGATACCAATCTGTAACACCCTCAAATTTCGGTTTGCGGAAGCTGTCGGGTCGGGTGTAACTAAATCAAATATCACAGCATAAGATACATAATGAACGACTCTAAATGAGACGTTTGAAAATAATTATACATTTCCCAAAATAGAACGTTTACAACGTTATGAGTTTGACAGTGAATTCCAAATACATAATTTGATAATACAAAAGTAAATGCAGAGTTGTCCCAAACGTTTGAAATCATGCGACTCGAGCTAGCAAAATCTTGAAGTAATCCTAATCCTGCTGGGCACCTGAGAACACATGCTAAAACAGGTTAGCTATAAAGCTGGTGAGTTCATAGGATTGTTAGTTGTAATCATGATGTAATAAAACCCTGTATGTTTTGAAGAGTCGTTTCAAATTCAGCCATTTTGATAAATATTATATTGAAGTTTGTAACACCAATGTGTATACATTTAATCGAGGTATTTCATACCTAACTGGTCTGTGTCCTGTACCTAAGTACATATATACGTTTGGCAATCCATGCCTTGAATACCTATCAGGTAGTAATTGTGTCTATAACGTGAGGCAATACATGCCTTATAACCATTGAGCACTTGAAGGGCTGCGTAGTAATATACAAATAATTGTAGTTCCGCAGAACTATGTTGAATTTTGTGAAAATATGGTGCATACAGCAACTATCTGATTGAAATGAGTTAACGGCCTCGCGTGGAAACTCCACCGACCCGTTCTTCTTGTGAATCCCGAGTATAACTCGCTGATCCATTGATTGAAATTTCGTCCACTGCAATACCGTGGTTTCGTTTTGTGCCCACTTTACCGTGGCATCGTTTGGTGCCCGCTGCAATACCGCGGCATCGTTTTGGAATTGCTCGCAGCAATTTGTGTTTGAGCCGGCAGTACAACGACATGCCCGACTAAGTTGTTTGAGAGCCAGCAGTACTCGACATGCCTGACTAAGTAGATCGTATAATAGTATGTAGATATTCATCAGGTGACACCCCCATACGGTTGGATTACATCCTGAGCCGGGGGACCATCCCTGGTTGGATTACATCCTGAGCCAGAGTCGTCACCAGTTGAGTTGTATTGATATGAGGAATCTGTACCAATGTGTGATAATATTGTATACTCCTAGCCTAAAGCCTAGCAAGTATATATATCGGAGTCTCAGGGGAAATGTTCACTTAAGTCCAGTTCCCGTTCTAGTGATAACGAAGAGTATCGACAGTTTTAGTTCCTAAAGAATAACTAAAACTAGTAACAGTATAGATGTTGTCTAGTGTAAGTAGAACTAACTAGTTCTAACGTATTCAATGATATTGTCCCGTGACAATATGGCCAAAGGATTGTGAAAACTAAATCAAGTTATGTATTGGTAATTGTTTTCCAACAATTTGATAGTGTACGATTGTGACCTATCTAGGTTAGGTCTTGATATTGTTCTAAAACAATATTGCGGGTGTAATTCCTAAGTATTACACATTTTGTATTACATACAGTAATAAAAATAGTTGTGAATTATAAACCATTGTTAATATAATTCGAAAACAGTAATTGAGCATGTGTTTCACCCCGAAAATAGTAAAACAGTTGAAAGAGTGGGGCTATGAAATTCACCTGAGTCTTGAAAGTT
Organism: Helichrysum umbraculigerum; assembly: GCA_949592205.1. Lineage (NCBI taxonomy): Eukaryota > Viridiplantae > Streptophyta > Magnoliopsida > Asterales > Asteraceae > Helichrysum > Helichrysum umbraculigerum. The sequence goes on along the minus strand of CATIUR010000007.1, from coordinate 62,757,407 downwards.
TGAATTAATAACTTGGATTGATTTGCCTTGAAGTGTGGTCCGAAGACTTGTAACCTGAGGGTGTCCATGACACGCGATGGTTATTAATTGTTTAGGCATCTCGAAAGACTACCTTTGTAGTTGTTTGTCCAAATTACTACGATTTGGTTGATTGAATTGTATGTTTGAAAACGTGTATCGTATAAGTGTTTTGAAGTTGTACAAGTTTGACACTTGGTGAAAAATGTGCTTACGGAATCTAAGTACGGGGGTCCGGGGGCAGCGCCCCTGGTTAGCGGGGTCCAAGGGGCGGCAGCCCCTGGCGGGGTCCAAGGGGCAGAGCCCCTGGCTGGGGTCGAGCTGCTAGGTCAGCTTGGAAAATTTTTATTTCTACTATATTGCTTTAAGGAAAAACGCATCTGGACTTGAAATTGGGTGAAATCAAGTGATAAAATTTAGGGTCTCGACACTTAGTGGAAATGTGAGTTTTTAAACTTTCTGTTTTCTGCGACATAACATGCGACACAAAAATGTGTCATGCGACACAATGATTGTGTCGCATGGAGTGCGACACAAAAGCTCTGCGACACAGTGGTTGTGTCGCAAAAGCTTGCGATGCTAAATCAATAGCGACATAACGGTTGTGTCGCATGGAGTCTGCGACACAAGGTACGACACAAGGATACGACATAATGGTTGTGTCGCATGGGAAATTCATGCGACACAGTATGCGACACAAGGCTTGTGTCGCACTGAAGAACAGCAGCCAAGAAACTTTCGGGTTTCGCGTTTTTTCCGGCCAAAATCGCAAATCAAACGCATTTTCAAGCTGTAAAATCATGGTTTCTTGGTTGTTTAGGTTATAAGTAAGTTATGTAATCATCATTACACTAAAACATTACTTCAAAATGATTAAATCTAAGAATTTGAGAAATTCTTACAAATGCGAATCGAGGCCAAACGAGAAAGAAAACGATGATGTTGCCTTTGTTAATGTTGTTCCACTCGTGAAGGTGATTCCGAAAATGTTGGTGACGGTGGCGGCGGTGGTCGGCCGGTGGTGGTGGTGGTGGTTGGTGGTGATATTTTAGAGAGAAAAATGGATGGAGAAAAGAAGAAGATGAGGAAAATGAAAGGAGAAAAGAGGTGGGGGTTGGGTTTTGTTAAACTCAGCTCCCACTTTTGTATACTGTGGTCTCCAACTGCAGTACAAAATACCCGTATTTTCGCACTCGCTCGTAGTTCAAAATAATATTTTAAATTCTAAAATTTATTTATGTTACTTCCAAATGTTTATTAGTGGAAGTATTTTATAAAAATACTTTGTTAAAATTTACTTTTTATATTCGGTTCTGCGTTGTCCCAAATTATAATATTTCGTCTAACAAATAAAATATTAGTTTTGAGATTTTTGACATTGAAGTTTGGACGCGTTTTTCTGAGTACTCCATCGTATTATATATATTATATATAAAATTTTAAATTCCGTGGTAATAACGCGTACTTAGTACGAAGATTAAAAGTTTAAATTTGACGCGCAAGTTGACTTTTTGACCAGGTGTTACAACGAGCCCCCAGACAAAGACGCTCGCATACCATGCACCACTCCCGGAGTTCATCACCGGGTAGTAGCATGAGGACTGTCAGAGGATCCCAGTCACCACCTCCTGTTACGTCCCATCCAGGCCAGGTTACCTTCATCTCACCGACCAGTGGAACAGACCGCAGGGACCTCCAGAGTACCCATCCTCGAGCATGGGGTTACTACTTCGGACCCTGCTGTCACTTGGTCTATACTGAGAGCCCTTGAGGTCCAACACACCGCCATCTTTGAGATCCACACTGCTCTGGGCCTTACCTCTACACCTGTGTGCCCCTTTCAGCTGGGACCTGATCCCGCTCCGCACATTCCACCATGGGATCTATTCCCATCTTGGAGCTTGACTGCGCAGGACCACCCCACTTTTATGGCCCCACTAGAGGAGGAGGCTGCTGCACTGGACGCTTGGATCCAGGATCCAGAGGATGGTGCTGCATCTCCTGTCTATACCATCGAGGAGTCAGCATCTCCTACATCGATCGTGGAAAACACGATCTTTATGGATGATGACTTCACCGACTGGGAGGCGCTCTATGCTGACACGGATTAGCTACTTTTAGTTATTATTATTATTGTTTAGTATTAACTGGTGTTGACAATTGTGTTTTCTGAAGGATGTGTACTATGCAGAATTCGAAGTAGAATTTATGGAACAAGTTCATTTTTAATGAGCCTGGTCCATTTCCAGCGAATTCACACACTTGAACCTGGTCCATTAAATCCAGTGGCATCACACGCAGCACAAGGAAGTGTCTCTTCTAACCTTACTTTGCTTGAACCACACAAGAATTTTAAGAAAAACTCTAAGTGTGGAATTATTACTCACAAATAGAGAATAACTTTGAAAATATTGACCCGTATTCAAAATCTAAGTGTGGGATTAACCTAACTTAGAGATAGAGAATATTAGGGACAATGTTCTTTTAAGTGTGGGATAACAGTAGTATTCACTACTGTATTGCAACATAAACTTTTGATCAAGCTTTTTAGCAAAACTCATATTTTTAGCAAAATTTTCAAAATTTTTGAATCATGGGAAGCCCAAAAAGGGTATTTTCGGTCAACAAAAATTCAAAAGGCTTGGCAAATTGACCACGACGAGCAAAACTCTTTGATAACTTTCAAACTAAGTTTCAAACAAGCAATCGTATGACTAGGCACAAAACCACCAAAAATGAGTGAGGAATCTTGAGCCATATAAAAGCATGCACGTTTAAAGCTTCACTTTTTCGTTTGTGAGTGTGCCGTTGTATGCCTTCTCAAGATTAGAACTTGTTCGAAGAATGCATTTCAAAATTACAAAAATGAGCGTCATACGTGACGAAGGTGCAATTAGAGGATCTTGACATTCCCTAGGACAAAACCCTCTCGTAAAGCTCCCGTTTTCAAGCCTAACCCTACCAATGCCCATTTTCGGCATTGAAGATCATTTAGAAAACCCATTGAGCCTTAGCCTTTTCGTTTCGGATACTCACTTCAAGAACCAATCATTTCTTTACATCTCTTGGCCATAGCCTAAGTTTCTGTTATGTCAGCAACATCACTGCAAGAAACACACTTCTAGAAGGAATCCCCAAGGGAAAAAGAATATCATCCATGAAAGGACTCCAAAGAAAGCACGAACAAAGCTGCCAAAGAAATCAAAGAGCTAAAGACCCAAGGATCCTTTAAAACCGAGGAAAGGTTCTTCAAAGAAGAAAAAGTTACGAAGAGAAGGCTCTCAAAGAGAGAAATCCAAAAAGAGGTATCATTTAAAAACATCAAAGACAAGTCATCACTCTTAGGCTATATTAAACCCCCAATTAAATCACATACCAAAACCCTTGTCCCATACACCATCTTCACCATCTTCACCCTCTTGCGAATGCCTAGGGATAATTAGCGCCGTCCTCATTTAGGTATTATAGATTTGATTCTCAATCAAGCTTATGACAACGGAAGAGCTACATGACTGGCCCCTGAGTGAATTAGAAGTTAGGAAACCCGATACACTTGAGTGAACAGAGTGACCACCTGTGAGGGCCCCAGTCATGTATATCTTACATTATGAAGATTGAAAAGAAAGCTTGTTAGAACCAAAAGTTTGGGGGAACATCAAGGGATGGAACCTCGTCCGAAATCTTTCTACCAAACCTGCAGGAATCAAAGTTCTCTGGAATACGAAGACACCCTTCCAGCCTTTCACAAACTTGCTGAAGGTTTGCTTGAGGATAAACAAAACTATAAGTGTGGGATACTTGATATCGTGTAAAAAGTCACGTTTTTACCACCGATATCTCTCTCATTCTGGAGCAATACTTGGCATTTGGACTCAAACAACGCACAAATCAGTGATAATATGTTAAGAAGATCAAAACGAAAGTTGCACGACAAAAATCAAGCAAAACGGCCGAGGAACGAAGATTCCACACACGTTTGAAGATTCAAGGCATCAAAACGGGATTTCAAGACTAAAGTGACCTTCACCAACATCCATTTTATCCAAGATGTTCGTTTTTAAAATACGAATCCAACAGAAGAAGAATCATCTAAAACGGATAAAGAATGAAAATTCTACGCCCGCCGGAAGATCCAAATGATTCGTACGCGATATCTGGAGTTAGGGACCTCATCTTAGAGGCTATCTTATGTCAAAATCTTTGTTTTTGAATTATGAATCCAACAGAAAAAGAATCTTGGATAACGAAGAAAACACGAACGAAGAAAACACGAACGAATCAACTCAAACGGGCACATAACGAAGAAAAAGAATCCAACAGAAAAAGAATCAACTCAAACGGGCACATAACGAAGAAAACACGAACGAATCAAGAAGCGAAGCAAAAGACGGCGAAACGGGGCGGGTGGCAGCCAGCCGCCGCCGGCCTGCTGTCCCCCACCTCGCTTTCCTTTTTTGTCTAATTCGCGTACCTGGTGCACCACCTTTCCGCGTTGTACAGTACTCGGTGCACCACCTTTCCGCGTTGTACAGTACCTTGTGAACCTTTTTACCCAGATTACGCTAATGTGCACCCCTTGATGCTAATGTGAGCCTAAACTCACCTATAAATAGAGGGCTTGGGTTCATTTGTAAAACATCTCTATATACACCTATCTTTTCACACACCACACGTTACACCAACTCTTTAAATTATAATACTTCCTTAGTTAATTAGACTAGCTAATTAGCTAGTTAAGGAAGATTTGTACGGAGGTGCTCCGGGACGCATTTGTAGCTACGAGTTATTGTATTGTACTTATCAGGTTTTAATATATCTTCCATATTTAATTATGTTCGTTCTTTCTTTAATAAATTTAAATATGCATGCTAGAATTGCCATGATTAGTTAAATAACTCAATTGTCTGCTATGATAGTCGTTTAGGAAAGATTTAAATATGTGATTATATTGTATGCTATGAGATTGCGGGTGTTTTGTATCATGAATAGATGTAGGAATTGAATCTTTATCGTTTATCTGCCCAACTCATGTTGTGACTAAAACCTTATCCAAAAATGAACGTAGCTAACTCATAGGGTATAGGTCAGTTAGTTATACTATGTTTGATTGAATCATTGAGCTCGGCATGGCCGGTGTTCTCTAGACAAAATTATGATCCAAGAGACACGGAATATGGGAATAGAGGTAGATTAAGATTTAATTCGGACAGACGATATTTTTGAGACAACTTTAGGAATATCCTAGATTTAATTAATACATTTGTATGTGTTGCGCACGCACAGTGTCGTTGTTTTACAAATGATGATGCGAGCGCAGCAGGGGTTTTAAATTTATATTTTGCGGGGCTTAAATTATACGTACTACCTACTCTGGTTAGTAAGCGGTAAGTACGACCTAAGATCGTTCTATGAATCCAAACGTGTGGACGATCAAAGTTGACACTTTCAGTAGGGAATTATTTAGGATGGAGCAAAGTAGGTAGGTTTGGGGTTTAAAGACAGATAATTAAAATGCAGGGAAGTAAATTGCAGGAAATTAAAATGCAGGAAAGCAGATAAAGATAAAGATGTGATTGCTGAGATTTCGATAATTAACATTTCAGGATGACAGAACAAATAGGGTTGATACGTAATATGGTAAGTAAACTACTAGGCGTAAACTCTAGAACCCTACCAACTTAGTTTCCCATTGGCGTGTCACTTGGAACTAGGTTATCGTGATTCTGATCGGAGCAATACGCAAACTTCCAATACTCATCTAGTTGAAAGATGAACAACCTATTTTGGTTTTATACCGAGGTGCATGAATCAGTAGCGTATCGTCTCATAGGTCCGATCGTTCTTAACTCCTAAGGTAGTTTACTACTCTACTAGCACGAAGATTAATAGCTTTGTATGTTTGGACCGTCGATTGTGTAAGACTTAGTGTTTTAAGGATTCTAGGTCACTAGGGCTTTACTCTTATTCCTAAGTCTTGTTTTTACTCGATTAAGCTTTAATTACTTCGACTTATGACATAAGTTCTCCTTTTCAAACAGTTATACATCTCCAGATTATCCGCAGTTTGATAAAACGTGTTTCATATGAGGACCATGCCTTTCAATGATAGACAGTGTACTTTACATGGGATTTCCACTGCTTCTCATATCCAACACGCGGTCAAGAGTAATTGACAGTGAAAATGACACTCTAACTAATTAAATTAAAAGCAGTGCAGGAAAGTAAACCTAATATATACAACGAGTGATCTCATTGTGTCTTACTTATTTCATGTCATGGGCACAGATAACTACTTACCATAATTAAGGTTGATCAGGTCCTAATCACTAGGTTGCAGTCACGTGGATAACTGGAAAGGGTGCTCCATAAATTAAACTTAAATTCATAAAGTCTTTAACAGTACAAAGATTATTATCTCCTATTTTATCTGAACGTGTTTCACGAACATTATTTTATAATGCATTGATTCTCGTAGGATACACCAATTAGTTGTGTAGTTGTATTATCCTTTCGGAGTTCCAACTTTTGAACCAGAGCTGATTCCAATGATATAACTACCTTCGGTCGTTTATCGGCTTCCGTACGTTTGTACTTTGCATAAAGCATTTCCAGCACTATACCGAATAAACAGTTGAATAGGGGCCGTTATATCATTTTACGATTATCGTGCATTGATTGTGTAATGACATCCTTACTTATAATTATCTACATTATCAGCAATCACAATAATAAACTACTCGCAATTCATGGCAACAAATAAATCACATACCAAGCAATAATACATATTCAAAATATGAAATTAGACAAGTATAATAAAAGTTTAGAAATCACCCGGAACTAAATGCGTAGCAGCGTATTATTATAATTGACAAACTCTTTCACACGTACAAAGATTGATCTCCGAATCTCTAGCGTTCGCCCTAGCTTCTACGTTAGTCCGTGGACTAATTACAATATTCCTAGAATGAGAAAGACTAAAAGACTACGAAAGATTATCTAGTGAGAAAGAAAGAGTGAAATATGCTAGAATGTGTGCATATGAGGTGTGTGTTATAAATGAACCTAAGCATCCTATTTATAGGTGAGCTTTGGCTCATTTTAGCATAAGTTGGCTTTGAGGTGCATGTTAGAAAGACTAGCCAAAAGTGGTGTGTACAACATGAAAAGTAGGCGCACCGGGTACTGTACAACGCGAAAAGTAGGCGCACCAGGTACCAAAACTTGCCAAAAACGGAAACCGGGACGGGGGTAGGGTGGCCGGCGGCGGTGGGCCCCACCCCGCCCCGTTGCGCGATCTTTTGCTTCGTTTCTTGATTCGTGCGTGTTTTCTTCGTTATACGTCCGTTTGAGTCGATTATTTTTTTGTTGGATTCATAATTCAAAAACGAAGATTTTGACATAGGATATGCCTTAAAATGAGGTCCCTAGCTCCAGATATTGCGTATGGATCATTTGGATCTTCCGACGGGCGCAAAATCTTCATTTTTCACCCGTTTTGGTTGATTCTTCTTCTGTTGGATTCGTATTTTGAAAACGAACATCTTGAAAATAATGGATGTTGGTGGAGGGCACTTAAGTCTTGAAATCTCGTTTTTAAGCCTTGAATCTTCAAACGTGTGTGGAATCTTTGTTTTACATCCGTTTTGCTTGATTTTTCTCGTGCAACCTTGTTTTAACCATCTTGGCATAATGTTAATGATTTGTAATGTTTTTGAATCAATATGCCAAGAATCGTTCCAGAATGAGAAAGATATCGGTAGTAAAAACGTGACTTTTTACGCGATATCAAGTATCCCACCCATAGAACTTTGCTTGTCCTCAAGCAAACTCATTCATAAAAACTTCTGGAAGGATTCTAATCGCATCAGTTGTTAGAAAACACTATTTTCAGAAAATATAAACTATGGTTATGAAAGAGTTTTTGCTGGAAACTACGAGTTTATAGAATTTTGATACCTTCTTCGGGCAACTTATATGATGATCATGACTAGGCAATCCTCACAAGTGGGTCACTCAAATCACTCAAAGTGTTTAGGGTTTCCTGCTTACTAGTGTCAATCACTCGGATAGCCAGTCATGCAGCATTCTCGTCATAAGCTTGATCGAGAATCAAATCTCCATCACTAAGGATGATACTAGCCTGTCGAGATAACTTGGAAGGAATCGGGTTTTTGGTTTGAAGAAGGTAAGTGGTGAGGGGTGTGATGGTTTTTCCTTGTATTTTCTTGAAGCTTTCTTTTGAAATTCCTTAGGTTTTTGGAAGGACTACATAGCCTTTCATTGGGTTCTTCCTTTTTCTTGGCCCTTCTTATGATTGTGCCGGCGTGATTGGTTTGATTTCTTTTTGCCGATCTTGATAATGTACTTTGCGGCCTGGAAGGTCTCTAATGACGTTGGCTTTTCTTTGCAAAGGTTTTGGGAATTTGGGAGTGTCTCCGAAGGTTTGTGAGACTTTTGAGGTTCGAGATAAATGACAGGAGATCTTTTATGGGTGTGAAGAGTGGGTGTTGAGTGGGTGGATGTGGAAAGGTGTTTTGGATTCCTTGGAAGCTATCAAGATAGGTTGTATTTATGCCACGTGTGGCACTCATTGATGTGATCTCGAAATGTATTACAAGAGCAAGTTCTAATTCAAATGCATACATTGGCACACACACATGAAACGAAAGGTGAAGCATTAAAGATGAATGCTAATTATGGGCTCAATCCTCACGAACCGAATGCTTTGGTCAGTATGTGCCTAGCCATGTGTTGCCTTTTTCGTCCGTATCTTGATTTAAAACAGTTTCGTTTCTTTGTAAAAACTCGTTTCTAGCTATAGTTCATAGTTTTGAAAGATAGGATTTCCAGAAAACGATGTTTTTGAATCCGAAAAATTTGAAAGTTTTTCCATTTTTAGCCTTTTGGTGAAAATATTGTTTGGCTTACGGACAAGAGGTAAAACTTGCGGTTGTAGACCGAATATCCCACACTTAGAGGAACATTGTCCCTAATGTTCGAATCTATTTGTTGAACACCTCTTGACGAAGTATCCCACACTTAGAGATTCTACTTATCTTTGGATTGTTTCACAAGTGTCATGTGGTATGAGATATCCGACACTTAGTGCTGGAATATTGGGTGAGATAATCAAAGCTTTAACGGATAAGGGTTTTTGGAACGGTGTACCGCTTTTGCTGTGCGCGTCGTTTGCTGTGTGTTAGAAGTTTGCTGGTCTGCGACTTGTAGCTTACGTCTCTCAGTGTTCTTCACCGTGGGGTCCGTTGCTTCCTTTGATTTGGTCACCGATAAATAGTCGTTTGGTTCAACAAACAATCCACTCAATCATTTAAATAATAGCTGCTAATAAGGAAAGTAAAGTGAAAGCATAATAAAATAGTAAATAGATAGATGTGATGTCGAAGCATCAATCGTACATCAATAATACAGTAGAGTTTTGGTAGAAAGTAGAAAGAAGTCAGAAAGAGGAGCAATCTATTGCTCTGCTCATGGTCGTGCTGCAACTGTAGATGTGGTGGGTCCAGGGGAAGTCTCGTCTGATGAGGAGTCATCATACTGATCGTTGGTGCCTTCGTTTGATGCATCATGATTAGCTTCTTCGTTTGACATACCAATGGTAAAAGCTCCTTGGTCTACTAGCTGATCGATAAGTGGTCCGGATGGTATCTCGAAGCTACCGAACGGGAACATGGCTGACCCTTGGTGTGTGTTGTCCTGGAAGAGGTCTGTCTGCCTATGAGAAGAAACCTGCACAGGTATAGGTACAGAAGCTGAAGCAGTGGTGTGTCTGTGGGTCCTGGGACTCTGAACTGTGACAGTCCGTGCAGATACTCTGGATGCCCTGCTACCTCTTGACGTGTGTGCTCTAAATGATCCAACAACTGATGGGATAGTCTGTCTGGTGACTGGGACCTGTACTGGAGGTGGCTGAGGTCTAGGAATGATGATCCTAGGTGGTATAACATGCTCACGACCGGGTGGTGGTCGAGGTGTGGGAACAGGGACTGCAGGTGGGTATAAGTGCGGTGGTGCTCGGCCCATTCCACATGGTAAGTGTGGTAGTGGAGTCATGGGCATACCAGCTGCCTGCTGTTTCAATGCTGCATAGATCCTAGTTTGCATCTGCATAGACCAATACCAGTAATCGGGGCCTGGAGGTGCTCCGTAGTGGTAGATGTATGTAGGTCCTTGCGGTCTTGGGGCATGAGTAGAGGGTCTTGCCCTAGTACGTGGTGGCTCCACTCGTGGTGGTGGGATGTCATCATCTTCATCATCATCCTCGTCATCACTGTCATCCTCATCTGTATCTGAATCACTAGGTCCTTGGTGGCGTTTCCTCTTCTTCATTTCTTTTGGCAGAACTAGGTCAGGTACCAATGTGTCAACACTGCCAGGATCTGCTGCCCGTGCTTTGATGTAAACAGCACCATCTCTCGTGACACGGAGTATTTCCATACTCCTAAGAAACTGGTAGTCGAGTGGCTTAGAGCTCCACCCTGATTTAAATCTCTCAACATCGGATGTCCGAAATAATCCCATATTTCGGATCAGTAGGGTAATTACTGCGCCCAAATATGATCTTCTCTTGCCAAAATCCTTTTCTTGTAGAAGTCTCTGAGCTACTAGATAAGCGACCTGTATATTTCTCTTTTCGAGAATGCTTGCCATGAGTGCGACATCAAATCCAGAAACTCGTCCGCCGGTAGTATGTTTCCCATCAAGTGAACAAGCTATAAGCTTGTGGAGTATCTGAAGGATTGGATCCTTGAGTCGGGTTGCCTTAATACCCGAGAAGTATGGTGTAGGCGACCATTGACCCCATGCCTCAGCGCAAGTGGTGGTGACAGAAGCAGAAGTGGCTCCGGTGGTGAACAGAGGTGACTGTATCTCCTCTGATGTGTATAAGTCTAGATGGAGCGAGAACTGGGCAAGTGATAAGGTATACGGGTTGCCCAGATACTGGAACGAGATTGAACAATCTTCAATTTTCTCTTTCTGCTGAAATCTGAAGGTGGTCATAAACTCCGCAACCATATCCACATATATCGACTCATCGATGCTAAATAATCTCTTGAAGGATTCAAACTGCTGTCCGTCCACTGTGTAGCTAAGTATTCTTTCTAGCTCTTCCTTGAATCTTAGTGCTTGCATAACGTTCCAGTCAATATGTCTGAGACGTCCGAACTTCTTGTCTCTCCATGTACGTGCCATTTTGTCATAGGCTGGCGTGGCACTCATGTAGGCTAAAGATCCTGAAAGGGGTCGTGCGGGATTTAATTTCTTCTTGCGTGCCATTGTACCTGAGAACATTTAAAGTAATGGATTCTTTAAGAAAGAGAAATTCAAAGCACGCTCCGAAGAATTTCGAAGTGAGGGCTTTAATTTCTAGACAATCTAAAGACTTCATTGAACATATAATGCTCCCATGCAACAAACAGTCACTCATTTGTCAAGGTAATATCGTCGCTTAGAAAAGTATAGTCATGGAATGGCAATCGTCTTATTGTGAAGTATTTGTCACTTACAAAGTTTGGTGTAAACCAAGTTTGAAATGACGAGAATTCACGAATAATGATAACATCATTATTGGTAAGGTTTGACTTTGGAAGTACAAGTTGAAGTAAGGTTTTTGAATAAAACGTTTTGTCTAAAAAAAAATAATAAATTCAATACTTCAAGTTGACTTTTGGGTCAAAGCTTTCTTCAAATGATATTTTTAAATGTCCGCATGCCATAATTTTAACCTATTCATGCATGCATATTCTAAATCATTCTAAGCACTTCCTATTTGATAAGCAAACTAAGTTATGCATAAAAAAAGTTATCATGCCCATGTATTTGGTGTGGTCCAGGACTTCTTATTCAAAAGTGATGATTGTCTAGTTATTGCCTAATTTGACTAGTCAAAACAAGTACAACATGATCATGCAATTTTCAACTTATCATATTTTTCATGTAAGCTAGTCAACTTTTTGTTGACTTTTAAAAGTCGAAATTGCTAAACCTAACTTGTACACATAGGGCAACTAACATAGAGGGATTATGCAAAACATCATAATTACCAAGATACATAACATACTAACACTTAATCAAGCAAAGTTCTAGACTAAACCAATTGATCAAAGTTATTTCTATTGAAAAAAAAAAGTCACACATATGGGAATTTGCATGGGAAAGTGGTAGGATAATGTAGTACCTAAGCATTTAATCAAGAAAAACTCTATTTCCTAGTTACTAGCTTAGCTAACTACAAGAAATAAGTTCTTTCAAATTTAAAGTGTGTTTTGATTTCATACCTTGCTTTTGGTGAATGAAATGCAAAAACGAAAGTACAACCGAGAAGTATATGCAACAAGGAACTCGAAAGGACAAGAGATTTTGATGGAGATCTCATGGGGTTCATGGCATGGCTGATTTTTTTTTTTTGAGCAAGGGGGGAAGGAAGATGAAGTTTGTCGGATAATTTGAATTATGGGAAGTTAAGGAGGTTCATAGTGGTCCTTTAGGGTACATGTACTCACCCTAAGTACTATGGTACTTACATGGTCCCTAAGGCAGATTAAATGTTAAGCATTAATGTCCTAGGTTAATTCCTAATGTCCACTAATAATGGTGATGAATCTTAAATGCATTACTTGTAACTAGTTACTTGTTAGTCTCTTGTTACGTTGTAACTAATTTAAGAAACGCGCAAATTTTTGCGGAACAATTAAAATCAACTTTAAACATTAAGCTCACGTTATTTTTGGTGTTTAAAAATCTTTGTCTGACGCGGGTTTATAGAAGGTACAACTATTTAGGCAAAATGTTTTAAAAGGTGTACTTTCTTTTAGACGTGCGTGCCTTCGGACAATATTTCAAAAACGTTTTCTGTTAAGGGAAACTTTCAAAAATTTATTATATATGTATTAAAATATGCTCATTTAAAGTCGCGAGCCTTGACCATTTTCGGAAGGAATTATTTTAAGATTCGTTCTGATCCCTCCATAGGGAAAGGGTCGAGATTTGCTCCCTTAATTGAACATTTTTTGGTACAAAACATTTCAATAGTTCCCAGATGACATTGTAAACTAGAAAATGACGATCCTCTAGACCCGTTAGGATTTCTCGTTCCACATACCCTAAATTGACAAGATCATCAATCAACTTATTGTACGCCTTCCTTATCTTCTTGGGATTTGATAGACCGTCGCGTTCTCCTTTGTTTTTGTAGTTCAGATTGTGAGTAAGTTTATTCACAGCTTCCATAAACGCATTTTCCTCTGGCGAATCAGGTTCTCCGGTTGTAAGTTTAACTAGCTTACCGAGTTCGCTAATTCCGGCTTTTTGAGTGGAAGTGAAGGGGTATTTGGTGAAGGTGAAGATTTGAACAAGCTTGACGTGAAGGTCTTTTCTTTTTTCAAAGAAGCTTGTGTCGATTCTTTCCTTTGTGGAATTAGGGAAAACTTCTCGCAATTTTGAGATTAGGTAAGAAGCGGGGTCAACAACGAATGGAATTTTACCAAGAAATTCGATAGGAATCATCGGGTTTTGTTCTATCCAGAACTCAAGTTTGTTGGTCATTGTGGTGACATTGTGATTGATTAATATCATAGATGTTGGAAGGTAATCCATGTCGGCAAATGATTTGAGGAGTAGATCTAAATCTGATACAAACTTCAGTTCTTGGTCCTTGAAATTTGTGGAGTGGCCTTCACATTCTTGATTTGACAGACGAAGAAGAAGGTTTACTTGTTTTTCTAATCCAGCAATCGTTTCTCGTTGGTTGAAGGAAAACGGGAGATTGGCATAGGTCAATTGCATGACGAATGCTTTATAGACGTCCGCCCTTCGGGAAGGATCGAAAGAAGCACCAAGGTGGCGTTCTTTAAAACAAGGTTGTTCTGTTTCGACGGATGGAACCTTATCCACCACTCGGTATATGGTATATTTAGGTTCGTATGAAGAGAATGGAAAGATACCGTCATTGTGAGAATCGGATATGGTTTGGGTATATACCGATGTTTCAGGAATGAGGGTAATTAGGTCACATGTTTTCGGAGGCTTCACTTCATGATTTTCTTCGGGAAGATAATCGAAGTGGACAGATTTTGATTCTTTAGGCATTTGCAAAGTTGAAGAGTGATCTTCCGAAGATGATGCCAGGTCAGGTAGCTGATCCGTGACATCAAAGTCCAGGAAATGGGTTGGAATGGAATGTGGGATCCTAAATTCTTCTAGGGAAGCATATAATTCATCCTTTGAAGTACAAATAGAAGTGGGTTTTTTAGATGTCATGTTTAAACTAATATTATCCTAATTAACACTAAATTAACAGCAAATCAAATTAAAACTGCTTGAAGTAACTTTCGAGAGATTTCTAAGAAGGAATCAATCGGAAGGATCTCCTAAATATTACTACTTAAGTTGGCTTGAATCTACGTTTGAGATTCCCCGGCAGCGGCGCCAAAAACTTGTTGCGCACGCACCGTGTCGTTGTTTTACAAATGATGATGCGAGCGCAGCAGGGGTTTTAAATTTATATTTTGCGGGGCTTAAATTATACGTACTACCTACTCTGGTTAGTAAGCGGTAAGTACGACCTAAGATCGTTCTATGAATCCAAACGTGTGGAAGATCAAAGTTGACACTTTCAGTAGGGAATTATTTAGGATGGAGCAAAGTAGGTAGGTTTGGGGTTTAAAGACAGATAATTAAAATGCAGGGAAGTAAATTGCAGGAAATTAAAATGCAGGAAAGCAGATAAAGATAAAGATGTGATTGCTGAGATTTCGATAATTAACATTTCAGGATGACAGAACAAATAGGGTTGATACGTAATATGGTAAGTAAACTACTAGGCGTAAACTCTAGAACCCTACCAACTTAGTTTCCCATTGGCGTGTCACTTGGAACTAGGTTATCGTGATTCTGATCGGAGCAATACGCAAACTTCCAATACTCATCTAGTTGAAAGATGAACAACCTATTTTGGTTTTATACCGAGGTGCATGAATCAGTAGCGTATCGTCTCATAGGTCTGATCGTTCTTAACTCCTAAGGTAGTTTACTACTCTACTAGCACGAAGATTAATAGCTTTGTATGTTTGGACCGTCGATTGTGTAAGACTTAGTGTTTTAAGGATTCTAGGTCACTAGGGCTTTACTCTTATTCCTAAGTCTTGTTTTTACTCGATTAAGCTTTAATTACTTCGACTTATGACTTAAGTTTTCCTTTTCAAACAGTTATACATCTCCAGATTATCCGCAGTTTGATAAAACGTGTTTCATATGAGGACCATGCCTTTCAATGATAGACAGTGTACTTTACATGGGATTTCCACTGCTTCTCATATCCAACACGCGGTCAAGAGTAATTGACAGTGAAAATGACACTCTAACTAATTAAATTTAAAGCAGTGCAGGAAAGTAAACCTAATATATACAACGAGTGATCTCATTGTGTCTTACTTATTGCATGTCATGGGCACAGATAACTACTTACCATAATTAAGGTTGATCAGGTCCTAATCACTAGGTTGCAGTCACGTGGATAACTGGAAAGGGTGCTCCATAAATTAAACTTAAATTCATAAAGTCTTTAACAGTACAAAGATTATTATCTCCTATTTTATCTGAACGTGTTTCACGAACATTATTTTATAATGCATTGATTCTCGTAGGATACACCAGTTAGTTGTGTAGTTGTATTATCCTTTCGGAGTTCCAACTTTTGAACCAAAGCTGATTCCAATGATATAACTACCTTCGGTCGTTTATCGGCTTCCGTACGTTTGTACTTTGCATAAAGCATTTCCAGCACTATACCGAATAAACAGTTGAATAGGGGCCGTTATATCATTTTACGATTATCGTGCATTGATTGTGTAATGACATCCTTACTTATAATTATCTACATTATCAGCAATCACAATAATAAACTACTCGCAATTCATGGCAACAAATAAATCACATACCAGGCAATAATACATATTCAAAATATGAAATTAGACAAGTATAATAAAAGTTTAGAAATCACCCGGAACTAAATGCGTAGCAGCGTATTATTATAATTGACAAACTCTTTCGCACGTACAAAGATTGATCTCCGAATCTCTAGCGTTCGCCCTAGCTTCTACGTTAGTCCGTGGACTAATTACAATATTCCTAGAATGAGAAAGACTAAAAGACTACGAAAGATTATCTAGTGAGAAAGAAAGAGTGAAATATGCTAGAATGTGTGCATATGAGGTGTGTGTTACAAATGAACCTAAGCATCCTATTTATAGGTGAGCTTTGGCTCATTTTAGCATAAGTTGGCCTTGAGGTGCATGTTAGAAAGACTAGCCAAAAGTGGTGTGTACAACACGAAAAGTAGGCGCATCGGGTACTGTAAAACTCGAAAAGTAGGCGCACCAGGTACCAAAACTTGCCAAAAACGGAAACCGGGACGGGGGTAGGGTGGCCGGCGGCGGCTGGCTGGTGGCCGGCGGCGGTGGGCCCCACCCCGCCCCGTTGCGCGATCTTTTGCTTCGTTTCTTGATTCGTACGTGTTTTCTTCGTTATACGTCCGTTTGAGTCGATTATTTTTTTGTTGGATTCGTAATTCAAAAACGAAGATTTTGACATAGGATATGCCTTAAAATGAGGTCCCTAGCTCCAGATATTGCGTACGGATTATTTGGATCTTCCGGCGGGCGCGAAATCTTCATTTTTCACCCGTTTTGGTTGATTCTTCTTCTGTTGGATTCGTATATTGAAAACGAACATCTTGAAAATAATGGATGTTGGTGGAGGGCATTTAAGTCTTGAAATCTCGTTTTTATGCCTTGAATCTTCAAACGTGTGTGGAATCTTTGTTTTACATCCGTTTTGCTTGATTTTTCTCGTGCAACCTTGTTTTAACCATCTTGGCATAATGTTAATGATTTGTAATGTTTTTGAATCAATATGCCAAGAATCGTTCCAGAATGAGAAAGATATCGGTAGTAAAAACGTGACTTTTTACGCGATATCAGTATGCTTAAGTTTAACTATTATCTTGATTGTCTTATTGCATGTTCTTGTTTGATTGTTGCCTTAGGATTATCATACTAGTGAAATACACCTAGCCTTAATTATTGTGCAATAACATGACGACCCCTATTCGACTGTTCTCCGATATAGTACTGGAAACGCTTATGGCGAAGTACAAACGTATGGAAGTCGAGAATGACCGAAGGTAGTCGTGTTATGAATCAATTAACAAATGTATTACTTAAGTTTCTATTTGTAATGCAAACCATCCCTGTCTTGTTGCATACTTGAGTAATGTTGATAATTCATACGAATAAGTGATGACATCTTATCTGACCGCTTAGACAAGTTTTTCCAACTTATTTCGGCGAGGGTAAAACCCGTTTACAAGATTGTTTATTCAACAAGCAGTGCCATGATTCGGACGTCTATGATGACCGAGATTGGGGAATATGATTCGAGATTAACTGTTAGATAATATGTACATGCATTTGAGAGAACTTTCGGTGTATGCTTTAATATATTCTGCAACCCACGTGACATTCTATTTGCCTGATTGTGGACACCTCCGCGTTAGCCCGATAGTAGGATTGTAGCAATAACTCACATTAACTTATGAACTTATCCTCATTAGAACTCTTCACGCTTTAATATCACCTGAACCACTTCATAGTAGACAATCGCTTTAATTGCTGAACGCCCAAAGTAACCTCCATTTATGATTCAATTTAGTTTAATTTTAGAATAGAAAACCCAAAACCTAAACCAACCCTTTTTCTCCCTAGCTAAATTTATAAAAGTCCCTAAATTTCCCTACTTTCAATTCGTCGCGCTTTGAAGAACGATTCTAGGTCATACTTATCCTTTGCTAGCCCTTAGATTAGCAATAGTAGTAACCCTAGGCCCCAGCCTTATAAATTTAAAACCCACTGTTGTAACCGGATAGTTATCGTTAACGACCCTAGCCAGGGGCTAGCCCCTTGGACCCCGCCAGGGGTTGCCACCCCTGGAACCCCGCTAACCAGGGGCGCTGCCCCCGGACCCCCGTGACTTAGTGTTTGTAAATACATTTTTAACACCATTAGTCAAACTTAACCGACTTCAAACCTTTATACGATACGACTTTTCAAACATAATGGAATATACTTTTCAAGTATAACACTTCGAAATCAATGTGATAACATCAAGGTTATTATTACAACTAATCACCAACGGGCCGTACACGTTTTCAAATACTCAAATCAATCAACCAAATCTTAGTAATTTGGACAAGTCAATCAACCAAATCAGGGTTATTTGGACAAACAACTACAAAGGTAGTATTTCGAGATGCCTAAACAATTAATAACCATAAGCGTGTCGTGGACATCTCCAGGTTACAAGTCTTCGGACAACAATTCAAGGCTAATCAATTCAAGTCTTTTTAGATAAACAAACAAGGCTCAGGTGAGTCCCATGGCCCCTATTTTTACTGCTTTTCAATCAGCGGTGTGATATTATTGCTCGTTTTATTTTACAAGTTGAACGCAAGTACAAACCAAATCAAATACTACATGAGTTACTTCAACTAATCAATTTAAAGCCCTCCATAGCATAGTCTGGTAATACGTAGTAGCGTGAATGTTAGTATATGATAACATATAGGATTGACAATCCTCGTCCGGGTTAGCACGCACTAACTGGTCAAACGGACGTATTAGCATTTGGGAAGACGAGTGTAGATTAGGCACTCGTAGGAGGCACCTCAGTTGGGTTTCCTTAATTGGACCTGACACTCAAGTTAAGCTCGGACTATGTGCTCATGGCTGTATAACTTTTATTTTTCTTAATTGCATTTTAAATTCAATTATAAATCTTGTGGTTCATACAAATATGTGTTGACATACAAACCTGTGAGCTCACCAGCGTTTCGCTGACCCATTTTAGCATGTACCACAGGTACACAGCAGTAGGTTGGACTGCCCAAGCAGGAATCATTAGCTCGAGTCAGCATTCATACAATCAGAGATTTAGCTGCATTATTATATTTTGTATAGATTAATTATGTATTTAAATCTTTCAATTTCGGAAACTGAGCTAATGTAACATTATTTTTGATGTAAAATTTTGTTTTATCAATACAAATGTAAAACGACGCATATAGTGGTCGTTCATTATATCTTATGTGCTATGATTATTGATTAGTAACACCCAAATCGTGTTTCCGCAAATCATTAAATTTGGGGGTGTTACACATAAGGATATAAGGGTTGGTGCCAATAGGTAATGAACAAGTTAGGGAATATACGCTTGGATGACCGGAGCAACCTTTCATTTTGATTTTTAGCCGATTTTTTTAACTTTTAAAATGCCACGTACATTGGAAATAATGTGAAAGTTTGTTATCTATCATAGTAATAAATTATCATACATTAACTTGGTAAAAAAGGTAAAGTGCATTACCTATCCACGCCATTTACGGTTATATAGATACATCACAAAGAATAACCTATAAAACGTAACAATACAAAATTCAATAAATGTAAACAAATTTGTGTACTTATTTTAGATAAAAATTGTGTCAACTAATATTATAATTTTATTTTTATCAAACCCACGTAGATCCATGTCACTAAACAAGAAATTCAATCCAAAATATCATTTAATTTATCATATAATTTGAATTATTCGACAAACCCGTGTTGTCACGAGTCATTAAACGAGTAAGCAGTGAGAAGCATCAATCGAGAAGCATGTAAAAAAAAAAAAAACATTATAAGTAGGGTTGTAAAAAGTGTTATGCATCCTAATAGATGGGATAAAAATCTTAACTTTGTAATACATAATATTTAAAATTATAGAAGACAAATAGTTCGTTTATGTTCCTTTCGTTGTTTGGATTTGTTTTTTCTTAAATACTAATATGCTTTTAAAAATAAGTAGGTGATCCGTTTTTTATTTGTAAGTGTTTATTATTTAATAAATAAGCAGTTTGCAACAAGATGTTTAGATTTGCTTATCTGTTGAAAAAATAAACAAAATAGTCGATAAATATTTATTTAAGCAATCCAAACACCCCTCAATTTACCAACACTTGTATATAGGAGTCGGGTTTTGATAAGGGCAATAGATTAGCATGCCATATATAAATATAAATATAAATATAAATATAAACAATAATTAAACATTAATAATGATAAACACAATGTTTTGGAAATCGGTTGGACCGGTCGGTTCAACCAATCAGATTGCTTTCTTTATGATTTTAGGTGGGGAAAAACCGATTTTTGCCATGTGTTGACTGGTCAACGACCCGAACGAGTCTCCGGTCTAACCCTGTTGAACCGAATCTGTGACCCGGATACTAAGAGCACTTGGAGTGGTGACGGTCTAAACACAGTGTTCTGAGTGAGAATTTTGTGGAGTGGTAAACAGTATTCTGGACAGTGTTCTCAAAGCTTATTTTTGTTTTTATATTAATTCTTTGTGTGGGGCAGTGGCAAAAAAAAAATGAGAACATTGATCAAAACAACTTCTCATTTGGGATGCTGAACGAAACACCGATGAAAATACTGTGAGAATACTGACGCGGAATGGGAACACTCGCTCCGAGTGCTCTAATAATAATTTTGTTTGTTTTTATTGGGAAAAAAAACATACTCCGTAAAAGTCAATCTCTCTCCTTCTCTCTTCGTACGCATTAGTGCATAACCACAAGCCACCAAACCAAAACCCTAAAACTGTAAACTTGATCGAAGGCCAAATCAACCACACCAAACTCCGCCGACCGCCGCTACCCCCCTTCTCCGGTGCTCGTCGGCCATCGAAAGCCACCTCCGGCCGATCGCCGGTCATCCCCATCCACCGCCGCTACCTCCCTTCTCATTAAGGTATTTTTTTCATATTTTAATTCCTCGTACGAATCTATGTGTTTAGATGTTATATTTATATAATTAGATGTTTAATTTAACTTTATAAGTTTCAATTAAATCTTTTGTGTTTTCTCTTATATCTTAAGAAACCCAACTTGTAAGTTCTGTTTCTTCATTATTACTTTGATCTTGTATTGTGGAATATAATCTTATATTTTGAAATTTCAAATGCAAACATGGGTTAAGTGCATCGTGTGGATTTAAATTATGCTGTTAATAAAAACTTAAAGGATATCTATGAAATGTTCACTTGTGCTGTTAATTATGGTGTTAAGTATGCTGTTAAATAGAGTTTCTATTGGTCACTTGTGTGTATGTTCATGATTATAGCTTACTATTTGTATGTTAGTGACTTATAACTTCCGTATTATGTAGATTATAGTGTCTTTTTAGTTATATATGGCTTGTAATTCAAGTCCACGAGATGATTAATCTGTAACCGGGTTTGATGATACTGATCTTGTGATCCAAAGGAGGCTAACATCTACAGTTTACGATTATGTCATATGTTTTAAAGTGTTACATTGATTTATAGCCTTATAAAGTGTAATTTGTGTAAATTTTAATATTGAATTTTAAATGGGTCGATCCTGACGGGTCATGGGTCGCCCCAAGTAGAGATCCATTTAAATGGGTCGACCCATTAGATCCCTTATTGGGTACATGGATCTATTTTTTAGACCCATTGGGTCACATAAATGGGGGGGATCGGATCTAGATCAAGATCCAACCCATTGAAACCCCTAGTGGTACTGTTGACATAGCGCTTCTCTTTGGGATACTGGGTTGGAGAATCATTGTCATGCTTTTGATGTTCTTATGTTGTTCGTTCTTGACCAGGTTCTTCTAGAAAGTATAGTATTGAATACGAGTCAAAGGAGATAAAGAGATGGAAAAGTCAAGGGTAACAAAGGTAGTGAAAGGTGAAGTTAACAATCATACTGCTTGGTGGTGGTTAAGTCACAAGGGTATTTCGGCGCCATTCATTTGTGTTAGTTTATTTGCAATTCTTGTCCGGCTGGCTGTATCCCTACACCCATATTCTGGAGCCGGTGATTCACCCAAGTTTGGAGATTTTGAAGCACAGAGACATTGGATGGAGATCACAACCAATATTCCAGCTAAAGAATGGTATCACAACAGCACTACCAATGATCTTAGTTATTGGGGACTTGATTACCCACCACTTACTGCTTATCAGAGTTACGTTCATGGTCTTGTTTTAAAATTCTTCCATCCAGAGTCAGTTTCACTTTATACATCACGAGGCCATGAATCCTATTTTGGGTAGGTTGTTTCTTGACAGTATTTTGTAATGTATACCCATTGTAGTGTGTGCAAATATCTAACTGAAAACATTGTCCACAAATTTCCAACTTTTTCTGTATCTTTTTCCTGCAGAAAACTGCTAATGAGATGGACAGTTTTAACATCTGACGTCCTCATATTCTTTCCTGCAGTTCTATGGTTTATTGTAGTCTATGCAGACCAATCAAGAGGGCATAAAAGTAACTTTGCATGGCATGTTGCAATGATTTTACTTAACCCGTGCCTGATCCTTATTGATCATGGTCATTTTCAGGCATGTATAAAACTTTGAAGATTCTGTTACTATCTCTGTTTGCTGAAGTTATATTCTCATTATACACTATAAAACTATACCTCTTTTTATAAAGTAGTGTTTTCAATTGCAGTTCAACTGCATAAGCTTAGGACTTACTGTTGGAGCTGTTGCTGCTTTAATTTGTGACAGAGATCTAGTTGCTTCACTCTTGTTCAGTCTCGCCCTCAACCACAAACAGGTGCTTATAATATCATGTCTAAATGTATGTAGCTATATATAGTGTTTATGCATGCCTAAGCCGTTATATCTTTGTGCAGATGAGTGCTTATTATGCGCCTGCGTTTTTCAGCCATCTATTGGGTAAATGCCTAAAGCGTCAAAATCCACTTCTTGAAGTATCAAAGTTGGGCATGATTGTTATAGGAACATTTGCTCTTGTTTGGTGGCCATATCTTCATTCTAGAGTTGCTGTATTGGAGGTACAAGGAACTTCAAAGTAATTATTCATCATTTAGTCATAATCCGCTGGTTACATGCTTTTTGTTTTGCATACCATGTCAAAGCTTTACTACGGAATATTACTTATTTTTGACATTATGATACTTATTTGCAGGTTTTATCCCGCCTAGCCCCCTTTGAGAGGGGAATATACGAGGACTATGTGGCTAATTTTTGGTGTACAACTTCCGTCCTTATAAAGTGGAAGCGATTGTTCACCACTCAGTCACTGAAATTATTAAGTCTTACCATGACTATTTCATCATGTCTTCCTTCCATGTTTCTGCAAATACGGGATCCTAGTAACCGAGCTTTCCTCTATGGACTGCTTAATTGTTCATTCGCATTCTATTTGTTCTCATTTCAAGGTATGTCAAATATTTCCTTGTCTTCAATTTTTCTTTTGTTAGCTGCACGGACCCTTATATTATTACTATTTTATATATATATATAGGAATGAGATCCTGTGAAAACAAGGGGATAAAAAAGACGCTGAAAACAAATCTCAGCCCTTGATCTAATCTATCTTATATATATGTGAGAGGGGTGGAGATTAAAAAAAACCCGGTGAAAACGAAAAAAAAAGGTTCATATTTGATAATTTATGTTGGATAAAAAAATAAAGGTTCACACACAAAAAAATTAGTTTTTGTAAATATAAAATAAAATAAAGTCAAATCCGTAAACCAAAACAAAAAAATTAAGGTTCACAATTGAAAAACTTAAAAACTTTTTGGGAACCCAAAACAAAACAAAAAAAAAGTTCACAATTGAAAAGTTAACAACTTTCCGCAAACCCAAAAAATTAAGGTTCACAGTTGAAAAAAAAGGTTCACAATTGAAAAGGTTAAAAACTTTCCGTGAACCAAAAAAAATTAAGTTTCACAGTTGAAAAAAAGGTTCACAATTGAAAAAGTTAAAATCTTTCCGTTAACCCCAAAAAAAATATTAAGGTTCACAGTTGAAAAAAAAGGTTCACAATTGAAAAAGTTAAAAACTTTCTGTGAACTAAAAAAAAGTTAAGGTTCACAGTTGAAAAAGTTAAAAACTATCCGTGAACCAAAAAAAATAAAAATTAAGGTTCAAAATTAGAAAAGTAAAAAAATTTATGTGAAAAAAAAGTTAAGGTTCATGAATTTATGTGAAACAAAAAAAAAATATAAGGGTTCACAATTAAAAACATATTTGAAGCAAAATAAAAAAGTTCGCAACTTAAAAAAATTGTGAATATTTTATCACGGGGCGTCTTAACTTTCTCTAATACAAATATCAAAGATAAAATTAAATTTACTCATATATAGTAATCAAAATCGATGCCATAAAGAATTTATTCATAAATGAAATTCAAATTTAAGTCATAACATTAGTTTATGAATATATTTAATAAAAAATTAATATTCATCGTGGTGAATGTTAACTTAACATTCATCACGATGAATGTTAAAGAAAAACATTAACTTACTTTTAACATTCATCGTGATGAATGTTAAGTTATCATTCACCACGACGAATATTAACGATTTTGGATATAAAATCATCGATTATGATCAACTTTTATTAATTTTCACTTTAAATCTTTGACAAATGTGTTGACGAAGTTATGATGCTTCGTGATGAGCTTCCCCCCTTCCCCCAAAAAAGGAGCTTCCCCTTGGATCCTCCACTATATATACACACACACATATTAAAAGATCGTAGTAGAGTTATCCAACATGTTAAGTCATTAACAAGTTATGGTGGAGAGACTTAGACACCTCCACTCCCACCCTAATGTAGGCTTGATACCACAAAGGTAAAATGTCAAAAATTTTCTTAGCCCATACCATGTAGCCAAATTCTATTTGAATTATATACATAGCTTATATCTATATAAGTAGTTTATATAATTGATGATGATGCTACTCAGAGTATGTTGGATATTTATATACACAGACGACTGATTTTTATATTATGCATACAGGTTCTGTGTTAATACATACTTATTATATCAGTATAATCATTTAGATTTATTCAGTTGGATTTTTAGTTGAAGCAAATATCAAAATCTCTGACTTTGTACCTGATCAACTCACATATGCTAAGTCATTTGAGTTTATCAAATGCGGATTAAAATAACTATTACTGAATTTGGAACCAGGTGACTAGTTTTAATATCTAACATATGCCCCTTGCTCTTTGTGTACCTTCGAATTTGAGTCAGCCTATTAGCAGTATATTCGTTTATTTGGATAAAGAATGACCGTTTGGGTTGTTTTTTGACAATTGCAGTACATGAGAAGTCCATTCTTTTGCCGCTTTTGCCAGCCAGCATCTTAGCCATAGAAGAACCGTTCCTTTTTCAGTGGCTTACACAATTCGCATTGCTCTCTATGTTCCCCCTTTTATTGCGTGACAAGTTACTTATTCCATACATCGCTGTCTATGGTATCTTCATCTTTGTTTATTATGCTCCCAATGGAAAACCTTACACACCAAAGAGTCGTTCATCATCTCAATTAACATTATTTCTGATTGCTTTTATTCTTTTCATCTCTCTTGTTCTCCACATTATTTACGTGACCGTAAACCCTCCAGTGAAGTACCCTTTTCTCTTTGAAGCCATCATCATGCTTCTTTGCTTCTCTCAATTTGTTTTGCTTGTTCTTTACTCAAATCGAATGCAGTGGATTTTGTGGAAGCAATCACCCATTGGAACAAAAAAGAAGCAGTTTTGATACTGTAAGTTCAACCAAGGTTTTTTTTGTTTTTTGTTCGCCTTCCTTCATCGAGCCTATGATATTGCGCAGTACTGTTGTAGTTGATTTTTTGTTAACATCTGTTTCTAACAAATGTAAGGACTCTCTTTTCAGGTATTATGAAAACTTTATTCTTACCAATTATGAGTTTACTATATATATATATGATTCACAATCCGGTAGTCACATGTTCAGAAAAGTAAAAACTAGTTGGTTCTTGAATTGAGTTTAGAAAAATTCAAATGAAAATCATTATAGATGGATATCTATAAGGACCTGTGACATAAATCTTGCCGTACTGTGAATGGATAGTACTGTTATAGCTTCGGTTTAACGATGGTCTGTATGACTTGTCAATGTAATGATTCTCTCAATATCGATCTATGTTAATATAACTTGCTTAACTGTTTACTCACGGTACACTACATAGTTCCTTCTTTTTTTGTTTATATCTGTTCAAACTGGTTATCAATTAACGATATCAATTCTCATTTAGTGCTCACGAGGTATCGTTGGTCTATTTGACTTATGTTGATATTTGAGTGAATTTTGAGAATGATGGAATAAGGAAATGTCGAATGAATCTTAACTCTAAAACACTATTTGCGTGTTTTAGATGCGTGAGGAACAAGGAGTTATGGTTTTTGGACAACTCAAGATTTCCATCACATGTTTGTTTTTCTTCTTAAATCTGATAATCGACATACAAACCACCTTTTAAATCCTGATCTCTTCTAATTTCAGTCTCGTCAAGAATATTAAAGGGAAGTACTATAGAACATTTTATTATTTGATAATTCATGCACATATAAAACTTCTTTACATATATTTTCGATAATGCAGGAAATGGTTCTGGTTGTCTCCTCTTCCAGTGAGTACGAGTATATCAAACATGGCTATTGGTGCCTTGTTGACGATATCATTCCATACTTCCTCTTCCGCCTTTATCTGGTTCAAGTATTATCCTTGTGCTTCTTAATTGTCATCGTCATAATAACCGTCTACTTCTTCTTGAAACCAAGTTCCATCTACCTTGTTGATTACTCCTGCTATAATCCCTCCAAATCGTTGCGATCACCATTTTCTTTCTTTATGGAGAGCTCTAAGATGATCCATGAGAACAATCCAAAGAGCGTCGAGTTTCAAATGCGTATTCTAGAACGTTCTGGACTAAGTGAAGAGACGTGTATAGCCCCTGGTTTTCATTATATCCCGCCTAAAACTACTATGGAGGACTCTAGAGTCGAGGCTGAACTCGTTATATTCTCCGCTATTGATTCTTTGTTCATGAAAACTAATCTGAAACCAAACCGATAGACATAGATATGCTGATAATCAATTGCAGCGTGTTTTCACCGGCTCCATCGTTGGTGGCAATGGTGATGAACAAGTATAAGTTGAGGAGTGATGTTAAGAGCTACAATTTGTCCGGCATGGGATGTAGTGCTGGATTGATCTCAATCGATTTAGCAAGAGATTTGCTTCGCATTCATCCAAACTCTAACGTGATCGTTGTAAGTACCGAGATTATTACTCCGAATTATTACGAAGGAAATGAGAGAGAAATGCTGCTTCCGAATTGCTTGTTTAGATTGGGTGGTGCCGCCATCTTCTTATCAAACAAACATCATGAACGCCATCGTGCAAATTACAAACTGGTTCGTGTTGTCCGAACGCACAAAGGTAAATATCGATATCTTACAAGACAATAATTACAAGGTATATGGGAACCACTACTAACATTTAATATGTATCATCCAAAGGTTCCGATGAGAAATCGTACAATTGCATTCACCAAGAGGAAGATCCCGAAGGAAACCTAGGAATCAAATTATCGAAAGATCTCTCTGTGATGGCCGGAGAAGCTTTGAAATTGAATATAATGACAATCGGTCCATCGATCTTACCACTATGCGAGCAAATGATCTCCCTCTTGAATCTGATCGGTACAAAAATATTCAAACGTAAATGGAAGCCGTACATTCCGGACTTTACAAAGGCGCTGGAGCACTTTTGCATACATGCGGGAGGTAGGGCAGTGATCAACGATATGCAGAAGAACCTGGGATTATCAGCCGAACATATTGAGCCATCTAGAATGACACTTCATCGGTTTGGTAACACATCTTCGTCGTCGTTGTGGTACGAGCTGAGTTATATAGAAGCCAAAGGGAGAATGAAGAAAGGAGATAGAGTTTGGCAAATAGCGCTTGGTAGCGGTTTCAAGTGTAATAGCGCTGTGTGGAGGTGTAACCGGACCATTGAACCGCCCTTGCACGGCGGACCGTGGGAGGATTGTATTGATCGGTACCCGGTTTCTGTACCGGAGGTGGTGAAACTGTAACTTTTATTGTAACAAAGAAAAAAGAATGTCGTAAATAAATAAAACTAAATTCAAAATTCAAAATCTTCTGCCTGACCTATCTTTGATATGAACCATGGTCTTCAGTTCAACCAAACTCTACCCATAGCTTCTCTAGAGGTCACCCAAATATTCATGAGTTTTACCTAAACCAAATCTGTATGGTGGTGAGTTTGATCCTTATGGACTCGTGAAATAGTGGCACACTAAAGTCGGATGTCGAAACCACAAGTTTCACTAGGACCCAAATCTGTATGGCGGTCAGGTAGATCCACATGAACTCTTGGGAGTAGTGGCAGCTAATAAAAACCCCAAAAATAAGAACAATGTTTTATTTTCGAAAGGGTACAAGGTTAAGGTTAAACGCGATTACACCTTTGTAAGCTAAGTAACTTCAATGTTATGTTTCTCAGCTACAATAATGTTATATTGTTATATATTCAATCAAAATGTAAGAAATTAGTGTTATACCACACGACTCCAATTTCTCTTTTTGTCATTGTTTCTGTTATTATATACTATGAAAATTCTCAAATAGTCAAGGTTGTAAAAGTCGGCCGACTTTCCCGACAAGTCGGCGACTAATTGGAGTTCATGGACATCCTGACTCGCCTACCCCCAAATTGCTAGCAAATGTCGGTCAATGGCGGTCAATGCCGGTTAACGGGTCAAAATCGGTCGATCTATGGCTTGATGTGTTTATCCATTGTTTTTTGTTGTTAAAAATAAAATAAAATAAAGAAGAATGAGGTAGAATGAAGATGTAGAAGAAGATGAAGAACAATGAAGCTGCCGTCTGGTTTTGGGGTGTAAACTTATGATTCATGAAAGAACTGAAGATTTAGATATGAGATTTGGAAGATTAGGGGACAAAGGAGAGAGAATGTAGTACTTTTTTAAAAAAAGTTAAAAAATCCTTACATTTTTGTCTCTTATCTTTGAAATATGTCTATATTTACATATAATTTTGAAATTTATCATTTTAATTGTAAAAAAAGTTAATAAAAGTCAAATCAGACTAATGTGCCGACCGACTCGCCCCCGACTTCTTACTTTTTCAACCTTGCAAATAGTCAAATGATTCAAATTGTGGTGTACAATTCTAGTAAATTGGTGGTGTTGTTTGTAAGTGGGAATGACAATGTAAACGGGTACAAGTTCGATAAAAATAGAAAGAAATGATTAATGATATATGATTGTGTAGAAGTATTGTTTCATATAGCTTTGGATATTAGTTTTGATTATTATAAATAGAGAAAAATTTGTATTACATAAAAAAAAATCCATCACAATACCATAATAGTTTTACACTTTTACTTTTACATAACAACTACTCGTATCGTTCGGAAGTTTTGAAAATGAAAGGTCATTTCCCACGCTCGTTCAAATCTGTCCAAAAATGGCATACATGCCAAATCAAAATATCAGGAATTTTCAAGCTCAATTCGACACATTCGACACAACTACAGTTTGTATATAGCAAATAAATATATCAAATTGTCACACAATTGCGGAAGCATATAAACACGTATTTATAATTAGTTAGATCGAGATGTGTACCTTTTAGTTAGCTTAAATTAAACGTTTAATAAAACGAATAGGTTTCACCGATGGTAAAACCCTCTAGGGTTGCACTATCACCACCTTCACGATACGATAATGATGCTAGTCAAATACACACTTAATTAATATAAAAGCTCTCTTGCTTTTTTATCTTTCTTGAATTGAAAAGTCAAACCAAAAAAACCTTTTGGTTTTGTTTTTGCCGAAAGCTCACAAAAAGGGAGAGAAGAGAGGGATTTAATTGTTAGGGTATTGTGTGTATTTAGGATACCAATAATCATAACTTAGCTTTGTATTTATAGCTTTTAATTAGGTATTTGAGTTGTATATGGATACCTAAAAATCGGCCCATATAAAACCCAATTCAAACCCAATACAAGTTTCATTCACTTAACATTTAAGTCCCTCAAGTTTAGTTTATATTAAATGTGCAAAATAATTAATACATTATTAATTATTAATCGTACCTAAATGCTCAAGTGCGCCCCCCCATAGGCTCATTAATTTTCGGACATGCTTAAGTTGTGTACATATATACCAACAGCTCTCACTTGGATATGTCTTAAGCAATAACATTGGTTAGCGTCTAGCAACACTTCAATGTTCCCAGAAATTTCTGAGTTTCGTTTCATAAAGTCTCAGATAATGATTTCATCATTTACAATCCCTTTTTTTCAGATACCTGTGTTAATCATGAATATGGATCAATGTCATTTCATGATTTAACTGTTCTATTTCTCATTTCATGTCATTAATCAAGATTACAAAATGCGTCGAGACACATCTAGATTTCATTTTGGTATGACCATACACACATCTGATTAATACCTAATGAGCGGCCTATAAGTATCATTCTTCAATAAATTATTGAAGGAACAAATTCTTTATTGACTGCACGTGTCAGTCATACATTTCACTACACTTATTCACCGACTTGGACCTCACAACATGCCAAAAAAACCTTTTTTTTTTCTTAGCATGAGATGCATTCGGTTAACATGATCCATTCAAAAAAAATTAAATTAAATTGTTTCTTTAAACGTTGTTTGTCACTGGAACCATTCATCAAACAACAAAAAATATATTATTTTTTTTCGTTCATGTTTCCGTTTATCGCTTATATTCTTCACAATCCAAAACAATTTTCTTTGCGTTACGTCGACCAAAACAACTCCCCACAAAGTTAATGTCTAACAAATCTACGTAATTACAATACATACGTGTGGCTCTGATACCACTGTTATAATATAGCAAATAAATATATCAAATTGTCACACAATTGCGGAAGATGATGTGTCATGTTTAGATTGAATTCAGATGGGAAATGTTCTTTTTATATAATCAACGCCCATATTCATAAACGTTAATATCAATTTTATACAATGTTACATATATATTATCTCTAAAGTTCATGCCTAATTGATCAATCGTACAGTTTCACTTTCTCAATCTATCTCTTTTTAAAATATTTTAAAAGAAGTTAACAAGCTCATAAAACATTTCAATCGGAAGCTTTTTAAAATGTTTCTTTACGCAAAAATAATCTTTGAAAGAGTTTTTCGTATTGGAGACAATGTAGTTTTGTAAAGAGTAGATTATACAGATCACCCCTTGGTATGTAACAAAATTACACCGACTGTCTATGCACTTTGCAACTATGCATACTCATGGTTCATCTAGCAAACAACTGTTGGCATAACCTTATATTCTTTAAGTTATGCATGACATGCATATGAGGGTAAATTGTATGAGCTTATGTGTCAATATTTTACAATGAATGCTGCTTTTTTTTATATAATAAGTAACATTAGTTAATGTTAAGAGAGTTGTCATTCAATATGAATATGCTAAGTATGATATGATTAGTTAATGTTAAGATGTGGCAATAAAAATAAAAAGTTAAAAACAAATCACATCATAAAAAGAATTAGTGGTGGTAGATGTGTTAAAAATGTATAAACTTATATATCTTAACATTTTAAGCCGATAGTAGACTTTTTTAATAATATTAAAATGTTATAATCTTCATTTTATTAGACAAGAAGTTAAAATATTTAAGTAAGCTTAATTTATTTGTATTAGTTGACACATGGCACCATTTTAGGTGCTAATGTGTCAACATACGGTGAAAATGCTCTCTTTTTATAGAGTAAAGACAAGAAGAAACAATGAAATGAAATGACATGGAGTAATATGAAATACCAAAGATCATTAATCACGCTAATTTTCTGGATCAAGTACTTGATGAATTTACCACCTACCCAAAAATGTGGATGCACAAGAGACAAACTTTGAATGCAAATTTATAACCAAACAACCACTTGTGTTCCTATCTGAATCTCTTGCATGTATATCGATTTCTCGTGGATCCTACTTCGATGACAACATTGATAATAGCTATAGTCTTATTCAAATAATGGACATACTGCTCAGAGTAACTATTGGTGGATCACAAGACAAAACATAGTTGTGCAGAAACTACAATATCAAGCCACCAAACTGCTATCATCAAAACTGCTATATAAGTTGGAAGCTTCAAGATTCAGTTAACATACATGAATGGTTTACTAATACGATAATAGTACCTTTTTGTCATAGATCTACTGCTCCATCCTCGGATTTCTCTAAATAGTCTTCATACAATGGACGATATTTTGAAGGAACATAATCCTTAAATCTGTCAAAGGCAAGATGAAGGTTAGATAATGCAATTTTCACAATCATATTTTACACACCAAGTATTAATTTAACATTAACTTTCTTGAACTAAATGGGTTTTGTGTTAACCCTACTGTTTTTACCTGTTACCCAACCCGCCCATTTTACCCACCTTAATTTAGAACATTCTATACCTTTGGCGAAGAGGAAGTCTATCTGGGGCAGAAAATAATTTAATGAAGGACTGTAAAACATGGGCTATCTTCATGGCCTTAGACTTGAGTGCCTGTATTAAGTTCAAAAATTCTTTGTATTCTCCATCAGTAAGCTTCTCTCTGACCTGTTAAGTTTGCAACTTAATAAGACTTGATAGAATATAGACAACATTCTTTGTACAGTAAGACGTCTATAAAGGGTAAACGTGATCGCTCATATGTCAGTCATCGAAAGAAACCAACAGAAGAGGTCCATCGAAGATACAAATTAGACTTTCGGTAACTTTCAACCCATTTGACCCGACCCCTTTTAGCTAAATGCTTTGATTTTACCCATTTGAATAAACCACAACCCATATCCGCTCATCTAAATGTAAATGGATCGACCTCGCCACATACATAGAATATTGTACCTGAATAAGAAAAGCGGCTCCATTTCTCTCCACATTGTCACTAGGCGAACTTGAAATACCGCTTCGGGTTTCTGAAGAGGCGATTCGAGTAATCGTCTTTTGTGAGTTCATCTCGCTTTTTACCTGCAACGAGGAACCTTCTTGCACTAATTGAGTATCTCGACTCTCAAAGAAGCGTTGACTACCATGTTGAATGCTTTCCAAGGGACTGTCACAAGAGCTGCCACACCGTTGTAATACATTATCATGTTTAGCATTTTCTAATCTACGTTTCTTTATAAAATGTGGTGCAGTCAGTTGATTGCATATTTCTTCACTGGTCAAATCCACCACTTCATGTTTTTTGACGAAGTGTGCCGTGCTGGGAAATAGCTTCTCCTCAGAAAGTTGATTAGTTGTTTGTTTTAAGGTTGAACTCTGTTTTTGCTTATTAAAAGAAATATTTGATCGGTTAGCAGGAAGCACTTCTTGAAGTTGTCGGGAAAGGCTGCCTCGTTTGACTTCGGTCAAAGATGAATCACTAGAGCATGATTTATCCGTGAATGGAATCTGTAATATCCATCAAATGCATATACATTAATACAGCACATAACAATGAAAGAATGTAGTAACATTTGAATAAACAGGACTAGAGGTGGCAAGACGGGTGGGCTGGGTAACAGGCCAAAATTGGTCATTTTGTAGTACTAATCAGGTTGCTTTGACCCGCAAAAACTTATTGTCAATTTTAGGAGCCAGCTATCCCAGCCTAGTAATCCAGAATTCTGAAGGGCTAATGATTTGCCCAGTTCCACAGGTTTGCGGGGTATTCGTAGAGCCCCGAGGTTTGCCTGACAGATCAACAAAGTTGACTTGGGTGGGGAAAGAAAAACAAAATTGAGCCCATACCAAAGGTTTAAGGAATTTGGCAATGTTAAGTTTGTCCAAGGGTAAGATTCTGTCCTGACTGCTTTTTCCTCCTGAAAGTAAAATAAATATTCAGACAATCAGATTCAGGATGTGGAAGTGTTGTAGACTTTGTTACCTACAACAAAGCAATCAACTTAATAGCCCTCGATATATATTGTGAATTTCTCAACAGGAAACCATAATCTAAATGTTCCACAACTAAAGCGGGAGCAGATTTCTAAGCTAGGACATTAGTTAATAACCCACCATAGCCTACAACAAAAAAAGTAACTATTTGTGTTACAAACATACATAGGGATGTACAAATACCCGGTCCACTGACCGATGAATATAAAGAACCGAAATGAACCCCCAGACCAGGCTGAACCAGTACCGGCTATATTTGGACAGTTCTCTGTTCAGAATTTTTAATCGCTTCTTACTTTGGTCTGGAATTGGAGCCGCGCAGGGTTTTTTATCCCTACAAACTTGAATTTACACCGTTAAGTATTTTTTTTATCTTTCAAGAAACCTCACATTTGTATTCATTATTTGGTCCCGTTTGGGATATAACTGGTTCACTGATCCAGTCCCTGGTGTCATTAATCTAGAAATTTCGGTTCCAGTTTTGTAAAGAAAGGAAATGTCCCTGTGAAGCTAGAACTTTCTTCTAAAAGCTTGACGGATAACTTACCTGATTCTTCAAGCTGTGTTAACTTCTGCTTCATTGGACAGTTCACTGAAGCATCTCGAAAGAACCGGGTCAATGTGAAAACTACATCCCCAAATTTTGAGTAACACTGCATAGAGAACATGTCAGACGCTGATGGTTAAAAAGAGTAACATATATTGTGGGATACTTAACCTTTATGTGAGGCTGTATCCAGAGTGATATCTGGGATTGATGACTTTGTTTTGTAAACCTGTTGATTAAACATTAAATTTAGTACCATAGAAAAGATGATCATCACCACAGCTTAACGCAAATAAAAGAAGGCTAACTGGCTAACTATACACAGTAACAAAGAGGAACATAACACAAGGTAAAGAAGTTTCTGGCTAGATACAACATTCCATCCTTCACACTAGAGAAAAAGGGCTGAATCACTGCATATTATGTATGAGTATACATGTAGTATACGAGATGCTAGAAAAATGTGATATGTGTACCCATGTATCTTAGGTTATTCAGCTGAGTTAAATGTAGTCAAACTCATTCGAACAAAACTAGTGTATGTTGTTTATATGTGATATCAAATTTTAAATCTCTTATGAAGACTTGAGGAGTAGTATATATAGTAAATAAACCTTTCATCACAAAAAATGATTGCTCCGTAATCATGACGATGACGAATGACTCGTCCAACAGCTTGGTTTACAGCCCTTGATGCTTGTTGACTATACCACTCATCTCCAGTTAAAACCTAAAAAAAAAAAAAAAAACTCTGCTTTCAGCATAAAAGTAGTGATAAATTCTAAGGAACAATATATTCACGTATGCTTGCTGAGGTATATCAAAATTACCTTGGATCCTGTACCGGCAGTACGTTGGGACTGTGACTGCTGATCCAAGAACTCACGTTTCAGGCGGACCTGTAGTCAAAGGATCAAATTCAAGGATATATGAGAAATTAACAGGAGAAAAACCAGGCATTGAAAACAATTTGTAAAGAAAATTTACTACATTCTGAGTCTCAGAGAATATAGCCCACTTTTGATATTTCATGATTGGATCGGAACATTAAATGCATACCAGCACACATTAACAGATTTCACTGAAAGAACATAAAAAAAAACAGTATATGCATACCTTAGGATCATTCCACAAAGCAAATGGAATGCCAGTGACGATCACAGCTCTACCAGCGGTATCAGCAAAATCTAGTCCTTCGCTTACCTAATACAGAAAAGCCATATAAGACACATTAATCATCTGTTTGTGCACTGTCTAGTGTGGGTTGTAGTATCGTGGTATCAACTTACGTTGTTTCTTTAAGCTACAATCATATGATTGGTACATTTGCCAATTTCGTGTGATAGCAAGCATCTAGGTTGGACTCGTTTAAAACCAAGTGTGTAGTGGCATTCACATCAATAATCACATAATCTTAACCCCAGTTTTTCTATACTTGATATTGGAAGAATACTTGACCTTTTGAAGAATAATTTCTTTAAGATTCTGGTTTAACAGGAATCCCAAGCAAAAAAACTGGGGTGAGATTACCAAGAAACTTCCTCAGCATCAGTATCAAAATGAGATAATACCTTTCCACGACATACAGCAAAAAACACTGCACCAGTAATCGAGGTATCTCTTAACTTGGTCATGTAGTCCTGCTCAAAAGTGAAAACAGGTTACAAACAATGAATAAAAACAAATTTCCAACTGACATTGTGTCGTTACTCACATCAATTGCCTGGGGAAAAAGTGAAGATTGTCTAGGTTCCACAACAGGTAACTTATGCTTGCAGATCCTTTCCCATATGGTACTGGAATTCGAAGTTGCAGTCTGAGAAACATGAAGGTTTATTACAAAGTACATGAAAGCATATAACATATTTCAACATTTCGAGTTGATATCATACCCCATTCTTCCAGTAATCAATGCATAGGTTCAAAAGGTAGTATGATGGGAAAAAGACAAGCAGCCCATCTGGTACTATTCGAGCAAAATTGACTGGAAACAAATTTAAAATTCATCATTAGAGGGCTGATAATAGCTACTACAGTGTGGCCCTTAGTAGATCCATGTAGCAGTGGTACAGATATGTAGGTACATTTCTCATAAAGGCTGTCAGTACAGTGCAGATCCACAAATTTTGGAAAATCAACATGCAAACTTGTATCCTTTCAACAAAACATAAAAAAAATAAGCAAAAGTGGCACTTTCGACCCTTTTACTTATAAATGGGTTGACCCGCGTTAAGTTTTATACTTTTACCTCTAACAGGTTTAACAGGTAAAAGTAAAAGTACACAAAATAAGGGCTCATAAGAAAATGGGTCAAATGGGTGGAAAGTCAGCCACAGACCATAGCGTATTCATAATGAATAAAACCTCCTAAAACATTTTATTAGAAAAAAAAACTGATTATGATTGAAATAATATGATGTGTATTCTTATTTGACACACTAACTATATTTCTTTCATAAATAATCAGAAAGTGTTTCAGATCAACCTAACTGGGTTAACTTGCTAAATCAAGGACCCACGTTGACCAATTAAGCCCAATCCACCAATTCATTACATCATTATACTTACCAATTGAATTACCCAGGTTTTGCTTGTATTCAGCAGAATCCCGAGTCCTATAAGAAGAGTTGAAGGGATGACCAGATGGACCAACTGGCACGATGCCAGCCCATAATTGATGATCTGATATAACATGAGGGTTCTCCAAGCGTATCGGAAATTTACTAGATATAAGGATAAAACAAAGTAAAATGTCAAGAAACAAAATATAACAGAGGGAAGAAAACATCTGGATAATAACCTACAGCTTCAGTTCCTCAGCAAATGAGTCCATAGGAGATAAAGTGCCAGATGTCAATATGATAGATCCAACACCCTTTCTAGCGAATTCTTCCATTGCAACCCCAGGGTTAAAACACCACCAGCTGAAAATTCTAGATGTCTTGGCTGCATAACCGAAACTGATATAAATGAGTGGCTATTGCATAAGCCCCAACTATTTAATGATCGACTTTTTCAAATCAGATTTGAAAATTACAATTTTCTTTGGTGAGATAACCAGGTAAACTTTAAAGTGAATAAAACAAACCACACATAAATGCACACAACTTTACCTTTAAAGGTATCCGGTGATTTTACTTCAACTTCTTGAACATGAACCTGAATTTAACATTTAAAATTATGGTTCAGAGTTGTGAACCTACCATGTATCCTACAGAGTTCACTTCCAACCTTAAAAGCAGAGATATAGACTACGTAAGCATATCATCAAGTGACAAATTTAAGGTGTATACTTACACGGTAATATTGAGCATGGGCATTCCCAGCTTCTTTAAAGATTATTTTGAGGATGTCCCCTATACTCTCCAACCTACACAATGTTCCCTTTGTCTTTTCAGAAGCAGCGGTCTTTGCATCTGTAGAACAGAGAGACTAAATCTTGAAATACTAAACACAAAAACACTAAATTGAGATAAATAATATAATTTCAAAAGTTAGAAGAACAAAGATAAGAAGAAAAAAAAAGGGATTAATGTTCAAAGAGCGTCTTTGAATTTTGATAAACTGATTCATAAAATCATTCTCATAAAAGCGGGTTTTGTACCTTCCTCAAGTAGTACAGTGGCATCTTCAATTGTATCAAGAAGCATGGTTGACGTGCCGTGAGTAATATTTAGTTCATCGAGCAACTCAAAAATATAAGGGCCAGGTTTGGTAAAACCCAATTCCTTCGAGTCAATAGGAACTTCAGCAATCCGTTTCTCAAGCTTTAATAGAAGTGCTGGCAAGACAACAATTTATTTCCATAATAAAACAGAAGTGCTAATGGAGTTGACGAGTGTCCATAAATCATAGGTCACTTACAGCAACAAAAAATAGAAAAAATAAAATAAAGAATATACGAAAAACTAAACATATGAAAGTTGTGAAAGTATGTTTTAGTGCATTCACAAACCACAGTTTACTCTCTCATAGAGGAAAGGTAGTATACCTTTGAGAATTGCAAAATTATCTGGGTTATATGATTTGTCATTTGATTTATCTCTCCTGGCAACGGCAAGGTCCACACACTTTTCTGCTTCGGAAATACATGATGTTAATAGCGCAGAAGGTAGGTCAAAGGAGGCAGCATCTGCACATATGCCTTCCTATATATATCATATAACATAATTGAAGATGATTATAACGTGCATTACATAATCACCAAAACTAAATAAGCTCAAAAAAGTATCAACACTTACCAGATTGTGAGCTTCATCAAATATTAGAATACTGTTTGACCACTCAATCGTCAACGATTTTCTGTTGCCAGGATCGATAAGATAGTTGTAAGGTGCAAATAAGATATCAACAACCTTGTGGAGTTCTCGTGACACGTAATAAGGGCATCTGCGTTTGAAGTTGAATGTTAGATACGTACAGCATGATTACTACCATTTGCAATATGTTACAAGTAAAGGCTGGAAACCAACGGTCCACTGCTTTTCCCGATATTGACCAAGTCCTCTATGTCGATAGGTTCATCCCCAAGACAAGGATTACTTTTCAAAAACTCTGCAAAAGGAACAGAAAGATGTAAATGTAGAGCACTATTTCGTCAAGTCAGCGGGTGAAAAACAACTCTCCAACAAGGAACGGATAAATATACTACCTGTGACACGTGGATAATGTGCACAGTACCGTTTTGTACGTTTTTGACATAGAAAATGGCATGCATTCGTCTGTGTTTTCCCGTAAAGTACACTAACATCTGGGTGAATGCATAATTGTTCCCGAGATCCTAATACAACCATTTTGGGTCTGCATATAAGTAATTAATACGTTTAGTACCAAGGCAGCATTAACAACTTCGGACAATGTCAGAACACCAACCAATTGTTAAGGATAAAATATCAGCATAATACACTATTACAAATATATGGAATTCAGTTATTGTCAGATAACAGCAGATTCTAAAAGCCGCTTTTATGAAACCCTGACCTGTAAACGGTTCTTTTCAGCTCTTGAACCACTTGCCGAATCTGGCTGTGAGTTCGTGAAGTATAAACTATTGTAGGAAGGTTTGACCCTTCTGTCTGTGACGATGAACCTTCTGAGTGTACGCCTCTTGATTCCTGACTTGAATGACTTCTCACTGCACTCCTGCCAGTTGAGAACTCACCCAAACTCTTTCTCCAAGCCAAAGTGGCACATAAAAGACACAATGTTTTTCCAGTTCCAGTCGGACTTTCCAGTAACGCGTTAGACCTCTGTCACATGCCAAAAAACACATCTTACTGAATACACTCTCATTTCTTACAACAGACATGTAAAAACACCATCCTACATAGTATACATTTCATATTTTCATATAAACCCTAGTATGTCCAATTACAAAATAGACACAATTCCGAAGTCAAAATCAGTATTATAGACGGTAACTGTCTAACTGATCACGTGACACCTTATAAACCCTAGTGATTAAGTTTTCAGACACTACGGTCTATGCATATCATAGAAATACTAAAATGTCCAATTGCAAAAATAGCTACATTTGCAGACATAAAATCAGTATAACAGACGGTAACTTATCATGTAAACATTAATAACCCTAATAAAACAGCTTCAGCAATCATATATCCAATCGCACTATTGAACTATATTAATATGTAACTGTATATGTATACATTTAATTTAATTAATGACGTGATGATGAATAATAACGAGAATAAAAAAGAGGAATCATACCTCTTGAAGAGATTGAATGACTTTTTCCATATAAACAATCTGGCAATCGTAGGCCTCGAATGGGAACTCAACATCGATACCCCTAATTTTGTACGTCGGCATCTCTACCTACTTCTATTATCTTAGCAAAATATAAGTAATATGTACAGTAAAATTGATGATGATAGTTGGTGGTGGTGGTGGTGGTGATGAGACGAACCCTGGGTTCAGTGTGGACTTTCTGCAAACCCTAGAATAAAATGTTGATGCTGGAGACCAATTTTCCCGCCATTTTTGGTATTCAGTACGCTATCGCATAACGGCGCGATATTCCGCTTATAAACGGAAATCTATTGGAACAGACGTGCCATTTCAGCATCACATCAGTTTTTTTTTTTTAAACTGTAACCGACAGATTCTGCTATCAGTTACACCGTCAGCTTTTTAAAAAAACTGTAACTGACAGATTCTACTATCAGTCACACCGTCACTTTAATTTTTGAATCTCATGTTAACCAATTTACCTTACTTTACACACACGAAAAAAGAAAATAAATAGAAAAAGTAATGGAGCATCGGATATCCGACAGGTTGAACCGGAATACCCAAACCGACAGGCCGTGTCAATAGCGTCAGCTCTCTGTCAGTTTAAACCGACGATAAACGAAAAGTACCGTTTGGAAGGCTCTTGCATATCGGTAAAAACTAAAAAAGTAACAAGATATTGTTAAATGAATTTCTTTATTTTAATTGTACTCCGTATTACGGAGTAATTTTTTAGTTTTAGGAATAAATAAAAATTGGGTTTTGCTAGTGTGGTACACGTTAAAATACATTTAATAAAGTCCAAATTTTCTTAATAACTAACATTTACATTTAATACTCATTAGTCCAATCCAATATTTTCCTTTTTTATACATATATTACTTACAAATTCTTTTATTAAAAAAATTACGAGTTCATTGAATGCAATTTAAGGTGTGCCATGGGCCATGATATAAAGACCCTAATTAAGCTATATTAGAGAAATATCCATGTAATGTTTTAAAAAATAGAAATCATAAATAACTAATATCGAATCATGACGATATTATGTCATTCGATGGATTTACTATATTATTAGTTTGTAAGTGTATTATCCTCATTTGACTCGTCTTAAATGTTGGAGAATAAACTTAAAGAGTGAGTTACTTGATAAATGTAACGAAATAGTTACAATCAAACGATTTTTTAATGCCATCAATTATTTTACGATGAATCTTAAAAATACTAATAAAATATGATGAATGTGAATATGGTGTTGGCACCCGTATAATCTTATATGACAAACATCCAATACTACGTCGTTTTGGGCCCAAAATTAAAAAACCTAATAACCCCTCCTCCTCCTACACTAACGTTCTCATCACACTCCACCGTCACCCTTAACCGCAATTTCTTCCTGATTCTAGACATAACAATATAGTGAGTAATGAGTAATCTTTAACCTTCAATTTGAGTGTTTTATTATTAGCATAGGATTTTCACCATTATTATAACATTTACCTTCACTTAGCTCCAAATTTAGCATCAGGAAGAAATTACGGTTAAGGGTGACGGTGGAGTGGGATGAGAATGTGAGTGTAGGAGGAGGAGGAGGAGGAGGAGGGGTTATTAGGTCTTTTAATTTTGGGCCTAAAACGACGTAGTATTAGATGCTTGTCATATAAGGTTATATGGTGTCAGCACCATATTCACATTCCTCATAAAATATTTTTTAAATGAAAAGCTAAAGTTTGTAATATATATATAGACAGTGGCATATATATGTTAGGATGCACGGTCATACCATTAGAGCAATTTTAGTAGTTTTAAAAAGTTAATTTTTCATGAATCTTATAGGATGTTATTACTAAGCGCATACCATAGAAAAATGGTGTGCATACCCACTTGATAAATCAACTTAACATTTATTTGTAACGTACATTCACAGAGCCATCATAATTGCAATGTTTTGCATATGCTCTAATTAACTATTGTATACTCCGTATATATATTTAAATTAACACATAAAAACTAATGCTAAATCAATTTATATATTTGATAATAATAAAAAAAATCATTGCACTTCATGTTTTCTCTCTAATACTATTCTTCATCATATTAATCACCTCTTCATTGCTCACCAATATACAATCCAAGCTCCCTTGCAACCTCACTTTGTCCCATCAACGTCGTCCTCTCCCTCTCTGTCGTTCGACTCTTGTGGCTTGCTTTACGGCTCTCTATGCAGCTTCTGCTACTTCCTTTCGAGTCTCCCCTCTAAGTCTATTCTCCTCGTTTATTAAGTAAAAGGTATAATCCAGTTATATATATAACTAAT
Organism: Helichrysum umbraculigerum; assembly: GCA_949592205.1. Lineage (NCBI taxonomy): Eukaryota > Viridiplantae > Streptophyta > Magnoliopsida > Asterales > Asteraceae > Helichrysum > Helichrysum umbraculigerum. The sequence goes on along the minus strand of CATIUR010000007.1, from coordinate 62,714,825 downwards.
TTTTGAATAGTAAGTTATCAATCATTATTTTGCATTAGACTAGTATGTGACTTTAGTGTTAATTATTAGTAACTTTCTACAATTTGTTATAGAGCATAACTTAAGATTGGTCAACTGATGCTAGTAAGATACTCGTAACTTTTTCCAATTTATAGTGTCCTAACAAACACTCCGTATATACATCGTAGTAGTATTTTGTTAATTAATTTAATATAATTATCCTTTTCCGGCAAAAAGAAAAAAAGGAAAAAAAACAATGCAAATATATACAAGCAGTATTTAATTTGAACGAGCCGTTTTAACCCGTGTGTTGTGGAAGAGCGGATTTTTTTCTATAATTTGTGGTGAATATATTATACGCACGTGTTGAATATAAAAAGTAATATATCAAAATATACATACTTACATTTGAATATATCCAACTATCATTACCAATGTATATAGTTTCTCCCACTTAAATAAAATATACCATAAACATATATGTTGGTCACTTTCAAATTGAACATGATAATACCAAAAAATTTAAAACTTTTTTATTATCGTTGTTATTATTAATTGTAACACCCGCCAAATTAGGACTAGTTAATAGGTCCTAATCATTTTATAATACATATAATTAGTGCTAAGTTAGGCTAATTGTGTGTATCATTACGTGTATTATTATATATACGCATTTACACGATCAGATTTAATCGTGTCATTTTATATCGGCCGAATTCCGATACGAATTTATACGGACGTTGGTGAAACTTTTATTAAATAATATGGAATTATTTAATAACATTACTTATTACTTTATATTATGGTTATAATATAAGAAACATATACGTTTTGCTTAAAACGTAACCGAATGCGACGAAAACGCGCGAAACGCGCCCGACCGACAAAAGTTATTAAAATCATATTTTTATAACTTATTCCTAAGTATTTTGACAAGATACTTCAAGAAAAATCAACGCGATTACGCACAAACATTAATAACGTTTAAAAACGTTACGCGATTTAAACAAACGTACAATTCGCCACCGACACTCAAACGAAAGCCCGAATATTATTTTGGACATTAAAACATAGCATTTTGGATAAAACTTTCACTTAAAATATCGAGTCTTAAATCGTTTACAAAAACTATTGCATAATACGTGTTACGACTAATAGGACGACGAAACGATCGGGTAAACGAGCACCCCGCACTACGTAGCTTTGAGGGACCAAAAATTAACCAAAACCCAGCCATGTGGGGCCCATGGGCCGGCCTAGACACAACCCACAAATTGTGGATCTTGTGTTTGACCCAAACTTCCCAACATAACCCCCAATTTCCCTCATTTTGTCACCCACACCTCTCACCACTCTCTCACTAAGTTCTCTCTCTAATAAACACACACCACACTCTCTCCTCCCTCTCCCATTCGGCAGCCACCCTCCACCACCTCACCATCATCATCCACCATCATTTTCCTTGATGAAAAGGCAAGAAGAGGGAGCAACAAGAAGATTCAAGCTTCACCTCTCTCATCTCCCTCTCTAGCCACGGTTTTGGTATGATCCACACCACTTCTCTCTCTAGATTTTCATGTTATACTTAGATCTACATGTTATGTTGTTCAATCAACCATAAAATGTCCAAATCATAAGCTCAAACACGTTTGTGAAGAAGTTGTATAAAAACAGTAAACTGATCAAAATTTTCAGCTCACCAAATCGATCATATCTTGAGTTCTAGACCGAATTATAAGGTCTATCTTATATCAAAATTTGCGTATGGAAGTCCTCTACAAAAATTTCTTCTATGGCCCATCTTGAAATGTGACACTCGACGATTTAGGGTTACTGATAATCCTACTTGAAACCCTAATTACGTGTGTTTAGTTTAGAATTAGGCTAAATACTTGTAATTTCTTGTAACTACTTGTATATTTTGTGAATATACGCTTACGTAATTAGTTGTAATTACACTTACGCAATTTGATGAAATTGCGCAAGACAACCGGACGGAGTCCGCCTAATTATACGACGTTGGTGAAAACATTTCTATAAATAACTTGAATCTATTTTTAAAAGTTATTTATCATATATTGTTAACTTGTTAAATTAATACACGAAAAACTTAGGCGTTTTGACTAAAACGTCTCAAACGCAACAGAAACGCGCGGAACGCGTCCGACAATCGAACGAAAGTCAAAATATATTTTAATAATTTAAAATATATTATTTTGTATGAAATTATTATTGAAAACATCGTATAATAGTTTGTCAAAGAAAAACGTCTATTTAAAACGCTACGCGATTAAACCTCCGTAAAACGTGCACGCAAATCGAGGCCGATGACTTACCGGAACATTTTTATAAATGTTTTTCAAGTATTTAGAATAAATACTTCAAGTGAAAATGATGAAATTTAAATCGTTACTTAAAAACTCGCGTATTAAACGTGTAACGTATAAATAAACGTCGAATCGAACGAGAAAACGAACACCACACGGAGCACGAATTGTGAAGTAAAAATTTGAACAAAATCCCAGCCCTATGGGCCCCCCCATGCCCCCCCCCCCATGTGGGTACACATGCCTCAACATTTTCTTTTCTAAAACAAGCCATACATACTACATGCATTCCTTACAACCATCACTTCCACATCTTCTTTCACTCTATCCCATTCTTCTCCCTAAATCACCTACACTCTCTCTATTTTCTGAGATTACACCAGCCCCTAAACACTCTAAACAACCTCCTCACACCATCATTCATCAAGATTTAAGAAGGAGGAACAAAAGGAATCAAGAACAAAGCTTATTATCATCATCATCTTCATCCTTTTCATCATTTCTTTGTAAGAAAACCCACTTACTTTTCATTAAATATACTTGTTTACTACTGATTCTAATGTTATAATGTTCATCTAACATGATTATGTCCAAAAAGAAGTGCAAAAATCGTTTTTATAAAGCAAACTTAAACATGCATGAATCTGCCTAAAAATTGTCAGCTTACAAAAATATTCGTATAAAATCGTATACTAAGAGTTAGACGATGCATTTTTTTTTTGAAATTTGCGTATCGAAAAGTTATACAACTTTCATGTTTTGCATTTTTTCCAGAAACGTACTAATGTTTCTCTATGAGCCGATTTATAGGACTGACCTGTTAGTTTTTGAGAAATGTGTTCGAAACTTCCGCAAGCATAATTAAATATGTAAATGGACATGATAAATCCTGAAATTTTGATGCTAGATACTAGACACCTATAAAACCAGTTGATAAAAATTTGAGGCTTTGATTTGGACCAGAAGTAGGTGAAATCACTCGGCGTAACAACCCGACAAAAACCGAAATGTTGAAAAAGTAAAGTTTTTAAGATGCGAATTTAAAACCGACACCTCGAAATAATTCCGACATGAACCGACATATTTTATAAGCTTATTTAACTGAAATGTGGGTTGGGTAAAAGTTCGGGTCAAACCGGGTAGGTTTGACCAAGTCAACAAAAACGGCTCGGTTTCTAAAAACGACAAAACTTACTATTTTTGGAAAGTGGTAACAAAAATGGGTTTGGATGACTTAGTTAATAACTTGGACCTAAAACTAAACTTAGAAAGTTTCCCGAATTAGAAACCGACACTTAGAACACTTGAACCAAATATCCTAAGTCTCAAGTAGAGACACTAACCTAGTGATGCCACAATTACTAGTGATGCTACATTTTGCTAGTGATGCTACATTTTCTGAAAATATCCTAAGTCCCAAGTAGAGACACTAACCTAGTGATGCCACAATTATTAGTGTTGCTACATTTTGCTAGTGATGCTACAATTTCTGAAAATATCCTAAGTCTCAAGTAGAGACACTAACCTAGTGATGCCACAATTACTAGTGTTGCTACATTTTGCTAGTGATGCTAGGTTTGACCAGTTTGACAAGGTTTGACCAAGTTTGACCAGGTTTGACAAGTTTGACCAGGTTTGACCAGGTTTGACCAACGAGTTGACCAACTTTGACCTACGGTTTAAGGCTTATACAAACTAAAATAATCTATTTGCAACACACGATTTGTACTAATGAATAGTATACAACAAAACAAACTTAATAATAATGTCTAAATGAATTATTATTACAAACTTTCACCAACGGGTCGTACACGTTTTTGATAAACGAACTTGAACAACTTATTTGGACATAACTAGTTGATGAACTAGCTCTAGGTGGATTTTAACCCTCCACCTACACGATTGGCTTAAGTGGACATTAACCCCTCATACAATCGCTATAGATGGTCTTACAAGACATCTACTTACACAATCTTATACGTTTAGGACGTTAGAAGGTTGCACATCGACTTGCTTGCTTATTCGATATTTGCTTGCTACTTGCTAATCTAAGGTGAGTTTCATAGCCCCCGTTTTACTCGTTTTAACTATTTTGGGGTGAGAATACATACACACATGTTTTATACAACTATCTTTGTACATGCTTTATACAACTGCCGTTATGCAACTGCTTTTATACAACTGTTTTATAAACAATGGATAACGAAGGGAACAATGAAAACAAAGGAAATAAGGGAAAGCAAAGGATAACGCATGAGTGAAACCATAATCCAACAAAGCCCTCGCACATCGTAGTTCGTTAATTATTTGTAAGCGTGAGTATTTATGAATAGATCTATTGGGGATTGACACCCCCGTCCGGGTTAGGTTGCTCTAACTGGTCAAACGGACGCATAATACTTGACAAACGAGTGTTCCGGATTAGACACTTGCTGAGGCAACAACAAGGGTTAAGCTTCGAACTATGAGCTCATGACGCAAAGGATAACAAATGATAACAAAGGAAAACAAGGAATAACAAATGATAACCTGATATTTTGCAACAGTTTTTGCATACGTGCAACGCAACGGAAATCTCATATTTCTTACTTATGTTTACAACTGCTTGCAAACCTATGAACTCACCAACTTTATGTTGACCCTTTTAGTATGTATTCTCAGGTTTGCAGACGCTGTAGGACTACCCACAGGAAACAAGACAATAGGATGCTTTTGGAAAGCATAGCTTGAGTCGCATTGTTTTCAAACATCAAGGAATTAGAATTACATTTACTATATTTTGTAGTTTTAATTATGTAATTCTACTTTTATTATGCGAACTCCAAATACTTTTGTAAACTTTTGAATTATTGTAATGTGACTATTTTCAACGTCTCATATAGAGGTCGTTTGTTGTAATCTTTGAGTGATGATATTTCATTTGGTCGGCGCCCCCATGACACCTCATGTTTCCGCTGCCACGTGTTTTGGGGGTGCGACATGAAAACCCACGGATTTTAGTGTAGAACACGATTTGTGAGAGATAGACATTTTTAGCCGAATCTGGACACTTGTTGTTCTTGATTTTTATTAGCCCCCTAAATGAACACTATAATCCTTGGAAAAATTTTGTTAAGTGCTAGACACCTAGATGTTCACCTGCGATTTTTGGTTAGGCTTGAATCGGACTAGAAATGAGTCAAATCGAGAGCTCAATCGAGTACAAAATCTGGAAAACATAACTACAAGGGCTGTGTTGGTAATTTTGTAAAAGTAATAATGCCAAAGAATCTCTCAGATAGGATATCGAGCTTTTGTAAATATTTTAACTGTTGTAAGCTTTTGTTACAATTAATGTATTTTGTAAAACGACGCATGTAGATGTCGTTCATTATATCTTTGTGCTGTGATTACCGGATTAGTCGCGCCCAACCCAAATCGCTTCCGCATCATAATTTTGGGGGTGCGACATATTGGTATCAGAGCCTAAGGTTATAGTGAACTAGGTTGCGACGTGGTAAAACACGAGAACATAACAGAGGATCGACCCGACAGGTTTACATACCACACACAACACCGAAGATTTCGACTCCATTGGGGATAGAATCATTCCGCCTCGTGATTCGTCCTGGTTATAACAACTTCAAACGTCTTTCGTAAACATTGAAGCCTGAAATCTTGCAACTCATACCTTAAATGATTCCTGATCTTTAATGTCACACATCATCAAACTTCATAGTTCACAGTTGTACATTACTTCTTGTATGCACATTTATGATAATCCTAACCTTGATGTAAAACCTCATGTATCATTTCCTCCTTGTCAGTAAAGCTTCTATCATGCCACACAGACGACAACACTTCAGTCAAACCAAGCTTGACCAATACTGTGCCCAACGAGTAACTACTGTTGTAACTACTCGAGACTTGTAAACATTCGGAGAGGAGACACCAACACACCTCCAGTCCGACCGTGTACGTACAAGGATTTCTGAACTACAAACCCCTAAGCTTCGAAGGCACTGAAGGTGCCATCGTCCTGTTACACCACCCGATCCAATCAGTTGGCACTGCTGTGCCCATCCTTAGTTGATCTGGAATATAAAAGGATCGAACGTTACATTTAGGGATTTCCCCCACGCACTCAAGGTATAGTCACCGCCTCCAACTCTACAAACACTCTAGGTGCCATTCGTATGGCGCATAATTATACGACACAAACGGTTCGCCAAGGAACACATGCTGTCAAAGATACTTCAAACCCGTCTAGAGATAATCAGCGTAACCAATCAGTCAACCGACAAAAATCTGCCGCTACTAAACCCTACTGCTTCCGTGCTACATGCTTTGATAAATCCTCCATACCACTCAGTGTTTCATTTGTTTCCTTAGGATTTAAATACTCAATAGGATTAAGAAACGACATACCTTTTCAGCCGTCAGTGCAGCCCCCAATTTCACGATAGAACTCCCTCCCGCTTATCTCATACTGTTGAGACCAGGAACATCGGAATTACCAGTAATACGCATCGACTACCCTAACACCATACCGCGAACCTTCATCCTGAGGAACCATATACCTTCTTACCGTATTTTAGTAACGACCGTTGTACAGATTTGTGATGATTACAACCTGTTTCGTGCATCGAACTTTTACATGTCTTTAAATTGACGGCGTCTATCACGAAAACCTGTCTTAACATGAAACAATCATTTCGTAGGAAATGACCGACCACTCCAGCAACAACCTCACATCGGAAAACGATCAACCTCGTGAGGAACAGACGATGTTTCCTTATTTTCTCACTTTGGAAAATGACACTGAATCCTTGAAAGACTAACCAATAGATCAGATGGCAGCACATGCACTGCCTACCGTTGAGGGAACTGCTGAATCAACTCGAGCAAGTTCCACTCCCAACCTCACCACTACTGACCTTGCTACTGCTACTTTTGCCACCCGTTCGCTCACAAAGGGTGCACTTGCTACTAATAACACCAACATCCTGACATAACTCTTGACACTCTACGCAAACAACTAGTTGAGGCACAAGAGGAAATCGCTGACCTCTGTGACTACATTGAACAAAAAAATGTACACCTTCTCAACCATGGCACCCGCCTGATCTCAATGGAGAACACATTGGGAAAACTACTGTTACTACAGCCAATAATTCAAAACACAAACCTCATGGTCGACAGCACGACGGCACATACGGTCAGACCTAATGCCCCCACTGAAAAGGGTACTGAGATTCAAGTTCCAAACCCTAAAAGGAATCCGGGAGAGAATCCCAACATTTGTCTTACTCAGTCCGAAGCCAAAAGGGTGAAAACTATTCAAACCAACACTGTTGAAATCGAACCGAGGAACTACAAAGGACGCAAACCCTTTTGTTCACTGTGCAATCGACACCATGCTGGACCATGCGTACTACCCTGTAAACGATGCAAGGTCTATGGACACCAAGTTCAGGACTGCAAATACCCTCCTACAGGCACTGACCTTAAAGGGTCGAGAGTTTGTTTCAAATGCGGAATCGCGGGGCACTACAAAATTGACTGTCCGCTATTAAATCTCAAAGATAACAACAACAGAGGGATGAACAATCGTGTTGAAATTTCCACCGACAACGCCCCTAAGACCAACACCGACCCGAACACTACTACGGGTACGTCTCTATACGATAATTTAATCTCATTACGACATCGATAGAGTCTGGTTCACTCTACAACCTTACAGACTATCACAAACTTTGTGAACATTATAGATTCCTTTAGGCTCCTAGTACACCAAGTAGCTACACTACGGTCACCGACTGACCAACTATCTGACCTTGTCCTTTGGACATCGTGGTCAATCACGCCTAAACCTTCCCTCCTCCTTTCCCTATTGGACATCTGGGCTTTCGCCTAACAAGGGGAGGAAGGCCACGCAACTTAGACGTTGCATCACGTGACGCGATCACGCAGACCATCACTTCGAACAAATTTCGAGACGAAATTCCCTTAACAAGGGGAGAATGTAACACCCGCCAAATTAGGACTAGTTAATAGGTCCTAATCATTTTATAATACATATAATTAGTGCTAAGTTAGGCTAATTGTGTGTATCATTACGTGTATTATTATATATACGCATTTACACGATCAGATTTAATCGTGTCATTTTATATCGGCCAAATTCCGATACGAATTTATACGGACGTTGGTGAAACTTTTATTAAATAATATGGAATTATTTAATAACATTACTTATTACTTTATATTATGGTTATAATATAAGAAACATATACGTTTTGCTTAAAACGTAACCGAATGCGACGAAAACGCGCGAAACGCGCTTGACCGACAAAAGTTATTAAAATCATATTTTTATAACTTATTCCTAAGTATTTTGACAAGATACTTCAAGAAAAATCAACGCGATTACGCACAAACATTAATAACGTTTAAAAACGTTACGCGATTTAAACAAACGTACAATTCACCACCGACACTCAAATGAAAGACCGAATATTATTTTGGACACTAAAACATAGCATTTTGGATAAAACTTTCACTTAAAATATCGAGTCTTAAATCGTTTACAAAAACTTTTGCATAATACGTGTTACGACTAATAGGACGACGAAACGATCGGGTAAACGAGCACCCCGCACTACGTAACTTTGAGGGACCAAAAATTAACCGAAACCCAGCCATGTGGGGCCCATGGGCCGGCCTAGACACAACCCACAAATTGTGGATCTTGTGTTTGACCCAAACTCCCCAACATAACCCCCCATTTCTCTCATTTTGTCACCCACACCTCTCACCACTCTCTCACTAAGTTCTCTCTCTAAAAACACACACACCACACTCTCTCCTCCCTCTCCCATTCGGCAGCCACCCTCCACCACCTCACCATCATCATCCACCATCATTTTCCTTGATGAAAAGGCAAGAAGAGGGAGCAACAAGAAGATTCAAGCTTCACCTCTCTCATCTCCCTCTCTAGCCACGGTTTTGGTATGATCCACACCACTTCTCTCTCTAGATTTTCATTTTATACTTAGATCTACATGTTATGTTATTCAATCAACCATAAAATGTCCAAATCATAAGCTCAAACACGTTTGTGAAGAAGTTGTATAAAAACAGTAAACTGATCAGAATTTTCAGCTCACCAAATCGATCATATCTTGAGTTCTAGACCGAATTATAAGGTCTATCTTATATCAAAATTTGCGTATGGAAGTCCTCTACAAAAAGTTCTTCTATGGCCCAGCTTGAAAACCCACGGATTTTAGTGTAGAACACGATTTGAGAGAGATAGACCTTTTTAGCCGAATATGGACACTTGTTGTTCTTGATTTTTATTAGCCCCCTAAATGAACACTATAATCCTTGGAAAAATTATGTTAAGTGCTAGACACCTAGATGTTCACCTGCGATTTTTGGTTAGGCTTGAATCGGACTAGAAATGGGTCAAATTGAGAGCTCAATCGAGTACAAAATCTGGAAAACATAACTACAAGGGCTGTGTTGGTAATTTTGTAAAAGTAGTAATGCCAAAGAATGTCTCAGATAGGATATCGAGCTTTTGTAAATATTTTAACTATTGTAAGCTTTTGTTACAATTAATGTATTTTGTAAAACGACGCATGTAGATGTCGTTCATTATATCTTTGTGCTGTGATTACCGGATTAGTCGCGCCCCGACCCGAATCGCTTCCGTATCATAATTTTGGGGGTGCGACATTAATTTTTATTTGTTTATTTGTCCTGTGACATAGAAGTGTTGTTTTTGTCTTAGTGACTTACTTATACAAATGTAACTAGTTTAGACCCTGCAAAATTTGCGGGACTCTTCAATGTTTTACTGTGATTAGCGTGTTTAAAAAATAGTCATACACAGTTTAATTGATGTTGATTCGCCATTGTTAAGATTGAAAGATATGCAAAAGTATAATATATGACGTTAGATAATGATTTGCAAGTAGATGTGATCGTATGGGGCTAGGATATCTATTTATACTATCATTGTTGACCTATCAAATTTGAAATGCATACAAAATGGGGAAGATGGGAGGGAAAAACTCAATTTGTTGATGAGGTAGAATCATGTTGGGACATAGATTGTGACAACAGATCTAGTTTGAAATAGGACTGGTGTAATTCTTATTATGTTTGTACATTGGTTTAGATTTGTAAATAAATATTTGTTTTGTTAGTAATATTCGTTAAACGTATTATTGTGCTAAGTTAGACGAATGATAAAATACGAAATAAATAATTAGTCGTTTCATGCGAGACGAGTTGAGATCTCAAGTCGCAGCGAGTTGAGCTGTGAGATGAGATCTGAACTCGCGTAGATTGAGTCTGGCGAGCCGAGTCCTTTAATGGGCTTGGGCTGCGAGTTGGACCGAACTCGCAGGCCTAAGCGAGCCGAGACAAGCTGGACGTATAAATTGTTTTTCATACGTGAAAAATACAAGAACTTTGGCATTCGGTTTTCTGCTCTGCGAACTCGACAAACCAGAGAAAAATTTAAACCTAACGGCTAGGCTTTGACGTATTATTCGTTTAAAGTTAAGCTTTATAAACGCAATTACGAACATATTCGTTGTTAGTAAGATAACACCGTATTGAGGGATTCCGCACCTTAATACTACAGATAACGAAGTTATCGATCCTAGAACTAGGGGACTTACATCTGGTATCAGAGCTTTCGGGCTAAATACGAGTGTGTTCATAAGTTTTAGTGTTATTGCATTTTTTGATTCGGGTCGTTTTTACGTGCGTTCTTGCAATACTAACGATCAAAATCATTCTCTGGACGTTTTAGGGTTTGTTTACAGCCGAAATTCTTAGTTTCAGTCGTAAAAATACCTTAAAAATTCGTTTTCGGGTTTAACAGCCGTTTCGCGAGTCGAGATTAGGGATCCAGTGTCGCCTGCGTACCGAGTTGAACTAGCGAGTCGAACTGAGGCTTGCGAGTCGAACCGAGATCCCTCGCGAATCGACATCACTTGCGAATCGACATCTTTAGCAATCCGAACTGAGGCTTACGAATGGCATATTCTGCGAGTCGAGCTGAGATTGCGAGTTGAGCTGAGTCTTGCGAGTTGAGTTTTCTGAATTCGCGAAACAGTTTAATTTTACGTTTTTAAGATGTCTGACTTAAGTAGAATGATCGAAATGAACCACGAGGTGGGAAAGTCAAACGTTCCACCTAAGTTGTTAAGGATCGAAGATTACTACAATTGGAAGGACAGATTTGAATCTTACTGTAGATTCCATGACCTGTCAATCTGGATGTGTATCAAGAGTGGATACACCGCACCTACTCAAACTGTTCAGAATGCCACTGTGGTTCTTACCTATGCGAACATGAGTGATCAAGATAAGGAAGCTTACAGAAATGAAAATAAAGCACATTCATGCATAAAGATGTGTCTTCCTAAAGAGATTGCTTATCAACTGAAGTCTTTTCATACTGCTAGAACGCTCTGGGAAGCTCTAGAGAAAAGAGGTGAGGGAAGTCCACAAGTGAGAGCTGGCAAGAGGAGTCTTCTTAAAAAGCAGTTTACTATGTTTAAAGCTTTAAAAGGAGAAGATCTTGATGCCTATGTCACGCGTTTCTACCATCTGCTAAGTGAATTGGAATACCATGAAATTGTTGAAGAAGAAGTAGCTAAAACCGACAAGTTTCTTGAGGGTTTGCCTTCTAAATGGGAAATGTATGGCGTTATGATTAAAGATAATGAAACTAGGTATTCTACTATGACCTTAGAGCAAGTCATTGACAAGCTGAAAGGTTATGATTTCTCCAAGAAGTCAAGAGATAGTGATTCTGATCAGGTTCAGAACCCTGGGTTGTATCATGGAAAGTCAAGTCTTTCGACTGCGTCATCTAGTTCGACCACTGCATTGTTAGTTGGTGATATTGGTGAAAATGGAGAAATGATTACTGAAGATCTATGCTTTATTTCCTCCTCTGGTGATGAGACAAAGGGAAAGAATTCTGAGAAGTCACCTCAAGAGCATCAGAAGATGCCAATGAGGGTGAAACCTGCTGAACAACAACTGTCTGTTCTTGCTTCCTTTGTTGCATCATACGAGAACTACATAGAGGGAAAGATCAATGATCCTATTCTGTTTGATGAGGATTATGAACAGATAGATTCTGATTATCTTGAGGAATTGGAGCTTCAAGATCAACTAGCATTGATATCTAGAAAGGTGAAGAATTTCCTCAAGAGAACTGGTAGAAAAGTATTGGGCAATAGATCAGGGTTTGACAAAACCAAGGTCAGATGCTTTAACTGTCAGGGTATTGGTCATTTTGCTAGAGAATGCCAAAGACCTAAAGTAGAAGCACAAGGAAAACAAGGTTCGGGAAGTACTCTTTCTTCCAAAGCCTTAGTGGTGAAGCAGTTGGATGGCTCTTATGATTGGCAAGCTCATTCTGAGGAAGCTTTGATGGTCGAGATTGAAGAGACAACTGCTGGATCAGTGTCCTACATGCCCACTGATATGGAACAGAAAGTAGATGTGCCTGAGTCTGAAGTGAAGGCAAGTGATGATGACGTGCTATATATGGATTCAGCTCCAGAAATGAGTCCTGAAGAATTCGTGGCACGCATGGCTGAATTACAAACTGACACGAAGAATGTATGTTTAGATATTCTTAATCTTGCTGATGTTTGTTACTTAGTTACTGATTTACAATCTCAGAATAGTGTCTTAACTGTGTCAAATAGCAACCTGTCATCACAATTGAATATGGATAAGGAATCCTATAAGACTGTTAGATCTGAACTTGATCAAGCTATTATGGATATTCGTAGATTAAGTGATGATAAACAAGTCTTAAAAGATAAAATTAAGTCTGATGCTTCGGATAGAACAAAACTTAGAGATACTATAAGTGAAAAATATGTTGTCATAGATGGTCTCTATATGAATATCAAAGACTTAAATGAGACAATTGCTAGTAAGGATCAGGAAATAGTGAACCTTAACTTAAGGTTAATTGAGCAAAACCGTAAACTTGAGAACTATAGGACATCTCAAATGGATAAAATGTTAGATGCTCAACGTAGTGTAAAAGACAAGACTGGGTTAGGTTACAATGATGTATCCCCTCCTTTTAATGCCAATTACACTCCTATTCCTGAAGATTCTGAAATGACAGATGCTACTCCTGAAATTTCAGTAACTAATGATCAGGAAAAGTTAGAGGCACAGAAGGATGTTATTAAGAACCCTTCATCAGATAATAGTAAGGCTTCTCATTTCACCAAAATACAATTTGTATCGGGTGGAGTGATTAACGATGCTAAGACTGATGATAAGGTTAATAAGGAACAGCTTAAACCTTTAGTGCCTAAGACTCCGGATGAGAAAGCAAAAGTGAGTAAATCACGCAAGCAGATGTCATGTTTCAAGTGTCATCAAAAGGGACACGTGGCTTCGTGTTGTCCTAACAAAAAGCCTGAAACATCACATAAGCTTGTGATTGATGAAAAGACACAGACTGACTCTAGTATGACTGTAGATGGGTTAGATACCAAACCTAAGTTAGGTAATAAACCTGTTAACATTCTTAAAAGAGATGGTAAGCATAGTGTCTCCCCACCTAAACCTAAACGGCCATATACTCAAGGTGATAATTCTGTCTATAAGTCTAGGGATGTGACACCGTCGAGGTTTAGAACTACAAGTAGAGGCCATAGTCATTATGAGAGTGGTACTACTTCGCGATCACATGAGTTTAATTATAATTATTATAATAGAGCTCATAATTATATGCCTAAGAGGTTCTCCTCAAATTCACCTCTTAAGGCTGATCGTCCACAAACTAAAGCTACTTCGAAAGTAACCAAAGCTCCTGATGGGAAGGATGGTTATTTTAAAGAGCTTAAGTTTGTTGATGATAAGGGACAAACCAAGACCGTAATGGCTTGGGTCCCTCTTGATAACTGATCGTATCTTGTGTTATGTGCAGGAGTATGCTGTGAACAAGGACAGCTGGTGGTATGTAGACAGTGGATGCTCAAGGCACATGACAGGAGAAAGAAGTTGAAACGCCCCTATTTCAGTAGAAAATATATATATTTTTTTTTTTTACAAACATATTACAATTTATGAAACCATATCGCTTATAAAAATTATTCCATCACATTTGATTTTACATATTCAAATGAATACAACAATGACACATTATTTCAAAATCATATTAGTTTGGGCGATTTATACAATGGTAATACAAAACGATAATTCAATAGAATAAGAAACTTGTCTGATAACATTACAAGTTTCTATCCACACTACCTTCTTGAATCCTTTCATCCAATTGGTTCAACAAAATCAAATACCTACAACATAAAACAACTGATACGAGTAAGCATAAAGCTTAGTGAGTATACAAGCAACTAAATAAATAATTCACAAACAAGATACAATTTATCAATAACTACTTATTTCTTTGAAATAGAAACTATTGAACAACAATAAAGATTCGACAATATTTCGTATGGATCCATGATCCAATAGATACAAGTAAGCATGGCACTAATCCCATATGGGTACCAAGCTTAATAGATACCGAGTAGTGCCAAGCACTTATTTCGTGATATTCAATTTCTACAATATTAAATCCATATATTCCAATTAATTCACCTAATCTTCTTAATTCACATAATTCTCCTAATTCACATAATCCTACAAATCCACATAATTCTCCTAATTCACATAATCCTACAAATTCACATAATCTACATAATACTATGTTATTTCCAAATAACTCAACTACTAACAACAATCAACAACTATGGTCAACAACCAATATTTCTTAAGATACGCAACATGATACACTATAGAATACACATAAGATACAATTATAAGAAACAAATAATAAGAACAACTAGAAAATAGACAAACAATATTTCAAACGAATGTATGAACCTCTTGCTCATAAGCAATCCGGAACATACAATCATTATTCAAATAGTCCTCGTATCACTCACCTTTGCCTTTTAAGCAATTGCATGATATTACATCCAAATAGCTAAATCACCATTCTTGATCTCTTAGTATATAACCTATTGATACAATAACACATTTAATAACTAGCAATCATCATAACTAATACATCAACATTATCAATCCATAGCCCATCTTGGATTGATCATATTACATAAAATTCTTTATTTCATAATTCTCTTTATTTCATTATTTAAATATCCACCTTAGATGATTATTTCATATTTATCCATTTAATCATAATCAATCTCATAATCATAATTCATCCAATTACATAATTCTTTAAGTTAATACTTCAATTCTTGTAATTATACTTCAAAAACCTTTAATCATATTCCAACAACATGTATAATCACTAATTAAGGTGTATTTACACCAAATCATATCACTATGATCAAACTTTCTTGATTACAAATCATATAATTCAACTAATTCAACTAATTCATCAAAACCCACTTGATTACTAACCTTATATTTCAATAATCCATTATTTCATCAAAACCCCAAGAACACAATTCAAGATTCTTGATTTTTAATTCGTTCTAGTGTTAATTCAATCACTAATAAGCTTTACTAAGTCCAATTCAACATATTTCAAGCTTAATTTCGTATTAAAATCCATTAATACTTCATAAAATTCGAAATTCCCATGAACCCTAATTTTAAATTCGAATTTAGAAGAGAATCATGATTACCTTGTGTTCAAGATGCTTAATCCTTGTTGAATTCGAGTCTCTTTGCTTTGATATCATGTTTTGAAAGTGAATTTGATTTAGGGTTAGGGTTCTAGCGATTTTTCTTCATTTGTGAAGCCTCTGGATTTGTTTTCTGGAATAATACATATGATACGTACATGTATAGATAATAACAGATATATTTGTATTAATTTTATTCCCGTGATTATCATTGTCTGGAACTTTAAAACCGACATACGTTTTCTATTATATCTTATTATTTAGTTAATATTAATTCAAAAGATGTATATTTCTGGATACACTAAAATAATACCTCAAATATTGGGGTGTTTAATATTACTTTATTCACAATATTACTTTTAGTTTTTGGGATGTTACAAATCTCCCCCACTTATTTCATTCGTGTCCTCACGAATGTCACTTACTTAGATTCGTAGTGATACTTTCTCTACAGGTGCGGAAGCGTTTATTTCATAGATGATACTATACACCACTCATATATCCACGAAATCTCTTTTATTCCTATTTCATTTAGTTCCAGACAACTTAATACGTATATTACATAAATCATCTTTTATTATATACAGATACATTATACATATTTCTTAGATAGGTAAACATATATTTCTATCCAAATAGACACAAGATATGTATGCTTAATAATTCTCTTATATATATACGTTTTATTTCATTAATTTGCACATATCTAGGGTATATTTCAATTAAATCCATAAATCCTAAACACCTAACTTCGCTTTTAATTCTATTTCTCTTACTAGCACAAAGTACAATATGTAATAATATCAATTATTTCATCATAACTAATACATATAGCCTACGTCACCCCTTTGAGTAACTTATAATATAGATACATGTTTTGAATTCTTTCCACATTCACATTTCAATGAATGTGCATACTTCTATTCTTACCCACGCACATGTACTGTGCATATATCCTATTTCATACTGACCACTTTTCTGGGTCATTTGTGATTATTAGTTCTATAGATACTTTGAAACACGTAATCATTTGATATAAGTGAAATACATAACAATTTTATTTCTTTATAATTATCACATTAGTGGTTATAAAAACCACAATATATATTTCAACAATGAAGAATTTAATTCAAATCATAACTGGCCAGTAAGCTAGTACTCATATATTACCATAATTACATAATCATTTAGCATTAATTCACACTAAGATAGATACTAGACACAACCCAGGTTAGCACCAGCTACACTAACATGAGTACTAACAACAACATATTTCGTATTATCATACTAGCTACGTCAGCAAAGTATGATTATCAAGATCATCATATTTCGTAATTAACTCTAATACAGGATCAGTACTACCTGCAGCTAGCAATGATCAATCATAAATCCATAACAATATTTCTATATTATGTTATTTCGCAATCAAATGCTATTTCTGTTAACCTATTACATGTCACTTAATAAAATTCTCCCCCACTTAAGATTCATCATACTACTTTTAATAACAGAATTCATAATAAGATAATAGTTTAGGGGTAAACACATGTTTTATGTCGACTAACATCTATTTCTTTTATAATAGGTACCACATTATGACTATAGTCTAGTGGTTTACTATTTCTATATTCCATACTGAAATCACATCATATTGATACTATATTCATTTATAATGCATAAGCTTACATGTTTATGTCTTTATCCGATACAATTCAATACTACCTTTCTAAAATTACATTAAATCCCTTTGATATTCAGCAGCCTCAACAATTCCATGTGAATAGCATAATATAACTACGTTGGCCAGACGTCGTCAGATTATGTCATACACACTTCCTTCTCAGGCTATTTCACACCATCCAGTTTTAATGTAATTTCCATATAAACACATGATACAATGATTCCCAACAAGCAAACATTTGCTAACACTTTGATCACATATATCCAACTTATATCAATTAATAGATTTCACATAAGCAAGAAATTTCACATATTCCAGTCAATATCATTTATTTCACCTTCCAACTTATCTCTGATGAATTTATCTTTTGATTCATTCATCAGTCAATTAAATACATATATTTCTGATCACACAACAACTAATCATATAATGATGACATATATTAATCATGTCATTATTTTACATTATTTATTTCACACTTACACATATAGTCAAAATCAAACAACAATTGAGTTTAGGTAGAGATTAAACTCTCAAACAGACCCGCAGTCCATAAATATCCTTGTGCTTAGCACATATTTCGTATAATTAATATTTCGTAACAAAGATTCTCTACACAAAAACTCAAATTCACAATTCATAATAAAAGCATATCATGATACAAAATTCACAATATACAATGATACTAACAAATACATATTTATCAATTCACATATTCCATATTCTTCCTAAGGAAGCAATCCATATTTCCTAATCATTGATTAAAGTTTTCAACTATTCCTTAAATACTTATACAATTATTTTTGT
Organism: Helichrysum umbraculigerum; assembly: GCA_949592205.1. Lineage (NCBI taxonomy): Eukaryota > Viridiplantae > Streptophyta > Magnoliopsida > Asterales > Asteraceae > Helichrysum > Helichrysum umbraculigerum. The sequence goes on along the minus strand of CATIUR010000007.1, from coordinate 62,696,304 downwards.
ATTTCGTTTAATTCAATCAATACTCAAAATTCGCATAACATCGTAAAAACAGGCTCTAATGATACATTTATTCAACAGAATGATCCCTGAGGCTTAAAGAAACAAAAGGCTAATTCGAAACACAAGTCAAAAATTCAAAATAAGGTCCGAAAAAATAAAATGTCATTTTCGGGCCCTAAATGACCCCGAAGTGCCGAAAACTGACAGGGCTCATGGCAAAGCGATGAGCTTTGATCGTTGGGCCGTTTCTGAGTGACCTTGTAAATTTCGTCTTAATCGGACACCGAAATTTTATTACGGAAATTTCTACGTCAAATATTACGTCGAACATCAAAAAAAAACTTTTTCTACTTACTAACGCGATCCAGGAACGTGTTCAGGATCGCGTTCCATAGTTCTGTAACCAAATTAAGCATTCAAACGCGATCCGGAGAACAAAGCGGAATCGCGTTTCCAAGAACAAAAATTCTGATAACGAAATACACATGAAAACGCGATCCGGAAAAATTTACTGGGATCGCGTTCCATAGACCAAAAATATTCTGTAACCAAATTCAACATACTAACGCGATCCGGATCCCACACCTGGATCGCGTTCCTATGTATTTTCAGACCTGCAACTTTATTACAATTTTCTGAAATTCAAACGCACATATCTCCCAAACCGTGAAGAGTTAGAATCTGAAATTTCGCAGGCACCTTCATATAGTCAAAATGCAACTTTCCATTTTTACACTTTTTCAAAATTCACATTTTACGAGAAAACGGACGTCTCACCAAATTATGGTCATTTTGGACCAATTTAGTGGACAACTCATATTCCAAACCACTTGGTTTTAGATTCTGGTCTTTTGCCAACATATTCCTATATCCATTTGTGACTTGTGGGCATAATCATCCCTCTCATACACCCATTCTATCATGTTTTGACTCCTTGACCCATTTGGGGGTCCATTTGGACACTTTCACGAAATCTAACCCAATTCAACTAATTGACTCTTGAATTTAATTCATTTCAACAATATATTACAATTCTTAATTTCATGATCACTTATTTAGACCAAAATACAATATTTGACACATTGATCGAAATCCTCACTATAATTATGATCAATACTCACTTATTTCCACATCTAATACATTTATCACTATATAATATTTCTAATAACCAACTTGAAACCCTCATATTCCAGATTGACTTTTTCAAGTCAAAGATACATTTTTCAACGACTAGGCTAATTACTATTTTAACCAATCATGAAATTCCAAATCCTATTACATAAGGTTCTAGACCTCATTAAACGTTCAATTATTAATTCTACACATATTAACCATCAAATATTTCGCTACAGGGAATCATATCAATTCAAGCAATCAATTCTATTACTACTCATAATTAAGATAACAATTCAAGTAATTCATATTGGTTTAAGCTTAAGCAATCCTATTGTGGATTACCTAATTCTCTTAAACCATCGCTCTGATACCAACTTGAAACGCCCCTATTTCAGTAGAAAATATATATATATATTTTTTTTTTACAAACATATTACAATTTATGAAACCATATCGCTTATAAAAATTATTCCATCACATTTGATTTTACATATTCAAATGAATACAACAATGACACATTATTTCAAAATCATATTAGTTTGGGCGATTTATACAATGGTAATACAAAACGATAATTCAATAGAATAAGAAACTTGTCTGATAACATTACAAGTTTCTATCCACACTACCTTCTTGAATCCTTTCATCCAATTGGTTCAACAAAATCAAATACCTACAACATAAAACAACTGATACGAGTAAGCATAAAGCTTAGTGAGTATACAAGCAACTAAATAAATAATTCACAAACAAGATACAATTTATCAATAACTACTTATTTCTTTGAAATAGAAACTATTGAACAACAATAAAGATTCGACAATATTTCGTATGGATCCATGATCCAATAGATACAAGTAAGCATGGCACTAATCCCATATGGGTACCAAGCTTAATAGATACCGAGTAGTGCCAAGCACTTATTTCGTGATATTCAATTTCTACAATATTAAATCCATATATTCCAATTAATTCACCTAATCTTCTTAATTCACATAATTCTCCTAATTCACATAATCCTACAAATCCACATAATTCTCCTAATTCACATAATCCTACAAATTCACATAATCTACATAATACTATGTTATTTCCAAATAACTCAACTACTAACAACAATCAACAACTATGGTCAACAACCAATATTTCTTAAGATACGCAACATGATACACTATAGAATACACATAAGATACAATTATAAGAAACAAATAATAAGAACAACTAGAAAATAGACAAACAATATTTCAAACGAATGTATGAACCTCTTGCTCATAAGCAATCCGGAACATACAATCATTATTCAAATAGTCCTCGTATCACTCACCTTTGCCTTTTAAGCAATTGCATGATATTACATCCAAATAGCTAAATCACCATTCTTGATCTCTTAGTATATAACCTATTGATACAATAACACATTTAATAACTAGCAATCATCATAACTAATACATCAACATTATCAATCCATAGCCCATCTTGGATTGATCATATTACATAAAATTCTTTATTTCATAATTCTCTTTATTTCATTATTTAAATATCCACCTTAGATGATTATTTCATATTTATCCATTTAATCATAATCAATCTCATAATCATAATTCATCCAATTACATAATTCTTTAAGTTAATACTTCAATTCTTGTAATTATACTTCAAAAACCTTTAATCATATTCCAACAACATGTATAATCACTAATTAAGGTGTATTTACACCAAATCATATCACTATGATCAAACTTTCTTGATTACAAATCATATAATTCAACTAATTCAACTAATTCATCAAAACCCACTTGATTACTAACCTTATATTTCAATAATCCATTATTTCATCAAAACCCCAAGAACACAATTCAAGATTCTTGATTTTTAATTCGTTCTAGTGTTAATTCAATCACTAATAAGCTTTACTAAGTCCAATTCAACATATTTCAAGCTTAATTTCGTATTAAAATCCATTAATACTTCATAAAATTCGAAATTCCCATGAACCCTAATTTTAAATTCGAATTTAGAAGAGAATCATGATTACCTTGTGTTCAAGATGCTTAATCCTTGTTGAATTCGAGTCTCTTTGCTTTGATATCATGTTTTGAAAGTGAATTTGATTTAGGGTTAGGGTTCTAGCGATTTTTCTTCATTTGTGAAGCCTCTGGATTTGTTTTCTGGAATAATACATATGATACGTACATGTATAGATAATAACAGATATATTTGTATTAATTTTATTCCCGTGATTATCATTGTCTGGAACTTTAAAACCGACATACGTTTTCTATTATATCTTATTATTTAGTTAATATTAATTCAAAAGATGTATATTTCTGGATACACTAAAATAATACCTCAAATATTGGGGTGTTTAATATTACTTTATTCACAATATTACTTTTAGTTTTTGGGATGTTACAGAAGTCTACTGAAGGACTTCAAGGAGAGTCTCAAGCAAAAAGTAAACTTTGCAGGAGATAAAGGAGGAGTAATTTCGGGAAAAGGAAAAGTTTCAAATGGAACTTTGACTCTTGAGGATGTGAACTATGTTGAAGAACTAACTCACAACCTAGTGAGTGTTTCCCAAGTCTGTGATAAAGGTCATCCAGTTTATTTCAATGAAAAGGAGGCCTTAGTCCTGAAGCCAGGTTTCAAAATTCCTGATAAATGGATATTGATGAGGGCGCCAAGGAAGAAAGACATCTATGCTATCAACATGGGTGTTCCTAACTCTTCAATGGTGTCTACATGTTTATTATCCAAGGCTTCGGAAACAGATGCTTTGTTATGGCATAGGAGAATGGCACACCTGAACTGGAGAAAGATGAATTATATAACCAAAAATGGTTTGGTTCTAGGTGTACCACAAAAACGTTTCGAGTCTGAGGATAAGTGTGTTCCTTGCATGAAAGGAAAGCAGCACAAGAAACCACACAGACCTAAGACTGAAAACTCTATCTCCTCGCCATTTGAATTGCTACATATGGATCTCTTTGGCCCTATAAGCAAGAGAAGTCTAGGTGGCAAAAGGTACTGTTTGGTTGTCACAGATGACTACTCGAGATTCTCATGGGTATTCTTTTTGGGATCAAAGGATGAAACTCCTGGAATTCTAATTGAGTTCTTTGATCTAGTAGAGAATGTCTATAAAAAGAGAGTTAAGCGTATTCGTAGTGACAATGGAACAGAATTCAAAAATTCAACGTTGAATATCTATTGCTTAAGCAAAGGGATATTACATCAATTCAGTGCACCTTATGAACCTCAACAGAATGGTGTTGCTGAAAGGAAAAATAGGACGTTGATTGAAGCTGCTAGAATAATGCTTGCTGATTCAAAGCTTCCGGTCATCTTTTGGGCAGAAGCAGTGAATACAGCATGTTATGTTCTTAATAGAGTTCTTACGGTTAAGAGACATAACAAGACTTGTTATGAGCTTTTGAACAATAAGAAACCAAACTTAAAAGGGTTTGAACCCTTTGGAGTTTCATGCACCATATTAAAGACTGGACATCAAGCAAAATTTGGTGAGAAGGCTGACGAAGGATTTTTCCTAGGTTATATGCCCAATTCGCCAAACAAGAGAGTCTTTAATAAAGTCACAGGACGTTTGGAGGTAGTTTATAATATTGAGGTTACGAGCTACTCACCGGATGTTCATAAGGGCTTAGATTGGCAATTTGATTATTCTGATCTCTTTGCATCATTTAAAGTTCCTATTAGTGACTATGTCAGTGATTCAGAGATAGCTGAACATTTATTGTTTGAAGATGAGAATATTGGTCCCGCTTCAACATCAAGTGTTAAGCAGTCTGGAATTAAGACTAATATTGACTCAGATAAAGCTTCCACAAGTGAGTCACAACAACCTTTAGAGGATAAGTCTCAAGAAACAGAAGATCTTGATGATCTTTCTACAAAGTTTGATGATATACTTACTCCTTTGAAACACTTAAGGATATCTTCTGCTCGTACGGAAGATGTACCTGAATTGGAAGAGATTGGTACTAATTTGGAAGATGAGATACCGGTTGAACCAGTTACTACAACTAGAACGAGTAAGAATCATCCCGTTGAAAACATCATCGGTGATATTAATACTCCGGTTCAAACTAGGCATCAATCCAGAGCTAGTACGTCTGAGAACTTAGAATACCAAAGCTTGTATACTGCAATGAAAGAGACAGGGATTCCTAATCAATGTCTATATTCATGCTTTATCTCACAAATCGAGCCTAAAAATGTTCAAATGGCTTTAAAAGAAAGTTCGTGGGTAGAAGCAATGCAAGAAGAACTATCTCAGTTCTCTAAATTACAAGTATGGGAGTTGGTTGACCTACCAAAGGGAGAATATCCAATTGGAACTAGATGGGTATTTAAGTGCAAGAGAGATGATAAAGGAATCGTTACTCGCAATAAAGCTCGTCTGGTGGTTCAAGGTTTTAATCAACAAGAAGGTATTGACTACAATGAAGTGTTTGCACCAGTTGCTAGGCTAGAAGCAATTAGAGTATTCTTAGCATTTGCATCATATTTTGGTATAAAAGTGTATCAGTTGGATGTTAAGAGTGCCTTTTTGTATGGCAAAGTGGAAGAATTGGTGTATGTTTCACAACCGCCAGGGTTTGCTGATCCTGAGTATCCAGATAGAGTATATCGTTTGAATAAGGCTCTATATGGATTACATCAAGCACCTAGGGCATGGTATGGAACACTATCAACGTATCTACTTGAGAATGGATTTACCAGAGGATCGATTGATAGTACACTGTTTGTGAAGTGGAAAAAGAAAGACTTTCTTCTCGTGCAAGTTTATGTTGATGACATTATCTTCGGATCATCTGATGAAAGGATGTGTCAAGAATTTGAGAAAGTTATGAGAAAAAGGTTCGAAATGTCTGCAATGGGAGAGTTGAATTTCTTCTTAGGATTACAAGTTGATCAAAAGAAGGATGAATTCTTTATTCATCAATCTAAATATACATATGAGCTATTAGAACGCTTTAAGATGGATGAAAGTAAGGTCTACAATACTCCAATTCCAGTCAATCATGGACTAAGTCAAGATACATCGAGTGATAGCGATGTGGATCCAACTCTTTATAGAGCCATGATCGGATCACTAATGTATCTTACAGCCTCTAGACCTGACATAATGTTTGCTGTCTGTTTATGCGCAAGATATCAGGCTAATCCGAAAGAGTCACACATGCAAGCTGTTAAACGAATCTTTCGTTACCTCAAAGGGAAACCTAAGTTGGGTCTTTGGTATCCGATTGATGGAGACTTAGATCTCGTAGCTTATACTGATTCGGATTACGGAGGATACAATCAGAATAGGAAATCTACGACCGGAGGATGTCAATTCCTAGGAGGTAGATTAGTATCCTGGCAGTGCAAGAAGCAAACCTCGGTAGCCATTTCTACATGTGAAGCTGAGTATGTTGCAGCTGGCAGCTGTTGCTCGCAAGTACTTTGGATTCAACAGCAACTGCGGGATTACGGGTTAAATATAACCAATACTCCTATGATGATTGATAACGAATCTACTATGTCGATCCCCAATAATCCGGTGAAGCACAGTAAAACTAAGCATATTGATATTCGACATCATTTTATTAGAGATTGTGCTGAAAAGAAATTGATAAAGTTAGTTAAGGTTCCATCATTGGATAACTTAGCAGACTTATACACAAAGGCGTTCGACAGAGCAAGATTTGAGACGTTGGTTCAACTGAACGGAATGAGAAATCCAGAGTGATTAATCTTCCAAGGGTATTTTTGTAATAGTTAGTATTTCTATGTTCATTAAAAAAAAAAGGGGGCGTATGGCATTCATTTGCTTGTTACCTAAGGGGAATCGCCTTCATTTAAGTTTTTATTTGTAAAAACTAAGGGAAATGATAGTACATTAGGAGAATAAGCTTCACAATAATAAGCTTAAGTACTAAGTATGATATGGTAAGTAGGTTCAAATAAAGTTGCTTTAGAACTACAGCGGTTCTATCAGGTATGTGTTTATATTTATTTGATTATACACCTATATCCACAAGTTATAATTTGTCTATTTTTAGTGAAAACTTTCGATGGCTTCATCATATGATGTACTGGTAGGCAAATTATATAAAATTTTCTAAGTCTTAAGAAGTTACTTAATTACTTGTTTATTATTTTGTGTTACTATTCTATGATGTATGACATTAAGTCTTAAATGTTGAATGATGGTATTACTATACACTGTTATCATGCATTTTAATTAAAGTGACAAATAGTAGCAATATGGGTATTAACTTAATTACTGGTAACTTTGTTGTACTAAGTACAGAACTGAAACCTTTAATTAAATTAATATTCTCAAATATATTTTGAATTATGCTAGAAGGGATCTTCTGTTGTACTACGTACAGACTTAGATAACATAGCATATTCAAAGAATGTTTGATATTTGTCTAACCTTAAAAATTCAAGTGTATGTTATATGTTTCGAAAAGATACATCATTTAGTAACCGCTACCTTGAAATTTAATGATGCAGTGTTATGTGTTTTACTTGAATTCTTCAGTATGTCATATAATAGGAAGCACTTGATAATACTCATACTAACAATAAAGTGTTTGCTTAGAAAATTGAGTATAATTTGTTTATGTGGATCATAATACCGGTAATCGTTTTGAACTGTCTATAATTAAATATTCACTTTATATGAGTAATGCATTTATTAATTATGCTATGTGGATAAAGGTACCTAAGATATAGTTTCATAAATATAAATGTATATATGATAAATTTAGTTGTAATTTTACAGTGATTTACTTGAATTTCATGAGGTATGTATACTACCAATCTGCTTAGACTTTTTAATATATAATTAATTGCTTATTCTTACTAATATGATCCCTAAGCAGATAAAATCTTATTTACTTTGTATATTTACTTTGTTTCGAGTGATTAATAAAATGGTACTTGATACCAATGTTTATATCGTTGTATTTTTAGCATATGTTTATTTTTTTATTTTATTTTTATTTTTTTATTTTTATTTTTATTTTTATTTTTATTTATTTATTTAAGCTTTTATGTTTATCTGAATTTACCCTTCGAAATTAAATTATACTGAATATTTTTGAGTTGAACAAACGTGACAAATGCAAGTGAAAAATAATTTTATTTTAGACTTGTAAAATATCGGGTTTTTATTTATACTTAGAATTAAATTCGCGTTTTGATTTATTCCTGCGAGTTGACATCAACTTGCGGATCCGCTTCAAATCTCGCGAATCAGATACAAAGTATAAAGGGGGTCAAACGAGTCAAGCCAACCCACCGAACCCACAAACTTCGCGAGTTCAGTAAAACTTTGCGAATCCGTCATACAGGCGAAACGAGGCAATATTTGCTTTTCGTTTGATTTTGATTTTTATAGTACGGGAACGAGTTTTTCAATCCATAGACTTTATACATCTTCAATTTACGAACATTTTGAGGTATAATGCTATGGATTTCACCGTGTAAATAACGAGAAATCGATGTTTTTTTTAAACTTAGGGTTTCGGGTTATAAACTAAACTATTTGCGTCGATTACGATGTTATTGGACATTGATCTTTAGGGTTTATGTTAAACGAACATTAATGAACGTGAATCAATCGATAGATCATGTTAAAATTACAAGATTAATCGATTTTAAGTGTAAACTCGCGACGGCAGTTCATCGAACGAGTTGACATTTTGAATCAACTCGCAGCGAGTTGACTAGCGAATCGGTGTGATTAGCGAGTTCACTTCAATAGCTGCTTGATAAGTTTAGCGAGTTGATCAATGTAGCGAGTTGATGAGTAAAGCGAGTTGATAAGCAAAACGAGTTGACATCAACTCGTTAGGCCAGTTTATGTGAGTCCAGAACTTACAAAAATTTTAATTTTTTTTGTAATAACTTTTATATAATTAATTTAAATTAGACTTAAGACTTTTTAGTTATAAGTTAAATTTTTATATACGACTTGAGACTATTTTTGTAACAAGTTATATATAATTTCAATTTTAGACTAAGATGTTTGATGAATCTCGATTCATAATACGTTATAGTTTAATGATTGTTAATCGTGCATTAAAATATATCTGTTGTTTGTGTTTATTTTACAGATATGGCAAGAGCATTTGACAAGGGCCACAATATTTTGGTGGATCTGAACCTTGAGGCCAAGCGGGCTGACAGGGTTGCGGATATTCTTCGTTTTCTTGCACGATCATGGATTAGATACGCCATTACGGCCAATCCTCCTATCTCTCAGGCTATACTGAACGATTTCTGGACGGATATAGTATATGACGAATCTGTCAACCCGCCAGAGATTCGAGCTACGGTTAGTGGTCAGCCTGTTACATTTTCAGCTGGTAATCTCCGTGAGATTTTGCAGCTAGGTTCAGTAGAACAGGAGAACGGGGATATTGAGTATCCTATGGATTTTATTGAGGGAGCTATAGGTCGTATGGGTTATACGGGAGATAGACGTGGACGTCAGTTCCAGAAACCTCTGGTCATTGGTCAGTGGAGGTTTCTCTGGCACGTGATGAATATAGTTTTCGCAGCGAAGAAGGGTGGATTTGATGAGTTGAGCCCTGCGATTCTATCGGCTGCACTGTCACTGGTTTATAATAAACCATACAGTTTTTGTGATTATCTTTTTGGTGAGATTGCGAAACAGATATCGGGGTCTGTTAGATCAAGATTTTTGGTTTACCCGCAATTTTGCATGCTGATTATCCGTGCACGTCTACCGGATTTGGCTATACCAGAACCACATCTAGTGGTTAATACGATTGATCATCGTGGGTATAACGCCATGTTTATGCAGACGGTCAGGAAGGAGGGAGTGGTGAAACCTGAAGTTAGACCACTATTTGGGTATGTTATTGACCCGAACTACGTTGCACCGCCAAATCATGGGTGGTTAGACGTTGCTCCTGCTGCTGCTGCTGCTGCTCCTGCTGATGTTGATGTTGTACCGGAACCTGCAGCTGAGGAAGCTCAACCTGAAGATCCACAAGGGCTCCTTGAGGATGTTCTTATTCAGGTTGGTCAGGTTGATCAGCAGGTGAACCAAGAGGTTGCTGCACAAGTTGTGCAAGAGGTTTTGGAGCATAATGATGATGCGACAAATCCTTTGCTTCAGAATATTGAGAGTTATTTAGCACCACCTGAGGTAATATTTTATTTTATTTATGTAATAATATAGATGCTTAGTTGATAGATTGTTTTATTAATCATAGATGCATAATATTATTATATAATGATTCTGATATTAGATATTTAGTTAATTGGATATTATTTCTGATTTTAAAATATAAATATCATTACACGAACAGGAAGCTGAAGCTGAGGCTGCAAACCCAGAAGTTGTATTACTTGAGGGGGAGCAGATACAGCCAGATAGATCAGTTGTTGTACCGACTGAGGTATTATATCTGATTAATCTTAAATATATAGAACTTGTATGATAGAGCTTATGCTAATCATAAATGTTTAATATATTTAAACTTTAGGATCCTGTTAGATCATCTAGATGTCGTGATGGTGAGACGGCTTCAGATGAAGATTCTGAGAATACACCTTCTCCTCCTCCATCTGTTTCTGAAAGGAAGAGAAAAGGTAAGAGTGTTATGGAGGAAGGTACTGAGAAATTTGAGATTCCTTTGATGAAGCGTCCGAGAACGCTAACTATTCGAGAAGGTTAGTATTTATTATAAAAGTTAAATAATCTTAACTTGTTGTTTATCAGGAGTTAAACTGAGACAGTTAATTCTGTATACAGTTGCTCAGGATACACCACAGGTGGAGATGGATGCACCGGTGGTTACTGAACCGATGTCTTTACCGCTTCAGGTATGAGATATAAGTTTTATAACTATGAGTGTTATGCAATTAATTAGAGTTTGAGACAGAGTAATATGTAACAATAACTGATTTTAATTGTGTTTAACTTTACAGCATGAGGTTGCTGATCTAGTTCGTGGAGTTAATTTTCCGACGAACAAAACAGCTAGATTTGCGACAAGTTTGCTTACGCAGGCTTTGTCTCAACCTCATACACCGCTGACCAGAGACTGGCATATTGAGTCTCTTACACCGCCTGGACCAAGAACGATACCTGTTACTTCGACGACTGATGCTGAAAGGATTACATCCTTAGAGTCTAGGGTAAAGGATTTAGAGAAGCTTACTTCTCAGATTCCAGAGCTGGTGTCGAGCAATCTTCTTCTTTCTCAGCAGATTCTCAAGCAGAGTCAATCATACAATCTGCTGATGAAGACTCATGAGACTTTGCTTGCGGACTTCAATGTACAGAGACTGAAGTTATCTTCTTTGGAGAGTCTGGTCTTGAGATCGCATTCAGGACAGTCTACTCAGGGGGAGATATTGGTATATCTGGAGTCTTGCAGAGAGGATGAGCTGAAGAGGAAGAGAGACTCTGACAAGGACGATGATCCCAATGCACCGAGTGGTGAGCAGACTGGTCCTTCAAAGACTGGTGAGCAAGCTACAACTCAGGGGGAGTCTGGTGTTGGTGCTAGTGGTTCTGGAGTGGGTACAAGTGCAGATAAGACTGTACCGGGTGATACTGAAGCTGGTAAGATAGCTTAGTATTATCATAGTACTGTAATATTTGTAATAGTTTGTAGTGAACAAATGTAAACTTAATTTATTGTGTAAATATATTTGGCTTAGGGTTATTATTATTTTAAGTAAAATATGTTTGGTAATTTAAGTTTATATAATTATGTTAAGATAAAATAGTGATCGAAAGACTTCTGACTCATTGAGTAGTCGAGCGGCGTGTTCCGATTAATTTTGGCGGTCAAAATTTTATAATAACATATGCATTTTAGATTTGATTATGGACTTAAGACCGTAAGGTATATAAGTAATTAACAAGTTAAGAATGTATTCGTATTAACTAGACAAATGATATATAATTTAAAGGTTAAATTGATAATGAATGAGATCAATTAACACTTGGAAATTATATAAGGTAATTAATAGTAAATTTAAATGTTTGATGATTATTCACAATGCATTAGAATTTAAAATTAATTAATATTTGTTAAGTAGACTTAAGAGATTTTAGATTGATTCAGGGTAATCAATAAAAGATTTTATAAGTTATATGTAAATTGCGTTTATATGTTAGGTTAAAATATACAAAAGAATTAATAAAGAAATTCTTAGATTGGTTCAGGGAAATCAATGAAGAATTTGAATTATTAATATATTTGTATTTACATTTTTCTCTAGGAATGGAAATGCTTAATCTATCAGATTCGGAAGATGACATTTTGGATGAGATAGATGAAGAGATTGATTATGATATTGAAGAAGGAGAGTTCAAACTTCCTGAAGACTGGACTGCAGTATTTGAATCTGTGATAGATGAAGGTGTTGATCTGGATGCAAATGTAGATGAACATGTTGTGAATCCATCAACGACTGAATTTGTTTTTGTAAATGAACAAGGAGAATCAGTTATTGATTTAGAAGCTTTTGAGAATGCTTCTGAAGATTCAGATACTGAAGTTGAAAAAAAAGAGGACAAATACAAACATATGATTGGTAATCCTATGTTTATCCAAGAAATGCTAAAGAAGAAAAAGGAAAATAAGCCACGCATTTTGAAAGAAGTTGATATTACTGGAAAGCGTGTACTTAAAACTGGCATTATTGGATGGTATTATGACTCTGACCTGAAGCTCTTCGCGATCAAAAGGTTTGACGGGGTTCAATATTTTGAGAAGAAGCTTGCAGTGTTTAGTTCATTGCCTCGATATGAGATTCGAGACTTGGCTAGATTAGATATGATAAATCCAAGTGATGATGACTATGCTAAGTATGTTGAGCGTATCATTAGGACTGAAGGATTATCTATGAAGTTCTCAAAGATTAAGCCAAGGAAAGGAAAAACGATAAAGCTGAACGAACTCAGTCAGAGGACAGGAAGAAGAAGAAGGAAGAAGGTTTATCCAGTGGTCAACTGTATTAAGCAAATACCTATGAAGACTATGCCTCAGAATATTTTGGGAAAATTGAAATATTGGGGGGTAGATGCTGGAACAGGGGAAGCCTTTATGATTGAAGCTGATGATGATTATCCTGATGGCGAAAAAGAGATTCTTCGTGTATATGATCACAGACATCTGATGAACTTATCAAAGGAAGATCTGATTATGTTGTACAAGAACAAGATCAAATCTACTGTTGGTTGGGGTGATTTAGCACGAGATTATCACAGGATGGTTAAAACATGCATCAAGCTTAAAATTTTTGCAGGAAGTAAGATTTACAAATGAAGACCAAAGACAGCGTGAAGATAAAGACGCTAGAGCTATTGTCAAGGGGGAGTCTGTTGGGACATAGATTGTGACAACAGATCTAGCTTGAAATAGGACTGGTGTAATTCTTATTATGTTTGTACATTGGTTTAGATTTGTAAATAAATATCTGTTTTGTTAGTAATATTCGTTAAACGTATTATTGTGCTAAATTAGACGAATGTTAAAATACGAAATAAATAATTAGACGTTTCATGCGAGACGAGTTGAGATCTCAAGTCGCAGCGAGTTGAGCTGTGAGATGAGATCTGAACTCGCGTAGATTGAGTCTGGCGAGCCGAGTCCTTTAATGGGCTTGGGCTGCGAGTTGGACCGAACTCGCAGGCCCAAGCGAGCCGAGACAAGCTGGACATATAAATTGTTTTTCATACGTGAAAAACACAAGAACTTTGGCATTCGGTTTTCTGATCTGCGAACTCGACAAACCAGAGAAAAATTTAAACCTAACGGCTAGGCTTTGACGTATTATTCGTTTAAAGTTAAGCTTTATAAACGCAATTACGAACATATTCGTTGTTAGTAAGATAACACCGTATTGAGGGATTCCGCACCTTAATACTACAGATAACGAAGTTATCGATCCTAGAACTAGGGGACTTACAAATCATATCCTTAATAAGCTTATTTTCAAATGCCTAATATTCCTATTTTGGTGAAAATCACCCATTAACCATATATCAAGGATTTTTTCTTTTTTATGATTTAAATGATGTAAATCCCATAATATCATCTAAAATTTAAAGATCACAAGATTTGAATTTTAAATTTAATTGGCAGACAACTAAATTAATTAAAGAGAATAGAACTAAAATTAAAATCTCGCCAGGAGGAAAGCAAATGATAATGGTAGAGAACTGCATGTGGTAACAGAATGGCGACGGTGAAGGGTTTTGCCGGCAAGGAACGGTTGATGGTGTAGGAGTTTAGGTGGCAACGGTGTTCCGGTGGTGACATTTACTCTAAATGACTAAGGTAGACAATGTAACCTGCTAGTTTGTGTTACAATCTTTGCAAACCACGTTTTTACTTGTTAACATTTTAAAAAAAACTGACTGGATAACCACGTATTAATTAGTGCCACGTGTTTTTACACACGTCATTTGATTGTAAAAATTAGAGTAAAAAAGTTTTCATCTTCTTCAAAACTATAGCCCCAACTCTTCTTCCCTGTATTCATCTTCCTCAAACAGTAACACTCAAATTCAAACCCTCTCAACTATACCAAATATTCAAACACAAACTCAAACACCAACTATCTTCAAAATAACCATCAATGAAAAACTAATGTATTTAATAGCAATTTTATAATTTAATATCAAAAAATTACAAAGAAACAATTACAAGGTTTCAAACCATCCATTAACATCGAGATAAATTAATCCCTGCATGAAACTTGCATAATGAAAAAGTCAACGTAGACCACACTAAAGACCGGCCACCTGTTGAATGACGATACCGGAGCTTTTTGTTCGGATGGCAAAGGGACGTACTGTGAAAACTTAACAGCAATGGTGATGGACGTCGTTGTCGCCGCCATCTCCGACGAACTTTTATCGCCATCTCCGACGAACGTTTGGGCTCCATCTCGGAACGTTTGGACTACTTTTGCCACGTGTGTATGATATGTACAACTTTTGATTCTCATTACAAAAACAACCAAAATCATATTATCAACAGAAAGTAGCAGCAGCAGCAAACGGAAAGACGTAGTGTATTCGGATGAAAAGACGGGAACGGCGGCGGGTATTGGTGCTGATGACGATGACTTGATGATGGTTTTCCGACTATTGAAGAAAACGGAAAGACGACAAATGTGTAATACTTCATATTGCTTTAGATCTCACCTCCTTCCTTCTCGAAATTAGTGACAACAGATCTGAGATAATGACGGCGGAGTTTGGATATGATATAACAGCAGTGAAACGGCATCGAAAGTGCGAAACAAAATGGAACAAGCAACGGCGGAAAACGGCGGTGATGATCGGACAGAAACGATGGGTTATTTGCTTGATACAATTCATAAATCTGGTTTTTTGTTTAAATACATCACAAGTTCTTCATTGGTGATTGGTTGTTGTAATTTAAAAGATTGACGTATCTCTCATGAATTTGGTGAGATTCAATAGGTTTTGTGTGGATTTGTAAATCAAAGTATTCTTGATTTAACTTTTTTTTTTTCTCTGTTAGCTAGAATAAAGAGTTTTTTTTTTCTTTTTTAAATTAGAAAATAGGAAATAAATGAAATTGGTAAGCAGGTCAAAAACTTGTTCCACGTAGGCATTTTAAATAATGTTTAATGTCCACGTCATTAATGTTACCGGTATTCCAGGTTATTGGTTACCATATACCCGATTTCGATACAAATTATGTTAGTACTTTGTCTACCTTAGTCATTTAGAGTAAATGTTACCTAACTCGGACCAAACAAGGACAGTACATTGCCGACAAAATGCAATAACCCTTTTTTTTTCTTGCGACTCAAAAACGAAGTAATTAAATACGGAAAAACTGTGGTGAAGGTCTTTATTAATTGTTATAATAGATTATTTTTTAAAAGATTAGAGAAAAAGAAGATGGAAGTTTGTCTGTGTGTGGATCGGCCCTCGTTTATTTTTTTTAGCCTAAATGTAAGAGTTAGTTGTTAATATGGAAGTTTGTTACAATAAAGAGATTAAGTCAAAACATAAAGGGTTTATTATGACAAATAAAGGAAAATTGAGGATGATAAGTTTAAATAAATCAAGGGCATATTAGCATTTTATTACACAATTAATGAATTAAAGTATGTCGTGTTTTAATCCAAGGGTTGATTATAGAAGGATTAGCTTGAAATTAATAGAGGAGATTCTTTAAGGGGTTTTTCTTATATATATAAATAAATACTAGGCATGGAGCCCGTGCGATGCACTGCCATAAAATACAATTATATTAAATTGTAAATTTAATTTTCTTAATTAAAAGACACAATTATCATCGAAATAAAATTAATAGTAACATAAATCAGACTATAATAGATTAAATTGTATTTATGTTTTCAGATACATCAAGTATGATGTAATATATCATTTCGTTAAGAGCTTATGAAATTTGAGTATCTGTTCACTTCACACGGTAACACCGATATTGTCACCGTGTAAATGACAAAAGTAACAACTATCAGTTGCAGTATTATGTTAAGTTTTAATACATTTGTTGAGCCCTTACGATGCAAGTTAATTAAAAAATAAAATGAATCTTATGTTTTTTTAAAGTTTTCAGTTGAATTAATATTATTGAATGTTCAAAGTTTATTATTGAAACTCAATAGTAACATATACCAAAAAGCACGGAAAATAATCAATTCATATATCTTAGTAAAACTAATTTTCATAAAACATGGTAGTTGATAATGATAATGTTTGATAATCGCAATGTATGGGATATCAATAAGAAATGAATTTATTTTTATGTATAAAAAGTTGTTATCTATTAAATGTAATGCGAAATATAATAAAATTGAATTGTGACTCTTAATGAAATAGAAGGCAATAGTTTATTAAGAATTTAAAATTATAAAAACATTTAAGATGAGAATGTGCGTTGCACGACCATTAATAAATATAATTATATTAATTTATAAGTTTAATGTTGTTAATTAAAAAAATGCAATTATGATTGACAACAAATAAGATTAGTAACATCAATCAAACTATAATGGATGAATTTGTATTTATTTATTCAGCCGTTGATACATCAAGTATAATGTAGTCTCTTCCTTTCTTAAGAGCGGTTGGATTTTGGGCTTGTGCCTACTTCTCACGGTAACAACCATCAATTGTAAAATTATGTTAAGTTATACATTTGTTGAGCGATTGCGATACCCGACAATTATAATAAAATACAATTAATCATACGGCTTTTTTAGATTTTTAATTGTATTAATATTGTTGAAAGTTGGAAATTTATTATTGAAACTCAATAGTAATATATACCAAAATTAATAAAAAATAATTAGTTCCATATATTTTATTAAAATTGATTTTCTTAAAATATGATAGTTGATGATGATAATATTAGGTAATTGCAATGTATCACATGTAGAAATTTGATTTTTTTTATATTATAATAACATCGAATTATGACTATTTACAAAATAGAACGTAGTAGTTTGTTAGGAATTTAAATTTTTATAATTTTTTAGATGAAAGTGTTAGTCTTTATGAATTTTTAAGAAAAAACTAAATTGATGATTTGGCATAATTAGTAGGGTTTTTAAAAAAAAGTAATGAGATTATGTGACATAGTTAAAAACCATGGAAAAATCTTTCTTTTAAGAAAAAACTAAATTGATGATTTGGCATAATTATGGAGGTTTTAAAAAAAGGTAATGAGATGATGTGGCATGGCTAAAATTCAAGGAAAAATCTTTGTTTTATAAATATAGATAGATAGATAGATAGATAGATAGAAATATAGATAGATAGTGCAATTTGAGACCAGTGTTTAGTTAACAAAATTGTAAATAATGATCAAACACAAATTACACTTACGTTAAATAAAACACATTTTTTCCCCTCTTATATCAAGTTTAATGACTAACTAAAGACAACAAGTTGATCATACATGGGTGTTTAAAAGTTTGTTTAGGTGAAGTATATACAATTTACAAAACATACAATATAAAATCACGAATAAAATATACTAATATATATTTTTTGCTTTTAAATGATAGAACGGAACACCCAAATTTCAAACTAAAATATCTTTTGTAATTATTTGCATAACTTTGTTTGTAAAAAAAATATAAAAAAAATCTATTAGAGCACACGGAGTGGATAGCGTTTTGTCTGCGTTTTTCATCGAGAACGCTGTAAAACGGCGTTCACCCACTCCGTGACGGCGTTCTCGACAGTGTTCTCGACGGCATCTTTCCCTTAGTGTCCTCTGCCAGACGCTGCTTCCTTCAAAGTCTTCAATATTTTATTCATTTTTTTGTTTTATTTAATTTATTTGTGGTTCCTTTTGACTTGTGTACTTACTTTATATATTAATTTATACTTATAATCGTTATTAAAATAAATTAAACAACTAATAAAAAAATATTAGAACACTGTCCAGAACACTGTTTACCACTTCACAAAGTCCTTATCATAAAATTCTAACTCAGAACAATGTATTTAGGCTGTCACCACTCCATGTGCTCTTACCATTCATTCAATAGTAAGAGCACAGGGTGTGGTAACCGGTGTTCTGGACAGTGTTCTGTAGAATGTTGAAAGTGAGGATTCTGTGGTGTGGTGAAACTGAATTCACAGTGTTCTGGAGTTTTTATTATTAGTTTTATTTGATTTTTTAATAAAGATAATTGTATAAATTAATATATAAAAAATAAATAAATTAAATAAATAACATTTTATTCATTAAAAATAATCAAACCACTCTCGCTACCGTGTTAAAATTTAATCAAACCACTTTATGAAAACACCTTAAACTTTAGGGTGGAAAATGAAATTCTCTAAGGTAGAAAATGTAAATATATATCATCTTCTTCACCTGCCATCGACTTTTTCTAATCATTTTCTTTCCAAACGCCAGTATCCAAAAATCTATCAGGAACCAAAATGGAATTTACTCACATAATTTAATTGTTTGCATCTAGAAAAAGGAAAGAAAAGGAACGAGAAAACAAAAAAAAAAAAAGAAGAAGAACACCGAACCCCATCGCCGTTTGGATCCGGACGCTGGCAAAAAAACATTGACCAGAACGCCGACGAGAACACCAGAACGGTGCGGCAGAACGCCGTCGCACGGCGTTCTCGCCCTTGAACGGCGATGCCACGTATATGCACACCCACTCCTGGTGAGTTAGAGCACATGGTGTGGTACACGGTGTTCTGGACAGTGTTCTGGAGAATGTTGAAAGTGAGAATTATGTGATGTGGTGAAACTGAATTCACAGTGTTCTGGACAGTGTTCTGGAGTTTTTTATTATTTGTTTTATTTGATTTATTAATAAAGATAATTATATAAATTAATATATAAAAAACATATAAATTAAATAAAACTAATAATATAACTTATTTATAAATTATATAATTAACAAAAAATTGCAAATTTTTTTGTTTTTGATTGTTTCCTGCCACCTACCCCAACTTGTCACCTTCCTTTTATTATTTACTAGATCATAACCCGCGGATTCGCGGGATAAAAGATTAAATTTTTGTGTATGATGTGTTATCTAACAAAATATAATAAGTACCTTTTTAAAATCAAGATAATTGAAAATGTGTATAGATTGGTATTGTTATAATGTTGTGTATTTGTTTTGTAGATAAATTGTCAAACTTGAAACACATGTATGCTAAGGTTAGTAGGTTACCATGAGTATCCTATCAATCACCACTATCAACACCATTCAAACCAACTTTTTGACAACAATTAGCAATACGAACATTTGGACATATATTTCTACCTGCTACTCTAATCGCGGCTATAAAAGGATGAACTTTGTATTTTATCAATGCATTAAAGCCCTCAAATATGGGTAGAAAAAATACAAAAAAAACTTCAAGATGTAAGAAAACATAAACTCCTCAATTCACACCATCAATTTGAACCTGCGAGAAAACAACATTCTGAAATGGGTTCTTACATTTCGTAGCACATTCATAAGAACACCTAATGATAAATTCTTGAGTGGTTGCATCATTTTTATTGAATGTTTCAATGCTACAGACCTACAGATTGACCCAATGAATAAAATAATACAACTCCGTGACAGAGTACATTCAATGCTACATACCTACAGATTGACCCAATGAATAACATAATACAACTCCGTGATAGAGTACACATATTGACATATTGAACGATAATGAACATGATTAGGGTGATGTTAGTTACACCGATTTCAATAGTCTGTTACAATCAGCTCATAGTCTTCATAACTGCAATATCATAAAGAATGTATAAATTAATGGAAATGTGTATATGTGGAAATTTTGACCCATTCACATATAAAAGAGTGAGAATCGAGTTATGTTATATCTCGAATACGTCTTATGAGTAAGAGATAAGAAAAATTAGCAACAGGGGAACTTGTCAAAACTAATGGAAAGTGCCACCTCTATTTATTATCGAATGTAGTACACTTTGTTAAACTTAAAGATTGGGTAATAAGAAAATACAGGCAAGTTAATGGCAACCCAACAAAATTAAGAAACATTACCAGAATATTGCTAGAGGTAATCATCAACAAATCGTCCATCTATTAGTTGAGGTTATTAAGAAGGATAGAATGAAAATCAATCAATTCCTTATTGCGTGACTCTTTATGTGCACGACCTACAATGGAGGACAATGTATAATAAAAGGCGAAAAAGAAAGTTTACACACTATGGGCATAAGGGTATTGTCACCACACATTTCAAAATTAAGAGAAATGTGCAAACCTCAAACCTCTGCAAATGAAAAACTACGAAGACCTTTTTTCAGCAAATGAACCCTATCATCCACTGTACACAAACCTATTAGCTAATTAGAATTCAAAAATTATGAAAGTTTAATTGTGTCACTAAATATATGAAAACCAACCCCCTTTTTTTTCTCTCTATTTTAGTAAATAAGAAGTGAGGCAAAAATGGTTGTGAGCATAACATGGCTACTGTCAACCTTTGATACATAGCTTTTATAATAATGCACATGGACTGGGTAATTAAACTTGATACATTATAAAATATCTCCAGCTTAGGGGCATTTGGTAATCTGCAATATCATCATCTAAATTATTGTAAATAATATACTAATATAAAACATAAATTAGATAGTATAATTACCCAGTCAAGGAGATTGAAATAAAAAAAGTGTTATAGGTTAAGCGGCAAAGACCTGTTTTAATCCATAACATATTGTTTTGACGTGTTACCCACCCATTTTGGCACCTCTACTTTTGACTAAACTGAAAATAAAGAACCCAAACCACTAAAGAAGTGAGATCACGACGTTTACCTTTGTTGTTGTTGTTCTAAGAGCATTTACATTACTTCAATGGTCAAGTTCAGTCAAACCCTAGTGCAAAACGTATAAGATCATAATTATAGACTATCTGAAATCAAATAACATACTTACTTAAGCTAGCCCGTGATGACATATACTTATGTTTTTATGCTTTCTGGCACACAAAGGGTTGTTCACAGATAAGAAGTAAAACAATTTATCGGTCTCGACACATACAATATTAATACTCTAACTTTTAATACTGTAAAATAAAGATCTTACAAATAGTGAGCATTGCCAAAGAAGACTCCACTAAAAGAAAGTAGAGCATCTAGCATCAACTCTGGCTAGCTCTGCAATAAAGATAGCATTTGCAGTGGCAGACAGACCTGGACACCGATAACCTGGAAAATTACAGCAACAACCTCAAACATCCATATAATTGTTTATTAACCCTTTTCTTACTAAGTTTGGTTATACACCACTATTTCTCAAAAACTAAGAGAAGACTTGAAAATTGACAGCTTTGAAGATAACGCTCTGCGTGTAGTGCAGCAGCATGGTTAGATTGTGGAGAAGGTGACACACCTCTGCATATATAAATAAAAAATACGCCTAAATTACAAATTCTAGTTAAAATTTATAAATGATTGCAGTAAAGATCTTACAGCGTGTCAATTTCATCCCAGGTCATGTCATGGTCATGGTTTCTAAGTCTAAAACGTTTTGACCTTTTCAACTCAACCAAGATTGCAAGATCATTAAAACATGTTGCATGTGTGCCACCACCAAATATAAGAAGATAACGGTCTGCGTGTACTGCAGCAGCATGGTCAGATTGTGGAGAAGGTGACACACCTCTGCATAAATAAATTAAAAATACGCCTAAATTACAAATTCTCATTAAAAGTTATAAATGATTCCAGTAAAGATCTTACAGCGTGTCAATTTCATCGCAGGTCATGTCATGGTCATGGTTTCTAAGTCTAAAATGTTTTAACCTTTTCAACTCAAGCAAGATTGCAAGATCATTATTTGTTCCAAGTTAGAGCAAAGTTTATTGAATATATAATTAAAAGTAATAAAGATCTTACAAATAGTGAGCATTGCCAAAGAAGACTCCACTAAAAGAAATAAGAGCAGCTAAAATCAACTGTGGCTAGCTCTGCAGTAACATTGTATTTGCAGTGGCAGACAGACCAATATTGGATAAAACACAATACGTCAAAGACAATCCACTCACAAGTAAACGGGTCGAAATTGCTACCTCTGCTTTTAGGCACGATATACAAATCTACAAATTAGTAACTTACCGGGTCACGTGACGACCTTTTCAACTCAAGCAAGATTGCAAGACAGTGGCAGAATCTCCTATGATCCAATAAAGTAAATACCTTAGATAAACTGATGATACAAAGTATGTCAAGAAAGCATTATTATGATGGATACAATGTAGCGTAACATATATATGCAAGTATAAAAAACTGTTTTTTTAGAAAGTTCTTGTATATAAATGTGTAAACACTAAAGATATATGAGTAGCTAGGAATAAGCCAAATTTTTTTGGAAGCTTATAATGGCCACAAATTCATATCAGGCAAGGTTTAGTTACCTCTAATTTGTCTCTTGCAATACTCTTTTAAAATCAGGGTATCGACCACCCAGTCTTCTTAGGCATTAGCTACAATATCATAAAGAATCAAACGTATATTTAAAACTTAATAATAATGTGTATATGTGACAATTTTGACCCGTTCACATATGAAAGGTAAGAATATAGTCATGTAATATCTCAAGGATACTGCCATTAACAGCTCCTTCACATTAAAATTTTTGATAAGGCGTAAATCAGTTGATATACCTTCAAGTACTATTTGCTTCATATATATTTAATCATATATATAATTATATATACCATATTCAATTTATTTGATTAATGAAATAATTAATGAAACATCATATGAGTGAAAAGCAAGAAAGAAGGAAATGCAATATGATTTGTAAGAAGTGAAGTGAAGCGAAACTTACAGTATGAGTCCAGCTGCTACAACCAAGCATGACAGGGCCAATAAAACTTGTCTGAAATATGTCTTTTATGATTAAAGTGTCTCAGGAAGTCCTGACATACGCGCAAAAACCTGGGAATGCATACAATTATATAAAGGAAAAAATGTTGTTAATGTAAATATCTGATTATTTTCTGAAAGAAACGATTCAAAATATCAATAGATTATTGTCGACTTTCAACAAGTGCCACCTCTATAAAAGATAAGATTGTTTACCTGAAAATCGTCAAAGCAGCGAGAAGGAATGTTATTATCAGAATGTAGGTCATAAGAAGGGTATCTGAACAACGAAAACCAAAAAGAGTTTTGTGAAAACTGACCAAATCATATTAACTAAATGACAAAAATTACCAATATTAGTCAATCAATAAGCACAATTAGAATCAGGGAACTTACTTGAGCAGAGACACCCCCTTCAATCCTACTGGTACATCACAAGGGTTCATGAAAGCTTTCCCAATTTGATCAAGTAAAGATCCAGATAAAATACTCAAAGTGAAGACATTTTCCATTAAGTAATAGAAATCCATGTTGCTATCTTTTTGTTCCTATAACTTCTTGAAACAATCTAATAGCCAAAGTAACATAATTTATTTAAGTTTAAGAGCACTGAAGAGATATCACTTCAGGTTTACAAATGATTACAAATAGAGAAGTGAACCTGAAAAAATAAGTAACACCATTAATAAATTCATCATTGTGCGGATTTAAAGGGAAGAAGTTCTTTATAATTCATATGCTCCTACTTCAGCTCATAGAAGTTACCTCTCTATATTTATGGTACTCTAAATCTAGACTGTTGTGGCGTCATCAGCCATAACATACATTAAGTGCGGATTTAAAGGGAAGAAGTTCTTTATAATTCATATGCTCCAACTTCAGCACATACATGAAAACACAAATTATTTATGTCAATACAAACTGGTAGCTAATCAACAATCCATCATTGTGCTACTTTTTCATGCCATAATGACAACCATAGAAAGCCACATTTTATCGTGTCTGAACCTAAGTAAGCGCATTAGCATAATATGAGTACATGACTATAATTCTGCATCCCTCTTTAGTACAGTGTTTAGACAATTGAATAAAAATTTTCCATCATTTGTAAAATCAATTAGGAATTTGTACAATAAAAAACACAAAAAGAGACGCTTCAATTTCAGCACGTATGATGTTTTGCTTACCTTTTATCGACCCCATCGAAGCTATGGTTATCGACCCATCGAAATTGATCCTTCATGTTTCTGGTAAACCCTCTACAGAATCTCGGGAATTCTTTAGAACAGGTGAAACAAACCTAACCTCATTATTCTCGATTCAAATCAATTAAAAAAACTACAAAATTGTAATGGCGCAATGACATTATAGAAAAAATAACACTCCCACACAATAATAAAAGAATGACTCTAATCAAACACAATTGATCATTTGATCATTCATGTTCAAAATTTCACAGAGATTGGCCAAAATTTCCATTAACAGTTTCCATTAACAGTTGATTATTTGGGCATCGATGGATCAATGGTAACCGCATACAAGTGGCCAAAATTAAACAAATGGTACATGGCATACAATAATATCCGTAACCTAATTCAGTTATCAAGTCAGGTGTATACCTCTCGATCCATAAGGATCATCTCCATTGATGCCGGTTGAGTGGGATTGTTGGTGTACGACTGCTTCCACAACAACATCACTTTGACACGGATTTTCCAATCGTGCCGCTCACCATGGATGAGATTGAGGGGTGTAAATCCTTCTGCTTCCATCGTATATATACAGATGTATATATACAGAAGAATTGAGCGGGAGGTGATTTCGATTTTGAAAAGTGGGAGCGGATTCATGTTGTTGCGCCGAGATGGACTCGAGTTTGTTGCGATCTGAGAGCTACAAGAGCCGGATGTTTGTTGTTGCTTGGTTCCGATAATTTCTCCCTTTTTGGTTGATATCTTCTATTAAATCTATCTGCGGCGTATTATATTTTTTGGTCAAACTTCAGCACGTGTATCAACAACATTGGTTAGGTTGTTTTTTTTTTTTAAATTAAAATTAAAATATATAATATATAAGTTCACATTTTTAACTGCAAATTTCAAACTTTCGTATTTGGTTTTGAAATTTTGAAATTTAAATTTAAATTTGAAACTGAAATTAGTTAGCTTCCTAATATTTCGCAACAGTAAGGGTAGTATAGTAAATTAAGACGATGAAGGATGAGATATTACGTAAACAATTCTGTAGATCTAAATCAGCGGTTCAGATTGATTAATCAAAATCATTTAACGGACAAGATCAGTTCAAACGAATCTAGATTAAATATGTTTACACATTTAAACTCCTCCAATAAATATTATAAGAGATTATTATTATTATTATATTATTTACTATATATATATGTATGGTTCTGCCAAGTGCCACCTACCACCCATCTTCTTCATCTCAACTCGTTTCCAACTCATCGCAGCAACAATTTACAGGTAAAAAAAAAATGCACACAACATACAAACAAGAAAACAAGTAAAGAAAAAAGGAAAAAGAAGAAAAAGAAAAGAGAACGGTGAAGGGGTCGGCGTACGTAGAGGGACAGCGAGGCTTGAACGCCGACGAGAACGCCGGTGAGAACATCGGGACGGTGCGGCAGGACGCTGTCTCACGGCGTTCTCATCGTTGAACGGCGATGCCACCTAAGAGCACACGGAGTGGTGCCGTTTTTGTCAAAATTATCCGTCGAGAACGCCGTAAAACAGCGTTTTGCCATTCCGCGACGGCGTTCTCGACGGCGTTTTTCGCCCAAAACCCTCTGCAACACGTTGTACTCGACGGTTTCCTCGATTTTGTAGTTCTTTTTTTGTTTTTTCTGTTTAATACCCTTTGGAAAAATAATTAAAATCATTATTATTAAAACATATAAAACAATTAACAAAAAACTCCAGAACACTGTTTACCACTCCACAAAATCCTCACCCCAACATCCTCACTCAGAACGTTTAGACTGTCACCACTCCGTTTAATAGAGAGAGAGATAATAAAGGGGAGTGAGGTATGGGATATGGGATGTTCCTAGACTCCCATCTCCATCTTATTTATAGAGGTACATTATATTTACAAATGCCACTTTTTTGGTGACACGACACTTACTACATAATTATTGTTACACTAAAGACTTACATTATTGCTACACTAAAGACTCACATATTACTACACGACAATATTACATACTTTCTCCATTATTAATTTTACAAACAGTAACTTCCAGCTGGCTTCTTCGGGTTTCTTCTCTTAACTTCTTTTCTCTTCATCTTTATCTTCTGCCTTTAAGTTGTCCTCCGTAATTGATAGCTGTGGGACCATTTGTTGATTAATCCGGCAATGTTTACATAGATGGTCTGGATACTTCTTCATAACCTTACAATAAAATAACTTTCCTTCTTCACTGAGATATTTGTCCGGGATAGCTTTGGTAATTGGTACTTCATCTGGCTTCATTAATGTTACCATCCATCGTTGAATATTTCCAATGGCTCCTTCTCCATAATTGGTTGCATTTGTAATTATCATAGTATTATTCTCATTATAATTAACCCACACGGGATTCTTTAATGACTGTTCTAAAATTGTATAGATAACTTTTAAATTCCATACTCTTTTCTCCTTAAGTAATTCGGGAATTTCTTCATATTTTAACTCATCTTGTATCATGACTTCTTCTGGTAGTATATACTGGCGAGTAATTCCAATCTTGACTAATTTTACCGCTTGCCTTATTTTATCAAATGTTACTTCTCCAGGTGCTAAATAACATCTAACAAATATTAATTTTGCTCTTGTAATTGATAAATAACTTCTAGCTACCCTATATAATTCTGGGATTTTTATTAACTCATCTCCAGTACTAGTATACACCGAATGTAGTATACCGTAATCATAACTAGCTTTTACCAAACCTGGATTGCATCCTGGTAGAGCTATTAATTCATTTATCTTTTTATTTGGCTGAGTAGCATATCCTTCAAATAATTCTTCCTCCTTGTTTAATTTAAGCACTGGGTTAGAATTTAATTTATTTGCAATTATCTGGAAATTCTGGACATAATTTTTTACTAGATAATCATAACTTCTTTGACCTTGGGCCAGAAATTTTTCTCTGAACGTATCAGTACTTGGAACAAGCGTTGGGAATTCTACTTTAGAATCCAACTTAACTTTTTTAATTAATTTTTCTTCCTCCGTTACTTGGGCATTTCTTGTACTTGATCCTCCTTTCCGGATAATTCTTGTTGTTAACCTAGATTGGCATATACTTTGTCTAAGTTCGGCATTTTCAGCCTTTAACTCTTGCATCATTGCTGATAGCTTTGCAATTTGCTCTTGATAATTTGTCTGCATAGAAGTTAGCTTGAGACTTGATTAGTTCAACATTGTAATCATAACAAGTAATTTCTGCAATTAATCTATTTATTTCTTTTTTAACTATAGAATTTTTTAATTTTTGTGTAATCCATGCCTTAACTGTAGAATTATTTATTCTTAGAATAAACTTGTTGTAGACAATATATGGCTCAAATTTCTTAATTCCATAGTGCACTGCTTTTAATTCCTTTTTGTTTATATCCCAATTTATCTCGTTGGCTTTGAAAGTTCCTGAATGATACCTGCAAACAAATTCTCTTTTTTCTTTTTCATACCTGTATTTTAATACTGCGCCATATCCATTGTTGCTTTCACTTGTATCTGTTTCTACTATCCATATAAATTGTTTTTCTTCATCTGGGTATTCTAATTTAGGCAATTTTTCACATTTTCTTTTTATTTTCCTAATAACTTCCTTATCTTCTTCTGTCCATTGGAATTCTATATTTTTACTTGTCTTTTTATTTAAAGGTTCAAGTTCTTTTGCTAATTTTGGTATAAATTCTCTAACTTGGTTTATTATTCCTAAAAAGGCTTGTAATTCTTTTTTAGTGTTTATTTCTTCATTAAAATTTATAACCTTTTTTATTATATGGTCTTGCATCTTGATTCCTCCTTTATCTATTTCTATTCCTAGAAATTCTATTTGGGTTTTAAATAATTCAGTTTTCTTTTTACTTAGTATGATACCACTTTCTTTTATTATATAAATAAAGTTTTCTAATAGTCTTAAATGTTCTTCCTTTGTTTTAGTGAATAATAATATATCATCTATATAGACAACACAATTTTCTAAATCCTTAAAATGTTTATCCATAAATGCTTGATATCTTCCTGGTGCATTCTTATATCCAAAAGGTAATACATTCCATTCATAAAATCCATTAGGTATACTAAAAGCCGTTAATTGTTTTGATTCTTCTTTTAATTTTATTTGGTGAAATCCACTCTTACAATCAAATTTGCTAAAGTAACTATATCCTTGTATTTGTTTTATTTTTAAAATTTTATTTGGTATAGGATAATTATATGTTTTAGTTTTGGCATTTAAATTTCTATAATCTATAACCATTCTACTTTTCCCTCTTTTTATCTCACTATGTTTATTTACTATAAATGCACTACTACTATGTTTACTATTTGATTTTCTTATTAGGTCTTGGTTTAATAATTCGTTAATGTGCATTTGAAATTCTTTTATATCTTTTTCCGTATTATTAAATGGCTTTTGTTATATAATACTTTTTTCATCTATAAGATTTATTTCTACTTCTGTTTTATGTTGTTCCCATTTTTCTAAGGGGTTTTCTCCATATAAATGTTCTAATTCATTTTTTATTTTTTCTAAGAAATCTAATGTATATATAAATATATTGCTAATTGTTTTAATTTCATTTTTCAAGTGTAATTTTTGGTTTATTTTGGGATCTCCTTTTATCCATTTTTCTTCCTTTCTCATTTGATTTTTTACTATCTTAGCATTTACCTTCTTTCTATCACATGGAGTAGTAAATTGTACAAATTCTTTGTTCACTATCATAGGTAAATATTGTTTTATAAAGTTCCATCCTATTATTATATCTCTAGTTTCCAATTCATAATTATACACTAATGGTATATTTAATTTTTTTATCCCATATTTGTATTTTTACATTTTCTTGGTATTCTGTTATCCTATTTCCTTCTCCATTAAATCCTCTTACATTTATAGGGGTTTTTAATTTTTTCCATTCTGGTAAACAGTTATTTCTAAATATTGTAATCATTGCTCCTGTATCTAATAATCCATTATAATATCTATTTAGGTATTCTGGGTAGATTATTTTAAATAATATGTGTATAGTCTCTATTCTATTATTACTCTAGGGGCTTCTAACTTAATTTGATTATAAGTAAATATAAATTTATCTTCTTTTTTCTGCCATGGTTTTACTAATTCTAGAAAATCATATCCTAAATTGTTATTTTTATTATTTCCTACTATGGTTTTTACATCTATGTCTATTCCTGCTATATTTATTCTTACTGTATTTATTCTTTCTTCTTGAAATTGTCTTATATATGTTTCCTTGTTATTATTTATTTCAATCATTGTAATTTGATCATTAAGTCTTATCTTTACATAATATCTTCTTTCTAATCTTTTTTCTACCAATTCTAATGGCTTATTATTGTCTATTTCTAAAAAACCTAATTTTTTCTTCCTTGGCAGGGGTTATTAATTCTCTAAAAGACTCATTTATAGTTATGGGACTTAGTCTATTTTTAGTTCTAATTTCATGCGTTGTACTTATTATATAAGCATTTTTGAATAATACCGTTATTACTTTAGAATTTGGTACCATGTTTATTCCTGATAATTTCCAATGTAGATTATAACTCATATCTAAATTCTGATCTGATAAGCTTATGCTATAATTAGGTTTAATTGTGAATATAACTTTTTGATATATAAGATTTCCTACTAATTTTGCTATTATAGATTTTTCTTTTGGGTATGTAATTCTTTCATCTACTAATAATAATTCTATAGGAGTATCTATTCCTTCCTTAAAATTGGCTTTTACTATTATTTCCGTTGCTGCTAATTCCACATATTTATAAGTATGTTTTGATTTAATTCTCTCTATTTCTTCATATACTTCTTCTATTTCACTATTTTGTTCCATTAACATATTATCAATTCTTTTTCTAATTTTCTTACTTTTTCTATTTTCCGAATTTTTTGATTCTTTAAACAATTCTTTACTTTTAATAAAACACTAAGATCTTCATATGCTCTTCTGTTTTCTATTCTATCTTTTACATTATTTAATAATAAATTTAATTCGTCTATACCTTCTTTTAATTCTTCTATTTGTTCTATCTTTTCCTTATTCATTTTTCTTTGTCTACCACTATCCATTATCTTCATCACTACTCGTTGTATTTGTATTATTTGTGTCATAATATAATTCATTATCGCTATCTGTTTCTAATGTATATATCATTTCTTCTTGATTTATATTATTAAATTCATATTCTAAGGCTTCTATTTCTATGTATTTTACTTCTTTATTTTTTAGGTTATCTCTAAATTTTCCTTTTGTTTTACATTCTCTTGCTATATGTCCTATTTGACCACAGTTATAGCATTTACATGTTTTAGGGTTTTTTGTATATCTATTATAATTTCTTTTCTTTACATAATATTTTTTGTTAGGTTTTCTTCTAATATATCTAAATTTTTTATATTTCTCATATGGTTTATATGTTTATTTATATTTCCTTTTATATGCTTTATTTCTTCTTCTTTTTAAATTACATCCAAAACTAGGTGGTTGGTAATCTTCACAACAATCATTTATTCTTAACATTTCTTTTCTCATTTGTCTTTCTATATTTAATTTTGTACAATAAGCTTTATACCATGTATTTAGAAACATAATTCTTTCTCCTAATGTATCTGTTTTAGGTTCTGCTTCATAAGCTTCTGTTACTAATTTATTTACTGGTGATGGTAATTTTGAATAATATAATCTTTTCATTTCTATGGTATTTCTTAATGCTTCATCTAGTTTATAATAATTTTGGTTATAGGCACAAGTATAAGCTTTTAGTTGTTCGGGACACATAGAACATATTTGCATACTTAATATTTTATTTCTAGCATTTTCTTGCCTTTGTCTTATTTGTCCTAAATCTGAATTAAAATTACTAAATTCTCTTCTTATTGCTATTTCATATTTTTTCAATAGTTCTGTATTTCTGGTTATTGGTATATTATCCCATGATAGTAATTCTTGTAATTTTGTTCTATCTTCTAGTTTTAAACCTATTATCCATTCTTTTACAATTCCTGTTATTGTTCCTTCTATATAATTGGCTGTTTGATTTAAAGATATTTTTCCTTCTATTAATTTAGAATTTATTTTTGATATCCAATTTTGTATTTCTTTTTCTACATCATCTGGACAATCTAAATCTAGTATGTCTGGATTTTCATCTTTTATAGGTATATAATTTTTTGTTTGATCCAATCTACTATTCCATATAACTTCATTTCTTCCTATATATTGATTTCCACTCCTTACATTTCTTCTTCTTGTTCTATAATCATATCTTTTATATGAATCATCTTCTTCTTCTTTTATCCTAGTAGTATCCATATTTATTTCTAAATCATTTACTTGACTTTCTAATCTTTCTACTTCACTTTCATTATTTTGACTATATCTATATTCTATACTTTCATTATCTGAGGATTCAATTTTTTCTTCTAACTGATTTATTTCAAATTCTTCATATTTTTCTTGTGTCATTTTTAGTTGTTCCTTTTCTTCTTCTTCTGATTCTATGATTATTTCCTTTTCTAATTTCTTTTCTATTTTTGATATTCTTGCTTCTAGTAACTCATAATTTTCTATTTGTTTATTTTCTATTTTATCTAACCTATTATTCAAACTTTCTTCCCATGTTTGTATCTTTTTTACTATATTTCCTAGACTTCTTTGCATTATATTCATATTTTCTTCCATTCTATCTAACCTATTTTCAATTTTTTCTTGAAACCTATCTAATTGTTTATATATCTCATTTATTTCATCATCTTTATTTTCTCTTTCTATTGGTTTAATAGCCTTATATTTTTGTTCTTTTTGTAGTCTATCTAGTCTTTCATTATTATTTTCTATTGTCATACTAGGCTTATCTTTTATTAAAAAATATCTAGCTTCTTCTAGTTCAATAAATTCTCTATTTTCTGACGTAGTAATTATCTTATATGTTCCTGACATAAACTTTTCGTATTTTTGTTTAATTATCTGTTCCTTCTTTAGCATTTTCAATTTGTTCTATTTCCTTTTTTCTAGTGTAGTAGGCTGTTATAGTTTTTCCTATTACAAAGTTAGGTATATTTTGAGAGTATATATTTTTTACTTCTTTTTGGGAAATTTCATATTTATCATCTTCTGGTTTTAATTCTTCATTAATATGTATTTCTCTTGTTACTATTCTTGTTTTCGATTTTTCTGTTATACTTTCTATATTACTATTTATGGTTAAGATGTTTTTATTTATTGTTGCTAATATCGATGTTACTGTATCTGATTCCATTTAATCACTTAAACAATTACTTTCGTATAATAGTTCTAATATTTCTTCACTTTTGTATTCTTCTCTACTACTATTATGACTAGCATATTCTTGTTTTTTATCCTTAAATGTTAATTTTTTATACTTTATTCTCATTGTTTTGAATAACTTCTTCATACAATAAATAATTATTTCATTTCCACGATTCATGATTTAATGAAATAGGTCATTCTTACTATTACCATGATAATTTATAATCACCTACATATCTTGACATAACCAAGCCCATCCTTTGAAATTCTTTTGAAATTATTATAAACAAAATCATTTTTCTTCTCACCATATTCCCTAAACCGACTCCTTTTTCCACCACCTGTGTACTTCTAAGTCATAAAACGGGATTTTGTCTTTTGAATACTCAATATTTTATTTATAAAAATCCAAATTTTCTTTCATCTGGGACTTACAAGTAATTGATTGTCAAGACACATATTAGATTACAAATTACATATGTTAGTAAGAATAACCTTAATTATTTTAGTTCATGAAAAGAATACTAACCATATCCTCTTGCGTATTCATGTTGAACAATAGCTTTAACTAGCTCTTGACTCCTTGTGTAACAATATTGACCAATTTACTTTTCTTTACAAGGCTCTGATACCAATATATGCGGAAGATGGGAATTAAAGAGAGAGATATATAATAGAGAGAGAGATAATAAAGGGGAGTGAGGTATGGGATATGGGATGTTCCTAAACTCCCACCTCCATCTTATTTATAGAGGTACATTATATTTACAAATGCCACTTTTTTGGTGACACGACACTTACTACATAATTATTGTTAAACTAAAGACTTACTATGTTTTTGAAAGAATTTGCCCCAGAGGCCTGGACATTAAAATCAAAATAACAATAAATAGAACTATATATATTTGCGACCTCTGCTTGACTTTCACTGGGTAAATCTTCCATCTACGCCAGTACGTTTTTGTTTTGATTCCAAAGAATTAAACTTCGATTAAACTCACATACAAGCCTACACGCCAACCTAAATCACTCAATCGACAATTTGAAGGTGTAAAGATTAGCTATTCATATTTTGTCAAGTGATGACAAAGATAATGTTACGATCAATCTCTACAATGCCATTTCTCTCTGAAAGAATTAAACAAACAGGTAATCTCCATGCTTATTGCTTTTATTATTGATTGCTTCTTTGAACACAACCCATCAGTTTTGTATAATTTTTTTATCATCTTATGTTTGAATTGTTCCCAAATGCTAATTTGAGCTGGGCATGTTGTTAATTTACATGGAAAGTAAAAAAGTTTCAATCTTTATTAAAAAGGGGGAGTTTTTGTTTGTTTTTTTCACAGAAAATGAAATTGTTCAAATGTTCCGATTATCGGCTCCCAGAGAAGATACAAGAAACTTACCTGTTAATCACAGAGCATTGCGAAAAAATGGTGGTTCTAGGATGTTAGATGAGAGGTTTATTAGGATTTTGAAGATATTTAAGTGGGGCCCTGATGCAGAAAAGGCTTTAGAGGTACTAAAATTAAGAGTTGATCATCGGTTGGTTCGTGAGGTTTTGAATATAGATGTAGACATTAATGTCAAAATGCAGTTTTTCAAATGGGCTGGAAAAAGACGGCATTTTGAACATGATGCAACTACTTATATGGCTTTAATTTGTTGTTTAGCGGATTGTGGGTCGTTTGGGGAGATGTGGAAGATGATTCAAGAAATGGTACGGCAGTCGGCTGTTATCGATCCTAAGGATTTATCGGAAGTTGTAAGACTATTAGGTAAGGCTAAAATGGTTAACAAAGCCCTTTCGTTGTTTTATCAAGTTAAAGGTCGGAAATGCAAGCCGACTGCCAGTACGTATAACTCAGTTATTTTGATGTTAATGAAAGAGAATCATCCTGATAAAGTGTACGATCTTTATAACGAGATGTGTAATGAAGGTAATTGCTATCCTGATACGGTGACATATAGTGCTCTAATGTCCACTTTTGCTAAATTAGGTCATGATAACTCTGCTATAAGTTTATTTGATGAAATGAAGGAAAATGGATTTCATCATAATGCTAAAATTTACACAACGTTATTAGGTATACATTTTAAAGCAGGTAGGGTAGAAAAGGCGTTAGATTTAGTAGCAGAGATGAAAGATAAGGGTTGTGCACCCACCGTATATACTTATACGGAGTTAATAAGAGGGCTCGGGAAAACCGGAAAGGTAGAAGAAGCGTACAGGATCTACGTCGATATGCTAAAACAAGGTTGTAAGCCGGATGTTGTTCTAATAAACAATGTCATTAACATATTGGGTCGGGCGGGTCGTTTAGCCGATGCTAGAAAGGTATTTGAGGAGATGAAGTTGGTTCATTGTGAACCAAATGTAGTGACATACAACACAATGATTAAGGCTCTTTTTGACTCAAAATCTTCGTCTTATGAAGCTTCTTTGTTATTTGAGAAAATGAAGGAGAATGGGATTGTCCCTAGCTCGTTCACTTATTCTATTCTGATTGACGGTTTTTGTAAAACAAATAGAATTGAGAAAGCGTTGTTGCTTCTTGAAGAAATGGACGAAAAGGGTTTTCCGCCTTGCCCGGCTGCGTATTGTAGCTTGATTAATAGTCTTGGAAAAGCAAAACGTTACGAAGCTGCAAACGAGTTGTTTCAAGAGTTAAGGGAGAATTGTGGGTCTTCTAGCTCTCGGGTTTATGCTGTCATGATCAGAAACTTTGGAAAATGTGGGCGTTTGGCTGAAGCGATGGATCTTTTTGACGAAATCAAGAAAACTGGATCGGTTCCGGACGTTTATGCGTACAACGCGCTCATGTCTGGCATGGTAAGGGAGGGACTGATAGATGAAGCGTATTCCTTGATGAGGGATATGGAAGAAAATGGGTGTCTGGCTGATATAAATTCGCATAATATAATTCTAAATGGATTAGCTAAGAGTGGTGGCCCAGAACGGGCTATGATTCTGTTTGAAAAAATGAGACGTTCGAAAATTAAGCCGGATGGTGTCACTTATAATACTCTTCTTGGATGTCTTAGTCATGCGGGATTGTTTGAAGAGGCTGCAAAATTAATGAGAGAGATGAGGTCATTTGGTTTTGAATACGATGCTATTACATACTCATCCATACTTGATGCAGTCGGCAAGATCGATGAGGATCCTGCACATCAAGCTCCATAAAAACTACCCTGTAAGTTTTCCTGTTAACATAAATTGGTCTCTAGTACTCTCCTGATGTTTTTCTTTTGTAGTCCTATGGCACATATATATGCCAATGTGTATGTGTGTTTAAAAATTAAGGTGCCCATAATCATCTCTCCACAGAAAATTCTCATGAGTTGCAGGTTTATATAATATGCATTTGATTTAAATGATTTCTATAAGGTGTTCATGTGTCATGTATATATTGTCTTCTCGTTTTACAATCTCTACTGCATGTTTTTCTTTTACAGTTAAACTTTAGATGAGAAATTTGATCCGTTTATGGGTAAATGGGTTGTCTTGAGTCAAATGGGTAAACCCCGACTGTTTTGACTTTTGACCCGTATACCTATTTTGACATGTTACCCAATCCGCACCTCTATTAGGCAAAATAGATTGATCTTATTAATTTATAGCATTGCCTTTTCTCCTTTTTTTATAGGTAGAGATGGGCACATATTTAAGCTAATTGCTCTATTAGACTCCATTTCCACACAGCTTTGAATGTGATTATTGGACTGACTGAGCATCGAACTCGGTTATCATGGCCTGGTTTTCCTGAGCCCCAAGTGGAACATTAAGAAAAAGACTTGCTCAAAGTTCATATGTCAACCGCGACTGTGTAGACAACGCAAGTGAAGTGATAGATGAAGGTCCTGTGTGATCAAAAACAGTGACTCAGCTGATGGGACTTGCAAATAGAGTTCATTTACAGAGATTGGTCTAATGAATGGACTATGCTTGAATGGTTTAGCTGCAGAATTGACTGTCCAGTAGCTATTTTGTTCAAAAATGTAACATGATAGAGATCTTTACACGCTAATTGTTTAATATCTTGTGTTACAGAAATTGGTTTACAAGATTTTGCAAACAACCAATTCAGAAAACCGATGTTTTGTGTTTATATATCTAAAATCTAATCTATCTAATCTAATCTAATCTAAATCTAATCTAATCTAAATCTAAAACTCTTATAATGGGTTTATGCTTTTTCCTTACTAGCTAACAATAGGGAGATCGGAATTGACTATTTTACCCTTTTCTCACCTAAATTGCAGTCAAATTTACTTTTGGTAATGATTCGTTTACGATTTCACGGGTGTATAAATTTGTTTTATTTTGGTGTATATTTGTTTGTTGTATATTTGTTTTGTTCTACCTTAATCATCTTTTTTTTTCACACTTTCATTAATTTATCTATTTACATATTAGTTTAATTTGGCTTTTTGTTTGCCCACTAACCTTTTTATTTGTAGAGATTCATATATGTTAGAATTGCTTTGAAGAAGCTTGCTTCCAAAGTTTACAAAAGTCTAGGATTATTACCATTTAAAATGTTACTTTTTGATTATTATTTCTTCTTGCATTAAAACAAAATTTGTAGCATTTGCCACTAAAGAGTTGTGTTACATTACTTTGTTTTCCACAAGTAAAATCATGTAGTGTTAGTAACATAATTGAAGAGTACAACTTGGTATCCCATATTTCGTTCTCATTTAGCACCATGGCTAAACACCGTTGTCTCCTATGTACGTCTCGGCTATCGTCTCTTCCTTTCTCGGGATTGTTGGCTACTAGCCACCACAATCCTCCTGTTTTGGTGACGCCGCAAAGCGCGGACGACCTACTAGCATATCATTATATGTGTCAAAGAAAGAACACTAGTTTTTTTTGTGCATCATATTCTCCTAACATTGTTGAGCGGGAAAATGATTGTCGTGTTAATCTCTTACACGTTTTTTAAAGAAGTTAGATTTCATTTGGGGGTAGGTTTAAAACAGTTAAACTAGTAATTATCACAACAAAAAATCCTTGCTAACCAAGTTGAACAACAACCAAATAAGAAGCTCAAGGCGAGGACAGTATTTGCCTCTTTGGGATCAAAATAGAAACAAATAAGGACGTACAAAATAAAAAGGAAAAAAAATTATATATTTAATTGGCAAAATACTACATTGAAAAATAATACAAGCAAAATTGAAAGTTGGCAAAGTCTCCCTCTCCTCTTGTTAAAAAAATCACCACTTTCTTCACATTATTCATTATGCAGCGATTTCTAAGTTGCTATTATCGGACTGAAAAGTCCAGCCAGTGAAATCACTCTCTGAAAATAACGAAGTAGGCATCGACTTGTAGAAAGCCAACGGAACCTGTTTAACTCGTCGTCTTGTCTGCATTAACATATGAACAAAATGTGCTACTTATTTAGCATGCACAAACTTATATATCATGGTCATCAAATCTGCAACATAAAGATCTATTACCTCCTCTCTAAATATTGTTGCATATGAACCTGAACTGAAGTCTTTTACAGCAACTTCAGTTGTCTTGGATCTAACTGTCAAATCATTCTCCAATGACAAAACAAACCTACAAATACCGCATGTGAGTACATACATGATTATTACCACACAAATACAGCCAAGGATTCATACATACCTAGATACTGGGGGACAGTAGTGATGACGCAGGGTATCAATTTCCCACAGAGAACTTCCTGCAAGACGTTCACAAGTGTTATGTGATAGTAATAATATTACATATTAAATCTGGGTTATGGCTCTTATATGTATTTGACTACTTATAACTTGTAAACTGGTGATGCGGCATCGGTTTTGATAACATGGCAACTTATATATCTGCCACATTAGCAAAAGAATACCGCTTACCTGATGAACAAGTCATCGGGTACAATAGCAAAAATTGGAAGTTTGATATACAAATTAGAAACTTTTAAAGGTGGATATATGCAATTGAATTATGCGTAAAGTTTGATATATTTTCATAATTCTTGACCATACGTAAAATTTACAATGCACAAGTAGAACTGTAGAAGACTTATTTAAGCTTCTATTAAGGACATAACAAGGGATTCTTACAGATAAAGTGTAAAATGTGCAACTGTAAATCATGCTGACCACTATCAAGGAAAAAATGGGGGCTTCCTTATAATAATTTATATGAACACTTAATTAATTATTTTGAGTGACGATAAGCAAAAACTTACTCATAGCATTAGTTTTTTTAAGATCAGTTTCCTCATTGTTAAATTGATCAATGCCTAATTTGATGTTGGACACATCGTTGGCCTTTTCATCACTGTCCTCCTGTAAAAAACACATATCATGAAATCAGGTTGAATGGAAGATACGTATAATTTGAAAAAGATTTAAAAACCTCAAATCATACTTAAGCTCACGTGCTATTACCTGGTGCACCAAGCAGTTGATTGAAGGATGTCTTCGCAGGAGATTGTGGATTAAAGCAATAATGACAAGGCTTCCAGAAGGAGGGACCGTAAGAGATAGCCTACTTAATTTTTTAGCAAATGAAGCAGCCAAATAAGCAGGAAGAAGAGGTGATTTCAGGCATGAATCAAGTAGCTGCATATACAACATTGACATTAGTAAAAAAGTAATTCCAAATTGCCCTGTAAAAAATACAGATAAATACAGTTCCAGGTGGGATCAGACCCTTAAGTTAGGATCAGTAGGATCAAACTTCAAATTATGTTTTACACGATAGAGCTCCTTAAAAATTCCCATTATTTGGCCATCTATAAGTCATACTCTGAAAGCGACGAGAAGATCGATTTGAATATTTTCCACTAAATTTTACAGTGAAGATCTATGTAAAAAAAAGGAGTAGAGATTTGGACCTTATGTGAGGTCAAAATCTTCACAACACATACCTTCACATAGGAGGTCTCATGGTCACTATTCTTCTACGAAATGAATTTTACGCATCACCTTCAGAGCATCTTATAACATCCAAGATTTCAAGAAGAAAAAAAAAACACTAATGTGTAAAAACATCATGTGAAGCTTGATCCCACTTTAATCCCCGGATCCCGCCCGAATAGGGTTGGTAATTGTAAAACAAAGTTTATGGTGAAAAAGGTGATAAAGAATGAGAGAGAGTGACACTTGGTGGTTGTGCATCAACTTTTTAATTAAATAATCCTGTGCACTCACCCCAAATATGAACAACTGCCACATATCGCACTCTCCTTCTTTTCTACCTTTTTTTTTTTTTACCATGATGTTTGTTTAATTTGATCTATGTGTGTGTGTGTGTGTGTAAAATATATGCTACAGATAGAACTCTAGATTCAAAAATGAGTGAAATTGAAACAAAAGTTGTAAGCAAATAGCATGATCATAAGCAAAACTCACCTGGAAGAATTTTGCTCTGTGTTTTGCAATAAAAATAGAGGGCTCAAGGAGTGAATAGAGCTTCTCGTATAAATTGGGGTACTCTAGACCATGTTCTGTCATGAGAATGAACAGGCTGCTAAGAGCCATAACACTTATAACACCTCCAATGTCATAAGATCTTGTCAAAAAATCACTGCACATGATTCAATTGAAAGTTAACTTAACCATCTTGTTTAACGATAAGAAATGATAATAGCAATATACTTA
Source organism: Helichrysum umbraculigerum (assembly GCA_949592205.1). Lineage (NCBI taxonomy): Eukaryota > Viridiplantae > Streptophyta > Magnoliopsida > Asterales > Asteraceae > Helichrysum > Helichrysum umbraculigerum. The sequence continues at coordinate 62,655,615 of CATIUR010000007.1, read as the reverse complement.
ACAAAAAGTACATCTTCGTATGGGACTCACCACAGCAGAATTGGATTAGACAAGTAAGGGATCACAGCCTGATGAAGGGTAACAAGAACCTAAGCAAGCATGTATGTGACGTATTAGTTACATATCAAGGAGAAGTTGTATGCTCATGCTATTGGTTTTTTACACCAATTTTTTAACATCCGAGTATAGGAAAATAATATCTCACACATAATTACTAAATCAGCACATAATTACCTCCTTGTACACATCAATTGGAAGTGGCAATGTAAGAAATGACATCCATGCTTTAGAGAGCTTCAACCTCAACTTTTTGGATATAATAGCTGAAGATGGAACCTGGAATTCATCAACAAAACAAGCATGATGCATTGTATATTGTATAGAACACATGGGCTTACAGAAAAGAAACACATGGCCATACAAAAGAAACTCAATGATAAGAATCAAGCACTTACGTCTTTGCTAGATTTGTTGCCCTTTCCTTCTGTTCCCTTAACTTTCTTCGACTCTGATTTCCATTCTTTGGTGAAAACGCCTAAAAATAACATACAGAAAACTGAAAAAGTAAACCAACAGTTGTTATATCATAGCAAAAATGAAATAGATGATGGGATGGATGAAAGTATGTTCTTATAGAGGAATTAACTTTACCAAATTATTATTTTTGATTTATAATTTAGAGTTATTAAACAGCATCCATAAGTAAAACAAAAATTCTCACCTGATGCATTCCACATTTCAATTTCTGAGTTTTCACCAAGTTGTTCAAGAAGTGGGATCTTAGATATGACATGATGTATATTACGGATTAATAGCTGGCCACTGCAACAAGAAGATCGTTAGCTTCATGTCATGCAACAGCATTACTGGAGCAAATTAAACCAAAAAGAAAATCACATTAAGAATAAATCTGTAATTCTGGTAAACCCTGTGTTCTTTTAGTTAACACCAAGGCTGTAATATTCATTTGAAGGAAACAGAACCATCTTATTACACTGATGACACTACTTAAGTGAAGCAGTTGCCTACCGGCTTCAAGCTCTAGGTGCCATTCACTCATTAGAGTATCTGCTTCAGCATAAATTACCAAACCAACAGTGCCAAATAAAGAGTGGCTTAAAATATGTTTCCATTCAACTCTACTTTGGAGGAAATGGTTCATGAATCTTATATTATAACCACATGTCAAAATGACAGGTTTCCATTATAGCCACAAACGTATGAATGTGTATATTACAATCAACAAAATAGCCAGATCCTTTGTTCCTATATTAGCTCATTAAACTATGCTCATACACAAGTATTTACAAACAAGATCATGCTAGGTTTGGGATTAAAAATCTCAGCTAGAAAACAAACACTAACCTAGCACTTGACGGACTTCCTTTTTCAGAGTTGGCACCCTCAGATCTGGCATCTGGTGAAAAGGTGATTAGACTCCGATAATCATGAAAGCAGTGACAATAATAAAAAAAAAATGATGGAAATATACATCAACTTTGGAATATTATCTTTATAAAAAAATCCATTTAAATTGCATGTACCAGAGTTTTCTTTGACATCAAGTGTTCGAATTAGCTTCTCCAGGCTTATATAAGTATAATAGCTGCAAAGATAAAATGTGTGAAACATTATGAGACAAATGTTATAGCATAAATAGTAGAAAGATGAAAAGAATCAAGTTTATTCATGAATCCTTAGATGTTTTTACCGGATATCAATGTATTTGAAATACTTTGATACAAGCAAATTTAACAAAGTATCAGCCACCTCAACAGAATAAACCTGAAGAACACTTGTTAGTCAATTGCGTCTGACAGAAACACTAAGTGAACACACACAAAAAGTAGTAAGCTTACCATGCTATGAATAAACTTATTATATTTAGAAGAATGAAACTTCCCTGCATTTCCATCCTTCACACACTCCATCAAAGTATCTATCACCACTTCCTGTATTTTCCCATAAACAAAAAAAATCAGTAAATGTAGCAAATAATTAAGCCAATACACGTGAATAAAGAAAAATATGAATTTATCCAAAAGACGCTTAGAGAAAATATGATGTCAACCGTAAGTACTTACTCTGAGAGCTTCTTCAGAAAGCGTATGAGATACTGATAACTGAATCAAAAACTCAACAAATTCATCAAACTTAGAACGAACCCATGTGCGGTAAATCGATTCAGGATCTTCCGTAGGTTTAGCAGAAGACGAAGGGAGTTGAGGAAGGAGCGGGGTGAAGAAGGATTGGAGTGAGATAATCGACTCAAGAATAAATTCGGGAGGATAAGAAGATGCAGGATCAAGAAAATTGAGTAGGATAGGGAGGTTGTTGATGTGAGCTCTGGATGTGAGTAGTTGTTGACCAAGTTCCCTAACATCTGAAAGATTTTGATGTTTCCTCTTCCCCTTACTGTTTTCTCCTAACCCTAATTTGTTCTTTCGCTTCTTTGATGACGACTGAATCGACGCCATTACACGAACTGGTATGAAAGTATGCACTACTATATAGCATAAACAACACTCATTAAACTCAATAAGTATGATTCAATCAGGCAAAGTATACATGTAGAATGAATAGTTTAGTTAATTAAGCAACGATTTCACTATAAAAGAGACCAATAAATGGGATATTATGAACTCCTAAACCCTACATGTGTGCCCTAGTGTGTGTAGACACACATACGAGTAAATTTGTAGCTTTTTTACCTTGCAATCGACTACACTTTATAACTAAGAACTTAAAGAATTAGTGCTACCGGTAGATGAATTAAACAAACTGAAGAACATGATGTTACAGTTGTTAACGGAGGATGAGGGTTGGAGGCGGCAAATGGGGAAGATAACCAGAAGTGTTATTGAATTGTTAAATTAATGTAGTATTTTAAGTCCAAACATCATAACGTAATTTTGGGTTGAGGCCCATCACTAATTGCAAAAATGTCCAAAACACTATAAATAAAAGTTTTGGCACTTAATTTGTCCGTATATATTGTTTGTATACAGTAAAAAAAAAATGTGCTTTATGTTTGTTGCATATACCTAGTGTATAAACGAATGAAACAATTATAGGTAAAAATTAAGATTCTTACTAACTTTTCAGATATATATAAAGATACTTTCTAGCTTACGTTTTCTCATTTTATTAGGATTATCACCTACAAGGTTTGGAAAACGATTGGTAGGCCTAGATTGGTAGGACTAAATAAAGACCTAAAGATGTGATTGGTTTGGTTTGAAAAATTGATTGAACGAGATTAAGAGAGAGAAATAACTCAACCAATCAGAAAATTAGACATACCTTTATGTCTACGTAAGTAGGCCTATTTAGCATTACTCGAAATTATTATATTAGAATTTAAATAAAATGTGAACCATCGCATTTTAAACCGACCTGTTTTCAATCAACATTATTTACTCAAACTGACTTAAATCAGTTTCAAGTTTGTACTAACAGTTAATGAAATTCCTGACGCTTTGCCACTGGATATACATAGAGTTAGGATCAGTAAGAACCAAAATATAAGTAAGAACCAAAATCACTAACTTGGACCAATCATTTCCAAATACATATGTGGAATTTAGTTATAATGCATCTGTATTAGATGCCTATGCATCCAAATTCTGACTGCTCATTTAAAAACTGAAATGATTGGTCCAAATTAATCCAATAAGTTCTTAGTTATAATGTACATCCATAAACTTCCTATTAGTTAACTAAACCCACATGTGTGCCCTAACATATAGAGTACAATATATAAATATGTCCTACATTATATTATTTATATGTATATAATAAAATAAGAACTTAATTATCAGTATGAACCGTAAGAACTAATCAACGCTAAGAACTGAATCATAATCCATATGTTAACAAATTCATAAACATAGACAATCAATAATCCTGTTTGATACAGATTCGATGCATCAGAATCAGCAAAAATTCACAAGTGTACGGTTGTAAAGCTGATAATTTATTGATTTTTTTTACTACAAAATGTTGCAAAACACTAGCCAACACTTCAATTTAGATTTACAGTTGTCTAAATTTGTAAATTTGGTATGTTACAATGAATTTTATGAAGCATATGACAGATAATACAGAAATTATAATACGACATAAAAGATGTAAAGCTATTAGATGTTATTGTAAATCATTTCACATACCGGAAATAGCGTATGAGAATGACGAATCGCCGGCGAGAGTAGTCTAGGGTTTGTATTGGGTGATCTGTTCGGTCGTCGTTCACTGGACGAGTGGCCGCGATAATGGTTGAGGCTTTGAGTCACAAGTTAAAACCCCTAAACCCTTTTGCGTATAAAAATTTAACTATAAGATTTTTTAAAAATTGTTTTGGGCGGGGTCGGTGTTTTTAGACCGGGTTTTTATAGTGAACACAGGTTGGCAAGGTAATTAAGAAATATTTGAAAAGGATCGGTAGGCTTAGATTTTTAGGATTTAATATGTACTTAAAGGATGTGATTTGGTAGGTTTGAAAAGTTGATTGGATAAGATTAAAAGAAATAAAAAAAGTGCAACGAATCATAAAATTAGACTTACTTTTAGATCTACGTCGATAGGCCTATTTATCATTACTCTACTTTTAGAGTTTTAGCGTGGATTGTGACACATATCAACGATCGTATGTAAGAAAGGTTAATAGTTTAATTTTATTTATTTATTTAAATTAATATAACACTAGTATAAGTTACTAATTTGTTAATAATAATTTAGAATTCTAAGTTGTTAACAGAACTCACAAAAACAAATTGTTTAGGCGCTTATCTCATTATTTTGTATTAAAAAAATTTAATCTCTTCGTACATATTAATTGGTTGATTCGAGCTATGATAGATCGATATGATCAAGATATGATCATACAATCCTATTGTCAAGATCGAACCAATGTAGACTCTAGAATTACTAAAATCATATGCATAATCGACATGTTTCCGATAACTAAGATGATAAAACAATAATGTGTAAGGTGTTAAAGATTGGAATAGAGATTTTAACAATTATGTTTCGTAGTTGTATTTCTTTCTTCAATTTTTATATATACCCATCGGTTTAACATAAGGTTTGCAGTAAAAGGAAACACTATGGGCAGGTTTGGTTCACGGAACTCATAGGAATCTGATGGAATTGGAATCTGAATTCCATTCCATATCTTGTTTGGTTGGCAGAATGTAATTCACATTCCAGTGCATTGTGTTAGTTTTGCAGAATTGGTAGAAATTGGAATCCTTCGAATTCCATCGGACAAAGGAATTAAGATTCCTTAGCATATTGGATAGAATGCTTAGAGCATATTTGGTTCACATAATTCGTAAGAATATGATGGAATCGGAATTTCATTCCATATCCTATTTGGTTGGAAGAATGGAATTCAGATTCTAGTGCATTGTGTTTGTTTCGCAGAATTAAAAGGAATTGGAATCCTTCGAATTCCATTAGACAAAGGAATTCAGATTCCTTAGCATATTGGATGAAATTGCTTACAATTTCATTTGAATTCAGATTGCTGATTAAAAAAAATTATATATTTTTTTATTAATACTATTATTTATTAGATATTGTTTTAGTGTTATATTTATATTTTCATGTTATATTTTATAACGAATTATATAATGTAACTTTTTAATATTAATACTTGTTATCACTTTCATAATTATATGTGCAAATAATTATATACCTGAATAAATTCAATAGTAATTTTATTTTACTATTAATATCAATTATTAATGAAATATATATATATATATATATATATATATATATATATATATATATATATATATATATATATATATATATATAATAACAATATATATAAAATTATAATTTGTTATTTTATTATATATTAATCAATTATATATTAACATTATACCGATTTTATTAATTTTATTTATCAATTCAAATTCCATTCCAATTCCTGTCAACCAAACGTGACAGATTCAAATTACATCATATTCTAATCCTTACAAATATTCTGCGAACCAAACAGAGTGTTAGTTTCTTGTAAAATATTATGTTGTCTTATATAGAAGAATGTTGAAATGACACAAAAACTTAAGTCTTACAAAACTTAGGTACAGTGACAATTTACTTAAGTGAAATATATTTATAAAAAAAAATGAAGATATTATCATATAAATAAACTAACTCGATCTATATAAGACATATTTTACTACTATTTAATGTGATTGTAAAATTAATATAAACTCAAGTTATTTCTTTATTTACACATAGTCAACTAAGTATATATATATAAATATATAATATAATAGTAATGGTTTTTCTAAATTTTAGGTCATATTTCTTAAAGTCATTAATTCGCATTAATGTCCTTTTAAAAATATAAGTTTTGATGAAATGACACATAAATTTAGCAAGTTAATGAAATGCCAATACGTAGAACATTTTCTTAGTTGTCAAAAACATAGACATGCTACATATATATAGTTATAAGATGCTAGATATACAAAATAAATTTTTTAATTTGAATGTAATATGACAAATCAAAAACATATATATATTAATTCCGTTCGTATATCAGTATATGACATTCAAATGATAATGTACGCTATTTCTAATTGGGTTCCTAAACTTTGATCATATATATATCATCTTGTAATCTCTTTTATTTTTAGTATTTGTGATTATTTACTTATAAAATATTTGTCATAATTGAAATGAAATTTTATTAATGATTTTTAAAATCTAAATCTATATTTATAAAAATATTAGTATAGAAATTTTTTTTTTTTAACAAATATTAGTATAGAATTTGATATCAAAATAAATCTAAATCCTATTTTAATTGTAAACTCATATCAAATCATTTACAGTTATTTGAATCTAAAGCTCAATAATATAAAATAAAAATACTAAATTAAGTCTCATGAATCACAACTATGCTAACTTAAATAAACAACAATTTATTTTATAAAGTGAAATTTCCTAATATATATTAAACACAACATCTATTAAATGAAATTAACATTTTGACAGACATTTAAATCAACTACTGATCAGCGTATTATGGTAGTAATGATACATTATAAAGTCAAACACAATGTATTTTAAATTGTTATTCTAATTTAAATTTATTGCATATACACAAAATAAAGGTATATGCTAGCATAATTCAAGATATAATGAATCGTAAACATTCAAAATTCTAAAAAACACAATACTAAAAATTTAATGAGCAATTTTTTTAAGATTCTATAAAAGTTTTCATCTTCGTATATGAGGTATGCTTAGTTTTTCATAATGATATGCGTTTGACCATTTATGTTTTTTGTTATTTTTCATAATACGAACTGATCATGAATTTATCGTGTAAATTAATATTATAAAATTGATTGTTCGTATAATATAACGAATAGATAAATTACTGTTATTTAAGTTTTTTTTACCTCATGATCATCATACTCCTTATTAAAAACATCAAAAAAGATATTTTCATATAACAACATCATCCTATATTGTAACACCCCCAAATTCGTTTAGCGGAAGCATTAGTGTTGGCTGGGGGTGCCACGTCAACATTGTACATGCATACGTATCAGAGCATGTGATTACAACAGAACATATATATTAAGATGCCAAGAGTAATAATTACAAAGTTTACGATTTATCGAATCGTATAAGTAGTTAAATTGTACAAAAGTGGATTTCGTAAATATGACTAAAAACAGATTAGTTATACAAAAGAAATCCATATGCTTCAAAAAGTTGGCATCCTAAATCTTCAAGGGTTGCCTAGATTTCCAGTTGTGTAGGCGGTCCTTACGTGCGCAGCTAATTCCCTGAAACACATAGTAAAAGTCAACAACGAGGTTGAGTGAATTCACAGATTTTATGTTTGCAATAATGGTTGGTTGTTTTCAAAGTGTTCACCAAAGTTGTTGTCATCGAAATCAGTTAAGGTTTGGAGGCATGTTATCCAAAGCATACGTTTAGTGGGATGTTGCCCAAAACACAGTTTATGATTCGTAGGAGTATAAGCATCCTAATAGTGTCTGTAGTAGTGTAAGTATCCTAATAGTTGTTCGTAGGAATGTCTGTATCCTAATAGTTTTCGGCGAATCCATGTTAGTGGGATTTCAGTGCCCATGTCAGTAGGGACTTTCTCAACAGTTAAATAACAATAGTAGATCTATGTCAGTAGGATCTAGTGCCCATGTCAGTAGGGACTTTTCAATAGAAGGGAGTGTCAGTGTCCCTTGATCCATGTCAGTAGGATCGTGTGCCCATGTCAGTAGGGACTTTTCGTTCAGCCAGTATAGTGGATCCATGTTAGTAGGATCCGGTCCATGTTAGAAGGACCCATCAGTTACCCAATCAGTTTTGTAAAAAGGTTGCTGGTCGTTCCCCAGCATTTTCAAAATAAGTTTAACGCGTTTATCATGTTTGAAGTATAAAATCGTTGTTTCGTAAACATCGGTTTGAGTATTCGACTAACAGTTTGAGTATTCGACTAACAGTTCAGTGTACTCTCATTGTTCGAGTAAAACTAGTATACATTCATGTATATAAAACGTTTGACTATGTTTTCCACCCCTGTTCAAAAGTTGTAAAGCAGTAAAAGTAGGGGCTGTGAACTCACCTGTCGAGTTAAGTTGCGTGTGAGCGCTAGCAAAGCCTAAAGCCCAAGGTACACCTAGTCGAATCTCCTAACGTCCTAAACGTATGAGATTTAATAAGTATGTGGATGTCTAAGCTAATCATCCATGCTAGTGTTCGTACAACCAAGTTATGTCCAAAGTGTTAGTTTAATGTTTACGTTTGTATTTCGTAGTTGTGAAAATGTATACAACTTGTTGGTGGTGATTTGAAAATCATAACTTCAGAAGTATAATTCTGTTTGTCTCGTTGTACTTTTATAAAGTATGAAATTGTGTACGGGGGTCCGGGGGCAGCGCCCCTGGTAGCGGGGTCCAAGGGGCAGAGCCCCTGGTTGGGGTCGAGCTGCCAAGTCAGCTTGGAAAATTTTTATTTCTGTTATGTTGCTGTAGTAAAAACGCATTCGAAATTTCATTTCGGAGTAAAATCAGGTGGTAAAATCTCAGTCTCAATACTTAGTGAAAAAGTTATAAACTTTCTGCTTTTAGCGTCACTTGAGGCGTCACTTGCCTTAGAGTAGCGACACTTGGGAAGTGCCGCATAAAATGATAAGTTCGGGATTATTTGCGTCACTCGAGGAAGTGACGCATAAGGGCGTCACTTAAACAAGTGACGGGTACAAGTGTCGGGTCTAAATCAGTATTCGAGTATAGGCGTCACTTAAGTTAGTGACGCATGGAAGTGTCGGGAAAAGAGGGTTTTTGGCGTCACTTAGGGAAGTGACGCAAGATTAGGGTTTTATGCGACACTTAGTACGTCACTTAACTGTCGCTACACTGTTTTTGGCACCAGTGCGTCACTTACCACTGTTCGACGAACAGCTCACAAAAACGGGGTTTTTGGTCGATTTTGGACATTTTCGGTTGTTAAGAACACTAAAACATGTTATATTAAGTATATTAAACATGAAATATCAAAGAAAACTTCGAAATCTAAGGATTTTACGGGAAATGTCAGAAACTTACGCGTGTCGGTTTTGAAATCCGAAAAGGTAGAAGTGTAGATCGTTGTGAGGTGATCGTTTTTCTCTAAATGAGCTTGACGATTTATCGCGTTTTTGATGTAGTATTTGGTGATTTTGTGTGATGTTTTTAGAGAGTGAAATGAGAGAAAAGTGAGTGGTAGAGAGAGAGAGATGAAATGAAATGAAAGAGTAGAAAAGGGAGGAGGTGGAGTATATATGGTGATTTGTTCCCCATTTTTGTGGTATTTTACCCGTGTTTGTTTACCCGATCGTTAAATATTATAATATTTTAAATAATAAGTTTCTAAATACATATTCTTTTATATTTTTAATTGAGATATTTATAAAATTTATTTAGTTGAGTTTATAAAATTTTAACTTTGTTTTATTTTAAATGTACAAACCAAACGTTTTTCGTTACGAAATAGTTGTAAATATTATCGACATAATATTTATTATACGTTAATGTTATTTAATAACTTTCGTTTTATTAAATAAAATTGTTCACCAACAGCCGTATATTTTTGTCGCGTTCGTTCCAATCCGTACGTAATTACAACTAATTACGTAATGTAATACTACGCGCATTAACTAGTTGGGCTTTGCTAGACTTACCTCTAAAATGCGTTGTGAATTCACTCAAAGTAGGGAATTAGCCTAATAATGCAAGTGATAAACGTTAATAATCGCGATTAAATTTTTGCGGGGTGTTACATTTATTGTATGTTAATTAAAGTTATCTAACAACAAAATAAGAAGACGCTAATAGTATTGATAGTCCGGTAATCAATATTGATAAGTGATTTGGAATCTCAATAAGTAAAGTTTAATTGTAGAAGGGGGGTTGAATACAATTAAAAACTCTTTCTGATTTTATTCAAGTTATTTAACCAGTTTTTAATTGCCATACAAAAACAGAGTATATAACAGATAATGGAGAACAACACAATAACAACTTAACTTGTGAATTTTATTAAGAACAAAACTCACTGAATGTTGATTGCGGAATAGACTAGCCAAAGCTAATCTAAATCAAACACTCAAGCTAGCTATTACAATTGAGATGAATAGTAGTGGACAAACACGCTAACTATTCACTCGCTGATCGCTGGTACGTGCTTAGACAAACTGTAATCACTGACATACAAGTGATTAACACGTACAAACGGCAAGTTTCTAAGTACAATATGTTGAACTATTTATACTACAAGAGTTCCTAAAATATCTCCTAGAAAATAAGATCTTGGAATGACACGTGTTGCTGCTTGATTGGCTTGATCTCTGATGAACTGACATTATGCGGGTCCCAATTCTGTTACCGTGAATATCTCTTCTTCCTTAAAACCAATCACTTGCTGCCACGTAATTCTTTTAGATATTTTTAGTACGGGAACACTTGCTGTCATACATATGAAGAGCGACTTGTACTTGTAAAGAAACTTTATTCATGTAGTCACTGAAGATGAGATAATCCTCCTCACTCACTGCGAGCTAACATGCTCTTGTAGAATGACTTGAAATATTGTTCTTCAGTGACTAGCTGTTATTCGGGCAGTGACTTTTGCCTTATTCAATATGAAGATATAAAACTCTCGCTGCCTGTATCAGCGACACACAAAGTTGAGTTTTAATCTTCTTCAGTATGTTAAGTCCAGGAGTAGAATAAATAGCGATCATCAATTGTTAACTTCAGCAACAGCAGCTTTGACATAAATCATTTCTTCATCGAGTTATATATTATTGAATTGGTCAGCGACCATTGACTTATCATGGTCAGCGACCAGTGACTCAATATATATAAATACTTATTCTTAAATAACCCTATGCATACTTATCATGATTTTGAATTCTTCAATTTTTCTCATAATACTCATTTATTTGTTATATTACGTGAAATGCAACAAGATTGTGAAGAAAAAAAGAATAAAATGAATGAAAGTGAAGACATTTTGATACATTTAAAATGCCGATATCTTACTATACCTTAAAGTCATTAGAAACTACGCAAATGAAGATTGGAGGAATTACCCATTTCGGTTAATTATAATCGAAGTTGAAGTCTTTGACATAATTAATATATGTCAAGTATATCTTTTATAAAATAATAAAGATATTGTCACATAAAATTTTTAATAATGATTCTTCCAAATTAGTGGAAATTTTTTTATGGATAAGACATACTAATGACCTTCCTAAAATATGAGTTTGTATGATGTAACATATAAATTAAGCAAGTCAATGATAAATTGGCACATTGGACAATTGCTTAGGTGTCAAAAGAATATACATGTCAAATAGAAAAAAAGATATTCTATTAATTATTAGTTATACTTATATATATAGAGATACAGAGATAGAGATAGAGATAGAGATACAAGTTAATTATTCACTTATGTTGCCACGTAATACTTGTTGATACAAAATCAACACTGTGTGACAACAGCTTGTAGATGAAGACTTAATATAGCTTGATAGTGGCATGCGCACTTATTAAGTACGCATGTTACTGTTCATGCGCACTTGATAAATGCGCAGGTACTGAAGCTGCGAATTTACTAAATAGATGATCATCTGTCGTCCTCAGATGATCATCTGTCATCCTCAGATGATCATCTGTCTAGATTCAGATGATCATATGAATTATCATAGCCTATCATCTGAGTTTATTGAGCCGATCATCTGAGTCTATTGAGCCGATCATCTGAGTCATCATAGCCGATCATCTGAGTCATCATAGCCGATCGGCTGGGAAAGTATACCCGATCGGCTAGATTGAGTCAGCCGATCGGCTGAGGGCTTAACCAGGGTCTGTTCGTGCAGTTCATCCCCAAACCAGTTTTTAACCAAATTCTCACATATAGAACACTAATATATTATAATATAAGTATTATAAATACAAATATTAAAGAAAAGTGGAGTTTGCTTACAAATCAAAAATTGAACCGTGAGTGATGGTGATGATGAACCGCGATGAAGATGATGATCGAAGATGATGATGAACACAAAGATGATGGTGGTTTGATGCTACTACTGCTACTTGATTGTTGTTGTTAATGTTGTTATTGTTGATGAAAGCCGAGAGAGAAAAGAGAAAGCCGAGAGTGAGGAATAGTGTTCGTGTGTGTGTATTGCATTATTGGAGTCGGTTATAACCGGCTCCAATTATTGGTGTTAGTTGGAAATTTTATACCCGTGTTCGTGTACCCGATCGTTAAGTAGTATAATATTTTCAAATGAAAATTTTCTAATTATAAAATCGTATATGTTTTTAATCGAAGTATTTTATAAAATTACTTTTAATGAGATATAGAATTATATCCTTGCTTCAGCTCATTTTGACGGATAGTTTTCAGTGTACAAAATGTGTTTAAATTTTCAACCGAGTAATTAATTATTATTCTCATTACTAATACATTATTTAAAAATGTTTTGCACCAACGTCCGTATTTGAGATTGCACGTTCTTTCCAATTTGTTTTGTATGTGATTATTAAATAATCATTTAATGTTATTTATATATATATATATATATATATATATATATATATATATATATATATAAATATAATATCCGAATATTTTCGTTTTAACACGTACCAAGTATGAATGATTAAGGTTTAAATTGGTCGCTAATTTGGCCCCTTTTTGACCAGGTGTCACAATTACTTACTAAGCAAATTGCTTACCCGTTATATTTAACATGTTGTGTGTGGATCAAGTAAGGTAAAGGAAGAATCGGGGAAGAAACCTATGGATAGCTAGTGGTGGAGCTTATTGCTTGGTTTGGTAATTAGCTTAATCTTTTGAATCATGCTCTTGATACGAATATACCCCTTTTGTAATATGTATGAAACATGTTTTGACACTATAAGTCTCACGTATAGGTCATAAGTAATGTTTTGTGTAAATTAAAGTCAAAGTCATATGATGAGACTTGAAAGTTGGAAGGTTTATATGTATGTGGATAGTAGTATGTTGAAACTTAAAGATATGTTAAAAGTGTATGTTTTGTGAAAGAATGATGCTTTAAGTTGGTTTTAACGTTATTAAGTCAATTGAGTATAGAAATGTAAAGTTGAATTAGTTATTTCCCAAACGGGTCGTTAGGTGCCCAAATGGGTCACCAATTGGTCGATATGTCCAAATAAGTTAAAGTTGTGGTATAAAGACTTTGTGTATTGATTTAGAGTCCATTTTGTTGGTCAATTATATTGGTAAAGTTTAATGTCCAGATTATGTATGGTTTGAAATATGGTGTGTCAAGAAAATGGCCCTAAATGGGCTAAAATTGGTTAAACGTTCGAAACTTCGTTAATGTGAATTTTGACGTGTCTGCAAGTTATGGTAGTCAAATGTTAAACGAGTGAAAAGTTACGCGTGATTGAATTTGGTCAAAAATTTGAGTTTTGGTAAAAGTAGCCGCAGCATGTAAGTACGCGATCCCAAGGAATTGTTAGGATCGCGTATTATAGCGTGTTTTGGTTACAGTCGGATTCTCAGTGTAAATACGCGATCCTACTCAGGATCCAGGATCGCGTAACAAAGCGCAAAATGGCCACAGTGCTTATTACTTCACAAGTACGCGATCCCAACCATAGACTAGGATCGCGTATGTATAAACAAAATGAGAAAGATCGTTTTAACTTCAGATTTTATTCGTTAACGTTTGGGGTCAATTTAAATAGTTTTATAACAAGAATTGGGACAAGAATAAGTATTAAAAAAAATGTGTCAAAAATGTCGGGGAGTTTCAAGTTGGTATCAGAGCTATGGTTTAAGGGATTCGGGTATCCACCGTTAGTGGGTACTTGATCTTAGACCACTTTAGTATTGTATTGAGCATGATTTAGCTTTGTTAAGTGTACGTAAGATATATTTTGTTAAGTTCTATTAAAAAATACTATTTCATTTTTTTATCTTTCAACTTTTTATCGATTTTCGTTGATGTGGGACTTAAATCTAAAATATTCAATTAATACGTGACATCTGTGACGGAGAAAACATACGGTATAAACAATGATTTCACTTTTTGATTGTTCCGAATTTTATTTTGAGTGTTTAATCATTTTCTGACACGATTTCAAAATGTTTAATCTTTTTACGGCACGATTTTAGAATACTAAGTCCTTTTATGGCATGTTTTTAAAAATGAAACGGTTATTTTACCTTTAATTGAACTTTTCTGACAACTTGAATCCTTTTATGACACGATTTTAAAATGTGAGTCTTTCTGGACATAGACAAAACTCATATTCCGTTTATTGTCAAATTTTGACAAATTGATTACCTTTTTGAGTCATTTACTATTCTAGTTAAGATAAATTCGATCGAAATTTATACTTGTGAACTTCCCCAATTATTATTATTTTGACATTTTCATGTCACAACATATAAGTGTACTTGGTTTTAATTAATTAGTGGCCGGTGAACGTGAAATGTATTACACATAATATATAACTTTTTGTTAGAGTATACAATACAGATATAAATAAATTGTCACACAATTGCGGAAGCATAAAACACGTATATATAATTAGTTAAGAATGAGATCATGTACCTTTTAGCAGAGCTCCAATAAAACTATACTAATATAGTTTAGAGTTCAAAGTAAAACCCCTCTACGATCGCACACACGACAGCAGCTCGAATACGTATGCTAGTACCCGTTCACTACACCCACAACCCTTGTGCGTTACTTCCTTGGTCGAACCACAAAACCGAACTCGAAACCCCTAGGGTTTGTTCGGCCGAATACAAGAGAGAGGATAGAATTGAATGTGTAATTGTTAGGGTTATTAGCCTCTCTATTTATAGGGTATAGGTAGCTTGAAAAATAAGCTAAGGGTTTAACTTACATTCTAGTCCCTCTCTTTTAATTAAACGTACAATTAACACCGTAACTAACGTTTAATAATTTATTTGTGAACGTATTAATTAATATATCTCACATATATATTAATTATTTATATTGAGCATAAGTGTCGATACGTGTGACCCCGTTGGCTTAAACATATTGCAGACATGGTTTTATTTTACGTGGTCATATCCCAACACTTTTGACATATAAAACAATGGGAGTATACTATACGTTAAAAGGTAAACATGTGGTATTTGTGGTGATAAATGTGACATTATAAAACAATGGGAGTATACTATACATTAAAAGGAAAACATGTGGTATTTGTGGTGATAAATGTGACATTGATTAACAAGTTTGAATTTATGTGATTAAGGTGTAACATGAATACTTGTGACTGAGTGGAAGCGTGTGATAAATAATTATTTATCAACATGTGGATCTAAGAAACAGTCACCAACATCAATCTATTTTCTTGGACCACAGAACAACAATTTATTTTTTTAAAATGTGAGGTTAAACGAAACATGAATCGTGTTAGTCACGAGGATATTTGGACGTATGTAGCTTAGGCAAGTTCCAATTATTGGGTGATGATTCGTACACCTTTAAAAATTATTCGTACATTAATAATCGTGTTTTATAGTGTTGTGCAGTACAACATCATAAAGTACCGTTAATGGTGTATGGATAATTTCTAGTGGTGTACAAATCACTCCTCCAATGGATTGTGTTTTAATACACAATTGATGTTTAACAAGGATTATCATATTTACAAGTTGAGTTGAGATTTTCGAATAATAACCTCTAAGTACTTACAACCAATGTTTTGAAAACTGGTTGAACTGGTCCGGTCCGACCGGAAAAAAGGAAATTCGGCCGGTTGAAAATCGGTTTTGGGCTTGGTTTGACCAGTCAACGAATCGGGCGGTTCGGTCAAAACTAGACGGTTCAACCGGGAATTGGACCGGTTGGACCATGATTTTGATTTTTTTTTAAACGCGTTTTGGGCCGGTTTTGGGGCGGCTAGGCCGGTCCGATCCGATCGGTTCGACTGGAACCGGACCCCTCACCGGTCCGATTCGAATTCCGGTTTTAAAAACATTGCTTACAACTTTTGTTAAGAATTCCATTATTAACAAATATATAATAAATTTAAAATGAAACGGTAATTGAACTTTTTTAAAAATTCCTTATGATATTTTATTTTCTTTCTTCCATCATTACAATTAACATTTACCGTACATATATACTTATTTTTCAATTAGACATTTTACCATAAATCATTCACTAATAAACAAACTACATCATAAGTATAAGTAATATTCAGTAAATTAAACCAAGGGTTGTCAAAGTGATATATCAACATTAGAATAGTATTCTTATAATAAACATCTTAATTTTTACTCGTAAGTTTTTGAAGTACATAAACCTCAGATTTTGAATTCTTTTTCCTATCAAACTACAACTTATTGTATATAATCGTTTTTGACTATATTCACAAAATATTTAATATGCCTTTATAGAATGACAAATAAAACATATCATATCGCGAATAATATATAAGGTTAATAGACAAATATGTTACTTTATTTTGTAAAAATATTCTTCAGCTAAGTTACTAGACTACTAATTTGTTCGATTGAATTACTAAACTTAATAAATCACGATATGTAGGTTATTAACTTATAAGCACTAACACTAAGATCATTTTACTTAACTTATGAATATTATTGGGGTACTTAACTTATAAATATTACAACGTAAAAAAATCTAATTTAGATATAAGAATAGTTCAATAATTCAATTGAACAAATCTCTATATCTCTATATATATATAAAAGAAAACCTTGGAAGAAATCTCCCCCCTCCATTAAAGAGCAATCCTTCATTAACCAACCCTTGGATCAGACAATGATGTCATTCTTCCTATTTTTTGTGTTACAAATTACTAAAATGCCCCTTAATCATATTAAATAAGCATCCTCTCTGTCATTACAGTAGTAGGTTTCTTCCCATTCAATTCCGTATCAAAAATTTTTGAAGAAATCTCCCCCCTCCATTAAAGAGCAATCCTTCATTAACCAACCCTTGGATCAGACAATGATGTCATTCTTCCTATTTTTTGTGTTACAAATTACTAAAATGCCCCTTAATCATATTAAATAAGCATCCTCTATGTCATTACAGTAGTAGGTTTCTTCCCATTCAATTCCGTATCAAAAAATTTTGAATAATTCTCCGATCTAAAATCCTAATTCATCTCCAATCTAAAATCATAAATCAAATATATGTATTCAATTGTTCATCACCCATGTAGATCCTAAATCGACAAGAATAGATTGGTTTTTCAATGCGAGAGATGCAGATGCATTTAGCATATGCGAACCCTAATTTCAGCGAAAGTGAAATTACATGATCTTCTAGGAAAGGATCAATGGTCGAGACAGTAAAAGAAAACCACTCAGAAATCACTATCTGATTGTTCCAGTTCTGATATGGTTGAATTTTTTTGTAAGTTTATCGATTTTAATTTTACTTATTATATGTGTAGTTGTTGAATTGTTTATTGTTAATAATTGTATATAATTTTGTTATATGATTCAAATTAATCATCTTTTTTCAGGCTTTTTCCATCAAACATTACTTGTGATTGCCACTTTAATGATAATATCTATGTGCACACCAAGTGTTTGATAATATGCTTCAATGGATAAAGAGAACTCAGTTTTTTTTTTATATATGCAGCTAGCAGCATTAAAATCGTGGAATTGTTTATTGTTAATTTTACTTATTATATATATAGTTGTTGAATTGTTTATTGTTAATAATCTCTCTATATATATAAAAGAAAACCTTGGAAGAAATCTCCCCCCTCCATTAAAGAGCAATCCTTCATTAACCAACCCTTGGATCAGACAATGATGTCATTCTTCCTATTTTTTGTGTTACAAATTACTAAAATGCCCCTTAATCATATTAAATAAGCATCATCTCTGTCATTACAGTAGTAGGTTTCTTCCCATTCAATTCCGTATCAAAAAATTTTGAATAATTCTCCGATCTAAAATCCTAATTCATCTCCAATCTAAAATCATAAATCAAACATATGTATTCAATTGTTCATCACCCATGTAGATCCTACATCGACAGAATAGATTGGTTTTTCAATGCGAGAGATGCAGATGCATTTAGCATATGTGAACCCTAATTTCAGCGAAAGTGAAATTACATGATCTTCTAGGAAAGGATCAATGGTCGAGACAGTAAAAGAAAACCACTCAGAAATCACTATCTGATTGTTCCAGTTCTGATATGGTTGAATTTTTTTGTAAGTTTATCGATTTTAATTTTACTTATTATATGTGTAGTTGTTGAATTGTTTATTGTTAATAATTGTATATAATTTTGTTATATGATTCAAATTAATCATCTTTTTTCAGGCTTTTTCCATCAAACATTACTTGTGATTGCCACTTTAATAATAATATCTATGTGCACACCAAGTGTTTGATAATATGCTTCAATGGATAAAGAGAATTCAGTTTTTTTTTTATATATGCAGCTAGCAGCATTAAAATCGTGGAATTGTTTATTGTTAATTTTACTTATTATATATATAGTTGTTGAATTGTTTATTGTTAATAATTGTATATAATTTTGTTATATGTGCCTAGGATTCAAAGTAATCGTCTTATCAAATTATCAAGTCGATATATCTTATTAATCATACTTAGTATGTTTAATGATTTGTTTATCATTTGCAGATAGTCAAACGAAAATAGGATGCTGCTGCTCGAGGTATTTTATGCTTCTTCCGTTATTATTTTGAAAATGTTCAGTTTTGGACAGTATGTTTTCTTTCATCCTTCATTATTTTGATTACACATACACTAATGGACTAATCTTTCTATTTCAGCTGGTATTGTTCTTGAGGAGGAAAATTGGCCATCATTTTTCCCTATCTTTCATCACAATATTGCAAATGAAATACCAATTCATCTACAAAAATTGCAGTACGTAACATTCACTACCTTGTGATTGCCACTTTAATGATAATATCTATGTGCACACCAAGTGTTTGATAATATGCTTCAATGGATAAAGAGAATTCAGTTTTTTTTTATATATGCAGCTAGCAGCATTAAAATCGTGGAATTGTTTATTGTTAATTTTACTTATTATATATATAGTTGTTGAATTATTTATTGTTAATAATTGTATATAATTTTGTTATATGTGCCTAGGATTCAAAGTAATCGTCTTATCAAATTATCAAGTCGATATATCTTATTAATCATACTTAGTATGTTTAATGATTTGTTTATCATTTGCAGATAGTCAAACGAAAATAGGATGCTGCTGCTCGAGGTATGTTATGCTTCTTCCGTTATTATTTTGAAAATGTTCAGTTTTGGACAGTATGTTTTCTTTCATCCTTCATTATTTTGATTACACATACACTAATGGACTAATCTTTCTATTTCAGCTGGTATTGTTCTTGAGGAGGAAAATTGGCCATCATTTTTCCCTATCTTTTATCACGATATTGCAAATGAAATACTAATTCATCTACAGAAATTGCAGTACGTAACATTCACTACGTACTTGGGTATGTGTTCATTTTTTCTTCCTTATTTATTTTATAGGGGATTCATTTGCCTCTACCAAATCATATGTGTGCTACGCATGTTTGCCATTTGTTATTTTCATCCCCCCAATTGCAACACTTTCAAACTAGTATCATAGTTTAGGTTACTTATTTGCTTTTGCTGATCATTACCCAGAGATGGAAGATTATGGATTTCAGTATTCTGAGGAAGAAACTTAAGCGTAAGATGTTGATATTGAGAATTAGTATTATAATTCTAAGGTATTAATCCCTTCTTTTATACTATTTTTCATTTTTACTCGTGAGGTCAAAAAGATGAAGGCATTCATAACTGATTACCTGTTGCATCTTTTTACATGTGTAGACGTATCTTCGAATTCAGATATCAAGATTTTATTTCAAGTGCAAACAGTGTTTCAGCCGAGATTACCATGAAGACAACCCCTCAAAACCTTTGACTACGTCGCTGATTCGGAGGTGCAAGGAATTGAGAGCCCTGGCGTACAGAATAATAGGTAAACTTTTAAACACGTTATCAGTTTTATGTATCTGTTGGTGTTGATTTGGTATATTAGAAGTGGCAACTTTGACCCATTTACTTAGAATGTCTTTTTTGTTTGTGGTTTTTCTCGACTGGGTCAGCTGAACATATACAGCTGTTAGGGGAATGATTTAAATATGCTAATGATAAGTACTTACCTGTTGCATCTTTTTTTACATGTGTAGACGTATCTTGGAATTCAGATATCAAGATTTTCTTTCAAGTGCAAACAGTGTTTCAGCCGAGATTACCATTAACACAGACCCTCAAAACCTCTGACTATGTTGTTGATTCGGAGGTGCAAGAATTTGAGAGCCTTGGCGTGCAGAATAAGAGGTAAACTTTTAAACACGTTACGACTTTTATGTATTTGTTGGCGTTGATTTCATATATTAGAAGTGGCAACTTTGACCCATTTACTTATGTATGTGTTATTTTGTTTGTGGCTTGTCTAGACTGGGTCAGCTGAACATATTTAGCTGTTAGGGGAAAGATTCAAACATGCTGAATTTATCCCAAGAAGAATGCTTTTGCTTCCTCTCCGATTCCGGGTATAATTCTATTAACTCAATACTTTTTCTATATTACTGTTTGATAATCGAAGTTGCAATTCTTATTTGATAAATAACATATGCAGAGAGGTGATGTTAGAGAACAACCGGTTAGAGATGAATTTGAATCGATCAATCTGTGCTTGGTTTTGGGATGTCAGATTGGAGCCTCATTCCATCAAAAAAAGTATTTCTTATCTGTCATTTGTTTCTTATGTTTACGTTTTGTATAGTTCAATTTACATAGAGCTCACAAAATGTTCGGCTTGGTAATGGATCATAACGGGTACTATTAATGTGGGTCAATTCGGGTATTTTTCTCTAAAACATGACCCAAATTTTATTTTCATTTTATTTGCGTGTCCCATGTAACTTTATATTTAAAAGGGATGATGACATGAAACGATATCAACTGCCTTTCATTAATAGTACATGTATAACCGTATTGATCCAATACCGACCATTATGTGAGTTCCAAATCATGATCCAATTTGTACTTTGATTTTAATTGCATATCCCATGTAACTTTATATCTAAAAGACTCATACTTTGAACATATCAACTGGCTTTCAAGTCAATTTATCTATGTAAATTGCAATTCTTGCATATTCAGAACATATCAACTAATGCACTTATTCTCTTGGCTTGATAAAATTCCCAAACTGACTTTCTTTAGTATTATGTTTTATGGATGTTACTACATGTCATCATATTCTGTGAGTCCAGTCTCTGCCTGAATCTTAGCCCATTAGTGCTAACATAAGCATTTATTTATTCATCTTTTTAGTTTACATTTTTGGGTTATGATAATTTTTGTTGTCATTATATGCATTACCGTGTTTTATTAACTATTAGAAAGAAAAAAAATGGACTGGATTATGGTCACAGGTTAACCCATTACCCAATCAGACATGTAATCTTGAATAATTATCCGGCTCTACATGACCCACCCATTTTGACACCTACTTAGCTGCTTCATATGTTTATAACAGTCTCGAGTTCCTTTTGCAAGAATCACATTTAGCCGGCTCATGTGACCCGCCTATTGTCAGTCACTTTTATATTGCCTTGAACACTTGAAGAACCTCTTGATTAGTTTGTATCAATTAGAAACACACTTTTGCAAATGTTCACATTTGACCCATTTTTTATTATAGATTCTTTTGGAATTGCTAAATATAAAACATAATTTAAATCAACTACTTCCTAGATAATGGGTTAAAATTGTCACTCAAACATTTGCATTATGTAATCTTTTTAATTGTTGGTTGCAATATTCATTTGTATAGTCCATTATGTACCAATCAGAATGTAGCATCTCTCTTTTGTTTAGATTAGAGTTTTACTTTTGAATAAAATAGCCTATCAGTCGACTATTCCGTATGACAAGTAAAGCTAGACACAAATAGAGATGGTGAAAAACTGTTGGCAATTACTCAATGTCTTATTGATCACGAGTTGGAAACTGGAATTGTTTGACCTAATAGTAAAAGTGTATTATATGTGCAGGTAACTCCATAGTGAAGCAATTAACACATTGAAAAGTGGTTGACCATGATCTAAATTAAGTAGCCAGATTTTTAAATTGCAGTTTTGGATAATGGTCACAGCTTAACCCATTACCCAATCAGACATGTAATCTTGACCAATCATCCGGCTCTACATGACCCACCCATTTTGACACCTACTTAGTTGCTTCATATGTTTAAGAGTCTCGAGTTCCTTTTGCAAGAATCACATTTTGCCGGCTCATGTGACCCGCCTATTGTCAGTCACCTTTATTTTTCTTTGACCACTTGAAGAACCTCTTGATTAGTTTGTATCAATAAGAAACACAGTTTTGCAGATGTTTCCATTTGACCCATTTTTTATTATAGATTCTTCTGGAATCGCTAAAGATAAAACATAATCTGATAAACCACTCCATAGATAATGGGTTAGAATTGTCACTCAAACATTTTCATTATTTAGGTTGTTTAATTGTTGGTTTCAATATTCATTTGTATAGTCCATTATGTACCAATCAGAAGGTAGCATCTCTCTTTTGTTTGGATTGGAGTTTGACTTTTGAAAAAAATAGCCTATCAACTGAATATTCTGTATGAAAAGTAAAGCTAGACACAAATAGAGATGGTAAAAAACTGCAATCAATGACTCAATGTCTTATTGACCACGAGCTGGAAACTGGAATTGTTTGACCTGACAGTAAAAGTGTATTATATGTGCAGGTAACTCCATAGTGAAGCAATTAACACGTTAAAAAGCGGTTGACCATGATCTAAATAAAGTAGTCAAATTTCCAAATTGCAGTTTTGTTAGTGGTTACTTTGTACCTTTTCCTCATCCAACAGTGAACTCGAAGAATCTCATTTAAGCAATTCATGGAGTTAGAAAGTTAGATTTTCTTTGGAAACTGCCTTTTGGAATCAATCTATACATTTCTAAATGAATGCTAATGTACATTTGATTCCATTTTAAGAACTAATGAATTTTTACTGTTGTGGTGTGTCTGTTTATTTGATTGCAAATTTGGTAACATGGTGTTGTCTTTTTTGAAAACTTAATCGCTTAATATAATGGTCAGGGCCAATTCATTTTCTTAGATATATATATATAGATTAATTGAAGACCACTGTTCATTTGGCCCATATGTTTGGGTTATAGGTTTTTGCATGATCCAACAGTGGATCACGGCTCAACCATCGTGGAGGTAAATGTTCAACTCAGCTTGTTATTTATGTGTCTACATGGAATCATTTGATTCTTGTGTCTTTACAAGGCGTTCTTGCCTGCTGGTATTCTTCAAAACGATGCAATGCCAGGTGGTTACAAATGAAAGTTTCTTCATGATGCTTAATCTATGTAAGTGAATTCAACATATGTTTTTGGAATTTTAGTATGCATAAGTTCACTTCTTCGTGTGGCCGTACATTTTGCTTTAAGAGTCTGATTACTTTTTATTTTAGTTTCAAGCTGAGGTTTTTTGGTGTGCAAGTGTTAGGGAGTAGTAGCATGACGTCTGCAGATACTATTCTCATGTTTCGTCTTTGTTTAAATGGCATCATGATAACTACCTATGGCTTATCGTTGGTATTCAACAATATGAGATCAAGAGGGTGGCATGCCTTTTGTTTGAACTTGGGTATTGTTTGAGCCGTGGTGCTTACCGTGACATTGAAGCTTTAAATTCAGCAGTGAAGAAGGCTAAGATATATATTAGAAGGTATTGCTCATATTTATATTTTATAAATATGTTCATCCATGGGTTTTTATACTTGCTACTGACCTTTAGGATCATGACCATA
Organism: Helichrysum umbraculigerum; assembly: GCA_949592205.1. Lineage (NCBI taxonomy): Eukaryota > Viridiplantae > Streptophyta > Magnoliopsida > Asterales > Asteraceae > Helichrysum > Helichrysum umbraculigerum. Next base: position 62,631,149 of record CATIUR010000007.1, on the reverse strand, counting down.
TTGTCATTGAAAATGAGCATGTGAGACTAAAATATATTCAAGTGTTTTTGGGTGAACATGATGTAGTTGGTTGCAAGATGGGTGGGTCGGGTGCTTGGGTAACAACTCAAAACTGGCTTAGTTTAGACATGTCATTATATGATACGGGTTTAAATGGGATGCACAGTTGGGTTGGGTAATGAGTACGGTTGGGCTGGTTTATGAAGTTGTTATCTCTAATTATTAGCCTTCTGATCTAGGAATTCCTTCGATTATGCTAATGGTTAAATGTGTATGGGTCAAGACGGTTTGAAAGGGCAAATTATATGAAATAGAAATGAACTTTTCGCTAATTATCATATTTTAAAAATAAATTGTCAAAAGTATTAATAATAGAAATCAACTTTCAATTTCAATCATAATTCTAGCAATATAGTACATTGAAATTCGTGAAACGTATGACGTGTCATGTACAATGTTGCTAGAATTATAACTAAAATGGAAGTTGCTTTCTATTATCGATAGTAGTAATAGTTGATTTCTTGAATTTAAAATTGGCCGATACTTCGTTTCTATTTTAGATCATTTGCCCCGGTTTGAAAAGCTGTTTTAAAACTAGGAATGAAGTTAGTAACTTTTCGAGTGTCAATAAGTGGTATACTCATCAATGATAGTTTGCCAAGAAAAATGTGTCAATGTTCAAGTTGTTAGATGCTGGTATATTTGTATATATATGTAGATCTAGATCGACTTATAAAGATTTAAACATGAATATTCGTTAATGAAAAATGGTGTATTTGAATGTGTAGCCCAATGAATAGTGATGCGTGTGCCTAGAAATTGTAATGAGAGATTTTATCATATTCGTGTATTGCCGGTGCTTTTGAAGAAGCACGTAAGCTATAGCAGAAAATTATTCTGCTCTTTCTTTCATCTGTCTTTGCACTATTTTCAGTGGCCATGAAAGCATAAAACTATTCTGTTGGATTAATTTGATATTTAGGTCAAATTATTATATTTCTTAGTCCATTCCCAGCGACCTTAAACGTTTGCATACAATACAATCTCTTTAACGGACTTAGATATATATATGAGTTGGTCTATAACTTCATATATTAGGCTAACAAAACAATCCTTTCATATATGAACCTTTTAATGACCTGTCAATGTTTCCATGATTTTGAATATGTTAGCATTCGCCAGTTCACTCAAGTATGTGTTGGAACTTTATGTGCTACTAAAAACGATTTTGAATTAGAATAACATATCTGTGAGGTACCATATGTGCTTCAACTGTAGACATAATTTATAGTTTTATTCAAGTAAAAGTAAACCATGATTTGGTTGATGTCATTTATGCCCAGAACTAGCTTTTGAACTATAGGTGGCAAAACAAGCGGGTTAGGCCACTTGGGTAAATAAGTCAAACAGGGTTGAATATTCGACTTCCAGTCGGTTTTTTTTGGCACCATACAATCACTTTGGCTCGTCAGTTTTGGGGGTTGGATATCCGACTTCCAGTCGTTTTTTTTCTTTTCTTTTGTGTGTATATAAATAAAGATAATTGATAAAATGGGTTAAAAAATTAAAGTTATGGTGTCACTTAGACTCCTCCCAACAAAAGTCTAAAATTGACTGAAACTGGCGTGCCACGTGTATACACGTCACTACCTTTTTGATGGTCAGGAGAATATGAATTGATGATAATGAATGGCATGTGAACGTGTCCTTCGCAACTGACTGAAACACGGGAACACTAATCGGTGCGGTGGGATTTTTCAGCAACTGCCACGACTTAGTTGGTGGTGAATGTGTTATCCTAGAAAGTTACTCTCCTGGTTGCATCGATTTACAAATTGTAGATCTATAAGACACGGTGTTATAGTTGTGAAAAAAAATCTATTTTTAAAATATTATAGCTATGTTACTGGCTTCATGGTTGGTTTTGATTTATTTATAATGCATTTATTCAACCATTATCATTTTGGTGTCAATGTGCAGCTACTATGTTTAGTTTCATATTTCCCTTACCCTTAACATCGATTAAACCGTGCATGACTATTTTTTAAACACGCGTACAACAATAAAACATTAAAAAGTCCCGCAAATTTTGCGGGTTGTAAACTAGTTAATAGTATACTAACTTAATCGAACATTTTCACAATAACAGTAAAATATTTGTCTATTAACAATAGCGGAGCTAGTAGGGGGTAGCTAGGGGGTGTTGGGCCACCCCCAACATCCCAAATTTTAGTTGAGATTAGGTAGCCCAGGCCCGTAACAAATAAACTGAGGCCCCCCAATCCAATAGTCTTTACGTGAATGTTTGTGGCATTTAGGAGTTTGAAAAGTTGAGGAAGTTAAATTGAAGAATACAACCGCATATCTTTTTGTTATGAGAAATGTTAGACTCACCAAAATTTTACAAAAAAATATCCACACAATGATGTGGATCAATGAATTGATGAGAGAGAAACATGAAAGAGAAAAAATTAATACATGTGATTGGTCCACCTATTTGTCCACCTCATTTTGTGAAAATTTGTTTGTGAAATTTATACGAACCTAGTAAATCTCGTTTGTTAGTACTTCCAAAGTTCAAAGTTTGAGTTTTTACAATTTAAATTTCAATAATTAGGCCATTGGATGTATTTCTATCATCATCATCATTTAATATAAGAACTTTTAATTTATGAGAAGCTTTTGATTACATTCATATCATTATCAATTATATTTATTTATTATTAATTATTATTTGATGGTTATTATTTCTTAGTCTTTTATGTTTTTATAATTCTTCTTTAGTTTTAACCTTTTTTGTTAAAGCTATATAATCTAACTATATGATTTTCCAAGACAACATAATGATGTGTTTGATGATCGACAATCACAACTTGATGGAATAATGTTGTGAAAGATGTTGTAGAGGACACACAACCACACTACAATCATGGGTCCAAAAATAGTTGTACGAGGTTTCACTCGTATGTCTCATCTATTTAAAACCGTTATCGTTATTCATTTATTTTCCTAATAATAATAGTTTTTTACGATGTGCAAGAAAACAACTTATTGTTGAAAATTTTTTAGAGTAAGCCCCTCTATACTCAATTTCCGGCTCTGCCCTGTCTATTAACCCTAATATATACAACCACATATCTTATATACATATTGTGTCCGATTTGCGTTGAATCTATAACGGTTGAAAAATTAATCACATACAGTTAGACTAAACGTTGTTTTATATATTATTTTGCCTAATTAATATGAGTTTATACTCAACTCTATAGGTTATATATGTTTATTTAAATAATAAATGATATTTGATAGTGATTAAAAATTAAAAATAAAATTTAAAAGAAGTGTACCTTGTAATTAATTAATCCATGTAAAATGGTTGGGTGACTTGGGTCACCTTCTAATTCATGGATTAATTACAATAAATGGAAGTGTCACCTTTTAACAATTTAAAATTTCACTGTTTTGTATGATCTGTAAAATAGTTTTTAACATACAAATGACTTTGAATTACTCTTATCGAGTTTTCTAAAACTTTCGTCACCTTATTATTGTTTTTTTTTTTTTTTTTTAAAAAAAAAAAAAAAAACTTTTCCCTTTAACTTACGATTGGCAAAGATAAAGACATCACATGGTAAACGTTTCTAGTATTTCTATCCACAAAAATAAACATTTAGGAAATAGCGAGCAATCATTTCAGAGGAAAATAATTATGTCTAAATTCATCATTTGAAACCACTATATATACTTGTTAATAACTCCATGTATATTCCATGCTTATAGCAAATTGATTCATAACATATAAATAGTTTTAAACTTTTCCAAGAAAATGGGTGCTACAAATGATGAAGTAATTCGTCCTGTTACCAACTTTCCTCCTAGCGTTTGGGGTGATCAATTCCTCAATTACGATGAGGTATAAAAGTATTTAAAGTTTTCTGTTTATCTTTATGCATATATGTTAATTAATGGGTTAATGATAACTTTAACGGTGACTCATGTTTGAATACAGCAAGAAGAGCAAGTAAACATAGAGCAAATAATCAAATGTTTGAGAGAAGATGTGAGAACAAATATAGTGGCATCTATGGATGTTCAAATGCAACATACAAATTTGTTGAAGACGATTGATACAATCGAACGTCTTGGTATGGCCTATCATTTCGAACAGGAGATTAACAAAGCATTGCAATGTATTCGTGATGTTTATGGTGACGGGTGGAACGGTGGTAGTCCTTCACTTTGGTTCCGACTCATGCGACAACATGGCTTTTATGTTTCTTGTGGTTAGTACGAATGAATACTTCAATAAAGTACATAATTCTTCTACTAACTACTTAATGTAACACTTTTTTGTAATTATTTTTTAAATAGATGTGTTCAATAACTATAAGGAAGAAAATGGGTCTTTCAAGGAATCATTAAGCAATGATGTCCAAGGCTTGCTTGAGCTGTACGAGGCGACGTATTTGAGGGTGCAAGGCGAAGTTATACTAGATGATGCTCTTGTTTATACACTAACTCGTCTTCATGAAATAGCAAAGGATCTTGTTCAAAGTGATTCTAAATTGTCAACCCATATACTTGAGGCACTAGAGCAACCTATACACAAAAGGTTGCCAAGGCTAGAGGCGTTGCGTTACATTTCATCTTACCAACAACAAACTTCTCATAGCGAATCTTTGCTGAAACTCGCCAAGCTAGAGTTCAACTTACTTCAGTCGTTTCATAGAAAGGAGCTTAGCCAACTTTCTAGGTATACTCATATACTCCTTCACCCCTTCCCTCTCCATAATCATTCATCAAGTTGAGATTTTATCAACTATAAACGTACACTGCCATTTTTATAACTATAACAAAACCATGTAGTAAAAGGGTTGTACTGTATATATAAACAATGCACAATTGTGGTTTATTCATAAAAAATATCGTTCAAATATCACGACTTTATGAACATGTAGTAAAAGGGTTGTACTGTATATATAAACAAATGCACAATTGTGGTTTATTCATAAAAAATATCGTTCAAATATCACGACCCCTACTGAATATTTGAATTCTTAGACCTAATTTCTACGTACATATGATGTTTTGTAGGTGGTGGAAAGGTCTTGATGTCCCTAACAAGTTACCTTATGCAAGAGACCGATTGGTCGAGTGTTACTTTTGGGCACTTGGTGTGTACTTTGAACCACAATACTCTAATTCTAGAATGTTCCTTGCAAAAGTGATTTCAATGGCAACTGTTCTTGACGATACTTATGATGCTTATGGTACTTATGAAGAACTTAAGATCTTTACTGAAGCAATTCAAAGGTATTTTTTTGCTGTGTAGTTGCACTTTATGATCATGAACTTTAACTAATCAATGAATACATCGAGATCAACTTCATAAATCAAACTAATTAATCGTGCAATTTGCATGAAAAATAATTATAGGTGGTCGATTTCTTGCATAGATGTACTTCCAACATACATGAAACTTATATACGAAGGACTCATGGATATATACAACGAAATGGAAGATATCATGCGAAAGGAGGGAAAAGAGTATCATCTTAGTTACGCTAAAGAGTCTGTAAGTTGTGACACCTTTGATTTTTAATTTCTATATGTATACAATCAACATAGTCCACCATTATGTGACAGCATAATTGTTGTCATGTACAGATGAAAGAGTTTATCGGATGTTATATGATGGAAGCTAAATGGGCAAATGAGGGGTACATTCCAACAACAGAAGAGCATATGTCAGTTGCATTTGTGAGCAGTGGGTATGGGATGCTTGCAGCGACGTGTTTCGTTGGTATGGGCAATATGGTCACAAGTGAGTCGTTTAATTGGGCTCTTAATAAACCTCCTCTTGTCAAAGCTTCGTGTGCTATTGCTAGACTCATGGATGACATAGTTCCCCAAAAGGTACATCTATGATACCCACTACTAGAAAATATAATATACTCCGTAACACTTTTACAATGAAATATACTAGGTGTTTCTTTTCTTCTAGTTTTGATCATTGCTAACATATATAGTAATTTAATATAATTAAAATTCCAGGAGGAGAAAGAAAGAAAGCATGTCGCATCTAGTGTTGAAAGTTACATGAAAGAATACGATGTCACAGAGGAATATGTCCATGAATTATTTCACAAGAAAATTGAAGACACATGGAAAAAGATAACCCACGAGTCGCTCGTGTGTAATGATGTTCCGATGACTCTAATAATGCGTGTGATTAACTTAGCAAGGGTGATGGATGTTTTATATAAGTCAAAAGACAGTTTCACACAAGTCGGAGAAGAACTAATTGAGCATATTAGATCTTTGATTACCGAGCGTATGATCATATGAGTTCTTGTTCGATCTTCAAGTACGTCGTGTAGTCGACAATCGACATAGATACACTCATATGTTGTTTGTTCATCATCCTGAAAATGCTTGATCATAGTAATCTCAACATTGAATAAGACATCAAGTTCTCAACTTGGTGTTATATATATAGTCTTAAATGTTTTTATTACCGATATTCTATTAATCAAGTGAAGGTTACAAATGTACTTTATGAATTTTAGTTTGTTATTCATATTTCTAAAAAGTATAAGCTGACTTAACTGTGAGATCATGTACGAAAAATAGATTGATTATTTACGAGGACGAAATAAGAACCTAACATTACTTGACCTAAGCTGCTAAGCGTTGAAAGATGACAAAATGTATGTTCGTATTAAACATTCGGTGATTGTTTACCTGAGACTTAATAGACTCAATGTACGTTATTATATACCTTAAATCTATCTATATTTATAAAACAAAGATTTTTCCTTGCATTTTAGAGCAAGTTATTTTAGTAAATGATGATGTGTCATTAATTTATAAAGTCTTGAATTTATCTTAATTCTTAAGCATGATACATGGCTTTCCATATATTAAAAATCAAATATTATTATTTTTTATTTCCTTTCATCAAAGAAAAATTTAAAACTTATACAACGCATCATTTTCATACGTGGTAAATTATCATAAATCTCAACTAATAAATTAAATTATATAAATAGTTGATTAGATAACTTTATAATAACTTTCAACTAAATAAATAATTAAGTTGAATAGTTGATAATCCAATATGGAAGAGCCTAATCAAAATTGTATAAAACATCTATATGACCAACTAATAAATCAATATATTCAAAAGTATTGACTCTTAATATTAAGAAACATCGTTAGTTAAATCATTTGATCATGCCATTCTTTTAATCATCAATGATGACATGTCTAAAATATATTTACCTTAAATTATTCTTTAAAATTTTAGGGGATGCCACATGGCTTTCCACTTTTATTAATTTGAATATTACTATAAATCATTTTAAATAAAGGTTAATGATAGTTTAATCCTCACATTTTTATTATTTTTTATTTTAACCCTTTTAACTTTAAAAAAAGAAAAAAGAATTAAACACCTTAACTCGTAGGTTAACCAAAAGTTAATCATTTAAGTTTGTTTGTCTACATATGTTTTGCATTGATTAACACAAGAGTCGAGTAGACCCATTGTCTCATTGAGTTTATTTCGTCAACAATCGAATTTAACGTATGATCAACTATATGTAGACATTTCACGAGTTAAACACATTGATGGATTGAAATGTTGAGTTGAGACAATAATGTTAGAAACTATTACATGTGTTGCTTATAAAAGTTATATAACATTTCTAATTGTAATATTTTATGTTAGCAGTAGTGAACGTGTTGTAATTGTTTTTCATGTTGTTACTTGGAAAAACTTATGAAGTTTCAATTCATATATGTTTTGATTGTTGTATACTATTTTTTCTATTTTTAATAACAAATTTATAGTTTTCAATTACAGTATTGACATTGTTAAATAATTTCATAATCTATAATAGTTTTATTATATAATTTGATTTATGTTGTTATTTATCTTCAATTTCTCAATGATATTTACATCTTTGAAGTTAACAACACTAATTCACTTGACTACTTACTAATAAGCATATAATTGTTTTTTTAATGACCGTGCATCGCACGGGCTAAAAGCCTAGTCTTAAATATATAATATAGAAAACGAAGTTACGATATCATCAAATGAAAATTAGATTTAATTTATCAGTTAGGTTACTGTATTTTTATTAAATTCAAAAAAAGAAAGCCTCTTTTTTAATCAAATAAATATTTTTTAATTAAACAATCAAAACCCCACGTGTATACACCGGATTTGAAATTCAATAATCAAACAAATAAAGTTGGTTTAAATAGATGCAATTTTAACAAAAGTCTACCATTATGAAAGTGGAGTAGCATACTAACATCATTGGTTCCAAGAAATCACCATCATAAAGTGATTCACTGTCATGTTCGTGTATTTCAGGCTTCCGACGCATCATCACAAGATGTGAAAATCGTTCAAAATCCGTTGGAAACGACTGTCGGCGACTAATTTCAAACAAAACCAATCAGTCTTAAACTGTGTATCACAAATCCTTGGTTTCTCATGCCCATTTTCCTAGTGGTACATTTATATTCACTACCAAGAAATTAATCATGTATTGTCGCCGGGAAATTAAAAAAAATACCACTTTTTTTAGAGATATATATCGTTTTGCCCTCCCGAAAAAAAAATTGACGAAATACCACACGAAATCGCAAATCGCAAATTTGCGATTTGCGATCCAGCATGTTGCGTTTGCGACCCGATGACCGTGCGAGCCGTGGCCGGAATAACATGCCATCGCAAATCGCAAAGCGCAAGCTTGCGATTTGCGATTTGCGCTTAATCCGAGTCGTGAACGAGAGCGCAACGTGTTACCGATGACTTGATCCAGAATACCCGGTAAACGCAAATCGCAAAGGGCAAGTTTGCGATTTGCGGATTACCTATACCCGAGTCGTGAACGAGATCGCGTTGGTTACCGATGACGTGAACCCGGTAAACGCAAATCGCAAATCGCAAATTTGCGATTTGCGATTTACCTCCGCTCGTTATTTAAAAAAAAAAAAAACTCGAGTTAGGTTTCCATTTAAACCGTAAATCGGTCCTCACTCCTCATTCCACCCAACCACACCACCCCGTACCACCACCCCGTACCACCGTTCCACCCAACCACAAACCGCAAATCGCAACACCCTTTTGCGATCTACGAATCCGTCACCCCTCCGACGCACCCCACCCCGTCACCCCTACGAATCCGAATACCCGGTACTCCGCCAACACCACCCTCCACATCGCACCACCACCACCGGACGTCCGTCACTACCACCCTGAGCCACACCACCACCACCGCCCTTCGGCCTTAGTATCACCGCCACCACCCTCAGCCACCCCGCCGTATCACATCAAAACAACCGAAATCGGGAAATCCGAAATCACCACCGCCACCACTCACCGCCTCCGTTTACTCCGTGAAGATGTCCGATTCTCAGGTATGGCATTGCGTTGGTGTGTTGCTAGTATAGTTGTTGTATGTACGCGTTTTATTCGTTTTTGATGCTATAAATATGTGTGCACACCACGTGCTCGATGAAATGCCACAGTGAAAAATAACATCTTTTTTTGTTGAATTTTTGTTCATATATATCCCTTTTTTGAGTTTAAGTGCTTAGATAATGTCTTAATGTATATGGATGTCATTTTGGAGTTGAGTACGTTTGAAAAGTTGAATATGCATTACAATTGATTCGACTCGTGTAGAACTTGATCTTTGTATTCGTTAAATGAAGTTGCGATAAATTTATTATTATTTGGTTAAAAATGTTGAATATATAATGATAATTAATAATTAATGATGATTATATATTTGTATGGCATTATAGATCTTTGTATGTTATATAATTATAGAAATAAAATAGAACTAATGTTAACTTTGAAATATGCATGCAAGAGAGATAGAGTGTACTTACTACTCGTATTTGATACTGAATATTGGAAGTGTACTTACTACTCGTATTTGATAGTAGTTTGTTACAAATATTGCATCATTCTGGCAACAATACAAGATAGTAATCAATCATATTAAATCCAAATAAAAACAAGGAAAAGAAAATTGGCTGACAGTTGACATATTTAATCCTAATCAAAAGATGGTAACAAACTTCCTTTATATTTGCATATATACATACATAGGGGCAATTCATTATTCAATTGCAATTTTAAAAAATAAAAATTAAAAGTGAATAAAATTTGAGTAATTGCCCTATTTGAAAACAATCTTGCGAGTTTGGTTCAAGTCGAATGATAAGTGAATCAAATTAAATTCGCATAGGCAATAATGTTATTTTTTTCAGATCTTAATTTAATTCGACTCGAACCGAACTCGCAAGATTGTTTTCAAGTGAATCAAATTCAAAGTCGATTGCATCCTAGCTTGAGTAGATATGTCACACCCCCAAAATTTTAATGATTTGCGGAAGCTTGATTTGGGTGTCACTAATCAATATACAAAGCACATAAGATATAATGAACGACCACTATATGCGTCGTTTAAATTTGTATAGATAATGTAAATGTTTACATCAAAATATAGTTACATTAGCTCGATTCCTGAAATTGAGAGATTACATAGCATAATTACTTTTACAAAATATAATAATGCAGTCCAATCTCTAGTTGTATGTATGCTGACTCGAGCTAATAATTCCTGCTTGTGCAGCCAAACTACTGCTGGGTACCTGTGATAAATACTAAAATGGGTCAGCGAAAACGCTGGTGAGCTCACAGGTTTGTATGTCAATGTATAGTTGTCAGAACCGCAAGATTTATAATGAATTTAAAATGCAATTAAGCAAAATAAAAGTTATACTGTCCATGAGCACATAGTCTGAGCTTAACTGATTTGTCAGGCCCAATTAAGGAAACCTAACTTGGAGTGCCTCCTACGAGTGCCTAATCAACACTCGTCTTCCCAAATGCTAATACATCCGTTTGACCGGTTAGTGCGTGCTAACCCGGATGAGGATTGTCAATCCCATATGATATCATATACTAACATTCACGCTATAAAATACTAGAGACTATGCTTATGGAGGACTTTAAATTGATTAGCTTGAAACTCATGTAGTATTTGAAGTTTGGCACTTGCGTTCTACTTGTAAAACAAAATCGAGTAGTAATATCACACCCCTAGTTGTAAAGCAGTGAAAATGGGGCTATGAAACTCACCTGAGTCTTGGAATGTTAAGCAATTAAACTTGAAGTAATTAGCAGTGTGTTGGTGTCCAAAGACTTGAAACCTGAATGTGTCCACGACACTTGAATTGTTATTAATTGTGTTGGTATCTCGAAAGACTACCATTGAAATTGTTTGTCTAACTTAATGTCCAAATTACCCCGATTTGGTTGATTGTATTGTTACAAGTTACTACGACTTGTTTGATTGAATTGACACAAGTTACAACGACTTGTTTGAATAAATTATCTAAGTTACTATGACTTAGTTGATTCAATTGTGTATTTGAAAATGTGTACGGCCCGTTGGTGATTTAGTTGAAATAATAATAATTCTAAAATGTTGACTTTGCTACAGTACTGCTACAATACTGCTACAGTAAATTTGACTTTTTTGAACAGTAACTTTGACTTCAAAATTTTGAGGTTTGAAGATTCTATTTTGTGCGACGTAGGGTGCTACGTCGCAGATCCGGACTGCGACGTTGGGCATGACGTCGCTATGTGCGACTTTCGCAATTTAATGCGACGTTGTACGTGACGTCGCTATAGGCGACGTAGTTGATTTCTGCGACGTAAGGGT